>OY757314.1:139690602-141084199 GCA_963583905.1 Stenurella melanura
AACATATTAAAAGTAACCTTATCAAGTATCATTTCCACTCATAAACAAGGCAGCATTGAAAATCCTGCTAATTACAGGTCGATCTCTATTATACCTTTTTTTGCAAGGATTTTTGAAATTATGTTAAAATCGATGTCCTTATTAAAACGATCTGCCACGAAGAATTTCCCTACACATGGTCTTTCTATTGCAAAATTAATGTACTCTCGTGAACAAAAAAAAAATCGGACAAGTCCTATAACGTATTTTTTCTAAAATCTAGTCGTGTACATCTAACTTTAATTTTTGTGACATTGTCAGTTAGTTTTCAATATTCATTGCAAGTGTGCCAAAACCAATATGCCCCATATAAGCGATTTATTTAAAGCTGGAGTTATTGCTAAAGCAGAAGATGGATGATCAATGAGACAAATTGCACTGCGTTATAATATTAACAAAAATTCTGTGTTTAACATTTCACACAACGGTCGTATTCGTATTTACCGACCTCCGAATACTCTATTCGATGAGAAGTATATATCTAACAATGACAAAAGTGCTAGATTTTCCGTTAACATGCGGGTTTGGATATCGGCATGTGGTCCTGGTGTTTTGTGGCATATTGAGGAACGATTTAATAGTGAAACGTATATTAGGATTTTGGACAATATTGTGCTCCCTTCTGTACGATTATTTCCTAATAATGAATTCATATTTCAACAAGATAATTGTTCAGTTCATACTGCTCATACCGTGACTAACTGGTTTCAAAATAACAACATTAATGTTGAAGTAGTTTCTTCCGGGTTTTGCCGCGGTGGTCGAACTTGACTTGACGTTTCGCTGATCATGCTGTCAGTTTCTTCAGAAGGGTTCCAAAGACTGTTCTTTGGACCCATGACAGCATAATCGAAACGTCAAGTCAAGTACGACGACCGCGGTAAAACCCGGAAGAAACTATTTCATTGGACAATGGCCGTGAAAACCTGCGTTGCACTAATACCCCGAGAGCTAGCGTCACAGAAATTTGTACTATTTGTAAATATACAGAATATGTCTTAATAGGTTGTTGATGATCCATTGAATACCCGTCCATCAGTCTGCCGCATGCCGGGCTGGGAGCGCTGCGTTTGGCGGCGAGGGGCGGTTTAGTTAATAACCTGACAGCGGTACTGTTGCAAATGTCAAAAAAGCCGTTTTTTATTATCTCGTGCCGAGCCGAATTTCTGGTTTTGCCGTCGCAATTTACGACACCGACAAAATACCAATCTTACTTTTTCCGTAGAGATATCACACGATCCCCCACCCGACGTATTTATTTAGTTCTTAACGTTTCAAAAATTGATGTTTTTGAAGTTTTGACTTCTCCGAGATTATAGTCAATTTTAAGTTTGGGATCCGCCGTAGCCGAACGTGCTAAGCGGCGACTACTTTTAAGTGGATTGCCGAGTTCGAATCCCGCCCAGGGGGACTTTTTTATTTATTTTTTTATTTTTGGCACATATTTTTTATTCTATAATTGCCCTTGGCTTATTTCTATGTGACTAACGTGTTAAAATTTTAAATTTTTGTCATTTTTTCTGATTTTTTTAGTGATACATAGGGTAATAATCTTTAAATAATCTTTCTAGTCTTCCATTACTCAGTAGGTTCGCTGGTGTACCGGCTAGAAGGCCAAATTCCCAAACAGGAAATCCGGGTTCGAACCTCGCGCCCGGAGACGTTTTTTTACCTTTTTTACATTTCCGGTCATAATTTGATGCTCAAATATTACCTGTATATCACATGAGTTATTTTTTTTTAATTTTCTTATTTGCTTAATTAAAGAGGGTTTCTCGGAGTTTCATTCAGTTTCAAAATAATTTTGTTGGAAATCGATACAAAAAATTGTGCGACAAAATTTATAATTCCGAATTTGAATTATAAATTTTGATTTAATCAATCGGTAGAAGCCGAATCTACAAAAACTTGATGCATTTTTGTTGAAGAAAACATACAGGGTTCGTCAAAATGAAAAAAATAAATTAAAACATTTGATCTTTATGGTCGGATTCGACTGAAATTCGGTATGTGAGGATTATCGATGTCGCATATTACAAAAAATATAGATCGAAACTTAAAAGTTCAAAATGGCGGCGTCAACATGGCATGATAAGTTTTATCATTTATCAAATTATGACCGGAAATGTAAAAAACGTAAAAAGAAAATTCCGGGTGCGTGGTTTGAACCCGGATCTCCTGTTTGGGAATCAGGACTCAAATCAAATCAAAACAGATTTATTTTAAATTAATAATACATAATTGTCCTAAGCGCTCGTCCGGAGCCAGCCAAACATCCACAGCACTAATCGCCATGGTAATTGAAGGGATGGACAGAGCGAGGCTAGGTTGGATTAAAAGTAAACTTAAATAATAATCACTATCTCCTTTCGCGGGATCGGCGAATTAAAAAGTGTATAAGATCGAACATGTAAAAAAAAATTTTAAACTTAAAACAATTGATATATGCAATGCAAAAGACGCTGGTGTAGATAAAATATCACAGATATATATGATAGTTCGGCACGGGAAAATTACTATCCACCAAGCAATGCAGCAAGAGCGAGCGGCTATATCAGACCGCATAATTTATAATTTAAAATGTTTGCTTTCTAAAGAATTGAATAATAATAATAATAAAGGAATAAATATTGTTTGGAAGAAATAATTTAGAGCGACAAAACAAACAAAAAATACAAAAAGGAAACGAAGAGAAAAGGTAAATATCGGAAATTGTGTTTGAGAATTTTTATAATTGAATAGAGAAAGTGGGTGTGGCTAGATATGTTGCCGAAAGATGGGCAACGCCTGGTATGGTAATTTGTGTTTGATGCGAAAAGGTGCATTATGCTCTCTGATTCGCGTGATGTTGTTTGTTAGTGGGCTATTACCAAGTTTAAATTAATAGAATTTTTCCGATGTAACTTTGATGTAGTCCACTAGTGGCGTTATGTCGTGGCAACGTGCATAAAGGTCTCTTAAGGAGATGTATCGTGAAGAATTTGAAATGAGGCGCATAAATTTATGTTCCAGAACTCTTAGTTTATTCATTGTCGTGTCCGGTATACTGCACCATACCGGAGCCGCATATGTTAGGGCCGGTCTCACAATAACAGTGTAAATTAATTTTTTATTCTGTCTGCTGAGTCTACTATTCCTGGCTAGGAGCGGATACAGACTCCTGGACATGGAATAGACTACGTACAGTTTCGTTAATATGTCGGTTGAACGTCAGTCGCTTGTCCAGTCGTATGCCCAAATACTTCACGCACTCCCTTTCTGGAATTTTGTTTCCCCTTATCAAAATTGGTGTTAAAATCTTATTTTCTGTAAATCTGCGCGTGAAGACTATAGATTCTGACTTCTCCGCATTTACCCGAATCTTCCACTTGTCGTAATATTCTGTGGCACGAGCCATGTAGGCTTTTAGAAGCACGTTCGGCTACGGCGGATCCCAAACTTAAAATTGACTATAATCTTGGAGAAGGCAAAACTTCAAAAATATCAATTTTTGAAACGTTAAGAACTAAATAAATACGTCGGGTGGAGGATCGTGTGATATCTCTACGAAAAAAGAAAGACTGGTATTTTATCGGTATCGTAAATTGCGACGGCAAGACCGGAAATTCGGCTCGGCACGAGAAAATCAAAAACGGATTTTTTGACATTTCTAATAGTACCGCTGTCAGGTCATTGACTAAACCGCCCCTCGCCGCCAAACGCAGCGCTCCCATCCCGGCAGACTGATGAGCGGGTATTCAATGGATTATCGACAACCTATTAAGACATATTCTGTCCATTTACAAATAGTACATCCCTTGAGACGCTAGCTCTCGGTCTATAACATTAATGTTCTTAACTGGCCTAGTCATAATCCAGATCTTAACCCTGTGGAAGACGTATGGGGACTATTCGTAAGAAGTATCCAAACCATTTACATACACTGCACAGAATAATTCAAGAAATAATTCACCTGACTCCGAACAGGTCTGAGATTTATAGACCAAATTAGCTACACCACCTGGGCTAGCTATTTAATCCCATTAATTGAAAATATCAATGTTTTATTAAAAGAGAAAAATTATTTTATGTCTTCGCGGATAACGGCAATACACCTAAAGCAACAATTATTATAGTTCTTATTTTCAAATAAATAATACCTATATATTAATATCTCCATCCAGTGTAGCTTCCAATCTATAACGCTGATACTACAATTACTACCTCATATTAATTAACAATAGCAGCAACCTCCCGAATCGCGTTACTCTTGTCGGCCTTCTCAAACCGACGCAAATTAGTGAGCTAACAAGCGTCCTCCAGGAGCCTTAAACTTCCAGGCTTCCAGCTGAAGCGCATAAACGCAAAAAAAACATTTATGAAAACGTAATTTGAGTAGCAATCAAGTTTAAACAAACAATTAAGCTAAAAGCTCACTTACAGTTCCTGTTGAAAATCCTGCTGAGCGGGCATTTCGAAGTTGTAGCTGTCCTGCTGGCTCCAGGCCTCGGTAATCCTGCTGTGTAAAATCCGACGCTCCAACTAACTGAAATGTTGAGATATCGTATAATTCGTGTGATTTAAATTAGTTCATTTGTATCTATAGTAAATAAAGTGAGAGGATTCTAAATGGCAAAGTTCGATTCGAAGCTCAGCTTTTCCCTGCTGTAATAAGGTAATGAGCGTAATATTTCAATGTAAACTTTGCCTAAAGGCGGCCTCGAGGTGATAATTTATATTTTCACTGCGCGGAGAATAGTTGCGAATATTCATATTTTATTTTGCAAATATAAGAGAACTAAAGGAAAAAAAATAATGAGTGTAAACTCACGCGATTGAAATAAAACTTTCTAATCTAAAAATTATATACTTAATAGCTTATAGTACAGGCAAATTAGCCATTTAGGGTAACAAATATTAATAGAAGGATCATCTCTGGGATTTAAGTAGGTAATAACCCAGAGAATGAGATGGTGCATTCTTTGCATTTCCAAGTTCCGGGAAAATCCAAAAAAATTTGGAAAAACTTTTTGATTTTCGGTTTTTTTGCTCCATGGGCCAAAATAATGAAAATAGAGAAAAAAGTTCCCAACAAAAGTAGCTCGTCTCTTTCTCTACAAAAAAGGTTTTTACAAATTTTTGTCTTACTTAAGTCGTTTAGAAGATAAATCGGGTTTTCCACTTATAGTTTTAAGCCGCTTCGAAATGCGCGAAAAATTAGAATTCTCCGGGAGTTTCGTACGACCGGGCTCATCAATCGATAATTCTTACTATTCAGAGCCCCTAAAAAAATGAAAATAACATAAAATGTAGAGAAGAGTCTCAGCTTTAATGTGGAACTAATCACAAAATTCATAAAAAATTCTATCAAAGAGAAAAAGTGTCAGAAGATGGCTTAGTAAACTTTGTACAGTTGATCCACAGATTTATTCATGTCTTTGCCGCGAGTTGTTAGAATGATAATTAATTTTGCTTATATATTCTTATATAATGATATATGAATCCAATTAACATTTTATTGCAATTACTTTTGTTGGAAATATATGCCTTGCGATCAAAGTAGAGAGTATATTTCTCATCGATCAATCACCTCCAAATTTTGGAGTTGAATTCGCTATATCTTAATTAATAATAATAGCACAGTCTTAATTTTTGGATTATAGGTACAATAAAACATATTCTTTCGAATGACTTAAGAGTTTTTTAAATACATGCAGTACTTTTTGAATTTGTCTCCATTATTCATACACGTTCAGAGAATACACAATCATACAGTAAAACATATACAACTTATTTGTTTCTTAACATTCTTCAATTAAATTTTCACAAAATATAGACTAAGGCGCGTGGAATCGAATCTATGTAGTGAAAAAGTACCCATTGTTACGGGAGAAATAGACAGGATGCATAAAACTCAAAGATATGAATAAATCAACTGTTACTGTTACAACAGTGAATCAGCATAGAACAAATATATTTCTAAATAATATAATAAAATCTAAGAGCTCTAAAATGAAATAATTGCAAAATTTCTGAGGATTCTATTCTATTATTATTGATAATATTAAAACCAATTTTTTGTATCATTTTAAGACGCCTTTCCTTAAGAGATTTAATACCTAGCATCTGCAGTCTTTCTTCATATGGTTAACTGATTTTGTTAATATGCAACTTAAATAAAGTGAAATTTACCTTTTTTTGCACAATATCGAGTCTGTCAATGTCAGATTGATAGTATGATTCCCAAATAATACAGCAATATTCTAATATTGATCCAACAAATGAATTAAATATATTTAAAATGCAAGTAAAATCAATGAAATCCCTGAATTGTCGTTTAATAAAACCACACAGACGGTTTGCTCGCTTTAAAACTTTCTCAATATGCAAGTGATATCTTAACCCGGTATCCAAAGTAATGCCCAGATCACAAATAGAATCTACTTTCACAAGTTTTTTTATATTTACAGCATAATCAGACAAAATAGTCCTTCTCTTCTTATAGAATGTTATTATCTTACATTTATTTATATTGATTTCAAGACAATAAATTCCTACAAAAGCTATCAATATCACACTGCAACCTTTCAGCATCACTTATGGTATTAACAACTGCAAACGACTTCAAATTATCGGCGAAAAGTAGAATTTTCGTATAACAAAAAACAAAAATTGACTTGCACGTCATAATAAAAAGTTGAAACAAAGTCTGAGAAAGATGACGACCTTGCGGAACTCCAGAAGTCACATTGATATTTCTAAAATTATTTTGCTCTACTTTTACAATTTGAATTCTGTCCATTAGGTATGATTTTATCCACTGCAAGTAAAGTACCATTAATACCATATAATGAGAGTTTTTGAAGAAGAATAATCAAACAATCAAATGCCTTTTTTTATAATCAGTATTAATTGCATCATCTTGGGAGGATGTGTATAGGAAAAGACTTGCCTGCATACCACGACCTCTGTAAAAACCGTGCTGATAAGACATGATAACATTTTTATATCAATTAAAATATTATCAGCTACAATGGACTCCAGTACTTTCGGTTTAACAGAACACGAGATGAAACACATCTGTAGTTTTCTCTAGCAATTAAAGAAGGCAGCAACCTCCTACCTTAATTTGAGGCATTCTGAATTCTTTTCTTTTTCGTCTCTGGCGCTTGGTCTATAATACTTTTAAGACATATCAATTTATAGTTTATCTAAGACTTATTCTGGATGTAAAAATGTCGGCGCCTTTGATAGTGCGGTAAAGAGCAAAGATCCCGACATTTTTTATACCGACAGTTGTTACACTCTAAAAGGGTGAAACAGCCGGTAGGTAGATTTCCCACGTTACTCTCTTGTACGTACAAAAGTATCAAGAGTAAGCCAGTAGGAAACGCACCAAATAGGTTAGCTAGTCTATCAACAGATGGCGTGAATAGTACCGATTGATTAAATTTTGGAAACCATCTCTATCTAAAAAGTTTTAAATAAAAATTAAATGCATTTCAAAGAGTAAACAACAATAAACACATTTATTTAATTAAATAAGCTTTAATACAAGGTTCCATGTACAATAATTTCACAAATCTAGTAGGTCAAAAGGAACAATTTATTTCTATGTCCAGTACCTATAAGAGTTAGTAGGTTGGCAACGTGAATGTAGATAGGCGCACGCAGCGAATTAGTTTTTCTGTAATCACAAGGCTATAAATAGTTGATGAACTAAAGAAGTCATTCTTTTTTGGTTTCCTGAAAGTTAAGGCGAAAGTAACTTGGTGTTTTTAAGTCAGAAGCCATTCTTGTGCTTATCGATAATTTAATATCGGATTATGATTTATTTCACCGTGTGTTGAAAATATTCATGCTAGTAATATTTCAACCAGTCGATTAAATTGAAATCGGATTTATAAGTTAAATCAACGTCCAGGGTAAGTTCATACTATTTAACCACGAGTTAAGACTTTACATCATTTTCAAGCCATATGCTAATTTCTTTAAGGTTATAAACCATGCTAATTTATATTAATTTCTATCGTAGACGTTTTTGCTGGGCCAGAGTTTTTGTTCTGGGCCACAGGTTTACACGAGGTCATAGTTTTTTCTACTGGACGAAAGTTTTATACTGGACGATAGTTTTCCACAATCATATTTAACTGGGAACGATAGGATTTTGTACTAGTAATTTTTGGACAAACTTGATTTTACCACATGGTTTAGATTTGTGAAATACCGCATTGTACATCGATCTTGATTGGAGGAAAATAATTTACAAGGCATTTAGTTAACTGTTATAACAAGACATTTTCTGGAACATTATACCACTACCTGGGAGATCTACTTCGAGGCATCGTTGGGACCTATCCTGATCCGGAGCAGCTGGTAACACCGACTCCACAAAGTTAAGTGACTCATTGTTAAAAATTGTAGTATCGCTAGCGAATCATAGTCGCTAGAATTTTTCTTATCTACCTAACAATATTTCACGTCAGTCGTAGCGTAGTTATGATAGTGTAGTTAAATTATTTATGTAATAATCTAGCTATTTAACATTTAATTCCTTTTCTCTGAATTATTGATACTGTTTTAATAAATTAAATTGTTCCAATTTTTTTTTTTTTCATATAATACTATTTGCTATATATTTTTTTTATATTTTCCATTTATTGTACACTGTACGTGTTGTGTGTGTGTTGTATATAATTAATTTTTATTATTATTATTGTTTAATAAACACTGTTCTCTCCTTAGATGATCTTTTTATTGTCACCCCTATCTCACTGTACTCTAGGATTTGTAATACCTAGGGGCCTCATGTCATGTGCCTTAGGTACGATTACGATTCTTGATATATATATTTCATATATATATTTTAGCTTGCTTTCCGGTTAGATTACGAAGACAAAAATCCACCCTTAAAATAACAGGGATATAACATCATTCTTCGTTTAATTTTCATTGTAAACAGCTACGCATCCCGAAGGGTAGGGTAGGCATTAAATTAAAAGGTCTATCCTTTCCATCTTTTTGACTTAAAATAATAGTAGGAGTCATTCTGCTATTTATAATGGTACCTAATTTTTTTTGACAAAGGCGAAAATTACAAATTTCTCGTAAATAATGACACTCTATTTGTTTTAGAAATTACATCTCCCGAGAATACTGAAGTGGCTAATGGCGATGAGTTATTTTATTTAATAGAGTAAATAAAAAACGAAAGTGAAAGAGACACAGGAACCGACACGAGAATAATAAATCTGCAAAGATGTAAGGAGGGACGTGCGCGCATAAATTTAAAGCTGAAATTTATGTAATTACGTAGGCAGAGAATCAACAAGGACTCTTTAAGTCAAAAGTACCAAAATGCATCGTCTGACGTATATCTGCCTTAATTTGTTTAGTGCAGGTAAAAAAAGCTGTAAAAAAAACGGACCGTAAATTTGGCTCGTTAAGATAATTGATGTCTCACAGAGCCGTACTTAAAATGTTTGTGCACACTGATAGAAATTTAACTCTGTTGAGCAATGATGAATTTTGAGTCTAAATTAGAATTATCAAATATTCTCTTATTGCTCAGTTTCGGCAGTAATAATTTAATCTATTGAATTATTATTGTTGTGAAGCAAGGACCACTAGGAAATACGAGCAATTCCTTGCCAAAAAATGTAGGTTTAGAGTTTAGGTTATTGCTATTTATATTAATAATCCCAACTTGATCTAATTGATCCAGATTAAATAAATTAATTCAATTCTAGAAAACAAATACACAATTATTAAACAAATAATTCAATACACTGGATTGAGTATGTGGTAGGTTCCTTGTGAAGCATCTTTAGAATAATTATTTTTAGAAAAGGGAAAAAACAATGCTTTTAGATGTTTACGGGGATTTCAAGTAATAAAACTAAGGATCTACCTACTCGGAATAATTCAATGGGCTATTCTTAGAACCTTGTCTATTATAGGGGTGTTTATGAAATTTAATTGGTCATTGGTGGTACAAGTATTGCTTCTAAGGGATTTTTTTATTTCTAATTGTTCAAGGAGGTTTAAGCGTTTTCCTTTTCTTTCTGAATGGATTAAATTAATATTCTCTGTATCAATAAAATGATTATTTTCAATGCAATGTGTTGACATTCCTGTGTTTTTGGTGTTATTTAAAATGGATTGTTTATGTTCTTTTACCCGATTAGCTATACTTCTACCACTTTGGCCAATATATACCGCGTTACAGTCCTTACATTTAATTTCATAAACCCCCGATTTGTTGACTTTACTTATTTTTTCTTTATTGTTAACTAAAGTACTTCCTAAATTTGTTTTGTTTACACTTATTGTGGAGATGCCTAACTTATTTAGTTTTCTACTTATTTTATCACTAAACCTAGGAATATAATTAATAAAATTGTACTTTGTTCCAAAAAGTTGATTGAAGGAGCCGTTACTCTGTGGTAGTTAATCATTTTGCACAAATAACTAAATAAAACACACTACTATGTTTTCTACCACTATGTATTTATAAAAATTGCGACTGCAGTTTCGACTTACAAAGCCATTGTCAAGCAGTGAATCAAAAATGACTGATTTACAATTATACAGAAATGTTATATATAGACAATATTGGTTGGATAGATAGGTACAATAAGGGCTTAGGCAGGTAGATGACAATAATAAACTTAATTATGAATATTCAATTATGGGTCTGCCGGCTGTAAATAAAGGTGAATATATCAGATCTAATTGATCATTTAACAAATTATAATCCTTGATATTATTGTGTTTATGAATTTCCAGAGATTCTAAAACGTTTAATTTAAAGCCTTTTGTTGGGAAATGTAAAATTTCAATGTCGTTTAATTCTGGAAAACTATGGTTGTTTTCGAGGCAGTGGTTCGCGAAAGATGAATCAGTTTTCTGTAACCTATATGATCTAAGATGTTCTTGATACCGTATTTTGAAATTTCTACCACTTTGCCCTATATAGATACTATTACACTCTGTACATTTTAACTTATAAACTCCAGATTTATTAAATTCACGTGTTGGGTCTTTTGCATTGTATAATATGTTTGATAATTTACTCTGTGATTTAAAAGCTATTTTTAGATTGTGTTTCGATAGAACATTAGCTATTTTTTCGGATAAATGGCCACAGTAGGTAATTGTTGTGTAAGTACATTTTGTGGTTTCTTTTATTTTTGGATATATTAATTGAAAAGTGAATTTTTTCTGGATTTTGTTAATTAACTTTCTAATGACATCTTTACCAAAATTATTTTTAACCCCGATGTCCTCGATTATGTGTAAATGGCTTTGTAAGTCGAAACTGCAGTCGCAATTTTTATAAATACATAGTGGTAGAAAACATAGTAGTGTGTTTTATTTAGTTATTTGTACTTTGTTGTTTTGTTGGTTACAGTAAAAAATTCCTTTTGAAGTAATTTTCGCTGTTTGTTTTTAACCATGTTCTCTATTAGTGACTCCTTATATCCATTATTTATTGCAATCTGTTTGATTATATGTTTAATTCTTTATTAAACTCATATTCGTCTAAGGGGAAATTTGTGAGTCTATGTATTAGGCTATGAAAGGGAGAGAGTTTAATTTGCCAAGATTGTTGTGAATTATAATGTCACACACAGTCATACATTATAATTGTAATGTGCACAAAACTTGATTTTTTATTGAAAAGATGGCATTTTAGTCGTGTAATAGCCTCCAAATTTCAATTTTCTATTCCAAATATTTTAGGAAATATCGGGGCGAGCGCAATTCGTGACTTACCCGGTACACCAAATCCCAAGTTTCTGTACTCTTACCAGCTTGCTTTATTTATTTTCCCCTATTTACTTCTAATTTAATCCCAACCCTTCAAAGGAAAAATCTCAAAATATAATCTAGTTCCTGATGTCAATATAATACCAAATTTCAAGTGAATATCTCAATTGTTTTTATCAACCCCTTTAATACTGGAGTGGGATGGTGGTGGGGGGGATGGAAAATATTATAAGAAATTTTGAGGCCATGGCTTCTAGTACATACACCAAATTTCAAATTTCTGCATTCTTACCAGCTTGCTTTACTTATTTCCCCCTATTTACCCCCCAACCTCACCGAATATGTTCAAAAAATAATCCAATTCCAGATCTCGTTATAATATATACGTGTACAAAATTTCAAGTCAATATCTTAAATCGTTTCGAAGAAAACGTGCGGGAAAAAAGTTACAGACAGACAGACATTTATTTTTCTCAAATTTAAAATCTCGACGTTCCCATGCCATTTTAAACATATTTCAAGAAAAAATAAAAAAAAATTTACGATTACTATACATTCAAGTAATATGTCGAAATTTCCACTTATGATCTTGTTGAAATTTCAAGATAATAAGTCGAAATTTCAACTTGTAGAAATTTCAAGATAAGTTGAAATTTCGTCTTATTATGTTGAAATTTTAACTTAATTTTTTTTTCGCTGTGGCCTCAGTACGTTTCCATACTATACCTGTGTGCTACATGGGTCAAATGATAAATTAATTACCAAAAGTATGGTTGCAGTAGTTTTAATTTTTAATACAAATCGAGCAATCAACGCTGAAATTCTATTGGTTTATTTACATTTTCCTGAGAGCTAATACCTGTCTTCGAATGAATCAAACGAATACCCTCAGTCTCGTCTGACCACCTGAATTTCAATACATACGTTACATCACTTCTAGAAAAATGTATTTTTAATCAAATACTAAGATTCATAAAGAATAAAAACTGCTTTCGTTGGGCAGTGATTCGTAATCATGTCTCATGTGTTGTCTCTGTCCCTACCATGCAAATTTGCATTAAATGATTATTGTTCATTGAAATTCTGTTTATTATGTTCACTGCAAACGAAAGCAGCTAAAGTTATATCTGAAATTCTGTTGATGAAATTCACCAAATTAGAAATTAACCTGCATGTGTACAGAAAGCAATTGAATTATTACGCACCTACCTTTAAAGTTTGAGCCCAGGTATGAACGAGTCGATGCACAATCACACAATTTAAGTTTGTTTAAATTAAATATATATTATTAAGGAGAAAGCACTTTAAAAAAGTTGTAAAATTCAACGCTATCGAAACACAATCACAAACTAACATGGCTGGCCGAAACAAAAAGCGATCGGCATCATTTGCTGTACTTAACGTTTCGCCCATGGATATCTTTGTTAAAGAAAACAGCAGGATTGCAATTAAATTCTGTTCTATTAGATTTTAAACAAGAACCTGCTTGGGACATATTTTTTATGATTTTTGACTGAACGTTGGTATGATATTTGGATAAACGTTCTTGATTCTCATTTAAATGTGGATTTGAATAAAGAAATATGAAGCAGGTATATATTTTATGTTGATGAAATCTCAATTTGAATGCTTTAATACTTCCATATACCTATAATGTCGTAAAATACAGACATGATTGATTTGGACAATGGACAATTTAAATTAGATGATGTTTACGTGCATAATAAAGACTGATAAAAGTATGCCTGTATTCCATAGAGAAAATACTTAATACTTTTAAAGTTAATGGGAACAAACCGGAGTAAAAACTAATGACTAAATATTTTTTACCAGTGACAGGCCACTTAAATCTGATTACATATTTAAATTTCTCATAAAATTTTGTGTCTATTGACATATCGTTTCTAGCTAGAAAGTAGAACATGCGCTGGCTAGATGAAAAATATACCATACTAAAAATTAACACATATTTGACGCCTTTTATTTATTATTTACTTTTTCTGTCGGATCACCACTCTACATTTTCAAACCAAAAATTATCAGATTTTCTTTGTAGCAATAGTGATATCTGTATTCCGATTATTACGAAGTACTTTCTATTCAAGAATATGAGAAAATGTGGCGATTTCGTGGGTATTTTCGGAATAGCTGATACTGAAACTAATGTTAAAAGTTGCCATAATTGCATAACATTTGCAGATTTACATGAAAGTGAACAAATCGAGAGATTTTTTTAAAGGGAAGCACATTTTTTTCTTTTTTCAAATATTCTTTATGTCCTCCTTTGGTCGCTCCATATGAAAAAATTTTATGTAAAAAATTGTCTACGGCGGCTACTTCAATTTATATGCATAATACTTCATTGGCCTTGAAATATGTTTTAAAAAAATAAATAAATCCATAGACCCTATAATATAACAATATAAGATCATAATCAAATTAAAGTCGGTGCTATCTAGAACGAAATTATAAGTATTATTGGTACTTACTACTTACAAGATCCATACCGCCATCTGTGGATGAAAGGTGAATTTTGCACTGTTTGATCTAACTTTTTAATTTATTTATGATGATAAATTAGCAATAATGAAGTTTACAGCCTCTCCAAGTTGATTTAATGTTAAAGTATAGTTATTGTATATAGAGTCTATATACAATGATACAATGGTATAGTTTTTAATTTTGACTATGGCTAATAATTGAAGTTTACGCCATCTGTGGATTGGAAGTACGTACTAAAGGCTCTACCTATTACAGCGCCCCTCTAGAGTCACTAATAAAATAACTACGACAGCTACAGGACGGGGCAACTATGTACAAAATATAGATCCCATTTATAATTAAGTACGTGGGACCTGAAGAACACATCATAGGAAAGTTCAATTCCTAACGTGCAAGTTAATAGATTACTTCATAGATGTCAGGTATAGACATACTGGTTTCGATAAAAAATGTTAAGAAAACAATGATCCTTCCTAGTTTGCGCGGAATGGAAGAATACAGTAAATGTCGCTTTGTTCCATTTATCACATTTCAGACATCTAATCGGAGGAAAATCAGGTACGCGTGCTGGTGATAATATCACAACCACACTAAAGTCTTGTAAGAAGTTCTTTATAACCCTTGAGGTGTAGAGAAGGGCGTGCATTGTTCTGCCAAAGGGTTTTGGTGAGATCGTGCACCCAACAAGCATCCGTAACCGTGATAAAGAAATAACCATTACAAATATTACAATTTACAATCTTTCTGAAAACTAAAGTTTTATTTAGTTTCTTTGAACCACGTGCCATCTATTGATTGGAAGTACGTACTAAGAACGCCCTACTTAGAAAAGCCATTAACAGGATAAATGCACAAAATATAGATACCTTTCATAAATAAAGAAATAGAACTTGAATATACCAGTGTGAAGGGTTATACCATAGATGTCACTCAGATACTGAGATATAGAGAATATTAGACAAGAAATGGAAAAATCAAAAATGTATTCAGTCATAATTTATAATACACCAATTCACTCTGTTAGACATGCTGTAAATAATCATCCATCAGTGTCAGCTTATGTCATATTATAACCTCTTGGATACAATGAAGATCGTTCAAAGTAACTTATAACATCTTAGACATGTTCAACCGGAGAAAGATCAGGGGACCGTACTGGCCATGAAAGCACCACCACGTTGGATTCTTGTAGGGAGTTGTAATCTTGGAAGTATGGAAAAAGGCATTGTTCTACTAGTGATTTGGCGAGGTCGTGATTCTAACAGGCAATCCCGACATGACGTGATGCTGTTGGACATACTGCACAACAAAGGAAGACCAAGTAGGATAATGCATGGATCACAAGGCGCCTGTCAAAGTGTTAGCAAGTATCTGCATTTAAGTATTAATAAATTAGATCCTCATTCAAAGAACGTTTTGATGAGGTAAAAGCAGTTCTTTGATATTTTTAGAGCTTTGATCATGTTTATTGCGGTAGATATCTGGGTGATTCGATATGCGATTATAAAGTATGCAAGATGCCGTAAAATTATCTCTATAGGAATCATGATAAGCTAAATCTGCTAAGACTCTTACGGCAACTGTCTATAAAATGAATATATCCTGTTTACAAATCGTTTCATGAAACAACTCATAATGAGGTAGTATAAACTCATTAGTTTATAATACCTTTTCTAAAATGAGAGTGATAGGAAGAAAAATACAGGGTGTTTTGAGAATGCAGACACAACAGAAATTTTTAAGAGGCACTAGTTCATAACACTATGACGATATACTAGCTTTAACCATTCAATAGCAATCAGCGGCAAGTCCCTCAATGGAGGCTCATCTCACGAATGCAGGTCACAATACGAGTAGTGGAGAATTTTTAATTTACTATCAAAATACGCGAGGTGTCAGAACTAAGACGGTCGAACTTTACGGCGTGCTCTGAATATTCCGTGATAGCTTTAACCGAAACCTGGCTAGATTCCTCCGTTTTTAATAGCGAACTATTCAGCAATAAATTCAATGTTTTCCGTTCAGATAGAGATTTTGCTGCCATTAATAGATCAAAAGGTGGAGGGGTACTATTAGCAGTAAATATAAAATACACTTCTTCTTTATTAAGCCTTGATACTGCAGGTTTTAACAACATACCTGCCATCGACATCTTAAGTATAAAAATTTCAAATAATTATCAGTCTCTTTACATATTTGTCATCTACATACCACCGAGTATACCTGTTGCCGATTTTGAATATTTCTTTGAGACACTAGGTACCCTGAAGTATTTACAAAATAACGATAATGATATAGTCATTTTGGGCGATTTTAATATCCCCAAATATGCATCTTACCTAAAAGACTCAAAATCTAACGCCCAAATTAGAGCCTTGAATAATTTTTTAGATACTAATAATTTATCTCAATACAACTCAATATTTAATGGCAATGACAATATTCTTGATCTAGTATTACACAACAAAAACTGTGATGTATCTCAATCTTCTGATCCGTTAACTAATGAAGATTTTCATCACCCTGCTCTGATCATATCAACTGAAATAAGTACTGTTAAGAACCTTAATAATAATTTTCCAACCAATCATGACGTTAGTTATAATTTCCGCAAATGTGATTTCTCCAAATTGTATGAAAACTTTCTCAACATTGACTGGTACTCCCTCTCGTCTTTTAATGATGTCAATGATGCATGCACTCATTTTTACAACAAACTTGACTCTGTATTTGAATCTTGTGTACCTAAGAAATCGACTTCTCGTAGCGGCAGATATCCTCCGTGGTTTAATGGCAGTATCATAAAAAAAATTAGCCTTAAAGAACGTCTTAGGAGACAGTATGCAAGAACCAGTGATCCACTTATACACAATAACCTCAAAAACATCAGAAGGGAAATAAAATATGATACCAATTTAGCCTACAGAAATTTCGTGCAGAACTCTGAAGACAATATAAAAAATGATCCCAATAAATTTTGGGCTTTCATCAAAAGTAGAAAAGGTTCGGCCAGTGTATCTGAAGAGATGTTCTTTGAGGGATCTTCGCTAAACAATCCCTCTGATATACTAAATGCATTTGCCAATTATTTCGGTCAATCTTATAATGAGTCCTCATTAGATATCGAGGAACATCACATTGAGACCGATATACCTAACAATAACCCTATTGTTAGCATAAACTCTTTCAGTGAAGATGAGGTTATTCAGGCTCTAAAACGAATTAAACCCAAAATGATGACCGGTCCTGATTCCATTCCAGCTTTTTTATTAAAGGATTGCGCTATCATCTTTGCATATCCTCTAACTCTAATTTTTAACCTAATCTTAAAAAACTGCCTATTTCCTGACCTATGGAAATATTCCAAAGTATGTCCCATCTTCAAAAAGGGAAACAAACTAGATATTGAGAACTTTAGACCAATCTCTGTAATTTGTAACTTCTGTAAAGTCTTAGAAATATTACTTCATGATAGAATATATCATTCAATTAACACCAAAATCTCTATTAATCAACATGGATTTATGAAAGGGCGTTCAACAACAACAAATTTATTCTGTGTAACTCAATATATTTCTGAATCCTTAGATGAACGTGGGCAGGTAGATGTCATATATACCGATTTCTCTAAAGCGTTTGATAGACTTGATCACCAGTTGTTACTTAAAAAATTAGAAAAAATCGGCTTCTCATATTCGTTGCTCCTTTTGTTTAAATCTTATTTAATGAATAGGAGTCAGTACGTTGCATTAAATGGGTTCAAATCAATCGAATTTGCTGCCACATCTGGAGTTCCCCAGGGATCTATTCTGGGGCCCTTGTTTTTTAACATATTTATTAACGACATAGTGAACGAAATTAATTTGCCTCACCTTTTATATGCCGACGATCTAAAAATTTTCGCAGTAATTGATGAAATCGAGTACTGTTTTCAACTTCAGACTTCTCTTGACAAAATAAACACCTGGTGTATAGTAAATAAATTATTCATGAATCCTAGTAAATGTAACGTAATGTCCTTTTCTTTAAAAACATCACCTATTATTTTTGATTACAGGTTAGATAATGTCATACTTCGAAGACCTATAACATTTCGCGACCTCGGCGTAACTTTTGATAGTAAATTATCCTTCACTGATCATATCGATACCATTGTGTCTGAAGCCTCCAAAGCCCTTGGATTTATCGTTCGTACTAGTCGAGAGTTCACTAATACTGATACTCTGAAAATTCTTTATCAATCCTTCGTCAGATCGAAACTTGAGTACGCATCGCTAATTTGGAGTTCCAGTTATGATGTTCACAAGAATAACTTGGAGGCAGTTCAATGTAGATTTCTTAAATTACTGTGGTTCAAATCCGACGGTACTTATCCAGTGATTGGTTTTCCGCAAAGTAACTTGCTTGAAAGATATTCTATGAATACTCTTGAGGATAGGCGTACGTACTTTTCTCAAGTATTTTTGTTTAAATTACTACACAATGATTTTGACGCACCCGAAATAATTAGCAAGCTTAATTTTCACGTTTCCAGATTAACCTCTCGTAATCACCAAGTTTTCTATTTACCTATGCCGCGTACCAACGTACTAAATAATTCACCTTTATATACGATTTGCAGTATACTTCTAATTGCAGCCTTAGTGACATAAAACAAATTGTTCTAAATTAAATAACCAGTGGGTGTCTTTGTTTTTCTTAATTTGCTTTGAATCACATATGTGTATATACGTATATATAGTTTTTATATGTAAACATTTCCCATGTTATTTTTTTCTCTTTCTTCGTATCATTAGTTATTCATAGTTCGTACATTTAAGTAAATTTTTTCTTAATTTTACTTTCTTTTTATGTTGTATATTATGTAATTAATGCTTTGTATGCCTTTATTCCTGTTCTGTAATTGGGTATCTTACCTGTTGAACAGTGTATGCAATAAATAAATAAATAAATAAATAAAACACTTTGAATGTACAAATTCCACTGCAAGGTGATCAGGTAAAAGATGCCAATGTTAAACGGCAGCGAACTTGAAAAACCAAAATCAAAATGAAAACTATACCAAAATAAATTTTGAAAAATAATATTAGGGTACTCTCATGAACATTCATTTGTAGAATCCCCTCCCTCCCCTTATTGATTTTTTTGGTAACGTTCGCTTTTTCTGAGCTCCTTTTCCCATATCGTTCACATTGTCACATTTTCGGTGACTACCTCTCCCCGTAAGAACGAACATACTTGTTATGAGGTATTGTTGTGAATATGTATAACTTGCATACTAGTTTGTATTTTTTATTATACATAAAAATCATGTCATAAAAATTGTGACATTTAAAGGGAAAAAATTGTTTTTTTTTCATATGTCAGTGTCCTCGTTTTCTGAAAAAAGAAATTCTCCGTAGTTCATGCAATACCTATATTCACAGGAAATAAAAAGTAATTTGATTTTTTTGTTTTAGATGATCTGGAGAGGAGGAATTGTGTCAGCCAGCAACCAGAAAACTTTGGGAAGCGTGTCACTGCAAGGGGCACCCAAGCCACAATTTTCATTATTATTATATAAAAATTTGAATGTACTTGCTTTAATGTATTATAAATATATTATCTCAAATGATTTGGCTAATAGTTTTCCCTCATAAAAAATCCTAAAAAACGCGATTTATCGGCTCCATTAATGGGAATCCCCCTTAACATAAAGTAGTAAAAAAATATTAAATTTATTCAAAAATGATTCTAAAAATTGTCAGTCGACGTCTATGATATTGCTGGAATTATCAACAATTCCCTTGTCGGTCTTTTTTTATGATTTTCCAATCGACTGTAGATAAAATAAATCATAAATCAATGAGAAAGGTTTTTCATTCTGGAGAAATAAGGAATTATAACAGGATTCTAATAAAATATTACACCTTAGATAAATGACTTTTTATTATAATTTATATATAAAAAAAGTTTTCCTATAAGCTAATTGATTTAAAATCGAACATTAACTAATAAAAAATAAAAATATTGCTATTGCAAAAATTAAAGCTCATAAAAGGATTTTAAATCATTGCATGCAAGAAATTGGATTTCTCGTTTTTTAAACATTAACAAATACGCTGTTTGTTCTATGTTTTAATGTACTATATTGGCAATCTATTATTTGTTTCTCAGTAAATATTAAGCGGCAGGTTATTTAATAAAATACTGTTCACGTATTCAATGTTTCCGAACATCACCTGTTAAGAGATCTCTACAGAAATGTATGACGAATCGAAACAAACTTGTTTACTTAAACTTACATACAAAAGCAGTCTTAGAACAAAAAAAGTACTGTTTGATGACGAAACAATCTGATCCACTGAGATGCATATTGCCATAGTGAAATGCGTACAAAATTGGACACTCGCGTATCACTCATAGACGTATTAATCATACTATCGTATTTACCACCAATCTCAAAATTCTAATGACATTGATAACTTCTTTCTTGATTCAATATCTAAATTAGTCGTTCAAACTGACTATTTAAGAAGGTTTTTACATGGAATTTTCTGAAAACGAGTTTGAATACATTCCTGGTGAACCTGATTTTGTAAAACTATACATTTTAAAACAAAAACATTTTACACTGGTCTATGATTTCTGTAACAATGCTGCAGCTAACTATTTGGTTTTTCGCCCACTTACTCATACTATTAATTATTCTGTAACAAATGTAAGATAGGGATTAAGGAAATTAAAATTACTTTTCATAGACTAACACAACTTCGTAGAAGGTTCGGAGCTAGTTTCACAGACCCTAAAATGTCATAAAAGAACCGGCTCGATGAAATATTAGTCTTTAGAAATAAACAAACTTGTAGAACTTTATAATCTTGTAACAAATGCAATAAAAGGGGTTAAGAAGTTATAATTGTTTGGCATTAAATAGCGCGATGTTTTCGAAATTTAAGATATTCGTTCTCAGACTATAAAAGTTGAACAAGGCGGCTTAATGTAATATAAGAGGATTGAAAAAACAGGATTGTAAAAAGTTTATAATTTCTAACAACAGTTTCATGCTAGATACAAAAGAACTTTTCTTCCACATTATAAAGTATATTGTAGTACATTTCCTAAATTTGAAATATTTTATTACCGTTTAAATGCCTTCTATAAAGTCATAAAGCTCGGCCTGAGAAAATCCGTTACAATCGACGTCATCGGTAAATTGCTTTTTATTAGAAATGTAACAAACATGCGGGAAATTAAACGACAAGTATATTTAAATTCATGAGAGCGCGAATCAAACCATAAATGGGATAAGTGATGCCATAATTCCCCGAACTGTACACTAGATAGGAACGACGAGATTTTTCCCTTTATTTTATGAATATGATGCAAAGGAATCTAAATACAAAAAGGGTTTTTTCATCTCGTTGGAATAATTTAGCTAGCTTAGATATAAAACAATTTAAGTTGTTAAAATCATGTTGTATATTTAGGGTAATATCATTTTGGCCATATTTAATACAGAGGGCGCCATTTGCCAGACGGGTACTAGTTCGGTACCTCATTTTTGCCAGTAGAGGACGCCAAATTCCAGAAGGCGATTAAGTAATAGATAGGGGCGGTTCGCATTCCATTGGTTAAGATAACCCCAAAGTACCACGCCCTATTTCGCCCAAAAAACTGACGAAGAGAAGCGGTCAATTTAAGAAAAACACTTTTTGTTCAGCTTTCGAGTATGGTAGACGTGTCCTATTTTCTACGTAGTGGTAATCTTTTTTGTGTCACCGGGTTTATGTATGTATTCAAGTTTTTGTACTAAATAGTAACTTATCGTCATTAGAGTTCAAATTAAACATCACCTCATTCGAATTTTTGCTGGCAACTGGCGTTTTCTGTACGAGTTGATAAATTAGAGTCTTTAAAATTAATTAGAGTCATGCTCGTTAATGGTATTGTATTTTTGGCCCTTCCGGCAATCAGTTTATGTTTGCCCATTAACGAAGTCATTTTTTTCACTTAAGAATGGGACTACGGTCCAACTGGGGTATTTTGTTTTCTGTTTAACTTTAAGTGTATTTTCTTTTGTCTTATTTTAAGTGTTAATTATTGTTATATTTTCAAACCGATTAGTTTCGTGTTTCTTTTGTGTATAAATAGATTAAGTGTGGTTAGATTTTCGTGTTTTATTTAATTACTGAAATAGTGGAAACTATAGTCATCAAAGTTATATTATCGTGGTGAACTAGCAGGCGTAACAAAGAAAACTGGGGTAAGTTTGAACTATATCTTTTTAAGTGTACACACATACCTCTGTGAAAGGACCATGTATAGACGAGCTTCATGCATTGAGATGTATGCGTGACCCCATAAGCAGAGGGACTGTGAGTATAACCTTAGAGAAAGACCCGCTGGGGATGGATAAGTATTCCTTGGTAGCCGCATATAGTATAAAATTGATCTCATTTGAAAGGGGTACATTTCACGGATATAATCAATAAATATAATAATCCCCAGAGTAGTGTAAACAGGGTAAGGGGGGCAATTATTACAATCTTAACAACTGTTTCCGTGTCAAAACAAAAATTTTTCGGCAATAACTATAAAGTATTCTGTAGTACATTCTCTAATTCTGGACTATTTTATTACCAGTAAAGGCCCCTCATAAACCGACAAATCCGAAAGTCTGAAAAAGCTTGGTGCTGTCAAATTGATTTTATTAGAAATGCGAACTTCAATTAATCGGGATATCATTTAAACGAATGGTTAAATTAATGAGCTCACAGTAGATTCATACAGGATTCCCTTACTGTACAATAGATAGGGACTAGCAACGGGGATTTTTACCTTAGAGTAATGATAAAGGTTTAAGTTTTTTTATCACCTACTGGAATAATTAGCTAGCTTAGAGATAGAATATTTTAAATTATTAAAAGGAAGTTGATATTTAGGGCTTTTGGCCATATTTACTGTAGATGGCGCCAATTGCCAGATCGACTTATTTGATATTTATGGGAAGTTATTTTGCCCCATATTGTACTCTAGAGGGCGAAAGTTTCCAGGTCAAAATTAGCCTCTAGAAGGGGGCGGGTCTGCATTCATTGCTCTAAGTATTTCGGAATTAGCCCGCCCTATTACACCAAAATTCGACTCAAGAAATTTTAGGAGAAAATATGCCACTTTTCGATTGACTCGTGGTCTACTAACATTATTATCCTTTCATCGTAGAAATTTTACTGTCACCAGGTATATTTGTGTTTTTTTTCAAGTTTGTTCCAAGGTTTAAGTTCATATCATTAGATTTCAGATTAAACTTTACCTTATTCGAATTGTCACTGGCCATTGATGCTTTCTGCGCCAGTTCTTAAGTATAGTTATCGGAAAAAAGTAAGTTCATGTTCGTTAAGTGTATCATTTCTTTTATACCCCTCAGGTAATCAGTTTGTGTGTTTTATTGTAAACGAATCTCTCATTTACTGATTAACGAAGTAATATTTTATACTTAAATACTGAACAACGGTCCAATTTAAATATTTTCATTTGTTTTAATTTAAGTATTAATTATTTTTGTTCTATTTCTAAACCAATTATTTGCATGTTCTTTTTATAAATATAGCTTAAGTGTGGTTGAAAATTCGGGTTTTAATTCATTTGCTAATTAGAGCAAAGTTCAAGATGTAAAAGTTAGATCATCGTGGTGAATCGCAAGTCTGATCAAGGAAAAAAGGGGAGGTTTTTGAACTATAACATTTCAAGTGTACACACATATCTCTGAGAATGGTCCACGTATAAACGATATTAATACATCTAGACATTATGTGGCCCAATGTGCAGAAATACTGTGAGTAAGGACATAAAGATAGGCCCGATGTAGATGTATGATTGTTCCTTGGTAGTCGCACATAGTGTAAATTTGTCTAATTAGGAAAGGGGTAAATTAACTTCGTGGATATAATCAATAGAAATGACAACCTCCAGATTAAAGTAAACAAGGTAAAGGGGGCTATTACAATTCATTTGAAATCGGTAAAGTATACAGGGTGATTCACGTAGGCCATTCATTAGAAGTTTTTCAACTTGCAGTTGGATTAGAAACTTGAAATTTGGTATGCAGCAATAATCGATCATGCCCGTTCTATCTAAAATATTTTCAGTCCTCCAACTATACAGGGTGTGCCAAAAATTGGTACCAACTTTCTTATTTTAAATGGAAACCTATATTTTTCTTTACATGGTTCGATTGGTCTTCTAATTCTGAGTTTAGAGAACCTAAGTTATGTTAACTTATCTATTACAATTTTTGACATATGTCCAATTTTTTGAAAAAAATTTCCGCTGTAGTAGTTTATGAACAAATCTGTATCTCGCAAACCTTTCAAAATTATGAAACCAAATTTATGAAGCAGTTAGCTGGAAGTCCAGGCTAACTTTTGATGTCCCATCGGTGGTCCCATTTTGTACCATATGGGCGCAGTTGATTTTCAAATGTCGCAATCAAAAATTGTCAAAAAGTCAATTTTTTCAAATGGCACCTACTATTTTTTTTTACACCATTCGAAAGAAAATTGAATTTTAGGGTGAGTTACTTAAGCATTTTCTATACCTAACTTCACCCCATATCGAGTTATTCAATAAAAATCAAGAAATACCTCATCCTGCCGAGAGATTCCTTACTTCATCAAGTATGCCATGGAAACAAAAGACAGTTGTAATAATTTTTAAAGAAAAATATGGATTCTTATTTAATTACACACAACACCAATAAATTATTATTAACGAACAAGAACAATGTTGACGAAATGTTCAATGTGACCACCATATTTTTGTTCAAATATTCTATTATTCTACTGTCAACAGATTGCGTAGCACATCTTTGCGCCTACCATTTCTGATGCCAGAAATCAATGCAAAATTGAATTTTAGGGCCACTTTTATTAACATTGTGTATGTCTATCTACAGTCGTTTTTGAATTATTGGCATTTTTTAAAAAAAATATTGTTTTTTTTCTCAAGGGTAGTAGGCTTTGGAGACAATCATTTCATTTTAATTTTTATTCAAAAATCGTATTGCAATAATAAATAATAACAACAAAATAACAACAAATAAACAGATTAACAAAATAATTATTTCAATACAAATGCTCAATGTGTGCACCGTTTTCACTGACAGAATTTCGTCAACATTGTTCTTGTTCTTTAATAATAATTTGTTGGTGTTGTGTGGAATTAAATAAGAATCCATATTTTTCTTTAAAAATTATTACAACTGTTTTGTTTCCATGGCATACTTGATGAAGTAAGGAATCTCTCGGCAAAATAAGGTATTTCTTGATTATTATTGAATAACTCGATATAGGGTGAAGTTAGGTATAGAGAATGCTTAAGTAACTCACCCTAAAATTTAATTTTCTTTCGAATGTTGTGAAAAAAAATAGTAGGTGCCATTTGAAAAAATTGACTTTTTGACAATTTTTGATTGCGACATTTGAAAATCGACTGCGCCCATATGGTACAAAATGGGACCACCGATGGGACATCAAAAGTTAGCCTGGACTTCCAGCTAACTGCTTCACAAATTTGGTTTCATAATTTTGAAAGGTTTGCGAGATACAAATTTGTTCGTAAACTACTACAGCGGCAATTTTTTTCAAAAAATTGGACATATGTCAAAAATTGTAATAGATAAGTTAACATAACTTAGGTTCTCTAAACTCAGAATTAGAAGACCAATCGAACCATGTAAAGAAAAATATAGGTTTCCATTTAAAATAAGAAAGTTGGTACCAATTTTTGGCACACCCTGTATAGTTGGAGGACTAAAAATATTTTAGATAGAACGGGCATGATCGATTATGGCTGCATACCAAATTTCAAGTTTCTAATCCAACTGCAAGTTGAAAAACTTCTAATGAATGGCCTACGTGAATCACCCTGTATACCGAATATGTAGAAAACATGAATTGTTAGAAGTGTCCCTAAAAACCCTAATTCTGTAATTGAAAACTTTATTTGATTTGTGACCTATTATCTTATTGAAGTCTTGAAAATTTTACGGCCAGGATACAGAGAAAAATTTAGCTCTTTGTTCAATGAATGATGACTTCATTACGCCTACTGATAATAAAAACTTCATTCTTTAATACCTTTAATATTAAAACTTTCGATTCAATTGGCTCTCAAACTGTCTCCTAACTAAACGCTACAATATTAAAAATAACTACACTCAATTTGCTGTTGTTCAAACTTCAGAAAATGCAGATATGTCAGCCTCGCAAGATATCAATTCTGGTATACCGCAGGGGTCTAGTTTGGGCCCTTTAGTGTTTGTAACTTGACTTGTAACATGTTGAATATAAGAATATTTATATGTTTGCTGATGACATTTCATTTAGTTATAGTGTTTCACCTGGTGATGAACTAAACACAGTTTATGGAATCAGCTCCGACTTGGATAAAATCAAGCAATATATTTATTATAACGCCATCCAACTAAATATGTAAATGTCAACATAAGTTAAAACCATACTAATCTTCTTTTTATTAATATTAATAACAAACATACACCAACTGCTGGGTATGTAAGAAACAAGAGTTGTTTTTGAAAGTCAGTTCATGAGACATTTAAGGAAAATTAATAACTGTATTGCAGTACGTTTACATCATAGTGCAATTTTTCTTTATATTTCTTCCTATCTTGAAAATAATCTACCTACTGAACAGACTGAATCATTATACTAAAATCAATGTTAAAGGAAGCTATTTATCATAACACATTAAATAATAATGATCTCACTTGATTTTAAGTAATATATTTTAAAGTGTCTCTTTCCTGTATGTTTATTTTATTTTATTGTATTTTAATGATTAATTTAACTATTAACTATGTTTATTGAATAAGAATAAAAGTTGTGTAAAATGCACATTGTCTTCTTGTGTATGTGTTTACCAATGCAGAATAAATATTTCACTATTCTTATTATTAGGATGTGTTAGTTTGTGTTAAAGTGTCACGAAAAAACAGTGCTGCTTTTTCTTGACATAATGTGTTGGCAGAAGTACGTGCGATTTTCGAATTTACTTTCAAAGTTATCCCCACTATTTTGAATCGGACTTATTACGAGACAATCTGTGTTTAGTTAATAAGTGTGTGATATAACTCTACAAGGCACTTCTTTCCATAGGTAAGTTTATTTATAGTAACTTTTGTTTTCTAATGAATCAACATCGCTGCTGTAAAAACAGTAAAAGTCGTAGGGGGCAGCAAAACAGCAATCTCTTTAGCTAAACTTTCACATACTATTTTTTTTTTAAGTGAGATTTTATATTTTGCATGACTTCTTACATGAGAAAGAGATAGCGTAGGAAAATATGTAGTTGCTATATCGGTGAAATAGCTCAGTGTAAATACGATAGTATTATTAATATGTCTATGGTATCGGTAGTATGTACCTACATTTTTTTAAATAATATACTTCTTATAGTAAAAGAGTACCAGAAAAAAATGGATAACTTTTAAACCCAATAATTTTTTTAAATCATTTATTTTTATTTTAATATATTTTTCTGGAATATATTTTCTCTTAACGTTTTACGTTACTCTATTAACTATTACGTCTAAAAGTGGCCTCGCTATCTATTCTATACTAAACTGTGCAACTGATGTAATGTGTACTTAGTTTATATTATGTCAAGTAAATCATGAAAAGAATTAACTGTTTATTAGAGTCTAAATCAGGGTTGGCAGTTTTAAAACAAAATGTTTTAAACAAATGTTTTTTAAGTGTTTAAAACACAGTAACCTGTTTTAAACACATTTGTTTTAAACACGTTTAAAACAATTGTTTTAAACATGACTTTTTTCAATGCGTTTTTTCAGTGTGTTTGATAGACAATTTTCGGAACATCGTTGTATTTGATAAAGTAAAAAAAAAATAACAATAAAATAAAAAAATATGAACTTTTATGTAATGCAATAAAACTAGTTGTAATAATATGATAGTATAATAAGTACAATGAACGAAACATATTACTATTATAAAGAAGATATACCGTTATTATCTATTTTCTAAAGTGTTAATTTTAAAGCGATTAATAGCAAAAAAAAGTCGAGTGCAGGAAGGTGGAGCTATGTATTCCCATGCATTTTGACCTGCTGAACACGAATCTGATGTCCGTTTTGCCTGATAGGCTGTTGTATTTTTCCTAACCTCAAAAAAAACACTGTAAGAATGCCCGAGAAAATGAGAGTGTAGCTAAAAATCTGAAAAATTTCAGAGGTACGTAGAATGGCGAGAGAAATCGAATGGCGCAAACCAGAATTCTATAGCTTTTTTGGTTTTCGATATAGAGCCTCGAGAATTGCGAACAAAACAATGTTTTTCCTTCCGGTGACTTTGAGGTGCTCTATCTCGAAAACGAAGGACCGCAGGGATGTCTGGTTTGTGCCATTCGATTTCTGTCGCCATCCTAGGAAGAATGCAAGAGCCAATCAGGCAAAACGGACATCGGATTCGTGTTCAGCAGGTCAGAATTCATGGGAATACTCAGGTCTGCCTTCTCCCACTCGACTTTTTTTATGTGCCTGCGTAGTCAATAACCAATCACCAAAAAAATGATTGCACTATTGCACAACTTGACGTATTTGTTACACCGAATTGGCCGAACCGCTGTCAAGTATCGTCCTCGTCTTGTTATGATGCAATATGGGCATGGCTTATAGAATAAACAATGTATTGGGTCGACGCGCCCGTATAAATTTAAGTTTAAAAACATAGTTTTTATTAGATAGATAGATAGATAGATTCTTTATTAATTCCAAAGCCAATTACAGAAACTGGATAGAATAAGTCAAAAATTGTAAATTACACAAACATACAAAGTAATGTATAACAAATATAAACAGCACAGTATAAACCAGTTGGTCGAAATAAATAAATGATAATATGATATTACAATGTATATGATGTATACAACTAAACGAGTTAAAATTACATACAAAAGTATTCATCCAGTCTATAAAAACATTTATCAGCCAAATATGTTTTTAACCGTTTCTTAAATTCAAAAAAGGTACTACTTTCTTTGATGTCAAGAGGTAAATTATTGTAAGCCTTAAGCCCAAGACTATTAGGGGAATTAGATGTTACATTTAATCTTCGAAATGGTATATGAAAGGAATTTTTTTGCCTAGTATTAATAGCGTGCACATTTTTGTTATACAAAAATCTGTCCTTATTTTTGAATATATACAAACAAAGCTCATATATAAAAAGAGACGGCACTGATAAAATTTTATATTCCTTAAATATACTCTTACACGAGTGAGTATTTAATATACCAGTCATGCATCTTATAACCCTCTTTTGAGCTATAAAAACATTATGTGATGACGTAGAGGCGCCCCAGAAGCATATTCCATAACGAAGTCTTGAATCGACTTGAGCGTAATATAATTTTAGCAACTGATCAATATTTAATACATTTCTTATACTTCTGAACTGAAAGACTATGGAATTTAATTTGGATATAACACCTTCACAATGAGTCTTCCAATTTAGACATTCATCCACGTGTATTCCTAAAAATTTTACATGCTCATCTTTACATGACAATATCTGTGTGTCTATTTGCAATTCCAGATTGTCACATGTTTTTTGTCTGTTGTGAAATCTCAGTACCTGAGTTTTATTAGTATTAAAATGAAGACTGTTGTGGCTAAACCATTCATTTAATTTATGTAATATTGTGTTACATTTGATTTTTAACGATTCTTCATTTTTGTCAGATATGATAATAGATGTATCGTCAGCGTAAATGGTGAAGTTAGCGAAAGTTGTCAAGGCATCAAGATCGTTCATATAAAGCAGGAATAACACCGGGCCCAAGATTGAGCCCTGTGGTACTCCTGTCCTAATATCGACATACTCTGAATTAACATAATCAACAGTGCTAGCTTCGTTATCAATAAGTGACACATATTGTTTACGATTAAGAAGATAACTCTTAATCCATTTCAATGATATGCCTCTTACACCATACATAGACAGCTTGGTGAGTAGTATTTCGTGATATTGTTTAAAACATGTTTTTTTTCAACAATTAAAAATCCATGTCTAAAACACATGGAATTGTTTTAAATAAAAAAAACGTGTTTTTTGATTAAAATAAAAAAAACACAATTTTTGCCAACCCTGGTCTAAATGCATTATTGCATTTGCACAATTTCAGTTGATATGAAACAAAACCTCACAGTACATCATTATGACATTTTTATTATACTTTAAAACGTGAAACATATCTTAAACAAAAGGTAATGGACCACCGAAAACGCAAACGCTAATAGGTTTACTTTTGCCAAATTTTTAACTTGTCATACAGTAACTTTCTCTCTAAAATTAAACTTTAGACGCACATTTAAAAGACGAACATAATATTTAAAATCATAGTACCAGACTATCAAATATCACAAAGTACTAAAAGTAATCATAAGATCAGATCATGTCATCAAATCACACCGTAAGCTACAGCATTACAAGTTGATATATTTTTTGTGTTTTTTATTATGTGCCGACAGGTCCGAGGAAGTGGTAAACTTTCGCTCACAAACGTTACAAGCGTACGGTTTTTCCCCCGTATGTATTCGAATATGAACTTTTAGACTCGAAGACTGAGTAAATTTTTTGCTACAAATGAAACACGTATAAGGCTTCTCTCCGGTATGCGTTCTCATATGTTTTTCTAGATATTGATGCCGAGTGAACTGCCTGTCGCAGATCGTGCACGTAGACAAATTTTCCCCGGTGTGCGTACGAGTATGCTCGTGTAAATACGCTGCCGTCGTGAACTTTTTATCGCAAGTGACGCACGTAAATTTCTCCCCTGTATGCTTCATCATGTGGGTTTGTAGCTCCGAGGCGTAGTTGCAGATTTTATCGCACATGGTACATTTGTATGGTTGCTTGCCGGTGTGTTCCCTCATATGCACCGTCAACTGAGAAGAATGTGTAAACTTGGCGTCACAAATTTTACAACCCACTTTTTCGCCTGTGTGCTTTCGCATATGAACGTTTAAATGCGAAGACTGAGTGAAAGTTTTGTCGCAGGCTGTACACAAGTACGGCCTTTCGCCTGTGTGAGTCTTAATGTGTGAGTTTAGAATGTAAGTACTTGCGAATTTTTTTCCACAAGTCACACAGCTGAACGGTTTTTCTCCTGTGTGAGTGCGCATGTGGACCTTTAAATCGGCCGCAGTGAGACACCTGCGATCGCAGCACGTGCAAGCGTAAGGCTTTTCGCCGGTGTGAGATTTCATGTGCATCGTAAGTTCGCCCTTGATGGTGAATCTTTTGTTGCACACCGCACATTGGAACGGTTTTTCACCCGTATGGCGACGGATGTGTTCTCTCAGATGAGAGGAATGGTAAAACCTGAAAAACAAGTGTTTGATTTATTCAATGCCTAAATTGCTGGAGGTGGAGAGTTTACACTAATACAAGCAGGAACTAGGGATGCTATACCAGGATTGGAGCAGCTCATTTGACTAATAGTCACTGTTTATTATGCACAGACAAATTTTAGAAATATTACATATTTTTTAATTGCCATTTTCTTCGATATTGCTCTGAATAAAAACAAGGAAAATGTGTTGTTATTTTAGAAACATAGTCTTATTTTTTTCATAAATTGACTCACTAATTTATCTTTATAATTATAGTGTTGTATACTTTCGACTAGTCAAGTTGGCAACGCTTTTTTTTCTTAGCTTTTATGGTCAATAAAGTATTTTATTATTATTATTATTATTATTATTATTATTATTATTATTATTATTATTGATAATGTATGGAGAGCATAGAAGATCTCTTGCTCCTCACCAACCGAGTGTACTTCCTGAAGAATCTCTAAACTTCTATGAGAGATACGTACAACGATCATATACCTAAATGGACTGATTTAGAGCTATGAAATATAAATAATATTACTAACCTTTTCTCACAATATTTACATTCGAATGGTTTTTCGCCAGTATGGGTTCTCATGTGGATTCTTAAATTTGCATTTTTTCTGTAACTTTTCCCACACTCGGTACAAGTGAACGGTTTAACGTCCGCAGAGTCTGGATCACCGGTGTTTGGCGTGGGAGGTCTCACCTGAATACCTGTAAAGGCAAAACATATTTAGGTAAAGTAACAAAGAAATTAGGGATAAAGACATAAATGACCTCTGTAAGAATAGTTATTACACTCAGCATTCCATTTGAATAGTTAATGTACAAAGATCAAATAGAATAGAAATGTGCAAATATAAAAATGATTAAACATTTCTTAGAAATCATTAATAAAAAAAAAGTTTACTTTAATTTCAAACTCTTAGAACTACATGTTAGCTTTATTTTGTCGGGATATTTTTCGGGAGCAGTCGTGCTTGTAACGCTATATAACGTTACCACTTTTCCCATCTCTACTAAATATACTTAACCTGTACATTGCGCATTGGTACCAATGTAGAAATAATAAATAAACAGCATCCAGTATTTTCATGATTTCACTTTCGCATCAAAGCTTTAATTTCTTCATTAATGATAAAAAAATGACTCACATTAATTATACAAAGTGTAATTAGTTTCATGTCATTAAAAAAAAAAACTGGTGGTAGGGAACGACAAGACAAACAAAAAAACCTTATATAACATGGGGTCTAAAGCTCATAGTTTTGGAGAAAAAAATAAACAAAAATTACGCAAATTGATGATATTCAATATTTGTGTAGATAGCTATAAAATGTCGGCGGTCTTTAGCGATGCGGTAAATAAGATGAAAAACGTCGACGTTTTCTGAGTGTTTAGTGGATCTGATCTGAAGAAAACTATACTCTGACTCTCCCTTGTGCAATATTTTAGTTACTGTGGGTGTTTCGTTATGTACACACGTCCAACCCGCCATTCGTTGTTTTTGTTATTTTTTAATTTCGGGTCGCTGTGTATTTATAGTGAAGATTTATTTTATTGACTTTACCGTTCAAGTCTTTAAATTCTTGATTACATACAGACACAACTTACTTGTTCGTTCTTTTTGTATTCCGTTTTGAATTTTGGACCAAGTTTTTCTTTTATTTTTCTTTATTGACAACGTTAGTTGATAGTTTATTGTTTAGTGTTGAACGAAGTGCGTATGTCCTTAATTCGACGTACCGAACTGTGTATTGATGCAGATGCAGAGATTTTGAATCATTTAGGTAGGTAGTAAGCTTTTAACCCAGGACACTCATTTATGTTACAAATGTTAATAAATCACATATATAATAAATATTCTAAATTATAAACATTAATCCAATATTTTGTTCCAAATTAAAAGACACACATGTAAATAAATGCTCTGTTTAAACTTCTATGGCCATTATTATTGTAACATTCGGAATGCTCGATAGCATCCTTTGTTACACTGTTAATAATTATTAGAAAAATTATAAGTTATCGGAAATATTATTCCCACAAACTTTAGTATTAATAGAGTGCCCTTACTCCCTGTACTATGATAAACATACGTCATCTGTGAGAGTTAACGCTAGCGAATACTAGATGGCGCTCGAGGAATGATATTTCAACTAAATAACGCCGGGTAAAACTCTTTCTCATTGAACCATTGAACTAATAAGACGTATTTATAATTTCGTTTGACCTGTAAAGGGGATAATAGAATTTGAAAAACCTCGTGATGATCACATGAGGTTTTTTTTCTTATAATTTTTTCGTAATTATAAATATACGTATTTTTCTTATAATTTTCTCATGAATGATTTTTTTTATAAATTTTTTTTGATAAGTATTTTCTTATAAAGAATTACTTCTTAATCAAATTTAATTACGTCTAATGCTGTTAACGTCGAAGTATTTCCACGTTATATTATTTGCTTTGAGCAAGATTAATACATTCAAGTTTTAAGACTTACTACGTTTCTACTAAGCCAGTAATATTCATTTGAAGTCAACCTTTATATATTACATTTTGAATTGGAATATACGAAACATTCTGGGCGAAGAGATTTTCTTCATTTTGTCTTGGCCACAAATATACGAACGTTTCTACGACTTTATAACCTCAAGTTGGGATTAAGGCAGCCACATGTGTATTTATATCCATGATCATCGGAGAACAGGACCGTATCTAGGAGTTCTCTCCATCAGGGTAACAAAATAAAAGATAAGTACTTTTAATTGTTACCAATAAAAGGGATTATTTTCACATGATTGTTGAGTTATAAGAGTTAAAAGTGTCTAAATTTAAAATATTAGATTCAAGCTAAATCTATTATATTTTTGGTTAGATTACATTTTAAATCCGTTGTTATCATTAAATCCATTGTTGTATATTAATTCGTAGTTGTTTGTATCTTGAATTCGTTGTCGCAAATACTTCGCCGTAGTATTGTTTCGTAGTTGCTTTTGTCGTGATTCCTTATGATTAATATCTTATTGTAGTACTGTAATGCATTTTTGTTGTTGATATAGTAAGTCGTCGTTCAATTTTTGTTGTAACGAGAGTGTTAAGTTTATGAACTTTGAGATAAGGTTACGAGGCATATCTTTTGTAATATAGTTATTTTGTCTCTCGTAAAGAATCTCAAGTTCCTAGTTTTGTTGTAATATACGATTTTAGTGTTGAGGTGAAAGTTACGAGACGTATCTGTTGTAATATATTTTTGGTTCTCGTACACCTCAAATTTATTTTGCTGTTAAGCAAATTTGTAATATAGGGCAAATTGTAATATAGTATTTTGTATATATTTCTGTGTGATACTTTGCTATACAGTATCGTTGATGCTGTGATAGTACATTTCTTTGTAATATAATATTTTTGTAATATAGTACTATTGTATATATGTAAGTTTTGTCTTTTGTTTATCTTTATCTTTAATTTTCTTTGATTACCCTAAGTAATCAATGGCGCCCAAGCTTTGAACTCCACGCCCTTTTGCTCTCCGTATCTTTACTGTGCTAGCCAGGTTACACCAGTGACGCTAACCACGTCACTCGTAGGGTGGCCCACACTTGAACACTTGGGCAATATTTAAACATCGACTAAAACCTTCTTTACAACGCCACATTATTTGCTTGCAGTTGTGCAGGAAAGGATAACGAATTATTTACCTCTTTATAATTGCCTCAGTTCGGTTGCGGCGGTCCATCAAAGGCGGTCGATGATCCAAGGCCTTTGCACTTTTTTATGACAATTTAAAAGTTGTATAATTGGGAACTACAAGTCCATTGACCAAGAAAAGCAGTGGTTCTCAATTATTTTCTACATTAATATTAAAAAATATTTAAAATGTTGACCCAGGCCAGTATTTTTCAAAGTGCCCCTAGAGGGAAAAGTCATAAAGGTTTATTGTTTGTCTAGTCGGTCCCCATTACCAGTTTTTTTTAATGACATGAAACTGATTACACCCTGTATAAAGCTCCTTATTAGCCTTCTTGATTAATTTACCAGTATGTGTTTAACTTATGAAATTAACAAATAACAATAATTTTGTTAGAATCAGGGCACTGTCAGCGTCAAAAGTCATAATTTCATAAAAACTAAAAATTCAGAAATAAAACGAAAAACCATTGAAAAGCATAAAAATGATTGCCTAATAATATATATTTGATTCTAATAATCATTTAGTTCAATAATATTCATCTATTTTACACAACAGATAGATATTAACAAAAAAAAAAAAAATTGTTGATACTTTTGTTTCCGATTGTACACTTCTGTGCAAAGAAATCCTGTACACCTAAGCTGGTTTTTTTTTGATTCAGCGTATTGATGTGCTTATAAGCAGACAGTTTTTCTTGGTTAAGTGGTGACGAAATTTATGAATGCACTTTAATGCACTTTATAGCATCCTCTAAGACCGCTTCAAATACGTATTCAGAATTAAAGTGGGGATAAACGTTTGTTATTGTTTCTTTCTGAATTTGAGGTTGTTTGCTTGTATATCTTGACACTGTACAAATAAAAACGGAACAAGGGCTAGTCGAAATTACAATAAAGGCTTATTAATCACAGTCGACTCGGAGACTGTTCAAATTTTGCTCTTATTTGAATAACGTACATATTATTGGAGTAACGCCTTCAGTGTCATTTAACATATCATGCAATAATAATAAATTGCTCTCGGTTTGATAATTTATTAAACTAAGAAAAAGGTTTAGAGAGGCTAACTCCATTTCACTACACTATTCAAATACCTAAGACTTAAATACAAAACGAAAAAAATAATGTCGAGAAGGTCGAAGATGTCAAATCGAAGCGTATGCATTTTCTGCGGAATTCATTTCATGATGTCATCGTACAATGCGCTTGTAAGCGCACCTTTAATACGCTCAATAAAAAAAACCAGCTCTATTTTTCTTTAGCTCTATATTACATCATTCTTTATTTAGTTGGCAGTGTCAGTGTCATATTTTCGCAATGCCAAAATTAATCGAACATAAGAAAACTTTAATTCAGTCTAAAATTGAAGAGCGATGGTCTATCAGAGATAACCATTACCAATTGAATAAAAGTACTAATATGAGTGTGAAGAAAAGGTGGAAGGAGAAAAGTAGCGTTAAGAGAAAAGACGGTTCAGGCAGACCGAGAAGTTCAAATTTTGTTCAAGCAGTTCTTGGCTATTTGAGGGAAAATCCGTTTTAAACAGCAGGAGACGCTGTGTTCATGACAAATTTTCCAGCATCGAAGTCAACAGCCAGCCGAAGGATATTAAAATCGGAATTAAAAAATTGTACAAGTGCCAAGAAGACTATATTAACAGAAGAAGAGAAGCAAGCCCACATTCTGTTGTGTTTAAATTATATTTCTCGCCCGTTGGAGTTTTGGAACAATGTTGTGTTTACCAATGAAAAAGTTTTCAAGTCTTGTAATGACGGACATTTTCTGTTAATGTTTGGGCATGGATAAGCGTGCATGGCCCTATTGTAGCAAGGTGTGTTATGGATAATGGAAGATTTAATGGACAGGTAAATTGGGATATTTTGGAAAACGTTATGCTTCCTTCGGTGGAGTAATTATATCCAAACAACACCTTCATTTATCAACAAGACAACTGCCCTATTCATACTGACAGGATAAGTACTCAATGGTTTGGGAACAATAACATTGAATGATTACCGTGGCCTTCGCACAGTCCCAATATAAACCCAATTGAGAACGTCTACTTACTATAAGCTTTTTATTTCTTGCAACAAAATTATTTGTTTTATATGAAGAATTTATATATTTACTTATTGGATGAAACAGTGGATTCTTGATTGATGACATTATTTTTATGTGTGCTGTATTGTATAGCTTACCAGTTGTGCGTTTTATAACTTGACGTGGCTGAATCACTGGCTGAGTTGTAGCTGTTACAGTTTGAGACACAGACGTCATAGTCTGTAAAACTAACGTCTGCATTTCTTGGTGGGTCTGATGAGTTTGTTGTTCTTGAGTTTGTTGTGGCTGCGAAGAGTGATGGTCGAGATGATCAGGTTGATGTGATTGCTGTTGCTGGTGCTGATGTTGATGCTGTTGCTGTTGTTCTTGTTGTTGTTGATGGATTTGTTGTTGCTGCTGATGCTGCTGCTGCTGGTGTTGCAATGCATGTTGACTCTGATGTATTTGCTGCTGCGGTAATTGAGACTGTTGCAAATGTGACTGGTCATTGATGAAACCTACGAGAAATTGACTTAATTACAGAACATCTTATAGTAGCTATTTATAATAAGTAGCAGCGTAAACCAAATGTTAAAAAATCTTATTGAATTGATAGGAATGAGGGGAGAAACCCAAAACTTAGATATTTCTCTTAAATCATGGACTCGCAGAAAATTATTGTTTCTGTATCAATGTATAAAGCGGCTATTTTCAACCCAGGTGTGAAGGTTGTTACCCCAGAAGTAGTTGAAGGCATTGCATAAGGAACAAATTATATTCTTTAATAATAAACAAAATCCATTCTTTCTTCACTTAAATCCTATAAAATTTATCAACAATTTTCAAAAGCGTTCAACATTTTCTTATTGTATAAACCAACATTTTCTAATGGAAAAAAAAACACATTACTGAATACCAACAAGGTTTTTTCAAGGGAAGTTCTACTCCAACTAATCTTTTTTGTATAATTCAATATATAGGGTGTCCCACTTAAAACTCTTGCGGTCATTTCCTCAACAACTAAAAGAGATATTTGCATTCTGTAAAAGGTATTCAGTAAAATATATTAATAACTTCAGTTCTGAGAAATGTTTCGATTCCAGGAACCTTGAAAAGAGACACGTTATGGGATATTCTATGCCTCAATTTGTAAAAAATATCGTTTTTATTAGTCAATTATACATTCTAGAGAATACCATTTACAAAATTCTAGTATCTTAAGAGTTATCGAGAAAATAGCGCATGGAGTTTTAAGTTGGACACCCTGTATAGATATGATGTTATCAATGTTAACTCACAAGTCGGTGTAATTTACATAGCATTTGACTTGATGACAGTATGCTATGCTCTAAATTTCAAAAATTTGGCTTCTCAAGAGATTTATTGTTATTTTATAAATAATATCTTGAAAATAGACACCACCACATTGAATATTGTGGACAACGGTCTACAGAATTTATATCTACCTTGGGTGTACCCCAAGGCTCTGTGTTAGGTCCATTATTCTTCATATCTTCATTAATGACATTACAGAGTAATGTAAGATTACCCTTATACGTTATATATTTGTAGGGCACTTATTATCTTCTGTCCTCTAGTTACAATACTCTGTTGGACAATGTATTGTTAAATAAATAAATAGGTAGGTAAGTTTATTTCATCTCTGACCTCAATAGTTCAAGGGCTACCTTTAAAGCAGTCTGTTTATATGTCCAATATTATACTCACAAATTTAAATAGTAAAATGCCGAAAACCCAATACAACTATTGATTAATAAAATTTGTCTAATCCTAGCACCTACTTGTTGAAGCAGAATCGGGACTAGTACTCCTCGAGGCAGCAGTATCAACTAAATTTTCGGTTTTCGTCAGATCCTCTTCGCTATCCAAAAAATGCTTTAAATGTAGATATTCGGCATTCTGCGGATCTTCACCAATAATTGGTAGAACTTCACTGGTACTTGTTGGTATAGCAAACTCGAATTTTGTGGGTGTCGTTAGTGGCCTTCCAACTAAATTTATAAGTTGTTTGCCTTCATCAGGGAGGTGTTGCTTGTGCTCTTCTTGAAGATGTTTGTCGTCTTGAAGATGACTGATATACCTGTTCAATGTATGGTCTGACTGTAGACACACTAATCTAAAGTCGTAAGCAATTCGTAGCCTTTCTATGCATGTTCCACATATTAGAGATGGTAAACCTTCTTTTAACCAAGTCTAAAAAGGTAAGAAATTAGTAATATTACAAATTCAAATGCAGTTACTAAGAATTATTCTTTCTCATTCCAAAAACAAGTTACTATCGTTAGAATGCACAGGTAACTAAGTTTATTTACACTTATATTTTTGTAAATGATCTAAAGATTAAAGTTTCGTAATCAAGCAAGCAAGAAATAAGTATATTAAACAATACTGACCACTTCTGAAACACATGATAAGAGTTTATCATAAAATTTAATAGAATCGTTATCCTGGGCACTCGTAGGGGTTAGGGTGCAATCTATTCTTAAACATGCCCTACAACAATCTGCTACATTTATAACATTATCCATTATTAGTCCATTACAGCCACTCCGCAAACTAAAGGGTATTTCGGTTGACATAAAATTAACCTATCTCAACCACTTTTACTGTTTATAGACAAAAATTGGCAACTAAATAATTTTATTAGGGCATTTAACATTTGTGTCCGCTATATTGGCTATATTGCAGTGCTGCCAATAACAAAATGTAAAAAGTATACCCTTGCATCCTTAGACTAGGAAAGATAGATGGTGAGGACTCGTAACAGCGCATAATCGCCACGCTAACAAGTTGTGCCCAAGACGCCATTGCGGTGGTGGCACACAAACGGTAGAGAGCAAAATGAAATTTTCCAATAGAAGTGATTAATAAGTGATTTAGTGCTAATTTATGTAATGTACCTACATGATGGTATCATATTCTATAAACTACTGTAAAAATCACAGCGGGAAAAAATTGAATGGAGTGACGCTTTGCAGGTTAAAGTATATGCAGTTTTCACTTTACCTAGTTAAATTAACTGTAGGCCTATTATTTACTTAATTATATCCGTGTGCATGCAATGATAATGAGAAGCATAGTATATCATTTTCTGGCATGCAATTTGCACGTTATTTGATTGAAATTTTCATTCATCTTTTCTTCATTGAATATAGAACAGTGCATCCGAAATGACACTTTTTCCATGGGCGTAGATATGTCGATTATGGTGTTATATTATATAGAATGTAGAATAAATTCTGGTATGTAAGATATAAGTAAATATATTTATGGTAGTGAATATTAATTGTATTATTATGAAGCTGTTTTTGGAAAAATACCAGTTTTGTATCGTTTTATTCCTTTGATGTGATAAACTTGACACCTACATATTGTACATATGTTCCGCCACTTTCGCTTGCTCTCTGGTGGCAGGTGGCTTCACCATTGGCAGTAGCGTTACGACTCCTTACAATATATATCTTTCCTACTCTAAGCTTGCACCCAGCATACCAAAATCAAAGATTAGGGAATTAGCAAGATAGGACAGCCGGCGGAATACCTTATATTTTAGCAATGACGCCATTGACCTCGACATTTAAATTGGAGTTCTCGCGCAGTTGCCACAATGTGACAATCAGACGGAGAAGGTAACATTAGAAATGGAGGCCAATAGTGAAACATGAACTACACTGTCCTGATAGAACGACCGAACTCAGCCAAGGTCACTAAAAAAACAGGTTGCTTTGTAATATATGTCACATGAAGTATTTCTATGTTTATATGTATTATAGGTATTTATTTGGTTAGGAGATAATTGTACATAGAAATAATAATTTTGAAACTGCCACACGCAGCTGTCATCGAGGTTTATACGTGACGTAGCACTTGTCGATTTTAATGAGCCAACCTAGCTTCTAGTAAGCTTGGTCAAATTCGTTTAATGCGTAATCGACAAATCTCGAAACCGTTTCCGCTGGATGTCGTGTCCCTTTAAATTGGAGTACACAACTGTCTCCGTCTATTTCGTCTTCTCCGATCGACTGACTGACTGTCCTATCTTGTTACTTCTCCAATCTTTGGTTAGGTACTGATTAATGGTTTGCTTTAAATTTTACTTATTTTATTATCGCCATTATTATTATTATATTTAGTAGTTCGAGCCGAATTCTACTTCTTCTACAAACTAGCATTTGTAATGTGTAGTAGCTCGTGAGGAATTCTACTTCCTCTTCTATAAATTACCATTTTGATTATTTAGTAGTTCGCGTTGAATTCTGCTTCTTCTAGTCTCGGGAGTCGGTAGTTAACTAATTGGAAACAACGAAATAAAAAAGCATAATTGGAAAATATTAGGAAGAATGGATGGTTACTTGTAACTGATGTTTCCAAACCGCTTTCGTCAATTCTTTCGTTTTGTAAATTTACAATAAAGACATTTTGTATCTTAGTTTCATTAACATTCCATATGAGGACGCCACAAGCAATCAAAACATCACAGATGTTCTGCTTAGTGATGGGTCGAACCAGCTAATTTCGGGTAGCAGCTAATTCTGCTACTGCTAATTCCATTTAGCAGTTAAAAATAGCTGCTATTTTATTAGCAGCTTTTTTTTAGCGCTAGTTGTTTTGGTTAAATGAAGCGTATTAGCAGATAGCAAATGAAACTTTACCTGCCAGGCTCAAGCCATATAGCAGAAATAAAAGCATTCGCTGTATGGAGTGGTTAAATGTGATTAATTTTAAATAAAATATAAATTATTGTATTGCTACTTTGACGGTGAATACCTACATTCGACGTCGTAAATTAGATAAATGATATGTGGCTCATATTACAATAATATATTTGATTTGAAGACATGTGGTGTCGGCTCTGATTTGAATTAAGTGTATAAATATCATCTCTTTATCTATGGAATTAACTGACCGATTCTTACGTAAATTATATGCATAGTTTAAAAATTAATATATTTCCCTTTTTGGAAACAAAAGAAAAAAAATGTGTTATAGGTTTATTAAAATAAAATAATTTTACACGAGTTACATAGGTATTCCATTCCTAAAAGTGCTGTACTGTAGAGAAGCTATGCTGCTCGCTCTACCGCTCTAGTTAAACCTAGGGTTGGCTAACCAGAACTGGAACTGATACTTTGGAACAGGTCCGGTGGGTTGGACTAGTGGAACTGATCTCAACTAATAAATACAGTAGGTACGAATATTAGTCCGAGTACTGGGACTACTCCGAGTCCGGCTGAACTTTTTGAGATTCGAGCGATCCGGCATCGCGGCGCGTACACTTTGTAGACGTACGGACTGGTCGAACCGAACAAAACAGAACTAAACTCATTTCTCGGTTTTAAGGCACAATGGAATAGGTACATTAGAAATTTACTGGACTGTTGGTTTATAAAATGCAATGGCTGCAGGCCGGGGGATATAGGTCCGAATACTTATCTTGGACAGCCTGCTATCTAATATAAATGTATTATAATTGATTTGGTATACTTATATTATACAACATATTACATTATTACGTATATTTCGGCATTGTCAGCTGGACTACCAGGGTAAATAATTTGCACATTTACTAAAATATGAGTAGAAATAGGGTTGGCGGGAACAAATGAAATTCGTTGTAGGTGAGTGATAGGGGAGAGTACATAAGTTAGACGCTGATCGAGTCGATCGTGTACGTCTAGAACTAGTACAGTATGAGATTACGGAGTCCCTTTGCATCTCCTGTAATTCAGTCCAGTCCACTTTGTCTTCCAGTCCACTCAGCCGTTCACCGCGCGAGTTGGTTAGCATGGACTAGGAACTGGAACTGATTTTTGGACTAGGTTCTTCTCTGGACTGGATTAGGTCCGAACTGATCCGTAAAAATATTGGGATCAGCCATCCCTAGTTAAACCATTGTGCATACTGCCACTGCTATTGGGCCGACCCTGCCCGCTTGTGTTGCTATGTGGGCGCGTTGGCATATTTAGCAAGTAATTTCAACCTGCTATAAAAATAGCAGCTATTTATCAGAGCTCGTAGCAGTCGCTACAGCTTCGAGCCGAATAGCAGTTAAAAAATAGCAGACTGCTATTTAGCAGCCCATCACTAGTTCTGCTTGTTCTGCTTATATGGGCTGGTTTATTTTCATTTGTTTGTATACGCTTTTTTATAATGTTTGTATTTTGTAGTTGTCAATGTCACATTGACAGCTGGGCGATTAAATAGGCTACGAGAAATTAGACTGGATAGTTTCGAGGATATATTTTTAAAATGGTAACAGATAATTGGAGAAATCCAGTAAGATCTTTGTTGTCTTCGTAAGTATTTCTTCAATTCTTACATAATTAATTTTATAAAATACATTATTTACCTAATATATATAATTATATGGTTAAGTAATTCAGTGAAAACAAATTAATTTTTTTAGAACTGTGGAGTACATTGTAAATAATCTACCGCTATATGCAAATGGCAATATTGGACAACTAAGGCTGCTACCCCCTAACATAAAAAATAGGATTTTAAAGAAATTTACGACTTCGTCATATTTTTGGCAAAATGTCAACTTTAAAGATGTATTGTCCGCTACTGTAAATGATAATACAAGCAATGTAAACTTAACATCAGCTACAATTGATGATGACATGTTAAATATATTGACTAACTGCAGAAATTTGAAAAAGTTATACTTGACGAGAACTGGGAAAAACCATATAACGAATGCAGGTAAATATGAATGTATATTTATTATGAAAGCTAGTGTTGAAACAATATTTGAAAAGATTAAAACCGTAGGTATTGTTGCCATGCACCTGCCAAAAATACAACATAATATGCAAGAAATAAGACAATACTTTGATACTATAGATAATTTAGACATTAATTATTTTACCAGAACAACTTAAACAGTTCTTCATAATTAAATTTAACTTTGCCAATAAATCAGGTTTCGATGCTTCTAGATTTTACAATCTGTAGACATTGCAAATTATGAAAACCAGATAATGAATTAACATAAATGGAATTAGAAAATTTAGAGTTAACGACGATATTTTGTGAAATAGTCAAAATTTGCCGTCCGCTATATCGTATATGATCTTCAGAAACATGTTTGAAATAATTCATTTGATTAACATGCCTTATAAGTTCTATTTTATTTCAGGGCTTATACATTTGTTAAAACACACAACTCACTTATGTTTCCTTGTGGTTACAAATTGTGAACAAGTAGATGACAGTGTGTTAGAATGTTTATCAGAACATTGTCCAAATCTGATGGGCGTTGATATAGGAGGTTGTAAAAGTGTTACAGATGTTGGTGTCAAGAGTCTGTCCAAACTAAAAAAGCTTACATGGCTCACTCTTTCACAAACACAGGTAAATGCTGTTAGAAATATTTAGCTTTGTAGTTTCCTGTGTGTGATAAGATTGCCTCTGCGTCAGTCAGTTTAGTTATTTAATCACTTTCATATAAGGTAGCTTTTACGTCGTTCAAGTAAAAAGTTGTTGATACCATGAATTTCTAATTTTTTTAGTAATAGTTTAATAGTGACACTATCAAAAGCCTTCGACATATTCGTATGCTTCGCCGGTGACACTCGAGCAGTTCTCACAATATGTGACTCACATTTCACCAACTGTGTTGGCATCTTCTGGATATTAATACTTCTATTCTGTGGAGTCATTTCTAAGCTATTAAGTGATACTAAGTATACACTATTTTGTTATATTGTTTTACTGATGTTTCTCTTTCATATCTATGTTTTAATTATTGCTGCTGATTTGTCCTATATGATGTACATCCAATAGGATGAATAAATGTATTCTATTCTATTATTAAAACTAGTTTTAGTCATCTCGTACAGTGTTTCAGTATTTGCAAAAACAACTTCAGCCGCAAACTTTTTGTTATTTTAGGTAAGCGATGACGGTATTTCATGCCTAGTGGTAGGAGACGGCGGCAGAAACATCAAAGAGTTGAGGATAGACAACTGTACAAATATAACTGAGGTTGGACTAAAGACCATTGCAGAGAATTGTCCGAACATTGAAGTTTTAATGTTTTATAATTGTTCAACTAACAACAGAGGTAACTATATGTACAATAAAAATACAATTTTTAGTATTTCGAGAAACATTATGAATTTAATATTTCTGTGTAGATCATACCATTTCTACGTTTCAAGAAGGAAATTTCAAAAATTTAAAGCAGTTGACGTGGACAATTACATGGTAAGTGTTGCTTTTATTCAGTTCTATCTATGGCTCCAAGTAACAAAGAAAATATGTTTTAATGAGAATTTAATAACTACTAACGATTGCAGGCCGCTATTTGAGACACGAACTAGTGGTTTAAAGTTAAGGAAAGGATACATTTTTCTTTTTCAATATATAAAAGTCACATTAGAAAATCTCACTTTATAGTTCACAGTATTTTATCTGCTGGCGAATGTTCTTGAAAAAATCAACAGAGAATATTTTGTAATTTTTTATTTTTAAATGTAGAGAGGAGTTTGCAAATGAACGTCAAAAGTAGCCCATTTTAACCAACATATTTGTAGTATGGTCCCTAAGCTAAATGGAAACAAATCAGTACTGTTGTTCATAGATGTCAACAAAACATAGCATACGGATTTGCTGTACAAATTATACAAACTAGGATGTTCTAAACATCTACCTATAGTGAACAACTTCTCTTCCAATCGGAAATTAAGAGTGAAAATTCGGATGCTATACCACCTGAATTTTCCCCCTGAGCAAGATCTACCACAATATTCAACACTTTCTCCACTTCTCTGCAATACTTACTGTTCAGATATTTACCACCACAATTCAAAATATTTTTCGCATAAGTAATACATATATACTTCAAATCTCAGATGGCACCTATTTGACATTTGCTTTCACATGACAAATCCACAAATGATGCAATAGAAATCCTGCATATCCTCGTTGATGTTACATCTCTATCGTTCGACTTAAACCCAACCTCTCCAAGTCCCACCTAATGATATTTTATCACACTTCCTCTAGAAACTTTCCTACAGTAAATATGTGTGATCAAACAAATCACATAGAAGCGTCCACATTATTTCTAGACATTATAATCAACAGCAAAATCATTTCCAACGGCCGCACACGTCTAATGGAAGGAAACAAATATAATCAAGATGGGATGAATGCATCCACCATTGGCAATATCTATAAATTAATTTGCACACTCATTATGGAATACTGACGTGTAATTTTCTCCATCTTAAAAAAACCCAGCCATCAAAAACCTCAAAGTAGCCCAGTTTACCGTCTTGGCAATCACTAAAATATGACATCCCAGCAATCCACTACAATCACTACATAATCCGCCAAACCATCTCTTTTACCAGCAAACTCACATACAGCCTATTCAAGAAAGACTCTCCACTCTTATATGATTTTGCCAAAGACAATACAGATATAATCAATGGATATTGTATAAGAAGGAACGGGAGGAAGGTGATTTTACATGTTTGAATAGTTTCAACGAATGCGGTTACCTAGTGAAGATGAACTATTATGTTAATATTTATTATTATAATCGTAGATAAACTGTGGTATTCAACTTGCGATAATGATAATAACATCCTTGATGAATTGCAAACTTCATCTGTGTAAGTTATTACCCACATTACCACTCGTTGAATAATACTATTATTCATGTATAGCTGTAGGTTATACAGTTTATTTTGAATAGAGAAATATAAAAGCTTCTGGAAGAAATTGCACTACAATGTGAAGATGCCGTGTCATGATTATCAATAATTCCTAATTACATCTTTAGATAAATATTCGGCCCTGTTTTTAAAATTCTACTCAAGAAACAAATCTAGTACACGAGCTTACCCTCATTAGGTCTATTATTATTATTATTATTTATTTATTGTGTTTTATTGGTTTCACCAGAAGGCCATCAACCGAAGTTCCTGCCTGTTACAAATATTTACATTGCGTTATTTAGACCTATTAATTCTTACAGCAAAAAAAAAGAAAATTTATATACATTTATATACAGGGCGATTCGTGATGAGAGGGTCGTACTTTACCAAAAGATAGAAAACATTGAGGTGATTTTAAATCCCCAAACAGTAATGGCTAAAGCGGACCCGTTTTCGAAATACAGGGTGTTTTATATTTTTTGGAAGAATATTGTTTTCACCATATATCTGTAATGCGTAAGCGGAATCCAATGAAATTTTGTATTTTGATTACAATAGTCATTCACCATCTAATGCCTGGGATATTAATAAAATATCAGGGCCGGACCCAGAATAAAAATATGTTTAAGTTATTCCTAGAAAATAACACTCTGTATACTGTTTATAAAATATTTGACATTAAAATATTAATTTACACCTGGAAAGAAACAACATCCCATAAAAAATCTTTTGGCACCATTTCATTGTTTAAATAAAAAAATTAAATTGTTGAGGGTTCAATTTTTTTTTCTTTAAATGAGAAATTGAGACAAAAAAGTCACCTTAGGGATTAACTATATATATTTTTTTTGTTCCCTATCTGCACTAGCAAAAGGTAGTGCAAATAGGGAGAATAAAAATTCATCACATATACCTGGTGAAATAAAAAAAATATTTTGTAATGAATGTATAATTAATAAACTTAACAAAGTAATAAATAATAAAAATTAACAATTTAACTAGAACATAAGAAATCAGTCAAACTTACTAAATCCAATTAAATTATTTTGAATCACAGTCTATTTTCAAAGTGACCACCGCCAAATTCAATACATTTTCTTGATCCGTTTGTCATTTCATTTACGCTTTTTTTAACATCTCTAATATCTCTAAATTGTTTTTGATGTCATTGCAAAAATGCTCAATTCTTGCAATCAGCTGCTCTCTGGTATTTATTTCTTCTTTATATACTTCAGTTTTTAAATAGCCCCACAAGAAATAGTCAAGGGATGTGAGATCTGGTGATCTCGGAGGCCATGCAACGGGACCACCCCGACCAATTCACCCATTTGGATATTGTTCATTCAGATAGTTTCGGACTCGTACCGAAAAGTGCAGCGTAGCCCCATCATGTTGAAACCACATTCCTCTTGTGTTTACATTATTTAATAAATTTGGCAGGGTATGTTGTAAAAAATCTAAATAATTGTCACCATTTAACCGACCTTCAAAAATATGAGGCCCTATGAGATTATTATTGAACATCCCACACCACACATTTACAGAAAATCTATGTTGGGAATTCTTTTGAATTATTGCACGGGGATTCTCGTGACTCCAAATATGAAAATTTCGAGTATTATTTATACCATCACGGGTAAATTAAGATTCATCAGTAAACAATACTCTTAACATAGTCCGTCTATGGGATAAAACCCAGCGGCAGAAAGTTAACTGAAATATATACTTCAACACCTGGCACCAATCGTTGGACAATTTGGATATGATAAGGATGCATCTGTTCGCCTTTAATAGTTCTCCAAACTCTGATTTGAGGAATATTTAATTGTTGACCAATTCTTCTTGTGCTGATTTTTGGGTTCTGGTCAGCCATATTTAAAATCAAATCTTTCTCTTGCCGGGTCTGCCTAACAGGACGTTCTATTTTCATGATTGAGAGAACGGTTTCAGTTTCAGAAAGATGTCTAAACATTACAGATTAATGCATTACAGATATATGGCGAAAAGAATATTCTTCCAAAAAATATAAAACACCCTGTATTCCGAAAACGGGGCCGCTTTAGACATTACTGTTTGGGGATTTAAGATCACCTCAATGTCCTCTATCTTTTGGTAAAGTACGACCCTCTCCTCACGAATCACCCTGTATATTCATGTTTCATTTTTCATTCCAGGTTGTTTAGTGCAACAATGTATTCCCAAAGAGTTAGCTCTGGATATTTTCTTCAGTTGTGTAGTCCTGGTTGTCTTATTTTGAGGAGGGGTTGAATAATTTCTATGTTGTGTTCTTCTTTAGCAAATTTGGTGGATAAGGATAGTATTCTTTGGTTTATTGGTGTAATTTCTGTGATTTAGCATTAGGTCTAAATAACCTTAAGTTTTAGGATACCTTCCATTATGTGTCCCTTAGATAAGCTGCAAAGCGGCTTGGGCCACAAATATAGGGCTTCAGTGCCTTTTTCTGCAAGGGCACCATCTGGTGGTATTTCATTACCTTCTATTCCATCATAGTCGGGGAGGTAGCATCAAATTTAATTACATCATTTCAACAAGGCTTATTTTTTCAGTACAAGTTGTTTTTTCATTGCTTATTGAAGAATCAGGTGTCAGCTACTTCAGTCGTGGAGATGAAGGGCGTGGGAGGCTGCGCATCCGGTAAAATAATTTCGCGTCAATCCAACCAAGCTACGAAACTATAAGTAGTTTATTTATGTAATATAAATGAAAAAAAATGTGTCATCTGCATAAGGTAAGGAGCAAAGGTTGTGTCAGTTACCTAGTCAATATGTATGAAAAACACTGAAAATTCGTTATTTCAACAAAGCTGAAATTTATTTATATGATAGTTTACGATATAAAAAAAACATTAAAAAGTGTCAGCTGACAGTACTATGGGACAAAACCTGTCAGCTAGGCCTTCAAGTGTATCGCCGCGTCCCACGCTCTTAATCTCCACGGTCGCGCCAGCTGACATAAAATATTGACGCTGCCTCCCGGACTATCATACCCTGACACCCACATCAAGAAGGGCCACGTGAAGCGACAAACTATCGTGTGTCCAATGTTGGTTGACGTTGTAAAAGCAGTCTGCAGCATTAACGGTGTAATGGCTGTACATTCTTTAACAATTCCTTGTTCCAGTTCTTGCGAGTTAAATACAGGAGTTTTGAAACTCCTATTTCTCAAGAGAACCAAATAATCCATATTGGTCAGACAAGGTGACCTTGGAGGAAACTTAGCTTGTATATGTAAACTTATCAGCCAGTTGTCAAAAAATTCGCAAGGCAAAGCCTAATTTTCTCTGGCCACATGTGCTTTGCTCCATCCTGCATCATGATGTCGTTGAATAGCAATCCGGAGTTGTTTAAAGACGATTGATACAACTACAACAAGGTCATTCGCGTCATATTTTTTAACAAACCAATAACAGAAGTTATGTTTCCCCCTTGAATGAGTTGTAGCGCGAAGGAAAAAGAATAAACATAGTGTGCCAAGAGGACATTTAACTGGGGTTAAGTGGTCTATCTCTCTCTCAGAACACCATTTCCTTGTCGAGTGTCGCAGGTCTGTTTACACTAAGAGCCCTCTGACGGGCAGCATTAAACCGATTGTAATATTAAAATATGAATAATTGTTAAATATTTCTCTTACCTACCTGTAAAATTCCGGATAACCAAATATTAGTGAAATTCAATGAATCTGAGTAAGTATTTATTTTCATATTATAATATAGCTTAAAACTAGTACAAACATATACATATTCATCTAGTATATATACTCTATAACAGGGAGTTTGAAACTTCGTTATGCTTTAAATTAATACTATTCCTGTAAGAGTACTTCATATTGGCTTAAATAACTTCAGTTTCTTCTTAAAATAAGATTTGTTAATATAAGGCTTAGGTTTACATTAAAAGTGTATACAAATAAAAAACATAACTTAACAATTCTACTAGTAGTCCCTTCAAATTAGGAAAATTGAGGGAAATTTTTCCTACAGCTAAGCCACCCGAATAGAAAGTTGCCTTGGGGTTGTGTTAACATATTTTTCACCAAGCGCATGAAAAAAAAAGGGTTGTTTTTTAGATATAGATACATATATGTTTTTTGGCCATTTTTGCGGTTTTTTGCGTTTTGCTGCAAAACTATGCCTTTCTGAGAAAATATGACCTGATCTGATATTGTAGATCTAGCGATTCTCTACAATTTTTGTTCTTTTCATTTTTTTGAAATTCCGCTTAGTTGCGCCGCTACAAAAAAACATCAATATATCCAAGTTGTAGATAAAAAAATTTTCGACAAATTTTATCCTCTGTTTTTTGTCAAAATCGCGTGGTTTTGCCGCTAGAGGGCGAAAAACATTTTTTCAATACTCTTGAGCGGATAAAAAAAATATGGGCATCGTGAACAGCTGTAGTATTTTGCCCCTTCACCTCCCTCTACTCAATATATTTTACCGGCTAAGCTAATATAGATGACATTAAAGATGACATATACAAAAAGACCCATCACGACCACTACAGCTGAATACGCGTAGTTAATGCTATTAGATGCACCGTTCTATGCGCACCTGTGTAAGAAATGAACGATGGGTTTCAAAAAAAATTATTTTGTTTTGCTCTCCACATTTTTGTATAATTGACGAGTACTCTAAAAAAACGCATAGTTTTGCCTGTATATCAAAAATATTTGCGCCATATTTTTTTTTCCGCTCAAGAGTATTGAAAAATGTTTCTCGCACTCTAGCGGCAAAACCGCGCGACTGAAAAAAAAACAAAGACCAGAATTTGTCGAAAAATTATTATCTACAACTTTAACTTTGTTATCTTGATACTTTTTTATAAAATGCATAGTTTTGGCTTAAAATCAAACACCAAAAAAATTTATACATTTACATAAACTTCAGCGCGCTCTAGCGGCGTAAATAAGCGGAATTTGAAAAAAATGAAACGAACAAAAATTATAGAGAATCACTAGATCTACAATATCAAATCAGGTTATATTTTCTCAAAAATGCATAGTTTTGTAGTAAAACGCAAAAAACCGCCAAAATGGCCAAAAAAACATATATATGTATCTATATCTAAAAAACAACCCTTTTTTTAATGCACTTGGTGAAAAATATGTTAACACAACCCCAAGACAACTTTCTATACGGGTGGCTTAGCTGTAGGAAAAATTTCCCAAAATCAGTGATTTTTCTTCTAATTTGAAGGGACTATTGATACATAAAATAAATATACTTAAGCCTTGTTTTTAATTGGGACAGGATTTTGTTTCATCTGAAGTATGATGGAGCGCATACGCGAGACGTCTTTACTGCCCTGTTTGGCCTTGGGGTTGAAGTCGCACAATTTCGCGATTCTCTCCCATTCGGTTCCCGGCTCCAGTTCATCGTCTTCTGCTACAAACTGTTTCTCTGCATTTCTATAATAAAAAAAAAGGATTTTTACAATTGAGACTGATCGTTTTTATAACCTAAACTAACTAAAAAGCCTTTTTGCTACGTTTTCTACTTACTTGGCAGCATCCCTTCGAGAGCAAATGCAAAAAAGAAATAATTAGGTACGTATCCAGAAATCTGTAGTTATTTACATAACTGTAGCATTTAGCTTATACCTTACAAGAATATTGAACGTCACAGCAGTTACAGACATTTTTTAATATTTTATATAATAACTATTTAAAATTGTATAGAAAAAACATAATTTATTTATTTATTTCGGTACGTTATTCACCGGGATATAAACCCAATTACAGGATAACTTTAAAGTGATCAGCGTTAAAAAAGAATAACGCTGATAACAATATAATTAAGTATAAACTACAATAAAACACAAAGAAAATATACAATGAAAACAGAGGTAAAGAGAAAAAGTGAACAATAAAAAGCAACACTACTTATTAAATGCACAATCAATGATTTAAGTGTACAAGACTAGACAATTTCAAGACAGATTAACCAGGATCAGAGAATTCATACAGGCGTTTGATGCTACTAGAATTACAGAATAAATATATATATAGGGGACCTTTTATATATGCTAGTATGATAATTTCTTGCACAAAATAGCCGTTTGTGGCGAGAATTAATTCTGGGTACATAAAACTCTAACATGTCAAGTAATACTACACAGTTAGTTATGTTGTTGACTATTTTGTACAAGAAAACAACGGAGTGCTTGTTGCGGCATTGTAACAGGCTGTTCATTTCCAATCTGGCATAGAAAATTTCCTGTGGGGTGCCTCTTTGGGGATATTGATTATTATCTAACTGCCGATACGTTGCTAACTTAATGAATTTTCGCTGAACTCGCTCAATATTAATAATGTGGGTGTTATATATGGAATTCCAAACTATTGAACCATATTCTAGCTGTGATCTTACAACACTAGTGAAAAATAACTTTAGATATTATTGAATTAATATGAGGGACAAAGGTAAACTTACGCTCAAATATTATACGTTTAATGGTATTTGGACGTGGAAGGATTGTGGTATTGATGTTATATTCGTATGATATTACATTATATTCAACCTTACGGCGGTATGACATAACATTGCATTTGGCTGCATTAAGGAGCAGTTTGTTTTTTTGCACCAAGAGTATGTGTTTAAATTGTTTTGTACTGTGACACAGTCCATTTTAATTTCAATTTTTAAAAAAAGGTTTTAAATAATCTGCATATACTAAGTAGCTTACGTTTAAGCCGGCTGCAATATCATTAATAAAGATTAAGAACAAAAGGGGCCCTAATACAGAGCCTTGTGGAACAACAGAAGATTGAGTTAAACTAGAAGATTTGTATCCTAGACAATGGACATACTGGGTACGTTGATATAGGTATGATTGGAAAAGCATCAACATATAACTCAGACCTATCTTATTTAACTTCATAAATAATAAACCATGATCCAGACTGTCGAATGCCTTGGAGAAGTCAGTGTAGATGACGTCTATCTGACTTCTCTCATCAAGGGCTTCACAAATGAACTGAAACTTGCAGATTAAATTAGTAATTGTTGATCGTCCTTCAATGAAACTGTGCTGCTCGGGTATAATATTCTGACATGAAATGAGAGGTAACTAGACAGAAGAATTTCAAGTGCCTTACTGAAATTACATAGTATTGTTATTGTCCTATAATTTGTGATGTCCATGTTATTATCTTTTTGATATACGGGATAATTGTATAAAAGGAACAATTACATATAGATGGACTACAGATATTTACAATTTGCAAAATAGTTGAGTTGTTACTAATACATATGTTATTTCTTATGATACTAACTACGTTCAGCTTTCTTAAATATGCTTTTTAGATATTCTTAATATGCACTTTGTCGAAAGAGCACGAGAAGAAATGTCGAAGTATTAGTATAAAAATTATGTAGGACAATTTATGTGTTAAAATATCCCTCGTGACATGAACAGATAAAGTGTTTGTGTGTTCCCTGGATATGACATTCTAGTTAGGGATGATTCATGTAACTATATCACAAGAGTTAGAAATCCTAATTAAAGGAGGCGTGTGTCCATTTATTTCTGATCTTAATCATGCCAGAACATACTTTACATAAGAGTAATGATGTTTTAGCTATTAAGTACTACATTATATGTTATTTAATAGGGTGTAGAAAAATAAACCATACCCCCATCTCCTGTTATATTTAATTAAAAATGAAAACCTTTTTATCAATTTTCCCTTCTAAAGTATGACCTCACATGGATATTAACATTCTTACCTGTTAGCGGCCTTGGTTTTGGCAATAGTTTCCTCGTGATTTCTATACCATTCCTCTAGTTCTTGTTTTGCAATTTCTCTTAACTCTAATTTCTTTTTCTCCTCCTCTTTATCTAAAAAAATAAGTTTTATTTAAGAATGTGTTTGCACGCCACAGTAAATTCGTATATAGAAAAAGCGAACTAATGGTTATGCCGATATAATAGGAATCATAAATTGGCTAGCTATAAGTAGTGATTTCATCATCAGTTGTTGGCAACAGAATTGTGCAGGGCCGTACGGACACTATTGGAAGCCTTGACTAGATTTACAGCAGTGAATAAAAAATGATTCAGTTCCTATTAAACTTTTGAAATAGGATTTGATGATTGTAAATAATTAAACAATTCGTGGTTACGTTAGGCGGTAGCCACCGCAACTATCTACAAAATCTACTAACGCAGTAATAGTTTCAATTATTGTTAGATATTGTTTTTTGTGATTTTCTTTTTCAAATTTTAATGGTTATTCATCGATTTTCGTGTGTAGGTGTTTTTTGTGGCATTTCACTTTCAATGTAAAAATGGTCATCATCTGGTAACAAAAATTTAATGTTTTAGGAAAAATCTGAAAAAATTAGGGGTGGTACTCAGTAAGGGGAGAGAAATCGAATGTCGCGCACCGGAGTTCTCCATCTGCGTTCTTTCTTCGGGTAGGGTCCTCGGAAAATAGAACAGTTTCACTTCTTTCGTGTGTAGGTGTTTATCATGGAATTTCACTTTTGTTATGAAAGTGGTCATCATCGGGCGACAAATTTTCGATGTTTTAGGAAAATTCTGAAAAAATCAGCGGTACGCAGTAAGGGGAAAGAAATCGAATAGCGCACAGTGGCGTTCTCCGTCTGCACTTTATGTGGATAGGGCCCTCGGAAAGTGAAAAAATGTCATATTTTTCGTGTGTAGGTGTTTTTCGTGGCATTTCACTTTCGGTATGAAAGTGGTCATCATCGGGCGACAAAATTTCGATGTTTTAGAAAAAATCTGAAAAATATCAGGGGTATACAATAATGGGAGACAAATCGAATAGCACTCAGTGGCGTTCCCGTCTGCGTTCTTTATGTGGATGGGGCTCTCGGAAAGTGAAAAAATGTCACATTTTTCGTGTGTAGGTGTTTTTCGTAGCATTTCACTTTCGGTATGAAAGTGGTCATCATCGGGCGACAAAAATTATATTGTTTTAGGAAAAATCTGAAAAAAAACAGGGGTACAGAGCAAGGGGAAATAAATCGAATAGCGTGCAGTGGCGTTCTCAGCCTGCATTCTTTATGTGGATAGGGCCCTCGGAAAGTAAAAAAAATGCCACATTTCTCGTGTGTAGATGTTTTTCGTGGCGTTTCACTTTCGGTATAAAAGTGATCATCATCGGGTGACAAAATTTTGATATTTTAGAAGAAACATGATAAAAGTCAGGGGTATGCAATAACTGGAGACAAATCGAATAGCGCACAGTGGTGTTCCCGTCTGCGTTCTTTATGTGGATAGAGCCCTCGGAAAGTGAAACAATGTCACATTTTCATGTGTAGGTGTTTTTCGTGGCATTTTACTTTCGGTATGAAAGTGATTATCGGGTGACAAAATTTTGATGTTTTAGAAAAAATATGAAAAATATCAGGGGTATACAATAATGGGAGACAAATCGAATAGCACTCAGTGGCGTTCCCGTCTGCGTTCTTTATGTGGATGGGGCCCTCGGAAAGTGAAAAAATGTCACATTTTTCGTGTAGGTGTTTTTCGTGACATTTCACTTTCGGTATGAAAGTGGTCATCATCGGGCGAAATTTCGATGTTTTAGGAAAAATCTGAAAAAAATCAGAGGTACGCAGTAAGGGGAGAGAAATTGAATAGCGCACAGTGGCGTTCTCCGTCTGCGTTCTTTATGTGGATAGGACCCTCGGAAAGTGAAATAATGTCATATTTCACTTTCGGTATGGAAGTGGTCATCATCGGGCGACAAAATTTCGATGTTTTAGTAAATATCTGAAAAAATTAAGGGGTATGCAGTAATGGGAGACAAATCGAATAGAGCACAGTGGCGTTCTCTTTCTATGTTCTTTATGTAGGTAGGACCCTCGGAACGTGAAATATGCCATCGAGCTCGTAAGATTTTTTGTTTGGGAGAATTGGTCCTCGAAGCTGGACTCACTTTAGCGGTCCATATCTCATGCAAAAATTACCGGAAAATCATCGGATTGCAGTGGCGTTGAGTGAAATAAAAATCGTAGGAATTGTAGTAATTATATCTGGATATCAACGTTGGCATGCGTGAGAAAAAAAACTGTAATGGAATTTTTTTAAAGAAATTTCATTAAGAGGTCAGTGTTGCTTGAAAAAAATTAAAGTAAAGCGTTTAGCCCTGAAAAGTAGTGAATTTAAAAATTCAGATGTTTATAACTTCTATCTAAACAAACAGAGGAACTTTATCTCTGCAAAGAAAGTTGAATTAAGGGGATTCAGAAAAGAAATAACAAAAAGCATCAACTTTTCGATTTTAAAAGATTTTTTTATTATTCCATTCATCCCCTAAAAGTGAGACAGATCTTACAGCCAAACAATCAGAAATAGGATGTAAACGCATGTGACCTTTCGTAAGCCAAATTATTAGCTCTACATTTTTTTATCTGAAACCTTTTCCATATCTCTCATCGTTCTCGATTTATACGCAAAAATAAACAATTTCATCCTTTTTGTACCCTTAAGGAAAGTGTAGGACTAATAATATATTAGACTTTTTATTTTACATCTCAGCTCAATACAACTTTTCCTGTAGAGATCCCCTCCGGTCACATTTTTGCGATTTAACCTACCTATTTGGACTAGTAACTAGGTAGGCGAGAGAAATGGAATGGCGTAAACCGCAGCTCTTTATCTCGTTTAGTTCTCGAGATATGACCTCGGGAAGAGGTGAGAAACTTCGATTTTTACCTTCCTTGAGCGGCCGTATCTCGGAAACTAAGGATCGCTTCCCACGATCGTATCTCGAAAACGAAACGAGATAAAGAGCGGTTTGCGCCATTCGATTTCTCTCACCTTCATACTGGGTAGGGGTACCCACACCGAAAGTAAAATATCACGAAAAACTCGTAAACACGGAAAATTTGACATTTTCCATTGGGAAACTGTTTCGAAGGCCCCTATTCAGAGAAATAGCACAGATGGAAAACTTCGGTGTCCACTATTCGATTTTGCTCCGCTTACTGCGTATCCCTGTTTTTTTAGATTTCTCCTAAAACATCGAATTGTTTGTCACCCGGTGATGATAACTTTCACACCGAAAGAAAAATTCAACGAAAAACACCTAAACATGGAAAATGTGACAAATTTTCAAATTTCTGAAGGCCCTATTCAGAAGAAGAACGCAGATGGAACACTCAGGTGTCCGCCAATCGATTTCTCTCGTCTTCCTACGCACTGCGGGTGCGAACTTTTGCAGGCTTTTCCTTAAGCATCAAATTTTCGTCACTTGATGATGATCACTTTCACGCCGAAAGTGAAATATCACGAAAACACATACACACGACAAGCAATGAATAACCATAAAATTATAATGTTTGAAAAAGGAAATTACAAAAACCAGAGGAAAACAATGGAAAGACATTTTGCGTGCTTGAGGAAATGAGAAAATCGGAATTCTTCAAAACAATATTTCTGTACTGATAGTTTAGTTATCATTTTCAAAGACTAACGTGTCATTTTTGCTCCCAGAAAAAATGTAAGCTCTCCTTCGGGGAGTAAGAGACATTTTACTCTTTCAAAATAATAATTGATTATCTACAATCTACACTATTAGAGTGTATGCAAAGATAGTTTGTCTATATGCCACAAGATCAAAGTTCTTTTTAATCCCGCGTGGCATTGATTTTTCACAATCTGGATTACAAATAGGTACATTTACTCCATATAAAAATTACTTTTTACAGTAATGATATGTTATTATTAGATATGCTCCTGATTTATTAGCAATATTACTAACAAAAAGTTATTGAAGATGTAGAATAAACTATAGCCCGGGAGACAGCGACTGAAATCATTTCTATAAAGCTAGATTTTTTTCCAAAGAGAGTTTAGATAGCATCTATAATGAAGGTGCAATTCTACCAAACTCTTGGTGGTGCATAAATGGGTAAAAAATGAAAGAAAAAAACAGATGGACGAAAATTTCGTTTTTGGAATTGTCACGAATTGTCAAAAAATGACGATTCGCCTTCGCTCCTGCCGCCCTCAATTTTCGATTTTCACCTCTCGAATCTCGTTGTACGGTCATCGCCGGTCTTCTCCTCGCCATCGAGACATAGAACAGGTCTCCGATCGCCGTATTTATTCAGTTCTTACGTTTGAAAAATTGACTTACGGTCGTGCTAATTGGCGACTATTTTTAAGTGGTTTCCCGAGTTCGAATCCCGCCCAGGGATACTTTTTTTTTCGTTTTCAATCTTTTGGCAGATATTTTTTATTCTATAATTGCTATTTGCTCCGTTCTATTGCATTTCTCTGAAAAGTTTTGCATTTTCCGCCGCGAAATATTAATCTGCACTATTTCGATTAAAAATTAGAAATTTCCTTACCAAAATAATATAACATAATGGAGTAAATAAAAGCTTATTAACAGATCTATAAAAATACTGTCTGTTCATTAATACTAATGAGGAATATAATTGTCATTTGACTACGTATTGCCGTTTTTGCAATGTCTACCAAAGATTTAGCCACCCGGAATTAGAATGTGATTTTTGATCCAAATAGAGCATCTTAATATTCCGCGGCGGAAAATGCAAAACTTCTCCGAAAAATGCAATAGAACGGAGCAAATCGCAATTATAGAATCAAAAATATGTGCCAAAAAATTGAAAATGAAAAAAAAAATATCCCCGGGCGGGATTCGAACTCGGGAAACCACTTAAAAATAGTCGCCTATTGGCACGACCGCAAGTCACTTTTTCAAACGTAAGAACGGAACAAATACGGCAATCGGAGACCCGTTCTATATCTCGATGGCGAGGAGAAGGTCGGCAATGACCGTACAACATGAATCGCGACGTGAAAATCGAAAATTGGGGCCGGCAGGAGTGAAGGCGAATCATCATTTCTTGACAATTCGTGACAATTCGAAAAACGAAATTTTAAATATTTAATTTTTTACTCATTTATGCATAACTAAGAGTTTGGTAGAATTGCGCCTTCATTATAGATACTATCTAAACTCTCTTTGAAAAAAAATCTAGCTTTATAGATATTAACGCGAAAAATCTGTCGCTGCCCCCCGGGCTACTAGAAATGTAACAATTCAATTGGTAAGTAAATTTAAATTATTTTAAGCTATATTTCAAATGGCAGAGAAAACAAAAAGTTCGACCCTGCAGTTTTTAGTGATTTGAAGCATAGTTGGTACTTCGAATAGCTACTGCTTCGCCCTCTATTAGTAAACCGTCCAATTAAATTGGCAAAATTGAATACATTTTTTCTAACATATTAATCTTCCTTAGGAGCAAATATTATGCCGAGTTTTAACTTTTTTTTACATTTAATATATTTATTCTAGTATGTATCATATTTTATTTGAATATTTGAGTCCCATTAAAGAATATAAAATAATTAATGGTGAATTACGGACGATTCAGTGGCACGTTCGCGTGTAATAATCCAAAGGAAATATTTAATTTGATTTAGTTTTCAAATATAAAATATGATACGTACTAGATTTAAGTTAACTAGTTCTAATATTTAAATCAAATCCGATTTTTGTTGGTTTGTTTTTGAAAACAATATGTTGAAAGATTTACTACTGTGAACGCGGTATTTTGACATTGATAACACAGCCTTAAAGGTTTATTTTTGATTTCAGGTGACTGTATCCAGGATATCAGTTAACCATGAAACTTCAAAGAAATTGTTGTTTCCAATATTTATTTTAGAAATAATCATCCGACTGATATTTGCACATGCACGGACAGAAGTATTAGGAGAACTATTGAAACTTCCATTCAACATCATTTACACTGGAAAATTCGCAGTTTCATTCACAAATTTGACGGTACTTGGTCTGATAAAAACTTTTTATCTAAAATTAAAAATTATAAAACAATCAGGAACTGTCAATTAGTAGAGGTGTTGGACATTGTGGGATTTGTCATAAAGTATATGGATAGAAGATAAAGGCATAGGTGTTTTGTATACTTTACATTATGGTCGCTTTTGCTAAATTTAACTTCGTGTGATAATGCTTGCAATATTTTTTGAGCTTTCATAACAATTGTGTGGGACATCAATAAAAAATGTTAAAAGCTGTATAACACTGTATTGCTATCAATTTAATTATCTTAATATTGCTCAGAGGTCAGGTCTGGTGTAAACTCAACGTGATCAAAGCAACAACAAAACAAAACTTTTAACACTTAAATTTTAATTGCATTCATTGATCCAACCAATTGGTTTACTGAAATAATCTTTTAACTTTAATGAAAAGTGATTTAAAAAAGTTTCAGTTCTTTTCACTTGAAAAAATATAATTTTTTTAAGGTAGTTATATCACAATTTACCTTATTTAAGAAAGTCACGAAACTTTCAGCAAACTTAATTCACATATCGATAAACATTCTGGTAAAATATGAACTCCATTTACCGTACCGTTTCCGAGTTTCATTCGCTCAAAGTTCGCAGTTTTTGACATTTAACATGCATTTATGGACGCTATACGAAATAAATTGATGTCGTGACACTATTTGCCCTCTTACGACTGATCCTTATTTAAGAATCTCAAAAACGAGGCAAACTTAAACTGATTCCTGAGGAAGCACGTGTATAAATATTGAGATGATTCACCGTCTAGTAACGTAATGACAGCTACCCGAAAATTACTGAAATTATTGAATGGGGACATGAGTAGTAGACGTGGCAACGTCGCACCATTTCTAATACTTGGAGCGAATATTTGAAAATATTATTTTAAATGCATTATCATAGAAGAATGTAGAAGACAAATTTTCATTCCGATTTCATTTATTGTATGTACAATAATATATTTTTCCGTTAATTTATTAAAAGAGGTAAAAATATTTTTTTTAATTTGTCAAAAATAATCTAGATACCTGACTCTTATAGCCCGGGAGACAGCGACAGTTTTCGTGAAATCATTTCTACTAAGCTAGATTTTTTCCAAAGAGTTTAGATAGTATCTATAATGAAGGTGCAATTCTACCAAACTCTTAGTGGTGCATAAATGAGTAAAAAATTGTTGTTAATTGTAAATTAAACACTGCTTTTAGATGAATCAATCAATATGTTATAAATACTTTACATATGTTTCAGCTTATTAGGCCTTTATCAAGAGTATTACATAGTGAATACTGTATTCACTATGTACTCTTGATCACAGTAGAGAAATATACAGTAGACTCACTCCCTATCTAGTCTATGTAGAAAGAATGAGACTTGGTTTCGTTTTTTATACTCTAGACCAGACCAGAGCACACCGAGGGGAATGGCGCCAGTTTTAAAATCGAGTACCGAACTCTCCTATTCGCGCGCTGTAACCGAGAACTAACTTGTTTCGTACTGAGTGTAGCCCACGCGTCGATGGCAAGAGTGGGGGTCATGGACAAATATGAGTGGAAGTGACCCAACTGTATATTATTAAACTGTGTCCTGATAGAGGCCTAAGAAGCCGAAACATATGTAGAATATTTATAATATATTGATTGATTCATCTAAAAGCAGTGTTTAATTTATAATTAACTATTTTCAAGATGTTTCACAAGGTACCTACCACAAGTTCAGTTTAGTGAGTAAAATATTAAACATCATGTTGCAAAAAATAGATGAACGAAAATTTCGTTTTTCGAATTGTCACAAATTATCAAAAAAATGCGATTCACGTGATGCGGCGTTGCCAAATCTTTTCCTCCTCTCTCTGTCTCTCTCTCTCAGGTATTATTGTCTGCTTTTGCCCCGCTTACATTAGTGACGAGTCGATCAGCTGGCGTCAGAAACTATATGCGGCGTTGCCAAACCTTTTCCTCCTCTATCTGCCCCTCCCCGCCCTGTCTCTCTCTCTCTCTCCCCCTCTCTCTCTCTCTCCCTCCCTCTCTCTCCCCCCCCCCCCCTCTCTCTCTCTCCCCCTCTGTCTGTCTCTCGCATCTCAAGTTTATCGATTCGCTAACAGATGTCGCACCTCTCGCGATATAACTACCTTAAATGCACAGCTACGAAATTTTTGCTACATCATCTTCCTTACACATATTTTTATTGCCAAAATGGTTAAAAAAATGTTATTTTTTGTTCAATTTAACAACTGATGGAACATAGTTTTGAGACTATTCATATAAGAAATTTTGTAGAAAAAATAGATAGGAAATTGGGTTCCTCTGGAATTATTTATATTTTTATCATGTTGAAGATTTTGATCTGAATAAGTGTCAATGGGTTCGGCCTTAAATAAATCAATCGTTTTTGAGACTGGTTTGTTAAATTAGACGATTTTGATCATTTTAGACATTCAGTGATTTTTTACTCTGGTTCACATAAATTTTAGGGGAAAAGTACAGAAGTAAAAAAACATTTATTTAAATAATAATAACAATAATCATCACACATTTATTAATAAAAGTTGATACAAAATTCAGAAATAATTCGTATATCATTATTATACTTGAATAAACACTTTGTCTTTTGCACTTTTCTGCTAAAGTTAATATACAGGGTGATTCACGTAGGCCATTCATTAGAAGTTTTTCAACTTGCAGTTGGATTAGAAACTTGAAATTTGGTATGCAGCCATAATCGATCATGCCCGTTCTATCTAAAATATTTTCAATCCTCCAACTATACAGGGTGTGCCAAAAATTGGTACCAACTTTCTTATTTTAAATGGAAACCTATATTTTTCTTTACATGGTTCGATTGGTCTTCTAATTCTGAGTGTAGAGAACCTAAGTTATGTTAACTTATCTATTACAATTTTTGACATATGTCCAATTTTTTTTAAAAAATTGCCGCTGTAGTAGTTTACGAACAAATTTGTATCTCGCAAACCTTTCAAAATTGTGAAACCAAATTTGTGAAGCAGTTAGCTGGAAGTCCAGGCTAACTTTTGATGTCCCATCGGTGTTCCCATCTTGTACCATATGGGCGCAGTCGATTTTCAAATGTTGCAATCAAAAATTGTCAAAAAGTCAATTTTTTCAAATGGCACCTATTATTTTTTTTCACAACATTCGAAAGAAAATTGAATTTTAGGGTGAGTTACTTAAGCATTCTCTATACCTAACTTCACCCCATATCGAGTTATTCGATACAAATCAAGAAATACCTTATCTTGCCGAGAGATTCCTTACTTCATCAAGTATGCCATGGAAACAAAAGACAGTTGTAATAAGTTTTAAAGAAAAATATGGATTCTTATTTAATTACACACAACAACAACAAATTATTATCAACGAACAAGAACAATGTTGACGAAATTCTGTCTGTGAAAACGGTGCACACATTGAGCATTTGTATTGAAATAATTATTTTGTTAATCTGTTTATTTGTTGTTATTATTTATTATTGCAATACGATTTTTGAATAAAAATTAAAATGAAATGATTATTTCCAAAGCCTACTACCCTTGAGAAAAAAAACAATATTTTTTTCAAAAAATGCCAATAACTCAAAAACGACTGTAGATAGACATACACAATGTTAATAAAAGTGGCCCTAAAATTCAATTTTGCATTGATTTCTGGCGTCAGAAATGGTAGGCGCAAAGATGTGCTACGCAATCTGTCGAAAGTAGAATAATAGAATATTTGAACAAAAATATGGTGGTCACATTGAACATTTACGTCAGAATTTCGTCAACATTGTTCTTGTTCGTTAATAATAATTTGTTGGCGTTGTGTGTAATTAAATAAGAATCCATATTTTTAGTTAAAAATTATTACAACTGTCTTTTGTTTCCATGGCATACTTGATGAAGTAAGGAATCTCTCGGCAAGATCAGGTATTTCTTGATTTTTATTGAATAACTCGATATGGGGTGAAGTTAGGTATAGGGAATGCTTAAGTAACTCACCCTAAAATTCATTTTTCTTTCGAATGTTGTGAAAAAAAATAGTAGGTGCCATTTGAAAAAATTGACTTTTTGACAATTTTTGATTGCGACATTTGAAAATCGACTGCGCCCATATGATACAAAATGGGACCACCGATGGGACATCAAAAGTTAGCCTGGACTTCCAGCTAACTGCTTCACAAATTTGGTTTCATAATTTTGAAAGGTTTGCGAGATACAAATTTGTTCGTAAACTACTACAGCGGCAATTTTTTTCAAAAAATTGGACATATGTCAAAAATTGTAATAGATAAGTTAACATAACTTAGGTTCTCTAAACTCAGAATTAGAAGACCAATCGAACCATGTAAAGAAAAATATAGGTTTCCATTTAAAATAAGAAAGTTGGTACCAATTTTTGGCACACCCTGTATAGTTGGAGGACTGAAAATATTTTAGGTAGAACGGGCATGATCGATTATGGCTGCATACCAAATTTCAAGTTTCTAGTCCAACTGCAAGTTGAGAAACTTCTAATGAATGGCCTATGTGAATCACCCTGTATTTTCTGAATGCCTAAAATTATGAAAACTGTCTAGTTTTGACACGTCATATCTCAAAAACTGTTGGTTATTTAAGGTCATGTCCATTGAAACTTTTATTCAGGAGGTGAAAATCTACATGGTAAAAATGTAAACAATTCCAACCGAACCCAATTTTCCATATGAATGGAGAAAAAAATGTTTTTTTAAATTTAAAAATTTCTTCTTATCAAGAACTAATGAATGAAGAGGTCGGACAATTTCAAAAAATTTATACATACAAAAATCACCAAAAATTCGTTGAAAATATGTGGAGGCAACTATGCCATGTTTATTGTGCCTCATCCTTTTGCAAATTACTAAACCTACATACTAAATATACCTAGATAATAAGATAAGCAAATGAAAAATAAAACATGAAACTTTCTGTATCTGAAATCATCATAAACAAATCCAAATTCATATTTTTGCACTGAATTGGTTTCAAAATCGAATGTCCCATACATTATTATGAAATGCCATTACTTTTACAGAGTAGTAGTTATAAGTAAGACTTACTTATATTTTTTGATTTTTTAAATTTATTTAACTCACCTTTTTCTTCTAATCGTTTTACTTGTTCCTCCCGCCACTTTTTTATTTTTTCTGGTTCCACCCGATCTTCTTGTCGTTGTAGGGGGGGAGATGGAGAAGCTAGAACCATACAGAAATGATTTACAATCTACTTAGTAGTGTTAGTACGCACCGAATAGGTAAATCGGTGCTAATGTACAAGAACGCTTTCCTAATTACTTTTACACTTGAAGTACGTCTATCTTGGTAAATGTTTAATCATCCGGCTTGTTTGATTTTACAAATCTTTTTTTGTTAGACACAAGATAGAAATACTTCCAGGCACATCTACTTATTTGGACACATTTTATTTATATATGTTGCAATTTTCATAGAAAATTTTTATTGTTTATTTTTGAGTTATATGTTTTATTTCTGCACTAATCATTATTGTTTATATCTTTTTTGGAACTTGTGTAACAGAACGAATAAAAGATCTTATTACAAATGTCGAGTTTTCTTACCTCTTCTATAGTCATCATTTTCTATGTCATGTTGAAAATCTGTTGGGAAAAAGAAAACATAAACATGCATTTCATGTACAAAACAAATAATATAAAATACTTTTCGTTTGTTATCCAAACACACTGTTACATCTTTGCTCAGAATAGGAAAACTAGGCATTTCATCAGGACACTGCAAATGCAGATGTTATAATTTTATTGTAACACTCCTCAGAAGGAGCTGCAGTCTACAGGATGAGCCTTAACTTTATGGGGAATTTACTAAAATTATTACTGTTTCTTCAAAAACGTTCCTGTAAATCCGCTCTATTTTTTAACAAATATGATTTTCAATTATATTAAGTCTTGTGTTTGGTTAAGTCGTCCACATTTTCTTTAATGGTAAAGCCCACTTAGAGAATCGATGAAACAATTTTAAATATAATCACGAATCTTATGAGTATTCCAACAATCAGAATGTTGAATATCAACCTATACAATGCAGTCTAAAAATATGCTGGCACTAGTAAAGTGGAGCCTCAAGATACATTTGATATTAGAAAGATATGTGTCTTTTGTAATAGGCAAGGCACTGAAAGGAGCTTATATCTGTTAATATAGGCACTAGAGACAATACCAGAAGTGAAGTTTGGAATACAGTTAAGACACGATAAGATGTATAGTATATACGATTCCAATTGGGACAGCATAGAAACGAAAACTATGAGTAAAGTTGGCATCTCCTTTAATTGACAAATCACACTCTAGGCATCTAATACCGCTCACATTTTTAAGTGGCAGGTGGATCAAGTCCACATGGACTGTAGAAAAGAAGTAGTGAATATCCAAGTTTTCGTTTTTTGCTGTCCCAACTGAGATTGTATAAACTATAATTTGAAATACTGTTGTTAAATTTCTGTATTGGGAACGTGTAATGCAAGAATGGAAATATACAAAAGAGAGAACGTAAAATAAAATTTATTAACCTTCAATATTGTAAAGAATTACAAAAATTATTTCATCAAAATTGCACAGAAGCCCCGGCGGAGAAATCATATGACAAGTATTAAGAATATACTAAATAAATGTATAATAAAGAATAAAGAATACAAACATAAAAAGTAAAAATATAACATGATATATACATTTATACAATAAAATAAAGCAAAAATTATGTTCTGATTACGAACATTGGTCAAGAGCTTGAAGTACAGAATTCTATATATGCTGTAGAAAGAGCCTTCTATCAAGTAATTTTTTAGCCCATTTCAAAACAATTTAAATTTTGGTATAGTTTTAAATTTATCAGAAAGTTTATTGTATAGATGAGCACCAGTATATAGGGAGACTTTTATATTTACCAAGCCTATAATGAGCAAAATGCATAATTTTTTTAAACATCACAGATGAATAGATCATTAAAAAACATTATTTTTCCAGTATTTTATTTTTGTTTTATGTTCTAATTAAAGGTTAAAAAAACTATTTACTGCAGCTGTCAATTTAACTGCGTTTAAATGGAGAAGTTTCCGCGCTACTTGTGTGTGACGTCATAGGGCACATCGCACCGACGGAAAACGTATTGTGATTGCGAATGTGTACACATTGTTTATGTTGTGTTATGGAAAATACAAAGAAAAGTAGCTATAAATATTGCATTGTGCCCAAATGTACAAATACTACAATAAAAACTCAAAAAAAGTTATTTTTTAATGTGCCTAGACGCGATAAAGTTAGGAAAAAATGGTGCAGAGCTATGAGACGAGACGACCGAAATGCAGAATTATAGTCATCCTCAAGATTATATTGCTGCCAGGATCGTTTTGATGTAAATTTACCCATTAAAACTAATTATTTTATAATAATATTATGAAAATATGTACCTAGCCCTAATATTATTGTGATAATTTGTTTACATGTCATGGTGAATTTGGTCACTTTCCTAATTATCATGGTAGAAACATATATAATTATAGGAATACGAAAGTTTACTAACTGTTCTGTTAATAGGAACCTTGAATTAAAATGTATAAATGTAGGTATAAGAACGGTGGGAATAATGTAACTTCTCGACATTCTACATATTATCCAGTTATATATTTCCCTGTGTTCTTTTATTCATCGACGAGTCATGCGCTTTCATCGAAAATTCATTGTATCTTTTTTTATTCTTAAGGATAGACAAAGATAGAATGAATTTTCGATTAAAACGCAGGACTCATCAAAGAATAAAAAAACAGGCGGTTTATATATACCTACGGGAGGTATTTATTATATAAAAAAGTAAAGCATTCTAAGATGAAAAATATTAATTAATATAACATTAAAACATTGCCTTGTTTACCTATTTTGAGGTTAGGTACATAAATAATTTGTTATATTTAACTACAGTAAAAGGATAAAAATGGGCACAATTGAATTAATGTTTAGAATAATGAATGACACATACCTTGTTGCTTTAGTACCTCCAATTTCTGCACTAATAAAATCAGTATTAGTAGCAAAAAAGTTTGTCATCATAAACACATCAACAACAGGCAAATTGTCACTCTGGCCACGTAAAAACCCACTGTCCGTCATTTTTACCACTTAATAATTAAAATAAATAAATAAATGAATGATTTCTTTTATGAAAATATCAATACACATTTACAAAACACAAAACTATTTACGATTTAACCCCTTGGCAGATAGACGACCATTAAACATTATGCCGAATGACGTCAGACCAATAGCGTGGTGTTTTCAGTCACGTGGATATGTTCCCATAAAATTTTGAATTTCAAAGTCGTTTATTTAGGCTACACATTTTTTTAAAACCTTTTCTTCATTACTTTCTCAACTTATATAACATATATAACGAAAAAATAATAAATTATTGCATTTCTAAAATTCATGCATGTTGCTCATTGTCGGTGTATTTTATTTGCTCCACGGGTATTATATTGGTCTATGTCTATGTTAGAACAGAAGATTTCCCGATTACTGTGCATGAAACAAAATTTTATATAAATATATAGAGGTGTGGTCATATTTCTTTTCTTTCTGAAAGTGTCATGGCAAATCTGTCAGTACGAAAGATTGAACATTATATAAATATACAAAGGAAAGTCAGCCACCTTAGTCCATACTAACTCATAGAATATGACAATAAAAATGAAATCAATACTCAAACATATGCTGCTTAGAATGCTGATCACTTTCCTTGTAAATTACTAGTAACCCTGATGGAAGCAATTCCGAGCAAAGATATAACACAAACTTAAAAAAAAAATATGTAGAATATGGTATTTCTTTATGAACTAAGACGCACACAACACAAAATCTTACCATGCCCATATGATTCAGTGCCAAAAAGAAAATCATCTACTAAAAATAAAAAGAAAAAGCTATTAAAGCACAATTGAAATTCAATGAAATAAAGAATATACTGTACTGCATGATATCTAATAAGTGATTACTAACATTTTTCAGGATTTCTACATGCTTTTTTCCAAACTGATTGGGTCAAACTGACAAGCCCAACATAATCTCTTATGAATTCTATTCTAAATAGAGCAATTTGGGATGAAACAAAAGTTATTACAATACTTGGTTCTGGTACACTTAAGCAGTGGCGGAGCTATGGCATATGGGAATTTTCAATGGGCTCGTTCGGCATTTTTTTTTTTTATTTCATAAATCGAAAGTGCAAGTATAAATTAATGGATCTGCAAAAAATCAGAATCTTATTCGCACGTTTAGTATCATAAAAACTATTACAAATTTCCATCTCGTGAAAATGGGGCGTGGCCAGGCGCTACGCCACTATACGCATATAGACTCGGCGATCTCAATAGGCTTGATGCTCCTTATTGGTTATAATTATAAGTGTTTACGAAGTATTGTTTGTTTTGCTTACTACTTGACAGTAGGGGAGTACAATTTGGTGAAATGTCAAAAAATTACAATTTTCTCTCGCTCCTGCCCGAACGAATTTTCGATTTCGACCCTGCAATTTACGATTAGAATTCATCGCCGACCTTCTCCTTTCCTTAGACACATAGAACGAACTTCCACTCGACGATTTATTTAGTTACCAGCGTTTAAAAATTCCATGTTTTTCGACTTTTCAGGTTAAATTTGAAAGGTCCCAGAAAGACATTTTTTTACGTCACTTGCGTATAGTGACGTCACAAATGAGCGCTCGGTTTTTGCAACTATTACTAATTTCAACTCCTTATATCTCGAGAACGGAAAAAGTTAATAATACGAAATTTTAAGTGTATAATGAGAATATCGGGTACTGTATGAAAAAGTATAAAAACCAAATAAAAAGAATATCATGGAACAAGCCCATTGTAAATGACAAACTGACGAACTTAAAGTGAAACTTCAGAATGTATTGTGTCAATTTTCTTTATATTAGATAGTTTATTTACATTTTATTTTGACCAATTGATTTCGTAGATTCACATCATTTTTAGTTTTTTTTACTAATTTAGTGGAATTATGAATAAAGTGATTGAGAAATTTACTGAAGGCTAAATGAATTTGCCTAAAAACTTTTTTAATCACTTTTTATTACTATTTTGCCAGAATTTTTTTCTAGAGCTCCAAAAAACCCGTTTTAATATGACGAATAATTTTGGAAATATTAAAACTCAAACAGTGTCGGTTATTTCTGCTTGATAATATAATAACCTAAGGGTTGTCGAGGGCACTGATAGAAATCTGATGTTTAAAAAATTAATTAATAAAATAGCTGCTCCACGATGCCAGAATTTAAGTTGCAAAATTCTATAAGATAAAAAACATTTATATCAATATTCCAATATTATGGTATAGGTGTTTTTAATACTTTTAACAACTACAAAGTGATGTTAAATAATAGAAATACAAGATGTCAAATGCTAAATGGTCGAATTTAAGACCAGAATTATGCAATATTAAATACAATAAGAAATAACGATTGGGCTCGCACTTTTTAAATAGAGTAGTGTTGCAACAGGTATTTTCTTACACGAAACCCTTTATTATCACGTAACTCGTGACTTCTGAGCTTTGGTGTGAGATTAACTGAAGTTGCGACTCATCACGCTTGAAAGTGAAAAACCAGAACAAAACACGTTTTTAAGATAAACAATATTGTTCCTAACACCTCACACATTCTTTTTTCGATGTTTAGAGTGAAAAGTATTGATCGTTAAAAATAGGTAATTTTTAGGGAAAATATGTTGCCTTATTAAATGTTCAAACACTTGTGGTAAAAAACTAAATGATGAAAAGAAAATCCCTATATGATTGTTTAGCTCAAAGAACTTAGAAAGAGACATCCGATAGGGAAATATGTATTATTTTTGGCCATAACTTTTTTTTCTCAGTACATATATTTAAAAAACTATAAGAGTACCTAAGTAGAACCACAATAAGACTATTATTACTCTTAATTTTCACTCAATAATTTCAGTGGTTTGCAAAATAGCTAGATTTAAATTATGTTAATTTTCCTATTTCGTAGTTTTAAATCTAGCTATTTTGCAAACCACTAAAATTATTGAGTGAAAATATTCATAGTAATACTCTTGTTATGGTTCTACTTAGGTACTCTTATAGTTTTTTAAATATACGTACCAAGAAAAAAAGGTTATGGGCAAAAATAATAAATATTTCCCTATCAGATGTCTCTTTCTAGGGACTGGCCACCTTAAAGAAAAACTGTATTAATTTTTTTGATGCCTTATAAAAGTTAGTTTGGATAATTATCCAAACTAATTTTTATAAATTAGTATTTCTTTAAGTTCTTCTAAAATTTTGTGTTTTTTTGATAATTCTTACCAAATTCAAAATATAAAGGATGCTGTATAAAGACAAATGAATGCGATTTACACCATCTGAAAGATTCAACTTTATTTTATAATAGAAATTTGCATTATTTCATTTGCTTAAAGGTGATTGTTCTCTTATTTTGATCATTTACGTTATTACTGTTTTTTAAGGAATATAATATATGGCATTTGATATGTTATTTCAAAAATTTCATAACAGTTTAATGAGTGTTTTTTTATCAGAACGCCATTTTAAAGGAATAAATTTGTAATTTCGATTGTCACAGAAACGGACTTTTTTAATAATAAGCCATAACTTGGCCAATTTTTTTTATGCAGAGTATTGTGAAAAGAAAGAAATTGTACGAAATTGAATTACCTTTCTGCTTTTTAATGAAAATTTTTGGTAAATTCTTAGTTTTTGAGTCATCACAAAAAACGCAAATTGAAAATTGACTTTTAGAAAATGACAAAAAACAAGAAAAAAGAAATATCATCTCATTTAATTATTGACTAAATTGACAAAAGTTTAGCCAGCAACCGGTTTCGGTTGAAACTTTATATGTACCTTTTTGTAAGTAAAATCTAAGTGCACTCCAATTAGTTATTTTTTTAAATATTTTAGAATGTCTGCTTTTTTGTAATAGCTTTATCATAAATTATATATTATATTTTCTTTATCTGCGTGTAGGCACCTATTACTTTTTTTTCATCAAACAAATATTTTTTTGTGAGGCCCGAATCAATTTTCTGCACAAGAATCTTTCACGTCCTTGCTCCACCACTGACTTTAAGTGCCTTTAAGATAATATGTATTTTATGTAATTTCTTTAACAATGAGTTAGAAATTGATTTAAGTATGGATAAACATCAAATCATTTTAAAATGTACTAATTTGACAATCTACAAGTTATGTAACTAGATGAATTTAAGCATCTTGCAGCAAATTTATTTTAACTTTGAGAATATCATCATGGAAATTACAAACACAACTTTTAAAAGCATTTTGATATCTTCTTAACGTTTGGGAATGATGTTCACATAAATTATGTTAGAGTATTTGTTACTAAGCCTAATCACTACTCCGATATAATTCTAAATATTGCAACTAGCTGTTGCGTCACCGTATTACCTTCGATACCTTTGAACTTTTGTCTACAATATTTTCATTTAATTTCCAACATACAACTAACACATCAATTCTACTAAATGGACACCAAACAGCGCTTGCGTCTGACATTCTATATCGGCTAGTGCAAAACGATTATTTAAAAAATAACTTACCGTTAACTTTTTGTTCTCTAAGGTCCTGGTCAATGCCCTCCACCATCTCAAAACTGCTCGCGGAATTTGTTGGGTCATCTACAGATAAAGCAGAGCATAAAAACAGTACACTTAAAGCAAAATATAAAATCAATACAGAACTCAGTTAACATGCCTCTCGCTTAACATTTATCATATCATAAGATAAAATTTCGATTATCGAAACTGGTAAAAAGTTCATGCAAATATCAGAATTACGCCCCTTAGATTTTCAAAAACTCACCACCGTTTACTACAGGAACGGTTATTGCAGCTGGTTTCACTTCGTCTTCAAGACCAGCTAGCTCATCTTGCTCTCGTGCCAGGAACTCCGCGGCTGGGTCCACTTCGGCCTGATCGAAATCTCCGAAACCGGACATATTTTAAGTTTTTTAATAATTCCTTTTACACTTTGACAGGTCACTGCACAAGTGACAGATCTAAAATGACAATTTGTTCGTGACGTGTGGCCGGAAGTTGACGATGATAAACCGGTCACCGAGCACTTTCGTGTCTATCGGTCTATGTTTAACCAGTTATGGTTAGCTAATTTGTTCGCTCAGCCCTCGAAAACAAAAACCATTGCGCCTATCAGCGAGTTGCATAAGATCATAGAATGGCAACAATCTTCTTGGATACGAGCGACATTTAAATTCTAGATTAGAACATATTAGCTGTCTTTTTAAGTCCACAAATTATTATAGAAATACCAAGACGTAGAATCAAGTGAGAACTATACTAAACAGCCCAAATAGCAATTTGTAGGAGAAGCTATCCCTCTTCTTTTTCTGAAGGAAGAATGGAAGTCGAATTCAGCGTGAAGTACGAAACATACCAAATCACCAAATGTCAACTTGTACAAGAAGTAGAATTCAGCATAAACTACTTAACAATCTAAATAGCATTCTGTAGAAGGAGAGGTAGAATTCAGCGTGAACTACTAAACATTTCAAATGGCAGTTTGTAGAAGAAGTAGAATTCAGCGCAAACTACTAAACAATCCAAATAGCAATCTGTAGAAGGAGAGGTAGAATTCAGCGTGAACTACTAAACATGACAAATGGCAGTTTATAGAAGAAGTAGAATTCAGCGCGACCTACTAAACAATCCAAATAGCAATCTGTAGAAGGAGAGGTAGAATTCAGCGTGAACTACTAAAAATTTCAAATGGCAGTTTGTAGAAGAAGTAGAATTCAGCGCGTACTACTAGACATCCCAAATCGTTGTTCCAAATAACGTGTAGTCAGGTGCAGTGTAAAAGGAATTTCAGTTCCCTGTAATCTATGAATTTCAGTGTTTGACGTTTGATGAGAATGATGTTACAATCCTCTCAGTGTTACAATTGTTACATAACCTAATCACTTAATGTTTTATTTGGTATGCATTTAAAATCTTCAAACATGTATTACATTGTCGTATTCGTTGATAATGGACAGTATATTGTGAACATTGAAAATCTACAAAATGCAGAAAGTCTCATACAGAGGCACGGCAGGTTTAATAAAATAGATCCGTTTGAAGTTTTAAGCGAAAGAGTTCATGCAAATATTTAGAATGTTTAAGGAATTATACAAATATTTCATTGAAGCTGTAGAACCATTTATGAGACCTCACAAAAGAGCTACAGATATAAGCATTTATAATCACAAGGTTTTACCACAGAATAATAAAACTATTTTATTACTCTGGGATTTTATTATGAATTTGTAGCAAATCAAGTGTTTTTTTTTTTAATTTCATTCATAGGTCTTGGTAGCATTACGTTTCTTTGCATTTGGAAGTTATCATATGGACATTGGAAGAAATTTGTTTGTAGGTGTTTCACAACCAACAGTTAGTCGATACATAGAAGAAGTAACGTTTGCTCTAAATAAACCAGTAATTTTCGATCAGTGGGTATATTTTCCCAGAAATTTTGAAAGCTTAAGTATGTAGAGTATAACACAGTTTACCGATAGAAATGTTTTGTAATGTTTGCAGATTTTATGAAAATTTCAATATTCCTGGGAGTTGTCGGTTGTGTAGATAGGTATGTCATGTGTCATTTCAAGCTGAGTGAGGTTCGAGATTAGAGATTCTTCGAAAATTGCGTGATGCCAAATGCATTTTAACGTTCGATCGCTTTCGTTCGTCTACATAAGCGAAATGCAGTCAAGAATACAGTAGTGTTTGTAAACATGCAATACGTATATGTGCACGGTGAAGCATGTCAAGAGTAGGGCTGCTGATCTAATGTTTAGTGAGAAAGCTATTTTATAAGAAACATAATATATAATAGATATAATAGTGGCATTATACAATTGTCCTTTACATCTTCACATCTCTACTACCAAATAACGAATACCTAATTGAACGATTACAATATTGACATCAGTCGCCGGATGAGTTTATCAAAAATTCACTCTGAGTGATGTGCAAATATCATTTTCTAGTTCGAAGTCCGTATATAGAATTAATCACATGCCCAAGTGCTGTTCTTGCTTCTGTGGAAGCCCTTTCAAATGATCCCAGACATGAGAGTTGAAAGGTGTAATCGCTGGCCACAATATTCATTTCTTCTGATCCAACGATCAGGAAATCTTTTATTGAAAGTACATCACAGTAATAAGCCGATTATGAGCAGGACACTCTTACATTTAGCGGTACGTGATATCCTGCAACTAATAACTTGTGTTGAAATTAAATTTGTTTTTCAAAACGGATCTTCTCATTACAAGCAATGTAGATTCTGGAAATTATAGTAATGGGCTTGTTCGGCATTTTTTTTTTATTTCATAAATTGAAAGTGCAAGTATAAATTAATGGATCTGCAAAAAATCAGAATCTTATTCGCACGTTTAGTATCTTAAAAATTATTACAAATTTCCATCTCGCGAAAATGGGGAGTGGCCAGGCGCTATGTCACTATACGCATAGACACGGCGATCTCAATAGACTTGATGCTCCTTATTGGTTATAATTATAAGTGTTTTCGAAGTATTGTTTGTTTTGCTTACTACTTGACAGTAGGGGAGTACAATTTGGTGAAATGTCAAAAAATTACAATTTTCTCTCGCTCCTGCCAGAACGAATTTTCGATTTCGACCCTGCAATTTACGATTATAATTCATCGCCGACCTTCTCCTTTCCGTAGACACATAGAACGAACTTCCACTCGACGTATTTATTTAGTTACCAGCGTTTAAAAATCCCATGTTTTTCGACTTTTCAGGTTAAATTTGAAAGGTCCCAGAAAGCCATTTTTCTTACGTCACTTGCGTATAGTGACGTCACAAATGAGTGCTCGGTTTTTGCAACTATTACTAATTTCAACTCCTTATATCTTGAGAACGGAAAAAGTTAATAATACGAAATTTTAAGTGTATAATGAGAATATCGAGTACTATATGAAAAAGTATAAAAACCATATAAAAAGAATATCATGGAACAAGCCCATTCCTTCTCGAGAGAAGATTGACTAGTCATACCGAAATGTGTTTCTTTGAAATGGTCTTCCAAGTCTATCTGATTTTATTTTATTTTATTTTATTTAGCATACACCATTCCATAGTATAACACCAATTACTGAATGGGATCGATATAGAACAATGTAAATCATGATAATATAACAATGAATATGAATACCTGACTGTTATAAATACTAAATACTATAAATATAAAAATACAGAAGAAATAATCATTGACACACACATTATAGTTTCAGGGTTTTTATTGAGGCTACACTGCAGATGATTAGATCAATTTTGTTTTGGTCTAAGTTGTTATTGCTGCACATTTGATGAAACGGTGAAAATTTCATAACATTAATACAAACTGTTGGGAGATTTTGACAGGCCAAAATTATATAATTTATTAAGCAAAATACTGTGATTGAGTCTATTAAATGCTTTCAAAAAGTCTGTATATATAACGTCCACCTGCAAGCTGGAATTAAATGCATCTGCTATATATCGAGTTATACAGAGCAAGTTAGTAGTTTTAGATCTTCCCATCAGAAACCATGTTGTTTTGGTGTGATTTTATACTTTAGTGGGAAAATGAGAATATCATGAAATCATGAAACAATAAAAAAATTCTTCATACAGGACCACTTTTCAAGGCCCTGAACGAGGTATGGTGAAATATATGTTTTCCTTCAGTGTTAACGATGACAAATTAAGTTGAACAGCTACTTCTCTGATGCTGGTGGTAGGATCTGCTTCAAAATAGCATCCAAAAATTTGATCCTCCACTTTAAGACCATGCTCAATATGTGTACTTGTTTTATATATGCTGGATGTTGCTAGTTTTGCATTTTGATTGACCCTTCCATTCATGAATATTAATCAACATATTCGGCACTGGAAAAAGGTTACCTTACCAATTAAATTAGTAGAAACTGATCTTAACTCAATGACAAGTGATATGGGATGCTAAATCGAAGAGAACTACAATGTAACATGGAGGTATCACAAACTAATTCCCAAAAATGTACAGATATTTAGTTTAAAAAAAACTCAAACGATAACTAATAAGTGCAATGCACCATTGAAACTTTGAAACAGGGATACAGTGAAAAAGTTTTTAAGTTATTTAAATGTATTTCATGTGTGGTAGTTTTGAAAAAATGCAGTTTAAATTTAAAATTTAATTCCATAGAAACGCGCCCAAGCATCTGAGAAGAAAATGCAATACGGATAAAACATTCAATAGTGTAATAATATATATTGTTTAATAACAGAGATTCCAATGATGAAATAAATATCGAAAAGCCAATACCTCAAAATCTGTGATCCTTATAATATATGTCATCATATAGGTTCTATCATGCCCTTAATACTTTGTCAATATACCAAGCACCCTGTATACAGATTCAGCAAATTTAGTTTTGGGTATGTAAACTTGTTTCTGTGCAGATAAACCATGCCTTGTCGTAGAACAATGCAGGGTATTGATATAAAACATTAGCGCCATCGCTTCACCACGTCGAGTTGAGAACAGCGCGCACTCATTCTGCTTTTAATAGCGTAGCTGTTTAGACGTGTGGGAATAAAATAAATTAATCTCAATTTCGTTATTAAAATGCCGTGTGTGTTTATACAACTACAGAAAAAGTGCAAATTGTGAAGTGGTTCTTCGGGGCCATTCCACTGAAGACACAATAATTTACTGTGGCATATCAAGACAGACCAATCCCCTCAGTTAGCATAATTTCATACATTATTAAAAAATTTGAGACTTTCGGGTGTGTCGTGAATTATTGTAAAAAATGCTGTCAACCTGAACCCAGTCATCAACAAATAAGCGAAGAACGTGAAATTCGTGAAACTAATGTCTATGCACTTGTTGAAACTATAGTGAATCTTGTTCTATCAGCAGGCAAATTGCTGATGAAGTTGACATGAAGAAAAGAACTGTAAGAAATATTTTGAAAAGAAATGGGTACAGTTGTTTTAAGGTTCAAACGATGCAAGAAATATTTCCCGAGGGCAATTTCAAACGGATGGAGATTTGTGAAATCATGATAAATAAAGTGAATGAAAATGAAAACTTCTTAAAGAATATATTGTTTACAGATGAATCATCCTTTTCATTACATAGGAAATACAATCCATGCGTAGTACGATATTGGTCTCGGAAAAATAAACATTTGAGTGTTGCTGTGCGAGCTCAGTATCCTCAAAAGTAGAACGTTTGGACGGGGATTTTAGACAATCATATTATAGGCCCATTGCTAATCGATGGCAATTTAAATGGCAATAAATATTTAGAGCTTTTACAAAATCAAATAATTCCTGCAGTTTACAATCTTCCAGTTAACTTTGCCGACATTTGGTTTCAACAAGATGGCTGTCCAAGTCACAATACCTTAACTGTTATTAATTTTCTGGAAAGAACATTTCCCAATCGTTTAATAGCTACGAGGGGAATGATAAAATGGCCCCCCAGGTCACCTGATCTCGCATCCCATGATTTCTTTCTGTGGGGCTTTTTAAAGGAAACCGCGTACAAACATGCGTTTGAACGAGCCAATAATTTAGATGAATTATGGGAAAAACTTATCCAACTTTGTGCAAGCATTACTCCAAATCAACTCAATGATATGAGAGGTTTATTGTATAATCGGTTTGGCTATTGTTTGGCACAAGAAGGTGGGATTCAAAATCATTACTTTATTAATTTATTGTTTGATAATTATTAGTTGATTTTAGTTTCCGAGTTATTTAATTTTATTTTAATGTTCTATTTTCATTTCGGTTTTAATAAGAATTATTATTTTATTTCCATAGCATTTACGGCTAAAAAAGAAACTGCAAGAATGCTTTGAATAGATGAAATTATTTGTCAAAAATGTGACAAATAACTTCTTCGCTTTTGACGAAGAAATATTGTCTCGTTTCATATTAGAAATTATTACCTACATCCGCACCCATCCTTAGTTCATGCCGTACTAAATTCAATTCATTGTGTGCCTCTGCTTTCACGATTTATGGAACTAGCAGGCAGGGGCGGTTTTAACATGCTTGCCGCCCCGGCACTATTTTAAGATGCCGCCCCTACTCTTAAAAAATATAACATATATATGCTTGATTGATTGATTGATTTACCAGCGTAAGGTGAGCATTGCTGCCGATTTCGGGCATCCATGGAGGTTCGTTCCAACACGCAGCTTGGTCGTCCGCCGAACACACCCAATGTCAGTGGGTGCCAAATAGCGTGCCGGAACCATATACCTCGGATCTTTTATATACCGCTGGACCGGCTGCATATACGTCGGGTGGGACATGGGACATGCTTGTTGTCAGCAGCAAGAGCCACATGACACATAGTGTGGGAATATAGGTTGGAAAGTGTAGGTGTTTGTGAGATGCTTCCTTTTAAGTTTCCATGCTTCCTTTCAGTTTCCATCTATCATCATCTCCTTACTTTTCTTCTAAGTTTTCTGTTTCTGAATCTAGCAGCTTTTATTTTTATTTATTAACCGTTCCACAGGTAAATAACCATTTACGGTGGAGCTGCTGGGAAGGGCAAAGAAAATAAGAGCTTTTTCTAGCGGGTTATGAGAAAGAGGTTCGAAGGAATACTTTTTACATACTGTATATTGGTTTTTCTTTTTGAGGCCATCAGTTTCAATTTCCGCTTTCCAATTCCGGGAAGTTTTTCCATTTCATCATCTATAGGTATATTTAGTTTAATACCTTTTCAATATTAATCTTAATTTCTTTTGTAAATTTTACTAAAGAGATAAATACATAAACTGGCGCTAATGCTACAAAAAATAAACAAAAACTTATTTCCCTCCATCCTCATCTGGCTGGCTGGCTGTTTATATTGCCCATGTTGTTCTCCATACACTTGAAGAAGAGACGGGATGCAGGTAGTATAAATTCTACGATACAAGCTATAGTGCAATAATACAGACACTATTTACTTTTATTTTTAGGGATCGCTAACTTAATTATTCAATTATTAATTCTATGCGTGCTTTGTTCCCCCACCATTACATTTCATTTTACGCAGAATTTTTTAAATCTACCGACGACTTAAATTTTATCGAGTTTAATGGAGTCTTAACATGTTCTTTTCGCGTTTTCCCGGGAGCGTTGTAAACTCATCCTCTCTCATTGAAGAGAAACCGACTCCTCCATTGCTACTGAATAACTTCAAAATGTTAATAAAATAATACACCATCACATATACGTACTACCCAAAAAATGTTTAAAAAAAAAAAGAATACTTACTAAATATTTTTTTTTATATTTTAAAAGAACAACACTATACCTACCTTAGATGGGAGTAGTATATAAAATGACTTTTCTGTATAAGACCTATTTATTCAAAATAAAGAAAAGATAAAATAATTATAAAAATAAAATGATTTTAAGAAAATTATACAAGATCAAAACAAACTTTTCTGGCTTTTTTCACAGCAAAATCATTGATTATATCGCCTGTTTTCATAGTTTTAAAAATTTAATTTCCAATATTTAATACTGCTAATGAATTTAGCCTTTCCTGCGTCATTGTGGACCGTAAGAAATTCTTTACCCGTCGCAAGGTCGAGAAACTCCTTTCTCCAGAACAGTTTATAGCGGGTATTTATTTTTTAATAATAAAAATTAGGTATGGAAGAAAGCCGCTTCTGGCTGACATCCATAGCTCTCAATGCGTTGTCTTGGTTTCAGTGGAACTGTCGCCTAAGCGTAATCATAAAAACGACTAAAGCAATATTCGAAAGAAAAAGATTTTGCCGCCCTTGGAATTTTGCCGCCCTGGGCACTCGCCCATTGTGCCCAGTGGTAAAACCGCCACTGCTAGCAGGGCGTGGTCAATTACATATTCCTATACCCTAAACTGCATTTTCCGAATCTGTATGTATACATTATGTTTATTGTATTTATACATTTTGTACTCATATTAAAGTATTTAGCTATTTCATTATGTAGATGTTTCCTGTAAATGTTATATCTGTTGGAAATAAATTAATAAATAACTCTTTATTCCAGAAAATAGACAACATTCAAACTATATATTACATATGTAGTGCAGTCTTAAGTTTGATGAAACTTTAATTGTGACTAGAAAATAGATATCTGTTGCCCAAATTCATTCTCTATTAACTTCTCATCCCTGATCTTCGTCTGGAGCAAAATACATTCCAAGACACCAATCCTCACATCCATATCAACTATCTCCCCTTTTATTTTCGCAACAGATTTCTTAATATTGACCAACGGAGCTAAAATAATATTTGATTAGTTTAAGTTGAATACTAAAACAAAACTCTTACTTCCGTCAGTCATCGAACTGCCCCTTTCTTCCATTTGCTGCTTCACAGATTCCAACTTGTCACTTAGCTTGTACAGCTCTCTGTTACGCTCTGCCACGCCACTGCTAATATTTTTATAATTATCTTTTATCTTCGAGAGTTGATCTTGTAAATTCCTGTATTCCTCCAGGATATTTTCCAGTTCCCTGTTGAAGTACTTTTCTCTGTTGCCTACTTTCTCAAGAGTTGTACTGATGTCTTTGTGTAATTTTTCCAACTGGGTCTTAGTCGTTCCCAGGCAGTCATCGATACTACCTTTATGGGATTTCATTTCTTCCAGATGGGACCTCCAGTCTCTACTGTCGTTTTTTATAGTAACTTTCAACTGTGGCAACACCCGTTCTACTTCTAGTTTCCAAGATTCCTCATCTATATTTGATTTTAGCTCAATAGGTTGTATCTCTCGCTTAGCTGGCTTTAAGTCGTCTAAGTGAAAAATATTTTCCTCATCAGAGTCGTCGGAATAAGCAGCTATCATTTCTTCTTCTACCCTATCTAAATTTATTTCAGATTCATCTTCTAGTACTTCGGTTTCCTCCTCTTTTTCCTCGGGGGGTTTTGGCCTAAAATTGCAGTAACGTTCAAGTATAAAAACGATATATCTAAACAAGATACTTACTTTTTTAAAATAACGTTGTTTTTCTTAATAGCATTAATTGCCAAATTGTCTAATATATGAACAACCTGCTCGCCTACGCCTTGTTTTAACTTATTAGGTGGAAAATCTACACTCATGCCCTAGAAAATCAGCGAAATAATATCATATGCAAAATTTTACAGTAAAACCAACATTCTCCTTTGCTGCCTCTAAAATCTTATTGATAGTGTCATTTGGATCATCAAATTCCTGAGGCTGTTCAAAATTTTTACCACATTTTCTTATCAGCCATGCTGCTAGTAGCGAGAATAGATAGAATTGCTCTCCTGGGTTTTTAACTACTACAAAATAGTACCTAAAAAGTGCGTGATTTACTCTAATTATAAGAATATATAATAAATTTCATACTTATGTATTGGTTTCATTTTAAGGCCACTTAAAAATTCAGACTCATATTTCAGTAGTTTCAGTTTATCTAACAGATCCTCCATACGAGCAAAAGCTTCGTAAGAAAATTCCTGCTCTTTTTCTGCGAATATTTTAGGTTCATCTCGCATCATTGTTCTACTAATTAATTATTATCGTTATTATTTAGCTGCCTTGTTGTGATTGACGACTATCTGAAATATTTTAAATTGAAAATCAATACTTTTATCGGCCGAGTTTAGAAGTTCTACAAGTGTCTCGAGATGGCGCTAGAAGAAATGTATTAGCGAATTTTTATTAAGCAAGCAGACGACCGTTCCGGTTGGCAATCTAACCTTACTTTTTTAAATACGAATTATATGTAAATTAATCGCATAGAAAACCCATAGTCAATTCATCATTTCACATTAAAAGTTGTGATGCAACTTCAGTTATCCTGAGAACTTGCATTTGGCGCAACATTAGGAGTAATGTGTTATTACAAGAGGCAGTTAAAAATACCGGCCATATCAAACGATACTGATAAGGGCGGATTGTTCTAAGATAAAAATCTACGAAGTTATTTTAATTTAAACTTCATGGATACAACTCGCCCGAAAGATTACTATTGTTTCAACAGTCGCAACCTTGAATTTTCATATTTGATCAAGCTTATTTTATTTTAGAGCCTCGTCAAAGAATCTAGATTCCCAGTTAATTTTGTTTAAATGGCCTGGCAGAGATAAATAAACATTTTCATTCATTTCCCTTATGTTTTCAAATTTTACATAGTAGTTTCTATTAAAAAGAGGCTGTTATTGAATGAAATGCATGTAATCACACGATAGCGGCGACAATCGCTTAAAAAAGTTTGATATATTAGTTATTTTTATTTAGTGCGATCTTTAAGATTTAAGAGGGAAAGAATACCAATTATATTACTACCCTTAACCGATTCGTTCGTTAAAATTGGGCTCTTTGAACTGCGACACTTATCGATCAAGCAAAGTTATTTTAGTTCTTAAGAACGCTTGAAGGTGGCTCCAGTTACCATCAATTCATATTCATGGTAAAAAGTAGGTAAAATAAAATAAACAACAATGGCATTCTCGGTGTCGCGAAGTTGTCAAAGTGTACGAAAATTACGCTAGAAATAGTACAACAATGTAAATTAAAAGATTTGTTTATTATGACGCGTTGTGCCAAAGCATGTGCAGTAATTTTGTTGGTTTTCTTTAGTGGTACATTTATAGTGCGTTTATTCTTTCATTTTTGGGAGGAGCTCTCAGATTCGGCGCCAGATGAAATTGAAAATTGGTTGAAACAAAATCAATTGGAACAATATAAACAATTGTTCAAAGAAAAAGGTAGGTTGTATTTTGTAAGTGGTGAATATTTACATCTTTTTTACTTAACATTTTAGATGTGAGTTGAGTTGGGGCAATCAAAATAATATAAATTGCATGCATAGAGACAGTCCCTGCGTCTTTAAAGTACTTAAGGCGGTTATTAATATTGCTTTATTATTAGATAATAATAGTCATTAAATAAATCTGTCTTAATTGTATTTGCATTGTGAGTCGAATATTGAATAGGAGATGCGTACGAATTATGTGCGTCTGGTGTACAGATTTTTTAGCATTCCTTCATTCCATGTTTCCGTTTCTTCGTTCTTTTGTGTGCCTAAAATATTCATACTAGGCACCAATCGCAGAGCGTTGAACGTTTTATTTCTTATTTATTGCAGAGTTGAGAGTTCTGCATTTATTTATTGGGAAGTTATATTGAAAGAATGTTTAAAAGTATATTTTATCCGCACTTGATTCGAATATACCTATCAGTTATTTACTACTGTGTAGAAGTCCGGCGATTTAAAAGTTAGGGTAAATGTGCCCCTTCTCGACCAGTTAACGAGAAGTTGCGACTTCCAAAAAGCATGGAAAATGAATTCTGAAAATTTAACACTGCATTTTTTACTATACATTTCTTAAATATATTCTAAATGATTTCCATAGTGTTAGTTTCAGCAAATTAAATTCTACTTACTTTAAATTCAACAATTTGAAAAAAAAAGCACATTGTGCTGGTTCTCGACCAGCAGTGAATTATTGTCGACCATTAAGCTACCAGTTCTCGACCGGTGGTCGGAGAATATAACCTATAACTTCCAATTTTCGGACAGGAAGCAGGGTAGAACACTGATAAAAAAAATTATTATACCACATCTTGACAGATCTATAAAAGCTCTAATAAAAGTAGAACTTTTGTCATTATCAAAATAATTATTTATTGCCAACTTTAAAAACATAACATGACATAAAATAAAAGGAACCACCTAGGTACATATACCTAGGTAAGTGTAATAGATTTGTACATATAGGTAACTAAAAAAATGAACAATACTAAATGTAGAGTAAAATAACAAATACATTTCAATAATTAGCAATTAGCAGTAATCACATTGATAATTTTCATATGCAGCCTCCTCGTATGGCATACCAATAAATTCCGTGCATTTCTTATGAAACCATCTTGGGCAGTAATCACAACCGATGTTCTTTTCCTCGTCGTCTTCTGTGTCGCTGATTAATTCTTCGCCGCATGTCTCGCAGATTTAATTTTTTTTTGTTTTAGTCTCGGTTTTAGTATTGCTCTTAATATTTCTTTTCTTACTTGTATCTTTTTTCGATTTCTCCTTCAACTCTGCTTTTAATTTTCTTTCTTCCTTTCTCTTTAAAATCGCTTCCTCCTTTTCCTTCTTTAAACGCTCTTTTTCTAAGTAATATTCTCTCCAAGCACTAGATGAAATGGCACTGGGAAGCTTCTCTTTTACTTTTGTATTGTCGCTACTTTTTTTCATAGGTTCAGGATACTTTAAATGTTTTTCAAAAGACTTATTTAGGGACTGTGCTTCAAGAGTTGCATTATTTTTTGCCACATCTGCACTCTGTACCATTATATTTGACAAGACAGTGATATTAGTCTTAGGCAAACTAGTGCTTGCTTCTGTAGATTGGTTAATGTTTAATGCTAGGTAGTTATCTGGCTGCATTGTTTCTTCATTATCTGTCTGCATTATGTATTTTTTATTTAGCTCTGCTAGCTCTCTTTCATCTGACTCTGTTATTTCTTCTTCACCTGGCTCTGTTATTTCTTTTTTGTCTAGCTCTTTTGTTTCTTTTTCATTTGATTCTATTATTTCTACTCTGCCTGGCCAATTTATTGCTTCTCTACTTAGTTCCCTTATTTCATCATCAGTGTCTACTTGTATTATTTCCACTGCATCTAGTTGTATTATGTCTCCTACGACTACGACTACGACGGATTTTCCTAGAACCCAATCCTCTGGCATGGAGTCAACAACAACTTTTGGTGGTCTGACGTATGGGAATATGACCAATGGTGGACATACTTTTCCCGCGGCATTGAAAACTACTAGCACAGTTATATTTTCTTTTTCTTTTCCGAGTTTAATATTATACACATTTTTGAATCCCCTCGGGGCTAAAACTTTGCCAGTTTTGGGGCATAGTGAGAAACCTGTTTCGTCCCCATTTAGCACCCTTTCGGGATCATCGAAAATATCAAGCAAGTCATTTTCTACTAGGAATGTATTTAGTTCTTTAAACCATTGCCTGATCATCTCTTCTGTAATTATGGCACGCGCCTTATTCACTCCCTCTGATTCTCTGATGGAAATTTCAGGGTGTCTTTTCATAAAGTTTTTGTACCATTTTTCACCGGGTGTTCCATTTTTGAAAATTTTATCAGCGTCACTGTCCTCCACGATTTTTCGGACAGTCTCTAAAAGTTCCTGTTTTTTAATGGGAAACCCACATTTAGCTATGTTAATAACCCACTTTACAATTTTTTCTTCGCCTTCAAATATAAGAAGAGGTGCAGGTCCAGTTTTTCGATGTTGTTTAGGCGTTTTCCCTCGAATATGGTCATACACAGTGGTCTTGGTAACCCCATATTTTCTACAGATTTCTCTGATTCCAGATTTTCGTTCTTTAATTTCCTCTATCGCTTTATTAAAGGCCTCTTCTGAGTACTGAAATAGTCTTCTGCGATTTTTTGCTTTATTTTGATTTTTGTTAATTTTTTTAGTAGTTGGTTTGTTCTGTATTGCTGGCATCTGAAATGGTAAAACAGCAATGAATAAGATGTTTATTACGTCTACCTACTAGGTGTGCTTATAATAATGACTTAGATACGTGTTATTCTTGGTGGTCGAGAAATGTTCAATTGATATCATGTTCTCGGACACATAAAATCCACTTGATGCAGTTGTTTAAAGTTCCCGCTTTTTGCTGGTCGAGAATTGGCCTACTATCAATAACTTGAATTTAAACTGAAATAACAAGTGCAACAGACTGATGGCCTTTTAAGTATGTCAGAAGAAGATAAAGAATGTTTAAAGTATTGGACCTGTTCTCGGACACAGTGTCCCAGAATAAGATTTCATAAATTTTGTAGGTGCAGTTACCCGACCACTTAAAAATTAGAAGTAAAAATTTCTATTTAGTCTTTATTTTCATTTAAAATCAAAGTTAATATACTCTATAACCCCATAGTAGTACGTGATAATAACTGCCTAATAAATAAAAAGGGTACTTACTATTTCCAAATAGTCTGCACACTACACTTTTTGTAACTTTTACTTCAAGTTGCAGGACGCTCGTGAACCGTTAAATTGAAATGACTGTAATTCCACTTTCCGCCACCGGGGTAACATTCGATTTGAACCACAGTTGCGCAATACATACTGAAAGAGACGGCTGCCCTGCACTGATGAATTTTAACTCTCTCATCGCTATTCCCGCCGATTATTTAAATATTGGTCGAGAACCGGCGATGGTCGGCTAACCGGCACATTTACCCTATCTGAAGTATTTTTAAGTGAACGTATTCAATTGTTTTTAGTTTATTTAGGTAACAAAATTAGATACCTTTGCCCACATAAAATATTGCATGTTTTATAGAAATGTTAGAGCACATTTTGGTTTTAGGTCTACAACATTCTTTTGTTTATTTCATCAGGAAAGTTATTGTATTTATTTGATCTACCTAAATAGGTATCTCATGTGCGATTTAGATATTGAGAATTGTTGTTTTTAACAAGCAGCAGACAAGCAAGTCTTGACTTAGTTATGTTGTTTAAAGATTAAACCTATGGGGCTTCAGTGCTTCAGAGAAACTAATGAAACTAATGCAAAGTTAGAATCCTTTCTTCCAACAGAGGACAGGCAAAGGGATTAGGTAAATGAGATCAAATCAGATTAGATAAAACTTATACAGTGAGGTCCATAAAGACCATAAAGTAAAACTAAAATAACATTTTTAAGCATAATTTTGTACCTCCCCCTTCAACCTCCTTGGTGTGACAGCTACCCCTTTAAAAATTTTAAATGGAAGGACTGGAACCGGGGTGCGTGTGATAGCTCTTTTGAAAGAGTTTTTAATTCTCTATCCAGCAATATAAGTTTTTTAAAATTTTTGTATATTCTTCATGAAGAAAGTTAAATTTGAAAATTTTAAAATGTATTCGAAATGTATGCCTTTGTATCAAATATCTGTCAAATCTGACTTCTAATTAATTTTGTGTCATATCATAACATTCAATTTAAATGTTTCGTTTTTTCTGATACGTAGATGGCAAAATACCTACCCAACAAAAAGAAAGAAGTAAAAAGGGTATTTTCTAACACACTTATCAGAAAAAATTAGGTACTTGGGCATAATTTCTTTATTTGCTGCATCTGTGTTGATCATTATTTTATCAATCAGTCTTTCGGTTACCCAAAGAATTGAAATTTAGATATTATTAGGATGTGGTGATAAAACAAGAACACAGAAGCAGATATGCGAAATCTTCAATACTACACTGAGAAAAACGTTCCAAGTAAACAGTGATTCTGACACGATTTTCATTAATCCAAATGTCTAGTTTGTTTTCTTTTTCTAATAATGTTGTGTAGCAGATGTTATAAGTAAAAGAGAAATTCTGACAGTAATATCCAGATAAATGGCGTCATATAAACTGAACACTTCTTATTAGTTTACTTGTCAATAATCCTCTGGTTTTACCGAGAACATCGATGTTTTTGTGGCAATTAAAGGAGTGCATTTGACTTTGTTTTACTAGTATACCAACATTTTCTGTTAGTGGACAGTTTACTAGCATTTATCATTTAATCACTTAAACTCTCTTGCCTCATTCATTTCATTCTGCCACTACTGTGGGAGTGTTGTGTCCGATGGTTTTTATGTTATTATGTGTTTTTATATATTTCATAAGCGTATGCTTGATAGAATATGAAAATTTATTACGTCAGTAGGAGCTGGAAGATCATGTTGATGCATAAATGTAACGCCAAAATATATTTTTTAAATATTTAAAACAATTTTTCTTGGCATTTCTTATACTATCTTTTAAACTTCTATAAAAAAAAGCACAAATTATATCTAATGATATATAGCAATATTCAGGGTGTTTGGTGCATCATGTGCCAAATGAAAATTGCCGACAGAAAGGGTTATCTGCTATCCTTTCAAGCCCCTTAATACTTCCCATGCCCTGCGGGATTTTTCACATCGACATTTTATCTTTTTAATGAAAAAAATCCCAAATTCTACATTTAAATTCAAATTATAAAAAAAGTATTAGGCGTAGACTGCGAATTTCATTTTTATTTTGATGTGTATTGTTGAAGGGTTCTTTTAAATCCAAAATTACTGGCATTAGTCATCTTAGTTGTTTTTTTATTCACTCGCAAACTTTCGGAATAGGTAAAATTTAAATTTAATCTTAGACTTTAGACGGCTATAAAAAAAAAACTCAGAGCAACCGGGATCTTCCAACTCCCTCAAAAATTCTCTAGTCTATCCTCTTGCTAATGATGTGCCACATGTCATAAAAATCTTTTAATAACTTCGTGAATTCGCTAAATTAATGAATCGGGTCACATAAGGCTAATATTCAAAATTTCGAATCAAAAATTATATTTGCTTAAATTATGCATGGCAAACAGGTAAAATCTGTTACCTCACTCTTGCGAAGTAAAATCTATCTTCTATCTCTTTCTGTTCATTGGTTTTCTTGAAATAAAGAAACAGTTACATTTTTATCATTTATTAAAAACATTTAAAAATCTTCCTCAAAGTGTTGGTCTCTGTTGCGAATGTAGGCCCGACATCTGCTTCCTATTTCGACAGTTGTTGTATGAAGTCGTATTTCCTCCCTAATTGTACCGAAAGCCGTTTCTATGCGTTGGACAAGAGGACAAGTTCCTCCCTAGTCGCAACCTCCATCGCGTACACGAGCTCTTTGGCACGACCTCGGACATAAAATCCAACGGAGTTAGGTCTGGGGAACGTGGAGACCATTGAATAGGGCCATCCCGCCCAATCTACGCATACGTCTATAGTTTTTCAAAATGACGGCTGCCCCGCGCACTGGCGATTGATTGTAAGAAAAGATCTAGACAATGTGTTCCCAAATGAGTGGATTGGGCGGGATGGCCCTATTCAATAGCCTCCACGTTCCCCAGACCTAACTCCGTTTGATTTTTGTGTCTGGGGACGTGCCAAAGAGCTCGCGTACACGACGGAGGTTGCGACTAGGGAGGAACTTGTCCTCTTGTCCGATGCATAGAAGCGGCTTTCGGTACAATTAGGGAGGAAATACGACTTCATACAACAACTGTCGAAATAGGAAGCAGATGTCGGGCCTGCATTCGCAACAGAGACCAACACTTTGAGCAAGATTTTTAAATTATTTTAATAAATGATAAAAATGTAACTGTTTCTTTATTTCAAGAAAACCAATGAATAGAAAGAAATAGAAGATAGATTTTACTTCGCAAGAGTGAGGTAACAGATTTTACCTGTTTGCCATGCATAATTTAAGCAAATATAATTTTTGATTCGAAATTTTGAATATTAGCCTTATGTGACCCGATTCATTAATTTAGCGAATTCACGAAGTTATTAAAAGATTTTTATGACATGTGGCACATCATTAGCAAGAGGATAGACTAGAGAATTTTTGAGGGAGTTGGAAGATCCCGGTTGCTATGATTTTTTTTTTATAGCAGTCTAAACTCTAAGTTTAAATTTACTTAAATTTTACCTATTCTGAAAGTTTGCGAGTGAATAAAAAAACAGCTAGATGACTAATGCCAGTAATTTTGGATTTAAAAGAACCCTTCAACAATACACATCAAAATAAAAATGAAATTCGCAGTCTACGCCTAAAACTTTTTTTATAATTTGAATTTAAATGTAGAATTTGGGATTTTTTTCATTAAAAAGATAGAAGGTCGATAGGAAAAATCCCGCAGGGCATGGGAAGTGTTAAGGGGCCTGAAGGGATAGCAGATAACCCTTTCTGTCGGCCATTTCAATTTGGTACAAGATGCACCAAACACCCTGTATAATGATAGTACAGTCAATGAGCAAAATGCATAATTTTTTTAAACATCACAGATGAATAGATCACTAAAAAACATTATTTTTAAAGTATTTTATTTTTGTTTTATGTTCTAATTAAAGGTTAAAAAAATCATTTACTGCAGCTGTCAATTTAACTGCGTTTAAACGGAGAAGTTTCCGCGCTACTTGTGTGTGACGTCATTGGGCACATCGCACCGACGGAAAACGTATTGTGATTGCGAATGTGTACACATTATTTATGTTGTGTTATGGAAAATACAAAGAAAAGTAGATATAAATATTGTATTGTGCCCAAATGTACAAATACTAAGTACAATAAAAACTCCAGAAAAGTTATTTTTTAATGTGCCTAGACGCGATAAAGTTAGGAAGAAATGGTGCAGAACTATGAGACGAGACGACCGAAATGCGGAATTATAGTCATCCTCAAGATTATATTGCTGCCAGGATCATTTTGATGTAAATTTACCCATTAAAACTAATTATTTTATAATAATATTATGAAAATATGTACCTAACCCTAATATTATTGTGATAATTAGTTTACATATCATGGTGAATTTGGTCACTTTCCTATTTATAGGAATACAAAAGTTTACTAACTTCTGTTAAAAGGAACGTTGAATTAAAATGTATAAATGTATAAGAACGGTGGAAATAATGTAACTTCTCGACGTTCTACATATTATCCAGTTATATATTTATATATACCTATGTATGTCAACAGTTATTTTTATTATGAATGTACCTACCTACCTAAAAGTACGTACTTAGTAAGTGACGGGAGGTATTTATTATGTAAAAAGTAAAGCATTCTAAGATGAAAAATATTAATTAATATAACATTAAAACATTGCCTTGTTTACCTATTTTGAGGTTAGGTACATAAATTATTTGTTATATTTAACTACAGTAAAAGGATAAAAATGGGCACAATTGAATTAATGTTTAGATTGTTTAGAATAATGAATGACACATACCTTGTTGCTTTAGTACCTCCAATTTCTGCACTAATAAAATCAGTATTAGTAGCAAAAAAGTTTGTCATCATAAACACATCAACAACGGGCAAATTGTCACTCTGGCCCCGTAAAAACCCACTGTCCGTCATTTTTACCACTTAATTAAAATAAATAAATAAATGAATGATTTCTTTTATGAAAATATCAATACACATTTACAAAACACAAAACAATTTACGATTTAACCCCTTGGCAGATAGACGACCATTAGACATTATGCCGAATGACGTCAGACCAATAGCGTGGTGTTTTTAGTCACGTGGATATGTTCCCATAAAATTTTGAATTTCAACGTCGTTTCTTTAGGCTACACATTTTTTTTAATACCTTTTCTTCATTACTTTCTCAACTCATATAACACATATAACGAAAAAATAATAAATTATTGCATTTCTAAAATTCATGCATGTTGCTCATTACTAATGGAAAGTAGTAGTTTTCTTTGTGAGACCTAACCAAACTAATGATAATGAATACACATAGTATATTAAAGATAAAGACATCCTTTCTTAAGTATAAATACACTACTTTATTTATTGTAAGTATAGCGGCTTATTAATGAGAAGTAGATTGTTTTGCTTAAAAACGGTTTAATTGCTGTTAGCAATTTGTGTCAGGATTCCTATTTACTTATAGCAAAGAAGCGGTGGAGTAGTCCCATATACAGATGAAGTTTTTACTTCCCAATATTAAAATTTTAATTGTAGCTAATAAACATTTTTCTCAGTGTAAGTATCCTGACCGTCGCATTTCTCAGTCTACGGTTAGGTAGTAGAAAACAAATTTCGTGAATTTGGAAATACCACAGATATTCCTAGATCTGGTAGGAAACGCATTTTAGACGATGAAAAGTAATTGGGTATATTGTTAGATATTCAAGATAATCCACATAAACCTATACAACCTACCGCCGATAATGATGTGTAATGTGTAAAATTCATTTGGTTCAAGAACTTAACGACGATGACCCTGATCGCCGATTGGAATTTTGCGAAATCGTGGCAAATAGATGCCAAGATGATCCGTTATTTGTAAAAAACCTCGTAAATACATTATTTTTTTCTGATGAGGCAACATTCGTCTTAAATGGAACAGTCAACAGACAGAACTGTAGATACTGGAGTACAGAAAATCCACATTGGATGAGGGAGGCCAATACTCAATATCCTGAGAAGATGAACGTTTGGACTGGAATTATAAATTCTCAAATTATTGGACCATATTTCTTTGATAGCACATTAACTGGCGCGCGTTACTTGGATTTCTTGCAAAATTTCTTAGTTCCAGAGTTAAGAATACTTTTCCCAGATGATAACAGCCATAATGAGATTGGTAGAAATATTTGGTATCAGCAGGACGGAACTACACCACATTTTGCATTAGAAGTAAGAGCTTATCACAATCATGTTTTTCCCAATAGGTGGATCAGTAGACGCGATGAAATTGAGTGACCTGCCCGTTCTCCCGATTTGACCCCGCTTGACTATTTTTTAGGGGGTTAGTTAAAATCGAAAGTCTACTTCAACAGACCAAATAACGTCGATGATTTAAGAGACAAAATCAGGCAAGAAAATAATCAAATCACTCCGGAAACGATACAAATTGTTTTAGAAGAATTTCAGCAACGCCCCAATTATTGTCCAAAAGCAACTGGCGCGCGTTTCTGTCTGACTGTTTCATGTTCTTTTGTTTACTTAGTAACATGAAAATGCAATATTTTTCAATAAAAAAATTTGAGAATTTCAAAAATCACGCACAGTCGTTCCATTTAAAAATTTTAAAGGGGTAGCTGTCACTCCAAGGGGTTGAAGGGGGAGATAAAAAATTATGTTCAAACAATTTCGTTTTATAACTAAAAATTGACGTGTTTTAGGATTTTACTCATAAATTGTAAATTGTGTAGATAATGAATTGATCCTTACTCATGGACATCACTCTAGATAATATACCCTCGGATATACCTAGCTATACTTCTTTTCATCTACCTAGGCGGTATAAAAAGTGTGGGCACTTCTTACTTTGAGACTTTGCGGTAAAGATCAAAGACTCCGACACTTTATACGGACAATAAGTCTTCAGTAAACTGTATCTCACAGATATGTTGTTAACCAGTTACTTTTTTATTGTAATTTTATGTAAAATACCTAAGATATACTTCGACAATTATTTGCTTAATATTCGCTGATAACAATAACTAATTAAGTTCTGATGATGACTCGTAAAATATAATCGTCAATAAAATTAAGTAGGTATTCTTTTTAGCGATAATAAATGATTTTTGAAATGACAAAACTATGGTCAATAGAACAAAGCCAGGCCAGTTTTAGGGTTGTACAGAGACAATGATTTAAATTGTATGAACGTATATTTTAATTATTATCTAAATAATTATTAAACTAATCTTGTACATAATTATTAATGAATTCATCCTATGCAAATATCTCTCTCACTGGATAAGTGAGAGAGATATTTAAATGTTATGACCGGTATTCGCTAGAACATATAAATAACTTAGGTTTTGTGTAAAAATTCTTTTTCTATAAATTGAAGTATAGTTGGCATTGGGGTGTAAAGAAAATTGTCAATTCTAAGTACACTGAAAAAGAGCATGTGATGGAATATTACATTCTAAGTTAACATTTTTTATAAAAAAAACTTTTATTATCGATTAATTATTTTAAACTTTTGTTAAAATGTTTATACATGATTGAAGTATTGCTTAAATATGTAGGTGTAAATTCTCAGTAGTTTTAGTATTAATCACTAATAGAACTTACGGAAATAATTTGAGAAATTCTATGAAAACCGGAAAGTATGTAATTAACCCCTTTTCCCACTCACGCACCCTCCTCTTGTAATTTCCTATTGTTATGAAGGTCAATAAGTCGATATTTTGTCGGCAGAGTTAACCATATCCAAATTACTTCCACGAAATTAAAGCCACCGTGTCAAGTTCAGGTACGCATTTTTCATTGGGGCAAGGAAGAGTAATGTTAGTTATAGAGAATATTGTATCACGAGCATGTCGGGTGGGGCGCGGAGGCCAATACTGCGGCTGGAAATAGCTACTCCTTAATTCATGGTCTTGGAATTCGTTTATGTTTTGGCGTTGTAATGCCTGCGTGCCAACCTTTAGCCATGATTGAAACTGCCATTACAGAACGGCAAAATAAATTAAGTAAACAAAAAAGAGAAAAGACTTAGCAGAACAATTAGTGGAAGCAAGCCGGTAATCAGGTATAGATTTCTATTGTCGATTTAAAAATTCAGTTTAAATCGCTGCTACCAGGATATATCATTACAAAGCCTAATGTGATAGAATAAGAGCCGAAACCGTGCTTGAATATTGCAAAGGATATCTGTATATGAATATAGTTAACCAGATATGTTATGCGCTTACCTCAAACGAAAGTACTCGATTGTTTCCCTGGCTCCCTTATAAGCGGAGTATTTTTCAATGCCAATTACAAGAATAAAAATGTCGAGAACGGCAAGGGTGAGGGGCGTTTTAGGGCGGATCTATTAGATTTAGGCCGCACATGGTAAACACAATAAAATCACTTAAATAATAATCGCATAAATAACAAAGTAACATGAAGTATGATTTGTCTAAACAGGTAAATGTCTTATGATTGAAAATGCAAACGATACCACCAAAATACTGGAGCTAGCAGTCCAGTACTGCCAGTCCCGCGATTTCAACTACTCTCTACCGAGTTTATCTTAAGAATAGGTACTTATCTACGGGACCATCGGGCATGTTGTTCCGCTCGCCGGGAAGAGGGCTCCCAGGGGCTCCAGACGTCATCTCATGTTCACACGACCACATCTTCGAGATGTTTACTTTTCACATTCCTTAATGCAATCGGTCCTTATTGACAACGTTCTCTTGACTTTAATGAATTATGAGTTAACAGACTGTCGAAAGTATCGGATGGCGTCCGCACAAGGAATGCGAAGGGGACGTCTCCGACATGTATTACTAATATCTGTTCTAAACGTTTTGGAGTTAAACTTCGACGTCTTTCGTTGAAAATCTATTTATATTGCGAGAAGGACCGCTGACATCGACCTCGACATCGACAAATGCAACTGGGGCATACTTAAAATATCTAATCTTTCACAAAGTCTACTTCTTTGCCGTTTAAATGGTCTGTTACACCTGTCATCGTAACAATTATTTATTATTTGTTTGCTTATAGTTTGCAAAATCTTATAAAGAATATGTTTCATTACTATAAGCAAACAAATAAAAAATAATTCACTTTTAAACATGCATAGAGTATAATATAGGCTCCAATACTAGTTAGCTAGTAGATAGGTAAAGATCTGTTGTTTTTTATCAGTCAATGTTAAATATAAATATTTCATACTTATTCATGGATATTGCCTTGGTTTTGCATGGAACATCGTTATAAGTGGCTTTGGGCTTTTCTGATGAGTCCAGAATAATGACGAAAAACGTTTCAAAGGCTAAGCATTTCCAAGAAACTGAACGAGATTTTATGGAAATGTAATTCAATAGAAGAAAAAAATTTTTAAAGACAAGGTAGGTAAATGAATTAATTTCAGGCCTTTGTTCTCATTTTTAATTGAATTTACATATCGTAGGAGATCATGTAGATACTAGTTTAATCTGCCTAGTCGTAGGGGACTATGTTGGATGCTAGTGTTATAATGAGAATGGCAAATAAGAATTTTTACTTGTTAGCATAACCAGAAGTCAGGTTATCGAAAGAATGCAAAGATTTCCTTAATATTTTCACATATGGTTTTTCTTTTAGTTCTCATAGATAGTTTTTCTTTCCGCTGTTTGCAAAATCCTATAAAGAATATGTTTCATTAGTAAAATAGTATTTAGAATAATTAAAAAGTGATTCTGAAAATTGCCGGCCCACGCTCATGATATCGCACGTATTATGAACTATTTTTTTGTCGGTCTTTTTTTATGATTTTCATATTAACACTAGATAAACTATACAAATGTGTCTGGCTCCTGTCCTGTACCATACAAAAATCGTGAAAGCTAAACGTTTCAAACGTATATATCATCCAAAACATTAATTTAGCGAGACATTTGGAATCATCGCACAAGTCATATTGTTTTCGTTCGAATTCAAACAGCGCAGAAACAGTAACCGGTATGATCAAATTTTACTGAAATGAATAACTCCTGCTACAATGCGAAATGTAAATTTCAGGTTGCTTCCGTTGCGGGTAGCGACCTTAAAGGCGGCAGCGTCACGTTCAGATTCCTACTGAAAAGTAATGCCAAACATTTCAAAACAACAGTGTTATCTGAAATAAACTACCTTTCAAGAACTACAAAAAATATTACACTTATGATATAGAAGAACATGATGAGAAGAATGAAAGGAAAGCGGGGGAGGTCAAAGACGAAGAAAAAAGTTGACATGAAAAAGGAGAGGCCCCAACAATAGTTGATGAGAGATTTCGGTGTTTTGCACGAATTTTAAAACCTCTTTGACTGAAGATATTTATTACGGTTGAAAATAAATAGTCGAGTTTTCACAACTGATCAAATAATACCTTAAATTTTAAACTTCACTTAAAATTTTAGTTGCATCGTTGGTAAACAAACGTTGTGTATTATAAATACATGTTATTTTACAAAGTCTGAAAACTGAATAATTGTATATTAAATAACTTCGATAATGTATCTCTATAATATAGGTACAACCGTTGAGAGAAAGGATTATAAAGAAAACGGTCTCAAAAGGCAACGATTAAACAGTTATCGGACGAAAATCGACTGCTCAATAGCATAAGGACGAGTATAGCAGGGGCGTTCGGTAATTATGAACCTTCCTCGCATGTCCGTGGTCGGGTCGACGAGATTCGACAACAGTCCACAAAAAAATTCCCCCAAATCAAACGGTAAATCCTATTATAAATTTGAAAAAACCAACTAAATCCTCGATAACAAGCGTACAACGTTTACTTCGGGGGTATTTTTCGAAAAATTAATACGCTTCGAGTTATGATGAGTTAAAGGATTTGTGAATTGATACGTTTCAGGGCAAGCGTTAATTCATTAAGGCGCTCCATAAGAAAGCATAGCGCAGACAATATTGAATAATTAGGAAAAAGTATTAAGTATTAAGATACGTACGTAATATTACGTGAAAACAAAGCTGACGTGCTGTAAATTTCAAGTATACAACAAAATTTTTTTTTTACTTTTTCGGAAAATCGACCCCTGCAACCCCCTGTACTACAAGGCCGGCGCAGCGGCCTAGACAGATCTGTCGCTCTCGATACGTTTTTCGTAATATGGGTCCTATATCATGCATCCAGTAATATCTTCATTACTAAAAGTAATAGCAGATGAACACAAATAGAATAAAAGTAAAAGACTTACGTTGCAGCTTTAGGGCCCTTGACGTGTGCCATGTTGAAACTTTGATCTTTTTTAATAAATTCGGCAATCATACAATCATAAACTCGTCGACAGCCCGTATATGTTCAGAAGTAGCTTTTACACATTCCGTATTAGCTATTATTTATTAATCTTACGTAAAACGTAAATAGAGCCAATAAAAGTTTGTGTTTATCACGTGTTAAATGCAATTTCACCCATTAGTGCAACTGATGACGTTACCGCCGATCGTAGCGTGTTTTACATACCCATTCAATTATTCAAATATCATGTTACTTATTTGTTGAAATCTTTCTTTGATACACGATAGCTGCTAGTGTTTTTATATTGGAAAGTGCTTTATTTATTTATTTACTTATTCATTTATTTATTTTTTACATACACTATCCAACAGGTCCAGATACTAAGTTACTGGATAGGACAAAAGAGATTACAAGAAAAAGGAAAAGAGTAATATAAATTTATATAAACAAAATGTGCATACATGCACAAGCAGATCGAGTAAGTAGTAATATTTAAAATAATTATAAGAGCATTGAAGAACACGCAGTAGAAGTGATACACAAATAGAAAATGATGAGTTAATTATTTAGATAGGTACATAATTTTAGAAAGGCAACGTTGCAATTGAAAATACCAACGCCGCACAGTGGGGCCGGAACCCCTAAAAGTTGGTATTAATTCAAAAACTAAAGTGCTGTAAACATATTTGATTTTATGATACTAGTGTAGCCAACTATTGGGCGCATAAGACAGAAATGATCAGATACTACAACGCGCCCTGCCCTACCCTTAAAAATTCAGTTAAGAGCAGTAAGTTGCGGAGAGCGCATATGTATTCTTATCGAGCCGATTTGTTAAGTGAACTTTGAATGCTGTATTTTGTGATAAATTCTTAAAATTCTACCGTTTTGTTATGGAGCCGTCAACTTCAGGTATGTGTTATATTTTTAGTAATTTTTATTGTGTAAAAAAAAAAATTGATCACCGTTAAATAAAAGTATTTAGTCATTACTGTAAAATTTTATAAAAATAGTGGGTTTGTAGATATAGGGAAACTTTTAGTTGTGTATCGAGGCATCTCGAGCACTTTCGTTTGCGTTATTAAATTGTGTTGTCAATGTACAAATTAGGGCCATTAAAATATTTTGCGATTTTTTTGCATTTCTATGATAAAAAAATATTTTTTTACGGAAATTATGGTAATTTTGAATTCATTTTAACAATTATTGTTTTTCTTGATTTCAGGAACAATTTCTAATATTACCATGAGCCGAAAAGAACTTTTCGACATTTTACAAGGTTCTGGTCAGAAACGGAAGATCAGTTTACTTATTTACAAACACATATCAAAGAAATGATAGGTTGTCCTGAGCGGTATATAAAGTGCTTACAAAGCAAAATATACCACTTTAAATCCGATTTCAAGTCGAGGTGGATGAGAGTGGGAAGATCGAAATCTAGGTTTTTAAAGAAATATGGAAATTGGCTGGACACATCAATTTCTTTTACAAGCTACGAACCTTCAAAATTAAAGCAGCGCGGACGTCCGACAATTTCTTTTGGAGAAAGTACTGAACGCACTAAGCGCAAAAAAACTGAAGACTTACGAAAATCTACCAGTATTGAGGTACTAAGTTACGCTACCCAGATGACTCTAAGAGCGTCTGGCCATGCAGAAGCTTCTAAATTAGTAAAAGAAGCCACTGCAACCACTCCTACACGAGCAAGTAAGATCAGACAGGCTTATAAAAGATCTCTCCAATTTGAATCTAACCAAATGTCAGGAGAAGATGCCCTAGCATTACTGATTGAATCTAAGTTATCTAGACACCTTAAACACTCTTTCTAGTTGTTCAAGAAGATCTAAACGTTTACCTTTTCTTTCTGAATGAAGCAAATTTATGTTGCAGACAACATAAAAAAAATCTCTTAAAAACAACCCTTGTACCACGAATGACCAGCAAAATTCCTTGAACACCCCTATATTTAACAAATTGCTAAGAGTTATCCATTGATTTATATAATCAGCTTAGGCCTATCTGAAAAATTCCCAAAATTAAAGTTTAAGTCTTAAATATATTAGAGGCCATAAATAGATTAAAGCATGAATACTTTTAGGTATAAATTAGAATAACCACGTTGCAAACTTTAGTATTCACTTTGTACTACTCTTGATAAAGGCCTAACAAGCCGAAACATATGTAGAGTATCTATAATATATATACTGATTCATCTAAAAGCAGTGTTTAATTTATAATTAACAATTATTGTCAAGATATTTCACAAATTCAGTTCAGTGATAGTAATTATATTGAAATATTGTTTAGCTTACGTGAGTTTCAGAATATTCTTGTTTTCACCCCCTAAAACTACCCTATTTCATAATAGGGATTTTCTTCACCAATTTTTCAATATTTTGGAGGCTAATTTCTATACAAATCCAAAGTTTCAGAATTTTATTTAGATATTTTAATTTACCACCCTTAAAAATTCACCCCCTCGCATCAAGTTATTTTTAACACAATTTTTCTGTTAATGTGGAGTTCGAATTCTATTCCAACTCGAAGTTTCAGAATTTTAGGCGGTAAATTCAATTTCCACCCCATCAAAACTACCCTAACTATTCAGCCACATTTTTTTCGTTATTTTTGCTGCATTCGCGAGCTTATTTTGAGTTAGTTTCATGAGTTTTAGAATTTTTGCCAAGAATTGTCTGTTTTTGCCCCACTGTGCGCCGTGGTGTATACACATGCCTTAAAGTGGAGAATTCCTAATAAGAAATCCATGAGATTTATGGGATTTTTGACAACATGATTAGTATGATGGATAAATGACAGTTTTTCATCAAGCACTACACTTAAATCAGTAAATATCTCAGGTCTAGAAAGCACGTGATTTTCAAGTGTATAATCATATTTTATAATATTCTGTTTATAATATTCTGTTTAGTTGTGATTGAGGTATTGAGGAATAATTTGTTTCTTATACACCAGTCATTAATTCTATCTACATTGTGTTGCAAAATCAAACAATTGCACGATATTCTACAGAATAATTTGAGACCATCAGCAAATAGACAGTTCAGGGAGATATCAGTAACAATGTCGTTAATAACCATAGTGAACAAAAGTGGGCCTAGGTTAGATCCCTGTGGGACGCGTGAGGTTGGTAGAACCTCGACAGATGAAAAATAATGAGGTCATAAGAATCCGAAAACTTCATTCTTCATCAAGTACTTTTAGTAATAATATCAAAAAATCATATTTGGATATAATGAAAACATCTAATTGAGAAACACCACAGAAATTCATGCGTCCAAGATATGCACGTATAAGGTATCTTAAAAAATAGAAATGTAATTTAATAATTATTAACTTACCTAAGATACATCTGGATCTGGAGGAGACACTAAAATACCTGCGAGATTAAAAGGTTTATCAATAATATTGGAATGCGTATCAACAATTACTACTATATAGTATTGGAAAAAGATAACCAATAACATTTTTGCTCCAAATGATCCAAAATATTACCTTAAAGACATTAGTGTCCCCACACGCTTTTAATGTAACCCTTACAGATTGTAAATAGTTAAAAGCAACTGTTAACGAAACTATAGATACAAAAGTTCGGTAGAGAACAACTCTCCCACATAAAAAGTAGATGAGGATAAGATCAGGCGACCTTGGAGGCTAGGGAATATTACCAAATTGGAAAATGGCAGCTGCCGTTTGGGCAGAAGCACCATCCTATTAGACGGTTCGACGACTGGTCTTACTCCGCTGACTTTTATCTCAGAATTCTGACTTTTGTCTCAAAATTCTGACTTAAAACTCAGAATTCTCACTTAAAACTCAGAATTCTGACTTAAAACTCATGGCTGCTGTCTATCGTGGCCGCCTATTAGAAAAAAGACATGGCCGCATATGAGAAAAAGGCATACATATCAAGCCATCTGTCTGTTATGTAGTGCATGATGACTCTTTGCTGTATGATGCGTTTGACAGCATCATATCATTTACCATGGACTGGTCGTCTATCAGAAAAGATCATGGCTGCCCATAAGAAAAAAGCGTTAAGTCATCTGTCTATTAAGTAGTGCATGATGGTTTTACCCTTTGCTGCATGATGCGTCTAACAGCATCATATCATTTGCCATAGGCTAGTTGCCTATCTGAAAAAAACATGTCTACCTATAAGAAAAAAACATTACGCCATCTATCTGTTAATTAGTACATGATAGCTTTACCCTTTGCCGTATGACACGTCTGATAGCTTCATATCATTTACCATGAACTGGTTGCCTATCAGAAAAGAACATGGCAGAATTAAAAAAAAAATAATTTCGTGTGGCCCTTCTACGCCTTCGTACTGGCTATATCAGTTTTGTTAAGAAATTGTTATTTGGTTATCTGTGTGTCGATACGTCACACTTTAGATTTCAACAAATTCGATTTCATATAAATACCGCTACCCGCAACGTACTACCCCACTAAAATACCCTTATTCTCGCCCCTGCTGCCACTATGCTGTAAGTTTTTATGCAGAAAATTAATTCGGAGTAGACCGCCTCCAGATACATTTAATTTTATGTTCCTAGTTTTGGCAACAGCGAACATTCACAATTTTTTTATGTAGGCTCTGGACCTTTGTTTTTCCGGAGAAGATTAATGTTCTCGAAGGAAGCTTTTAGATTATACTTGTCCTGATTTAACAAGTCAAACGTTGCAAAATCACGCCTAATACGTTTGGGCGTAGGCCTAAAAATATTTTGTTCATAATCGCGTCTTATAAGCAGATAAAATTTTATTGCGAGGATTTGCGGCGCTTCTCCATGATAAGTGGATTTTAAGAACTACGACAGCTTTAAGGCGTTTATTTTCATGTAAAAATCCAGCCCTGTGAGATTTTTGCTATTCGGATGTTGTACACAATAACCAATGATGTCGCAGTTTTTGTTAAAGGTGCTAATTGGTGCTGACTAAGGTCTTAAGTTTTAGCCTTATTGATTGGATTACTGTTGGAAATTGCTTCTTAAATACTTTCTAAAGGCTTACACAGCGCCAGTTTTATTCATTTTTAAATACATCCAGGGATCATTATTTTCATCCTCACTGAAGGTCATTGTCAAGTACACTCTTTTTATATAAAGTTGAATCAAACTTAACTTTGATTGAAATGTAAATCTCAACTCCGCAAAATTTTGGTATAAAGCATGTTTTCAATATTGATTCCTTTAACTTTCCATCTATCATCATCTTTTTATTTATTCTTCTTCTAAGTTTTCTGTTTCTGAATCAAGCAGCCTTTATTTTGTATTTTTATTTATTAACCGTTCCACAGGTAAATTTAAATATCCGTTTACGGTGGAAATGCTGGGAAGGGCCCTATCTCACATCTCGCGGTAAAAAAATAAGAGCATTTTATAGCGGGTTGTGAGAAAGAGGTCCGAAGATATTTTGTACTCCCTGTATATTGTTTTTTTAAGCAATCAGTTTTAGTTTCCGTTTTCCAATTACTATTTTCATTTTCGGGTATTTAATACCTTTTCAATTTTACTTTAAAAAATTTTTCTTTGTGTAATAAACTAAAAATTGATAAACAAATACAATTAAGAGACTATACTAGGCTTATCTTTTGGTCGCTTTGTGTTTTTGTTGGCAGCTTCCCTCTTTCTTCTGTATTATTCCCACACTACTTGCACTTGGTTTCATCCTTCCTGATGTTGTTAAGTGGGTACCATTCACTTCACCGTAGGTAAAGACTTCACTTTAACCACTAAGATGTGACCCGAGTTATTCAGATTCTATTCACCACACTTTATTACTAATTATTAATTTTGCTTGAGTCAAACTTATATTGCGTGAAGCAGAATTGTTTTTAGCCACAATACCGTATAAATTTTATTTTATTCGCTCAAAGTTTGACCGGCCTTTATGTGATTTAAAGTGGAGCGACTCGGCACACGTCTGGTCTCTATGAAAGATACTTCATCTCTCCTTGTATAAAGCATGTTTTCAATATTGTAAACAAAATGTCTTTGTAGATAACACTAGAGGTTTAAATGGTCAAAGGTGGAATTTATACAATTTTTTGCAAAAATCTTCGAAACTCTTAGCTATCTTGATTGATTGATTTGCCAAAGTAAGGTAGGCATTGGTGCCACTTCTGGACATCCAATCGTGATGTTTTTATAGGAATACAGAATGGAACGTGTAGCTATTTGTGAGAGGCTTCTTTTAAGTTTCCATCTGTTATCATATCCCTATTCACTCCTCCTCCGAGTCCTCTATCTCGCCTGCTTCTGAATCCAGCAGTGTGCACCTCAGCCCGCCCGCTTTTATTTATTAACCGTTCGACAGGCAAACAGCCATCTACAGTGGAAGTGCAAGGAAGAACCCGAGAACAATTGAGACACCCTGTACACCGGTCTGCCAAGGCAAAGCAAAATAGAAAGTAAAATCTGCAAAAAATAAAAAAGAGATCTAGTAGAACACCTGGGACTGTACATCAATCAGACGCCAACTCCTCCGACCTGAGAGACATCGCTTCAATTCAACATAATTTCGCACGATTTCTCACAGTTTTAACCGAGTTTATTCGAGATTTCGTAGGAGCTGTACAGGCGTCCCCTACCTCCGGCGCTATTCGAAATTGAGTGTTTCCATCTTCGAAATAAAAATAAAATAGATTCTATACCTTTTTTTGGTAAGAAAAAATTATTGTCATTATCTGGGTTCCAAAGTTAATTTCTTCTATATTCATGGCTTCTTCTAAGAAATTTGTAGAATCCACGTCCTCTATTTCGTTGTTTTTCTTCTCCATGTGAGATATAGAACTTTGAGAAGATTGGACGTAGCAATTATCACAAATAATATAGCAATGTAGTTCAATTTTCCTGCAGCCACGCACGTAGTAAAAATTTGACCAAGAGTGTTGGGTGTACTAGTCCAGGGTAATAGATATTCGCGAAGATAGTTAATAACAATAATAGCAACTTCAGCTTAATATAAATAATGTAACTGGGCCGTTACAAATGTGGCGCAGTCGGTAGGATGATATAATTTTCAGGTGGGATTGTCAACTCTTTTGTTACATTTGCTACATGGGCACGCACCATAGGGTTCCGTAGCTGTTTCAGAATTGAATTTTGCACATTTAATTTGTCATGGAAACTACTGTTTCTTTCCACTTGACATTTTGTTCATTCTATATATAGGTAATAAAGACGGTTTTTAATTTTTTTACAGGAAGTGCGTATGCTCCAGGGTACGTTATAATTATCATTGAAAGTACTTGTTAAAATATGGACAAAATGAAAAATCGTTTGTATTACCTCTATTGAATGGAACAAAATGTCAAGGTGAAATAACTCTTGTTATGTATATCATAAAGTAGTAACGCATTCTAGACTCAAAGTTTGTCTACATCAAATAATTCTTATTATGTTTAAGTTGAAGCTGGTGCCTAATGTGTTTTTTTTAATTTGAATTGAAGGATTATTAGGGTTCCGTAGCTAACTATTAATTTAAATCCAAAGATTGATCTAATGTATCGGTATCATTTTATTTAATACGAATATTTCGTATTCAAACTAACTTTTTAGTCATCATCGTCCTATATCGATACGATTCTTCCATTACAAATTACATTTCAATTCTGAAACGACTACGGGATATTGTGCGTGCCTACACCCCCTTGTTACCTAGTAGGTGACACAAGAACCGTTACCCATATTTCATGAGGCTGCAGTGATTGCCCACAGTTCTTGTTTGGTATGTGGTTCACGTCTAGGACAGTGAAGCGTAACCTAGAGAGTAACTCAAGCCAAACTGAAATTTGCTAAACCTTGGAATTTACGATATATATTTTAAGAGAGGTGGATTATATAAGGAAGGTAGGATTATGCATAAGGATGTGGACTGTGTACTAAACATACGCAGGACAAACATACTGAAATCCCGAAATCATTATTAAACTTTAAAATCCGATTATTTTAAAATCATAACCAAGATATATACAAACTCGAACTTGATTTGATTTAATAAAGAGGCAGCTAAAGAAATATCTTTATACACTCATGAGCAAAAGTATTGCATATATTGAATTTTTCAAATAATCTATTACTCTTTTCTTCTTTTTTTAAATAAAAAATAATAAAATTATTATTTAGAAAATACACAGTATATACAGGGTGTCCCTATAAATACTCCCCGGCCGGATATATTCTAAACGATTAGAGATATTTTAATTATGTAAAAGCCAATTTGTAGAGCATAAAGAGAGCTTCATTTTTTAGTATTATTGTTTTTTTACTATATCAGTATATAGATGGCGCTGTGCTCTAAATAAATATTTCGATGAGAGAAACTTTAAAATGGGGTTTATGTGGAAGAAAATGCATTTCTAAGCAGATTATGTTTTAAAAAATACCATAAAACTAACCGTTTTCGAGATATTTGAGTCCAAATGTAGGCATTTGCCAATGTTGAATAATTGTAATCTCTTCAACATTTCAATCTTTTAAGTGGGGCAATCTGTATTTAATTTACAAATTTTAGAAGAAAATATTCAAAGAATTTTTCATATAATTGCTTTATTAGGTTAGATTATAATTAAAAATATTTGATATCTAGTGAGTATAATAACCCTTATACCTTATAAATTAAATAAGTTACCTTTGGAATAATAGTTTTGACATTTCTCAATTTCAATCACATTTTGTTTATTGGTGTGTCAATAGAACTGGTATTATTGTACCTAATAATTTTTTTTCTTGTGAATATTTTTTATTAAATATGGTTTCTCATACAAATGAAAATAAATTAAACATGATGGGGAATGTCGTAAAAATGCTTCAAGAGCTGTAAGATTATGTGAAATATGTTTTCCTGACAGACCTTTACCAGTTCGGAAAACTTTTGTAAGTTTGTGTTCTAATTTGAGAAATTATGGAGGTTTTAAGAAACCAAAAACAACAAGAAGAAAAAGAACTGCAACTGATGAAAATATTGCATTGGTATTACACAAATAGAAAATAATCCAAACAACGCAAGTTGACGGAAGAAACAAATATTGCCACAGAGTTCTTAAAACAAACAATTTTTTTGCATATAAAGTTCATTTAGTTCATCATTTCTAGGGGACAATGAGTGGAGATTAGATTTTTTTTGCGCAATATTCAATTCTCTTAGAAGAAAATCCAAATCTTTTAGATACAATTATGTGGAGTGATGAAAGTCGATTCCACAACAATGGAGTAATCACAACACATAATTGTCGTTACTGGTCTTAAGAGAATCCTAGGTGGATGAGACATACCAGATCCCAGAATCGTTTTGGAGTAAATGTTTGATGTGGTATCGTTAATGGTTGGTTACATTGTTGGCCCATACCTCTACCATGAGAATTTAACTGGTGAAAGATATTTACAATTTTTGCAAAATAATTTACAAGTACTCTTAAGGAATTTGCCCGCTCAGTTGGATAATATGTGGTTTCATCAGGATGGAGCAGGCCTACATGATCTCCATACTCCATTAGACTTTTATTTATGGGGATTTTTAAAAAGTGAAGTGTACAAAAAACCAATAGAAGACATGACAGATCTTTACAATAAAATGTATGCTAGTGTTGCCGCCATTAATCGGCATACATTATTAAAAGTTTGTAGATCTGAACTAATTAATAGGTTTACGATGTGTGATAATGAAAATGGCAATAATTTTAAACACCTATTAAAATAGTTAATTTAATTTCATTAGTTCGTAAAAATTGTTTTATGTTCGTAATTGTTTTTTTATTGCTTAAATGTTTGAATTATATGATAAATAATATTTTTAGTTTTTTTTTTCGTAGGGTTATTTCAAATATATTTAATTCATAAGATATGAAAAATTCTTTAAAAATTTTCTTCTAAAATTTGTAAATTAAATACAGATTGTCGCACTTAAAGGACTGACATGTTGAAGGAATTACAATTATTCAATATTGGCAAATGCCAACATTTGGACCCAAATATCTCGAAAACGGTTAGTTGTATGATACTTTTTTTAGAACATAATCTGCTTAGAAATGTATTTTCTTTCACTTAAACCCCATTTCAAAGTTTCTCCCATCAAAATATTTCTTTAGAGCACAGCGCCATCTATATACTGATATATTAAAAAAACAGTTATATTAAAAAATGAAGCACTCTTTATGCTCTACAAATTGGCTTTTACAGAATTAAAATATCTTTATTCGTTCAGAATATATCCGGCCCGGGAGTTTTTATTGGGACACCCTGTATACGATGGGATCCTGTGTAAAACAGAAAAGGGAAGTTGATAAGCAAATGTTTTTATTAGAAAATAATAAACAAAGACAAATTCAATAATTAAATGCAAAAGTTTGTTATTATCTGGCGTTCTTCAATGAAACAAAAATCTTTAAATTTGCATGGAATTAATACCGTGTATTACCTCCTCTAGCGTATAATATAGCTCGCATACCCCTTCCCATTTTAGAAAATCATGTTTAGACAACTCAAATGCTTCACTTCTTACAGGTCTTATAACTGCAGGAAAATTTCTTTAATTTTTCCTAATTTGCAAGGACTAGTATGTAGAACCGGAGATATTCACCATTTTACGTAAAAAACACTGTTCAAAAAACTAAATTGTTTATAAAAAATAAAGCAATATCCAAAACTCAGACATATACTTATGGTGATACCCCAGACAGTATGAAATCATAATTTTACTGTTACAAAACTATGCATATCAATGTTTCCACTAATAAGTCCTTCCCCATCCCACCCTCTTTCAAAATCGGACGCCAACAGTGCCAACACACCTGTCAGCCCCAGGTGCAATGTGCGAACGGCACGTTCCTGCAAGGACGCCAAGCAAGGACTCGGAGCCCTCCTCCGAGGTTGAGCTGAAGGACGAAAGAGCGCACAGCGCAATCTCACCCCGTGCGTGGCCGGGTCGCCCGGGTAACGGACAAAGCTTCTACTGCAGCGGCCTGTGCTAGTGTGTTTTAACCCCTGTTTAGTATCCCGTCCTTATCCCCGAGCATGGCACCCTCCGAAGAAGACGAACTCTACCTTGTTCCTCTGCTGCGGCCGATCGTCGTCCTGTATGTTCTTGTCGATTGAAGGACGATCGCGATGTGGGGCGAAGAAAGTGAGATTTGCTCAATCGGCATGACCATGCAGCCGTCCGCAAGTGCCTCTTCTGGTAAGGTCGCACGTATACATTTTTTATGATAGTTTGTAGCACGGCCCGCAAGTGTCTCGAGCTTCGAGGACTTCAAACTGCGCTATATATTTTTTTTTCAGTTTTTAGTTAGGGTGATTAGTCAGGGTGATTATTATTAGGGAACAGACAGAATTTTTTGATAAATTGGTAGCAGCAATGTTTTTACAAAATAGCTTTGGAAGAGGGGTAAGAGAAGAAGCTTCTCATTTGGCGAGTCAAAAAATTTCATTTGCATCATCGTTTTTATCGACAACTAGAGCGGAGGTTCAGTTTTCTTAAGAGGGCAATTTCCTAGAAAGAGACATCCGATGGGGAAATATTTATTATTTTTAGCTATATATTTTTTCTCTTAGTACGTATATTTAAAAAACTATAAGTAGAACCATAACAAGAGTATTATTATGAATTTTCACTCAATAATTCCAGTCGTTTCCAAAAAAGTTTGATTTAAAACTACGAATTAGAAAATTGTTTCTATTTAAATCTAAATATTTTGCAAACCGCTGAAATTATTGAGTGAAAATTGGTAGCAATAGTCTTCTATGGTTCTACTTAGGTAGTCTTATAGTTTTTTTAAATGTACATACTAAAAAAATAATTTTTGGCCAAAAATAATAAATATTTTCCTATCGGATGTCTCGTTCTAGAAAATGGTCACCTTAAAATACTGGAGAAACTATCAGTCGTAGAGGAAAGTGAAGAATGAATGATTTGGGCGCAATTAAGATCCCTACATTGTGAGACTTTTCAAATTAAAACCGCTCCAGCGGTAAAAAAAAGTATTGCAATGAAATCTGCAATATAAATGGACGACTTTGACCTCCCGGGGAGCTCGCCATTTTCAACTAAAATTAATTCACAAAACATTTTTATCATATTCAATTTCTAACTAACCTTTTGCAAAAACCGCTGCCTAAGAAATCACAACTTTCACATCCAGATTTTCCATCCAAGTCTCTTTAAAGGAACAGCTTGACTATGCTTGCACTCTGTTTGGAAATAATTGTTCATATAATAAAATGGTTTTGCCGAAGAATGTCAGCCTCCAAAACTGTCTGGCGCTGCCGAATACCAAGACAATTTCAGGGCGTTTCCGAATCCATATTCGAACGCTGCCAAATCTAAATCTAAAGCCTTGACTTTTAGCATATACACCAAATCCCAAGTTTCCCTCTTACCAGCTTGCCCTACTTATTTTCCCCTATTTACCCCTGTTTAACCCCCAACCCTTCAACGAAATCATCTCAAAATATAATCTAGTTCCGAGTGCCGTTATAATACATACGTGTACCAAATTTCAAGTGAGTATCTAAATTTTATTGAATTAAACCTTTTAATACTGGGGTGGGGGTGGCGAGAGGGTTGAAAAATATTATTAAAAAAAAATAAGTCCTTTGCTTCTAGTATATATACCAAATCCCAAGTTACTGTACTCTTATCAGCTTGCTTTACTTATTTTCCCATCTTCTGCGGTCCTACACCCCAAGTCGAGCCTTGACCTCACTTAACTTTCGTCTCCAAAAATCTCTGCCCGTAGGTGTTCTTCTCTAACTTCTCATTCCTAGAAGGCTCCGTGCGTCTTCCGCTACTGCGTCTTCGCATCGTTTCCTTGGTTTTCCCTCTAGCCATTGGTTCTGAATTCGTGTTAAGCGCTCTTTTTGGTAGTTTTCCCTCTTCCATTCTTACCACGTGCCCATCTCGTTGCAACCTTTGTAATAGGATGTATTCTGAGAGTGGTGCTTCCTTGAAAAGTTGCTATAGTTCGTTGTTGTATCTTATTGTCCAGATACCATCATCGAGTACTACTGGTCCTAAGATTCTTCGCAGAACTTTTTTTTCGAGTACGTTTAGTTTATTTATAAAACTACAGGTCAGATCATTGTTTGGTACTCTCTTAGCTTCGTTTGTCGATGTACATTTCTAGACGGGAATATACGTGCAAGCGCGAAATATGCTTTATTAACGTGTACTATTATTTTATGTATTTCCTTGTCTTCCGTTCCGTCCTTGCACAATGCACAGCTCCACCCCCAAATAAGTAAATTGTTCTACTGTCTCTATGTTGTCATCTTCGATGATGTTTCGTCTGACTTTATTTGCTCTCGTTTGTGTGAGCACTTCTGTTTTTTCTATATTGATTTCTAGCCCTATCCTTCAGGTGTGGTTTTTCAGTTGTGAGTATAGTATACTTGTTGCGCCCTCACCGCAGTTATGGACATGATGCTAATAATGTGATCTGCATAAGCAGCTTATTATTAGGCAGTAGAATCTCTCTTCCGGCCTCCATTTATCTTATAGCAAATTCCACCGCTAGGTTGAAGAGCTCATTTTCCCTTATTTACCCTTATTTAACTCCCAACCCTTCATCAGAATTAGCGCAAAATATAATCTAGTTCTAGATTTTGTCGTGGAACATATGTGTACCAACTTTTAAGTCAATATCCTAAACCGTTACTAAGAAAATGTGCGCAGAAAACAGATACCCCACCACCCCTACTCCATTATTTAAGGGGTTGATAATATAAACTTGAGATATTCACTTGACGTCTGGAACGTTAAAGGGTTGGGGGTTAAATAAGGGTAAATAGGGGAAAATAAGTAAAGCAGGCTGGTAAGAGTAGAGAATTTTGGGATTTGGTGTATATACTAGTAGCGAAGGCCTCAGATTTTTTCATAATATTTTCCATTCTTCCACCACCCCGACTCCGCTATTTTCACTTGAGATTTGGTACACGTATGTATTATAACGACATCTGAAACTAGATTATATTTTGAGATGATTCCGTTAAAGGACTGGAGGGTAAGTAGAGGTAAATGGGAAAAAATAAGTAGAGCAAGCTGTTACAGAAACTTGGGATTTGGTGTATTTACTAGAAATCAAGACCTCGGATTTCTTTCTAATATTTTTCAACCCTCCGCCCCCACCACCACCACTCTATTATTAAAGGGGTCCATAACATAAAATTGAGACAGTTAGTACACGTATGTGTTGTAATGATATCTGATTGAGATGATTCCTTTGAAGAGGTGGGAAGTGGTAGGTTGTGAATAGGGGAAAATAAGTATGGTAAGCTAATAACTGTCTAAAAACTTCATTTTTAACGTACTTATATGGTGGAAAAAGCGCCTCAAATTTTTCTATGACATCTTCCCCAAATATTATTAAAATTCTATGACCAATAATTTTCACATACTAGAGTGCAAATATTATCAAGATGTTTCCTTTAAAGCGACTTGAATGTAAAATCTGGATGTGGAAGAAGTGATTCCTTAGGCAGCGGTTTTTCAAATATTCATCAACTGAATAAAAACAGAACAGAACTATAGAAATATCTCAGGGCATAAAACGATATCGTGCCGAAAGAGCCATCTAGCTGGTGGACTATAATAGGTATAGAAATAAAATTAGCAGTCGAGACGAACAATTTATTTTCAATTAAGCTAAAACGTTAACGCAAACAAACGTGTGTTATATAGAGCAGAAAATGCCCTTAAAATTTAAGGGTATCTTTTTATCCGAGGTGTTGGGAGATTACAAAGGAGAATGAACAAGAGTGCCTTTTGTTTGCAGATTCTCGGAAAGCGCTTACATTGAAAAACGGCTATTTAAACGGCTGCTGCTCAGCTACATGAGTCAGGCACTTTTCTCTCTATCTTAAAGCTGATTAAAGTATTTTTTTTGTATAGAATAAAGTAATTATGCAGGCAAAGCAAACGTAAATTATTCTCAGGATTTCTGGGTATTAAAGAAATAGAAGAATAATGGCACGTTATGTAATATTTTTTATGGCATTTTTCCAAGAAGGAATTTGCACAAATGTCGAAACTCTGCGCAGCTCACCTTATCGACAAGAGTTTCGCCTATCAGGACGGTATCTTCTGGAGATTATTAAAACTAACTTAAACCGTAAACTGCGTAGCTCACAATCGGCGTGAGTATCGCACAGCACGATGACATCTTTGGGAGATTATTGAAACTAATTTGAGTAAAAAACGTCTTAAAATTTACTTCTGCCCTGCTCACACTATCGGCATGGTATTGCTGATTACGATAACATCGTCGGGAGATTTTTTTAACTAATTTAAAATAAAGACGTCAAGAAATTAAATTTTGCACAGCTTCCACTGTCTGTGTGAGATTCGCCCATCAAGGCGGCATTTTCTGGAAATTATTATAACAAGTTTGAACCGGAAACGTATTTCCACCGCTGAAACCATTCTTCAGAATCCGTGGGTTCCAAATAATTTATAACAAGGGACAAACACTAACCCTTTATTTAATAACTTAACTGGTAACTTCACGACACTTTTTAATCAATAAAAACACTTTTACTGACTAAAATAATCTTTAACAATGTTTATTACTATATATTTTCACTTTGTATTTACTTTGGATTTCTAACCTCTCACTTGTCATTCAAAACTTCTTTTCCCACCGTACATCTCGCCTTATATATCCAACAAAGTACATCCAGAAAAACCTAGCATAGAGTAATAATATTTTCGAACATAATCTAGAAAATCTAAAGCCATCTACCAGCTTCCAGTAAACGTACTGCTACCACTAATGTCTCAGAGCTTTGGTGGTTGCCTTACTTAATTTTGGCTATTTCTTATGGGCGTATCAGCCTACCATCCCAAGGGGGCATAACAATATTTAAATAAATTTTCCGTGTTGGTAGCGGAAACTTTAGAAAAAATGGATTTACGTGTTTACTGTCAATCTGAATTAAATCACTATATACAGGGTGCTCAGGAACAGAGCCGGATTGATACAAAATTGTGTAACTATAGAATATTTTAATTTTTAATGTTTGAGTATGGAAGTAATGTTATGAATTACACCCCCTTGAAACTGGAGATTGATACGCCTAAGCCTAATAGCGAGTGACTGGAAAGTTGTAGAAAGAGATAGAGTTTTCTAGAGTGTGGTAAGAGAAGATTCTTGATTGTGTTCTGGATGGATCTAGAGGCAATTTCAGAGTACATAAGGCGCGATTGCCGGCGCAGAGAGAGAAGTTTATTAAAGTGAAGTTTCGCAGCGAAGAAAGTGAGGTTAAATATCAAAGTGTAAAGGTTATTTTGAAGTATTGTATAATCAGTAAATTATTAAATAGTGTTAGTCGTTTACCCCTTGTTAAAATTATATAGAACCCACGGATTTATACAGGGTGCTTCCTAAAAGGGTGGAAAACACGCATCAGTAATAAAACATATTGAACTGAGGCATATTTTCAAGACACACTGTAGATATACGAGATCTCTGTTAAATATTTACTTAATCTCAAAAAAATGAAAAGAGTACATAGCTTTTTTCAACTGTTGAATATATAGCCTTAATAATAATGTACCCACTTAAATAAAATTTTGGAAAAACATACTCTATGGATATTAACTGTCACAAAAAAATCGATATATTTATTTCAACGGCCAAAAAATATATATACAATATTTTTTAAATTTTGCCTCCTGGTAACAATATATCAAGTAATGAAGCAATATTCTTTTATGATACTCTAAGTTTATCGGAACATTTTTAACTGATTTTAACGAAAACATTTCTTTTGTTTAATTAAACAATTTTTGCAAACTAAAATTTTTTTTTGTTTCTTTTTTGATTTTTTTTTTTTTCGAAACAAAAAAGTTTTAATGTGTGGGATGTCAACAAACAAAAATCGATCAGACATACCGGGTGGCCACGAGTCAACGTAATATTTTAGTTGTTTTTGTATTTAAAAATTTGGTTTTTGGTACACATAAATTATACAATAATAAGCTACTTTTAGGCTAACAGGAATGAAAATATCACTTCCGGTTGAACCGGAAGTGACATCAACTTTTTTTTTTTAAATGGAATGACTATATTTTTTTATGGTTTCTCATTAAGCATACATTTCTAAGTGCAACAGTTTTTTCAGATGTAAAAAATTTCCAAAAAATAAGTGAAATGCGAACAATTTTTTAATTTTTTCAAAATGGCCGCGTCAGATGAATGCGATGTAAGAAAATTACTACTAGTAGGCTATGGAAATTATTAGTAAGGTTGTAGACTTGTCTGTAAAGAAGCAAATAGTTGTTTGAATTACTGATAGGTACCAGTATTTTTAGTATAAAAAAAAACGTAATTTCATTTTCCTTTCCGTAGGAGTCCTATGGGATTTTTTTTAATGGAACTGTGCTATTTCTTTTATTAATCAGAAATAATGAATCATAACGTATAATTTTCTCGCCATTAATCATTTCTTAACGATATCCTTCGTAATAATAGAAGTATTTTTAAAAAATAAGCGCCAACAAATCATTTTAATAAGGTACCTATCTACATTTAAATCCAAAATTGCAGATAGCCACGAAAATGACAGACATTCGCAACAACTGAATTAGTCTTGACGTTGTTAATAACAAGAAAATTAATATAAAATGGCTGAACATTATTCAAGAGATGAAAAAGTTGACATGATCATTATTTATGGAGAGACTCGACGTAATGCAACTAGAGCACAGTCTGTATGGACGGAGATATTCAGAAAGAAGACAACTTCCGAGAAACTATTTCGCCCGGTTGGAGAATTTAGAACTGAACCTAATGTAGAAATTGAAGAAAGATTTATTGTGGATGAAGAAACGGAAATTAATGTATTAGCTTTAGTGCATGTTGACCCAACCATTTCTATAAGACAAATTTAACATGAATTACCAGTTTCCAAAGAATCAGCCAGACAAATTTTAAAGAAACACGGGTATGGTTCTTATAAATATCAGGTGCATCAATTTTTGTATGAGAATGATTATCAACGAAGAATAACCTTTTGTAATTGGTTACAGTTACGCCAATTAAGAAATGAGAATTTTATCAAAAACATTTTGTTCACTGATGAATCGAGATTTACTTACAAACCTTGGGTTATTTAATCGAAACAACACTCGATATTGGGCAATTTATAATCCTCACATTATGAGACAGGGGCGAGTTCAGGAGCGGTTTGGCTTCAATGTTTGGTTAGGCGTACTGGGCGACCATATCATAGGTCCAATAACTTTTAACGAAACTCTAACTGGACCAAGATGTCTAGAATCTCTCCAAAATATAACAGTTCCACAGATTAATCAAATTCCCAATACCAATATTGACGAGGTTTACTTCCAACAAGACGGGGCTGGACCACACAATGCTATTATCGTTAGGGATTACTTAAATCAATTATTTCCAGATCGTTGGATTAGGACCCATGGTCCAGTCAGATGGCCTGCAAGGTCGTCTGACTTAACCCAACTCGATTTTTTTATTTGGGCGCATTTGAAAAATAGAGTCTACATGACTGCTCCAACCACAAGGCAAGATCTGGAAGAAAGAGTTCAACATGAAATTGCACAAATAACACCTCAACAATTACAGAATGTTAGACGTGCAACGATAAGTCGCGCTGCTCTGTATTAATCATAACGGTGAACAGTTTGAACAATTTTTATAATGGTTTATTATAATTTAGGTTTTAAATAGTTTTGTTATTCTTGTTAATTTATTCATAGTTGTAACGTTATACCTATTAAAATTATTTCTTGTTTAATTTGTGTTTACTTTTTAAAAATACTTCTATTATTACGAAGGATATCGTTAAGAAATGATTAATGGCGAAAAAAATTATAGTTTATGAATCATTATTTCTGATTAATAAAAGAAATAGCACAGTTCCATTTAAAAAATCCATAGGACCCCTACGGAAATGAAAATGAAATTCCATTTTTTTGAAAAAAAAAACTGAAAATACTGGTACCTATCAGTAATTCAAACAACTATTTTCTGCTTTACAGACAAGTCTACAACCTTACTAATAATTTACATAGCTTACTTAGTAATTTTCTTACATCGCATTCATCTGACGCGGCCATTTTGAAAAAATTAAAAAATTGTTCGTATCTCACTTATTTTTTGGAATTTTTTACATCTGAAAAACTATTGCACTTAGAAATTTATGCTTAATGAGTAACCATCAAAAAAATATAGTCATTCCATTTAAGAAAAAAAAGTTGATGTCACTTCCGGTTCAACCGGAAGTAATATTTTCATTCCTGTTACTCTAAAAGTAGCCTATTATTGTCTAATTTATTTGTACCAAAACCAAATTTTTAAGTACAAAAATAACCAAAATATTGGGGGCGTACATTGACTCGTGACCACCCGGTATACTATACGTCCTAGTTGGTTATTTTAGGAAGCATTTTCGGAAACCCGAGACTTGAACATCTACCCAAAAATTGTGATGTTATTTCCCGATACTCTGTATAATAGTATAATCTAGCATACATTCCCCGTTCACGTGTAACCTCCAGAAATATATAACATTGTATTACAAAGGGGCAATATATTTACATAATCGTAATAATTGCGAGTAGATGTTTAATCTCTGTGATACACATTGTATAAACAATTACGCTCAGATTTTTATTAGCAAATTAGCTTCGCCTTTTGTGATTAAAAAAGCAATCGGTAATGCTGATAAGACTAACTCATAAAGAGAACAAAATATATTCTGCTGTGTAATAATAATGTAATGTGTGAGTTGCTATAGAAATATTTATCAACACATTGAACAAAGCAATCCTATTTTTGATAAGCTGGAGTGGCATAACAATTGGAGGTAACAAATTAAAATTCTGAATCGTATGCTAACCATTATATTCTTCGCCGATTTATTGCACTTTTTATAGTTTTGTTGTAAATAATATTAGTTTTAGACATTTTTAGTTTAATTACAAAACATAGAAAAATACATGTTTTTTAAATTTAAATAATTAATAATTTTTTTGTTTATTGATCGATTGTGTCAAAAACAATAGGGTTCTTCCTCTGTCTAACACTAACTTGTTCAAATTCTTATCGCTGCTCATCAGACGTGACTCTGTTTTTTACATTATCATGAGCTAGTATTTAAGCTGATATAAAAATGCCATATCTTTGATAAGTACATAAATTGATGACGTGAACGACAAACTTCGTGATTCAAACTATAGGTACTGATCACAATTATAAAATCTAGCGATTAAAAAACAGCAACCTGTTAGAGGTGTTTCAGAATCTCATGAGCCGCGAAATGCGCAAAAGGCAAAGTTTAATCTGAGTTATAAGTATGTTTTTGAAGACACTGGTGGCTGCCTTGCTGTATACATAAACAAGAGCTCGGGATAAATTGTAAACAATAAATATAATATTTTTAAGAAGTGTAACTGAGTCAACAGGACGGATTATGTCTCTGCACATATGAAGGTTTTAAAACACCTCTACTTCAATTTTAGTAGAGGGTCCACGCCTTCGAAAGCCGTCAAAATCGCCAAGTAACTCATTCCAGCAAGGTAAATAATTTTTGAGCTCGGATATCGAAAGAGGGTCTTAATGGGCATCAGAAATGGCTTGTTGGACTTTTGTTGACGATTGCACAACTTCTCCACAAGAGAAAAAGATGGCGAAATGTTATTTCAAGAATTCGTGTTTTTAAACGTGTACCTCTCGCTAGAGAGTGAACTACATGCGATGTTGATTTAATTTTTTTTATTTATATACTACTGACATGAGCGCATCTATCTGTACTAATTAAATTTCAAACTCGCTTACGGTTTTTATCTAAATAAATCCTAAATCACAGTAACGAAATTTGTGTGTTTGAAATTTCGACGTGCGGGCAACTATATTAAATATTCAATTTTTTTATATACTATATACGAATGAAATATGGTCTAGAGATCAACAGAGTTTTTGCAAAAAAAAATATCTCGATATCTTATACAGTTTTTGAGTTAACGACTTTTTAAAATAAACCATAATTAGATTCGTGGTATTCCTGTTAGCATGCGGCTGTTTTCTGGCTAAGTGTAATGCATTAAGATAGTAAGCCAATACATTTTTGAAATTGTGCTATTATTTACATTTTTACAATTTTGCAAAAATATTAATAGGTAAAAAGAAACTCATTTGGCAGATGATTTACTCGATCTATTAATTATGAAGGTGTTGTATAGAGATATTATTTATTAAGTATATCATTATTGTGGTATAAATGATATAGCATTTTACAAATATGAAAATATAAAAACGTATACAAAACTTGTAATATATACATAAGTAATAATAATAATAATAATAATGCATAATAAGCATACACAGCTCAGTAAGCATTGACAAACCACTACATAGGCATTACTATTAAGAAGCACTGTCTGCTAAAAACTGCTCTGTATTATTTCTGCCCTTAAAACAATTGTTAGGATAGGCTGCACATGCAACAGAACACCAAGTGGACGCACATTTTTAATCACACTTTACTTTATAATTCCACTATTTGTTTTCTTTAGAACCGGTTGTGACTTTTTGTCATCATTTGTGATTTTATTTGGTTATCCTCTATCAGATATCCAAATTTTCTGGGAAAGGGTAAATTGGGAAGGAGATCGGAAAATCGCTTGGACACTAAAATTTTATGTGCTTTGTTAACTGCTTCTCAAGTCGAGAAAATTTGTTATAAATCCAGGATTTTGTGTTAGGTAAGGGTCTAAACCACTTTTTGTGGATAATTTTTACAATTAAAAGTATTTCGCAGTGAGCAGGGTTTTAACCTACTTCCCTAGGTTCTTCAGTTGCTAGCTAAGCTAAGTACACTAAGCCACTAGACTACCGTCCCCTGTAATGCTCGTTTTAAATGCAGTAAGGAAGCGTCTTGTGTAGGACGCGAACGTAGCTAACGTAAGTCTAATAACCTTAAGGAAAAATAAATACTGCCTTAGCAAATCTAAAGATTTAAATTCACTACAGATGGCCGTAGTGAATTTAAATCCTTAATCCGTAAGTCCCATGTGAATCTGTATGGATAGATTCACATAGGACTTACGAGCATCTTAAATTACACGATCATCAATTGTATCGCAGTTATCTCCAAAATTCATCAAAATATATAGTTGGCGTGTTCATTTTAAGGCAACAATAACTGCTCATTTATCCTCTTCGGAAAGGATAACTGACAGGTCACACAATACACAGACTGCCAATAATGTTTTTACAATATTTTCTTCTTCATATTTTTCACTTAATTATTTACTGATTTCGTGAGTATCCTAAGATACCCTTTGTTGTCATGTACCCACACAATTTTTGTAGGTTTGTTATTTTGCAAAGATTAAACATACCTTGCGCAAATAATATTGTGTTCGCTTCTTCATGATTGCAAGTTCACATTATTGGGCAATGTAGGTATGTCATTATTTACACCAATATTCTAAAATATATTTTAGATTGTTCGCTTTATACTTGTTACTATTTATAAAGTAATTCCACTTTAGAATAAGAATTGTGTCTGTTATGGCGAATTCATATAATTCTGATAGATTTTTAAGTCATACTACACATTTTCTTAAATATGAAATTTCGGACAATTTTTATTTTTTAATATCAAATTTGTATAATTTATTGACGATTTCATACTGTATTTGCACCTTTCGATATATACAGTCCTTCTAAGCCAAAATGACGTAACTGAAAATTTTCTAAGCAAATTCGACGTACTTCAAAGTTTCCTTTTTTTAGTAATCATTAAACCATTATTTCTGCATCTATATTTTAACAGACTCTATTTTAAAATCACGTAGCATAACACATAAATGATTGTCTAATTTTCAGACAATTGGTGACCTACTAATTAATAGTAATATAATACCTTAATCAAATTAGTTATTAGACTAATGTCTATCCACAATTACACAGACCAAATCATGCCGCAGCTGTCACGTTGCGCGTTATCATAACAAGACATTATTACGATCGAATTAAAAAATTTGTAACTCGAAAACTACATGAGATATCGAATTAATTTTTTTTGCAAAAACTTTGTTGATCTTAAGACCATATTTCATTCGCATATAATATATAAGAAAATGAAACATTTAATGTAGTTGTCCGCACGTCGAAATTTCAAACACACACATTTCGTTCCTGTGATTTTGATTTATTTAGAAAAAAACCGTAAGTGATTTTGAAACTCTACTAATACAGACATATGCGCTCAGGTCAGTAGTATGAAAAGAAAAAAAAATCAGATCAATATCGCATGTAATTAATTTTCTAGCGAGAGGTATACGTTTAAAAACACGAATTCTTGAAATAACATTCCGCCATCTTTTTTTCTTGTGGAAAAGTTGTGCAATCCTCAACAAAAGTCCAACAAGCCATTTCTGATGCCCATTAGGACCCTCTTTCGATATGCGAGCTCAAAACTTATTTACCTTGTTGGAATGGGTCATTTCAATTTTTAATGCTTTGGACCCCTTACTATTTGACGTATTTTGTCCTTTTTTCCCTTGTATTTTGTTAACGTGCCTGAGCTATTAATTGTTATTTTGAAATTAGTAACAGACGTTGAAGGACATTATTAGGATTACTTCGGCTTTTTATTTACTGTAGTGTGCTATAGTACCTACCACCATATAACCCTTCCCAGTACCAAATTCTCCGCACGCCACCGTATACATAGTATTGTTTAATAAAATATAAAGACCCACTTTGCATGTACTATTATTATTACACCTCAATTCCCTTAGTGACGGAGTTAGGTTAGGATATACAGGCTCAAACCATATATAAACCACTAACTAACTTTTAATACATCATCAATCATGACTTTAAAAGGGTTCGCAGAGAGTCCATTTATCTTCCCAATTGACAAATTTAGTTGCTTTTACACAAACATGAGACGCGAACGAAATTTTATGATACTGTTTTGGATCTAAATCATGACATGTTGCAAGAAAAATAGTTGTGCGAAACTATGGTATTGTTCTGTTATGCGTAAACGAAGTTAGAAAACAAGTTGTTAACAAGAGAAACTAGGTTAATGTAAAAAAAAGGTTCTTGGTTTGGTAAATGCCTTCGTGATCAATAGTAGACACCATAGTCTAATTAATTCACAAGTTCAAAAAGATGTTAATTCTTGAAATAGCTCCTAAAAATATGAGCGATGGCTCATTGGATTCGGAATGACGTCTAGAAAAATGTATTATAATGTTTTATTAGCACATAAAAAATAGCAAAAGTTATAAACAAATTAATATGGAAAAAAAATGGCATTTAGTTTTTCGCTTATAACTCAAAACTATAAGCGATAACCGAAATCGGAAAAAAGATTCTTAAAGAGGAGGAAATTTCCAATAAAAAAGTCCTAACTCCCGGAACTCTATCTGCATTATTTATCATTTTAATTTCACACTGAAAATAGAGTTCCGCGCGACCGCTGCAGGATGCGAGCGCCCGCCGCCTCAAAAGAGAGTACATCACATAAAATCATTTTTTTATACTATTAAATATAAATTAAAAAATTTGAAAAAATTATGGTGTATTCGTAACACTTCAAAATATAAGGTCCCGTTGGAAAAAAATATTAAAGTTTATTTTTCAACAGTGAGGCCATTGTTAACTAACGACATTTTATGGGATCTCCGTTATCATTGGAGACAAATTTTTTTTTGAATAATTGGCCTATAAAATTTTCGCTTCTTGGAGCCCTTCTTATAGATATACTTAAGAAGTGAAAAAAAACTACATTTTGATATGCTCTTTGTCCAATTTGTTGGGATGATTCATTACATTTTCAGCAGAGGGTCGCAAGATGACTCAGTGCTTTGACATGTTTTATTTTTCTTTTTTTTTTTCTTTTTGCATTGACTAAAGTAAAAGCTAACTACATTTTGAAACACGGAAAGGGCATCGGTTCTATTTTTATTTAGTAAATGAAAATAAGGAAATGAATGATGATATTTTAAATATAACATTATCACTTATCAATTTGTAATATTTTTTTAAATAATTCTATGGAATGCATTTTCGTAAATAACTCGTTTATTTTAAGTTTTTCGAAAAAACTCTATTTCAGATTTTTTGTCCAAAAAAGTCCGTGCCTTATACTGGTTATAGAGATCGATCGAAGGAATAGTAAATTTTAGATTTTTATTAGGAAACTGTTCGGAATTTGTAGAATTTATCAAAAAAATCAAGTTTTCCAGAATTTGTAGATTCGCTTTTGTTTTCTCAAATTTGTCACAAACGTCAACTAAAGACCTAATCGAGCCCTACAATTGCCATTTTTGAAAATCAAAATCGGACCTTCGGTTCGGGAGTTATAAATTTCTTTGAAAAATCATACTCGGCCCTGGAAAACATACTCGCGGTCAACGGATTCGGGCCGCCAGCAATAGGTTTGATTTGTGGCCGGGTACCTTTGATCCCACCAAGTCTCATCGAAATCGATCAATATTCTGGACAGTTATCGTGCTTCCTAGCCCGATTTCGAGAAAACCAGTTTTTTGCAAAAAAAATCAGTTTTCGTTTGTTTTTCGACATAGTCTCTGGTATACTTATTTGTAGAGCTTTACCAGCGGCACCATTTCTTTTTTGAAATGTCTCGATCCGACTACCCGTTATCGAGTTATTCAATTTCTCCCGAAAAACTCGAAACGTCTATATCGGGTACTTCCGGTTTCCGGACGGAGCCGAGCTTCCGGCGTTAAAGTTTTCTAAAGACCTCCCTCCTATGAACCACCCAAGTTTCATCGCAATCCGAAAACGGATTAGGGGGGGTTGGGCGTGACAGACCGACAGACAGACAGACCGACTGACCGACGGACGGAATTTTCTAAATTCGCTCTCGAATCGATAGATATGACTTTCACATCGATCCGACGTTTTTTTCGGGTTTCGACGGTCCACCGGAAAAATGCTAAACGTATACTACATTTTTATTCAAAATGTAGTAACAAGATCACATTATAAATTTTTTTTTAAAATTCTTTATTTAGTTTATTATAATTTTTTAAAGTAAACAGAAAATTAAAAACCAAAGTAAATTCGTTATCATATTACTATTTGAAAAAAGGCATTCATTATCGTTAAAAAAGAAATTTACGCCAATTGTTTATAAGTTGTTTATAAACAAATTGACTAGTTTTGTATTTAAAACATTTTTCTTTACAATTTTGTTATCTTGAGAATATAATGATTTTTAAATAAAACTGTTTTTCTCAAAAACATTATCTTATTGTTTATAATCGTTTTTTTAATTATCCATCATTTGAATAATTAGTTAAGAAATTATTTTTTTCTTGAAAATCATAATTGGCAATCCTCAATAAAGGAACAAAAAAAAATTATCAACAATTTCATTGTTTATTAATTTAACTATTTATTATAAACAAATTCTGACAATTCTAATATTTTTTCTAAATCTTAAATAAAACACAAAAACAGCCATATGGAACAACATATTAAAAAAAAATAGTTTGTAATTTTTATAGCGTTTTTCAATATTACACGATACAGCTGAGACGGGCACTTGATTTGTCAAATAAAACACTGATATAACTTTTAAACTATTAGAGATATCACAATAGACATTCAGGTCGTTGACTTCCAAGTTTCTAACTATTATCAGTTATGCGCATTTGTTTATAAAAATTAAATATGTTTTCTATTCATTTTTAAATAAACAATTGCAACTTTTGAGATATTTTATCAAATTGCCTTGAAGGTCCATTACCGTATCTGCATTATTTGATAAGCTAGAAGCCATAATAGATTCAAGAACGTCGAAAACACATTTAATTTTTATAAACAAATGCGCATAATACCTGATTAATAATAGTTACAAACTTGGAAGTCAACTCATTTAGAGATTAATTAATCCTCTATAAAAGCGACCTGTATGTCTATTGTGATATCTCTAATAGTTTAAAAGTTATACATCAGTGTTTTAGTTGACAAATCAAGTGCCCGTGTCAGCTGTATCGTGTAATATTGAAAAACGCTATAAAAATACAAACAAATTTTTTTTAATATGTTGTTGCATATGGCTGTTTTTGTAATTTTTTTAAGATTTAGAAAAAAAATATTAGAATTGTCAGAATTTGTTTATAACAAATTGTTAAATTAATGAACAATGAAATTGTTGATGAAAAAAAATTTTTTTGTTACTTTATTGATGATTGCTAATTATGATTTTTAAGAAAAAGAAATAATTTCTTAACTAATTATTCAAATGATGGATAATTAAAAAAAACGATTATAAACAACAGGCTAATGATTTTAAGAAAAACATTTTTATTTAATATTCTCAAGACAACAAAATTGTAAAAAAATGTTTTAAATATAAAACTAGTCAATTTGTTTATAAACAACTTATAAACAATTGGCGTAAAAATTGTAACATGATAACGAATTTGAAAAAAAAAAATTTTTGCAACTATACTTTGGTTTTTAATTTTCTGTTTACTTTAAAAAATTATAATAAACAAAATAAACAATTTTTAAATACTTTTATAATGTGATCTTGTTAAGTATATCTATAACAAGGGCTCCAAGAAGCGAAAATTTTATAGGCCAATTATTAAAAAAAAAAATTGTCTCCAATGATAACGGAGGTCCCATAAAATTTCGTTAGTTAACAATGGCCTCACTTGTTGAAAAATAAACTTTAACATTTTTTCCAACGGGACCTTATTTTTTGAAGTGTTACGAATACACCATACATTTTTCAAATTTTTTAATTGATATTTAATAGTATAAAAAATGATTTTATGTGATGTACTCTCTTTTGAGGCGGCACTCGCATCCTGCAGCGGTCGCGCGGAACCCTATTTTCAGCGTGAAATTAAAATGATAAATAATGGAGATAGAGTTCCGGGAGTTGGGACCTTTTAATTGGAAATTTCCTCCTCTTTAAGAATCTTTTTTCCGATTTCCGTTATCGCTTATAGTTTTTGAATTATAAGCGAAAAACTAAATGCCATTTTTTTTCCATCTTAATTTGTTTATAACTTTTGCAATTTTTTATGTGCTAATAAAACATTTTAATCCATCTTTCTAGACGTCATTCCGAATCCAATGAGCTATCGCTCATATTTTTGGGAGCTGTTTCAAGAATTAACACCTTTTTGAACTTGTGAATTAGACTATGTACCAAGTTTTGACACTTACCCCGTGCATTTTAAATTAAGTTTGTGATTCGGTGAAACGCACAGTGGACCAGAATCCAAAATTTCTGGCCAAAATTCTGAAACTCGGCAAATGTACTTATTGTGCATAGGTCTTTAAGGGAAAAATAATAAATAAAATTGAAACCCTCTAGGAGGGAGATATAGGGGTTGAAAATGTAAACAACCTTCGATATTTTTGAAACTCAGTTTACGTACTTTCGATACCTAAATTTCTATCCCTGGGGATGAGTTATAATGGTTGAAAATATAAATATTCCACGATTTTTTTCAAACTTGGCACACGTGTTGATTGCACTTAGGTATTTATGAGAAATTATTTTTAAATACTTGGAAGTGATATGTATATAAGAGTTCAAAGAATTGTTTAATCAATGTTTTTAAAAAAAGATTCAAAAAAATTATATATTGTTAACATTGTGGAATAAAAAGAGATAAAAGGCATTCAAAAGTTAAATTTATTATAGATATTTGTACAGAAATAATACATAAAGTAAGACCTATCAAAAATACATACTTGTCACTACTGTCCGAATCGATGTCGTCATCAGAAGTTGTGGTAGACACTTTCAAACTAATTGTTTGGTCTAACCACGTCTTGGTCTTTTTCAAAAAGTATTCTTTATTTCGTTTAGCTTCGTTCCAACGTTTACCAGGTTTGCTGCAGAATCGGCTTATATCTTTTTTAATTAACTTGACATCGGCTTCAGTACACTCGTTGTCTTCAAAACGACTCAAAACTACTGTTTGCACGTGTTGATTACGAATTTGGTTTTCGCTTTCAGATTTTTCATGCCAAATTTGGAATAGCTCCATTTTCTGTATCTGAGAACTGGGCTACAACTCTGTTTATTTATTCAACATTAGTGGAGTCAAATACTGATTTAGGTGGAAAATTTTTGAAGATGGAACGCGACACGGTGGAAAGTGTTTGTTTTGGTAAGAATAATAAGATTCCGAAATTTCTCCCTCCGCGAAGGGGTGCAACCATGTTTTTTTGGCCAAAAAGGGGTATTTTGTACATTTTTAGGGGTGAATTTAAAAATGAAAACGTTTATCGTCAGTTCCATAATGAGTTAAGGCACCAAAATTGTATCCTTTTATTGTCAATGTTGAGGGAACTTCCAGTTCAAATTTCGCGACGATCCGACCATCCCCCCTCCTGATATAGATGTATATATTTAAAAAAAATATAAAAAATTAATTTTTGGCTAGTTTGATCAAATCTTTACCTATTGCACTGCCCTGTCAACATTTCTATAATTTTTAATGTAAACATCATACATGTCATTTTTTTCATCTACAGAATAACGAACCATAGTGAGAAGTATAATAGTTAGCAGCTAACAAAAATAAACATCACCAATACGATAAACTACAATAAAATGACATTTAATGAAATTATTTTGTTTTTCAAGACACACTGAAAAAAGGTGGATAATATTGAGTGTATTTGTTCACACACCAAGTTACTATGTTTTTATAAATTTTATTTTTTGTTGAAAGAAATGCAATTGTTAAGTTGATAATGATTTTGTATTTCGTGTCCATTTTCCACAATAATATTGAGCAGAACTAGACTAGTAAAATTAGTCAATACATTGGACTGTTCATAAAATAAACTTTTAACATTTCAAATGAAGAGTCACCCCTTGTATTGCCTAACAAGCAAAACAATTTTGTGAAGGGCAATGCCAATAAAATGAAAGGTGATTATTTTTCTGACAAAACGTTGTAAAATTGTCAAGTGTGACATACCCATTTCAAATGCTTTAAAAATTTTAAATAAAAAAGACAGGTCCGTATTTAAAAAAGTAATGTTGATTGGTGGCCCTGGAGAGACGAAACGTTCTAATAAAAATTTTAGTACGACCAGTTGCAGCAAAGTCAATTTATAACAAAATATTCAAATTATTTTTTTAATTTTTTTTTTTTTCGTAATAACAGTGTTAGAGCAAAAACAGGAAATAAGCTATCGTGATATCTCCGGAACCAGTCGGAATATTTTTAATTTTTATAGCCCATTTTATTGACCCTCAAAATTCGAAACTTTTTTCCCATTTAACCAACTTTATAATTGCTGTGGTTTACGAGATAGCAATACCGTTCAATATAAAAAGTGGCCACCCTGTATATGCCGTAAATAGCTACAAAACTGTCGAATGTTGAAAAAGAAAATAATTTTGCCTAATTTCATATAAAAGTACACAAAATTAGCTATCTTTTGCCGCCAAGCACGTTTCGATTCGACTCATAGGATATGAAATATTTGGATTTGAAAATTTCTGAAAATTTGACTGAAACTAGAGTTTCAGCAAAACTATTCAATATTTTTAGCTGAAATTTGGAGGGCAGTTTTTGTGTGATAATGACTACTTGACTACTTTCGGCCAAATCGGTCAAGATTTGACCAAACTAACCGAAATTAAATTTTTACTATTTTGTGTATATATATATATATATATATATATATATATATATATATATATATATATATATATATATATATATATATATATATATATATATACACATCTATATCGGAAGGGATGATGATTGGATCGTCGTCTTTGAACTGGAAATTTCCTCAACATTGACAATAAAAGGATACCATTTTGGTTCCTTAACTCATTATGGAACTGGTGAAAAACATTTTTTTCCCTTTAATTGACCCCTAAAAATGTCCAAAATACCCCTTTTTGGTCAATAAAACATGGTTGCACCCCTTCGTGGAGGGAGAAATTTTGGAATTTTATTGTTCTTACTAAAACAATCACTTTCCACCGTGTCGCGTTCCGTCTTCAAAAATTTGCCAATCCGACCTTTTTCACTGTTTGACTCCACTAATATTATTATGAGATGAAAAATAATTTTCTTAAAGATTTTTCAAAAATTTGAAAAATGACGTTGAAATGCACTTAATGTACTCCAAAATTTGGATACGTGTTGTTGAGTGGCTGGACAACGAGAATTCTCTGGGGCTTTACCCATAATCCCCCTCCGTGCCCGTGGAAGGGGGCTATTAGGGCACGGACTGACTCAGTTTATTTGCACTAATAATCCCTCCCGGGCACGGGGGGGGGGGCTTATGGGTAAGTCACTAGAAAATTCTCGTTGCCCAACCTCTCAACAACATGTAAGTATCCAAATTTTGGAGTCTTAATGTGCATTATACTTAACCTCACTTTTCAAATTTTGTCAAGAAAATTATTTTTCATATAATAATATTTTGAATAAATAAACAAAGAGTTAATCGATCGATCATGCGCATGATATGACATAAGAAGATAATAAATCCGATAAAATGATACCAATTTCAAGTGATGGGGGTATGACATATAATTTCATTTCCAACTCTTTTCTCTCGGCTTTTACATGGAATCACTTCTGTATAGTAGGCAGGTAATTTTACTTAAATTCTTATGTTTCCTCACTTGAAGATATGTCACAAGTACCTTTCAGTTGAGGTTTCTATAAAAAGTAGACTTTTAAATAATCCCCACTACAAGGAAACGACCTTTACAACTTTCAGCAGAGTACCTTGAATCCTTGATACCTTTCGGAATCGGCCTATAAGAATAACTGTTAGTTTGCATGCAACAAACTTTTGTGTGTTACTGGCTCTTGAAGTATATCTTCTGAGTCTTCTTCTAAATCTGGCAGCGTGTATATTCTTGCAACTTCTTTATTGTGTTCCTCCTTTGCTGTGTCTCATATATGCATGCAACGTCTCTATGTTCCACCATCGATTTTTTCTCTTTTCTCTCTCGTTATGCACCCTTTGATGTTCCATGTCGCCAGCGTGAATGTCATCGGTTTGTACTTTTGATCGTGTGCTTCTTCTATTCCTTGCCATATTCGGTTGTTTTCTAAAATCTAAAATATCTGTATACTTTTCATTACTTAGTTCTCTGATGGTCCAAGTTTCCTTTCATAACGGTAAATTCCTAAAATCTAAATCAATTCTCTTCGTTCCAGTATATGTACAATCTGTATTCATTGAACTGTGAATTTTTTATGAACCAAAACACAAACTTATAGCACACAATTTTCTCTGTATGTTAAATCCTAATATGAATGTAGGTCAATCGTTATATTCTGTGATAGTTATATTTAGTCCTATGTTATCGCAATAATTAATATTGCAAATAGGACATTAGCGTATCTTTCTAACCTATGAGATTCATTAAATTGATAAAACTGCTCCTTTAAAAAATGTTTTTACTTATTTACTACTTAAGTATAAGTAAAAAATATATACAGTGCGTCCCTGTATGGTGTACCGCACTCTTGTAAACTTTCTTATTGTTAGTGTTTCAATAAAATATTATTCTTTATAAAAAGTTTTGTTTACTTGGAAACCATGATGGGCGAGCGGTGTACACCGCTCGAAGAAATAGTCCAATCAAATTAGATATTTTCGTGCCAACCGAACCATGCACAGGATAAAATATAGAAAAGATAGGAAAAATTCAGTAGTATTTGATGGACTTGTTTTGGACAGGCGGACCCGCCTGTTGCAGAAACTGTTCAAAATGGGGTCAAAAGAGGCAAAAACAGTTTTTTGCGTTTAAAAAAATTTGGACTGTATAAAAAGATTTTTTTGTAAAATTTGTAGAACTTTTTAATAGTAATAAAAAAAGTGGAGTTCGATATCAATAAATTTACAAATTAATTATTTATGGCAAAAGAAATGCTAAAAATCGTACAATAAGAGCGTGTTTAAAAAATAGCAAAAAAATTAATCAGTTTTTGCAGTATGTAATCGATTTTTTAAAAAGAAACGATTTTGTAGAATTCCAGTTACTGAGGTTCCTAAACACTTACCGAAACGTTTTCAGGCTTAAAATTCTCTTGAAGAATTGTACTAAGCTGGCCTGCAGAGTTGAGTCACCGACAACGCCGATTCGAAATTTCTATGCACACTGCTGCTTCGAGAACATGATTTTACGGAGCCTGGTTTGGCTTATAATAAATAATGCGCTGTCGATGATTGTGAAATATTTTTTATATTAAACTGTAAGTCTTCAAGTAATATATATGCAAATTACAACCCTTAAAATTGGTGGTAATTAAGGGGAAAAAATTCTTCAAATTTTTTTTCTTTAAACTTATTGAAAATTAGCAGCTATCGATTGGCGGTGGTGGCATTCCGATACAATTTCACATTAAAAAGATAATCGAAGTTTTTGGGGTTACATTTTTTCTCTATTTTTCAGTTATTGTTTCACATATTTGTAATAATTTAACAATGCGCGCGCTAAATGCACATGTTAATAAATTATTCCAAAAAATTTTAAGCCTGAGAACGTTTCAGTAAGTGTTCAGGAACCTGAGTAAATATCTCAATTGACCTCCAAAAGGCATTTGATACCATGAGGCATGAGGCTATAATCAACAGTTTACTCAACAGGGGAGTACCTCCCTACTTCCCATACAGCACAAGGACATCCTCAAAACATACTGGGGACAACTTTTCAGGACATATCTGATATCCTGGGAAGATCCCATTATCACCTTAGGATGTCCGTAGGATATCCAAATGGGACAGTTCGGGCTTTGCTGATGACGTCCTCAGGACATCAGTACAGGTGTGTACAGGACATCATCAGCTCTTATATGGGTTATGCCTGGGCTTTACTATGAGCAACCTGAGGACATTGATTGGACTTTATATAGGACGTCCTCAGTTCCTTTAGGGTTCATTGGATATTTTTAATGACAGCAAAAAATACATATTATTTTATAAGATAGCAGATCATCACTTTTAAACTGAGCCAATAAGGAATACAAGTTTATATAATGGCAGAGGTAAAATTAATTTTGGATATAAAGTTACTTTGAAGTATTTGAACACGATTAATGAAATAAATATTTTTTTTCAACCCCGAGAAGAGGTATAAAAAAATATAGTGTTTTTCAAAATTACTCAAAATGTGTAAAAGCTAGTAAAAAAGTTTCAAATAAAAATTGTAAAAGCATGAAATATTACATAAAAATGACCTCTTGCCTTTTTTAGGTATTATTAAAATCAACAGAGTTTAGGGTGGTTAGAAGGGATGATATGTACATGTACAACTTTAAAAAATCACAGGGTGCTGCAAAGTTATAACGAATTAAAAAGAAATATTAACTCGGACAAATATAAAGGATTACGTATCTGACAATAACATCTGCTGACAACAACCAGTCACGAATTCCCCTTTTAGATAATATAATAAATAGAAAGATATAACATAGCAGCATTATTTTTATGAAATATTTAAAGTAATTTTATTTGTCGAAAGAACTTTAAAATGAACGTGGAAAAGACATCGACGCCCGGCGGATTTCTTAAAACTTTCTACTTGTCACAAAGAGGCGACTAATTCAGAACACAGTAAATATATTAAAAACAAATTATAAATAACTGCTACTTAAATAAGACATTTTTAATGAATTATTTGTACTGGAGGGGATTATCAAATAGAACAAACAATTAAGTTTTTAGTAGCAAATTTTACAAACCCATAAAAGACACAAAAAATAGCCTCAAAGTAATACATAGGTATACTTGTCATTATTTTTGTTGTTGAAATCTCCTAAATAATAATACCTTTAATAGAACGACTCTAGGACTTGCCCAGGATATTCCCACAGTGGATATTTTGTTAGGCTTTTAATATCTTTGCAGGATATTACTAGGACATCCTGCCAGGATTTGTCTAGGATATCCCCATTTGGGATATTATCAGGTTTTATATATTTATTGGGATATCCTAAGGATATCCTGAGGGATGTTGTCCTCGATTGGGATATATAGGACCAAATGAGGATATCCTAGGCATGTCATGTGCTGTGTGGGTTAATAAACAGGATAATAAAAGCATGCCTACACGAAAACACTGTAATACAATGATTTGGACAGACGACGGAATCAAAAATGAAGAATATAGGAGTCCAACAAGGATGTCCTCTATCCCCCCGACTATTCATCACAGTCCTGAATCAATTGATAGAAAGCACAATAAAGGAGAATCAGAATGTTAATTGAAACGATGGAACAATAAAGCCCCCCATCGTACTTGCATACGCCGATGATATACTCATCATCACCGAGGAAGAACAAGACATCGTTAAATTTCTAAGAAACATGACACCACATCTGGATTCCTCTGGAATGAAAATAAACTTCAAGAAAAGCCTAATAATGGTCCGAGACCCATTGACAAAAACAAATCCAACAAGTGGGGAAGAATACAAAATAGGAGACTACATCCTGAGAACCACGAATAGAATGAAATACCTAGGAACATAACGAATCAACTAAAGAGGGAAACAGTAAGGGAAAGAATCAAAACAGCCTACAGAGTAACAAGAGCTCTACTACCCTTCATTGAGGACAATAAACCACCATGGAGCCTAACCAAAAAGATATACACGCCCATCATAATGCCTACGATGACATATAGAGTCAAAAACGCAGCAACGACAAAGGCCAACAGAAGAAGCCTGAAAAGAGCTGAAAGGGACATTATCCAACTGTTAGCAAAAACAGGTAAACCACAAAAACGACAGAAAACGTCAACATTACGAGAGGGAAGAACAGTAATCAAAAGAATGAAATCATACGCAATGAAATACTGGGGACACGTCCAAAGACGAGACACGACACACCTAATAAAGAAAGCGCTACGACTGAACACATGTTAGTAAACTATTCAAGAAAATTTTAAGCCTGAGAACGTTTCGGTAAGTGTTCAGGAACATGAGTAAATGGGATTCTACAAAATCGTTTTTTTTTTAATCGATTACATATTGCAAAAGCTGATCAACTTTTTGCTATTTTTTATTGCTCTTGTTGTACTTGCCAAGGACTATACTTTCAGCGGGTTTAATAATAATAATAATAATAATAATTTAATTAAATAATCTAAATTAAATAATATAAGCGATTGAAAATAATACGATTTTATGCGGTTTTCTTGAAATAAGTTATTTATTTGTAGATTTATTGATATCGAACTGGACTTACTTTATTGCTATTAAAAAGTTATGCAAATTTTGTACAAGACTTTTTTTTGGACAAAGATTTTTTTTGAAACTCGATAAACTGTTCTTGGCCTTCTTTTCACCCCATTTTAAACAACTTCTGTAATGGACCGCCTCCCCAAAACTAGTTCATCAATTTTTCATATCTTTTCCAGATTTTACCTTGCGGATGGCTCGGTTGGCAAAAAAGCGAGGTATTTTCGACAATTTGCCTGGCCTAAAATAACACCAACCGACCAATCGTTCTAGTTGCTAAAAATGATTTTATTGAAATACTTTTTTCTAAGAAAAACATTTACATGCATCATATTGTTTATGCAGTCCTTTAATAGGTACTTATAAACATTTTTTTGTTTAAAAAATTAAATCCCCATAAAAAAAATAAAAATTACGTAAGCTTCATTGAATTAAAATAAACGTTTTTTTGTCTCATTAACTTTTTTTGAATCAATAGTTACTGTGATACAAAAATGTATGTACTTAATTTGAAAAATAGCGAAAAATTCATATTTTTATAATTCTGTTTCTCGAAAACTAATTGTTTAATGCGAATAAATTAAAGATTAAAATAATCAGCTAACTTTATATTATAATTTGATTTTTTTTTTCGTTTTGATTATTACTGTTATTAAATATGAAAACTTTATTAGAGTCGATCTCGCTTACCACTTACGCATGTGCGTGCGCATAACGGTAAACATGTTTGAAGAGAATGGTTTTTTTATTTTATTTTGATGATGACTCGACAAAGAAATTGTTGCAAGAATATTTTTGTTCTTGTGGCGGAAAATCTTGTACAGCTACAACATACTCTTGTTTGGCTTTAGATTTAAAATGTTCAGTTTGTATATGTTCTGATAAATGTATGAATAAAGATAATAATTGTGACAATAATGATGATAAAAATGACGTCAACAAATAAATGTGCAATAAAAATATTCTAAATTTAAATTACTTTGCTTATCTCGAAAAATATACATAATACCAATTAGAATTATAATCGATAGAAAGCACTGAAGAAACTGCACCTTCTCTTCTTTCTTGCTTGGCAACCTCTTCCTTGCACACAATCTTGACCAGGCCAATCTTCTGCAGGCTTCCGCAACCGTGGTGGCCCATCCTACCATCTTGATTCAATCAAAAGCTTTACAGAACAGCCATTCATTGTCTCAACTTCTCTTTAATATCTTCAGATACTTCTTCATAATCTTCATCTTAGCTCATCATCAGTAAACCAGGTTTTTTGTGATAACAACTTTGGACATAGTGATTCTGGGCAAGTAAAACGAATTGGATCAGACACTATGAGCTGCAGATAAAATAGTTCTTTTTGTTAGCACATTTAAATTGGCATCTTTAAAATACCTAAAATAGGCCTCTGTGGCTCTCCATCTTTAATTGACAATTTACTTGACATATCCTGGCCCATGTGGACTAGCTGTTTGGACCGTCAAGGTAGGATTCAAGTTAATAGTCAGTAATGTGATTACTGGAAGTGTAAAGTGTATACGAGCACAATTGAAATCGTATAAAAACTAAAAGCCGGCAAAAACAGTCGGCAACTCTTTATTGTACATGAGCGGAGGTAAATAGAAATGCTTGTCATAAGAAAATGTTATAAAACTTTTTTGAAAATTGTATTAATTTTTATTATCTTTTGTTTATTAGATAGGCTATTTTTGTTCATTTGTCCAATAACATATTTTTGAAGTATTATATCAGTTTTAGATATAAAGTCTAAATATTTAAATTTTTTGGGTTTAGTTTTAAAGTTATCCCATACTATACTGAAATATGTTATTGCTCAGCAAGGAACAACGAGAAGGTATGAACATATCCTTGCCGGGATGAGGGAATGGGACAGGTTAGATTGGCGAGGGGCAAGGATGTTAAATAGTAAAAATAAAATTTAAGTTTCTTCTAAAATAAAAATAAAAAAGTGTCTTACCCAAAGCAAAGAATTAGTACAACAAAAATAAATACTTGTATAGGTAAAACAAATAAAAACAAAATTAAAATATATCTCTAGAATAAAGTAACTTAAAATAAAATTTCTTGTCAACTAAATAAAATATATTCCAAGAAATGTAACAATAAAAAAGTAAACTTCATACCTAATATAATAGCTAAATATTTTGTTCTGAAAATATATGTTAAAAAAGTTAAATGCTAAAAGTTGACGCGTCCGAATCTTCACTTTCTGAAGAGGAATCATTATCCGGTTGAATTATAATCGGCGCAATGGGGGGGTAGTGTTGGATATTGATTTTCTGAGAGTCATTACATTTTCGCAAACGATCTTTTAAAGTTGCTCAAACCATCTCGATAGGAATAAATAAATATGCATAGTACGGAGGTAACCGCAAAAGTGTATGACCGTGTATATTGGATAAGTTATCAATAACATATTCCCTTTTGAAATTCTGTTCTTTTATTCATTTCAGTAATTCGCGCTTTATTGGAACTTTTACAGGAATTTCCATATTTTTTTCTCTCATGAATTTTAAAATGGCTTCCTTGTACTGGTGTTTGGCATTTTATTTAATATTCGCGAGTGATAAGAAGCATTATCTAATACAATTACCGAATTAGGCGGAATATTTGGTATTAAGCTGTTCTGAAAACCATTTTTCGCATTGCACTGGAGAAATGTTATAAACATATTGAGTCCACGTGGACTAATGACTGATATAACTCAAACACCGACCGACCAATCGGACTGAGGAATACCCGGGTGCCAGCCAATCGCCGCCACCCGTCTTCAAACCCAGGCCAATGACAGCACATCTCACAAGTCCACGTTGACTGCTGAGAAACGATTTACACGTTTTTGTTTATGCTAGTGGACCTGTCCGTTTTATTTAAACCAGTGCAGTCGTAGATGGTTCATTCAGGCTGATTACATTGCCAGTCTCGGACTCGCCTGCACAGTTTCAACTAATATTCGATTCTCTATACCATTGTTAAATACATAGGACAAAATATCAAGTTAAGTGTGCACCGTCCTGCGCTTTAACACTGACCAATTTCAATTGACTTCGTAAACAATATATATGGATGGTTTCAACAGCATGATCCTGTGGGACATGCAGTCGAACGTTTTATATTGGCGCAGAATAATGTTCATTTTCAAAGCAATTCAGTGTAATTTCTGTATAGAAAATGTCTGTGGGTGTGTGTATAACCGTGGCATAGCCTAGAACTGAAACCAATTGATCGATTTCCTTTAATTTCGATAACTAGAATCTACTTATCAATATCTCCAGAAGTTCTGCTTATTGATCACCTACCTTTGAGATTACGGATAGCGATGCGAAAAAATTGTAAATCTCAATTTTCTCGAAAACAGCTCCAAAGATTTTTCTCAAGTTTTATATGTTTTACAAAGCTAACAATTCGCCTTTATTGATTTTTTCCCGGACATTTCATATACAAATATTTCAGTCACGCGAGAAAATAAGCTCGTCGCGGCCGTATCATTTATTTGGTAAAAGAAAACTGATCAGCACACAGTCTTGCTCACAAGTAAAGGATTTTCTTGTCGTTTTCGTGTAACTTCATGAAATTCTGATTGATTTTGATAGCCGACAGGAAGTAGTTGCACTTTAACCTTTACCTTTTGTAGGGTAGCATAACATAACATGCGTGTTTACTATTGTTTATGCATACATAATAGCTTGTTTGTAAAATGTCTCACCGCAGTTGAAATATAGTAGTAATGTAGTGTACACGAAATGCACAGCTCTATAAATATAAATTCAACGTTTCCGTCCATAATTAACAATCTATCTTCAGTTACTTCCTCCTTTCAAATTTTTTAATGGAACGAGGGTGCGTGTGATAGCTCATTTGAAAGGATTTTTAATTTTCTGTTATATGATAGTCCAGTCGATAAAGTAAAAAATACACCAGAAGCTCACAAAAAATGTTATCTTAGATTTTCCTTCCGTAACTGTTAGTGCGAGAATTTAACATCACAAAACCCCAAAAATCAGTTCTGGGGGTGCCGTGACACCCCCCCCCCCCAAAAAACCTTCGGTGAAAAAAACCTTATTTTACTGATAACGCGTTAACCGTTGAAGATATAAAAAATTGCTTATTATAAAAAACAAAGCTTGACTAATCGGCTTAAAAAAAGTCCTCTTGTTATTTTCTTGTATATGCCATGATTTTCGAGAAAATCGGTATTGACAAAAATTGCAAAATTTGTAATTTTCGTTTATTTGAAATTTCTTGCGCTCGGCCTATAGAAAAAATTGAATTGCTCGAAAACCACACAAGTTAGGAAGAAAAATCAAAATGGGTTTTAAAGGGGATATAAAATACTCTCTTGTGTTGCCATTTTTGAGGGCCATTGATATTTATTAGTATATAAAAATAACAATATAATATAGTTATCTCTTGATTTTTTGTGCATCTAACTATTCACAGGCCCATAAAAAATAACTGACTATAATATAAGTTATAAATGCATTATCTTTTAGTTCAAGGTAGTACTTCAATGCAGGAAAAGTTAAGAATAAAAATATTCTCATTTACAAATTTAGCAGCATGTTAGACTTCCAAAATATATTCAATTTTTTGATATTTTTTAGTACAATTTTTTAACTATTAAATGATTAGAAACAATAGTTGTATGATATATAAACTCAAAAAAAAAATTTTTGAGCTAAATTTCCAAGATGTTTGGGTCTTTTTTTTATTTTTAGGAAACATGTTAAAAGTGTACAAGATAAAAAGGTTACTATATTATATTGTTATTTTTATATACTAATAGCTATCAATAACCAACAAAAATGGAAACACAAAAGAGTATTTTATATCCCCTTTAAGACCCCTTTTGATTTTTCTTCCTAGCGTGTTTGATTTTCAAGCAATTCAATTTTTTCTATAGGCCGCGCGCAAAAAATTTCAACTAAACGAAAATTCGTGCGCATTAAAAATACAAATTTTACAATTTTGTTCAATATCAGTTTTCTCGAAAACCATGGCATATACAAGAAAATTACAAGGGGACTTTTTTTTAGGCAATTAGTCAAGCTTTCTTTTTTATGATGAGCAATTTTTTTATATCTTCAACGGTTAACGAGTTATCAGTAAAATAAGGCTCTTTTCACCGAAGGAGTGGTTTTTTGGGAGAACTGGTTTTTGTGGTTTTGTGTTTTATAATCCCTCCACTAACAGTTACTGAAGGAAAATCTCATATAACATTTTTTGTTATGGAAATCTTTATAATTATTGGACTACGAGCAATACAAGATTTTTCTGATAGGCAACATTCGTCATAGGGACTTACCACTTTCAACTACAAAAGGTGTGTGGTCGACAGTCGTCAGCTTGCAGTTCCCTTTAAAATCAATGTAAAAGTACATTATGTTTTTACACGGACGCTAATGTTAGAATGTTCTTTTTTTATAAAATTTACTTTTCTCGTTATTCTCCATGTGTTAATATTTTCTATATAAAATGAATGTTTTTTTACATCTTATTCATTATACAACTTTGACATTGTTATTATCGATCAGAAATTTTTATTGATAGGTGAGTCTGCTTTTAAATAGCAGGCTTCGCACATTAAACGTATCTTTATGACAAATTTTAAGAGTAAATGACGTCAGAGTTTCCTGTGCATTGAATGATGTTTAAACCAGCATATTTCTGACACAACTTATATAATTGATCTCGAATTTTCAGTGTTGTAATTATTCGACGATTACCTGGTATAAACGTACTAAAAAATGCAATATGAAATTTGACTAAATGACCCCAATTTCTAATATTTTCTTTAGGTCCTTTGTGGCATCAGGTTCTCATATCAACATATCGCTTAAAATCTACAAATGTAATCCGTTATCAAACCATCTAGCAATTATATTTTATTCTGAATTCTCTTTTCATGTCTCACAATGTAGATTGGTATCGTTAAATGAGTCTACACTTTTCTAATCTGATGACTGTCTCTCTGAATGTGGAAAAAGAAATTATTATAATTATGGTAATTAAAATAATTGTTTAATTCTACTCATAGTAATTATAAACTTTTCATTTCTTATATTAATTTATTTTTTTACTTGTAGTTTTAGGGTCGGTTGTGTAGTTTACTCAATATATATTTATACATATAGCCCTGTCGTCGTAAAGTCAAAATCATCGATTTTGGTGGGAAAAAAACAGCAATTTCATTGGCTATTCTTATAGGAAAAATTGCACTGCACACGATGGTGACGTTAAAAAAATTATAAAACACAGGCTTAATTGTTAAAAAAATGGTTTTTAGAGAGAAATCTCATTTTTTGATGTTTTTTTACTTTTTAAAAAAGTGGAGATATAAAAAATGAAGATTTTATCAATACGCGTCGTTTCAGACTTGTAGCGACCTATCATTTTTGACCGTGCAATTGTAATAAACAAATTAATGGTCCTAAGTTGACAATTTTTTTTTGTCAATACATTTTATTGTTGTCAAAATGTTACATTTTGTTCATGGACTTTACTGTTTTTTTTTTCAATTTTGGTGCTTATGTGTTAATAGAATATAAAACCACATATTTTAATTATCGCTCCACCAGTGGCGTCCTTGCGAACATGTGCTCTGATATTTTTTACCAAGAAAGTGGTACGCCACTGACGATTTTCCATGTGAATATTTTTCCTGATTAGCCGGATTAATTTTACATGAAAACGGTCTCTTGCGTTTTTCTCGTCAGACGCACAGTTCTTGAATAAGACAATTAAATTCAAATTGAAACTAATTACACAGGTTTAAAACTGAATTATTATTTGTTTGCTTATAATTGTATTGAAACGTATTCTTTATAGGATTTTGCAAACAGCAGAAAAAATAACTATCTATAACCAAAAGAAAAAATTTTGTGTAAAAATATTAATGAAATTTTTGCATTCTTTCGATAACCTGAATTCTGGTTAGAATGAGAATTGTCAAATAAGAAATTAGACAAATTCATTTTAGGATTTTAATTTGCTAGCATAATCAGAATTCAGATTATCGAAAGAATGCAAAGATTTCATTAATATTTTTACACAAAGTTTTTCTTTTAGTTATAGATAGTTATTTTTTCTGCTGTTTGCAAAATCCTTTAAAGAATATGTTTCAATATAATTACACAGGCACACACACAAAAAAATTGTCGATTACACAGACCAGACCAAACATTTCCCCTGTATTTTGGCTTGCTACATCCGAATCCGGTGTCAGTTTTGTGCCACCACTTCACAATTTTTTCCTATCCTCGAAAAGCGGTTAGAAAAATGTAATTTTCCAGGTTAAGACCCTTAATTTGTTTATAACAATTGAGCGGTCACAGATAAAAGCTCGCTACAAGTCTGAAACGACGCGTATTGATAAAATAATTTTTTGTTTCTTCACTTTTTTTTGTCCGATGCACCGTTTTCGTTAAAAAGTCAAAAAACCTAAAAAATGAGATTTATCTTTAAAAATCATTGTTTTTAACAATTAAGCCTGTGTTTTATAATTTTTTAATTCACCGTCGTGTTCAGTGCAGTTTTTCCTGTAAGAATAATCAATAAAATTGCTGTTTTAAATTTCTGATTAAAAAAAGTTGCGACGACTGGCCTACTACTGCACATAAAAAATTAAAAGCTGCCGACCGAATAGAATAGGAGACAGCACTTTAGGAAAAAGTCAGAGAGGAAAAAAGTTTTGTATTTTAATAATACAGTCACGAGAATTTTTCTGGCTTTTGTCTCATCACATTTTATTCCCCCTCCTCTCTTTTTGGAGAAATTCGAACCGCTATATCTCGTAAAAGCGCATTTTTATGAAAATTTTACAACAGTAAAAAGTTGTTATTTTTCGTCAAATTATCTAAAAATACATTTGTTTTTTTACTTCCCTCGCATACCGAAGGGAAGTATTGTATTCGAGAAAAAATCACCCTCCGAGATTTTTTCGGATTTTAACGTTTCAGAACACGTAGATTACGAAAATATAGGTTTTTCAATTCCGTCAGTCTATCTGTCTGTCTGTCTGTCAGGCTGGCTGTCAAGCTGGCTGTCTGTCTGTTGGTGCATTTACTAAAAAACTACTTGACGGAAAGCAGTCAGATTTGGTAGGTAGTTGACCCTACTGTCAGCGAAGAAATGGTAAAACTTTTACTGCAGAATATACAGGGTGGACCGTCTAAACGGAATAAATAATGAAAACAAATTTTTTTTTGCTCAAATTTAAAATTTTCACCTTTCATGACACGCTAAACCTATTTCAGAAAAAAAATTTGAAAATTCTTTTCACCATTTTTGAAAAAATTTTTACCACTAAAATAGATGAAAAAAAAATTTGTTTTGTTCAAATTTAATATTTCCACGTTTCATGGCATTCTAAACCTATTAAAAAAAAAAAAAAATTGAAAAATCACCAAGTAGGTACTTACTATACTTAATAGAATAGATCAAATTTTTGTTTTTGCCCAAATTTAAAATTTCCACGCTTCATGTCATTCCAAACCTATTTAGGGAAAAAAAAATACCACTAGAATAGATGGAAAAATTTTTTTTGCTCAAATTTAAAATTTACACGTTTCATGACATTCTAAACCTAATTCAGAAGAAAACAATTTTGATATTTTTTTAACCATTTTTGAAATTTTTCAAAAAAAAGTTGTTTTTTTCTTTGTTCAAATTTAAAATTTCCACCGTTCCATGGCATTCTAAACCTATTCAAACAAATTTAAAAAAAAAATGAAAAAATCTTTAATCTATTTCACTACTTTCTATAGAATAGATGAAATATTTTTTTTTGCTCAAATTTAAAATTTCCACGTTTCATGACATTCCAAACCTATTTCGGAAAAAAACATTTGAATCATTTTTTTACCATTTTGGAAAATAATTTTACCACTAGAATAGATGTATTTTTTTTTTTGCTGAAATTTAAAATGTTCACGTTTCATGACATTCTAAACCTGTTTCAGAAGAAAAAAGATTTTGAAAATTTTTAACCAACATTTTAGAAAAATTTCAAAAAAAATTAAATTTTTTAACCACCATTATACTTCCACTCCGCTACGTGAATGAGGAATTGAAAATGTGACAGATGGCAATAATATTTGGCATATGCACCTATTATACTTTTATTGAAAAATGTACAGGGTGGTCATCCCAAGAAATAATTCAGTCATGGTGGACATTTGTAAAGGTATTTGCGCAATCCTTCCATATTTGGCACCTGTCATTTAGTATTGAACTCTTGCTGTTGGATGAGAACTCTGTATATTTTTTTGACCAAAAGTTATCAGGTTTTCTTTGTAATAATAGCAATAACTATATTCCGATTATTATTCTTAATGTCATTTCGTAATTAATAATTTTTTAGAGTGACCGCCATGCACAAATAACGAGGGAAGTTCTGTGTAAATACCTTTACCGATTTTTTTAATTTACCACGATTTTGCTAATTAACAAATTAGCAACAAAATCATTGTTTATAACAATTGCGGGGCAATAACGGCCATTTTTTTTTCTGTTTTGATCTAGACATTAAAACGAACAGAATCCACAAAGTTTCATGAAAATCCATTAATTCGGTAAACTTTTTCAAATTTAGGTCGATTTTTGTCTAAAATGCCACTATTACCGTATATTGTCTACCTAACTATTAAAAACTAAAACTATACTGCTTGTTGAATACGAATTATCTAAATTCACCGTTTTAACAACTTGTGTCAATTCAGTTGTACATATGGCCATTAGACTAATAAAAAATTGCTCTAAAGACCTTGCAAGTGTTATTAGAACATTCTGCTCGACAAAAGTATGCAGAGGCCCTCTCATATATCCAGCGAAATGAACGTTAAGGAAGGTATTATGTTTTATGAAAGGAAGGGGTGCGGGGGTTGGAGAGAGGAACCATTTGAACGCGTTCCAACTCAAAAAGATTAAAAAGGCCCGTAATGCTACTCTTAAGCGTTTCCCTTAAATCACCTAAAAAGTGGAATCTCGCAAAGTATTTCCCGGTGCTTGTAAAGTTCCACGGCAGCTGAGAAAGTTACATGTACAGTTGAAAGTTTTCGTGTCGGGTCCTGATATTAAATTTAATTTGCCCTAGATAGCGTGTTATTAATGCAGAGATAGCGTGTAGGATGGACGTTGTCGAAATTAATATTTACCTAATTAAAGCTTCGTTTGCGTTGTTTTTTACGGCCACTTGAGCATTTAGATAATATGAGGTGCACACTTTCGAAAATATGGCGCAGTTTCCCGTAATGAAACTTGGATGCCACGCTGTTTTTAAATGACCCAGTAAGTTCTACTTTGTCAAGTAATGATTCAGTGTGGACTCATTAGAGTAATTAGCTTGGGGTGTCGCTAAGTGTGTGACTCTACTGGCAATCGACCGGTGGTTTTGCTACACAATAAGGTTTTCCCGTTTATGTTTTGTTAATTTGAACATTTGAAATAAAATTTCTTTTAACGGCGTAGGCCAATTTTAAAGATCTGAATCAAGGAACGGAAACAGTCCATACTCCCTTCGTATTATTTTTCTTTCTCTTTCAATTGAGACAGAAAAACATATGGCTTGGCAAATTACATGAGCTACTTTTTCATGATAGCCTAGTAAAGTTATCGTTCGTCTGCCGAAAAATTCCCATCTCGCTGGATTTTTGCATGCAATAAGATATTGCCATTTTGAACAATATCTTAAAAGTCCCCATCGATACCACGCAAGCATAATTACTTCCACATCCGCATAGTGGAATGGAAGTATAGTAATCGCAAAACAATTGTCAACAATTTTTATTGTCGAAATAGGTTCAGAATATCATGAAACGTCGAGATTTTAAAGGACCCCGCAGTTTTTGATAGGAAAATGGGTTTCAGTCGGTTGTTCTGAAACTTCGGGAAAATGTTCTCTTGGGCCGGCCCCCTGATTAAAATTCTCCTTGGCCACCAGTCCGACCGAATTCGATTTTTTGATCTACAGGCGATCGAAACTGAAAAAAAATAATTCATAGAATTTTATTAATTAGTTCAGGGTGAAGGGAGCGTTTTGGAGGAAAAACGCCAAGAGCCAAAGGTTGCTTATTTTTGTTCAAAAAACACGCCTGCCGGTTTTCAGAACTTCTTAGACAAAAATAATTTAGGCCAAGAATTTCCCTAGATTTTTACTCTTTTCTGCTTCAGGAAATATCCCAAAATATTCAGGCATATTCTTTAGGAGAATTTTAATCAGGTGGCCCAAGAGAACAGTTTCCTAAAGTTTCGGAACAATCAACTGAAATCCATTTTCCTATCAAAAACTGCGGGGTCCTTTGAGTGAAAAAAAGTGTCTGTCGGTCGGTCTTTTTTTTGTCCGCACGTTTTCTCCGGAACGGTTTCAGATATTGACGTGACAGTTTATACACGTATGTACTATAACGAGATCTGGAACTGAATTGTTTTTTGAACTTATCCAGTGAAGGGTTGGTGGGAAAATAGGGGAAAATAAGTAAAGCAAGCTGGTAAGAGTACAAAACTTTGGAATTTTGTGTATATACTAGAAGTCAAGGCGTCAGATTTTTTATATTTCCATACCCCACCCCGTACCACCCCCATCCCTTTATTAAAGAGGTTGATAAAATAAAAGTGAGATATTCACTTGAAATTTGGTACACGTATATATTATAACGACACCTGGAACTGGGTTATATTTTGAGATGATTCCATTGAAGGGTTGGGCGTTAAATAAGGGTAAATATTGGAAAATAAGTAAGACAAGCTGGTAAAAGTACAGAAACTTGGAATTTGGTGTATATACTAGAAGCCAAGGTTTGAGATTTTGTTATAATATTTTTCAACCCCACCACCACCACCACTCCATTATTAAAGAGGGTAATAAAATAAAATTGAGATATTCACTTGAAATTTGGTACACGTATATGTATATTATAACGACACCTGGAACTAGATTATATTTTGAGTTGATTCCGTTGAAGGATTGGGGGTTAAATAGGGATGAATACGGGAAAATAAGTAAAGCAAGCTCGTAAAAGTATAGAAACTTGAGATTTGGTGTATATTCTGGAAGTCAAGGCTTCAGATTTGTTTGTAATATTTTTCAATTCCTCCCACCATCCCCACATTATTAAAAGGGTTGATAAAATAAAGTTGAGATATTCACTTGAAATTTGGCACACATATGTATTATAATGACATCTGGAACTAGATTTTATTTTGAGATCATTGCTTTGAAGGGTTCAGGGTTAAATATGGGAGAATAAGTAAAGCAAGCTGGTAAGCGTACAGAAACTTGGTATCTGGTATATATACTAGAAGTCAAGGCTTCAGATTTCTTTGTGACATTTTTCGACCCCTCCACCACATCCCCACTTAATTATTAAAGGGGAGAATAAAATAAAATTGAGATATTCGCTTGAAATTTAACGCACGTATGTATTATAATGATATCTGGAACTAGATTATATTTTGAGATCATTCCATTAAAGGGGGGGAAGAGGAGGGAAATGGGGGGAAATGAGATTTAGTCTATATGTATTGAAGCCATGGCCTCAGATTTGTTATAATATTTTTCAACCCACTCACCAGTTTCACTTAATTATTAAAGGGGTTGATAAAATAAAATTGAGATACTACTTGTAATTTGATACACGTATTTATTGTAATGACTTCGGATCGAGATAATGGAAAATAAGTTGAGTAAGCTAATAAGAGTCCACAAACTTCATTTTTGGCGTATATGCTAGAAACCAACGCAACGTCTGAAATTTTTTGTGAAGTCCGCGTCAAATATTATTAAAAGTCTATGACCAATTATTTCCACATACTATAGTGAAAATATAGTCGAGATGTTTTCCTTTAAAGAGACTTGGATGGAAAATCTGTTGTTGATAGGTGGTGAAAGACAGAAAATATGTCGTAAAATATTGGTTTTTGAACAAAAATGGTTCAGATATAATTTGTAGATTATAACATTTGCTACAAAGAAGGTATAATTACTATTTTTCGTAGTGTTAACCGTTCTAGATCAAAACGGCTTACAGACTTTCGAGGTTTGTGTAGTTAAGATTCATTTGATATAGCGGTAATGACATAAGACTATTTATTTTGGCAGTGGGAAGATGAAAAAGATTGCTATTTCTTGAGGAAATTCTAGGTACTTTGTATATGATTTGATTGGAGAGTGGGATGCAATAATGGCGCTTATTTACTATTTTATACAAAAATATTACATAGGCAGCTACTCTCCTTTTGTCTAGTTCGCAAACATTAAAACGATTAAACAATGTTTCGTGGGGAAACCCGATTTTGTGGATAATGATCGTAAATTATATACGTGAATTTGAGAAACCTACGTTGTATTTTTTCGAGTTGGTGGATATAAAAGTTGTAAGTAGGGCTCCAAACTACTGAGGCGTACTCGAGACGGGATCTTACAAATTAATGTATATGATGCACAGTGTCAATGTTCACAAACCCCTTACAGTTCCGTGTGAGAAATCCTATAAATTTAATGGCGCCAGCTATTATTGACTCAATTTGTTTTATAGTCGTAAGTTTTTATAAGAGTCGTCTATATAGTATATACGATTTCAGTTGGTACAGTATAAAGACGAAAATTAGGATATTCACCACTTAATGCGCATGCTACTTAGAAATGTGGGCGGGATTAGATGCCTAGAGATTTGTCAACTAAAGGAGATGCCGACTTTACTCCGAGTTTTCGTTTTTGTGCTGTGCCAATTGAGATCGTATATACTATACAACATGACACCCTGAAGATTATAATCATAGAGAAATACGTTATGCTTTCTAGTAAATGACTTCTGCGCATTCAGTGGCAATTTATTGACAATGCACCACTCATGAAGTTTATTTAGATAAGTTTGTAATCTTTCAGTCTTCGATTGATTTTATTTCGAGAAATGTTCTTAGGTCGTCTGCATAGAACAACGTTTCGGCATCAAGATCGGTCGTAATATCGTCCACAAACAACTTGCAGAGAAGTGGACCCAGTATAGACCCTTGGGGAACACCGGATTCCTGCAAGAATTCGACGAACCTGTAACCACGGTGTTGAACATATTGGTGTCTATTTGGCAAATAAGTTTTAATCAAGTTTATTAGATCCACTGATAAACCAACTGTAGCAATCTTTGATAGTAGAACACCGTGATCAAGTCTGTCGAGGGCCTGGGAGAAGTCTGTGTAAATCACATCAACCTGTCTAGGCAGATCCAGTTTTTCACTTAAGTATTGAGCGATACAAACGAGATTGGCTACCGTAGATCTGCCCCTCACAAAATCGTGTGGACTGGGCGATATCATGACAGATGTATGGTCATAAACAAGTCTCTTCGCCGATTTACTACACCTGTTATATATTTGTTGCACATTCTATAGGATACTCTTCGCAGTTTTTTTAGTAAATGATATTAGTTTCAAACATTTTTTGTTTAATTACAAAACATTTTTTTTTTCATTTCAAAAATTAATAACTTTTTTATTTATTGATCGATTTTGTTCAAAAACAATACTTGCTCTAGCTAACAGTAACTTGTTGTTCAAATTTCAATACAATCGGACTTTTCGTTCTTAAGTTATCGTCCTTACAAGAAACGTGACGGACAGACAGGCGGACGGACGGACATTTTGAAAGTTGTTCAGAATTCGATCACCAACACAATGATATGAATTTTTTTCTCTACGAGCAATATTCCTGGTGTTAGAGATGTGTCGATCGAATGCAATATACTCTTGATTTGTATTTGCGAAGAGTATAATAGGTTGTCCTGAACACGAACGTGACTTTCGTTTTGGTCAGATTCGCGCACAAGAACACTGCACAATTAATTTTGGTATGATTTTATTTTTACTTGGTTCGGCGAAAAAATAACACCCTGTATCGATTTTACGCGAATAATTAAAAGTCAAAAATTCTGGAGTCACAATAATGATATATTACGGTTCACGTTCTAACAATACATTTATTTATCAGTATGTTTAAATTAATTAATTATGTTGATTGGTAACACTTTAGAGTAGAAATTTGCCTTTTGTTGTTGTTGTTTTGTCGCGTAGCTGGATCCCGAACGGACTGACTTGACTCACTTGACTCGATTGACTTACTTCGTTGAGCGCGCCTCGGTTTATATAAGAAAGGGCAAAACTTCTGTGTGTTCGAGAATCGAAATCGAAAATTCCAGCGTTCTAATCGTTCTAGACGTTCCAGACGTTCCAGATTGTTCGCCGTTCCCGAAAATTCGATCAGTACCGCCTCGTTCAGGGGGAGTGGCTTGTGTATACTCTCCAGCAGCGGAGGCTTGCTTTTCGAATTATTCTAATAATGTAAAAAGTGTTTTTTCTAGCTCGCGGGCTTGACAAAGCGACAGAGGAACGTTAATTCTTAATTTTGACAGTATGAATTACCCGATTTAATTTATTAAAGAAAGGTACTTTGACAGTCCCACAGGAGTTAAAAAACTAATATCATAACACGGGCTGGGCCATCCGGTATGCTTAGTTATAAATGTTTCTTTCTCAATAGATTCACGTGCCTCATAATTTCATAAAACATTTTACTGCGGGTTAGGTCTACAGGAGGCACCACGTTAAAAAACGTATGCCTTATACTCAACCTCAATGAGTTTCACTATACCGTGTGAACTCATACCATATTTTAATAATAATAATAAAGATTTTATTAGGAAAGCAGGTACATACAATACATCCAATCGCTAAGACGAAGTCTAGCCAAAGCTGTTCAACTTAACCTTATCAAACCTAAGATAAGAGTAGTAATAATAATACCAATATTACATATTAAATGTATATATCAATAAACATTGAGATATAGTATAATATTCTTGTGAATAGAAAAATATAAAAAAAGAAATCATCAATAAAGGAATGCAACAGCAGTTAGTATTTGTAAGTTTAGTAAAGTTTCATACAGATAATGTAAATGTACTTTCTGTAAAAAATTTGCTATTCACAATTTTTTAAATAATCGTGTACGACCAATAGTAGCAACGAAATATTTTCGCCATTTCAGACCAGCCAAGCTATAAATTCTGTTTTGTTTCCAGGTATATCCCAGTTAGCCCAGTGCGGCCAACTGGGCGAACTACCCGAACTCCCTGCCCCCGACGAACAACGCTTACAAAAAGCAGCACTACTCTTACAGCAACGTCTAGTACTTCGCCAGTGGCTTACCAAGTATACCCTGCAAACCTACTACCCCAAACTGCTTTCCCTCGAAGTGGCCAGCCTGGAAGACGTCTATTGGTTGGAGGACAACAAGGCCAAGCAGGTGTTCAACAAGGATTTTCCTCGTTGGTCTTCAGCTCGACAATCCCTGCCCATTTCCAAGCAAAGGCTGGAGACCCTCAAGGCTGATCTGTGGTCAGAGGTCGTGAAGAATAGTAACCATCAAGACGCTTGGACATGGGGTAAGTATCTAGGTGAAAAGGCCTCGGTTCCACGGAAGACTCCTCTTTCAAGCCAATAGAGCGATGATAATTTAATGATTTTTCACTTTCACTTTCCTTTATTAATCAATACGTCCTTGTATTTTCGTAATTTTTTTATTTTAATTAATAAGCAATAGATAAACTACATCTGTTGAGGTTTTTAGCTTGTCCCTTTGCTAGAATATACAGGGCGTTTTATGAGGAACTGTACATGCTTCCAGGGGCGGTAGAGGACCACTTGGGCCATTGAAATTTTCCTGTGACTCGTAATTTCTGAGATATAGGGTGATAAACTGATTTTGGCCTATATTTATTTTGGCCATCACATCCTTACTATTGATCAGATTTTGTTTAAATTTTAGACATTTCATATACTTACATAGATTGCTATTATAATTTTTTTAAATTCCAGTACCGGACTTTTTTAATTTGATTTTTCCGATTCCTGTAAAAATGATTCAGGTGCCAATTATAAAAGTCCATACATCACTAAACAAACATGTAATTAGATTTTTTGTCGCACCGTTTTGTTGCACCGTTGTTGATTTTTTACAAGCGATTAAATTTGGCTTAAGTGCGCAAATAATTAAAAATAATGAAAAATGTTTTCGGCCCAGTTATGCGAATTTCTTGAATTAAATACATCATCCCGTGTAAATTTGGCCTCGTCTATGAATAAAGTTCTATATGAAGTCTAACCTAGGTATTTATATTGTCACCCTGTTGAAGCCTTTGCACTTGCTGAATATGATACGGATGTAATCTTTCTTTATTTACACTCCTCCAAACCCGCACATGAGGGACTCCTAATTGGGCACTTATCGTCGGGGACTTACTTTATGATATTTTTTTGATCCTCATTGTTTCAAACAATATTTCGTTCCACTTTTGATGGAAAATTGCCGTGCTCCCTTGCATAGCGATATACAATTCAAAATGCGGCTTGTCTACCATTACCATAACAAAATCCATAAACAATAATAATATCGGCATATTCCTCATTTGTAAATTTATAAGGCATGATTATTTGCAGACTAAGTTAACCAAGTACACTAGTTCTACTGTTTATGGCAACAAACAAGAAATGTGAAACTATCTAGGCCTACTAATAATTATGTAATAATAAAAAGAAAACTGTTTAATGATTCCTATTATAAAACATACTACATAGCTACGTTTTCTTTGGAATTAAAAAAACTGATTTTAAATTTTTTGTCAATATTGAACATTATTTACCGAGTTTAAATTGATTGTTTTTCATTATTTGGACAATTAATGTAAGCAAATGAAGCTGTTTTCCTTCGTACTCCCCCTGTTGCCAAATTCAGTCGGTTGTAAAAAAGTCAACAAAGATTCGACAAAAATTCTAGTTACACGTTTATGTTTAGTGATGTATGGACTTTTATAATTGGCACTTGAATGTTAAAAAATATATTACAAGGTGATCATTTTTACAGGAATTGGAAAAATCAAATTAAAAAATTCCGGCACTGGAATAAAAAATATGTAATAGTGTTATGTGTTTCCGCCCCTAGGAAACACCCTGTATGAATCCGTGGGTTCCAAAATAATTTGAACAAGAGATAAACACTTTATTTAATAATTTACTGATTACACAATGACAATACTTCTAACTTCACTTTCGTTACCGAACGTCACTTTTATAGAACTTCCTCCCTCCGCCGTCGATTTCGCCTTATATATCCCAAAATTGCCTCTAGATCCATCCAGAGATTTCCAATTCCAGAACAATATAGAACTCTAGAGCATCTGCAAGCTTCCAGAAGAAATGATGGTGTGTATTACTGGTCGCCTAACCATTGGCCCCTAATTGCAGTTATTTAGTAAAGTCTATACGAACACAATTGAAATCGTATAAAAACTAAAAGCCGGCAAAAACAGTCGGCAACTCTTTATTGTACATGGGCGGAGGTAAATAGAAATGCTTGTCATAAGAAAATGTTATAATTTTTTGAAAATTGTATTAACTTTTATTATCTTTTGTTTATTAGATAGGCTATTTTTGTTCATTTATCCAATAACATATTTTTGAAGTATTATGTCAGTTTTAGATATAAAGTCTAAATATTTAAATTTATTGGGTTTAGTTTTAAAGTTATCCCATTCTACATTGAAATATGTTATTATCAGCAAGAAACAACGAGAAGGTATGAACATATCCGTGCCGGGATGAGGGAATGGGACAAGTTAGATTGGCGAGGGGCAAGGATGTTAAATAGTAAAAATAAAATTAAAGTTTCTTCCAAAATGAAAATAAAAATGAAAGTTTCTTAATCAAAGCAAAGAATTAGTACAACGAAAATAAATACTTGTATAGATAAAACATAAATAAAAACAAAATTAAAATATGTCTATAGAATAAAGTAACTTAAATTAAAATTTCTTGTCAACTGAATAAAATATATTCCAAGAAATGTAACAATAAAAAAGTAAACTTCATACCTAATATAACAGCTAAATATTTTGTTCTGAAAAGATATATTAAAAAGTTAAATGCTAAAAGTTGACGCGTCCGAATCTTCACTTTCTGAAGAGGGATCATTATCCGGTTGAATTATAATCGGCGCAATGGGGGTAGTGTTGGATATTGATTTTCTTTTTCAATTATATTCTTAACTCAATTTTTCCATAAATCAACGTTGTCGAGGTCATTTATTACTTCTCTTATATGATCAACTACTACCGCGCTCAACTTTGGAGAGTCATTACATTTTCACAAACGATCTTTTAAAGTTGCTCAAACCATCTCGATAGGATTAAATATGCATAATACGGAGGTAACCGCAAAAGTGTATGACCGTGTATATTTGATAAGTTATCAATAACATATTCCCTTTTGAAATTCTGTTATTTTATTCATTTCAGTAATTCGCGCTTTATTGAAACTTTTACAGTAATTTCCATATTTTTTTCTCTCATGAATTTTAAAATGTCTTCCTTGTACTGGTGTTTGGTATTTTATTTAATATTCGCGAGTGATACGAAGCATTATCTAATACAATTACCGAATTAGGCGGAATATTTGGTATAAAGCTGTTCTGAAAACCATTTTTCGCACTGCACTGGAGAAATATCGAATCCACGTTGACTAATGACTGATATAACTCAAACACCGACCGACCAATCGGACTGAGGAATACCCGGGTGTCAGCCAATCGTCGCCACCCGTCCTAAAACGCAGGCCAATGACAACACATCTCACAAGTCCACGTTGACTCTCGAGAAACTATTTACAATTTTTTTTATGCTAGTGGACCTGTCCGTTTTATTATCTTTAAACCAGTGCAGTCGTAGATGGTTCATTCAGGCTGATTACATTGCCAGTCTTGGACTCGCCTGCACAGTTTCAACTACAATTCGATTCTCGATACCATTGTTAAATACATAGGACAAAATATCAAGTTAAGTGCGCACGGTCCTGTGCTTTAACACTGACCAGTTTCAATTGACTTCGTAAACACTATAATCATGGGGTGGTAATATATTTCATATATCATATTAAAGAAAGTCCTAATAATCACATGCAAGAAGGTTTTCAAAATAACCAAGGCGGTAAATGATGACGTATATAATGAGAATTCAATTTTAGAGATTTTCATGTTTTCTCTATCATGTCGGCACTACTGCTCGGTAGATTTGTTGTTTACATTGTGTTGATTTTTCATTAAATTATAACCCAAAAATTTTAAATTTTATTATTTCTATCTTAAAAGATATGTGCAATAGTATATTATTAATAGAAAATCATTTACATACTTACGTTAGCTTACAGTGTACTTCATATTTTAATCAAGTTAAATCCTAATAACAATAACAATAGTTTGAAGACAAGTAATATGACAATGACTCACGTCGATACTATAACCGCACTACTATTATAACAGTAAATGAACGACTTTGTTAACTGCGCATGCTCTCACATCTGACGTCACCATAGGCGAAAATGAATTTGGAATGTAAAATAAAAAATACGGGTCAAATAAAATTTTATACATTACTTGAATATAAAAATTTTTTAAAATGGTCAACGACCCTATTGCAGGACTTTATTTTTACTTATTTTCATATAATTAATTTTTTCTGGGGGTAGTTTTACAGCACCCTATGAGTTAAATTGTGATCAAATATTAAAATAATTATTTTTTAAGATTTTTAATAATAATAATAAGTTTTTTTATTGGTTAAGAAATAAATAAATAACCAAAAGGCCATCGACCGAAGTCCTCGGCCTTAAGATTTATAAAAAATTTGAAAAATGAGGCTAAAATTCACATTTTTTTCATCGCATAATATGTTGAATAAATAAACAAAGAGTTAACCGATCGAGCAGGCGCTTGATTGGCGTAAGAGGATAATAAATCCGACAAAATGACACCAATTTCATAATGACATAATTTCTAACTTTTCTCTTTCGGCTTTTACAGGGAAACACTCCTGTACATCAAGCAGGCAATTATACCGAAATTCTTATATTTCTTCACCTGAAGATATTTCACAACTGCCTTTTAGTTGGGGTTTGTATAAAAAGTAGACTTTTAATTAGTCCCCACTATAAGGAAACACTGATAGGGATCACTTATAATTTTCAGCAGAGTACCTCGGTACCTTTCTGAATCGGCCTGTAAGAATGACTGTAGGTTTACATCCCACAAACTTTTGGGTGTAACTGCCTATGGGTCTTGGGTTAACAGTATTTTGTCACATCCTGTTCATTTCATTATTTATTTGTTTTGTTTTTTTTTTTCATAATACCTACTTAATCAATGGAAACAAAGGACATGCGATTTTCTGCTTGTCGAATAACACACAACAATATATTGAGGCACGTGACAAATAATTCGATTTAGTGGTGGCGTGTATCGAATCCAATACTATGAAAAAATTAAATTAATTGCTAATCCGACATATCACACGATATTTCCTCTAATTATGAGGACGACGACTTTTTATGTACTAACATCGAAACAGTTCCCGCAAATACCAAACGTTACACGCTGTATTCGGCGCTGATTTCGGATATTAAATAGTCATCATCATGAGATAATTAAACCTTATAAATCCTGCATCGTTAGAGTGTAATTTTTTTTTAACGTCAGGATTTTACTTTTCCCAGGTGGCATGTTGGTAGTGTCCGTATCTGTTGCCGGATTGGTCACGCTGGCCGCCATGACCCAACCTTCCTTAGCTCCTGAAGCAAAACATTCCTTATTGCAGTATGTGACTGGAAAATATCTCTTACCCTCAAACTGTAAGGTATGTACTATTTTATTCCATGAGCAGTGTGGTTGAAGTTTTTCGTTAGAATAGCCTGTTAATTAATAATACAGGTTGTAATCATTTTCATGTCATTAAAAAAACCTTTATGACTTTTCCCTCTAGGGCCACTTTGAAAAAACTGATCTGGGTCAATATTTTTAACATTATGGTAGACAACTATTGTGAACCACTGCTTTTCTTGGTCAACGGACTTGTAGTTCCCAATTATACAACCTTTAAATTGTCATAAAAAAGTGCTCGCCGGCACAGTCGGTGGTCTGCGGTGTCAAAGGATCATCGACCGCCTTTGATGGACCGCCTCAACTGAACTGAGGCAAGTATAAAGAGGTAAATAATTCGTTCTCTCTTCGTGCACAATTGCAAGCAAATAATGGCCACAGAGGTTTAAACAAAGCATTTATGTACATGTGTGTTTTTTAATTTGGAACAAAATATTGGATTGTTTATAATTTAGAAAATTTAAATGTCGTTTATTTATATTAACATTTGTAACATAAATGAGTGTCCTGGCTTAAAAGCTTACTACCTACCTAAATGATTCAAAATCCCTGCATCTGCATCAATACACAGTTCGGTATGACGAATTAAGGACATACGCACTTCGTTCAACACTAAACACTAAGTTATCAAGTAACGTTGTCAATAAAGAAAAATAAAATAAAAACTTGGTATAAAAGCCAAAAAGGAAAGCAAAAACAACGAACGGCGGGTAGGACGTGTATACATAACGAAACACCCACAGTAACTAAAATATTGCACAAGGGAGAGTTATAGTTTTCTTCAGACCAGATCTAGATCTAAACCTACCTCAATATTCCAGCAGTTCTCAAAAAATTTTATTGAAAATTTACGATATTTTTGTTAATTTTTTTTTCTCCAAAACTATGAGCTTTAGACCCCATGTTATATAAGGTTTTTTTGTTTGTCTTGTCGTTCCCTACCACCAGTTTTTTTTATTGACATGAAACTAATTACACCCTGTATATTATTATATTATAATAGGCATTATTCACGAAGATGGTGTTTGAGACCACGAACCGTTAGGCGAGTAGTGGCGCAAATCTTCTGAGTGAATAATGGTCATAATCGCGAATGTAATACTATGCTTTTTCTACACCTATTGAACAATAAATTAGACTCAAATTTGATATAATTAATCGGCAATTGTAGAAAATTAGTATATTATTCAACGAGCATATAATGATGGCTATTATCCACGAGGTTGAAGTATAAGTAAATCGTAAATCACCAGTATACCGGGTGAGTCACGAATTGCGCTCGCCCCGATATTTCCTAAAATATTTGGAATAGAAAATTGAAATTTGGAGGCCTTATTACACTACTAAAATGCCATCTTTTCAATAAATAATCAAGTTTGGTGCACATCCGGTTTGACCGGAAATGCCCACAACTTTCGATTTTTAAATGGAACACCTTATATATTTTTACATTTTTGGAATCTAGAGGAAATTTTGAATTCAATACATCCATTTTGGTCACTTTTTGATAAACATTAAAAATTTTATTAAAAAATCTATTTCTGAATCCAGAGTGCTGTGGTGCCCAAAATATATTTTAGTTTGTGCGCTACGTTACTATAAAAATAAAAAGAGCAATATGATTGCATTACTTAATTCTCTAGAGGCGTTTAAAATTTTTAAATGTGATTTTTACCCACTAAATCGTTTTTTTTTAATGGGAATTTAATCGTTCACCAACATTTTTAAATACCTCATTTTCATACGAATCTAATGATACCAATATTTTGAAAATCCGCTCAGAAATATTTGATATTTCAGCCAAAATACAATGCACCCAAGATTTTTTTAGAAACATGCGGCTAATAGATAATAGATTAGTGGGCTTTGGAAACTAAAATGGCACATTTCTGTGTAAATCTGGTAACCTAATAACATTGGAAAAATCATAGTAGCCATTGAATGTAATAAAATAATATCAGCTGTCAGACAGACTCGTGTAGTTATAGGCAATCTTGAGCTATCAAACATTTAATAATTGTGAGCGCAAAGACGTTACAATTAAGTTTAGCATAGGTATGTGGAAGTAAACACAATTACATCCACAAGGACATTTGCAATAGAATGCGACATCAGTTCGGTTTTCAGAGTTTTATTTAAATGAACATAAATATCGGGCCTATAAATAAATAAAAATCAATTCCGTTTGAACAATTAAACTTAAACTAGGTAACAGTAGGTATCTTTAAAATAATTAATATAATTAAACCATAAATTGACATTTATAGATATTGTTCAAAATGTCCACCATTTTTTTCTATACACAATTCGGCTCTGCGTACAGTTGCTTGAATGGCTCTACGCATTTCAGTCGGCGTTATTTCATTAAGAGCCCGTAGAACTTTATTTTGCAGCTCTTCACGGGTATTTGAAGAAGTTTTATAAACTTTATTTTTGAGAGTGCCCCATACATAATAGTCGAGGGGTGTTAAGTCAGGTGACCTAGGAGGCCACCTGACATGACCTTGATTTGCGATAAGGCGTTCACCATGCAAGTTGTTTAAATATTACATCACTCTTCTGGAATTATGTGGGGGGGCACCATCTTGTTGGAAAAACAGATTTTGTAAATAGGCAAGAGGAAGTAAGTCAAGAAATTCTGCTGTCTGGTTTTGTAAAAAGAATAAATATCGTTCGCCAGTAAGTGTTCCATCAAAAAATATGGGTCCAATTATTCGATCTCCAAGTACTCCAAGCCAACAATTAAACCCAAATCTTTCCTGAATATTCCCCCGCCCTACCAACCTCGGATTTTCTTGAGCCCAGTACCTAGTATTATTTCTGTTAAACATATCTTGCTTCGTAAATCTACTTTCATCTGAATATAAAATATGAAAAAGAAAACCTGGGTTTTGTTGTACTGCATTTAAGAACCAGTTGCAATATACTAGCCTCCTGTCGTTATCATCTCCATAAAGATGTTGGTGTATTTGGTATTTATAAGACCGAAACTTATGTTTCTCTAAAATTCTGCAAACCGAAGACTGACTAATGTCGCATTCCATTGACAATTCCCTTGTTGATGTTGTTGGGTGTACCATCACAAATCCTAATACATCAATTTCTTTGTCCTCATTTACAATAAATGTTTGATGCTCATCTTGTTGATTGGGTTCGTTTCTTAATTCTTGTTCCACTCTGGCAAACAAGTGTCTGCTTGGATGACGTCTGTTGGGATATCGTTGCTGATACAGTTCTGCAGCTGCAGTTGAATTTTTGAGACGCTCTCCATATATCAGTAACATATCGACCGTTTCATTTCTACTAAAATTATTCATTTTCTTTAATTTTTACTCAAAGAGATTTCCGCAACGCTTTATTTTATATCTATCTGACAGCTGATATTGTTTTATTACATTCAATAGCTACTATGATTTTTCCAATGTTATTAGGTTACCAGATTTACACAGAAATGTGCCATTTTAGTTTCCAAAGCCCACTAATCTATTATCTATTAGCTTCATGTTTCTAAAAGCTTGGTTGCATTGTATTTTGGCTGAAATCTCAAATATTTCTGAGCGGATTTTCAAAATTTTGGTATCATTAGATTCGTATGAAAATGAGGTATTTAAAAATGTTGGTGAACGATTAAATTCCCATTTAAAAAAATCGGTAAAGGTATTTACACAGAACTTCCCTCGTTCATGGCAGTCTCTCAAAAAAATAATAATTACGAAATGACATTGAGAATAATAATCGGAGTAGAGTTATTGCTATTATTACAAAGAAAACTTGATAAGTTTTGGTCAAAAAAATATACAGATTGCTCATCCAACAGCAAAAGTTCAATACTAAATAGCAGGTGCCACATATGGCAGGCTTGCGCAAATACCTTTACAAATGTCCATGACTGAATAATTTCTTGGGATGACCACCCTGTACATTTTTCAATAAAAGTATAATAGGTGCATATGCCAGATGTTATTGCCATCTGTCACATTTTCAATCCAACATTCACGTAATGGAGTGGAAGTATAGTGGTGGTTAAAAAATTTCATTTTTTAAAAATTTTTCAAAAGATGGTAAAATAATTTTCAAATTTTTTTCTCCTGAAATAGGTTTAAAATGTCAAAGGTAGAAATTTTAAATTAGAGCAAAAAGGAAAGTTTCCTTCTGTTCTATAGTAGTGCTAAAAAAAGTTTAAAAATTAAAAATGATGTATTTTTAAAATAGGTTTAGAATGCTATGAAACGTGAAAATTTTTAAATTTGAGCAAATAAAAAAAAATTGGATCTATTTTAGTGGTAAAAACTTTTTGAAAAATGTTGGTGAAAAAAATTTTCAAAATTTTTTTTCTGAAATACCTAGATTTAGAATGTCATTTAAATTTGAGCATTCTGGTGTTAAATTTTTATCCAAACTGGTAACAAAATGTTGCAATTTTTTTTTTCCGAAATTGGTTTGGAATATCATGAAACGTGGAAATTTTAAATTTGAGCAAAAAAAATTTTCCTCTGTTCTATAGTAGTGATACATAAAGGGATTAAAAATGTTTTCAAATTTTTTAAAAAATTCTTCAAAAACATTTTTAAATTTGTTTGAATAGTTTTAGAATGTCATGGAAACGTGGATAGTTAAAATCTGAACAAAGAAAGAAAAATTCTATCTTAGTGATAAAATTTCAAAAACTTTTTTTTTTAATCAGGCTTAGAATGCCATGAAACGTGAAAATTTTAAATTTGAAGAAAGAAAAAAAAAATCATTTTAGTAGTAAAAATGTTTTCAAAAATATTGGTGAAAAAAATTTTCAATTTTTTTTTTCCTGAATTAGGTTAAGCGTGTCATGAAACGTAGAAATTTTAAATTTGAGCAAAAACAAATTTTTTTCATCTTGGTAAAAATTTTTTCAAAAATGTTTGAAAAAAATTTTCAAAATTTTTTTTTCTGAAATAGGTTTAGCGCGTCATGAAACGTGGAAATTTTAAATTTGAGCAAAAAAAACTTTTTTTCAACTTGGTAAAAATTTTTTCAAAAATGTTTGAAAAAAATTTTCAAAAAAATTTTTTCTGAAATAGGTTTAGCGCGTCATGAAACGTGGAAATTTTAAATTTGAGCAAAAAAAACTTTTTTTCAACTTGGTAAAAATTTTTTCAAAAATGTTTGAAAAAAATTTTCAAAACATTTTTTTTCCTGAAACAGGTTTAGCGCGTCATGAAACGTGGAAATTTTAAATTTGAGCAAAAAAAAATTTTTTTCACTATTTATTCCGTTTAGACGGTCCACCCTGTATATTTTTCAGTGAAAATTCTACCAGTTCTTCGCTGACAGTAGGGTTAACTACCTACCAAATTTGACTGCTCTCCGTCAAGTAGTTTTTTAGTAAATACACCAACAGACAGACAGACAGACAGACAGACAGACAGACAGACCGACAGACAGACAGACAGACAGACTGACGGAATTGAAAAACCTATATTTTCGGAATCTACGTGTTCTGAAACGTCAGAATCCGAAAAAATCTCGGAGGGTGATTTTTTCTCGAATACAATACTTCCCTTCGGTATGCGAGGGAAGTAAAAACCGAGTTAGTGGGTAAAAATCACATTTAAAAATTTTAAACGCCTCTAGAGAATTAAGTAATGCAATCATATTGCTCTTTTTATTTTTATAGTAACGTAGCACACAAACTAAAATATATTTTGGGCACCACAGCACCCTGGATTCAGAAATAGATTTTTTAATAAAATTTTTAATGTTTATCAAAAAGTGACCAAAATGGATGTATTGTATTCAAAATTTCCTCTAGATTGTAAAAATATATAAGGTGTTCCATTTAAAAATCGAAAGTTGTGGGCCTTTCCGGTCAAACCGGATGTGCACCAAATTTGATTTTTTATTGAAAACATGGCATTTTGGTCGTGTAATAAGGCCTCCAAATTTCAATTTTCTATTCCAAATATTTTAGGAAATATCGGGGCCAGCGCAATTCGTGACTCACCCGGTATAGTAGCCATTATACGCGAGTAGAATACTATACTTTTTCTACACCTATTTAATTATATGACAATTATTTGCATTTTTTCCGGTGAAAAATCGTACCTATAATTCACTATCGTGAATTATCGATTCATAATTCACTGTGGTGAATTATCGATTCATAATTCACTGCATCTGGCCAAATACAAATATAAATTCATAATTCATTGTTTCGCTGATCCAATAACATTTTAAATGGACTGAGATCAACTCTTGCTGCAGCTGACAATCAACTCGCTGACAGTGTATCGCCATATTGTTTGTTTACGTTTTCGACTTCTTACGAGTAGTCAGTCACAGATTAATGCTATCAAACTGCAGTCTAATTTATTTGTTTAATAGATGGAAGTGTAAACATGGTATTACATTCGCGATTATGACCATTATTCACTCAGAAGATTTGTGACACTCGCCTTCAGTTCGTGGGCTCAAACATCATCTTCGTGAATAATGGCCATCATAATCGCTCATATAATAATATACTATTGTCCACGACTATTAAATATTTAATATTTAACTCATTTTCATTTCATTTATCCAATTTAAGAAAGATTCATGCGCCATCATATATGATTTATCGATTTTTCGGGCAACAAGTTTAATGAGGCGATTTTTGCAACTTCGCATGCCTCTCTGGCGGTATCAAAGAAATCTCGTTTTCACTGTCGGTATCCATTTATTTAATTATATTACTCTTTTTGGGTAATGACGATTTAGTACACAACATTTTTGTGTTACCTTTTAATGTTTCAATTTTAAATAACATTTTTATTATTCATATAGTACTTTTAATGTGTATTGTTTACTTATATATCTTTTAATGTGTATTGTTTAGTTATATATATCTCTAATCAGTTTTATTTTTTCCTGTCATTTTAGACTAGGTTTAGCTTATTTGACATGTTCAACACTCGCTAGAGTATTATGTATCTCTTATACAACTGAACGAATAAAATGTATCTATCTATCTATCTAATATATAAAATTATTGTAAATAATGTTGACGTTTAAATCGCACAAATTTTGACGTTTCAAATCATTAACATAGTTACGCTTTAACACATTGTCATGGCTTACTACTAAAATGATCCAGTTTGTAGGCACGTAGGTAATTGGTTTCAAAAACAATGTTGGAGATTGCCGCGTGTTGCTATTACATGATGCTTTTAAAGAAACTTACTAATGTAGTTTTTGAGTGTTCATTAATGTACCTCTTCGGCATGTGCCATTACAGTGCTTCCTAGAAAACTTAGAGAGCGGCAACACTTGTCTTTTGGTTGCTGTAATTTTGACATGCATTTTAACGTGATTTCTTATGAACAACTGTCTGTCCTCATTATTCACTGCAATCAGTGATTAATGAAATCGTTATTCACTGCAGGGAATAATGGATAGCATTGTCCTTGAGGAAGCACATATATGAGTACATTATTTAATAGTCGTGGACAGAATTATCTTTAATCTGTTTTTCGTTTGGTTTTTCTACGATAGAAATTTACCAAGATAGATTTTTTTGTAAATGCTTGTATATATACTTGTACTTAAAAATCTACCAAACGTATTGATTATTCAAAAACTGTTGCTTATAGTTTTTTACAACTTTTGAAATTATCTTTCATTTTATTTTTTATTTTTTGTAATACAGAATTAAAAGTTTGAGAGTCGACAGCTGTCAGAATTAAGAAGAACTGTCAAATTAACATGAAAAATTCTATAAAACCATCGGTATGTACAATTTTCTATTTGAAAGGAATATATGGCCTATCCAACTGAATTGACAGTCTCGCCATTGAATTATAATAATATAAAATGAATTAATACTTTAAATATGCATCGGCATATACATAATATACAAATTATAAAGGGAGTTGCTTCATCCTGGGGCTGCGCTTACTCTGAACGCATTTTCGCGGCGATGTTAAAAAAATTTTGCAGGCCGATTGAAACTTATTATACTGTTCATCATTTTTGTGCAAAGAGCACGCCTGCCGGTTTTCAGAATTTTTTGGACAAACATGATTTCGACCAAGAATTTTCCTAGATTTTTTATTTCAGAAAAATCCCCAAAAACAGGCATATTCTTTAAGCAAAAATAAACAACTGTTGCCTCTTAAACTGTTTCTTCCAGGTGAGTAAAAAAATTCACATTTCACAATCCTTGCAATCATCGGGACATTGGAAATGATAACACAATACATAAAACATAAACTTTTCAACTTTTTCACGATCCACTACACCGCTGTATTCCACCTTAAATGGAAACTGGTAACTTGACCCCCTGTGATATATGCAACCCATATTACATTTGCGTATATCAGCCGTTGCATATACACAGGCTCACTCGACCGCGACACCGCTGTATTTCCACCTTAAATGAAACCTGGTAACTTGACCCCCTGTGATATATGCAACCCATATTAAATTTGCGTATATCAGCCGTTGGATACGATAGTCTCAGTCGACCCCGACACCGCTGTCTTCTGACCTTGAACAAAAACTGATAACTCTACCCCATATACGAAAACAAACATTTCCAATGTTAAAATTACAAAAAAATATTATTTTCTCCGGTAGAAGGAATCACTTTGGAAAAAACACAAGAGACAAAATATGCTCATTTTTGCGCAAAAAGTGTGCCAACATTACAGATATAGCCTAAATTTTTACATACCTGTTATAGACCAGTCTCAAATAATAAGCTGATGAAGTTCGCCTTAAAATCGATTCAGTAGTTGTCGAGAATAACGCGTATGCCGTATATACAGAGAAACAGATATGGCGACACTTCATTTTGTTTGGTAGTTACGTATATCCAATACAAAATAAGAGATACGGTCATGGTAATTTTTTTTTAAGTTCTTTGTATGAATTCCTGACTAGCAATGGGTATTTCTGTTGAAAAAAAAAAATATTTTTGAAGTTCATTGGTTTTAATTAAATATTGCAATTTTCTCTAATTTCTTATTACGTGAACTTAAATACAAAATTATTCCCTTGTGCAAATTTGATGACGTGACAGATTTCTGGCTTTTTTGTCGAACCATCTTAATATAACCTTTTATAATTCAACCGAATATTGCAGCTTACATGACTTTTATTATTGTCTCACCTCTCGCCGATGTTATGACCATTGCGAGAGCGTATACTGCTCGGCGGGTGAGTACTAGTGGGTAACAGCTGCCATGGATGTCTGTTCTGTTTCACCAAGCGCTCAGACTTAACAGCTTTAAAGAGTGTGTCTTCGAGGCAGATTTTAATGGTCTTATTTATATTAAGATTCTACGCCGGCCGAAACTTACTTGTCCGGCCTTGACACTATTTTTATTTGTGAATTACGATTATAGGTGTCACAAAAGTAACAGAATTTGTCTACGTCACGATTTTTCCACTACAACCCTTCTATTTTCTTAATATAGCGAACATTTTAATTATTTAAAGAAGAAAAAATACGGGTCGATCTATTTACTATCATCTTTCATCTCATATGTTTATCTACAATACCATGCAAACACTCCATTGTTGTTTTCTGCTCTACCTGCGCCCTTGCGAATCATTTTCGGGCCGCTACTGGTGACAATAGATAGAATTCATTAACTCAAATTGGAATGTATAGATTTCACTTTGTTTTCCATTTAGTAACACAAAGAGGCAAGATTAACAGTGTTTATGTTTATAATAATAAGTTTATAACCTACCTAAGTACCTATTTTTTCCACAGGTAAATTTTCAATGGTCGTGTCCCCATCCTGTAGGTCATACAGTCTGTTTTACAGTGCAATTTTACCAACGTAACGGGCAGCCTTATCCAATCTGTGATACTGATAATTTTACTGTTGATGTGTGTGGGGGATCAAGAAAGGTATGTGTTTTTTTTTTAATTATTACTCGTTATTTTTAGTTTTTTTACCGTTTATATGGGAAACGACCAAGATCAAAATTTTACTTTGCTTTTTTCTATTCGACTATATAAAGAAATATATACGGGGTGAGCTAATAGCCCGTGAACGATCAATTTCTCCTCAACAGTTTGAAATTTGAAATGTCAGAAATAACAGTTGTGAGAGATCAAGAATATGGCATATTCGAAAATTATTTTATAATTTGTATATAGGGTGTCCAAGTGATGACAAGCTAGTTGTAGGATTTTTAAATGGAACACCCCACGTTGTTTTATACAGGGTGTTTTAGGTATGCGGTCATTAATTCTAGGGGTGATTCTATATAAAAAAAAATATGAAAAAAAGTTCATATAAACATGGATCCGGAAATCCCACCTAAAGGCGCTACAGGCCTCTGAATGGGACACCCAAAATTAATGAAAACGTATTTATTATTCTCTTGAATAATCTAAGGAAAAATAAATTATTACTAAATTAAAGGGCTCGACAGGTTTTAAAGATTAACAAATTAAATTAAATGTTCAAATTAATTGGAAAGGTTCTGTTTACGCAAGAAGACCGGAGAAATTCCTTTAGGTTCAAATTTCTCGAAACCGGTTGGTCCTACAGCGCACAATGGCGCAAAAAGCTACATTTGTGGACAAAAATCGCCTGCTAGCTCAAATTTTGACCAAATTTGATAATTTTTTTTTAAATGATCGGAAGGAATGTAGCTTCAATTGCTGCTACGATTTTGAAAAAGAAATACATAACCCACGAACTTAAAAATAATGCTAAACAATTTTTATAAAAATAACAGCCACACACAAGAAAAAATCTTTCTAGCCTGGGGATCTGACCATGTTTACTATACGTTTTTGGGGTCGCTGAATCCGAATCCGAGGAGTTAAATCGCCGATTTACTGCACTTTTTATACCGGGTGAGTCACGAATTGCGCTCGCCCCGATATTTCCTAAAATATTTGGAATATGAAATTGAAATTTGGAGGCCTTATTACACGACTAAAATGCCATCTTTTCAATAAAAAATCAAGTTTGGTGCACATCCGGTTTGACCGGAAATGCCCACAACTTTCGATTTTTAAATGGAACACCCTATATATTTTTACATTTTTGGAATCTAGAGGAAATTTTGAATACAATACATCCATTTTGGTCACTTTTTGATAAACATTAAATATTTTATTAAAAAATCTATTTCTGAATCCAGAGTGCTGTGGTGCCCAAAATATATTTTAGTTTGTGTGCTATGTTACTATAAAAATAAAAAGAGCAATATGATTGCATTACTTAATTCTCTAGAGGCGTTTAAAATTTTTAAATGTGATTTTTACCCACTAACTCGGTTTTTTTAAATGGGAATTTAATCGTTCACCAACATTTTTAAATACCTCATTTTCATACGTATCTAATGATACCAAAATTTTGAAAATCCGCTCAGAAATATTTGAGATTTCAGCCAAAATACAATGCAACCAAGCTTTTAGAAACATGCGGCTAATAGATAATAGATTAGTGGGCTTTGGAAACTAAAATGGCACATTTCTGTGTAAATCTGGTAACCTAATAACATTGGAAAAATCATAGTAGCCATTGAATGTAATAAAACAATATCAGCTGTCAGACAGATACAAAATAAAGCGTTGCGGAAATCTCTTTGAGTAAAAATTAAAGAAAATGAATAATTTTAGTAGAAATGAAAAGGTCGATATGGTACTGATATATGGAGAGCGTCTCAAAAATTCAACTGCAGCTGCAGAACTGTATCAGCAACGATATCCCAACAGACGTCATCCAAGCAGACACTTGTTTGCCAGAGTGGAACAAGAATTAAGAAACGAACCCAATCAAGATGAACATCAAACATTTATTGTAAGTGAGGACAAAGAAATTGATGTATTAGGATTTGTGATGGTACACCCAACAACATCAACAAGGGAATTGTCAATGGAATGCGACATTAGTCAGTCTTCGGTTTGCAGAATTTTAAAGAAACATAAGTTTCGGTCTTATAAATACCAAATACACCAACATCTTTATGGATATGATAACGACAGGAGGCTAGTATATTGCAACTGGTTCTTAAATGCAGTACAACAAAACCCAGGTTTTCCTTTTCATATTTTATATTCAGATGAAAGTAGATTTACGAAGCAAGGTATGTTTAACAGAAATAATACTAGGTACTGGGCTCAAGAAAATCCGAGGTTGGTAGGGCGGGGGAATATTCAGGAAAGATTTGGGTTTAACTGTTGGCTTGGAGTACTTGGAGATCGAATAATTGGACCCATATTTTTTTATGGAGCACTTACTGGCGAAAGATATTTATTCTTTTTACAAAACCAGACAGCAGAATTTGTTGACTTACTTCCTCTTGCCTATTTACAAAATCTGTTTTTCCAACAAGATGGTGCTCCCCCACATAATTCCAGAAGAGTGATGGAATATTTAAACAGCTTGCATGGTGAACGCCTTATCGCAAATCAACGTCATATCAGGTGGCCTCCTAGGTCACCTGACTTAACACCCCTCGACTATTATGTATGGGGCCCTCTCAAAAATAAAGTTTATAAAACTTCTTCAAATACCCGTGAAGAGCTGCAAAATAAAGTTGTACGCCTGTACGGGCTCTTAATGAAATAACGCCGGCTGAATTGCGTAGAGCCATTCAAGCAACTGTACGCAGAGCCGAATTGTGTATAGAAAAAAATGGTGGACGTTTTGAACAATATCTATAAATGTCAATTTATGGTTTAATTATATTAATTATTTTAAAGATACCTACTGTTACCTAGTTTAAGTTTAATTGTTCAAACGGAATTGATTTTTATTTATTTATAGGCCCGATATTTATGTTCATTTAAATGAAACTCCGAAAACTGAACTGATGTCGCATTCTATTGCAAATGTCCTTGTGGATGTAATTGTGTTTACCTCCACATACCTATGCTAAACTTAATTGTAACGTTCTTTGCGCTCACAATTATTAAATCTTTGATAGCTCAAGATTGCCTATAACTACACGAGTCTGTCTGACAGCTGATATTGTTTTATAGCATTCAATGGCTACTATGATTTTTCCAATGTTATTAGGTTACCAGATTTACACAGAAATGTGCCATTTTAGTTTCCAAAGCCCACTAATCTATTATTTATTAGCCGCATGTTTCTAAAAGCTTGGTTGCATTGTATTTTGGCTGCAATCTCAAATATTTCTGAGCGGATTTTCAAAATTTTGGTATCATTAGATTCGTATGAAAATGAGGTATTTAAAAATGTTGGTGAAAGATTAAATTCCCATTTAAAAAAACCGAGTTAGTGGGTAAAAATCACATTTAAAAATTTTAAACGCCTCTAGAGAATTAAGTAATGCAATCATATTGCTCTTTTTATTTTTATAGTAACGTAGCACACAAACTAAAACATGTTTTGGGCACCACAGCACTCTGGATTCAGAAATAGATTTTTTAATAAAATTTTTAACGTTTATCAAAAGGTGACCAAAATGGATGTGTTGTATTCAAAATTTCCTCTAGATTACAAAAATGTAAAAATATATAGGGTGTTCCATTTAAAAATCGAAAGTTGTGGGCATTTCCGGTCAAACCGGATGTGCACCAAACTTGTTTTTTTATTGAAAAGATGGCATTTTATTCGTGTAATAAGGCCTCCAAATTTCAGTTTTCTATTCCAAATATTTTAGGAAATATCGGGGCGAGCGCAATTCGTGACTCACCCGGTATGCTCTTTGTTTTGTATTTGCGAAGAGTATAATAACACGATTTAAACCAGAGTAATAGGTGGTTAAAGTTAGTTATACATATCAAATTTTATCACTCAAAATTTTGAAATTATATGGACGTGTACATCTTCAAAAATAAATTTTGGAGATTTTTTTTCACTCATGCTTTTTTATATATTACTTCAAGAGTAATATATGAAAGTTTCAGGTTTTTGTCTTAAAAATTGTAGAAATGGTAGAGTTTTTACCGATTTCATCTCTTTATGTTTCATATATACAGGGTGTTTCGTGAGTGACTGGCCATACGCTAGTGAGGGGTACAGAACCCTAAGACGATTTAAGAATGACCTTTATTAGATCTCTAGTGCCTCTCGTTTTTAATATACAGCGTGTTTTCTATTCTTTGCCAAAATTTAGATCGGCCGTATTTTTTTAATGGCTGTAGCAAATTGTACCAAATTTAATAGATATGTTTTACTACATAATAGAGGTCTACATATTCAGTATCGAAAAATAAAAAAGTCAAGGCCTGAGCCAATTTTTTTAATTTTGGATCTTCCCTAAAAATATCATCCTGTGTATGAATTTTGGTAATGTACAATACAGATTTTCAAAATGTGCCTGAACCACGTAGTTAAATTTTTTGGCACACTTTTAACGCCTCGAGAATTAACAGCTGAGTTCCACAATAAATCCATTAAAAAAATATTTGGGTGACTTTCGATGAAAAAACATCAGTAACTACATGGACGACATTAGTTTTGTGGGGAAAGATTTAATTTTACTGTATGTTTGTTAGAATTTACTACAACGATGTTTATCAAGGCTCACGAGATTTTTTAAATTGATTTATATGGTTGCTAATTCTCGAATCATTAAAACTGCGTAAAAACTGACTAAATAGTTCAATTACGTTATTATAATATTATGTTGAGGTTGGAGGCAGACATTTTGAAAATTTGTTATAGTAATTTTTTTTTAAATTATTTTTTGTTCGTTACATTTTAGTTGTGTTATTTCAATTTCGTGTAATTGTATTGGATCAAATTCTTTTTAACTAATTGTACTAACTATTTAGGAGCTTTATTGTCTCAGTTATTTCACTTCCATATAATTTTTACTCTTTTGTATTTGTTCTAATAAATAAAAATTTTGTTTACATTTTTACATATTCAATTTTTTTTTTTTTGACTTTTGTTGGCATTTACGTATTTTTACGTTTTTTTATCGTTGTAGCAAATTCTAACAAACAAACAGTAAAATTAAATTTTTCCCCACAAAATTAATGTCGTTCATGTAGTTACTGACGTTTTTGTGACCCAAAGTCACCCAAATATTTTTTAAATGGATTTATTGTGAAACTTAGCTGTTAAAGGTGTGCCAACAAAACTAACTACATGATTCAGACACACTATTAGACTATTTTGAAAATCTGTATTGTACATTGCCAAAATCCATATACAGGATGATGTTTTTAGGTAAGATCCAAAATTTAATAAATTGGCTCAGGCCCTAACTTTTTTTTTTTTCGATACTGAAATATGTAGACCACTATTAAATTTGGTACAATTTGCTACAGCCATTAAAAACATACGGCCGATCTATATTTTGGCAAAGAATAGAAAACACGCTGTATATCAGAAACGAGAGGCACTAGAGATCTAATAAAGGTCATTCTTAAATCGTCTTAGGGTTCTGTACCCCTTACTAACGTATGGCCAGTCACTCACGAAACACCCTGTATACTGCTTCTACATACATTCATTTTTATATTTGAAAATGTGTAAGATTTGTTCAGCTCAATTTCATTAATTACTTCAAAAGTTTCAGCGAATTTAGTGTAACGCGTCCGAGACTGCGTCATGCGTTAAACAAAAAAAAATTGGAGCCTAAATTTTTGATTGTACAAAAACTTCATATACGTTTTTGATGTGAAATTTCCTCCTCTGTCACCTAGGGCTATTATTTTTTTTGTTTTTTTATTTTTCGAGTTATTGGCCAAGTACCGAATTTCGGCCAATATTTTCGATTTTTTTAGGAGTCGCCGGCACCTTACAGCTGTACACTTTTTTCATCGTATTCTACACCAAAAAAAATCGGTAAAGGTATTTACACAGAACTTCCCTCGTTATTTGTGCATGGCGGTCACTCTAAAAAATTATTAATTACGAAATGACATTGAGATACAGATCGGAATACAGTTATTGCTATTATTACAAAAAAACCTTATAACTTTTGGTCAAAAAAATATACAGAGTGCTCATCCAACAGCAAAAGTTCAATACTAAATAACAGGTGCCAAATATGGAAGGCTTGCGCAAATACCTTTACAAATGTCCACCATGACTGAATTATTTCTTGGGATGCCATTATTCAATAAAAGTATATAATAGGTGCATATGCCAAACATTATTGCCATCTGTCACATTTTCAATTCCACATTCACGTAATGGAGTGGAAGTATAGTGGTGGTTAAAAAATATAAAAAAATTTCAAAACTTTTTTTTTAATAGGTTTAGAATGTCACGAAACGCGAAAATTTTAAATTTGAACAAAAAAAATTTTTCCCTCTATTCGAGTTAATTTTTTTTCCAAAATGGTGAAAGGATGTGGCAATTTTTTTTTCTGAAATAGGTTTTAAATGTCATGAAACGTGAAAATTTTAAATTTGAGCAAAAAAAATATTTCGTCCATTCTATAATAGTGATAAATAGATTACCTAAACATGTTTTAAAATTTTTTTAAAAATTGTTCATAAACATTTTTAAATGTGTTTGAATAATTTTAGAATGCCACGGAAACGTGGAAATTTTAAATCTGAACAAAGAAAAAAAATCCATCTATTTTAGTGGTAAATTTTTTTTCAAAATTTAAAAAAAAATTTCAATTTTTTTTTTAAATAGGTAGCTATGAAACGTGGAAATTTAAAATTTTAAGAAAAAAAATTCCATCTGTTTTAGTGGTAAAAATTTTTTCAAAAATGTTTGTAAAAAATTTTGAAACATTTTTTTCTTTTAAATAGGTTTAGAATGCCATGAAACGTGGAAATTTTAAATTTGAACAAAGAAAAACATTTTTTTTAGTGGTAAAAATTTTTTCAATGTTGGTGGAAAAAATTTTCAAAAATTTTTTTTTTCAGAAATAGGTTTAGCGTGTCATGAAACGTGGAAATTTTAAATTTGAGCAAAAAAAATTTTTTTTCATCTTGGTAAAAATTTTTTCAAAAATGGTGAAAAAAATTTTAAAATTTTTTTTTCCCGAAATAGCATTAGCGCGTCATGAAATGTGGAAATTTTAAATTTGAGCGAAAAAAAATTTTTGTCACTATTTATTCAGTTTAGACGGTCCACCCTGTATATTTTCCAGTGAAATTTCTACCATTTCTGCGCTGACAGCAGCGTCAACTACCTACCAAATTTGACTGCTCTCCGTCAAGTAGTTTTTTAGTAAATGCACCAACAGACAGACCGACAGACAGACAGACTGACGGAATTGAAAAACCTATATTTTCGTAATCTCCGTGATCTGAAACGTCAGAATCCGAAAAAATCTCGGAGGGTGATTTTTTCTCGAATACAATGCCTCCCTTCGGTATGCGAGGGAAGTAAAAAGACTTATCCTGAAAGATTCAGCCATTAACATTTAGTGACGCCTTAAAACCCCTGAAGACACTGTGAATCTTTATTTAAAATGTTTTGGCAGTCATACCTACACGCTGATAGCTCAGCAACTACTGTTTTAACGGTTTTTAGAGTATTCGAATTTATTTAAAAAATATGGAGAATTTCTCATGAAATGATGAAACAAATGATAAATGAATATAAAAAATTAAAAATTTGAGCAACTTTATTATCAGAACATTTCTTCAAATTTCATAAGGTTGAGGAAGTACCTATTTATCGTCTCCTCACTGCCGACTCACCCTGTATAAAAAAAATAGTAATCACCTAATTGCATGTATCTTTAATCCAACTAATCCGATATTATCTTTAATTATCGGTTATTTTAACCTTGTGTTTAGTTAAAACTCGTCCGACTACTATGATTTAGCATTTTAAACGTGTTTACGGACAGTGGCGTACGAAGACACTGTCCGCCGGATAATCTCAGCGAAGCAATGGTGCTAAAACAAATTCGTCATATTTTCTAAAGTTTGTTAAAAGTATCTAACTACTCATCATAATTGCACTCGGGCGTGGCCGAACGCGGATACTAATTTGACTTAAGGTCGGTGAAGTAGATTTTTTTTTATTTAAACAGGTTTTTACGTTTAAACATATACAGGGTGTCTAAAAATACGTCATACGGCCGTTTTCACGATGCCTGATTTCTTAGTAAATATTTTTGTATGAAAAGTACAACTTTTACTCTGCCAAAGGTTGAATAGTTGTCTTTGAAGAGCACTGTCCGATAAAATTGAGAAAAGAATATGACAATTTTTGGCATTTAAAAAGTTGTCTTAATATGACAGATAAAGAAAATCGTGTCAGATTGCTTTTGTATACGTAATTTGACATTAATTCTTATCAAACGTTGTTCTCAAAGTTAACTTAATAGTATATTATTCAACGAGCATATAATGATGACTGTTATTCACGAGGGTGAATCACCAGAGTGAATAGTAACCATTATATGCGAGTAGAGTACCATACTTTGTCCACAACTATTAAGTATTTAATATTTATTTAATTCATCTTCATTTCCCCTATTTAAGAGAGATTCATACAAGCCATTTTCAATATATTTTGTACGTGGACATTTCCTGTCAATCAGGTAGGCGAATTGTATAACATTTTAGAGCACCAAGATTTTAATATAAGAAATGTGTTAACCTTGATTCGATTATAGTATGTTACTGATTGATATTGATACATTACAAGGATACAATTAACTATTTTAAGTTTTTATGATCGTATATTTAATGTATCTCTCATGAAATTTGTTTTACAAATATCACTCTTAGGTTAAAGATCGACAAAAGAGTCGTTGTTTAAGTGCCCCCTCTTTCTTGTTGACAAACCGTGTAATTTTAAATTCAGATTTATTTTAAAAAATTATAATTAGTTCAATGTTTTTTAAGTAAAATTCAGTAGCTTACTCAAAAAAATATTTCCAAAGGAAATAGTTTAATCCAGATTGCCAATATAAATTTTTTTAAATAGAACTCAGTCTTTATAATCGTTTCAAGAATAGCAAGTTATATGTACCATTGAAATATTTTCACAAGGTTATACAGATCGTTTCATAGGTAATAAAATAAAATATATCTTTATTAGCTTTGCTATATAGTTCAAAAAATAAGTATGATTAAGAAATATGTTGTAAAAAAATAGTACGAGATAAAAATACAATGTATGAAACACAGAGTAATGAAAAATTATATTTAACACAAATCAAACAAAAATATAACTTTATGTTGGCCAATTTTGGTCTGTACATACTTGATACATTTAATTTTGAAGACATGATTGGAGGAGTTTTTAATTTCTTGGAGCAAATCATTATAAAATCATAAAACTTTTTTCAAACAGATGATTTTGTCCATGATTATATTATATATTTCTACATAAAAGTTGTGAAAGTTAGGTGTGTTATAATCATTCAATTCATTAACAAAAAAATGTATAGAGCAGATGTGTAGTGGGGCCAGAACGCCCTACTTTTTTTTATGGGGAAAATAAAAGTAATAAGACACTGGTTTCTGTGGTATACTATGCTGGTCTCTAGATATGTCTTTATTTGTTTGGATTATTGACAAAACATGCGCCAGCAAGACTATTTTTTTCTCGAAAACTTTTTTAGCTAGGCGAATGAAACAAAAAGGTTCTGTTATGCCACTAGTTGGTCTATATTTTATAAATTTTTTATTTTGGATTTTTTTAAATAATTTTAAATTATTTGAAAAACTGAAATAATTGGAGATTTTTTTTTATAGTTAGGTAAGAGATACAATCACCAAAAAGATTTACAATATGGGTAATTATTTTACCATTTCTACTAAGGCCAATAATTATAAAAATTTCCATAAAAAAAATGTTATCTGAGATTTCCCTTCTGTCGCGCGCAAAAAATTTCAAATGAACGAAAATTCGCGCGTATTAAAAATACAAATTTTGCAATTTTTGTCAATATCGATTTTCTCGAAAACCATGGCATATACAAGAAAATTACAAGAGGACTTTTTTTTAGACAATTAGTCGAGCTTTCTTTTTTATGATGAGCAATATTTTATATATTTAACGGTTAACGAATTATCAGTAAAATAAGGCTTTTTTCACCGAAGGGGTGGTTTTTTGGGGGGTTGTCGCGGCACCCCCATAACTGATTTTTGTGGTTTTGTGATGTTTAATCCTCGCACTAACAGTTATGGAAGGAAAATCTCTTTTTGCGAGCTTCAAGTGTATTTTTTACTTTACCGACTGGACTATAATTGTTTCATTAAAAACAAATGGATGCAACACTTTTAAAGAACTTAAGTTCGTTTTTGATTGGTTTTGTGTATCTCTTATTTAATGCAACTATGTTATATGTATATACCTGCATTATAGAATGAAGTTATAGTAAAAATTCACGTTGAAAGAAAATGGGTGCAAGACCTAAAAAAAAATAATTTTATTAAAGGAAGGATAACCTAAAAAAAGTAAAAAGTAATAGTTTTTGATGGAGTAAATTTCAAATTATTTTCAAATAACTACAATTTTTTCTAAAATAATTGAAGCATCATATGTTTATTCAGATAACTGTACCTCGGTCAATTTTTGTCCTAGAGAAACGCGTTTTTTAGATATGTACAGATTAAATTTCAATGCAAGTGTTTAATCAGCGTAGAGTCGGATCCAGTTTAAAATGACCAATGTATGAATTAATGTTGCGCATACGTTTTCACTATCTCTTGAACACAAACTTAGCAATAGCCTAAAGACATTGTCAATGTATGTCTACCAAGATTCTTTCTCACTTCTTTTGAGACGGAAATATGAAATGTACACTGAGGAGTGATAAACATAGTTATAAGCTCAGCGATTCTCAAACTGTGTGATTTAACGACGAATATTATTTATTCCAGTGAACTAACACCACTCTAAATATGAAAAACGTCTTTATATGAAATATTTAAGTTACTTTTAGTGGTAAATAGTGGATATTCATCCGTCAAACGAACAATGTCAAACCACTAAGTCTTACAATCTTCTAGTATGTACATATTACACGTTTTAGAATATAATGAACATAGGATCGCGTAACTCAATCAGTAAGATACTCGAACAGCAATAAATGTAAATGGGGAAGCTGCAAATTCGATCTCGATCCTCACTTCTACTTTTTTTTTATTTAAGCTCTGTTAAAAGTTAATAAATTTTTTTCTAAGTTTTGTTAAAACTTCATTTTCACCAAAGATGTGTCTTTTATTACTACTAGCGCGTGTTTATCTCTAATAAAATCGACTTTCTTACGTTATATATTAATACATGAATGGTGAAACGTGCGTCGAGTAGAAAAATTGTTCAAGTGTATAGAGAAAGCTGTAAAGACATGTTTAAACAGAAAAAAATTCTAACTGTTCCTAGCATATTTATTTTGAAATGCATCACACTTTTTACTAAACTGAAAGACAAATTTACGATGCTCTCTTCAAGTCATAATTACAACACGAGACATGGTGATCTTATTTCTATTCCTAACCACAGAACTAGTAATTTTAAACGTTGTTTATACTATAACTGCACAGTTTGCTACAAGCACTACCAAATGAAATTCGTAACATAAAAAATTGTCGTAGGTTAATAAAGGAAACAAAGAAATTTCTCTCTGAAAATGCTTATTATAATGTCCAGGAATTCTTGCATAGAAGCTAATACGGTCTATACCTTGTTTTAAGTGTACATGTGTATGTGTGTTTGTATTTCCATTTTAACCTTGTTTTAAGTGTACATGTATGTGTGTGTGTATTTCCATTTATATATAAAATCTGTGATAAATCATGTATATGATCATTTTAAATTTTTATGTGATTAGTGACTATTTTACTTAATGTTATTATAAGTATCTGTTTGTCTATTGTCTGTTGACACATTTGTTCGTTTGATATATTTATATACACCATTGAATTGACTTGCCATATGTACAAACATTGTATCATCTTGTGGTAAATAAAGAACTAACTAACTAACTTAATTAGGGGGTGATTTTCACATTTTTTTGGCGTCGAAAAAAATAGGGACCAACATTATTTTCGTCATAACTCGCTTAGTTTTGACGCTAGGAACTTTTATAAAAAAATAATATAAAGGTTTTTTCAAGCACTTCAAAAAAGGTTCCATGAGTTTCCCCCGAAAAATGCATTGGTAACTTCAGGTTGAAACTTTCAATTTTGGCGTTTGACGAATAGGAACAAACTTTCAACAAGCTATTACTCCGTTTGCATTGGGTCTACAGACACCATAAACCAACCATTCTTTTTGTTTCTTTATAAGCTACATTTTTACTAAGAATGATTTTTTCGATAAAATACTTACTTTTTGGGTTATTCGCGAAAAACCGTCTGAAAACCTGGGTTTATTGGTTGAAAAATTGACACTTTCACTCGTGAATAAGTCGAAAAGCATTGATTTTCTGAAAAAATTTTATAGAGCAAAAGTTGCTTAGAATTAGTCAATCTATCCATTCCCTTATTTTCTATGAAACATTTTTCACCCCCGGTACAGGGTCAACTTTGAAATAGAGGGTAAGTAGAACCTAGATCCAAATTTTTATGAAAATCGGTGCTGTTTGGCAAAATTATACGGGAAAAAGGTCATTGACTGGACTATTTGTCATAATACAAGTTTTAAATCATGAAGAAGATCGTTTTGATTAGCTACTGTAGTTAATTTACTAAATATAGTAAAATAATTACCACATACCATTACCATTTTGTATGTTGACGTGTGTAAACACTTTGTGTACCAACACCAATAAAGTATTGTATTGTATTGTATTGTATTGTATTGTATTGTACATTTTTTGAGATTAGCATTTATTACTACATATCTTTCTGACTCATTGCATTTTACCGAAATTCCTTGGTATTTTATGACACATTTTCTGATAAGAAAAAAGTAGTTGATGAAGTTTTAATATGTATCTTCTTCCAGTTAGCTGTTATAACCGAATTGGGTTCACCAACGGACCCAAACAGTGCAAACGTAGCCAAAGTTAAGTTCACTGTCCGCCATGCCGGACAGTACAGGATTTCTGTGATGGTAGGCAACCAGCATGTAGCTGGTAGTCCGTTTATGACCGTTTTCGTTGCCGGACCTGCATTTGCACAAAGGACAATAGTAGTGAGACACTGCAGTACTGTAGTATGTACTGCCAACGTAGCACATTTGCTTTACATAGAACCCAGGGATGAATATAGCAATATTTGTCGATATTCTTCGTCCGATGACCCAACCGAGGTAATATCATATTACTTAATAATAATAATAGTTTATTATCCACAATGTTAAATACATTTGCATAAAAGAATAGTGAAATTATACCCAACCCTTAAACAAAAAAGGTAATAGGAAAAAATGAATAAAATTAAATCATTAGAAAACATGCATGAAATAAAATTAAAATATTGACTCCCGGCAAAGATTATAATAAATCTGTGGATCAACTACAAAGTTTACTAAGCCATTTTCTGACACTTTTTCTCTTTGATAAATTTTTTATAAATTTTGTGATTAGTTCCACATTAAAGCTGAGATTTTTCTCTACATTTTATGTTATTTTCATTTTATTAGGGGCTCTGAATAGTAAGACTTATCGATCAATGAGCCCGGTCGTACGAAACTCCCGGAGAATTCTCATTTTTCGCGCATTTCGAAGCGGCTTAAAACTATAAGTGGAAAACTCAATTTATCTTTTAAATGGCTGAAGTAAGATAAAAATTTGTAAAGATCTTCTTTGTAGAAAAAGAGACAAGCTACAACTTTTGTTGAGAACTTTTTTCTCTATTTTCATTATTTTGGCCGCTAGAGCAAGAAGACCGAAAATCAAAAAGTTTTTCCAAATTTTTTTGAATTTTCCCGGAAGTGCAAAGAATGCATCATCTCATTCTCCAGGTTATTACCTACCTAAATCCCGGAGATGATCCTTTTATTAATTTTTGTTACCCTAAATGGCTAGTTTGCCTGTACTATTAGTCTTTGGATCTTGTAGGTTTTTATATGTTGAAAGCTTTTTTAACTTAATGTAAGCTTTTTGACACATAACTGACTTGGTTAGTAAATTTCAAATTGTTACTCATAACAAGTCCCAGGTTCTGTATAGTAGTGACACGTGGAATTATTTCACTATCTATTAACAGTTCAAAGTTGGCCGTTGCCTGCAAGCTACTACTAGTGCCAGAAATAATGCATTCACTCTTTTTAAGATTGAGTACTAATGAGTTTTGCCTAGTCCAGTTGTAACTAGGAAAAAATCGTTATTAGGCTTTCTGACTGCTTCATGAGCGTCTTTTGGGTTAAAATGAAGGTATAACTGAATATTATCAGCATACATGTGAATTTGACAGAAATTTGCGATAAGCTGCAAATCCGCAATGAAAGTGGTAAAGAATACCAGGCCCAGGATAGAACCCTGAGGTACACCCGATCTTATTACTCTTCTTTCAGAGGTGTCAGTTTTGTTAGATGAGTTTATACAGATATACTGAGAGTGGAGGATTTTAACTTTAGAAAAATCCTGCTGAAATACCTTCAGACATAGTCCAGTGAAATTAATAAATTTTTTACCAAAAATTCTGGCCACGGTATTTGCATGTGGTATTGGTAGGGCATTAGCGTTAGCCGCCATATTGGAGAACAGTTTTTTGCTGTTGTTTCGGATACAGTAAAATTATTAAGGCCATTTTTTGTTCAGAACTAAGTGTCCCATTTTCTTTATTGAAAACTTTTTTTGTAAAATCGTTAGTTTTTGAATTACAGGGTCTTAAAATTCATTACGATTACCTTTATAATGAAGTTTAATCATTTTAATGCATGAAGCAATTTATCCTAATGCTTATCAACATTTTTTAGGGTTACACTGTAAATATTACTCAACTAGGAAGTTACTCTCAAGAATCTAACTTAGATATAGAAGCAGACAATTTTACCACTAACTTAGATTATGATTGGGAGAGTCAACGTGTTAGCGTCCAGTTAAAATTCGTTCGAGAAGGGTGTTACCATGCCACCATATTCTACCATGGAAGCGAGTTACACAACGGAGATTTCGATATTATCGTTTTGAACAGTAAGTGGATATACATACATCTTTAACAAAATTTTCTGTCATTTCGTGCATGACTTTTGTCCCTCTTTAGTATCTGTTATACTTGGAACATTCACTGCAATAGATATTTTTCAGGTATCGATTCAACGTTGGTACATAAAAATGTGGCGTCAAAGAACCACAACGTCTGTTACGATGCAAAACTGATAGGTATCAATGGGGAACGAATGTCAAAGCCAAAAAAAGTGTTATGCTACGTTTCGCCAAAGCAGTTAATAGTTAAAGAACTTATTTTAAAATTCATACCAAAGAGATTGTTTACATTTAGGCTATGTCCCTCTACGAAGGTAATTGACCCATAGACTCTTAAACCTCTACACCGCAATTGAATATGTTTTATTTTCAGTTCAACTTCAAGTCAGATTCGCTGAAATTGGGCGACAGTTACTCCAATTCATTCACGATAGACGATGGCTGCCAGCCCAAAATAGAACTTGTGTCGAAGGAGCGCAACGTTATAGCTGCTACTTTTGCACAGTTTCTGCTCAAGAATATGGGAGGATCCGAAACATTCAAAGACAAGCAGGATTTCTTTTACCATGAGGTGAGAAAGTTTCACCAGAAACATTACCACGAGAAGTTGTCGATGAAAGTGAACAGAGAAAAATTGTTAGAGTCGAGTATGAAGGCGACTAAGAACTTTTCAGTTTCTGATTGGTGCAGGAACTTTGAGGTTACGTTCCAGGGAGAACAAGGTGAGTGCAATTTTTGAGTATCTGTAGCAGCATACATGACAAATAAATTATTATTATTATTACTATTATTATTTTGCAGTTCAGCTATTAATATCTTAAATCTTTTGCAGGCATAGATTGGGGTGGGCTCCGTAGGGAGTGGTTCGAATTGATATGTGCCCAACTGTTTGACGCCAAACATGGGCTTTTTACGAGTTTCCATGAAGGGCAACAATCTCTAGTCCATCCAAATCCCCACCGACCTCAGCATTTGAAGTTAAGACATTACGAGTTCGCCGGGAAAATCGTGGGAAAATGTCTGTACGAGAGTGCTTTGGGGGGATCTTACAGACAATTAGTTAGAGCTAGGTTTACTAGATCTTTTTTAGCACAAGTCATAGGCCTTCGCGTACATTATAAGGTAAGTCCAAGATTATGTCGGTTTGATACACAATTATTGATTTTTTCTTTCTTTCAGTATTTCGAACAAGACGATCCAGATTTGTATTTATCGAAAATCAAGTACCTTCTGGAGAATAATATCGACGAAATCGAAACGGAGCTTTATTTTGTAGAGGAGCACTACGATTCTGTTGGACAGTTAATTAAGAACGTCGAACTTATTCCGAACGGTTCGAAAATCAAAGTATTGAACTGTACGAAACTGCAATATTTAGACGCCTTAGCGCAGTACAAATTAGCTACAAGCATTAAGGAAGAAATGGAAGCATTTCTAAAGGGGCTGAACGAACTCATTCCCGATAATCTTTTAAGCATTTTTGATGAAAATGAATTAGAAGTAAGTAGAAGTTGTAGTGATGACTCTTTCATCAGTTTGATTTTCCGCCGGTAGAGCGTGGTAATATTTAAAAAAATAATGTATGGGGCTTGAAAATGTTCATGTACAGTCCAAATCACAAATGTTGTCGTTCTCATCATCAATTTATGTACTTTTCAAAGACGAGGGGCGCGTCTGCTGGGGCTATTTCAGAAGTTCCAAGCGTAACGATGGGTCAAGGCAAAATGGGTCAAGGAGAAATTTGTTCTGAATTTAGAGGAGTCATCGCTTACAGTTATGGACAATATGCCTTATCACAGTGTATTGGTAGAAAAACAGCCAAAATCATCTTGGAAAAAGCATACATCGCCCATTGGCAACAAGTTTAGGACAAAATTATTAACATTAGAACTAATCTGGGTATAGACAAAAGTATTCTACGACGCACGCGTAGGTGAAGAAGAGATATGTAGATGGCAAAGTACTGGGTATGTGGAAGAAATCTCTACGGACAGGTGCTATGGAAAGATGGGCCTCTATGTGGTCGAGCATACAGAATCTTTAATCGACGCATAGTTCAAGTGAGAGCATATTCTGGGGAATGTACCACAAATTATTATTAACGTTCTGGACGACAGCAGTTTGGACGATGATTTCACAAACAGCGATTCCGACTGTTTTGTTTCATTCAATTTAAATTTATTAAAATATTTTTGTTGAACTCCTTTCAAATGGTACACCCATGCGTGCCATTCTGTGTGACCTTGAATCGATTTGATTCGAAAATTAAAAGATCGCGTTAACGACAACATTCGTGATTTGGACTATACATGTCCATGTACTTTGATGAGGTAGTCTATTGTTTGATTTCAAGTTGAGTCTCGAATTTAATGTGTTTTGCTGTTTTGCAGCCTATAATATTAGCCCAAAAAATACAGTTGTATAGAAAAAAAAATCTAAGAAATACTTATGATTCGATGGATGCGATCCGAAGTGGCGAATTCAACCTAAAATATTTGAAAAGTTGAAAAAAAAAACAGTTTTTCTTAAATAAAAGAAAATATGACTAATCGAAAAAAGGTGAACGAGTTTAAATGCTTACTATCCAACTATAAGTATAGCTCACTCCAAGCCGAAAAAGTACCTTTTTGAAAAATGAAAAAATATCTTTTATTTTTCGAGATATACCGATTTTTCGAAAAAAGGCGTTCTCGAAAATCGGATAAATTTGCTCCACAGATGGTTCTACAGTAACGATCTTGGGCTCATTTTCTTTATAAAGAATTGCTGTGAAAGGATTGTAACGGTTTTATTAATGTTAAGGGTAAATAAATGACTTTAAAATAATAGCATTTTTTAGGTTAGGTTTTTTCAAATAATTTTGCCAATTTCGGGGTTCCAGATATATATATTTTTTTGTAAAATTGAAATTGGTAAAATTATTTTTTTAAAAACCTAACCTAAAAAATTTTATTTCAATTATTTTAAAACCATTTATTTACCCAAAATTAATAAAATTCTTGCACATCATGACAATTCTTTATAAAGAAAATGAGCCCAAGATCGTTACTGTAGAACCATCCATGGAGCAAGTCTATCCGATTTTCGAGAACGTCTTTTTTTCGAAAAATCGGTATATCTCGAAAAATAAAAGATATTTTTAAATTTTTCAAAAACATGCTTTTTCGGCTTGCCCTTGAGCTATACATACGGTTGATAATGAGTATTTAAATGAAAATTTGAAAAAGATACAGTGAAAACAAGAAAAGCCGATTTTTGACGGTTTTTTCCATATATCTCGAAAAGTATAGATTGCATCCATCGAATCACAAATCTTAGAATTTTTTTTTATACAACTGTATTTTTTGTTTCCGGGTATACCCGTCTACCTAAGCTTTTAGAACAAGTGCAAATACGAAATGAGATTATAAAATATTTGATAGAATCTTGACTGTTAAAAACAAGTAACGTGTGATACTAACACCCTTCCTTTTGCCACTTTTCATTCTAATCTTTTAATGACAGTGACGTTGGTGTAATTTCTTAGCATCATTTCAAAAATAAATAAATTAATAATATTTGTTTCAATGGGCCTTCCAGCTTTTGCTTTGCGGCACTGGCCAGTACAGCATCGCAGACTTTAAAGCCCATCACGTGGTCAACGGGAATTCGGCTGAATTCAGGCGGATCGTGGGCTGGTTTTGGGCGGCTGTAGGTAATTTTACCCAGGAGGAGATGGCCAGGCTGCTCCAGTTCACTACTGGCTGTTCCCAGCTTCCCCCAGGTGGTTTCAAGGAGTTGACGCCTAGATTCCAAATCACCGCCGCGCCCACTTTCGGAAATTTGCCTACAGCACACACTTGGTAAGTATACTTAAATATTAAAATGACAATAATTTAGAAGCTTTAACTGAGCCAGCTTGAAGCAGAATATTTAACACAGGCAGTTTATTAGATGTATACTAGGTGAGCCCTCGACCAATATTTCGTGCAATCGCGGCATGGCTAAATTCATGAAAAGTATTTAGTTCCAATCAATATTGTTACGTTTATTCACCTTTTAGGAAACACCCTGTATGAATCCGTGGGTTCTAAATAATTTCAACAAGAGATAAATCACTACTAACACTTTATTTAATAATTTACTGACTATACAAATACTTCAAACATTCAAAATAACCTTATTTACTTCTTATTTAACCTCACTTTTTACCGAACGTGTCACTTCTAAAATAAACTTCTTCTTCCGCGCTGGTAATCGCGCCTTATATACTCTGAAATTACATCTAGATTGAACCAGAATCTTCTTCCACCACACTCTAGAAAAGTCCTTGGCTCTTTCTAGAGTCTTTCCAGTCACTATCAGTAGGCATAGGCATAGTCGTAAATATTGACATATTGTAAAAAAATTGATATGTCATAAATTATTTGGTACTTATTTTATCGTTTGCACATTATATATTAGTTTCTAATCCCTTTTGTAAATCTGAATGTAAAAGTGGCTAATTGCTTGGTGCCTTTATATTACGTAAATGGTATAGATGCTGTTTAAAATACCTAGAGGTCAAATAGAGGTCGATGCATTATATAATGTATTAAAATACACACAAAAACACTGTAGTCGTGTATTGTTGGTTGCCCAAAACGCCAAAAAGGTTTTAGTGTAGTTACTTTTATGGTGTGAATGGAACTTCAATATTTACTACTCCTGGTTTAAAAACAGACTATAGATATTTTATTCAAAAGTAGAGGTGTTTCAAAATCTCATGAGCTTTGACCTTGGTATGCGCAGAGACATAACTTCCTAAAAACATCAGATTTAAGATTTTCGCTTTATCCCTAGCTGTCGTTGTTTACTGACCTCCATTCCAACGACCCTTTGAGATTAATTTAGAAACTAATGAATTTCGCGCGAAGTTTTCATCTAATCCCTACAATATGTAAGCGAATCATTTTATTAAATTTCTGTGATAACCGAGTCAATGTTTTCAAAATGTACTTATTCGGAGTAAACTCCGCCTTTTACGCATCTCGCGGTTCATAAGGTTCTGAAAGTACTCTAACAGATGCTGCAGCATGTTTCAAAATTGTTCTGAAGAAAAGTTGTACTTAATGGTAGAAACAATTACTAAACAGTTGAGTAATATTGTTGTACTCTATGTTAAAGTTAAATAATTGGTAACAATTTCAGAAATGTATGTAAACCATTGTTTCCCACTACCAAATTAGTTTTGAAACTGTCGAAAAATGCTACTTGCGATATAGTCCAGTCGGTAACGTAACGAAGCTTGCAAAAAATGTTATCTCAGATTTTCCTTCAGTAACTGTTAGTGCGAGGATTAAACATCACAAATCCACAAAAACCAGTTCTGGGGGTGCCACGCAACCCCCTAAAAAACCACCCCCTTCGGTGGAAAAGGCCTTATTTTACTGATAATTCGTTAATCATTGAAGATATAGAAAAAAATAAAATAAAAAAGATAGCTTGACTAATTGCCTAAAAATAAAGTCCTCTTGTAATTTTCTTGTATATACCATGGTTTTCGAGAAAATCGATAAGTATTGACAAAAATTGAAAAATTTGTATTTTTAATGTGCGCGAATTTTCGTTTAATTGAAATTTTTTGCACCTGGCCTATAGAAAAAATTCAGTTGCTCGAATACCAAACAAACAAGGAAGAAAAATCAAAATTGGTTTTAAAGTGGATATAAAATACTTTCTTGTATTGCCATTTTTGATATTTAGCAGTATACAAAAATTAACAATATAATATAATTATCTCTTGATTTTTTGTGCATCTAACTATTCACAGGCCCATAAAAAATAACTGATTTTAATATAAGTTATAAATGCATTATCTTTTAGTTCAAGGTAGTACTTCACTGCAGAAAAAGTTAGGAATAAAAATATTCATATTTACAAATTTACCAGCATGTTGAAGTTAGCCAAAAAAAAAGGCTGCATATTAAATTTTTCGATATATTTTTATGCAATTTTTTAAGTATTAAATGATTTGGAAACAATAGTTATATGATATATAAACTGAAAAGAAATGTTTTCAGCTGAATTTTCAAGATGTTTGAAATGCGAATATTTTTTCTGCATTGAAGTAATACCTTGAACTAAAAGGTAATGCATTTATAGCTTATATTAAAGTCAGTTATTTTTTATGAGTCTGTGAATAGTTAAAATCACGAGGCAACTATATTTATTGTTATTTTTATATCCTAATAAATATCAATAGCCATCAAAAAAGGAAACACAAGTGAATATTTTATATCTCCTTTAAAGCCCATTTTGATTTATCGTCCTAGCTTGTTTGGTTCTCTAGCAATTCAACTTTTTCTATAGGCTGCGCGCAAAAGATTTCAAATAGACGAAAATTCGTACGCATTAAAAATACAAAATTTGCTATTTTTTTCAATATCGATTTTCTGGCGGTAGGAAATTAGTCAAGCTTTCTTTTTTATATTGAGCGATTTTTTTATATCTTCAACGATTAACGAGTTATCAGTAAAATAAGGCCTTTTTTACTGAAGGGGCGGTTTTTTGGGGGGGGTTGCGCAGCACCCCCAGAACTGGTTTTTATGGTTTTGTGATGTATAGTTTCTGTTATCGAAATCTTTATAATTATTGGACTAATAGAAAATAGCTAATTAACAATTACAAAAATACCCTTTTTATTTCTAATGATCTGAACATTAGTTTTTTATAATCATTTTTAAAGAATTCTTTTAGATTTCAACAGCGCTAATATAATTCTATAGTTAAGTCAATTGAATGCAAAACACAAACTAACCGAGTCTTGGAGTATTGCCTAGTTCTTTTGTTTAGTCTAAAATATAGCTTTGATCACCGCATAAGTGTAGTAGCCTAAATTCATCAGCTACCATTGGTCTGGCCCATGTGCATTAGTAAGTAACATTTGTATTTTTTGCAGTTTCAATCAACTCTGTTTGCCCGACTACGATTGCTACGAGCATTTCGAAAAATCCCTTCTCTTAGCGATTAGCGAAGGAACAGAAGGCTTCGGAATGGTTTGAACCGGACCGCATCCGTTGTTAATGTTAAGTTCTCAGTATTTTACGTTTGCAAAGTGATAATATAGCATTTTCATTATTTTATACTTTGTACTTAATGTTGTTTTAAATCGATATTAACAATAATTATATTTTTCATTGTTAAAGTCTGATAAATTATTTATATATACGGCTAATTAAATTTTTTAAACTATGCACAGTTTATTAATTTATTATGTACTATACCTTTATCTAGAGTGAATTGCTACCAGAGAACTAAGTATGGAAACAAATGACTTTTTGGCACAAACAATGCATTTTTTTTTTAATTTAACATTCTATTAACTGCGTATTAGACTAAATTTGAAACAAAACAGTTTTTTTTCATAATTATCAGTCTCTTTAAACACAATTTAGAAGATTTGTTACAATTTTAGATGATATATTGTTACAAGTCCTAAATATTTTATTTGCTGTTGACCAATATTAAAATATCACTTTTTGGCCCCCATTAGAGGATGTACACTATTCAAGTAGTTAAAATATCAGTCATTTTCAATTACCTTCCACTAAATTACCATATCCAACATTATACATTTATCAAGCCTCTTTTCCACATTACAAGTTCTTGGAGAGTAGTTTCTTGGAATGCTTGCTGAGTGCTGGCACATAATTCATCTCTATTGTCATTGAGTAATATCCGTAAATAAAAATCCAGTAGAGTCAAGTCTGGATGTCGGAGCGGCCAGTGTACTAATGGACTGTTACATCCTTATCCAGTGCAGAGGAAATGGTTTATTTAACCAAATGCGAACTACCCTTTGATTATGAATGGATGACCCATCCAATTGTAGTTTAAGGAATAGTACGGGCAATAGTAATTTTTTAAGAATGTTTTGAAATTCGATATTTAGAAAATTTAAAAACATTTCCGTGTTCAAATTGTTTTCAGAAAAGAGGTCCAGTGATAGTTTCGTTGAATATTCCACACAAGAATTTTCTGAGAATTTTGTGTTTTTTACTTTATTGCAAAATTAGGACTATCTTGTGCCCACCATCTGTAGTTCTATGAAGAAAAAATACTAATCACAGTAAATGGTGCTTCGTCACTGAAATTTATTTTCTTAAGGAGAGAAGGTAGTTAAAAAGTGGCTAATTTTGGCCTAAACTGGGCAACAAAAATTGAACAGAGGTTTTTATTGCATATTTCTCGTAGAATATGATGGTGTATTTGATTTTGCAAAAAAATGGCGGGAAAATATGGAAAAGTTAAGAAAATTGTTGAGAATTCACAAAATCTCCGGCCTGAGATATATTCACAAGTTAAACTTTTAAGTTCCATTATATTTTACTTTGGATTGTGGTGCTTTCTTTTAGTATTTTTCTTGTACAATATGATTTTCTACTTCGCTTTGCCAAAATATGTTAGGAAAATGTGGAAGAATTAAAAGAATGCTAAGAAATTTACAAATTCGATTCTGTAATATTCAAAATTTTAACTTTTTAAGATTCAGAGCTTATTATGAGATTCAGGTGGTTTCTTGTAGTATTTTTCCCGTAAGATGCGAGAAAATGTTTTGGGAAAAAGCGTAAAAATTAAAAAAAATGCTTGAAAAGTCCTCAATTTTGCCAGATAATTACTACGAGATAAATCCACTATAATATCAAGTTAATAATGTTGGTTTTTAATATGTTTCACTTGGGAATCACGCAGACTAGATTTTGTGAGTTTTCATACATTTTCTTAAAAGGTTTGCTCGAATTTGTGAACTTTTAAGCATTTTCTTAATTTTTCCGAATCTTCCCGACATTTTTTGGCAAAGCGAAGTAAAGCAATATCAAAATACTAAAAGATACCACTATGGTGGTATCTTTTAGTATTATCTAGATCATGATCTAGAATAAAAGATTATAGATCTTGAAAGTATAACTTGTGAATATGTCAGACAGGTCTTTTAATATTCAAGCATTTTCATAACTTTTCCACATTTTCCCACTACTTTTCCGTAAAACCGAAAACATCATCGCATTTTACAGGAAAAATGAGTAGAGATCTTCAGCCGATACTGGGTCTGCCCCCACCACTTTTTGAGCTCTTGAATTCGGTTTGCACTATACCTTGAAAAGTACATTTGACAGTGAAGATTTTCAAACGTACTTTTCAATCAATTGATCTAGATCAAGTGCAAACCGAATTCAAGAGCAGGAGCTGGCTACAGCTCACGCTACGTTGTCCGTGGCGAAATGGCTGAAGATCTCTAATAAAATTCTATCAAAAACCGTGGTCAGTTGCCCAGCTTAGACCAAAATTAGCCACCTTTTAACATCCTCCCTTGTGTCATTTAAATAGTTTCCTTGTGGCCATAAGTAAAACTCCAACCTTCTTGCATTATCTCCGTGTTCAGGTGTATGCAGAAACTTCGGTTTATACTCTTTTAGTTTATTACACAACTCCACGTTTTACTTCTAGTCCGGGGAAATTATACCTTCAGAAACTACGATTTCTAGGAAAATTTTGGGGCTAGCTGGAAATTGGCCTATCCCCTACAGAATTTGCTCAGGAATCCGAAAAAAATAGTGTTGACCACTCAAAATGGCGGCTTGAATTGTTATTTAACCTTTTTTTAAGAAAAATTAATTTCGCAACTTAGTTTTTTGCTTATATCTTCGCTTGTAAAGGTTATAGAAAGACGTTTGACCCGTCAGCTTTTTCGTCTTGAACTCCCCTATAAGCTACGTCTACGTAAGGAACGAAATTTCAATTGTTATTAACATTTTATGGCAAAAAACTGAAATAGTTTAATTTTTCGATCCTCGAACTTTGAAGTAATGTAGAAGCAAATGTAAAATTCACATGTTAACGATATTATAAGAAATAATACATCTTCTTACCCTTAAAAAAATGCGCTTTGTTCCGTTCCAACATATAAAATGCTTTTTTTGCAATTAATTTTTTTTTTTAATTGAGACATAACAAAAAATAAAACTAATATTTTACAATTCTGCTTGGATTTATACATTCCATTTGACGAATGCTTTCATAATCAAAAAGAATATTGCAAAAAAAAAAATATTTTCTACTTCTTTACGTAAAAAGATTGTTGCAACTTAAACAAATGTAAATATCTTGCTGGATTTTGCATAAAATTTGTTCATATCTCGGCTTTAGAGCATCGTAGAACGGACTATTTTAAAATTCGTGTTTTTCATGACGATTAAAATGTCGTTGGTTGCATTTAATTTTATGCAAAATCCACCGAGATATATACATTTACTTAAATTGTTTTCTTGTGTAACAAAAGTCGAAATTTTAAATTTTTTGCAATGTTCTTCTTGGTTATGAAAATATACGTCAAATAGAATATATGAACCAAAGTAGAATTGGAAAATATTAATATGATTTTTTTGTTATAACAGTCAACAGTCTCAGTTTAAGAAAACAATTTTTTTATTGCAAAAGAAGTAATTAATATTTTGCAACGGAACAAAGTACATTTTTTTAGGGTAGAGAGATGTACTATTTCTTATAATATCGTTAACATACAGATTTTATATTTGCTTTTACATTACTTCAAAGTTCGAGGATCGAGAAATTAAATTTTTTCAGTTACCGTAAAATGTTATTAACAACTGAAATTTCGTTCATTGCGTAAAAGTACCTTGTAGTGGAGTTAAAGACGAAGAAATTGACGGGTCAAACGTCTTTCTACAACCTTTATAAGCGAAGATATAAGCAAAAAAGTCAGTTGCAAAATTTTTTTTTTTTTTAAGTTAAATAACAATTGAAGTCGCAATTTTGAGTGGTCAACACTATTTTTTTCGAATTCCTGAGGAAATTCTGTAGGGGATAGACCATTTTTTAGCTAGTGCCAAAACTTTCCGTAACATTTTCCTAATTTCCCCAGAGTATTTTGGAAACATTTAATTGCAAAATTAATTTTCGAACGTTTTGCAATTAACATGCAATGTATCATTTTATTAGTCACGGCTCAATTTAATTATGATTTACATGAATATGAAAAATAATTAACTAGACAGTCTATCAGTGACAGTCAAGCAGTAAGGTTGATTCTCCCCTGATCAGATAAATTTAGTGACTTATTTTAAATTTCCATTACTTAAAATGAGTGATGAAAGTAGTGGAAGCGAAATGAAAATAAGTGAAAGTGAAAAGGACACTTGGAAAACTGTGAGGAAGAAAAAAGATAAAAACAAAAGGCCTCTAGACTCCCCTCCAATTTCAAGGAAGAAGACAAAAACTATTTCACCTGAAGAGATAAATACTATCATCCTAGGAACTCCACAAAAAGATTCTAACATAAAAACAAGCCAGATAAGCACAAGACAAAACACAAACAAAAATTCCACAACAAAAAACTACTCAGCTAAAATGAATGAGATAAAACTTAAACAGTACAATCATTTATTTTACATTAATACATCCACCACAATAAGCAGGCTAGAAATGGCAGAGATATGGGAAAATGAAAGACCCAACAACCATGACATAATACTAAAAACAACTAAAGGATTTTTATTGAAGTCTAACACCACTAAAATCATTTTAAATAATACTCTACAAAAACTGAAATCTCGAGAGAAAATTTCAAGTTTTTCTGAAACTAACACTCTGTCAAAATCTTCATCAAAACCAGCAACAAGCCAGCAATCTTTCTCTTGTGTTATTGCCGCAGTAGAGCTTGACATAAGCGCCGATCAGATTAGTGAAAATCTTAAAAAATTACACATTGAACACAGATACTGCAAAAGAATTATCTCAAAATCCACCAATCAACCATGCCATTATATAAGAATTATAACTACATGTGTTTCATCCTATGAAAAACTGTTAAACGAAGGGCTCTTCTACAAATGTAGGCACTATCTTGTATATCCAAGCACTCCTCCGCCACCAGCACCATTACCTTGTAATAAGTGCCTTGAATTCACACACACATCTGAGAATTGTAATGCACCCCCAAAATGCACTAAATGTGGTCAAAATCATAACACCAATAAATGTAAAACCAATCTTCCTCCAAAATGTACGGCTTGTGGAGCAGAGGATCATCAAGCATGGTCATTTAAATGTACTAAACGTCCTACCAAACCCATAGAAGGCATACCAAATATACCAGTAAAATTATTAAATAAAAAATCCAGTGAAATTACAGATTCGACGAAGAAGACCTCTAAAATACATGCACCTCTCACTGTACATGATTTAATCATAAATACTTACATACACAAATTAAACAAGCCGAAGAATACAAACAGAGACGAATTATTACTCAAATTAAGGAAACGATTTATTGCCGACTATAACATTGACACCACAGTTTCATTTATTTCTGGAAACAGAATTTATATTTTAATGTTCGATATGAGCTTTCCTGATCTACCTTCACCAACAGAACCTATACACGGAGAAAATAATGTGCAAGTGCTCGTCCAAACTTAATATACTTTACACAAATGTAAACAGTTATATTCCTAAAAAACACATAATTAACCATGTAGTAGAATCCTATGATATAAACTGTGCACTATTTGTCGAGTCTAAAACCAAATCCGATTCAAACACTAAATACCGAAACTGGCACATCCTGCAACAAAATGGAAACATACTTCAAAATAATGTTAGAGGAGGCAGTCTTGCTCAAATACACCCTAACCTTAAAATGAGAAGAGAAAATTCTCCACGAATAAATAATCCTCTTAATGAAACAGTACATTTTTCCATCCCTTTTCTAGACGATAACATACATATATTTCTCGTATATATCCACCCAACATCTGGTATCGAAGAAACAATTTTTAATAAGGCCATGCAGTACAAGTATGGGATTATTATTGGAGACTTTAATGTTAACGCAGCAAAAAGGAGGCAATTAAATAACTTTTTAAAAAATACCAACTTTGTAAAAGTACAGACATCACCCACCTTCATCATGCCTAACAATCCAGACTCAACGCCAGATTTAGTGTTACACACCAGGAACATCTCTAACAACATTGATGACATAGAATTAATACCAGACATAGGATCAGACCATCTCTCAATAAAAATTACAATTGATTTGAACAGAGCCATTAATCAGGAAGAAACTACAATTAAATACAAATTCTCACAGTGCAATATCGAAAAAGTGAACAAAGAAATTAAAACGTATATAAATCATAATAAAAACAAACTCATATCTCCCGAAGGTATTTCAAATTTCAATATTAAACTCCAAGAATCCATTTTAGCAAACACTCCTAAAATGAACACCCAGTATCATACTCATGAATTACCACCGTTTATTGTAAAACTGATTAAAATAAAACGCAAGATGTATCGAGAGTATAAAAACAACAACAACATAGAATTTAAAAGAAAAATAAATGAATTTAATAAAAATATTCACAAAATGATAGAACATTACAGAACACACAAATGGTTGGAATCATGTCAAAAAATTAATGAACTTCAGGGAAGAAATTATTATCAGCAAATCAATAAACTGTCAAAATATAAAATCAAACATTCTATTCCACCTCTGGTAGAAAATGGTAAGCAACATAATTCTGATGCAGATAAAGCCAACCTATTCGCTACACATTTTGAAAAAACATATAAACAGGAAGACTCCCCTAATTTTAACCAACAACTGTTTGAAGAAGTAAACGAATGGTATGAACAATATTTCAATCAAAATTTGGCACCTAGCAACCATGAATTAAATGAAGAAAAATACTTTCAGATATTAACTGCGCAAAAGAATACTTCGCCAGGATACGACAACGTTCCTTGGGCAATCGTGAAAAAACTCGATTATGAAATACATAGATATATTATAACTATTTTTGAATATTGCGTAAACCACTGTTATTTCCCGGGCGACTGGAAAAAGGGACAAATAATAACAATTCCTAAACCAAACTCGGACAACACAAATGCTAACAATTATCGACCTATAACACTTTTGCCAGTGCTTGGAAAACTTTTTGAAAAAATAATAAGGGCTAAAATTCAGGAACTAATGCAGGACAATATACCAAAATTTCAATTTGGATTTAAGGAAAAGTGTGGAACAATCCATCCCTTGTCGATACTAACATCAAATGTGCAAACTGCAAAACACAAAAACCTGAAATCAGCAGCAATTTTTCTTGACATAAAAAAGGCGTTTGACAGTGTGTGGCACATGGGTCTCTTATATAAATTAAAACACTTAGATATACCTGATTACTTAATTCATATAGTAAAGAATTTTCTGGAAAACAGAGAGCTTCACATAAAAGTAAACAACAATGTGTCCGAAAAATTCACCCCTGAACAAGGAATCCCACAAGGCTCACCACTCTCACCACTTCTTTATAATATATACTGCTCTGATATCCTTCACCAACAAAATCGAAATGACACTAATTCCTATATTCTACAATACGCAGATGATACAGCATTGATGGCACATGGAAAATCTTTAAATAAAACTATAGAAAACCTTCAGACTTTAATGACCGAAACAGAGACATGGTTTAACAACTGGAGAATACATCCCAACCCCTTGAAAACACAGTTCCTAATATTTAACCACATCCCATCACACACTTCCCCTTCGATATCGATCAGGAATCATCAAATAATGCCTTCCCTAACTGCTAATTACCTTGGAATTCTGCTAGATCACAAATTGAATTTAAAGCACCACACCAAATTAATAAAAAGACGTACGATAACAAGAGCCAAACACTTCAGAGCTTTAACCTACAAAAACAAGGGTATAAGTACTCGAACTGCTACAAAAATTTATACTTCCATATGTCGTCCGATACTTGAATATGGACATGTTTTATACCTCAATTGTCGACTTCCAACTCTTAATAATATAAAAACGGCAGAAACTACAGCCCTGAGAATTATAACGAAAATTCGTCACCCCACAAATCCACTTCATAATCCCTCAAACGAATTGCTTTACAGCAAAACAAATATCCAGCCTATTCTCGAAAGATTAAAAGTGCTATCCTCAAAGTTTGCCAATCGTGAGCATAATATGGAAATAATGCAACAGATGTTTATTACCAGACCAAGACATCAACCCTCCAAATTCAAGTTTCCAGAAAAAACTATTCAAGAAATATTAATTACATTATCTGAAAATCCTTAATATTGTTTAAATTTAAATATCCAATGTAATCATTCTTTTTTTTGTTTTTTTTTTTTTTTTCACTATACACTGTGTGTTTATGATTAGTACAACAGCTTTGTAAATAAATTATTTGTTAAAAAAAAAAGACAGGCTGAAGGACCTCGGTCGATGGCCTTTTGATATGTATATGTATATTGTATATATCAATAAAAAGCTTTTATTATTATTATTATTATTAATTAACTAGAAATTTTACCAAATTTTGATTATGGAATTAATTAAATATAAACCAAAAAATAATGGGTATTACAACAGTGCCACAAGCTGCATCTCACATTCTTCTACATTTATAGATGATATAAGTCGCAGCAGTTGAGAGAGCAGGATTTTCCTGGTTGTAAGTAACCAGATAAATGTCACCATTTTTTTCTTTCTACTCCTATTTTCGAGAATCTAATGGAATGTCGCACCACAACTGGATGTGGTGATACATCCAGAATTCGTTCGCTAAAATGGACTCTCTTTGAATTCCCCCCTCCCCCTCTGCATTTAAGGATGAGCAAAATTACACAATTTTTTTTGGAGAATATTCGCTCCTTATGAACCTCCTCCCCCCTCTCGTTCATTTTGTCACGTTTTTGGTGGAGCCTCTCCCAAAGCAAACATATTCGTTGTATGATTCCTAATGTTGGAGTGCTGTACCGATTTTTTATTAAATTTGTTCTTAGTCACTGCTTTCCTAAAACATTCATAATAAAGTGAATTCATTGACTTACTGTTTGCATTCCCACCATATAACTTGATTAAATATCTTCCATAGCCAACACTTCTTTGCAGTGCCCACTTTTTGTGGACAATTTGGCTGCAAGTTCTATTGTTAATTAGGAAAACTAATTATTACACAGTAGTTGTAGCTTTTTTATTCCCTATATACAATATCGATAATTACTCATTTTATAGCAGAAGTAACAGAGAAGAAGATGATCGAGAAAATCCTATTTCCAACATGGGGGCATAGCATTGTAAAAAAAACATTTTTGTATGAATTATTCATGGGTACCCCCGCCCCTCCTTTTTTGCTTTGGAGATTTTATTACTAGTAGCATATATAATCTTTCGTCAATATGTGTCAACTTGATATAACTTCGCAATGAAAATTGTGTATAGTTCAAATCACGAATGTTGTCATTCTCATCATCAACTTTTAATTTCCGAATCAAATCGATGCAAGGCCACACAGAATGACACGCATGGGCGTACCATTTGAAAGGAGTTTTTCTGTAGAATGATAATTATTACTTCAAACAACAAATTTAAATTATTGTGAAAACAGAAATTTCGGGGAAAATTTCTGTTTTCACCAGTGGCGGCTCGTGATATTGTCTGCAGAGGAGGCTTGATATTCTGAAAGACAACTGATGTGCAATATGACTACAATTTGTACATTGTACCACCCCTGAGGTATTACAACGGTGCGTTACATTTTTTTGCCGTGGGTTGTTCGCCAGGATACCGATTCACGACTTGAGAGAATAGAACTAATAAAAGAATAGAATGAAAAGGAAATAGAAAATATGATGAGATGAAAAAATCATTCTCATGAAATTCTCGTTCCTACGACTCGAGTATCGGTATCCAAAGGAGTCCTACTATCCCACTTGTAATTAAATTATATAACTTTTAATAAAAATAAAAATAGTTTTGGTAAAAAAATTAAAGTGTTTTTCTACAAATAAAAAATTGTATTCATTATCACTGCCAGGCGTGTAAAATTATAAGTTTTAATAGAAATTAAAATAGTTTTGAGAAAGAAGTTATATAAAAAAAAACATAACCGCGGAACTCTATATTATGGAGAATTATAAAAAATATTTCCTAAAAAATAAATAACACAAATAAATATTTTTTCTAAAGTAACTACCTATATTAATCTCTGCTTTAAAGCCTGAATATTTTTATAAATGAGTGGTAACCTGCGATTTTTGGAACTAGCAAAATGGTTGATTATTTCATCATAAAATGAATCGTATTTCCTCAATTCTGACAAAAAACATTTTTCTATTGAAATAAGCGATACATTTGAAAGGCGGTCTTGACTCATTTTGTTTCTAGTAAAAATGTTTTTATGCGTTTAAGTGCTGAAAATGATTATTCTACAGAAGCTTACCAGAATTGTCTCAAAAAATAGTGGCGTTATTCAAAAAGTTCTCTAATTTTGGGTCATAAGTTTTTAAAAAATCTACCAGCTCTTTGAAATTTCCTTTATTGCACGATTCTCGTTTTTCGTCACGTCCTCGGAAAGAATTTTCTTGTGAAGATAACTGTATAACGGCATCTATTAACCTCTTTAATATTTCCCTATTCTCACGGACCTTTTCGTTAACATTTTCTATTTCTCTCTTATGTGCAGAATCCAAGAAATTTACAATATTTTGTTTACCAAACATTTCGAATTTAATGCAAGATGAAATGTGCTCCTGGGATTTTTCGTGCCTTTCTAAACCTCGCGACAAATTTTGCAAATTATTAAACCCGGCCCTGCCCCAAATTGAGGATTGATCATTAGTAAACAATAAACATCTCCAACAATATAATTTGTTTCTAACTGTTGATGCCGTTAACCACTCGACTTTTTTATAATTGTTATCACAAAACCCTCTGTTTTGTTTACCACTTTTAAAAACTAACGAAAGCATTGCTGGTGTAGGCCTGGCATTTCTTTTAATTCTTACCTTTTCGTCATAAATAAGAGTAGTAAATCCATTTAATAACAAATAATCCACCACGTCTGGACAACAAGACATGTTGGGAATATTTTCACCTAGAGCACTTATTTCTAGCCCGCCTATCAAATGTTTTATGTATTTATACGTCAAGTTGTTCTTATAACCAGCTAAACGCAACTGTCAGACGTCAGTTCGTTTTCTTTGTGAATCACCTGACTCTTGAATGACCTGTGCACATGCGCTATAAAGAACTGAGATCTGGAGGCTAGCCTCATACTTGGCTATTCCAAGTGTTGCTATTTTACACAGCGCAAAGAAATTCAAGGTCATTCGTGTTATAAGTAAATGCGGTAAAGTTGGAAGCTATTTCGTATTAGCCTCCAGCGAACCGCAGTGTTCATTCAGTAAAAGACCGGCCGACCGGGAAATATGCATACAAAGACTATCCGGACTGTAACGTTATAGGTATGTTTGTGGAAAGGAAAAATGGTGGAAACAAAAATATTATATATAAACTGAAAATTAATTAATGAATAATAAACAATAAAAAATATTGAAAATTGAGATATACCTAATAGAAATTTCTTAAGATATTACTTTTGAAGATATGGTGGTTCTTCCAAGGGGAGGCTCAGCCTCCCCTGCCTCCCCTGACGAGCCGCCACTGGTTTTCACAATAATTATAATGAACTCTTCCATTTTAATTTAATATTATAATATAGTATTCTCGCCAAGAGACAACACTACTTCAGCGGATCGGATTGACTAACTACAAAATCAACTACGTCACATTGTAATTCCCTAGTATTTAAGCTGATAGAAAAATCTCGCCTTTGATAAGTACATAAATTGATAAGATGAGTGACAACATTCGTGTTTTGGACTGTATGCACCTCTATCATACAGTGTGTTTTCAATTCTAATGTGTCAACTTTCACATTCTAGACCACTTTATACTTTTGTATAACTAGTCCAAATAACTATTAAACGTTTCTTTGACATTAAATCACCGCTACAACTAAAATGTCACTATTTACAAAATAATAACAAACCATAAATAAATTACGTTCGAAGGTACCCATTTACCCATCTAGTGCAGTCTTTTATGTATGCACTAGTCAAGTTATGCTATATTATCGCTACCAATGTATCAATAAATCTCTTTATTAGTTTAAAACTAGAGTATAAGCAGCATAAACACTTGTAAAACTTGAATAAATAATTAGCATAGAAAAATCATGGAAGTAACAGTTACTAGACGGGGTGATCTAAGTAGGCAGGTAGCATAACGTAAGCGAGTTTTTGTAGGCCACTTAAAGACAATAAAGCGATCTCTTTAGTATTTTTAAACCATGATTTTTTCCTTTCTTCTTGCAATTCGAATGAAACTTCGTTTAGGCTGCATTTCATAGTTAAATTTTCCTCCCTCAGCTGCTCGCAAGAATCGATAAATTCATCCAACTGATTTTCCAAATCCCTTGTGTGATCCTCAAGCTCTAATTTGTGTTCTTGCAAAGTGATAATTTGTTCGTTGAGGGAGTAGTTCAGGTTCACCTCGTTTTGCAGCTGCCTGGAAAATAGTATAGTTTTTAAAAATAGTAAATAATAATAATAATTTATTAATCCATTCGATCATGAAGTATGATGTATAGTACGGCAACCCGTAACCAAAATTTTTGGCTTATCGCCTAATGGGAAATTCCCGCGCCAATGCTCATTTCTTTGAACAAGGATAACAAAAGTTCAGAGCGACGGAAATTTTTAGTGTCGCTAAAGGGTTGAAATGTATCCTTCAACATGTAAAAAATAACGGGTCATCTGAGTAATCACCTAATGTCCGTTTACTGTTTCTTGGTGTTCATAAATATACATAGTTCGAGGAAAAACTGAAAACCGAAATTTGTGAAACAGGTGAAAATTCGTGTCATCGCCAAATGTCCGTTCCGACAATAAAAATGGATGTTTTAATCGTTGCATATCATAGTACTTGCATTTCAATTCTGCGTCTTTTTTTAGGCTAATTTAGGTACACCCTAATGTCCGTTCTCTAATCAAAATTATGTTTTATATCAAAAAACATGTATGAAAAATATGAACGGACAATTTTCAACTTGATCTGTGTTGAAAAAAATAATTTTCCGTCACAATTCAATAACAAGAGCGCAAAGTGTCATGGTGATACAGCTGCATAAAACTTCGCTCCCTGTGTTTTTTTGGGCGCTTAATTGAATGCCAGTAGTCTCAGTACCCCTCATACCCAGCCCCCCCCTCCTCCGAACGTACCCCTATGGGTAAAAAAGCAGCACTGAAACGAGAATTTCATTAATGTCGAAGTACGAACTGATTTTTTGATGTTAGCATACAACGCGAAATTCACAACTAAAAAGAAACCTGATATTGTCTGTAATTGTTTATTTGTGGCATATTCATATGAACCAAACCTCCAAATATTGTTCAAAATTCAAAAAATTGTATTTATAGTGTTCCGTGTGAGTGCGGAAAACATTACGTAGGTGAATCATCTAGACCTTTCAATGTAAGGCTTGGTGAACATAGAAATTACGCTAGAAGGGGAGAATTCGAAAAATCCAAAATTTGTGAACACGCGTGGGATAATAATCATAGAATTAAATGGGGCTCGGCGAAGATTTTGGAAAAAGAGAGCAATGGAATTAAAAGAAAACTTAAACAATCCGCTATTATTTTATTTATTATTTATTATTTTATTAAACGTTTCTAATTATTCAACAGATTTTTGTACTAGTTGGTTGCCCATCCTTAGAGACGAAGTAAGTAAAAATAAGATAAATATAATTTAATGTCTCATGTGACTATGGAAATACATAAACAAAGAACTGTCATGGTTGACGGCCAAAAAAGTTTTGAGAACGGAAGTAGATTCTCTTCCGAAACGTTAACTACCTATAGCTTTGATTTTCAGTTTTTAGTTTATAACATTGTTCTAGTTTATATATTTTCAGGTGTGAGACTTTTTGAAACAGTCAAGTACTCAAGAACCAACCTCTGTCTGATCCGTTTGGCACAGAGGTTTTTTCATTAAAATTTTTAAATATTTTTCAGTGGCAAAATACCCAATAAAAAGTAAGAAAATAAAAAGAAACCGATGAACGATGTTTCTTATATTTACTCTAGCAAATTCCCACATTTGATCAATGAACTAGTATCATACGCTTAGCACTTAATATCAAAATCGACCCCGGAGACTGTCAAAAAGACCTCAGAGGATATTTAAGCTATTCTCAGGAAATGACAAGGCAAGATTTCTTTTCACCTCATGAGAAGGGCAAAGATATCTTAGTCGTAAAAATGGACAATTTCCATCTTGAACATTTGAGAAATGCTATTTTATGAAATGATAAAACATGAACCAAGTAACACCCAATGTGTATTTCGACAACCACGTTGGCACCATCGGGAGTAGAAGCCAACCTTTTAATCATCTCCTGATGATGCTCACAGGATTTGAGTACCTTGATGTTTGTGGAAATTACGTCAATGGCGGCATTACACCGAAGATGTCCCCCCTCCACCCCTTCCTGGATGAACTAAATAAGTAGGTAAGTAGGAAATACTTAAATTGACCCGTATAAGTGAAAATAAATGCTTTATTTATGCTCAATATATAGAGCTAAGGTTCCATACATAAAAAGTTGTGAGTGTCACAAATTGAGCCATGGGTACGTTGTCATTTAATGCTAATTTTGTTAAAAGATGTACAGTATGTCTCACTTTTCATGACTCCCTTATTACCGATGCGATTTTTGAAAAAATTGGGTGGGATACGTACTCATCAGGAGATCGTTTCACAGTAGAATATTTAGACATCCACCAATGGCGTTTGTCCTTCTGAAGAATAATGAACCTAATTTTCCAAAAAAAATATTAGGCACAGTTTTAACTGTGAAACAATCTCCTAATCTTATTCGTTGTTATCAAAAACTCACTAATACCGAATTTCAATAAGATAGTGAGTGTATTTGGTATTCACGTAATAAAAAATATAATTTCCCGCTTTATAGTACCAATTATTATAATCATAACTTTATTTTTGGTCAGCCAGTTTACTTAACAGTCTAAATCAAATAATAATTGACTTGGAAATAAAGGGAAGTTCAGTTTTAAACAAATTTAATTCATAAACAATTCAATAAATGACAAAACTTACATAGACTACTAAATCACAGTTTGTTCAATAATTGTTAACTTATGTTTAAAAGGTAGATGTTATAGAAATGGGCTCATTCCATGATATTCTTTTTATATGGTTTTTATACTTTTTCATATAGTACTCGATATTCTCATTATGCACTTAAAATTTCGTATTATTAATTTTTTCCGTTCTTGAGATATAAGGAGTTGAAATTAGTAATAGTTGCAAAAACCAAGCGCTCATTTGTGACGTCACAATATGCAAGTGACGTAAGAAAAGTGGTTTTCGGGGAACTTTCAAATTTAACCTGAAAGGTCGAAAGACATTTTCAAACGCTGCTAAGTAAATAAATACGTCGAGTTGAAGTTCGTTCTATGTCTCTATGGAAAGGAGAAGGTGGCGATGAATCCTAATCATAAATTGCAGGGTCAAAAATCGAAAATTCGTCCTGACAGGAGCGAGAGAAAATTGTAATTTTTTTGATTTTTCACCAAATTGTACTCCCCTACTTTCAAGAAGTAAACAAAACAAACAATACTTCGAAAACACTTATAATTATAACAACTATAAGGAGCATCAAGTCTATTGAGATCGCCGAGTCTATGCGTATAGTGACGTAGCGCCTGGCCACTCCCCATTTTCGTGAGGTGGAGATTTCTAACAGTTTTTAAGATACTAAATGTGCAAATAAGATTCTCATTTTTTGCGGATATATTATTTTATACTTGCACTTTCGATTTATGAAATAAAAAAAAATGCCGAACAAGCCCATTGTGCTTTGCTATTATCAGTATGATTTTAGAAAACATAAGAAATTGCATATCGATCAAATCTCGTTATTGTTTAATTTATGATGATAATTACTGCATTAGGAATGTTATATTTGTTTAAAATTGATTTTTTTTTATTTCCAAGTCAATTATTGTTTGATTGACTGACGTCACGTGATTAATTCTAGATAGAAAGCCTGTCTTCCTCCAGCTTAATTAACTCTTCATTGTTCATTATGTCCGAAAATAAACTTGTGACTTTTTGATAACAGCGAATAAGATTATAAGATTGTTTTACAGTTAAAACTTTGCCTAATATATATTCTTGGAAAATAATAGTTCAGGACGAACGCCACTGGTGGATTTTTAAATGTTTTACTGTGACAATCTCCCGGTCCCAAATTTAAAAAAAATCGAGTTGTTAATAATAAGTGCGCTGTGATATGCGGGAGTCATGAAAACTGAGACATACTGTATAATATAGAAACTAATACTTCAAAGATGACTTACTGAATCACCTCGCTATATTCCTCTTGCTTTGCTCTGAAACTTGATTCACTATTTTGTAGATTTTTCTCGATTGTTTTTAATTCCTCTTCTAAGCGGTCAATAATCGAATTTTTATTACTTATCTCATATTCTTGTGTGGTTACCTGTAACAGAATTATTTATTTTCAATACGTGTAGTAGATTTTAACAACAATATATTTTTCATTTTATAAGTTCAACATATTACATAAATCCTTTTAAAGAGGATTGAAGAAAATGTATCTGTTAATTCACACCTAAGAAGAAAATTAATAATAAAAATAGTAATATTCTGCTTCTACATTTTTTCTTAGTTTATTATTTAAGTGGGTATACTTTAGCCATATAGATTCTCCTTGAGAAATAAAAGAAATTTGCACAAAGAACTTCCTCTACTATTTGTTACATTTTATTTTTATTTTTTTGTGACCACCCAGTACTTTTTTTTTATTAATTACCTGGCAATACCGTGAACTAGCTACCAAATATTATTTTTCCCTGACAAATAGTTTTTTAGTTAAAGAACCAACAATTAGAAAGGCAGACCGACGGAATTAAAACACCTTAATATTCGTAATTTGTATAATAGTATTATTATTTTTTTCCTGGAGAAGTAATCATTTTGGAAAAAAACAGCAAGAGACAAAAGATGCTTATTTTTGCCCAAGAAATGTGCCTGAGAATTTTTTGACAACGTTTAAGTGGCCCCTTGTTTCTTGCATCTCTCTCGAAGAAATCGAGATCACATGACCTGCCTTTGGGGGGAAATGGTGGCTACATATGCCTACATCTCCACCAGCTAGCGGCTAAAATAATGAAACAAAAGAAAAAAGTTTTCAACAAAATTTGTAGCTCGTCTCTTTCTCTACAAAGAAGGTCTTTACAAATTTTTGTCTTATTTAAGCCGTTTTGGAGGTTTTCCACTTATAGTTTTGAGCCGCTCCGAAATGCGCGGAAAATGAGTTTCGTACGACCGGACACATCGATCGATAATTCTTACTATTCAGAGCTGCTAAAAAAAATTAAAACAACATAAAGTGTAAAGAAAGGTCTTTACTTTAATGTGGAACTAATCACAAAATTCATACAAATTTTTATCATAGAGAAAAAGTGTTAAAAGATGGCTTAGTAAACTTTATACAGTTGATTTATTCATATCTTTGAGTATTATGCATCCTGCCCATTTCTCCCATAACAATGGGTGCTTTTTCAATACATGGATTCGATTCCACGCACTTTAATCTATATTTCGTGAAAATTTCATTGAAGAATGTTAAGAAACAAATAAGTTGCGTATGATTTACTGTATAATTGTGAATTTTATGAACGTGTAGGAATAATGTAAACAAATTCAAAAAGTACTGCAGGCATTTAAAAAACTCTAAAGTCGTTCGAAAGAATAAGTTTTATTGTACTTAAAATACAAAAATTAAGACTGTGCTATTATTAATAATTAAGATATCTATAGCGGAATTGAAATCCAAAATTTGGAGGTGACTGATCGACGAGAGGGTATCTCTACTTTGATCGCAAGGCATAGTTTTCCAACAAAAGTAATTGCAATAAAATGTTAATTGGATTAATACATCATTATATAAGAATATATAAGCAAAATGAATGATCATTCTAACAACTCCCGGCAAAGATCATAATAAATCTGTGGATCAACTGTACAAAGTTTACTAAGCCATCCTCTGACACTTTTTCTCTTTGATAAAATTTTGTATGGATTTTGTGATTAGTTCCACACTAAAGCTGAGATTTTTCTCTACATTTTACGTTATTTTCATTTTTTTAGGGGCTCTGAATAGTAAGAACTATCGATCGATGAGCCCGGTCGTACGAAACTCCCGGAGAATTCTCATTTTTCGCGCATTTCAAAGCGGCTTAAAACTATAAGTGGAAAACTCGACTTATCTTCTAAACGGCTTAAGTAAGATAAACATTTGTAAAGGCCTTTTTTGTAGACAAAGAGACGAGCCACAACTTTTGTTAAGAATTTTTTTCTCTATTTTCATTATTTTGGCCGCTAGAGCAAGAAAACCGAAAATGAAAAAGTTTTTCCAAATTTTCTTTAATTTTCCCGGAACTTGGAAGTGCGAAGAATGCATCATCTCATTCTCCAGGTTATTACCTACTGTAACGCACCCCCCCCACCCCTATTATTTTGTTGTTAAATTCTGATTTGATTATAATATCAATTACCCTCCCCTCTCCCCTGAATGTCTAATTATTAAAACAATTAAACTAATTTGGCTGTGTGATCGTCTAGTTTAGTGGTAGGACTCAAATTTACGTTTGTGATTTGTAGTTTATTGTTACCATAGTTCTTTTTCTAGGTTTGATATTACTGTTTCTATTTATTTATTGAATTGATAATTAACTATTTATTTCGTCATTATTTAATGATTCGTTCTTTACACTAAATATTGCTATTAATTTATTTGGCAAAGTTCTAATTATAGTTCTTTATTTAATTGTTTAAATTAAGCACTGAATATTGTTTGGCACTTGTTTAATCAATTGTTAAAATAATTAAGTATTTTTATAATACCCTGTATAAAGTTCAAACTCTAAATTATTCTTTTTATTGAATTTACTGAATTATTTATTTTATCTTTTATGTTAACTTTTGTTTAAGTTTTTATCATATTTTAGAATTCATTTTTATTCACTATTGTAATGCTCAAGTAAACCTTATGTTTACTTAGATTATTTTAAATATTCGTTTTATTTAAGCCCAAGTAAATCTTATATTTACTTGGCTAGTTTTTCTGGTAATTATGCACTTTATTTTCAATTTCTGGTAAAGGTAAAAAGAATTAAAACCAAGTAACGTTTTTATACGTGTAATCAGACAATTGTCAGAAAGTATCATTTATAAAATATTGATGTGGCAATGGCCAGAAAATAGTTGCTTACATATAAATCAAAATGTGAGTAAATTAACCACAAATTTATATTACAGCAACAGATTTCGTTGGGACAACAGTCACCTGTAAGTTTGTCGGATGGTCAAATAAACAACTCCAATAATCACTAAAAATAATAATGATTATAACGAGAATCCTCGTTCAAAACTGAAGTGAAAGAATGTTGAATTCGGAACATGTAAAGTTCATACTTGGGTGGCGAAATCTCGCAATAGTTTATTTAATTGAATGCACGGCAAGTTGAAATCTCAAGTAATTGCCTATTCATACATAGTTTGATTTCGAAGCGTAGGATTATGTGATCTGCTCAATAAAATTGATACAGAACTAGCCTATTGGCTACCAATTGGTTTTTTGTGTGTCGGAGATTGTAGTGTTACAAACAATTGAATGAACAAGCAATTTATATCAACTCCAACTCGCCCATGACATAAATATGTCATCGGAATGAATAAAAGGTAAAACACCCAGTACAAAGTTTAACATGTGATAATATTTAAAAGGATAATTATGTCAAACTAGCAGGGGGCAAATCACAGGCCTTATCAGTGGATGACCCACAAAAGTCCAGTGACAACATCCCTTCGAGTAGGACATAAATAAACCGGCAGGTCCGAACAGCTGTAAACCATTCGTACCCTCAAATATTGTAGAAGTTCATTGACCACACGACAAAACAAACCGCAACAGAAATTGTTTACCAACAAAAATCTGCCGCTGTTGAAAAGTAAATATTTGACAAGTTATTGTTTTAAATATGACAGGATTGAACATAGTCTGAAATTCAGCTACAGCTAAATTATGCTACAAATAAAAATTAGCATGATAGAAATTTTCTAAACAATAAAATTCTAACCAGTCTAAGTGCCACAATGCCAAAAACGCGATACCGTGAATTTAAGTTCCGAAATACAGAGCCGAAATGTAACAAATTTAATTAAAGTTTTTCCCGGTCCCGTTTCATTTGAATTTTGTAATTATTTAACGAAGTTACATTTTAAAAAAACAATACTTCTCTCTTTCAGCGACATTAATTATTTATACCTTGCGTATAAATCGCTAGGTGACCCGGGTCACTGTTATTTGTCTCGTCATCCTGCATTTCCAGCATATTCGTTAACCTGACACTTTCGTGTGTCGGTTACAATGCATAAACTGACCAATGTCCCTGTAGCGTTGTGCGGGTACAAAAGAGATCGCGAGTTTTGGGGTCGCTTCGTAAAAATCTCTTTTTCTGTCTCGTTCCCAGTACAGCTTGGTTTTAACAAGTATCTGGTGGACAATGGAAAATACAGCGGATGCTGTGGTCAGTTGGTTCGCAGCTCCCAGTCTTATTTCAACGAGCACTATGGCGAATAATAAAGTCCAGTGTATAATCTTAGCTAATAGCTAGTTATATCCAAATAATTGGTTAGCGGAGTAGTGGTCAGTTGGTTCGCAGCTCCCAGTCTTATTTCAACGAGCACTATGGCGAACAATTGGATTCGGTCAATGATAGATAGCGTCTGACCCCGATATAAAATTCCCTCGCGTATTTATACTTGAAAATACCCCCAAAAGTCGTGACGTTACACACCAAATGTCTCTTACTAGCCCGTTTCCCGTGAGACCGTACACCTTTGTTTATGTTATCGTCGAATGTTGATGTTAACTCTATTAACTGGAGTGTATTATCGGTGTGAAACATTCTTGCTTCGCCCGGGATGTACGTTTCTAGAGATTTTAAAACTACACGAATCGACTGTATTTTAAAACTTTAAATTTTACTACCAGAATATACGTGAAATATTTTTATGCGAATACTGGGTGATATTTGGTTTCTTACCGAATCGTGTACAATTTTCAGAAATACGTAAATTTTGATTTATAGGCGCGGGAATAAGTTTTGGATTAATATAGGTGGGTACGGTCCGTTTCACTCTCCCCTTTTGTTGATTATAGAATGATAGCGAAGCTAGCTATTTTATAAGCTACAAACTGCGCGAATTTGATCAAAGTGGCACTTATGATTTACAAGTTTTCCCTAACTTTGACGGGGGAAAAAAAACCTAATCTAATCCTGTAAGAAAATTAAATTAGAAATACCTAATAAAACATTAAAAAAAAAATAAGTTTTCCTGGGCTATATGAGAATAATAAAAAATATTTCTAACTGGTTGTACAATTCTATTTGTTTGAACTTGAAGAGTTCTCTGCACCATAAACAGATAAGTCGGAAGAACAAAAATTTACTTTCCCCAAAAATATCCAAGAAAAAAAAATCTAAGTCGATAACAAAAAAAATATCTCCAGAATAAAAGCTGTGACCCTCAGTTCCCCGTATTTATCCCCATATTCCATGCTGCACGGAATCCCGTTCCAGCTTTCCCTCGTTGCGGAATACATATGTGAACAGCCTTAGGACAAAAATCCGTAACCAAGCCAGTCACAGAGTTCTATCCAGGAGAAAGCTACTTTAAACCGAAGTTAATAATGATATGAAATAAAAGTTCCACTGTGGTCAAAGATACCCCTGGAGAAATTATTGCAAAGCAACAAAAATGTCTCTATGTTAAATCATATTTCTGGTGCAGAAGAAAAAATTTAAAATAAAATTAAACAATATTAAAAGTTGCCCTCAACTTACTTGTTCCTAACTGGAAAATGATTTCAAAGTGAAAAAGAAATTGAAAAGAACCCTATCAGCAATTTAAAAATGAATTTTTATACCCTGTCGACATCCCTAAGTACCCGACGCTGCGATGAAAATCTAGCCTCCTCTTCGGATCGGCGGTGCTCTCCCCTGCTTCGGAATCCAGTCGTAGGCCTCGGTGCCGCCCTCCCCTGCGATGTAAATCCCAGTAGGCCTCGATGGTGACATCCATTCAACACCTCTCGAAGTAACCACCCATATTCCAGCTCGCCTCTGATACCCATATCGCCCCCATATTCATATGCCTCTTGTATTTGTGATGCCCATATTTTTGTTGTTTTTGTGCCGCCCTAGCCAGGACATGACACAGGTATATGGTCAATTAAATTCAGGTACATTATAGCTGCATGTACATTGAAGTCGTCTTCAGCTAGTTAGATTTGTAATTCTGTAGCCTAATGTTTTGAGTGACGCCTTTTCCTTTTAGTGCAAACCCATTTCGACTAACATTGCACATAGTGGTAATGTGTACTGCTGCCCAGATGAAATTTTGCCTAAGTGTATCTTCTCGCAAATTATATGGAAATTCTCAGCCAGTGTCCATTAATGTAGTACTGGACATTTCGACATAGAGTAGTTTATTTACATGTTTAAATTTGCCAACACATGATGTGTCGTATTGTAGAGTCGCAGGATTGCAGCTAGCTGGTCAGCAATACAGTCAAGACAATAGGGCATTGTAATTAGAATATTGCTTGTCTGCAGACAGGAAATTAATTTTCTTGATTGTTCCTCTCTCCCCTATCCCATCGGTATCGTTTGTTAGGACCCTGAGGCATCGTCGTCGGCGGGTGTGTAGGTAAAGTAGTCACCATGGAGGTAGACGGTGACAAAATATTCTCCTGGTGGCGGAGAAATTCGGCAGCGCCTGATACAGACTTGTTGGTTTTGAGTTTCCACAGAGACTGGATATTGGCAGGAAAATGTTTCATCAGCTCGTTCACAAGAGTAGACTCTGGGAGCGGTTCGGTTAGCAGGCGTGCCAACCCAACATAATGAGCAAAATGAGCTTCCATGTTTCGCCAATCTTTGCGTGACCATCGGTGCGTAGATAGGAGGCGGCGAAGTTTGTTTTGTTCTTCATCAGACCAGAAACAACTGAGGAAGTCTGCCTTAAAGTCGTCGAAACTTTCCCAGCAAATTTTGTAAATGGACGCCCAGTCTTGTGCCTCGTCGGTCAAGGATTCATGTACCACATTCAATTTGTTTTCTTCAGGTACATTCATTTTCTGTAAGTAGGCTTCCAGTTCATGTAGATACTTTACAGGATGTTTGTTTTTACTTTGGAACTTTGGCATTGGCGGACTCGGCGTTATGTAAATGGGACGGACGTCGTTGGAGGGAAATTGCGAGACAGTAGAAGTGGTTGTGTCTCTGGAGGCGGCAATTTCTTGGATTTGCCATCGGATATTGGCGGTGGCGGCTTGTCGTTCCCTATGCATGGCTACTATGCTTTTTCCCAATTGTGCATGTAGGCGACGTTGATTTATTTGTATTTCTTGTACTGTTTGCAGCAGGCGATCAAATTTTTCTTCCAAGGTGGGAGGCGGCGGAGGCGGTACGATAGTTTCCGGGTCGGTAGTGGGTAGGCTGCTGTCTCCAAGGGATTCTATATTTAAAACATAGGCAGTATCAGATTTATCTTAAAATAAAAGGAAACAAAATACCCTATCAACGATTCTATATTTCGGACGCACGGTGACACTGTCTGGTGTTTGACGAACAATAGACAATGCTGGAATTTAATGAAACAAAGTAATATCAATTTAAAACACTAATATCCTGGTCACGGCACCAGTGTAACGCACCCCCCCCACCCCTATTATTTTGTTGTTAAATTCTGATTTGATTATAATATCAATTACCCTCCCCTCTCCCCTGAATGTCTAATTATTAAAACAATTAAACTAATTTGGCTGTGTGATCGTCTAGTTTAGTGGTAGGACTCAAATTTACGTTTGTGATTTGTAGTTTATTGTTACCATAGTTCTTTTTCTAGGTTTGATATTACTGTTTCTATTTATTTATTGAATTGATAATTAACTATTTATTTCGTCATTATTTAATGATTCGTTCTTTACACTAAATATTGCTATTAATTTATTTGGCAAAGTTCTAATTATAGTTCTTTATTTAATTGTTTAAATTAAGCACTGAATATTGTTTGGCACTTGTTTAATCAATTGTTAAAATAATTAAGTATTTTTATAATACCCTGTATAAAGTTCAAACTCTAAATTATTCTTTTTATTGAATTTACTGAATTATTTATTTTATCTTTTATGTTAACTTTTGTTTAAGTTTTTATCATATTTTAGAATTCATTTTTATTCACTATTGTAATGCTCAAGTAAACCTTATGTTTACTTAGATTATTTTAAATATTCGTTTTATTTAAGCCCAAGTAAATCTTATATTTACTTGGCTAGTTTTTCTGGTAATTATGCACTTTATTTTCAATTTCTGGTAAAGGTAAAAAGAATTAAAACCAAGTAACGTTTTTATACGTGTAATCAGACAATTGTCAGAAAGTATCATTTATAAAATATTGATGTGGCAATGGCCAGAAAATAGTTGCTTACATATAAATCAAAATGTGAGTAAATTAACCACAAATTTATATTACAGCAACAGATTTCGTTGGGACAACAGTCACCTGTAAGTTTGTCGGATGGTCAAATAAACAACTCCAATAATCACTAAAAATAATAATGATTATAACGAGAATCCTCGTTCAAAACTGAAGTGAAAGAATGTTGAATTCGGAACATGTAAAGTTCATACTTGGGTGGCGAAATCTCGCAATAGTTTATTTAATTGAATGCACGGCAAGTTGAAATCTCAAGTAATTGCCTATTCATACATAGTTTGATTTCGAAGCGTAGGATTATGTGATCTGCTCAATAAAATTGATACAGAACTAGCCTATTGGCTACCAATTGGTTTTTTGTGTGTCGGAGATTGTAGTGTTACAAACAATTGAATGAACAAGCAATTTATATCAACTCCAACTCGCCCATGACATAAATATGTCATCGGAATGAATAAAAGGTAAAACACCCAGTACAAAGTTTAACATGTGATAATATTTAAAAGGATAATTATGTCAAACTAGCAGGGGGCAAATCACAGGCCTTATCAGTGGATGACCCACAAAAGTCCAGTGACAACATCCCTTCGAGTAGGACATAAATAAACCGGCAGGTCCGAACAGCTGTAAACCATTCGTACCCTCAAATATTGTAGAAGTTCATTGACCACACGACAAAACAAACCGCAACAGAAATTGTTTACCAACAAAAATCTGCCGCTGTTGAAAAGTAAATATTTGACAAGTTATTGTTTTAAATATGACAGGATTGAACATAGTCTGAAATTCAGCTACAGCTAAATTATGCTACAAATAAAAATTAGCATGATAGAAATTTTCTAAACAATAAAATTCTAACCAGTCTAAGTGCCACAATGCCAAAAACGCGATACCGTGAATTTAAGTTCCGAAATACAGAGCCGAAATGTAACAAATTTAATTAAAGTTTTTCCCGGTCCCGTTTCATTTGAATTTTGTAATTATTTAACGAAGTTACATTTTAAAAAAACAATACTTCTCTCTTTCAGCGACATTAATTATTTATACCTTGCGTATAAATCGCTAGGTGACCCGGGTCACTGTTATTTGTCTCGTCATCCTGCATTTCCAGCATATTCGTTAACCTGACACTTTCGTGTGTCGGTTACAATGCATAAACTGACCAATGTCCCTGTAGCGTTGTGCGGGTACAAAAGAGATCGCGAGTTTTGGGGTCGCTTCGTAAAAATCTCTTTTTCTGTCTCGTTCCCAGTACAGCTTGGTTTTAACAAGTATCTGGTGGACAATGGAAAATACAGCGGATGCTGTGGTCAGTTGGTTCGCAGCTCCCAGTCTTATTTCAACGAGCACTATGGCGAATAATAAAGTCCAGTGTATAATCTTAGCTAATAGCTAGTTATATCCAAATAATTGGTTAGCGGAGTAGTGGTCAGTTGGTTCGCAGCTCCCAGTCTTATTTCAACGAGCACTATGGCGAACAATTGGATTCGGTCAATGATAGATAGCGTCTGACCCCGATATAAAATTCCCTCGCGTATTTATACTTGAAAATACCCCCAAAAGTCGTGACGTTACACACCAAATGTCTCTTACTAGCCCGTTTCCCGTGAGACCGTACACCTTTGTTTATGTTATCGTCGAATGTTGATGTTAACTCTATTAACTGGAGTGTATTATCGGTGTGAAACATTCTTGCTTCGCCCGGGATGTACGTTTCTAGAGATTTTAAAACTACACGAATCGACTGTATTTTAAAACTTTAAATTTTACTACCAGAATATACGTGAAATATTTTTATGCGAATACTGGGTGATATTTGGTTTCTTACCGAATCGTGTACAATTTTCAGAAATACGTAAATTTTGATTTATAGGCGCGGGAATAAGTTTTGGATTAATATAGGTGGGTACGGTCCGTTTCACTACTTAAATCCCGGAGATGGTTCTTTTATTAATTTTTGTTACCCTAAATGGCTAATTTGCCTGTACTAATAGTGGATATTTATTAATTCTATAGCAAGTCATGATAAACAAATTACACACCAATAAAGTTGACTTGATTGTTGGTTAGAAGATGTTCCACTTCGAGAGACTAGAAGTTTAGTTGTCACAACACACCTGACTTAAAAATTAATTTCCTATGTATATAAAAGCCAAGAGGAGGCTTATTTAACGTTTTTATAGTTTGTACATAAAAATATGTGCAAATTACAAGGCACACAATACAGGAAGAGGAGTATACATTTTTTTTCCAATAAAATCTTCGAGGAAGAGAATGTGATATTGTTTATTTTTATACGTTTGTACCGCATATTTTCTCTTATTTACTTCGTTGTAGGTGAGAAAACAATGCCAAAATGTAGATATTAAAGCGCGAAGCATAACAAAATTTAATTTGAGTTTAAATGTCAGGTGTTTTTTTTCGGTCGTCTTGCTGTTCGGGAATTCCCAGACCAAATACCTAAATTAAAAATTGTACACCTGTCTAGGAATTTAATCAAGTCCGATAATCTTAGCATGGGTACATTTTCTGTGATGAATTCGGCAGTCGATTTTTCCCAGAATGCAAAATTAGCAAAAGTTTATCTTAAGTGGTACTTCCCCTGTATACGAGAATATATAAATATAAAAACTGTTCAGTCATCCGAATATTTAAATTAGGTATATATGCATAACGTATAATTAATACAGTATACCTAACCAACACAACTAAATAATAAGTAGGAATAATATGTCATTAATGTTTACCAATCTATTTTTAGACACAAATTATGGTTTGTGTAAAAACCAACATTTATATACATAGAATACATAATCGAACGTTACTCATCGCCGTTTCTCGGAACTGACGATGGATTATGGAGATCTGCCCCAAATGTAACACTGAGATGAAAGTGGGGTTGAAGGGTGGAACAGTGAGTCATCGCACCCCGGCGCTTAGTCGGTTTTTTACCCTACAGCGTACTGATGAAAGCGGGAGTAAATGCGGTGACCTCATAATGCCCTATTTGTGACACATTTTTCTTGTTAGAAATTATAATAAAACTAGTACTTTAGAAAAATAACAATATATTCCGCGAAGTGAAGAAATAATACAATTTGAATAGAAAATATTAATACATGCGTATCTACTGATAGTTTGAAACCAAGTGTCCTCATTCCCTCCGTCAAATCCCCTCGGCTCCGTTGACATCATCGAACGTGCCACTCGTACTGCGTTTGTTATTAGAAACCAAATTCCAGCTACCTAGACCGAAAAGGATAAACAATAATTTACTTGCAGACTAATACAAGAAATAAAAAAAAATAATATAATTAAACATGTACTGCTACGGAACTTTTCATCTCGCACCGTTTTCCTGTAAATAGTAATTACAGACAAACAATAAAAAGTGTATGCATACACAGGGGAAATAAACAGAAATAAGCAGGTACCGTGTTCTTTTAACCAAGATCACGTTTTAAAACACATAAAATCAAAATAATCAACTAAATTAATAATAAAACTTAAAGCTACCGGAAAGACCAAAAGTACCAGGAATTTCACCTGCAATTAGTCATTTCCACCAGGTGGACTACCTGCAGTTAGTCCCCTGACCAGAGCAAAAATACCATGCTCTGTCCAGAACAAAGTACCAGGCACTTACGTCCTGCAGTGTTCTGCCTACTTACGCTGTTACCAATCCTTTATAGACCAGAGCAAAAATACCATGCTCTGTCCAGAACAAAGTACCAGGCACTTACGTCCTGCAGTGTTCTGCCTACTTACGCTGTTACCAGTCCTCTATAATTCCTCCCCATACCGAATCCATGGTTTCATGTTTTCGAGCCCAGAAATGCCCTCATAGGGTATGCGAGAGCGGACTGCACCAGGGATGTCCTGTACTTTGTACCTGTCGTTCTCCAGCACCTCCGTTACTCTAAACGGACCCCGCCATTTTGGCAGTAATTTCTTGCTGGTCCCCGTATTTGGTGAAGTAGTGAGCCGTAGAAGCACCAAATCGCCCTTATCGTATTGTCGGCCCGGGATACGATTTTCATCAAATCGTCGTTTTTCTTCAGCTTGGTGTTTGGTGGCTAATGACTGCATTTGTTCCCGTATAGCTGTAACATGCCAGTTGTCCCAAATAAAAATACGTATGTATAGGTAAACCTTGATACTTCACACAATTGCTGACCTACGCAAATGTGCTTTTTAACTATGTGTCGATGTTAACTTTTAAAAGCGGATCCAATGTCTGCTTGCAAATAAATTTAGCTCATATTGAGAATTATGAGAATTGGTGTTCCCGTACTTTGCTAAAAATCTATACAATCTAAAAATACCTGGCATAGGTGACTGATTTGATAAGCGGACTCATCATTTACCGACCGACGCCCTTGAGAGGATCTTCTAGCCTTCTGTACCATACAACAGTGTGCCAGTACTATACCAGAGGATACCATAATTACTATACCATACCACAGTATCACATACTGTCCAATTGTTACTGGATGTACTTGTTCCTAAAATAAATGGTTGCACTACACTGTACTGTACTACACGGACACGTGAGCGAATCCCACTTCTGATGTTAGAAATTATAATAAAACTAGTACTTTAGAAAAATAACAATATATTCCGCGAAGTGAAGAAATAATACAATTTGAATAGAAAATATTAATACATGCGTATCTACTGATAGTTTGAAACCAAGTGTCCTCATTCCCTCCGTCAAATCCCCTCGGCTCCGTTGACATCATCGAACGTGCCTTTTCCATAAACATATCTAATGGTGCCTGGCATTGTTCGAGTGCTGCCGATTCTTTGACAGAACGAATTAATATATTAACAGCTCCAATTTGCATACCATCCGCTAGTAACAGTCGAATCAGCACATTTCTGGCATTCTCTTATTCATCTACGCAGAGGGCGAGTTTGCAAAGGAATTAAGATTAAGAACTTCAGCAGTTTTAAATGGTTCTGTCATAGACCGAGCTTCCATGACAAAAAAGATATCCCATCGAACACCTCAAATTTAAAAGGTAAAAATGGTTGCAAAACATGTAAAAATCATGTGACGCCCCCCAGGAATTTTTCACTATTTAGCTATAATAATGATTCTACTTTTTAAAACACCTGCTTGAAATGTTCGCAGGTTGTGATATATAATGAACCATTTTTTTAAAAAGTCTCTCAATTTTTGTAAATTAACTTCTGACAGATCTTTTGTTATAAATAATTTTTTTTCTGAAAGTGCAGTTCATAACACCTTAATTCTTGTTTTAAAATGGAGTTTAAGATCTCTCCTATCTATTACAACTTGTCTGGCTGACAATTTTTGTTAATTAATTTGTCAGACTTAATTTTGAATGCGCAGCATCAATGCATCAGGATCAATCACTAGCATCTCATAACACCTCCTTTAGAAAAACAACTGATGACGTTTAAGATCTCTATGCATAAATGTGGTCTGTGATTGAAAAAATGTTTTTCACCATGTCAGACTTAATTTTTATGCGCCGTGACAATGTTTTTTTTAATAAGTTTTTACAATGGCCGCGTCAAAACACCACCTTAAGTTTTTTCTGTAATTAAGTTTGAGATCCCTTTTATGCATAAATATTGATCTGGCAGCGAAAAAAATGTTTTTCACTACGACAGACTTCATTTTTTAAGTGCCACGACCACATCTTTTTATTTTTGACATAGTGAAAAACATTGAAATATTTAGAGATCTTAAACTTCAGTTATTTTTATTTTAAGGAGGGGTTTAAGTCTTACAAATTAATTAACAAAATTTGTCAGCCAGACAAATTGTAATATACCTAGGCGAGTCTGCCTGGGATTTTTTCCAAAAATTTTCCATACCATTTGAGTTAGTCACGGATACTTATAGGAAAAATTCTGCTGAACAAGATTTTCTTATGAAAAATTTTCCTAAACCGCGAACTTCATGGTCAAATAATTGTTTAAACAAATCTTTCTTCTTTTTTATTTTATAAAATGAAAACGGTTTGACGAATCCGAAAAAATCTTGATTCAATCGAAAGTTATTTTTCATTCCCGTCGTTTGGCGCCAGGCACAACTCATTTTGTAAACCCGTTCATTTGTTATAGCCGAAATAAATTTCTTAATTAACAAATTGATTACTCCGAAACTAATGAGGTCAGAATATTGTTTTTTTCAAAATACATGCCTTTTACACCACAGAATATACAATACTTTTTTTGGCCCGATATCTTCAATACTTTTTTTATTGTTTAAACAATTAGGTGTTTTCACAAATTTTAAATTCACTTTCACTGTGAAAATAATGCTTTATTATAGTAAAAAAATCGGTAAAGGTATTTACACAGAACTTCCCTCGTTATTTGTGCATGGCGGTCACTCTAAAAAATTAATAATTACGAAATGACATTGAGAATAATAATCGGAATATAGTTATTGCTATTATTACAAAGAAAACTTGATAAGCTTTGGTCAAAAAAATATACAGATTGTTCATCCAACAGCAAAAGTTCAATACTAAATAGCAGGTGCCACATATGGCAGGCTTGAGCAAATACCTTTCCAAATGTCCACCATGACTGAATTATTTCTTGGGATGACCACCCTGTATATTTTTCAATCAAAGTATAATAGGTGCATATGCCAGATATTTTTGCCGTCTGTTATATTTTCAATCCAACATTCACGTAATGGAGTGGAAGTATAGTGGTGGTTAAAAAATTTCAATTTTTTTTTATTTTTCAAAAATGTTGGTAAAAAAATTTTCAAATTGTTTTCTTCTAATATAGGTTTAAAATGTCAAACGTAGAAATTTTAAATTAGAGCAAAAAGGCAGGTTTCCTTCTATTCTATAGTAGTGGTAAAAAAAATTTAAAACTTAAAAATTATGTATTTTTTTTAAATAGGTTTAGAATGCTATGAAACGTGAAAATTTTTAATTTAAGCAAAAAAAAAGTTTCTATTTATTCTAGTGTTAAATTTTGTTCCAAATTTATAACAAAATGTTGCAAACATTTTTTTTCCGATATTGGTTAGGAATGTCATGAAACGCGGAAATTGTAAATTTGGGCAAAAAAAATTTTTCGTCTATTCTATAGTCTATAAATAGATTAAAAATGTTTTCAATTTTTTATTTTATTTTTTCAAAAACATTTTTAAATTTGTTTGAATAGTTTTAGAATGCCATGGAAACGTGGATAGTTTAAATCTGAACAAAGAAAAAAAATCTGTCTTCGTGGTAAATTTTTTTAAAAATAGTAAGTAAAAAAAATCTAATTTTTGTTTTAGATTTAGAAGCTATGAAACGTGGAAATTTTTAATTTGACGAAAGAAAAAAAAAATTTCCATCAATTTTAGTGGTAAAAAAATGTTCAAAAATGTTGGTAAAAAAAAATTCAAAAAATTTTTGTTTGAAACAGGTTTAGAATGCCATGAAACGTGGAAATTTTAAATTTGAAGAAAGAAAAAAAATTTCAATTATTTTAGTAAAAATTTTGGTGAAAAAAAATTTCAAACATTTTTTTTCCCGAAATAGCATTAGCGTGTCATGAACCGTGGAAATTTTAAATTTGAGCAAAAAAAATTTTTTTCATCTTGGTAAAAATTTTTTCAAAAATGGTGAAAACAATTTTCAATTTTTTTTTCCCCGAAATAGGATTAGCGCATCATGAAACGTGGCAATTTTAAATTTGAGCGAAAAAAATTTTTTTCACTATTTATTCCGTTTAGACGGTCCACCCTGTATATTTTCCAGTGAAATTTCTACAATTTCTGCGCTGACAGTAGCGTCAACTACCCACCAAATTTGACTGCTCTCCGTCAAGTAATTTTTTAGTAAATGCACCAACAGACAGACAGACAGACAGACAAACAGACAGACCGACAGACAGACAGACGGAATTGAAAACCTATATTTTCGTAATCTCCGTGATCTGAAACGTCAGAATCCGAAAAAATCTCGGAGGGTGATTTTTTCTCGAATACAATACTTCCCTTCGGTATGCGAGGGAAGTACTTGAAAGCACTTGAATTTTGAGAAACAGTCGAATAATACCTTAAAATAAGCCATTTTAATTTTGTATTGAAATTTTTTCGCCAAAAACACTACATTAATTCACTATGTACTCGTGGCGTCATCAGTTATATTGTCAGTGTCATTTTGTGTTATAAACACGTTATTTTGCAGATAAATTTCCTAAAGTAGTTTTTACAAATCCCGTATTAGGTAGACGTTACTTATTTAATCACATGGAAAACCTAAATAAAGTAAATAAAATGTTGTATGTAACAATTTTTAAACGCGATTAAGAAACTAATATAACCGATGACGTCACCGCGAGTTTTGCATACTCGTTCAATTACTAAAACTTTGTGTTATTTATTTGTTGAAATTTTAATTTGATCGATGACAGAATGCTGTTTAAATATCAATAAGTGCTTTAGTATAACAAGCACTTCATTTTAATAATATCAAAAAAGCAAATTTGCACATAGTGAAAACACCTAATTGGCATGATTTGTTAATTAGCAAGTAACTTTTTTTTCGAAAGTTTGATTGACTTCAAAACAATTTTAAACAATAAATATTGATGTCAGGCATATTGATGTCAGGCATAACTTGATCGGATAACCGGAACCGGAAATAAAAGTGATATTGTGTGAGAGGCTCTAATTTGTTTATTAACAATTTTTGGACATGAGTTTGGTGCAAATGAAAGCTAACAAGTTTTTCCATCAACCACAAAAAGTTCTACAAAAAATATTCAATACCTGAAGAGTTATACGCGTATTTGATGCTTAAAAAAATCTCTCCCCAACGTGAAAATAGTAAGATTTGACGCGCAATAGGGTAGCGGGTTCGATCCTCATTGTGGGCAATTTTTTTCGTCAGATTTGCTTTTTTTCATGTAACCAAGTATTTTTTAGGATAACAAATGTCTACTTTCTGAGAAATTTTTCAAAACGTCGTAAATAATTTTTTTGGCAAGTTTCATTCAATAAATGGCTATCTTGCAACAAACATGATTGTTCTTGTCCAACGAGGGTTTATCAGTAGTTTTTGCGTTTTTTTTTCCTACTTTTTGTGAAAGAGAAGGCTTGTTTTATTTTATTTGAGGGGGGTGCCTGTCGAAAAAAGACCAAAAATAAAAAGGAAACAATTTTTTTTTCACTTTTTTTCTTATAATGAAAAAAAGTTTACGTCTCATGAAAAAAACACACACATTGTTATTTGTAAATGAGAAATAATCAAAAGATTTAACTGTTTTAATGGCATTATTATTTTATTGTTTTAATTACAAATATTTGCAATTAATAATTATTAATGCTAATAACTATTAGAGTATTCCACCGTTCCATGATGTCGACTATAAGAAATGTGGAGGCTCAAAAATAAATAACTATTTATAGCGGTTTTTTTTTCAAATTTAAAAATTATTTTATTATAGGAAATATTTTATTGCACGAAAAAAAAAATTATTTGACAACAGCAAAAATTTGCCCACACCGAGGATCGAACCCGCCACCCCTTTGCGGGTCAAATCTTACTATTTTCACGTTGCGGGAGAGATTTTTTTAAGGGTCAAGATCACGTATAACTCTTCAGGGATTGAATATTTTTTGTAGAACTTTTGTGGTTGATGGAAAAACTTGTTAGATTTCATTTGCACCAAACCTCGTGTCCAAAAAGTTGTTAATAAACAAATTAGAGCCTCTCACGCAATATCACTTTTATTTCCGGTTCCAGTTATCCGATCAAGTTCTTTCTGGTCTCAAAACTTCCCTTTTTCCAAGCAATTTCATATGCACAAAACCCCATTTCGATACGCTTACCCAGAGCCGAGATATTCCATTTGTTAATTTGCAAAATTAATTTAAACATTAAATAAACAAATGCAAAAAGTTGCATTCGTGCAGACTTCTATGGGGGTTATGCCCGACATCAATATTTATCGTTTAAAGTTGGTTTGAAGTGGATCAAACTTTCGAAAAAGAGTTATTTGCTAATTAACAAATTATGCCAATTGTTTAAACAATCAAAAAGTATTGAAGATATCGGGCCAAAAAAGATATGGTATATTCTTTGGTATAAAAGGCATGCATTTTGAAAAAAAAATATCCTGACCTCATTACAATACAATACAATACAAAATTTATTAATCTTTTGGGCCACTAGAAACAGTGGATAAGACAGGTCAATAATACACAATACATTAGTTTCGGAGTAATCAATTTGTTAATTAATAAATTTGTTTTGGCTATAACAAATGAACGGGTTGACAAAATGAGTTGTGCCTGACGCCAAACGACGCGTATTGAAAATTTCTTTCGATTGAATCAAGATTTTTTCGGATCAGTTAAACCGTTTTCATTTTATTAAATAAAAATATTTGATCATGAAGCTCGCGGTTTAGGAACATTTTTCTTAAGAAAATCTTGTTCAGCGGAAGTTTTCCTATAAAAATCCGTTGCTAACTCAAATGGTATACAAGATTTGTAAAATCACCTCTAATTTACCCCAGGTAGAATCGCCTAATCGATAGGAAAGATTAATAATCAAACAAAAATCAAAGAGGTGTTATGAAGGGCACTTTCATCAAAAATAGTATATTATAATTCTAGTTTATAAGTAAGCCTTTAAAGCACGTACGAGTTTAGGGCACGAGGAGCGTAGTGAGGAGTATCCTACAGGAGTAAGTGCTTTAAAGGTTACTCATACACGTGTATTATACGCTATTTTTTATTAAAAGTAAAAATTTGAAAAATTAATGAATGTAGATTCATTTTACAAGGTAATCTCTGATTTTCCTTTTTAATAGGTATCATAGAGACGGTGTGTATTTATCATTGTTTAAAATTGGTTGATACCTAAGCAACTTTGAAACAATAGTGCTTTAAAGACCCGATTTTGCACGCTTTTAGTTTCAAAAACAGAGATTATAATGGGCTTGTTCCATGATATTCTTTTTGTATGGTTTTTATACTTTTTTATATAGTACTCGATATTCTCATTATGCACTTAAAATTTCGTATTATTAACTTTCTCCGTTCTCGAGATATAAGGAGTTGAAATTAGTAATAGTTGCTATACGCAAGTGACGTAAGAAAAGTGGCTTTCTGGGATCTTTCAAATTTAACCTGAAAAGTCGAAAAACATGGAATTTTCAAACGCTGGTAACTAAATAAATACGTCGAGTGGAAGTTCGTTCTATGTCTCTACGGGAAAGGAGAAGGTCAGCGATGAATCCTAATCGTAAATTGCAGGGTCAAAATCAAAAATTCGTCCCGACAGGAGCGAGAGAAAATTGTAATTTTTTGACATTTCACCAAATTGTACTCCCCTACCGTCAAGAAGTAAGCAAATCAAACGATACTTCGAAAACACTTATAATTATAACAACTAAGGAGCTAAGCCTTTAAAGCACGCACGAGTTTAGGGCACGAGGAGCGTAGCGAGGACTTTCTTTCATTATGTTAAACAACGTATTTCTTCTCCGTAAATAACTTTTTTTGCACCTACTTATCCCGCAGACTGGGTTTTAAACTGGTCATCATCCTCCCTCTCCCCCTACCAAACCGAAAAGAAATCGACATTTTTTTCGAGCATGAAAGGAGGGCGAAAAATGGCCCTTATTTATACTCGTCCTTTTCGTATGTGGGGCAGTAATAAATGACAATGATATTATTTCCAGTTTCATTCAGTTACAAAATACCCAATTTGTTTTCGTTTAACAAGTAAATGATATATTAAGTACCTCAAGCCCTGAAAAATGCATAAAGCATTAAAGAGTTATTACTTCTCCCTTTATATGCATGTAGACCTGTTGGCGCTCTCTGCTTTCCATGCGGCGCCCAGCCGCGGCCCTCGGACAGGAGAGGTGGTGAATCATCACGCGGTAGACCTCCGTATTCCAGGAACTGTAATTTACCCGGAGCCCTAAAGCCCCGAAGTAAGTAACTATACCGGATACTAGACATGCTAATGATATCGGTTTGGCACCTGATCGAAAAGTGAAGGGATAATGGAAGGGTGTCGGATGGAAACGCGGAAAGTCCAGCCGACAAGTTTGAAAGTAAAGTTAATTTTAAAGTTGACTAAAATCTGTTTGGAGATGAAGAGTAATAAAAGCTCGTTATGAATAAAAATGTTGTAAAAAGTTAGTTAGTCAGTCAACTTATTAGCATTTTCCTTCTATTATACAGGGTGTCCCAAAAATCAATGTCATCTCGTGGAGGGCTGATAGGCTAGCTCATGACTGACCAGAATATCAAAATACGAACTTGGTAAAAATTTGTTCGTTTTTAAGATATTGGCACTTTTATGAATCTCGTCAAAATCGGCATCTTAGATCAGTTCCTCGCGTGCCACAGCTACAAAATTCCATATTTCAAGGTTCTAATTTTTGTTACGTAACACTGAACAGCCCTGCTGTTGATGACGGCCCGAAATAAAATTCATAGTGCCATATCTTAGGAAAATAATACATTTTTACCCAATTAGGTATCAATTACAAAATCGACGCTGGGCGTTGGTCGGCGTCGAGATGTAATGCAGGAATATGAATCTAGGGATTAATATGAGTTAATTTTTTATTAACTAACTTGGACTCTTCATACTGTAAAAAAGTTACCACTCTAACCTAGCAAGTTATTTTAAAAATTGCTGATTTAGAGCAGTTTCTAAAATGCTATAACATTTTCTGTATTTCACTTTAGAAAAAAAGATATTGCTATTTTACCGCAAAGGTAAGGTGTGAAATTATTTCAATAATTAGGAATTCGAAGCTTTACGCTCTTTTATTTTCAAATGGACTTTATGGAGGGGTAAGGGCTAATTTTTACTATTATCATTTGCTACATAGGGTTTCGAGAAAACTGCCGAAAATATTAATACCTTACAAATATTGAAGAAAATATCGAACTTTTTATAACTAATATTATATTAACAAAATTAAAAATAAATTAATTAAGATATGTGAAAAACAAAGCTAAACACACCTACGCGTGGATGTAGTCATCTTAACCAAAGAGGAAGTTGTTAACTGCGGGATATACAGACGTTATTTCCTTGGGTTGTTCTGCGGTAGCAATCTCGCTTTTGCGTTCAAAATTATTCATTTTTTGCCCACTATTTCAAATTGTACTAATGTAGCCACTAAACATGAAATAGTTCCCTGGAAATCCTCAATTTCCGATGTGGTATAGAGCGATACGCCATGATTAAATAAATAACTGTTTATAAAAAACCGCTGCCTAAGGAATCACTACTTCCACATCCAGATTTTTCTTCCAAGTCTCTTTAAAGGCAAAATTCCTGACTATATTTGCACTTTAGTATGAGAAAATAATTGGTAATAGAATTTTAATATTTGGGGCAGATGTCACAAAAAATTTTACAGAAGTTGCAGTTTAGCAAATACCATTAAGACATTGAACATGAACTTGGCTGACTTTCATGCCTGACGTGATATTTACAAAATCTACAAAATGTACAGGGGATAGAAATAAAGAAAAGTTTTTGAAATTTTCAAATTTATTAAGCTGGGGATAAAAAATTTATAAAGTTACATAACTCGAAGTAATTGTAATAGGCTTTACATTAATATTCCACAAAAATACGGGTTTCGTAAAAATGCGAGAACATGAATCTAGATATCAAAAATTTATTAAATACACAAGTTTTACAAAAACGACGCTAGGCGTCGGTCGGCGTCGAGACGTAAAAATGCAAGAATATGAATTTAGGTATCAATTACAAAATCGACGCTGGGCGTCGGTCGGCGTCGAGACAATGCAGGAATATGAATCTAGGGATCAATACGTATCAAATACACAAGTTTTACAAAAATGACGCTAAGCGTCAGTCGCCGTCGAGACGCAAAAATGCAAGAACATATATTGAGGTAGGTATCGGAATTGATCAAATACACAAGTTTTACATAATCGAGGCTAGGCGTCGGCCGGCGTCGCGACGACGAACTGGAAGAAAATGAACCTAGGTATCAAAATTTATCAAATTCCGAAGTTTAAAAAATCGACACCAGGCGTCGGTCTGCGTAGATACGTAAAAATGTAAGAATATGAATTTAGGTACCCAAATTTATCTAATACACAGGTTTTACAAAACACTGTTAGGCGTCGATCGGCGTCGAGATGCTAAACCGCAAGACTATGAATCCAGGTATCAAAATTTATCAAATATACTAGTTCCACAAAAACGATGCTAGGCGTCGGTTGGCGTCGAGACGTAAAAATGCAAGAATATGAATTTAGGTATCAAAATTTATCAGATACACAAGTTCTACAAAAACGACCCTAGCCGTCGATCGGCGATGATTCTAGGTATCAAAATTTATCAAATTCAAAATCTTTCAGAAGGTATGCGATGTAACAGCACCGAACGCTTTCGTGCCCAAAAAAAACAGCCGAATTTTCAAGCGTTACACAAATCACTACTGGACCCCCGTATTACCGTTACATCTTCGATTTGTTAAATATTTTCAATGTTAAATATTTACCCCTATTTAACCCTCCAACGGAATAATCCCAAGATATAATCTAGATCCTGATGTCATTATAATATATACGAAATATATACATTTGCCAAATTTCAAATAATTATCTCAATTTTATTTTATCAGCCCCTTTAATAATGGAGTGGGGGGGTAGTGGGTATATGGAAAATATAATCAAAAATTTTAAGGCCTTGGTTTCTAGCACATACACCAAATTTCTGTACTCTTACCAGCTTGCTTTACCTATTTCCCCCTATTTACCATTATTTCCCCCCAACGCTTCACCAGATATGTTCAAAAAACAATCCAGTTCCAGATCTCGTTATAATACCGGGTGAGTCACAAATTGCGCTCGCCCCGATATTTCCTAAAATATTCGGAATAGAAAATTGAAATTTGGAGGCCTTATTACACGACTAAAATGCCATCTTTTCAGTAAAAAATCAAGTTTGGTGCACATCCGGTTTGACCGGAAATGCCCACAACTTTCGATTTTTAAATGGAACACCCTATATATTTTTACATTTTTGGAATCTAGAGGAAATTTTGAATACAATACATTCATTTTGGTTACTTTTTGATAAACATTAAAAATTTTATTAAAAAATCTGTTTCTGAATCCAGAGCGCTGTGGTACCCAAAATATATTTTAGTTTGTGTGCTACGTTACTATAAAAATAAAAAGAGCAATATGATTGCATTACTTAATTCTCTAGAGGCGTTTAAAATTTTTAAATGTGATTTTTACCCACTAACTCGGTTTTTTTTAAATGGGAATTTAATCGTTCAGCAACATTTTTAAATACCTCATTTTCATACGAATCTAATGATACCTAAATTTTGAAAATCCGCAAAGAACTATCTGAGATTTCAGCCAAAATACAATGCAACCAAGCTTTTAGAAACATGCGGCTAATAGATAATAGATTAGTGGGTTTTGGAAACTAAAATGGCACATTTCTATGTAAATCTGGTAACCTAATAACATTAGAAAAATCATAGTAGCCATTGAATGTAATAAAACAATATCAGCTGTCAGACAGATACAAAATAAAGCGTTGCGGAAATCTCTTTGAGTAAAAATTAAAGAAAATGAATAATTTTAGTAGAAATGAAAAGGTCGGTATGTTACTGATATATGGAGAGCGTCTCAAAAATTCAACTGCAGCTGCAGAACTGCATCAGCAACGATATCCCAACAGACGTCATCCAAGCAGACACTTGTTTGCCAGAGTGGAACAAGAATTAAGAAACGAACCCAATCAACAAGATGACCATCAAACATTTATTATGAGGACAAAGAAATTGATGTATTAGGATTTGTGATGGTACACCCAACAACATCAACAAGGGAATTGTCAATGGAATGCGACATTAGTCAGTCTTCGGTTTGCAGAATTTTAAAGAAACAGTTTCGGTCTTATAAATACCAAATACACCAACATCTTTATGGAGATGATAACGACAGGAGGCTATATATTGCAACTGGTTCTTAAATGCAGTACAACAAAACCCAGGTTTTCCTTTTCATATTTTATATTCAGATGAAAGTAGATTTACGAACCAAGGTATGTTTAACAGAAATAATACTAGGTACTGGGCTCAAGAAAATCCGAGGTTGGTAGGGCGGGGGAATATTCAGGAAAGATTTGGGTTTAACTGTTGGCTTGGAGTACTTGGAGATCGAATAATTGGACCCATATTTTTTTATGGAACACTTCCTGGCGAACGATATTTATTCTTTTTACAAAACCAGACAGCAGAATTTCTTGACTTACTTCCTCTTGCCTATTTACAAAATCTGTTTTTCCAACAAGATGGTGCTCCCCCACATAATTCCAGAAGAGTGATGGAATATTTAAACAACTTGCATGGTGAACGCCTTATCGCAAATCAAGGTCATATCAGGTGGCCTCCTAGGTCACCTGACTTAACACCCCTCGACTATTATGTATGGGGCACTCTCAAAAATAAAGTTTATAAAACTTCTTCAAATACCCGTGAAGAGCTGCAAAATAAAGTTGTACGGGCTCTTAATGAAATAACGCCGGCTAAATTGCGTAGAGCCATTCAAGCAACTGTACACAGAGCCGAATTGTGTATAGAAAAAAATGGTGGACATTTTGAACAATATCTATAAATGTCAATTTATGGTTTAATTATATTAATTATTTTAAAGATACCTACTGTTACCTAGTTTAAGTTTAATTGTTCAAACGGAACTGATTTTTATTTATTTATAGGCCCGATATTTATGTTCATTTAAATAAAACTCTGAAAACCGAACTGATGTCGCATTCTATTGCAAATGTCCTTGTGGATGTAATTGTGTTTACCTCCACATACCTATGCTAAACTTAATTGTAACGTTCTTTGCGCTCACAATTATTAAATGTTTGATAGCTCAAGATTGCCTATAACTACATGAGTCTGTCTGACAGCTGATATTGTTTTATTACATTCAATGGCTACTATATGATTTTTCCAATGTTATTAGGTTACCAGATTTACACAGAAATGTGCCATTTTAGTTCCCAAAGCCCACTAATCTATTAGCCGCATGTTTCTAAAAGCTTGGTTGCATTGTATTTTGGCTGAAATCTCAAATATTTCTGAGCGGATTTTCAAAATTTTGGTATCATTAGATTCGTATGAAAATGAGGTATTTAAAAATGTTGGTGAACGATTAAATTCCCATTTAAAAAAACCGAGTTAGTGGGTAAAAATCACATTTAAAAATTTTAAACGCCTCTAGAGAATTAAGTAATGCAATCATATTGCTCTTTATATTTTTATAGTAACGTAGCACACAAATTAAAATATATTTTGGGCACCACAGCACTCTGGATTCAGAAATAGATTTTTTAATAAAATTTTTAATGTTTATCAAAAAGTGACCAAAATGGATGTATTGTATTCAAAATTTCCTCTAGATTCCAAAAATGTAAAAATATATAGAGTGTTCCATTTAAAAATCGAAAGTTGTGGGCATTTCCGGTCAAACCAGATGTGCACCAAACTTGATTTTTTATTGAAAAGATGGCATTTTAGTCGTGTAATAAGGCCTCCAAATTTAAATTTTCTATTCCAAATATTTTAGGAAATATCGGGGCGAGCGCAATTCGTGACTCACCCGGTATATACGTGTACAAAATTTTAAGTCAATATCTTAAACCGTTCCGGAGAAAACCTGAGGACAAAAAAAGTTACATACAGACAGACCGATAGACAGAAATTTCGCTCAAATTTGAAATCTTGACGTTTCATGACATTCTAAACCTATTTCAAGAAAAAAAAAATTACGATCACTATACTTCTAATCCACTACGTGGATGTGGAAGTGATAAAGATTGCATAGTTATGGTATTCGCTTTTAACTTATTTTCTTAAATTAAATATATTGTAGAATAAAAAAATCTTATTTTAACGTTTTATTATCCATTTCAATATTTTTTTGATTGTTCATTCCAAATTAAAAAAAAGAAGTTCCAAAAGAATTTTCTATTTTTCAAGTTGCTTATTTTTTTTCACAAATTAGATATTTTTCTATTAAAATATATACCTATAAATTAATTATAATTTCGTAGATGCATTTGCATGTGAAAAAATCAGCTTTCTACTCGAAAGAAACCCTTATCAATCTCAACTGGCCTATAAGGGTCTTTTTTGTGTTTTTCCCAAAGAACTTGGACAGAGTGAACTTTAGGAAAAAGTGATAAAGGAAAAAAGGTATTTTAATAATACATTCACCAGGTTTTTCTGGATTTCTTCTCGTCACTTTTTACTCCCCTCCCACTTTTTAAAATAAAACCGAACTGCTATATCTCGGAAAATGCTCATTTTTTCGAAAATTTGACAAGAGTAAAACGTTCTTATTTTACGTCAAATTACCTAACAATACATTGTTTTCTCTACCAGTTAACAAACTAGCAACAAAATTATTGTTTATAATAATTGCGGGGCAATAGCGGCCAATTTTTTCTTGGAGTTTGATCTAGACATGAATACGAACAGAATCCACAATATTTCGTGAAAATCCATTCGTTGGGTAAGCTTTTTCAAGTTTAGGTCGATTTTGGTCTAATTTGCCTACACTATAATCTGAAACGTGAAAAAGACACATTTTTTTTTTACTATTACTATTTTTCCCTTTGGTAAACTGGGGAAGTAAAAATCTATAGGGGTGAAAAGTTTACACGAATCAACTAAATACAGAGCGTTCAGCAGCAGCAACTAATAAACCATAATTCAAGAGATGCGATTGAAGTTACATACCAAGGCAAAAATTTCGTAATTATTTAATTGTTTATGGTGTAAGGCTGTTTCCTTGAAATAATCGAATACAAGTACTTAACATAAGTTATTCACACGTCACTTTTTGCGGTCGCAATGTTCTTGATAAATTAATATAAAATTTAAATATAATTTCTCCATTATCAATTCAATATTTCTCGAAACCTAGCATTTACGCGTCGGTTTCAGCAGAATTTTTATTTTTGTACAAGTTACATAACACTATTCACTACTGCCAAGCCTATTCTGTGAAAATTTACGAGAGCAAGTTATATAATACATTGGGAAATATCGTAGTTATGTAAGATAAGCACAGCGACCCCCAAAAACAAATTTTCAAATAACTATCACGGGAAGATCAGTAATAACCTGTTGAGATAAAAAAACGCATAATTAAATTGTGGGATTTCCTTTAAAAAATCAGACGGGCGAACTTTACTGTAAATCAGTAGTACAACTAGAAATTTCATTCAAGAAACCGCAAATCGTGGGGATTTCCAGTTTGGATTTTGACTCAGTTTACTTACATTTCGTATCTGAGGTGTGCCAATTAATTATAAATCGATAAAGAAAGATACACAGGGTGTTCGGAAGCTACCATATCAAATGAAAACTTCATATCTGGAGATGTTTTACGTCGTTTTAACACAGGACAGCTTCCTAAGGGAGCTATAGCTCTTTGAAAACGGAACCTTGTCTTGAAAAATTTTCATTTATCTAAAAAGATAAAACTTGGTATATTTATTAACTTTAAAATGCCCCGTCTTTTGTTGTAAACATGTTCTTTATTAGCGACCATGCCGATCATAAGCGTCTCATTTGAGGGGTCCAACGAACATTTTGAATAATTATAACTTTTTTACCATTGATTGTTTGATTACAGGTTTTTATAATTGGAAAGATTTTTATTTCCCTCGCTTTTTGAAGGGAGTATTGTAATTGTAAAAAAATCACTCTCTGAGAGTTAAAATTTTTACACTTAAGACTATGTAGTTTATGAAAATTAAGGTCTTCAATACACACAGCCTGTCTGTATGTCGGTCTGCTCTATGTCGGTCTGTTGTGTGTCTGTTCACTCTAATCTACATAAATATTTTTAAATTGGTCTTTCATAGAAAAAATGTTTTTACTAGGTCTGACTTAATTACTTCCATATCCACGTAATGGATTATCGCAAAAAAAATTTGATTTTTTTTTTGTTGAAATAGGTTTATAATATCATGAAACGTCGAGATTTTAAATTTGAGCGAAAAAAATTTTCTGTCTGTTTGTCTGTCTATTGGTCGGTCTGTAACTTCTTTTGAGCACACGTTTTCTCTGGAACGGTTTAAGATATCAATAAATAGGGGGAAATTAATAAAGCAAGCTGGTAAGAGTACGGAAAATTGGGATTTGTTGTATACAGGGTGTCCCAGATTTAAAGTGACATAGACCGATGAGAGATAGAGCACACTTTTCTGATTTCAAAACACTCTCACGCTTACCCTTGAAAGTGAATGGTTTTCGAGATACAGGGTATTTTATGATTCTTGACTGACACTAAAATTCACCATATATTGGAATGGGTGGACGTATTTGGATTAAAGTTGGTACACATATAGTGCACTCCTAGTCCAATTAATAGCATAATTTAGTTTGAAAAAATTCCAGGACAGGACTCAATTTTTATTATTTTTCATTTAAGGTCAATTACATCACCCTGTATATCAGTTTTTTGTAAATGGTGGATAACTATTGAAATGTTTATGGATTATTGTGCAAAACACTGTGATAATATTCGATGGCACGTTTATGGTTACTTCCTAGCAAATTTTCGAAAATAATGGTGAATGATATTTAAATTCTACAAAATACGCAAGCAACCAGTTTTTATTAATTTTACTTAAACACTTGTTTAATAATTATTTAATGTATTATTGTTACTTAAAAAGAAAAACGAAAAACAGAAAAAAGGAAAAAATAAAGAAAAACAGTTTGCGTAATCATAATTTACAGCACAAATTTTAAAAAGACACTAATTATTTTATACGCTCGTACAATTAATTAAAACTATAATAAATTTTCTAAATGAACAGCCCCAGCGTCAATACATTTTTCTGAACGTTTAAAAAGCGTTTTCACCGATCTATCGATCATAGCCGGATTGTGTCTAATATTGTCACATACATTAAAACAATTTTGTTGTAATTGTTCACGTGTATTAATATTTTCACTGTACACCTGTGACTTTACGTGGCCCCATAAAAAATAATCCATGGGGGTGAGATCAGAAGATCTCGGTGGCCAGTTAACTGCACCCCCTCTACCAATCCATCTGTTGGTGTAACGTTGATTAAGATGCTCCCTCACCGGTACAGAAAAATGGGGTCCAGAACCATCGTGTTGAAACCACATACCTCTGACATTGATGTTTTCTAATAAATTTGGTAACACATCTATTAAAAAATTTAAATAAACTGCACCCGTTAGTCTCCCTTCAAAAATGTGTGGCCCTATTAGATGACTATTGTATATTCCACACTAGACATTTATATTGAATCTGTGTTGGGAATTTTTCTGAAGCGTAGCATGTGGATTTTCAGTTGCCGAAAGATGTTGATTTCTGGTGTTGTTTATTCTATCACGCGTGAATTGAGCTTCGTACGTGAACAGAATTCTAGAAACTGTTCGTCTGTGCGCAACTACCCATCTACAAAATGTTAAACGCGGAACGCTGTCACCGTCTTCAAATCATATTCTCTCTCTGCAGCTCTTCCATTTCCGTCGCAAAAACCATACACATAAATCATATCTGCATATTCTTCATTTGTAAATTGGAATGGCATCTTAAAATTAGTATAGTAGATTTGTTAATATAAAACCTTATTTTAATGACTCAAACGACTTCTTTGAATACTTAGACTTAATTTCTAAAGGTGACTTACATTATTATGTATTAAACTATAAATGTCAGAATTGACACACGCCTACTTTTATTTTTAAGCAAACTGTTTTTCTATGGAATATTGCATATGGGCGTACAAATTTTAAGTTCAATTAGAATCAAATTTAAGTAACAATAATAGATTAAATATATAATTATTAAACAAGTGTTTAAGTAAAATTAATAAAAGGAAGTAACCATAAACGTGCCATCGAATATTATGACAGTGTTTTGCACAATGATCCATAGATATTTCAATAGTTATCCGCCATTTACAAAAAACTGATATACAGGGTGATGTAATTTACCTTAAATGCAAAATAATAAAAATTGAGTCCTGTCCTGGAATTTTTACAAACTAAATTATGCTATTAATTGGACTAGGAGTGCACTATATGTGTACCAACTTTAATCCAAATACGTCCACCCATTCCAAATATATGGTGAATTTTAATTTCAGTCAAGAATCATAAAATACGCTGTATCTCGAAAACCATTCACTTTCAAGGGTAAGTGTGGGGGTGTTTTGAACTCAGAAAAGTGTGCTCTATCCCTCATGGGTCTGTCACTTTAAATCTGGGACACCCTGTATACTAGAAGCGAAGACCTCAGATCTTTTTATCCCATTTCCCAACCCCTCCACCACCTCCTCCCCATTATTAAAGGGTTGATAAAATTAAATTAAGATATTCACTTGAAATTTGGTACACGTATGTATTATAGCGACATATGAAACTAGAAATTATTTCGAAATGATTTCGTTAAAGGGGTGGGGAATAAGTAGTGGTAAATATGGGAAAGTGAGTAAAACAAGCTGGTAAGAGTACAGAAACTTAGATTTGGTGTATACACTAGAAGCCAAGGCGTCAAATCTTATTATGGTATTTTCCATCACCCCACCAAACCACTCTATTATTAAAGGGGTTGAGAAAATAAAATTGAGATATTGACTTGAAATTTGGTACACTTATAAATATATTATGACGACATCTGGAGGTAGATTGTATGTTGAGATGATTCCGTTGAAGGGATGAGGGTTAAATAGGGGAAAATAAGTAAAGCAAGCTAGTCCAGAGTCCAGAAACTTAATATTTGGGGTATATGCTAGAAACCAACGCGTTAAATTGTTTTATGACATCCGCTTCAAATATTATTAAAATTCTATGACCGCAATTATTTATACATACTAGAGTGCAAATATAGTCAAGACGTTTTCCTTTAAAGAGAGTTGGATGGAAAATATGAAGATATGACTGTTAGCGTATCAAGAAACTTGTTTGAATTATTATTTTAAATGAAGTTATGGATAAAATTGGTTTTTCATGGATAAAATCATTTTTACCATGTTAGATCTAGTAAAAAACATTTTTTTTTTCCCTCGCATACCCAAGGGAAGTATTGTATTCGAGAAAAAATCACCCTCCGAGATTTTTACGGATTCTGACGTTTCAAAATACGGAGATTACGAAAATATAGGTTTTTCAATTCCGTCAGTCTGTCTATCTGTCTGTCTGTCTGTCGGTCTGTCTGTCTGTCTGTCTGTCTGTCTGTCTGTCTGTCTGTTGGTGCATTTACTAAAAAAAACTACTTGACGGAGAGCAGTCAAATTTGGTAGGTGGTTGACGCTACTGTCAGCGCAGAAATGGTAAAAATTTCACTGGAAAATATACAGGGTTGACCGTCTAAAAGGAATAAATAGTGAAAAAAATTTTTTTTCGCTCAAATTTAAAATTTCCACGTTTCATGACGCGCTAGTCCTATTTCGGGAAAAAAAAATTTTGAAAATTTTTTCACCATTTTTGAAAAAATGTTTACCAAGATGAAAGAAATTTTTTTTTGCTCAAATTTAAAATTTCCACGTTTCATGACACGCTAAACCTATTTCTGAAAAAAAAAATTTTTGAAAATTTTTTTCATCATTTTTGAAAGGGAATCTAAAACTAATTTGTAAACAGAAAATGTAAGGTGTTATGTCATGCAAGTGGTCTGATCTTAAAGACAGATTCATAGAAAACGTGGGCGAGGCGCTTAAGAAATTAGGTAAGACATAGTAAAATGCATTTTTTCTTTGACAGACCAGTTTGATCCACAAAGGGAGTTTCTAACTTTATTTTAAATATTACAAAAAGAAGTTGTTATGTGATATCAACGGTCAGATCTTCAATTCATCTCATGAGTGAACACTGCTTAAATAAAGTGAAGTCAGACATAGTAAAAAAACGTTTGGTCATTGTCAGATCAATCTCTATAGATAGAGGATGTCTGAAGCTTCATTAAAAAAAACGGAAAAATGGTGTTATGAGATGTATTTTTCGTGGAAGAATTGATGTATAAAGGTCTGACATGTGTTAAATAAAAAATCGGTCAGTCATACACGTTCAAAAACTATATTCTTCTCAATAAATAGTGTTATGAATTACACCCCCTTGGAACTGGAAATTGATACGCCTATGCCTAATATTGAGTGACTGGAAACTTGTAGAAAGAAATGGACTTTTTCTAAAGTATGGTGAGAAGATTCTCGATTGTTTCTGGATGGATCTAGAGAGGCAATTTCGGAGTATATAAGGCGCGATTACCAGCGCAGAGGGAGAAGTTTACTAAAGTGAAGTTTATTAAAGTGAAATTAGTAGCGACAAAGTGAGGTTAAATATCAAGTAAACAAAGTGTAAATGTTATTTTGAAGTATTGTATAGTCAGTAAATTATTAAATAGTGTTAGTGGTTTATCTCTTGTTGAAATTATTTTAAACCCACGGATTCATAAAGGGTGTTTCCTAAGAGGTGGAAAACACGCAACAATAGTAAAAGTTTCAATTTGGTTTTTTCATTTTTGTAAATGGTAAATGTATTTTATTTTCCTCTATTTCAAAATTTAAGAAAAATACAAAATAACAAATGAAACATATTCTGACGGGCTTCAAATTTTTTGAACAGGTTTTTCTATCATTCTCATATGTTTATTTTTTATGTTTTATGACATGAGGTACAAATTTGTTATGGGAGTTTGGACTATTAGTATACCTATTTCAATTGAAGGTAGTAGGTACCCACCACCGTAAGAAAATAAAAATTATGTTAGCTGTATCGACAATACGCTTTTAGGGGAACTTTAGAAACATTAAAAATAGGCACGTCATGCTAATATGTGTAATTGATATTAATATTAATGTGGGGATCAGAATACTCAATTTTAGACCTGGCGCCTCACCACATCTTTTGTTCGGCAATTTATAATGACTACTTCTGTCTCTGTTTAACATCTGGCAACATCTAGGGACAGATATAGTACAATTTGCAAGTCCGCCGTCGTAGTGAAATGGGTTTTCCCAAACTATTAAAAAGTAGTAACTTAAAGTGATTAATATTAATTTTATTTCGTATTTCTTATGTTAGTGAATTTTTATGTGTTTTTTAGGAAAATATGGTTCAAATCTACCATTCTACTAATCAAATTTTTTACGGTTTTTTAACTTGTAACTCGGTCGGTATAAATTGATCGTGTTCAACAAATTAAACACGTACACTCCCACCAACAGGGTTGTTATCTGTTGATTCCAGAATCATATGTCCGATGTAGATAATGGAAGTTGACCTCGTTCTGCATCTGACCTGTTAGCCACACAACTGATTCTACCAGTTAAAATCAAATCAAAATGAACTTTATTTTAAAATAAATAATATTTCTTTCACCAGGCACATCCATCGGAGCCAGCCAAATATCCACGGTGAGAAGCATCGTGGATATTGAGGGGCTGGAGGAGACGAGACGAGTCCAGCTTAAAAAACAATCATAAAGGCAAGCACAAGCTGCTTTCGCAGTAGAGAGAATTAAAATATTTGTAATAAATAGGTACAAAGAAAAACAACTTAAAATAATTAACATAATGCAGAAGACGCAGGGCCGGTTTTAAGCAATTTTTATGGGGGGTGTGAAATTGTTATAATGCCGAATGACTTCTTCTCATCTGGTCCTCGGTTTTATTTGTATATAAAGTTCATTTAATTTTTGGGATACAAAAAAATGTAAATCTGATTGAAGAAAAAACCTTTATTTGAAAGTAAAATGCAAAATATAAAAGATACAAAACAGTTATTCCTTGTGTTTGTTGGGTATTTTACCACTGTGAAAATATGTTAAAATATTCATGAAAATAACCTCTGCGTCAAAAGGATCAGACAGGGAGTGGATGGTTTTTAATATTTTTAGTACAAAATGTCTCACACCAGTCACACCTAAAAATATATAAACTGAAAGAAAATTGTTAAATGATAATGAAGGAAATTAAATCGAAGGCTGTTAACGTTTCGGAAACCATTTCTTTTTCCGTTATCAAAACTTTCACTTGTGTGACATTTTGTGCTAGAATGATTAAAAACCAGCCTCTATCTGTCTGATCCTTTTGGCGCAGAGGTTTTTTTCATCAAAATTTTTACATGTTTTTACAGTGGCAACATACCCAACAAACATAATAAATGAATATTGCCACAAATTAATTATAAATAAAACGGATATATTATTATACAACTTAATTTTTTTTAAGCAACTTTAACTCTTCTTTCTTTTAAAGTGGCCCATCGTGCAACTAAAATGTTGAAAGTTATTTGTTCCAGAATATCCCTCTCTGATGGTAAGATTAATAATGAGTCCAAATGTGAATCGGTCGTTGTTCTAATAAAAATTTTTATGAGTTTTATTTTGTTGAAACTTCCTTCATTTGAAGCCACACTCACCGGCACCATTTGAATTAAAGTACATAATTTGTAACACAATGGTAGAATGATCTTTAGTTCATAAGCCTTTTCAACAATTTTATCTAGAGATGTAACTCGCTAGAGTGATCAACGCTAGAGGCTAGAACAAGCAGATTTGGCTTCGCTGTTGCGAGCTGCTGTGTTTAGAGGATGATTTTAAGTCAAATACAAGATACAAAATAGGGGTTGCTCGACAAGTAATAATTATTTATGACATTGAGTTTCTATTGTTTTGAGTTTTTCTATGATTTTATGTACATAATTGCCGAACGCTGAAAGTGCCGAATGGTAAACAATTTGCCGGATTGGCTTCAAATTTGGGGGGGTGTGATACCCCCCCCCCACACCCCCTATATCCGACACTGAGAAGACGCTATATGTAAAAAGAAGTACAAATTGACGAGCCGTGAAGAATCGGCAATGAGAAACCCGTTTTTGCAATGCGAGAGTACAGTTAATTTATGCCGCATAATTTTTCAGTAAAGTGTTTTCATCAAATAATTTCTGTTCATAATTCTAAAGGTGTGACAGCGAACAGAAATTTAAAAGACCAGAACAAGGAATAATATAAAATGACATAGAAAAAGAAGAATGTGAGTCATAGACTATTAGCTAGTTATGTTGCCGGAAGTTAGCTAACGCTTGGTATGGTAATTTGTATATTATCCTAAATGGTGCATTATGCTCTCTGATGCACGTGATGTTGTTTGTTAACGGGCGGCCACCAAGTTGAAATTGATAAAATTTCTCAGATATATTCCCGATATAATCCGCTAGTGGTGTTATATCGCTACAGCGTTGATAGCGATCCCTGAGGGAGGTATATCTAGATGAAAATTAAAAACAGTCTCACTGTATCATTGTTTTAAAGCTAAAATCGTAATATTCAAATCGTTTTAACTTGGAAAACATAAATTTACCTTTTTCTCTTACAATATAATCCTATATCAGATTCGATGGTTACTATCTTATTTTTTTGTACACCCCTCCAGAAGGGGTGAGAACCACCCCCAAGTAATAAGCGGCAATTTTTAAAGGAAAAACTTTTTTCTACTCAGAATTAGAAATTCAATGCAAAAAGTTTCATGCAAATCCATTCGCTGTAAAAAAGTTTCGAGGTAAAAACCTAATTGCACACCACTAATAAGCAAAATGCTTATTTGCCCTTTAAGCAAAAATAACCTCAAATTTGCAATATACGGTGAAGAAATTAAATCAACTTAATTTTACATACAGCGTGTCCTATTTTGCTTGGAACCACCGTCATAAAAAATTAACTGTAGCTCCAATTTAGATCGATTGTATTATTATACATAATAAAATTGTGTCACAAATAGTAGTTAGGTATTTCCGGAATAGCTGATACTGAATCTGATGCCAAAATTTAAAATGTCAGAATAGCAAATCCAGTACAGCTGCCATAATGGTATACCTCGCAGTTTTACGGGAAATTTGTCCTCATTAAAAAAAAAATAAGGTCTGTTAAAAGATGTTCTACGTTAGGTGATTCATCTAAAAGACTATAATATTTAAATTGAAATACCCATTAATGTTTTTATCTGGAATAATCAGTGAAGTGGGAACAACGGAAGCAAACGTTTAAATAAGTGATATTAATAACCAGCTCGGTTTACCTTATTTCCGTAATAAATAATTTATTGCTTTTGAATTACACATAACTTTTTGCATACAATTTCGTGTCAGATATTTCATTCAGGCGATTATTAATATAAAAAATTGTACTCTGCGCCATTTAGATACATGATTTTTTCAACGTGGCACTTCTAAGAAAATATGATGTGGTTGCCAATAGCATTGTATGCAAAAAAGCAGCTAATTTATTATGTCGATTTTAATAACTTACCTTGGTGAGCAAATCGATTTTTTCTTCCTTCTTCCTTTGAAACTGCTCTTGATAACTCACAATTTGTTCTGAGCACTTTTTCAAGTCCAATTTTGTTAATTTTAAATTCGTCTGGGTGTTTTCTAGTTCTTCTTTGGCGATTCGTAACTTCTGTAATATATTACTAAGAATTAATGACATCATAGAGAATGATTTATTATTTATCTTAACCTCGATATATTCGGTATCTTTTTAATTATACACACATAAAAATAATGCTTTGATTCAAGAATCAATTGTTTCATATACAGATTCAGCAAATTTAGTTTAAGGTACGTAAACTTGTTTCTGCACAGATAAACCACGCCTTGTCGTAGAACAACGCAGGGCATTGATATAAAAAATAGCACCACCGCTCGAGCGCGTCGAGTTGAGAACAGCCCACCCATTCTGCTTTTAAAAGCGTAGCTGTTGAGCCGTGTGGGAATAAAATAAATTAATCTCAATTTCGTTATTAAAATGCGGTGTGTTTATACAACTACAGAAAAAGTGCAAATTGTGAAGTGGTACTTCGGGGGCCATTCCACTGAAGACACAATAAATTTATTTACTGTGGCATATCAAGACAGACCAATCCCCCTCAGCTAGCATCATTTCATACATTATTAAGAAATTTGAGAATTTCGGGTGTGTCGTGAATTATCGTAAAAAATGCTCTCAACCCGAACCTCGTCATCAACAAATGAGCGAAGAACGTGAAAGTCGTAAAATTCGCGAAACTAATGTCTGTGGTTTGTGCACTTGTTGAAACTAGTGAAGCTTGTTCTAGCAGGCAAATTGCTGATGAAGTAGACATGAAGGAAAGAACTGTAAGAACTATTTTGAAAAGAAATGGGTACAGTAGTTTTAAAGTTCAAACAACGCAAGAAATATTTCCCGAGGACAATTTCAAACGGATGGAATTTTGTGAAATCATGATAAATAAAGTGAATGAGAATGAAAACTTCTTAAAGAATATATTGTTTACAGATGAATCATCCTGTTCATTACATAGGAAACACAATCCATCCGTAGTACGATATTGGTCTCGGAAAAATAAACGTTTGAGTGTTGCTGTGCGAACTCAGTATCCTCAAAAGTTGAACGTTTGGACGGGAATTTTAGACAATCATATTATAGGCCCACTGCTAATCAATGGCAATTTAAATGGCAATAAATATTTAGAGCTTTTACAAAATTTCAAATAATTCCTACAGTTCAAAATCTTCCTGTCAACTTTGACATTTGGTTTCAAAAAGGCAGCTGCCCAAGTCACAATACCTTAACTGTTATTATTTTCTGGAAAGAACATTTCCCAATCGTTTAATAGCTACGAGGGGAATGATAAAATGGCCCCCCAGGTCACCTGATCTAGCACCCCATGATTTCTTTCTGTGGGGCTTTTTAAAGAAAACTGCGTACAAACATGCGTTTGAATGAGCCAATAATTTAGTTGAATTACGGGGAAAACTTATCCAACTTTGTGCAAGCATTACTCCAAACCAACTCAATGATATGAGATGTTCATTGTATAATCGGTTTGGCTATTGTTTGGCACAAGAAGGTGGTTTGTTTGAATCCTTACTTCATTAATTTATTTGATAATTATTAGTTACTGAGGGTTATTTACTTTCATTTTAATGTTCTGTTTTTGTAATTTAATAAGAATAATTTATTTTTTGATAATTATTAGTTGATTCTAATTTCCGAGTTATTTTATTTTATTTTAATGTTCTATTTTCATTTCGGTTTTAATAAGAATTATTATTTTATTCCCAGAGAATTTACGGCTACAAAGGAAGCTGCAGAAATGCTTTCAATAGAAGAAAATATTTGTCAAAAATGTGACAAATAACTTCTTCGCTTTTGACGAAGAGATATTGTCTCGTTTCGTATTAGAAATTATTACCTACGTCCGCACCCATCCTTAGTGCATGCCGTACTAAATTCAATTCATTGTGCGCCTCTGCTTTCACGATATATGGAACTAGCGGGGCGTGGTCAATTACATCGTTATTCCTATACCCTAAACTGCATTTTCCGAAACGTATACAGGTGAGCGCTAAGGCGTCTTATCTGCTCCATGCAATTCGTTCAAGACTTACATTGCTAACAGTCGGCGATGCCGCAGAGTTTTTGGTTTAAAATAATTTATGTTTAGATACATTTTTGAATTAATAAAGTTCTGGTTAAAATAGGATTTTCTGAAAAGAATTTTGAGAAATAAATGAATTTAAAACAAAAATGTACAAAAAGAAAAGGAGAGAAAAATTGAATGACACCATTTTGTAATGTAAGAATGTCCAGATATTGTGGCTAAAGTGGCTGCCGAAAGATGAGCAGCGTCTGACATGGTAATTTGTGTTTTATTCTAAACGGTGCATTATGCTGTCTTATTCGCGTTATGTTGTTTGTTAGCGGACTATCGTTCAATTTGAATGCGTAAAACTTATGTGCAAAGACTTTTAATTTATTCATTGTCGTGCTCGGTATGCTGCATCATGCCGGAGCCGCGTACGTTATAGCTGGCCTCACTACAACGGTGTATATGAGTTTCTTATTATGCCTGTTAACTTTACTATTCCTGGCCAGGAGCGGATACAGACAGACTCCTGTACATAGAATAGACTGTCCGTACTCGTTCCTTAATGTGTTTCATAAACGTTAGTTTTTTATCCAAGTGTACCCCTAACTACTTCACACTTTCATCCCTGGTCGGAATTTGAGTGCACTTGGCGTAATGGACCTCTAGAACCGGAGATATTCACCTTTTTGCCTATAAAAATGCCGTTAAAAAAAACAAAATTGTTCATAAAAAAACGCAATAGGCTTTGAAAGTTCAAAACTAAGATATATATTCCTGGTGATACCCTAGAAGGTATGAATTCATAACATTGCTGTTACAAGACTATCGTATCTCATCGTTTATTTGGTCTTTTTTTACTGCACTAATCATACTTAATCAAAAGTGATTTTTTTATTGAGGATTTTGTACAAGAAACTATTTGAGTAAGTGAAACAACAGAGATTTCATTGAAAAGAGTTGATTTTCAAAACGTTGGAAAAATATACTTATCATCAATGTGTGTTTACTATAATTGAGTTGTACGGGGTGGGCGTTAATAATAGGCTATAATTCTTTGAACCAAATTTCCAGCTTTGGTCCATTTTTCGCCACTTTGATGGCAAATTGCTTAGAAACCGCCCGACAGAAATGTCTGCCACTACTAAACATTTGTATTGGAGTATGTGAAATACATATAAGTGCCTATACGGAAAGATACAGTTAATAATTTGATTCAAAAAAATGTCTCTCCTCCTCCATATCCGCCCACCATACCAAAAATTTCCAATAACAAAAAAGTTTCGTAGTTATATGCTCTCTTCGATTACCGACTGGCAGACGGTAACTTTTTGTCGTCGAAGTTACACGCCACTTCCTAGACTATATCACCTATTAAGAAATTGGACTTACCTCGACCAACATACGATTTTCCAGTTCCAATATATCCACTTTCTTCTTCAGGTGATGGGATTCATTCAACGCCACAGTCCGTTTGTGACTTTCTGAGTCACGAAGATTCTTCAGGACGTCCACTTGCATATGCAACTGACCAATCTGAAACACAACAGACCAGAAGTTAATGAATATATAATTTGCTTTAGGTAACAAAAATTCCACAACTCTTTGAAATTAAGCGTTACTTAAATTTAAGTTCAATATGTCGAAAACCAGTGATTTGTAAAACGAAGTTCATATAATAAAAGTTACAATGCAATTTTTCATCGTATGAACCACTCTTCAAAGTTCCTGCAAGGAGGGCATTACATCAGTTTTTTCGTACGACTTTTTTTTGTTCGGAAGTCCTTAAACTATCTATTCCCAAAGTTTGCAGAAAATTCCACCGAAATGATTTTTCCAATGCTAATGGTGCGGAGTTTTATGTCTCGATTAGCCATCTAGAATTTTGAAATTCGTTCTCGATAGAATTAAACGCAATTTTATAAATTCTGTAAGAAAAACTTAAGTTTCATGAATTCCAGGCCTGGGAATTGTCGTTTGATAAAAAAATGAGCTATTTGTCCCACAGCACTACGCCACTGCCCCGATACCTACTGAAAATAACCTACCTTCCCTGAAATAAAAGTCTGCGAGCGCTGATATTTTCAGTGTGTTTGCAAATAATTAATTACACGTCGTCGTCTAAGTTTCTTGATACTTATAGACAACTCATCATCCACAACTTGCGACGAGTTGTGACTGTATGCCGTCTAGCTGAACGCGAGGCGACGGCATCGGATTTCAGCAGGCGTCGGTCTCGTGACTCAAAACTTAAAATAGAGATTGTTAATAATTTACAGCCTAGTCTGTGTAAAAAAATAAATTTGATTTAGTAGGCCGAATTAATTGGATATTTTTAAAAACCCATCTGTTTTGTTATTGAATTTGGTTTATGGATTTTAAAATCTACGTATGTTTAGGCCTCTCTATCGCTACTACAGTATAAAATCATATCATCCCTTTTTGATTTCCGATTTTCATAGTATAGTTCACTTCACATATTTGATTCACATAAAGCAGCCCCTTCATTCTCTTATCATTTGCCGAAAAAATCAAATACAGAATGTATTCCTTTATCATGCACTGTGTAATGCACAATAGAGTTGCCGGTATTACGGCGCAATCACTAATTAGAAATAAAAGTATTAGGCCAGTCGTGCAGTCGTGGTAAAGTCAAAATCATCGATTTTGGTCAGAAATTTAAAACAGCAATTTTATTACACTGAACTGAACTTGTGGTAGGTAGCTTGTGAAACATTTTGAAAATAAATGTTAATTATAAATTAAACACTGCTTTTAGATGAATCAATCAATATATTATAAATACTCTACATATGTTTCGGCTTATTAGGCCTTTATCAAGAGTATTACAAAGTGAATGCTAGAGTTTCCGACGTGCTTATTCTAATTTATACCTAAAAGTGTTTATGTCTTAATCTATTTATGACCTGATCTATTTAAGACTTAATTTAACATCCTTAATTATTTGAATGTATGGAGTGGACCTAAACTGATTATATAAATCAATGGATAATTCTCAACAATTTGTTTATTACAGGGGTATTCAAGAAATTTTGTTGGTCATTTGTGGTACAAGGGTTGTACTTGAAAGATCGTTTGATTTCTAGTTGTTCTAGCAGATCTAAACATTTACCTTTCTTTCTGAATGAAGTAAGTTTATGTTATCAGTATCTATGAAATGGTTGTTTTCAATACAGTGTGTTGATATTCCTGTATTTTTATTGTTGTCTTAGATTGATTTTTTTATGTTTTTTTACCCTGTTCACAACGCTTCTACCACTCTGACCGATATAGAAAACATTGCAATATTTACAATTAATTTTTTATACACCAGATTTATCAAAAACTAAATAAAATTAATAAATCTGGTGTATATAAAATTAATTGTAAAGATTGCAATACTGTCTATATCGGTCAACTGTAAATTCTATGAAGAAAATGCATTATTTTGACCATAATAATGTATCCGTATGATCTTTTGTTGAACAAGAGAACAATTTTTAATTCAGGACCTTAGTTTGTTTATAACAATTGAACGGTTAAAGATAAAAGGTCGCGTATTGATGAAAACTTAAGTTACGACGATCGGACTATACAGGGTGTCTCACCGGAAAATAAATCGATAGATATAGAGAAAAGCACGCATCAGAAATTTTTGAAAATTTAGGTAGTTACTAATGTCGGTGTGGCCAATCCAACTAAAATAATTAGAAGCATGGAGTACTTCCGGTTATATCGGAAGTCGATACCAACTTGCTTATTTTAAATGGAACACCCTATAGATTTTCAACTTTTCGAGATGACACTAAAATTCTGAGTTTAGGCATGTAGCACAGCCTATATCTAAACCCAGTAGTTTGACTGAATGAAGAATTAAGATTTCGAAGATATTTGACATTTTATAAAAAGTGCAACGGTTTGCAAAAACCGTTATATCTTTTTCTGTGTAGGACATCCTCATTTGCTCTTTGGCACGGAGAAAGGACACAAGGAGAACTACGTTCTACAACTGAAATAAATTCAATAATATCATGCCAAGTGTTCCGTTTTTCGCGTTACATTTTGTCAACTTCAAACCGCGAAAACTTGTTTAGGTCAAATGGAACACCCTGTATTTTTTTACGTCAAGTTGTGTAAAATTGAATTCACTTTTTTCTGATATTAGCATTGATGGTTTTCAACTTTTTGAAATATTTGCGATTTTATTAGAAATTCATGAATTGTTGTAATCATATCATCAAAATAACCATGATTAGAAACAATCAGTCATTATCTTATGTCAAAAAATGCCAGCACTTTTAAATTACACCCATGAAGACTTTTTAAATTTGTTTATTATTTATGGAGAATGTGATAACGTAACATCAAGAACTTGCAGCACATTTGCTACTCGATATCCACAAAAACGGAAACCGTCACCAAACACTGTAAAACGCATACTGGAAAATTTTTAAAATTATGGCTCTGTCAAGGCAAAAATGCAAAGAAGAAAGCGTATTGTTGATGACGAAAACATTGAAATAGTCATTCTGGGATATTTTCATGCCTTTCCAAGGATGTCATTAAGACAAGCTGCTCTGGAATCGGGACTATGCATTCACAAAATCTTATTAATACGTAAGTTTCACCCGTTTTCATTCCATATGGTTCAAGGATTAAAAGAAACAGATTTCCTAAGAAGACGGAATTTTTGTGAGTTTATTCTAATAAGGTCTGAGGGTGACGATTCTTATTTGGGAAATATTGTATGGACAGATGAAGCAAAATTTACTAAAAATTGACTTTTTAATAGACACAATTCGCATTATTGGAGTGACTCAAATCCTCATATGTTCAGAGAGCGAAACTTTCAGGAAAGTTGGCAGTTCAATGTTTACTGTGCCATAAGAAACGATAGAGTGGTGGCAATACGAACTTTATACTGTTTGCAGATGATACTACTGCACTAAACACTAACCTCACACCTGATGATCTAAAACAGATGGTCACAAACACGGAAGAACATATTTGCGAATGGTTTTTAACCAATAGATTAAAACTAAACGATGACAAGACACAATCATTAACATTTACATTGCGAAACAGGCATCAAGAAGAACAAACTGATGCATCCGTAAAATTTCTAGGTGTGTACTTAGATTCACTATTAACCTGGGAAGAACATATTACAAAACTGTCTACCAAACTTTCCAAAAATATCTATTTCCTTCGCAACCTTGTCAACACAGTATCCCCGAACTACCTACTGACCGCTTATTATGTTTCTTTTCATGCCAATATGTTGTATGGAATTTTAAACTGGGGACACTCAGCGCATGCTTCCAACATTTTTGGCTTACAACGTAGATGTATTCGCATAATATCTCATCTTAGATACAGAGATGATTGCAAAGGCCAATTCATTAATCTCAAGATATTAACTATGCCTTGTGCTTATATCCTCGAGTGTTTACTTTATCTTAAACAAAATGAACATCAATATGTAACGCACAGCCAAATCCATGAATATACCACAAGGAATAGCGATAAAATTAATGTCAATTTTCTTCGTCTTACGAGATCTAGAAATGGAACAGGTTATTATTCTGCCAAATTTTATAATGCTCTTCCTCATTCAGTAAAAAACTTGAACTTCTTGCAATTTAAAAATAAAATGAAAGGTTATCTAAAAACTAAGGCCTTCTATAGGTTTGAAGAATTTATTGAGAATGATTTCTCAGATTTAATTTAACAGGCACTGTATATTCACGACCTCATATTATTACCCTTACTTAATTTCTTAATTGGTTTATATAATTTTATACGACTTTTAATCTTGTCTATCTCTTTGTCTTATGTAATTTTGTGACTTATCCATTTTTAATATGTTTTACATCTACTATATTGTCCAATGTTTTGACGTGTGTAAGCATTGTATTATGTATTTTGACACCAATAAATTATTATTAGTATTATTATTATTATTACAATTTTATCAGGAAAATTTAAACGGTAAATTAAATTTTCTCTTCTGCTAATAGGTATAGGTAAATTTTTGTTTTTTTTAGGTGAAAGATATCTGAATATCTTACAAAATTTGAATAATAACTATTTAGAAAATTTACCTCTCGCAGAACATAGAAACATTTTTTATCAGCACGACGGTGCTCCCCCACATAACGCGTATTTAATTAAGAATTATTTACAAGAAACTTTTTATGATCAATGGATTGCCAATAATATACCTTCCTTATGGCCTCCTCGCTCGCCCGACTTATCACTTCTGGATTATTTTATTTGGGGAACTATTAAAAATAAAGTTTATGAGAGCCCATTAACAACCATTGAAGATTGTATGCAGAGAGTAAAAAATGCATTTCAAAACATATCACAGGATTCAATTAGAAGAGCTACCCATGAGGAAGTAATCCGAAGGTGCGAAAAATGTGTTGAGGTTCGAGGGCGGAATTTTGAGCAATTATTAAATTAAAATGGAATCGTGTTTTAAATTGATCTTTTCTCTGCTATTTTAATTCATGCCATATCTTCAATTCGATTAATACGCATGTTACAGTGTTAGTGTTACTTTCCGTTTTTGTGGATATCGAGTAGCAAATGTGCTGCAAGTTCTTGATATTACCTTATCATAAATAAACAAATTTAAAAAGTCTTCGTGGGTGTAATTTAAACGTGCTGGCATTTTTTGACATAAGATAATGACTGATTGTTTCTAATCATGGCTATTTTGATGAAATGATTACAACAATTCACGAATTTATAATAAAATCGCAAATATTTCAAAAAGTTGAAAACCCTCAATGCTAATATCAGAAAAAAGGGAATTTGATTTTACACAACGTGACGTAAAAAAATACGGGGTGTTCCATTTGACCTAAACAAGTTTTTGCGGTTTGAAGTTGACAAAATGTAACGCGAAAAACGGAACACTTGGTATGATCTTATTGAATTTATTTCAGTTGTAGAACGTAGTTCTCCTTGTGTTCTTTCTCCGTGCCAAAGAGCAAATAAGGATGTCCTACACAGAAAAAGTTATAACGGTTCTTGCAAACCGTTGCACCTGTCAAATTTTCTATAAAATGTCAAATATCTTCGAAACTACTGGGTTTAGATATAGAGTATGCAACATGCCGGAACTCAGAATTTTATTGCCATATCGATAAGTTGAAAATATATAGGGTGTTCCATTTAAAATAAGCAAGTTGGTATCTTTCGGCATAACCGGAAGTACCTGATCCTTCTAATTATTTTAGTTGGATTGGCCACACTGACATTAGTAACTATCTAAATTTAAAAAAAATTCTGATGCGTACTTTTCTCTATATCGGTCGATTCAGTTCCCGGTGAGACACCCCTGTATATGCATTTTATGTATGCGATTGGTAAGAATAAAAAAATAACGTCTAGTGGGCATCTTCGACAGAAACGAATATTGCGAAACTAGTACACTCATTTTCTAGGTGCACCTGAGGGTCGTTTCATGACAAATACTGAAAAGTGACGAACCTGGTCCTGTTGGCGCCCGCATGATTCAGAGAGCGTCGCGAGGCGCGCCTTATTCCGGCGCCAAACGCACAGAAGTAATCGCTGGTAGACGGTGCAGACCGCCCTCTCCCTTAGACAGCGTCTCGGCGGCGATGTTGGCGTCCCGTCCATGGGCCTCGGCGTTGCGTGTAGCGTCGCTGTGGTGCACTCATTGCTGGTGGTTGTTATCGGCCTGAAAATGTAATGAGTTATTATTTCAGCTATTGTTCTATTTTAATACTGACGCGAGTGAAAGGTCCGGGAAAGGGGTAGCTTTTGCGGAATATAACTGAACGGTTTTTATAGAGAGAATAACAAATTAAGTACTAATGTACCAATTAGTAATAGTATTGGAGCCACCATGCAATTACCTGACACATTTGTATCAACTAGAGACATTATTAATCCTTCTCCTCAGACCATGACAGAGAACGAAAGTGATATGACTTATTTTCTTAGTATAAACGTCACAAAATCTGAAATGCCTGGAGTGGGAGATATCGTAAATGTAGTGAGGATACCGGTATCCTTCTTTGTTAGTTTGTATTATGCTAACATCATGCGTATGCGTAGAGTGATATTTGTGTGTGTGTGCGTGAACATTATATGAAAAGCGGTCGAGTTTTTGTGTTTGAATACAATTGTATAATTTTAAATATCTGTTGATACTTTTTGGTAGTAATTCACATATTTCCCAATAATACTATACAAGGAATTATACCATTTCTGCATAAAATATTACTAGCATATACAGTTGATGGTTCTCTTGGGTCAAAATTTAGACAATATTCCCATGATCCCGGGTGGTGACTTCAATGTTAACTTTGCTAAGCAAGAAGCACAACCGTTAAACAATTTTCTCAGAGAAAAATTAAGATTAGAAATAAATAATAATGACCCTAACGAGCAACAACGAGATCAGAAACTACAATGGATGCAGTATATTCAAGGTACCTCAACCAACTTCAATCTAGAGTTTTACGTATCACAAACCTATCGTGTCATTTTCTTCATTCTAAAGAAACAGACGCACAATAAAAGTTGTTATTTTCATTGAATATAAAATAATGTTCATTCATTTTTATAATACTTTATTCTAACCTATAACCTATTATCGTATAATTTTTGTATAGATAGAAGAATGAAGCATTTATATAACCCCTACATGAGAATCCGCCCCACCTGATTTTTACGTGAGACGGTTCAAAATGTTCCTAAAGATGGATAGATCTAGATCAAAGTCATCAGGGGTCATGGAACTAGCACCAGTGCCTTTTTCTATTTCCGGCGTTTTCCGGGACAGAAGTTCGCTATTTCCGGTTACCGACAATTTTTTTTAAGTTGGAAAGGATACATTGGATTTTATGTTTTGGACAATTCTAACATTTTTACACTCTTGACATTTTTTACCTACGTCACTCTTCTTGAGATATAAGCTTTGAAAGAAAAACGTTCGATCGTTTGGCTTTTTTTTTCAAAAAACTTACATTTTGGAGACTTACTATGAACCGAAACATGTGAACTCTACATTTTGGACAATTTTAAGCATTTTTTAACTCTGGACATTTTTTACCTAACCCCACCCCCTTCTCGAGTTATAAGCGTTTAAAGAAAACGTGTATTTAGGCTTTTTTTTCAAAAAAATAGTATTCTGGGCGCGTACTATGAACCGAAACATGTGAACTCTATGTTTTGGACAATTCTTAAAATTTTTTGGCTCTGGACATTTTTTTCCTAAAAGAAAACGGGTATTTAGGCTTTTTTTTTTCAAAAAAACTGGTATTCTGGGTGCTTATTATGAACTAAAATACGTGGGCTTTATGTTTTGGACAATTCTAAGCCTTTTTTAACTCGACGTTTTTACCTAATGAAATAGTTTCTTCCGGGTTTTGCCGCGGTCGTCGAACTTGACTTGACGTTTCGATGATTATGCTGTCAGCTTCTTCAGAAGGGTTCCAAAGACTGAAGTTGTTGAGTTCGGCTCCTCGTTATATACCTGGGCGTTACTACGCTTGGTTGCACATTCGTCGTGCTCCGTTGATCGTGACCAATTACATTACTGGTACTTGGCAAAGCTAGCCTCCATGTATTGCTTAGTCGATACCCATCTTCTCTGTTGAAATTGTTCTTATTTTTCAAAATTTCCAGTGATTCCCTAATAATTCGTGGGAAATAACGTGCACTTCTGTCCAATATCCTAACGTTCTCGTATTTGATCTTATGGTTCTCAATATGATGGAACATGTTCATCATATTGAGAACCATAAGATCAAATACGAGAACGTTAGGATATTGGACAGAAGTGCACGTTATTTCCCACGAATTATGCTACAGCCGACTTATCTGTGTATCCGAGTCTAATATATCTCTGATGTTCCTTGATTCTGCACTGGATACTTCGCCCTGTTTGTCCGATGTAACTTTTTCCGCATATACAGTCCAACTGGTAAACACCTTTCGTCAACAGTTTAGGGATGGGGTCCTTGTTTGAGGAAAGCAACTGTTGGATTTTCTTCACTGTTCGAAAACGTACACCTATTTTCTTTTTTGGTAGAATTCTTCTTAGTCTATCCGTGACTCCGGCGACGAATGGTAAGCACGCATATGTTGTAGGTTGTTCCTTTTCTTCAGTTATTGTTCTTCTCTGTCTGTTAATAATTCGTTGCATATCTCTTTGTTTGTAACCATTCTTTTCTAGTGCTTGTTGAACTATTTTTACCTAACCTCACTCTACTCGAGATATAAGCGTTTAAAAAAAGAAACACATTTAACCTCTTTTTGTCAAAAAACTAGTAAGTACTTTTATTTATGGGCGTTTATTATGGATTAAAACATGTGTACTTCATATTTTGGACAATTCTAAAAATTTCGTGACTTGACATTTTTTACCTAGCCCCACCCTTACCAAGACATAAGATTGTTAACGCATGTTTTAATTCATAATAAGCGCCCATAAATAATCGTAAATACCAGTTTTTTGAAAAAAAAAAAAAAGGAGCTTAAATACACGCTTTTTTAATTGTTAAATACCTAATCCAGTGTTTGATGGTTTTTCGCTCTGAATTCTTTTGTGTAAAACCGATATTTTTCGAGTTATTCGCGTTTGAAAATGTTGATTTTTCATCCAGAAAATACATGTTTTAGAACGACTTTTCACGAATAATTCGAAATCCTTACGTTTCATCAAAAATATCATCAGAAGCAAAATTGAACCTTGTAAAATACCAAATCGATTGGTTTTTACTTTATTCCTGTATATGTATAATAGTCCAGTCTATAAAGTAAAAACCGCTGCCTAAGGAATCACTACTTCCACATCCAGATTATTCGTCCAAGTCACTTTAAAGGAAACATCTTGACTATATTTGCACTCTAGTATGTGGAAATTATTGGTCATAGAATTTTAATAATATTTGGGGTAGATGTCATAGAAAAGTTTGAGGAGTTGGTTTCTACCATATACGTTAAAAATGAAGTTTCTAGTTTACCGTATTTATTTTCCACTATTTACAACCTACCACCTCAATGGAGTCATCTCAATCAGATGTCACTACAATACATACGTGTACTAACTTTCAAGTGAATATCTCAATTTGATGTTATCAATCCCATTAATAATGAAGCGGAGGTGGTAGAGTTTGAAAAATATTAGAAAGAAATCTGAGGCCTTGGTTTCTAGTATATACACCGAATCCCAAATTTCTGTAGTCTTACCAGCTTGCTTTACTTATTTTCCCCTATTTGCCCCTATTTAACACCCAACCCTTCAACGGCATCATCTCAAATTATGACCTAGTTTCAGACGTCGTTATAATACATACGTGTACCAAATTTCAAATGAATATCTCAATTTTATTTTATCAACCCTTTTCATATTGGAGTAGGGGTGGTTGGGTTGAAAAATATTATAAGAAAATCTGACGCTGTGGCTTCTAGTACCGAATTTCAAGTTTCTGTAGTCTTACCAACGTTTTACTTATATTCCTCTATTTACCCCAAATTAACCCCCAGCCCTTCAACGGAATCATCTCAAAATATAAACTAATTCCAGACGTCGTTATAATACATACGTGTACGAAATTTCAAATGAATATCTCAACTTTATTTTGTCAACCCCATTAATGGGGTAGGGGTGGTGGGGGGGTTGAAAAATATTATAAAAAAATCTGAGGCCTTAACTTCTTGTACATACACCGAATTTCAAGTTTCTGTACTCATACCAGATTGCTTTACTTATAATAATAATAATAATAATAATAATAAAACTTTATTGCTATAGATCTTACAAACAAAAGACATCAGCATTGTCAAGAAGTGATTACAAAATATCCAGGTAAAATAAAATAAGATAAAATAAGATAAGAGAGACACATTAAAATTTGTAAAATATATAAAAGGAGAACAACGCCAACAAGGTAAAAAACATACACTTAAAATTAGCTTAAAACTAAAGGTAAAATAACACAATATACTATTATCAACATATACAATTGGTTAATAAAATCATTTGTTCTCATGCATTTAAAAAATCACTGAATGAATAAAATGTATTTTCTAGTAAGTACAATTTTAGATGTTTTTTAAAGGAGTGGATATTATTTATAGACTTTAATTCTCCCGGCAGAGCATTGTAGGCCTTTATAGCGTTATAACATGGGCTTCTTTCATAAAAGCTATGATAATGCACTGGTACTCTGAGATCAGGCCCGTTCCTCGTTGTCATAACTCGATATACATCGTTGTTTCTTGTAAATTCAGTACTATTTTGCTTAACGAATAACACTAATTTGTATATATACAAAGACGGGATGGTAAGTATTTCCAATTCTTTAAATAAAGGTTTACATGAATCTCTGCAAGAGACATTCATTATACATCTAATTATGCGTTTCTGATTGATAAACACTTTCTGCCAGTGTACGGAAGAACCCCAGAATATTATCGCATATTCTAGAACACTTTGTACACAAGCAAAGTAGAATATTTTTAAACAATCGACGGAGAGTTGGTTTCTCATAAATCGTATTACATAACAAGACGAATTTAATCTCGATATTAATGTATTAGTGTACGATTCCCAGTTTAACCTACTTTCTAGCGTTACGCCAAGAAATTTTACACTTTCTAATTGTGTGATTGAAGAACCATTTAATTTAACATATAATGAATAATCTGGTTCAGTAGTTGGAGAAAACATAACAAGAGTAGTTTTACCTCCATTTAAGTTCAATCCGTTCGAGTCACAATATTTGATCATATTTGATGATATTATGGAAAGTTTACGTGCACAAGCCACCACAGATTCTTCAGTTGCCACACAGGAATTATCATCAGCGTATTGATATAAACCATCTATATTGATATTTTCTTTTAAATCATTGGTATATAAGCTAAACAAAAGGGGCCCAAGTATAGATCCTTGAGGCACTCCTTGCAATACATCAACTTTATCAGAAAAATAAGTTTGAAGTATTCCATTCTTAAAGGTTGTTACAGCAGTGACTTGAGATCTAGCGGTAAGATAGGATTGGAGTAGTTTGTTACATGTACCTCGTACACCATAACAATCTAACTTGTCTAATAAAATAGAATGATTAACGGTATCGAAGGCTCTTGACATATCAAAATAGAGACAAGCTACCTTTAAATTGGAATCGAGTGCGGTAACAATCCTAGATAGTGACTGATAGATGGCCTGTTCTGTTGAACAATGCGGCATAAAGCCAAACTGACATTCTTTAATTATTTTATGTTTAGTAAATAATGAAATCATTCTATTATAGATGGCTTTCTCAATAATCTTGGAGAAACACGGTGGAATAGATATGCCGCGGTAGTTCTCGACATTTTCCTTATCGCCCTTTTTATATATGGGAATCGTTTTATTAATTTTTAAGTTATGAGGAAATATTCCTTCCAAAAAACAATTATTCATTATATGAGAAAGTGGTTCTGCTATTTCTACGATGACTGTTTTAATTAAATATATGGGTACCTCGTCTAAACCAGTTGATTTTTTATTTGGCATTGCAAGAACAATATTGATAATTTCTTGAGCATTAGTAGGGTTTAAAAATAGATTTTCTTGGTTCCGGTTAGTTATACTTGTTCTCTCCCCAACAATGTGGGTTGAAGAAAGAGCGAAATGTTCACTAAATAAACGCACTATGGCTTCCGGATCCGTTATTTTATTATTTAGCTGGTCCTTTATAGTAAGATCAGTTTCGTGTTGTTTAGATTTGTTATTGATACTTTTGTTAAATATATCCCAAGTAGCTTTTGATTTATTACCAGCATTTGATATTATATTATTATTTACTTGAGTTTTATAATCTCGGATATATTTTTTGTATCTCTTTTTTTCACTCTTGTACAACTCTAAAATTTCATTGCAATTTGTGCTGCTGTGCAATATATATAAATCCCTAATATAGAGAGACCATTGCTTAATTTCAGTGGGTAACCAACATTTATTGCTATTAACATTGACAGTTTTCTTTTTTTAGGAAATGCGATATCAAAATAATATAGAAATATGTTCAAAAAAGAATTGTACTTACCATCTGGGTCCCCTTCTGCATAAACTGCATCCCAATTCTCAGAACGAATAAGGTTGCAGAATATATTAGTATTATCTTCGTCAAATAACCGTTTTACTACATACTTTTTTGTACACGTTTTCTCCAAAGCTTCTTTGACTATGAGAGTTTGAGGATTATGATCTGACAAAGGATAAAGAATAACCTCGCAATTTAATAGAGTAGTAGGTATATTGCTAAAAATGTTATCAATTGTAGTATTAGTTGCATTTCTGGTAATAGAATTTACATGGGCATTCAACCCATACGTGGCAAAAATGCCCAGCAGCGCCAGTGCACTATTTAATTGATTGCTATTAGGTTTAAAATCTATATTAAAATCCCCACAAACAATAATGAAATTTGTCATAGAAAATATACAGTTTAGAATTTCTTCCAGTGATTTTAAAAATACGTCAAAGTTTCCGACAGGAGATCTATAAACTGACAATAAAATACAATTTCTCTTAAGTAATAGAAACTTCGAGCATGCATACTCTATATCTTGCTCAATTCTAAGAGAATCAATAACAAGCTTCTCAATTTTAAAATTTTGTCGAGCATAAATGGCCACACCACCATTTGATAAAGTAGTCCTACAATAACTGTCCACTAATTTATAATTGGGTATTGAATATAATATAATTTCATCGGTTTTTAAAAAATGTTCCTGGATACATAAAATTGTAGGCGAGTGTTCATTTAAAAATCTATTTCAATAGATTTGTTTCTTAAACTTTGAATATTTATATTCATTAAATTAAAATTATGTTTTTTGTTTCCATTGTATGGATTTCCTAAATTTTCTGTGATACAATTATTTTTATTTATTTTCTCGAAAAAACGAATATTTCTTAATAAGAAGAACTTTCGGCCAAGTTTCGGACTTCATGATCAACACCTACTTTGAAGCATTCGCTAATGGCATTTTTCCATTTGGGAAGAAGTTCTACCTCAAATTCATTTTTAGGGAATTTATTCTCCAAATAATCTTTTATTTATTTCCCCCTATTGACCCCTAAATAACCCCCAACCCTTCAACGGAATCATCTCAAAGTATAATCTAGTTCCAGATGTCGTTATAATTCATACGTGTACCAAATTTCAAATGAATATCTCGATTTTATTTTATCAACCCTTTTAATAATGAAGTGGGGGTTGAAAAATATTATAAATAATCTGAGACCTTGGCTTCTAGTACATACACCGAATTTCAAGTTTCTGTAGTCTTACCAGCTTGCTTTATTTATTTTCCCCTATTTACCCCTATTTAACCCCCAAACCCTTCAACGGAATTATCTCAAAATATAATCTAGTTCCAGATGTCGTTATAATATATACGTGTACAAAATTTCAGGTCAATATCTTAAACCGTTCCGGAGAAAGCGTGCGGACAAAAAAAAGTTACAGACAGACAGACCGACAGACAGACAGACCGACAGACAGACAGAAAAATTTTTTTCGCTCAAATTTAAAATCTCGACGTTTCATGACATTCTAAACCTATTTCACGAATAAAAATTTTTGAAAATTTTTTTGCGATTACTATACTTCCAATCCACTACGTGGATGTGGAAGTAAAAATACACCAGAAGCTCGCAAAAATTGTTATTTGAGATTTTCCTTCCGTAACTGTTAGTGCGAGGGTTAAACAAAACCACAAAAATCAGTTCTGGGGGTGCCACGTAACCCCCCAAAAAACCACCCCTTCGGTCAAAAAGGCCTTATTTTACTGATAACTCGTTAACCGTTGAAGATACAAAAAAATTGCTCATTATAAAAAAGAAAGCTTGACTAATTGCCTAAAAAAAGTCCCTCTTGTAATTTTCTTGGTTTGCCATGGTTTTCGAGGAAATTGATATTGACAAAACTTGCACAATTTGTATTTTTATTGCCCGCGAATTTTCGTTTATTTGAAATGCACGCGGCCTATAGAAAAAGTTGAATTGCTCGAAAACCAAACAAGATAGGAAGAAAAATCAAAATGGGTTTTGAAGGGGATATAAACTTTTTGAGGGCTATTGATACTTACTAGTGTATAAAAATAACAATATAATATAGTTATCTCTTGATTTTTTGCGCATCTAACTATTCACAGGTCCATAAAAAATAACAGACTATAATATAAGTTATAAATGCATTATCTTTTAGTTCAAGGTAGTACTTCAATGCAGAAAAAGTTACGAATAAAAATATTCACATTTACAAATTTAGCAGCATGTTAGCCAAAAAAAATCCAAAAAAGGCTGCATATTCAATTCTGTGATATTTTTTTAATGCAATATTTTAACTATTAAATGATTAGAAACAATAGTTATATGATTTATAAACTTAAAAAAAAATTAAGCTAAATTTTCAAGATGTTTGAGTCTTTTTTTAATTTTTAGAAAACAATAAAATATTGGCCAGGCCAAAACTTGACTAACTTTAACATGCTAGTTTTGTAAATGTGAATATTTTTATTCCTAACTTTTTCTGCATTGAAGTACTACCTTGAACTAAAAGATAATGCATTTATAATTTATATTAAAGTCAGTTATTTTTTTATGGGCCTGTGAATAGTTAAAATTGCAAAAAATCAATCAATATTATATTGTTATTTTTATATATCAATAGCCATCAAAAATGGAAACACAAAAGGGTATTTATATCCCCTTTAAAACACATTTTGATTTGATTTTCTTCCTAGCATGTTTGGTTTTCAAACAATTCAATTTTTTCTGTAGGCTTTTCTATATAAAAATTTCAAATAAACGAAAATTTGTGCGCATTAAAAATACAAATTTTGCAATTTTTTTCAATATCGATTTTCTCGAAAACCGTGGCAAATACAAGAAAATTATAAGAGGACTTTTTTTTAGACAATTATGAGCAATTTTTTTATATCTTCAACGGTTAACGAGTTATCAGTAAAATAAGGCTTTTTTCACCGAAGTGGTGGTTTTTTGGGGGGGGTTTCGTGATACCCCCAGAACTGATTTTCGTGGTTTTGTGATGTATGATCCCTCCACTAACAGTTACTGAAGAAAAATTTCAGATAACATTTTTTGTTATGGAAGTCTTTATAATTATTGGACTAGTAATACGATCCGAGTTATGGCTCGCTGAAGGTGACTGTTCGCCGAAAACTGAATTCGACCCATTCAACGTTAAATAACGGAAAGACAACGAATTTTTGTAGGAAACCTTGTTTGACGTTTTTTAAAGTAATTGAAAAGACGTTATGATGAAAAAAAAACTTGTTGTTTCGTTTTTTCGGAGAAGATATCAACAATGAAACCAATGGCTTAACTTCCTTCATTTTTAAGATATCAAATCACTCCAAACCAAAAAACAGTTTTGCAGAGAATTTCAAGGGCTACAAGGCCTGTAAAGTTGAACTTCCTTGAACGGTTGGTTTTTGAGATTAAAAGGCTCGGGGGAGGTGGTCCTCGCACTCAAATGCGGAACTTAATACGGTGTTATCTTTTCGTCCTAGAGAAATTAAAAAAACAAAATCTTTTGCAAAAAGAACCTAATTTTTTTGCTCTTCCATTTTTTACGTATCTTCTTTAGTTTTTGAGTTATTGTGAGTTATTGCGAAAAAGATAACATTTTTGCAAAAATTCAGATATTTTTTCAAAATTGAATTAAAATTTTTCTTCAAATCTAGGCATTCTAAACCATTCAAACTTTTAGAACATATTGTTAGTAACTAAATAAAGTAAACTGTAAATAGTGTTATGTATTACACCCCCTTGAAACTAGAGATTGATACGCCTATGCCTAATAGTGCGTGACTGGAAACTTGTAGAAAGAAATAGATTTTTCTAGAGGGTGATGGGAGAAGATTCGTGATTGATCTAGAGACAATTTCAGAGTATATAAGGCGCGGTTACCGGCGCAGAAGGAGAAGTTTATAAAAGTGAAGAAGTTTGAGGAAAGTGACGTTCGAAAGTGAGGTTAAATATCAAGTAAGCCATTGGTTTCATTGCTGATTTTTTTTCCGAAAATACGAGACAACCATTTTATTTTCATCACAACTCCGTAAGTTTTTATGCTAACGACTTTTACTAAAGCTCATTTAAAAAGTCTTTTCAAGTACTTTAAAAGGGTCTATTAAGTTTTCTTCCAAAAATTCGTCATTTTTCCGTTATTTAACGTTCAATGGGTCGAATTCAGTTTTCGGCGAACAAACAGTCACATTCAATGAACCATAAAACTCGGTCAAAAATTTGTTATAATTGTCCAAAATATAAAATCAAGTGGTCAAATTAAAGAAAATTTGTTGGTAACCGGAAATAGCGAACTTCTATCCCAGTTTACGACTGTTTAGTGTGTCTATGAATTTCTCCTTGTGAGGAATATTTAATTTATGATGAAATTAGTGGACTGTATTTTATAACGATTTATTTAATAATTAACAAAAGCTTACAAATATATTAACGACTGAACTGTATGATTGCTGTGGATAGACTCTTGTCTTACTAAACACTTAACTTAAGCATAAGTGGTGCGAGCCTACCCCAGCATCGTAGGGGTGGACGCATAGATTGTGTCACATGTGTTAACATAGTTTTACTTAAAGAACGGGCTCAATAATAAAGATTAAATGTTTGCAAGATGGATTGAACAACGACCGGATATCGAAAAAGCACCAGTTTCCATGACCCTGCCCTGACTTTGTTCTATACATCTTTAGGACCATTTTGCAATGTCTCACATAAAAATCAGATTGGGGCGAAGTCTCATGTTAGGGTTTAGGCCTTTTTCCTGCTTCATTTCCTTGACTAGAGAAGAAGTGAGTATTAAAAATTGACTTTTACAAGGAAACGTCTTAAAGGAATAATTATTTGCATTAGGGTTAAAAATATTTTTAATATTAACGATAAAAAACAGTAAAAGTAATAATAATAAATTTGTGCAAGGATAAAAGAAATAAAAACATTTTTGTCGTTATCTGAGGTCAAGTTGGAATTCCCAATCAGTCTAGTAAAGTTATAGATAATAATTAATTATTGCTGTTTTTATATTCCGTATACTGGTTTTCGGAATTAAGATAAGATTAGTTTTTTTGGTTTTTACAATGGATGCGTATGGAATCATTCAACCTGTAACGTCATCGGATATTCATAAGTGCCAGAACAACAAATAAATTGGTCCATAATTTTATGTCTTGAGAAGGCACTAAGGTACAAAAAAATGTATACCTGTTCATTATTAAAAACGTTTCGATTTATTTTTTACTTTCAATAATAATAGGCACACATCAACATAGAAAGCTAATCCCATAATATGAAAATTCTGTCAGTTCAACTAGCCAAAAAAAGAAAATTTAGATTCTTATGGTATATCTCATTTCAGAATTTTCATATCATCGTTACAAATTGTTTATCTAAAAGTAAGTTTGTTTCACAACAAAATATCATTCTTGGAACTTTATACTATGCTTGTTAACAAAGGTACCACATATTTAGAATGTATACTTTTGATTCTTTTACTGCATCCTAAATGTATTAAGTGTATCATTATTGAAAGGTCATTTTTGTGTTTAATAATTTGATAATAGTCTCCTAATAAGAAATATATCATGATAAAATTTCATCCGAATAATTTTTACACATATTATATAAAAACAAAAAATGCACGATTTTACGCGAAATCTGGCTTGCCACGGATAAGGCCCATAGTGTGTGACCGAGGCGCCAAAACCTCCCCTAAGACGTTATGATTGAGGCTGGCTTTTGTTAAATGCGTATTGTTTTTTGTTTTGTCAATAATTATTTTCTTAACAAAAAAATGTCATCACCAGAACGACATGACCAATAAACCAATTTTTACGTTCAGATAAAGCTACCATATCCTGGGCTCAGCAGGATGCAGGATGCGATCGACGTATGTACATCCCGGTTAGTGGAGGTCCAGTGGCAGACATAGATTCCGATTATAGTACAGGAAGAGATTGAAAGTGATGACCGCAACTCGAAAAAAATTGTGCATACTTCAAACTTTGGTTATAAGTTTAAAATAGGCCAACGTTCACGAAACAAGAACGTTTAGGAGTGTTATGGATCCGCGGGAGCCTATAGGGGATAGAAAGGGGTATATAGAAAAATCGATTTTCCTCTGTTTTCTCGGGAAATATGACATTTATAAGAAAATAGTTGAAAAAAATTGTTTCTGACAAGATTATCTTTAATTTGGTGTTTTTAAATTAATGTTGTAGCAATAATTAACTGAAATACGGTCATTTTCCGATAGGGGTTGAAAGTGGTTAATTTTTTTAAAGTTTCTCTAAGAATCCAAAATTTTTATTAAAAAATGGTACAAATCGCCTATTATTATTTTTGATGGATACCAAGATCCTAACAGCATTAAAAGACATCAACAGTAACATCGATATCAAAATTCTGAGCCTCGTTTCACGGTATCAGATGACATTCCAGTGAGCATAAGCCAAGAAATGTTTTTGTCACATACTGAGAACAAAAATCGGTAAAGGTCTTTACACAGAACTTCCCTCGTTATTTGTGCATGGCGGTCACTCTAAAAAATTAATAATTACGAAATAACATTGAGAATAATAATCGGAATATAGTTATTGCTATTATTACAAATAAAACTTGATAAGTTTTGGTCAAAAAAATATACAGTTTGCTCATCCAACAGCAAAAGCTCAATACTAATAAACAGGTGCCACATATGGCAGGCTTGCGCAAATACCTTTACAAATGTCCACCATGACTGAATTATTTCTTGGGATGACCACCCTGTACATTTTTCAATAATAGTATAATAGGTGCATATGCCTAATATTATTACCATCTGTCACATTTTCAATTCCACATACACGTAGTGGAGTGGAAGTATAGTGGTGGTTTAAAAATTTCATTTTTTTTTTCAATTTTTCAAAAATATTTTTTAAAAAATTTTCAAAATTCAGAATGCCATGACACGTGGAAATTTTAAATTTGAGCAAAAAGGAAAGTTTCCTACTATTCTACAGTGGTATTTTTTTTTTGAAATTGGTTTAGAATGCCATGAAACGTGAACATTTTAAATTTGAGCAAAGAAAAAAAAAATTCCATCTATTTTAGTGGTAAAAATTTTTTCAAAAATGGTGGAAAAAAACATTTTTTTCTCAAATAGGTTTAGAATGTCAGTCATGTCAAACGTGAAAATTTTAAATTTGAGGAAAAAAAAATTTTCATCTATTCTAGTGGTAATTTTTTTTCCAAAATGGTAAAAAAAATGTTGCAAAAACCTATTTTTTAGTGGTAAAAATTTTTTCGAAAATGGTGAAAAAAATTTTCAAAATTTTTTTTTTTTTGAAATAGGTTTAGCGTGTCATGAAACGTGGAAATTTTAAATTTGAGCAAGAAAAAATTTGTTTCATTATTTATTCCCTTTAGACGATCCACCCTGTATATTTTCCAGTAAAAGTTCTACCAGTTCTTCGCTGACAGTAGGGTCAACTACCTACCAAATTTGACTGCTCTCCGTCAAGTAGTTTTTTAGTAAATGCACCAACAGACAGACAGACACACAGAAAGACAGACATACAGACAAACCGACAGACAGACAGACTGACGGAATTGAAAAACCTATATTTTCGTAATCTACGTGATCTGAAACGTCAGAATCCGAAAAAATCTATGAGGGTGATTTTTTCTCGAATACAATACTTACCTTCGGTATGCGAGGGAAGTAAAAAAGGAACAATGAAACTTTTTACAGAAGGTTTACTTGGAGAGCAAACTGCTTTTTATAATGAAAATTATTTAAATGAAGTAAAAGAGGCAGGAGAGAGAATTTCTTTGCGTCTGTAGCGATGTTCAAAAAATATAACACTAGACGAACACAGATTTCATATGCTTCAACAATCGCTTAAAAAAACTTCTCACTTGGAACCGTTGCCTCCAACGGCTGCTGCTGCAGTACAAAGTACAATACTCATACAGAATATATTAACAGGTGCAAAAATGGCTTGACAGTGAAATGTTTCCTGAATAGCATGTGGTGTAAAGAAAACTACTCCACGTTACAATGCAAATGAAACCAGGTTTAACATGTTCTGTAACGTGTAAAATTTGTGAAGGCTCTGAATCTAGCAACTGAATCTAGCTCAAACTGTAGCAGTAGGTGACATAATAAACTTTGTTCTAGCAAACTTTGATGATAGTGGAGTAGATCTGGCATTTGAAAAACAAGTGTTTAAAAAAAAAAAAATCCTGTCTTATAGAGGACGACTTCCCCCACTTTCCTGACACTTTCACATTCGAGGTATAGGTGGGAGGGGGGGGGGCACGGGCACATGCGTGATAATTGTGGCCCCGCACGGCCGAGTCTTGACCGGCGTACGCCGTTTATAAGATAATGAAATAAGAATCGGGAGGTTTCGTGAAATACGGCCGCTATCAAACTCTTTCATTCTCTTTCGTTTTATTCGCCGCTCACACTCACGTCGACAAGAAACTTCCTCATGCACGAGAGGCATCGGCGAGATGATTTGCTGCGTAAATTCACAAAAAATAAAAAAAATCATTAAAAACAGTTGAGAATTGAGGAAGTTTAAATATTTCAAAACCGCATGACGGCTCACGCGGACACAAGGAATTTCTCTTTGTGTGAGTGAGAACGGCGAGAGAGTAGAGAGGGTAGAGGCCACGCCTACACTCCCGCTGCTGCAGCTACTGATTGAAAAGAAATTAATTTATAAGTGTAACTCACGCGCGTAACGCAAGTTACTGTTCGATCGAATTTATTTATTTTTTTAATAAAAAGAGAAATTTGTTCTCTTTAAAATGAGCCCTGGCAGAAGGGCGTAGGACTTTCCCTTGCCCTTCTGCGGGGCTTAAACTTCAAGTTGTCGCCCTGTCTGTCCTAATGAAGATATTTGAAAAATTCTTTTTCATTTTAAAGGGGATAAAAATCCCCGCCTTTTGAGGAGCGTTTTATCCCCCCACTCCCCCCCCTTCATAAAAAAAATCTTTTTGAAAAAAGATACATATTTTTTTTGCACCCCATTTTTACTTTTTCGGCGAAACTTTTTTCCTACCCATCCAACATTATAGCTGCTTAAAAAGGAAGAAATCCCATTATGATTTTTTTAAATCGCCCTATTAGGACCGCAGGTATGGCCGTTTTCCCTTTTAGCGCGTTCCTTCCTTCCTCTCATACCCTAATTGCCCTAGAGAGTTCCCCCGCGGTCTCGACTTCGTCCTATAACTACCTACAATAGAAAAAAACATTCACCGTCCTAACCCCATCTCTTATCTCTTAAACACCCCTCATACCTCCTGTCCGATCCCTTTTCCTTCCCTGAAACTCAATCCCTTCAATCGGCCATATCTCCGGCCCTAATTGGTCCAAAAACCAAAAACCAGTTTACGCGCCTTTTTTATCCGAAACATTTTTTTGTCTATCTCCCCGATCGCGCGCAAGCTGAGAAAAACCGATTTTTTATATGTTTAACAGCCCCCCCTCCACCTAGATCTCGGATGTGAAAGTGTAAGGAAAATGGGGGAAGTCGTTCTCTATGAGATGGGGAAAAAAATTTGAAAAAAGGCACTTGTTTTTCAACCTCTTTTTCTGCCTGATCTACTCCAATATGATGAAAGTGATTTAGAGGAGATTGCCCCTGATGACCATACTGAAAAGGACAGTTCCAATACCGAATAGCAACTTTTTTTTTCTGCATAACTTCCATTTCAAACCCCATCGTAAATTGGCTGTATTTCGGTTAATTATTGCCATAAAATTAATTTAAAAACATCAAATTAAAGATAATTTTGTCAGAAACAGCTTTCATTTGAACTATTTTTTTGTAAATGCCATATTTCCCGAGAAAATAGAGAGAACTCGATTTTTAAAATTATAAATAGAGGTGTTTTAAAACCTCATGAGCTGTGACCTTCATATGCGCAGAGACATAATCCGCCCTGTTGACTCAGTTACACTACTTAAAAATATTATATTTATTTATTGTTTACAATTTATCCCGAGCTCTTGTTTATGTATACAGCAAGGCAGCCTCCAGTGTCTTCAAAAACATACTTATAACTCAGATTAAACTTTGCCTTTTGCGCATTTCGCGGCTCATGAGATTCTGAAACACCTCTACCCCTTTTCATATGCAAAACTCTTAAACTGTTTTGCTTCGTGAACTTTGACCTACTTTGAACCTATAGTCAAAGTTTAAGGTCTGCACAATTTTTTTTTCGAGTTTTCCTGTACTATTATTAAAAGTACAACTGCAGCCATTTTAAACCTGCTATTTTTTATAAATATTTAATTCCATTTATAAATTAATTTTCCACCACTAACAAAAATTCTAATATCACTGTTCTTGTCTGCCATGCGCTGAGGATTAATAGTGGTTACAAATGTCAGGTAATTGGGCGCTGGTTTTTGTACCATTATTTTATCTCTAGAATTAAAAAGTTTGACATAGGCAATGATTCCAAAAGAATGACATACGCTACGACGACACTTTTCAATTCCATAACCATCTTTGGCCAAGATAATTTTTAATGTCACGGTATAATCGAGGACATCATTAAAAATCGAATAAAAAATGGTGATTCAAAACCTTTCAACAGGTGTGTTATTAATTATAGGATAGGACACACATACGCATACAAAGCGTAATCTGTGGTTATAGTTTCATCCCATCTCGGCTCGCAAAAATGCAGTGACGCACGAAGCTAATTGGGCACTATCCGCGGAACAAAAACTGGTACCTACAATTGACGTCATCCGCGCCCCATTTCAACTTTTCACATGCAGCATGCAGGTTGCAGTTTGCATGAAGGTGTGGTGTATAAATCTTTATTATACTCTTATCTACATATTAGAACCAGCTGGAATCTCGTTTCGCCTTTTACTCTGCTCTCGAAGACGTCATTAGCTGTTTACTACGTTGTTCTTACCGCTGTTCGATTTTTAATTTGATACCTACGTCAATATATTACATACTATTATATATTATTATGATGCATGTTATGTAACCTACACATTTTTATTGTGCGAGTACCAGAGGTGATTTCAGGATTGAATTTGTCTTAGTTGGCGTTGTTCTTTTACACCGACTAACGGCTAAGGTCACACGAAAGTGTGTTAAATGGAAAAGGATTTCAGGAATTTCCGGTCAGGTTGTAGACTAAATAAATTATAGTCTTGTGTGCACCCCGCAAGTTATTTTATCGGTGCTATCGGTCCATTTAGTTAGATACCTTCTAACTCGATGTAGTGGTCAAACTTTTTTTCGAAATCTGCCAACCCTGAAGAAATAATTTAAATAAAAAAGTTGCCTCCATCCTTTACCTTCATCTCTTATCAATATACAGTTTGTAGGCTATTGAAAACAGGGCTAAAAGTAACTAATTCCTTAGAGGTATTTTATTATTTTATGTACCCGAGAAATGAAATCCAAAAGCACTATTAAATTTAGGCTTGGGTTTTTGAGAACGGTGTGAATTTGCCACTCTTGAGATTTTTAAATATAACTCAAGAACTATTAGTTCAGTAGATAAAGTAAAAAATACACCAGAAGCTCGCAAAAAATGTGACAAAAAGTACTTACTTTTGTAAACATTGACAAAAATTCAAAATTTATATACTTCAGTTCCTCCTTGTTGAAATAATAAGATAACCTTCAATACACATGTGCAATGCACAGTTTATTTTCAATTGAGTTTCAAGCATTTACTTATAACACACACTTATATGTGCATGAAAGACTCCATACTTAATGTTTAAATAGTTATTTAATTAACAATCTAAATAACACAAGAGGAACTCAAAATTGGAAGACTCTGATACGAAGAAAGACAACAGCTAAGGTTTTCTTACAGGCAAACAAATAAAATAAATAACATGCACATGAGACGCGTGCAGCGCCACAAACAGCAGGGACGGGACAGCTAAACGAAGGACTCTCATTTCAACACCATTTTCTGAATCACGCACATCGAAACGTTTTCTGATGAGGTACCTATGAAATTTTCAATAAAAAAATGTCATCGAAAAGTTTAAATTTCAACCGTTAATTTGCAACTTTTCTTACGTCAACTTTTGATTATTTTACACCATTTTCCAATTTACACTACTGAAAAATTACGAAATTAATAACATTAAGTACCGTACCATTTTATGCCGCCTTATGTAAAAGATGTTTAATTTATTTATTTTATTTATTTGTTTATTTATTATATTTATTTATTGCATACACTGTTCAACAGGTAAAATACCCAATTACAGAACAGGAATAAAGGCATACAAAGCGTTAACTACAGGATATACAACAACATAGAAAGAAAGCAAAATGAAGAAAAAATTTACTTAAATGTACGAACTATGAATAACAAATGATACGAAGAGAGAAAAAAATAACATGGAAAAATGTTTAAATATAAAAACGATATATACATATATACACATATGTGATTCAAACATTTTGTTTTATGTCACTAAGGCTGCAATTAAAAATAACGAAGTCGCTACATAATTCGTTAGAAGTACTGCAAATCGTATATAAAGGTGAATTATTTAGTGCATTGATACGCGGCGTAGGTAAATAGAAAACTTGGTGATTACGAGAGGTTAATCTCGGAACGTGAAAATTAAGCTTACTAATAAGCTTACTAATCCTTGTGTAGTAATTTAAACAAAAATACTTGGGAAAAGTACGTACGCCTATCCTCAAGAGTAGTCATAGAATATCTTTCAAGCAAGTTACTTTGCGGAAAATCAATCACTGGATAGGTACCGTCGGATTTGAACCATAGTAATTTAAGAAATCTACGTTGAAGTGCCTCCAAGTTACTCTTGTGAACATCATAACTGGAACTCCAAATTAGCGATGCGTACTCAAGTTTCGATCTGACGAAGGATTGGTAAAGAATTTTCAGAGTATCAGTATTAGTGAACTCGCGACGAGTACGAACGATGAATCCAAGGGTTTTGGAGGCTTCAGACACAATGGTATCGATATGATCAGTGAAGGATAATTTACTATCAAAAGTTACGCCGAGGTCGCGAAATGTTATAGGTCTTTGAAGTTTGACATTATCTAACCTGTAATCAAAAATAAAAGTGATGTTTTTAAAGAAAAGGACATTACGTTACATTTACTAGGATTCATGAATAATTTATTTACTATACACCAGGTGTTTATTTTGTCAAGGCAAGTCTGAAGTTGAAAACAGTCATCGATTTCATCAACTACTGTGAAAAGTTTTAGATCGTCGGCATATAAAAGGTGAGGCAAATTAATTTCGTTCACTGTGTCGTTAATAAATATTTTAAAAAACAAAGTCCCCAGCATAGATCCCCGGGGAACTCCAGATATGGCAGCAAATTCGATCGATTTGAACCCATTTAATGCAACGTACTGACTCCTATTCATTAAATAAGATTTAAACAAAAGGAGCAAAGACTATGAGAAGCCGATTTTTTCTAATTTATTAAGTAACAAATGGTGATCAAGTCTATCAAACGCTTTGGAGAAATCGGTATATATGACATCTACCTGCCCACGTTCATCTAAGGATTCAGAAATATATTGAGTTACACAGAATAAATCTGTTGTTTTTGAACGCCCTTTCATAAATCCATGTTGATTAATAGAGATTTTGGTGTTAATTGAATGATATATTCTGTCATGAAGTAATATTTCTAAGACTTTGCAGAAGTTACAAATTACAGAGATTGGTCTAAAGTTCTCAATATCTAGTTTGTTTCCCTTTTTGAAGATGGGGCATACTTTGGAATATTTCCATAGGTCAGGAAATAGGCAGTTTTTTAAGATTAAGTTAAAAATTAGAGTTAGAGGATATGCAAAGATGATAGCGCAATCCTTTAATAAAAAAATCTGGAATGGAATCAGGACCGGTCGTCATTTTGGGTTTAATTCGTTTTAGAGCCCGAATAACCCCATCTTCACTGAAACAGTTTATGCTAACAATAGGGTTATTGTTAGGTATATCGGTCTCAATGTGATGTTCCTCGATATCTAATGAGGACTCTTTATAAGATTGACCGAAATAATTGGCAAATGCATTTAGTATATCAGAGGGATTAGAAGATCCCTCAAAGAACATCTCTTCAGATACACTGGCCGACCCTTTTAAAATTTAATTATTATTATTTCATAAAAAATGTATAAACTAATTAATCCTGTGAGATTTTTTTTTCGTGATGTTTCACTCATGATACCCACACTGTATTTATGGAAAAATAACCTTGACAGAAGTTGTTCAGTGGCTGCTATGACCTTCACCTTATTTTTAACAGAGTGAACTATTTTTTTTTACACCACTGAAAAATCTGTTTTCCACTTAACACTATATTTGAAAGTGTCACGTACAACAGTAAAAAGAAAAATAACCATATTTAGAAAAATTTTATGTCAGTTTAACACTATATCTATTTCCTGTTCTAATAGTATTTGACTTCAGCTCCCTACGTGCCACCACTGTTATTATTACGTTCTTCATTTTGTGTTACACCGACAATTTTATTAATTTTATGCTTAAATATATTGGCATTGAGTGATATATCTCCTTCTTAGAAAATAACGAGCGAATACAGAATATAAAATAAAGATATAATACCCGTTTTAAATTTATAATTAATTTTTTTTATCAAAGGCACAACCCATTATCCGAGATGTTTTTTTCGCAATTAATATATAAAAACGACAATGCATTGTGTATAAATATTTATATACATGTTTTTGTTCGTAATTTAGTGTTACTGGTGGCTACGTTGGTAATCAATTTCTTGTACATATGTTATAAAATATATTTATATATAATTGTTAAATTCCTAATTAACTACTTACGTAAGCGTGCATGTAAAGTTTTACTTGGAACTTGGAATCTGATTTCTTCGGAAAAATGTTGCATGGAAACTAGCTACAGATTCCGAAAAGCGTTTATGTGCTTTAGAGAATCGTTTCAAATACTCCACATTCCAAATATGAAAATGTAAACGGAGCAAAAGAAAAACTCGAAATTACCTCTATTAAAATAAAATTTCTCGCGACAAAACTATGACTTTTGTGCTTTCAAAATGTTTTTAGAATAGTCTCAATAGTAACTTATTCGTATTCACGTATTTCCAGACGTTTTGTGCATTATTCCAGTTGGTCTCCGTTTGCTGTATAGCATGCCTAACAACACCCCGTCATTTGTCGCGACTATCTGTTCAAAGTTTTTTTCCACCAAGTCCCAACGTTTTAGAAGGTCGGACGGGACCGATGATGGATGGACGTTCGAGCAGGAGCGGGAGAACTGTGTCCTACGAAACCCTAACAAATATTTGCTTGACAAGGGTACGGTTGAATAATGTTAGTTTTCAGTGGACAATTTAGTTGCGAATAAGAATAGGCAAAATCGCCAAAAGGCTGCTTCAGAGAACAAAAGACAGAACCTAGTTTAAAAAGATAAAGGACACCGCACACTTCTGTGAAATTGACTTCCGATCAAATTATCTGAATTTTTGATATGTTGTAGCCCGAGTCATTCTGATCCAAAATCATTAAAAAGTTACTATCCTCTACATGCTAACTTCGGCGCTACAGGGCGCCGAAGAAAGAATTTATTTTTGAGAATGCAACTTTTTCATATTATATTAGTAAATATGTTTAGGTTTAGATTAAGGTTCGAGACAATATCTCTTCGTCAAAAGCGAAGAAGTTATTTGTCACATTTTTGACAAATAATTTCTTCTATTGAAAGCATTTCTGCAGTTTCTTTTTTAGCCGTAAATGCTATGGGAATAAAATAATTCTTATTAAAACCGAAATGAAAATAGAACATTAAAATAAAATGAAATAACTCGGAAACTAAAATCAACTAATAATTATCAAAAAATAAATTATTCTTATTAAATTATAAAAATAGAACATTAAAATAAAATTAAATAACCCTCAGAAACTAAAATCAACTAATAATATTGAAATAATAAATTAATGAAGTAAGGATTCAAACAAACCACCTTCTTGTGCCAAACAATAGAAAAACCGATTATATAATGAACCTCTCATATCATTGAGTTGATTTAGAGTAATGCCTGCACAAAGTTGGATACGTTTTTCCCGTAATTCAACTAAATTATTGGCTCGTTCAAGCGCATGTTTGTACGCAGTTTCCTTTAAAAAGCCCCACAGAAAGAAATCATGGGGTGCTAGATCAGGTGACCTGGGGGCCATTTTATCATTCCCCTCATAGCTATTAAACGATTGGGAAATGTTCTTTCCAGAAAATTAACAGGTAAGGTATTGTGACTTAGGCAGCCGTCTTGTTGAAACCAAATGTCGTCAAAGTTGACAGGAAGATTTTGAACTGCAGGAATTATTTGGTTTTGTAAAAGCTCTAAATATGGATTGCCATTTAAATTGCCATCGATTAGCAGTGGGCCTATAATATGATTGTCTAAAATTCCCGTCCAAATGTTCAACTTCTGAGGATACTGATTTCGCACAGCAACACTCAAATGTTTATTTTTTCGATACCAATACCGTACTACGGATGGATTGTGTTTCCTATGTAATGAAAGGGATGATTCATCTGTAAACAATATATTTTTTAAGAAGTTTTCATTCTCATTCACTTTATTTATCATGATTTCACAAAATTCCATCCGTTTGAAATTGTCCTCGGGAAATATTTCTTGCGTTGTTTGAACTTTAAAATAACTGTACCCATTTCTTTTCAAAATATTTCTTACAGTTCTTTCCTTCATGTCAACTTCATCAGCAATTTGCCTGCTAGAACAAGGTTCACTAGTTTCAACAAGTGCACAGACATATTAGTTTCGCGAATTTCACGTTCTTTGCTCATTTGTTGATGACGGGGTTCGGGTTGACAGCATTTTTTACAATACTTCAGGACACACCCGAAATTCTCAAATTGTTTAACAATGCATGAAATTATGCTAGTTCAGGGGATTGGCCTGTCTTGATATGCCACAGTAAATAAATTTATTGTGTCTTCAGTGGAGTAGCCCCCGAAGTACCACTTCACAATTTGCACTTTTTCTGCAGTTGTATAAACACACGGCATTTTAATAACGAAATTGAGATTAATTCATTTTATTCCCACACGTCTAAATAACAGCTACGCTATTAAAAGCAGAATGAGTGCGGTGTTCTCAACTCGACGCGGTCAAGCGATGGCGCTATTGTTTTATACCAATGCTCTGCATTGTTCTACGACAAGGCGTGGTTTATCTGCGCAGAAACAAGTTTACGTACCTAAATTTGCTGAATCTGTATGTCCAGTGTTGCCAACTCCGTTAGGCGAAGAAACTGTAGATAATAAAAAGAAAAAGTAGAAAACGTGGAATTTATTTTAGTGAAACAGTAAATCTACTGTTTTTTTTCTATAAATTAAATTATAAAATAAAAGGAAAATAGTTTAGTTAACTACTGTATGAATAATATTAACTGCTAGACATAGGTATATGATTTAATAATGTTTAATGGAAGTTCTTGAAGGCCTTTTAAAAAGTTTCTTTATGACAAAACTGTCTTCAAGCGCATTTGGCATTTAATAAATCTGGCACAAATCAGAGGTTTATGAGGAGTCCGTTATAAAACACTGATAAAATCTAAATAAATCTAAAAACATATAAATTGTTACTTGGGTAGGGTTCTTCCTTTAGCTAACACGAACATATTGTCCAAATTTCAATACAATCGGATTTTTCGTTCTTATGTTATCGATCGTGCTTATAGGAAACGTGCCGGACAGACAGACAGGCAGATGGACTGACATTTGAAAGTTGTTCGGAACTCGATCATCAACACAGTGATATGATTTATTTTTCTATACGAGCGATATTACCTGTATTAGAAATGCGCCGATCGAATACAATATACTTTTCCATTTGTATTTGCGTAAAGTATAATAAAAAATCGGTAAAGGTATTTACACAGAACTTCCCTCGTTATTTGCGCATGGCGGTCACTCTAAAAAATTAATAATTACGAAATGACATTGAGAATAATAGTCGGAATATAGTTATTGCTATTATTACAAAGAAAACTTGATAAGTTTTGGTCAAAAAAAAATACAGATTGCTCATCCAACAGCAAAAGTTCAATACTAAATAGCAGGTGCCACATATGGCAGGCTTGCGCAAATACCTTTACAAATGTCCACCATGACTGAATTATTTCTTGGGATGACCACCCTGTACATTTTTCAATAAAAGTATAATAGGTGCATATGCCAGATATTATTGCCATCTGTCACATTTTCAATCCAACATTCACGTAATGGAGTGGAAGTATAGTGGTGGTTAAAAAATTTCATTTTTTTGAAATTTTTCGAAGATGTTGGTAAAAAAATTTTCAAAATGTTTTCTTCTGAAATAGGTTTAAAATGTCAAACGTAGAAATTTTAAATTTGAGCAAAAAGGAGTTTCCTTCTATTCTATGGTAGTGGTAAAAAAAGTTTAAAATTTAAAAATTATGTATTTTTTAAAATAGGTTCAGAATGCTATGAAACGTGAAAATTTTAAATTTGAGCAAATAAAAAAAATCGATCTATTTAAGTGGTAAAAACTTTTTGAAAAATGTTGGTAAAAAAAAAATTTCAAACATTTTTTTTCTGAAATACGTAGGTTTAGAATGTCACGAAACGTGAAACTTTTAAATTTGAGCATTCCACTGTTAAATTTTTTTCCAAACTGGTAACAAAATGTTGCAAATTTTTTTTTCCGAACTTGGTTTGGAATGTCATGAAACGTGGATATTTTAAATTTGAGCAAAAAAAATTTTTTCGTCTGTTCTATAGTAGTGATACATAAATGGATTAAAAATGTGTTCAAATTTTTTTTTTTAATTTTTCAAAAACATTTTTAAATTTGTTTGAATAGTTTTAGAATGCCATGGAAACGTGGATAGTTAAAATCTGAACAAAGAAAAAAAAAATTGTATCTTAGTGGTAAAATTTTTTAAAAATAGTAAAAAAAAAATCAAATTTTTCTTTTAAATAGATTTAAAACGCTATGAAACGTGGAAATGTGAAATTTGAAGAAATAAAAAAAAATCCATCTATTTTAGTGGTAAACAAATTTTCAAAAAATGGTAAAAAAAATTTCAAATTTTTTTTTTTTTTTGAATCAGGCTTAGAATGCCATGAAACGTGGAAATTTTAAATTTGTAGAAAAAAAAATTATTTCATTTTAGTAGTAAAAAATTTTTCAAAAATATTGGTGAAAAAAATTTTCAAATTTTTTTTTCCTGAAATAGGTTAAGCGTGTCATGAAACGTAGAAATTTTAAATTTGAGCAAGAAAAATTTTTTGTCATCTTGGTAAAAAATTTTTCAAATGGTGAAAAAAAATTTTCAAAAATTTTTTTTTTTCTGAAATGGGTTTAGCGCGTCATGAAACGTGGAAATTTAAAATTTGAGCAAAAAAAAATTTTTTTCACTATTTATTTCGTTTAGACGGTCCACCCTGTATATTTTCCAGTGAAATTTCTACCATTTCTTCGCTGACAGTAGTGTCAACTACCTACCAAATTTGACTGCTCTCCGTCAAGTAGTTTTTTAGTAAATGCACCAACAGAAAGACAGACAGACAGACTGTACAGACTGACGGAATTGAAAAACCTATATTTTCGTAATCTACGTGTTCTGAAACGTCAGAATCCGAAAAAATCTCGGAGGGTGATTTTTTCTCGAATACAATACTTCCCTTCGGTATGCGAGGGAAGTAAAAATTTTTCAAAAATGTTGGTGAAAAAAATTTTCTAATTTTTTTTTCTGGAATAGGATTAGTGTGTCATGAAACGTGGAAATTTTAAATTTGCGCGAAAAAAAATTTTTTTCACTATTTATCCCGTTTAGACGGTCCACCCTGTATATTTTCCAGTAAAAATTTTACCATTTAATTTCTTCGCTGTCAGTAGGGTCAACTACCTACCAAATTTGACTGCTCTTCGTCAAGTAGTTTTTTAGTTAATGCACCAACAGACTGATAGACAGACAGACAGACAGAGAGACAGACAGAGACAGACATACTGACGGAATTGAAAAACCTATATTTTCGTAATCTACGTGATCTGAAACATCAGTATCCAAAAAAAATCTCGGAAGGTGATACAATACTTCCCTTCGGTATGCGAGGGAAGTAAAAAGAATACGAAGATGATCTACCACTTTGATCTTTCTGAAACTTTTTACTGTGTACGAACATTACGTAATGAAATACCTATAGTTGGCCGTCAATACAACACAATTTTTTTGTGTAATTGCAAAAATCGATTTTTGTTTGAGAGAGTATTTCAACAGAAAGTTTCTTTTTGAAAAATTATAAATTAGTTTTAATACACAGATTTTTGTGTCTACTCTCTGTATTAAGAGTATCCTTCCAAAAATAAGAACTAAACTAATTTTCTGACGTGATTCCTAGCAAATTATTTGAATAATAAAAATGATTACGTATTTGTTTACGATTATTTTTTTGTGAGATTACGCATTTGTTGTATTTTGCCTAATATGCGTGGTGAGTTTTATTTTAAAATATAAAATACGCATAAGACTGAGAATTCTTCACTTATTGGATTTTTTTTACGTATAACATCTTCAAATTTCCGAAAAATTCCAAGTAATCATAACAGATAAAATGATTCAGTTCATTGCTGGTAAACCTCTTCGCCTACGAATTTATTATATGTAAGGAAACGCCCAGAGGCTTTTGACATAAATCAAAATAATAATATACTACTCTGACGTTCTGAAAACTATCTATTTATACCGTCAGTCGAGTCGCTGTATCGAAATTTAAAAAAAACCCAAAAAATGTTTAATACTTTACCGATTTTTTGAAACTTTGGAAATATCTTTTTGGGTCCATAAATCGAAAAGTTAAGAGTTTTTTTTATCGGTCGAACCTTCGACATTGTTAAATAAACAAATTAAGTTAACAATTGAATAACTTCCTGAATAATTATTCAAAATGGCTGAATTTTTTGAATTTTTTTTAGAGAGGTTTTGGGGCTCGCTGATTATGAATTTGATATTAAAAAGTTCAAATTCAAAATGGCGGAATCAAATTGGCGCATATGTTATTAATTATTTCGTATATTTTTAACTAACAATTGAATAACTGCCAGAAAAATAACTAAAAATGGTTCAAACAATTTTTGGGGGGGTTTCAGAGGTCGCTGATTACGAATTTGATATCAAAGAGTACGAAATCAAAATGGCGGTTGTGACACTAATTTTTTGGAATATTCTCTGTGAATATTCATAATTGTATCGGAAAATTTCTAGAAAAGCCTCTTAGGTCGCGGATTATTAATTTAACATGGAAAATCAGAATTGAAAATGGCGGATTCAAAATGGCCGAAATGTCATCCATTATTTTAAATATTTTTGTAAATCTGTCATTCTAAAAAAATTGTAACTCTCAGAGAAACCGAATTTTTTAATATAATAAAATGTTAAATATGACCATGCTTAACGTATACGTTTCAAATGTTCAGTGGCGGCTCGTGATATTGTCTGCAGAGGAGGCTTGATATTCTGAAAGACAACTGATGTGCAATATGACTACAATTTGTACATTTCCCCACCACCCCTGAGGTATTACAACGGCGCGTTACATTTTTTTGCTGTGGGTTGTTCGCCAGGATACCGATTCACGACTTGAGAGAATAGAACTAATAAAAGAATAGAATGAAAAGGAAATAGAAAATATGCGATGAGATGAAAAAATCATTCTCATGAAATTCTCGTTCCTATGACTCGAGTATCGGGTATCCAAAGGAGTCCTTCTATCCCACTTGTAATTAAATTATATAACTTTTAATAAAAATAAAAATAGTTTTGGTAAAAAAATTAAAGTGTTTTTCTACAAACAAAAAATTGTATTCATTATCACTGCCAGCCGTGTAAAATTATAAGTTTTAATAGAAATTAAAATAGTTTTGAGAAAGAAGTTATATAAAAAAAATATAACCGCGGAACTCTATATTATGGAGAATTATAAAAAATATTTCCTAAAAAATAAATAACACAAATAAATATTTTTTCTAAAATAACAACTACCTATATTAATCTCTGCTTTAAAGCCTGAATATTTTTATAAATGAGTGGTAACCTGCCATTTTTGGAACTAGCAAAATGGTTGATTATTTCATCATAAAATGAATCGCGTTTCCTCAATTCTAACAAAAAACGTTTTTCTATTGAAATAAGCGTTACATTTGAAAGGCGGTCTTGACTCATTTTATTTCTAGTAAAAATGTTTTTATGCGTTTAAGTGCTGAAAATGATCATTCTACAGAAGCTTACCGGAATTGTCTCAAAAAATAGTGGCGTTATTCAAAAAGTTCTCTAATTTTGGGTCATAAGTTTTTAAAAAATCTACCAGCTCTTTGAAATTTCCTTTATTGCACGATTCTCGTTTTTCGTCATGTCCTCGGAAAGAATTTTCTTGTGAAGATAACTATATAACGGCATCTATTAACCTCTTTAATATTTCCCTATTCTCACGGACCTTTTCGCTAACATTTTCTATTTCTCTCTTATGTGCAGAATCCAAGAAATTTACAATATTTTGTTTACCAAACATTTCGAATTTAATGCAAGATGAAATGTGCTCCTGGGATTTTTCGTGCCTTTCTAAACCTCGCGACAAATTTTGCAAATTATTAAACCCGGCCCTGCCCCTAATTGAGGATTGATCATTAGTAAATAATAAACATCTCCAACAATATAATTTGTTTCTAACTGTTGATGCCGTTAACCACTCGACTTTTTTATCATTGTTATCACAAAACCCTCTGTTTTGTTTACCACTTTTAAAAACTAACGAAAGCATTGCTGGTGTAGGCCTGGCATTTCTTTTAATTCTTGCCTTTTCGTCATAAATAAGAGTAGTAAATCCATTTAATAACAAATAATCCACCACGTCTGGACAACAAGACATGTTGTTGGGAATATTTTCACCTAGAGCACTTATTTCTAGCCCGCCTATCAAATGTTTTATGTATTTATACGTCAAGTTGTTCTTAACCGGCTAAACGCAACTGTCAGACGTCAGTTCGTTTTCTTTGTGAATCACCTGACTCTTGAATGACCTGTGCACATGCGCTATAAAGAACTGAGATCTGAGGCTAGCCTCATACTTGGCTATTCCAAGTGTTGCTATTTTACACAGCGCAAAGAAATTCAAGGTCATTCATGTTATAAGTAAATGCGGTAAAGTTGGAAGCTATTTCGTATTAGCCTCCAGCGAACCGCAGTGTTCATTCAGTAAAAGACCGGCCGACCGGGAAATATGCATACAAAGACTATCCGGATTGTAACGTTATAGGTATGTTTATGGAAAGGAAGTGCAAAAATGTTATATATAAACTGAAAATTAATTAATGAATAATAAACAATAAAAAATATTGAAAATTGAGATATACCTAATAGAAATTTCCTAAGATATTACTTTTGAAGATATGGTGGTTCTTCCAAGGGGAGGCTCAGCCTCCCCTGCCTCCCCTGACGAGCCGCCACTGCAAATGTTATTGGTTTGGAGTCCAAATCAGTTACTGTATTAAAAGGCCGTTTTCAATATCTAGAAAACGGTTTCGAATTTTTTAATAAAATAAAATGCAAAATGAAGCCAATAAACGTACTTTTCGACTGTTTTTTGTTTGGAGCCAATACGTGTAATTGTTTTCAAATGCGACTGCTCATAAGCACCCATCCCACCAGCGTACAACTAGAAAGCCGTTCCTTTTTTTTTATTTCTGGAAAACGGATTCGATTTTTGGAGTGAAACAAAAAACAAAATGTTTCTAGTGAACGCACCTTCGAGTATTCTTAGTTTCTAGCAGATTCTTATCATTTGTTGTTGTTATAATCCAAAATCACGTTGAGTTCTTGAATTATTTAAGTTCACTTTTCCAACGAAAACATTTTTATGTATTTTCCAGAATATGTGGTATATGTGAAATTCTATTTTTGGTGTATAACTACATACGATGTATCTACAAGATTCACATAAATATATAAGTACCTATGATAATGTATTATAATAATCATCGTTTATTTGGAAATGCGTGCGGATTTTTGTATCTCAATAAATTTTTTGTTAATAAACAAATACTTTTTATGAATTTTTAAATTTATGTATGTAATCAGCGACCCCCAAAACCCCCGTAAAAAATGTTCAGCCATTTTGAATAATTATTCAGGAAGTTATTCAACTGTTAACTTAATTTGTGTATTTAACAATGTCGGAGGTTCGACCGACAAAAAAAAACTCTTAACTTTTCGAGTTATGGACCCAAGAAGATATCTCCAAAGTTTCAAAAAAATCGGTAAAATATTGAACATTTTTTGGGTTTTTTATAAATTTCGATACAGCGACTCGACCACGTTTGTTTTGTCAAATTTTATATATTTTTTCATCAGCATTCAAATCTTCATTGCATTTTTTTGAAACTAATAAAAGTTAAATTACACATTAAAAACCACCCGACAGAAAAAAATAAGCCTTAAAAGGAACAAATGAAAGAGGTCTAATTTATACTCACTGGCTCGCAAGGCCCCGGTGGTGGCATTCATAATAATAAACTATTTATCTCTATAAAAATTTAGACAAGATCGGGGGGATTTTCTAGAATTGACGACCTATCCGCGTTTCACCCCTTTCGGTGATGGTTTATGGCCGTTTGAGGGGTTAGAAGGGGGTTGAGAAGTGGTCTCGATATCACCATCGCGCTCAGCTTCCTCGAAAACGGTGGTAATACATGTTTGGCTGGTAGGAGACGGCGGATACGAGGTTCACTCCTTTCGGGGGTAGTTTTTGGCCGTTTGGAGGGTGGGGTGACCTCGGAGAGAGATTTAACCACCGCCATCGTGTTCAGTATCCTCGAAAACGGGGGCGTGATTAGAAAAAAATTGTATTCCTGTTCGACTTACAGAATGCACTATTAGTTCCAGTGGCGGCTCGTGATATTGTCTGCAGAGGAGGCTTGATATTCTGAAAGACAACTGATGTGCAATATGACTACAATTTGTACATTTCTCCACCACCCCTGAGGTATTACAACGGCGCGTTACATTTTTTTGCCGTGGGTTGTTCGCCAGGATACCGATTCACGACTTGAGAGAATAGAACTAATAAAAGAATAGAATTAAAAGGAAATAGAAAATATGATGAGATGAAAAAATCATTCTCATGAAATTCTCGTTCCTACGACTCGAGTATCGGTATCCAAAGGAGTCCTACTATCCCACTTGTAATTAAATTATATAACTTTTAATAAAAATAAAAATAGTTTTGGTAAAAAAATTAAAGTGTTTTTCTACAAACAAAAAATTGTATTCATTATCACTGCCAGGCGTGTAAAATTATAAGTTTTAATAGAAATTAAAATAGTTTTGAGAAAGAAGTTATATAAAAAAAATATAACCGCGGAACTCTATATTATGGAGAATTATAAAAAATATTTCCTAAAAAATAAATAACACAAATAAATATTTTTTCTAAAATAACAACTACCTATATTAATCTCTGCTTTAAAGCCTGAATATTTTTATAAATGAGTGGTAACCTGCGATTTTTGGAACTAGCAAAATGGTTGATTATTTCATCATAAAATGAATCGCGTTTACTCAATTCTGACAAAAAACGTTTTTCTATTGAAATAAGCGATACATTTGAAAGGCGGTCTTGACTCATTTTGTTTCTAGTAAAAATGTTTTTATGCGTTTAAGTGTTGAAAATGATCATTCTACAGAAGCTTACCGGAATTGTCTCAAAAAATAGTGGCGTTATTCAAAAAGTTCTCTAATTTTGGGTCATAAGTTTTTAAAAAATCTACCAGCTCTTTGAAATTTCCTTTATTGCACGATTCTCGTTTTTCGTCATGTCCTCGGAAAGAATTTTCTTGTGAAGATAACTATATAACGGCATCTATTAACCTCTTTAATATTTCCCTATTCTCACGGACCTTTTCGTTAACATTTTCTATTTCTCTCTTATGTGCAGAATCCAAGAAATTTACAATATTTTGTTTACCAAACATTTCGAATTTAATGCAAGATGAAATGTGCTCCTGGGATTGTTCGTGCCTTTCTAAACCTCGCGACAAATTTTGCAAATTATTAAACCCGGCCCTGCCCCAAATTGAGGATTGATCATTAGTAAATAATAAACATCTCCAACAATATAATTTGTTTCTAACTGTTGATGCCGTTAACCACTCGACTTTTTTATAATTGTTATCACAAAACCCTCTGTTTTGTTTACCACTTTTAAAAACTAACGAAAGCATTGCTGGTGTAGGCCTGGCATTTCTTTTAATTCTTACCTTTTCGTCATAAATAAGAGTAGTAAATCCATTTAATAACAAATAATCCACCACGTCTGGACAACAAGACATGTTGTTGGGAATATTTTCACCTAGAGCACTTATTTCTAGCCCGCCTATCAAATGTTTTATGTATTTAAACGTCAAGTTGTTCTTAACCGGTTAAACGCAACTGTCAGACGTCAGTTCGTTTTCTTTGTGAATCACCTGACTCTTGAATGACCTGTGCACATGCGCTATAAATAACTGAGCTCTGAGGCTAGCCTCATACTTGGCTATTCCAAGTGTTGCTATTTTACACAGCGCAAAGAAATTCAAGGTCATTCATGTTATAAGTAAATGCGGTAAAGTTTGAAGCTATTTCGTATTAGCCTCCAGCGAACCGCAGTGTTCATTCAGTAAAAGACCGGCCGACCGGGAAATATGCATACAAAGACTATCCGGACTGTAACGTTATAGGTATGTTTGTGGAAAGGAAATGCAAAAATGTTATATATAAACTGAAAATTAATTAATGAATAATAAACAATAAAAAATATTGAAAATTGAGATATACCTAATAGAAATTTCTTAAGATATTACTTTTGAAAATATGGTGGTTCTTCCAAGGGGAGGCTCAGCCTCCCCTGCCTCCCCTGACGAGCCGCCACTGATTAGTTCCACGAGAAAATCCCAAACGCATCCTGAAAGTATCAAATAGAAATTGTCTTTTGCCTCTAGAAAAATACTAATATCTGCAATTAATTAAAATTTTCGGTCGGTATTAAAATAATTTCTAATTTCTACACATTGGTTAGTGCATGTCACCTACCTTCTTTTGACTTTTCTCTTAGTGGGTGTGATCTCTGCAATAGATTGGGACTTTTTAAGGTAGCTATGCGTTTTGGATTTTCCTTCCACTTCACTAAGAGCGTTTCCAATTTTTGACCTCATAGTCTCGTCTCCTTGGACTCTTGCGTTAAATTTTCGCGCTGAAGATATAGGTACCCGCCGTCTTACAGTTATATTCTTTAATCCATCACCTTCCCCATTCAGTAGTTTCGGCGTTGAAAATACTTCGAGACTATCGTTCATATCTGTTTTTGTTACTTTCAAATGACAGTTTCTGTTGAAGTTTCTTTACATGGATAAAAGTTCTTTGTTGTCATAGTCAACACTATCTAGATGTGTTATGCGTATTATAGAACGCGAATCGCTGCGATAAGTCCACGAACTTATTACTGGTCCAATCAATAGGTAGTGTATTAGTTATTTAACAAACAAGTGCATTAATAACAGCGATTAATAATCGAGATATTTTAATGGTCGAGATTATTAACAGCCTTTTAATAATTATACGAGTTAGATACAAAATGTACTTTTAATAAAATGGAGAAAATCTGATTTTAAATTTTTTTATTTACTAAAATAAGTACAAATTCGATTAAGTATTAGGCATTAGGGAAGGAATAGATAAATTATTAATTCTATGATATTCTGAATTTAACTTCAGGTTTATATCATTATCTTGGATAATAGGTTGTGCTTCGGCGTTGGTAGAACTAGTATGAGCTTTTGTAACAGTTTTACAGAAAATTTTTTCAGCTATACCAATTTTATTTTGCAGTGAATTTTCAATATATCCTTCTGCAACAGCAGTGGATTTCCAACCACCAAGACGTTTAATGGCTGAAAAGTCTGAACCACTGTCAGAAAGCATTGAGGCAAAAGGTCGCCAAAAACAATGCCCAGTGTAAAAATGCAGCTGCTCTAACTTTAAGAAGGTTGTTATAATAGACGGCAGTTTAGAAAATGTATTTATGCCAACTGGCTGTGTAGAACATTTATTACTTTTATAAAAAATAAAAAACCTGCTGCATGGAGTATGTGCAGGTGAGACATAGTGTTTAACCAAATTGAGAAGAGTATTCTGTTCATTATCTACCATGGTAAATATTCTGTTTGTGGTGTTTTAGATGCCTTAATCGTAATTAAAATTTTAGATCCCAAATCTTGAACATTATTCGTTTCTAATTTCAAGAGTTCATCCTTTCTCAATGCGCCAGCTACTCCGAAAATCGATGCAACCTACGAATGAAATTTTATATTATAGTTTTATCTCGGTTATTTGTTTACCTTCGTCAATGAAGAGGTTGTTAGGAGCATCAAAAATAAATTTTTGTACGTTCTTTCTCAAGACTTTTGACTTCTTCGGCGTATAATCTACTTTTTGCTTCTTGATAAACATAATTAATTTATTTAATTTACTTATGTCGATGTGTTCCTTCAAGATTAAGATTGATTTAAACATTGAATATTTTGGCCATAAACTTGCAATTAGACCTCTTTCTGCAATATTTAATATGTCAATAGCACCGATTCTGGGTAGCGCGGTACTTGTTTTCCATAGCACCATGAAATAAATTCGGCATAAGTGTTCCTCGGCTTTTTCTGGCAGTAAACTTAATGATGCTAAATTTGCAGTTTCTGCCACTTCAGGAGCGGTTAATGTAAAAATTTTTTCGTCAATATCCATTTATTCAACGTTTTACAACACCGACTTCAGTGTCAAGCATGACAGTGACAGATATTGGTGAAACGGCGGGTGTTTGGATTTAAGTATTTAATTTCATGTATGTTGGGTGTCTATGGTAAAATTGTTTATTAATAAAGAAATCATGCATTAATAGGGGTCATTAATAAACGATTTTGTATAGATTAATCTAACCCTTTAATATACTGTCTACGGAAAACCAATATTAATACTCGGAAACCAACAATATGGTTGGCTGAAGTCCATGCCTCTGATTTTTTCATAAAACTAGTTGTTAACTTACAAATAAAGAGCGCTATTAAGTCATTTCATTGTACTTCGCATTGGTTTTAATTTGTTAATATTTATATCCATAAGTAGAGAAAAACATTGGCTGACGTGTATTTGCTGATTTTCAGATATTCCCAATTTACTCCACAAAATGTCAAAGTAAGAGAATAGTCCAATCACTCGGGCTTTTTGCCCTTCAAAAGGTGGAGTAGTAATTATTTTGATATATATTGTTTAAGTCGAGGCCCTGATAAAAAGCACAAATTTCCGACCCTGGGGGTCGGGTGAGGCGGGAATCGCCATCTCGAATTAAACATGCAAAAATTGTTCTTTTCAAAATTATTCGGCAACGCTTCATCCTACGAGAAAAATGATGCAGACAAGGTTCAAAAGCATAAAATTTTCTACAATTTTTGTATACAGGGTGTCCCAATAAAAACTCCCAGGCCGGATATATTCTAAACGAATAGAGATACTTTAATTCTGTAAAAGCCAATTTGTAGAGCATAAAGAGAGCTTCATTTTTTAATATAATTGTTTTTTTAATGTATCAGTATATAGATAGAAATATTTCGATGGGAGAAACTTTGAAATGGGGTTTATGTGAAAGAAAATGCATTTCTAAGCAGATTATGTTCTAAAAAAAATACCATAAAACTAACCGATTTCGAGATATTTAAGTCCAAATGATTTGCCAATATTGAATAATTGTAATCTCTTCAACATTTCAGTCCTTTAAGTGGGACAATCTGTATTTAATTCACAAATTTAAGAAGAAAATATTTAAAGAATTTTTCATATCTTATGATATAAATATATTTGAAGTAACCCTTGGAAAAAAAAACTAAAAATATTATTTATCATATAATTCAAACATTTAAGCAATAAAAAAACAATTACGAAAATAAAACAATTTTTACGAACTAATGAAATTAAAATATTTTAATAGATGTCCAAATTATTGCCATTTTCATTAACACACATCGTAAACCTATTAATTAGTTCAAATCTACAATGGGCTTGTTCAGCATTTTTTTTTTATTTCACAAAGCGAAAGTGCAAGTATAAATTAATGGATCTGCAAAATATCAGAATCTTATTCGCACGTTTAGTATCTTAAAAACTATTACAAATTTCCATCTCGCGAAAATGGGGCGTGGCCAGGCGCTACGTCACTATACGCATAGACTCGTCGATCTCAATAGACTTGATGCTCCTTATTGGTTATAATTATAAGTGTTTTCGAAGTATTGTTTGTTTTGCTTACTACTTGACAGTAGGGGAGTACAATTTGGTGAAATGTCAAAAAATTACAATTTTCTCTCGCTCCTGCCAGAACGAATTTTCGATTTCGACCCTGCAATTTACGATTATAATTCATGGCCGACCTTCTCCTTTCCGTAGACACATAGAACGAACTTCCACTCGACGTATTTATTTAGTTACCAGCGTTTAAAAATTCCATGTTTTTCGACTTTTCAGGTTAAATTTGAAAGGTCCCAGAAAGCCATTTTTCGTATAGTGACGTCACAAATGAGCGCTCGGTTTTTGCAACTATTACTAAATTCAACTCCTTATATCTCGAGAACGGAAAAAGTTAATAATGCGAAATTTTAAGTGTATAATGAGAATATCGAGTACTATATGAAAAAGTATAAAAACCATATAAAAAGAATATCATGGAACAAGCTCATTCGGTGTACGTAGTAGAATTCAAGGCCTCAAATTTTTTTTATAATATTTTTCAATCCCCTACCACCTCTACTACATTATTAAAGGGGTTGATAAAGAAAATTGAGATATTCGCATGAAATTTGGTACACGCATGTATTATAACGACATCTGGAACTAGATTAATTTTGAGATGATTCCGTTGAAGGGTTGAGAGTTAAATAGGGGAAAATAAGTAAAGCAAGCTGGTAAAAGTACAGAAACTTGAAATTCGGTGTATGTACTAGAAACCAAGGTCTCAGATTTTTACTTCCCTCGCATGCCGAAGGGAAGTATTGTATTCGAGAAAAAATCACCCTCCGAGATTTTTTCGGATTCTGACGTTTCAGATCACGGAGATTACGAAAATATAGGTTTTTCAATTCCGTCAGTCTGTCTGTCTGTCGGTCTGTCTGTCTGTCTGTTGGTGCATTAACTAAAAAAACTACTTGACGGAGAGCAGTCAAAGGTAGGTAGTTGACCCTACTGACAGCGAAGAAATGGTAGAATTTTCACTGGAAAACATACAGGGTGAACCATCTAAACGGAGTAAATAGTGAAAAAAAATTCCACGTTTCATGACACGCTAATCCTATTTCGGAAAAAAAAAATTTGAAAATTTTTTTCACCAACATTTTTGAAAAATTTTTTACTACTAAAATAGATGAAAGAAATTTTTTTCTTTCTTCAAATTTAATATTTCCACGTTTCATGGTATTCTACGCCTGATTCAAAAAAAAAATTTTTTTTATTTTTTTTACCAACATTTTTGAAAAATTTTTTACCACTAAAATAGATGGAATTTATTTTTAATTTTTTCAAATTTAAAATTTCCACGTTTCATAGGGATAGGATTCTAAATCTATTTAAAAGAAAAATTAGAATTTTTTTTTACTATTTTTAAAAAATTTTACCACTAGATAGATTTTTTTTCTTTGTTCAGATTTAAACTATCCACGTTTCATGACATTCCAAACCAATTTCGGAAAAAAAAAATTTGCAACATTTTGTTACCAGTTTGGAAAAAAATTTAACACTAGGAAACTTTTTTTTTATTAAATTTAAAAATTTCACGTTTCATCACATTCTAAACCTATTTTTTTCACCAACATTTTTCAAAAAGATTTTACTACCAAAATAGATCTAATTTTTTTTTTATTTGCTCAAATTTAAAATTTTCACGTTTCATAGCATTCTAAACCTATTTAAAAAAATATGTAATCTTTAACTTTCAAACTTTTCTTTACCACTACTATAGAATAGAAGGAAACTTTCCTTTTTGCTCAAATATAAAATTTCTACGTTTGACATTTTAAACCTATTTTAGAAGAAAAAATTTTGAAAATTTTTTTACCAATATTTTTGAAAAATTTCAAAAAAATGAAATTTTTTACATATGCACCTATTATACTTTTATTGAAAAATGTACAGGGTGGTCATCCCAAGAAATAATTCAGTTATGGTGGACATTTGTAAAGGTATTTGCGCAAGCCTGCCATATGTGGCACCTGCTATTTAGTATTGAACTTTTGCTGTTGGAGGAGCAAACCGTATATTTTTTTGACCAAAACTTATCAAGTTTTCTTTGTAATAATAGCAATAACTATATTCCGATTATTATTCTCAATGTCATTTCGTAATAATTAATTTTTTAGAGTGACCGCCATGCGCAAATAACAAGGGAAGTTCTGTGTAAATATACCTTTACCGATTTTTTTATAATGTTTTTCAACCTCCCCAATACCCCGGCTCCATTATTAAAGGGGTTGATAAAATAAAATTGAGATATTCACATGAAATTTGGTACACATATGTATTATAACGACATCTGGAACTGGATTATATTTTGGGATGATTCGGTTGAAAGGTTGGGGGTTAATAGGAGTAAATAGGGGAAAATAAGTAAATAAAGCTGGTAAGAGTACAGAAATTTGGGATTTGGTGTATATACTAGAAACCAAGGCCTCAGATTTATTTCTAAAATGTTTCAAACCCCACCAGATCCGCTACATTATTAAATAGAGATATTCGCTTGAAAGTTAGTACACGTTTGTAAATGACATCTGATTGAGATGATGTTCCATTGAAGGGGTAGGAGGTCGTAGGTTGTGAAGAGGGGAAAATAAGTGGGGTAAACTAGAAACTTCATTTTTGACTTGGATGAAAAATCTGGATGTGGAAGTAGTGATTCCTTAGGAAGCGATTTTTAGTATATCATAAATTAATAAAAAAAATTAAATTGCAAAAAACGCAGACACATACATTTCAGCCGACTGTATTTATATTAATGTCATATTGACAGGCAACGTTTAAAATAAGGGGCTGACACAACAAAATCATATAGAAGCGTTTTTTATTGCATGTTTCATATACTGTTAATTAAAAAATCAGCAACGCTGTAATGACTGTAATGGTAATGTAAATGGTTTTTCCAGCTTTTATTATTACATCTTTACACTTTTCAACTTCAGTCACCTAATAAGATCATATACAAATTTCTACGACCAGCTCCCTAGCTATTATAAGCTCTTGGTTCATTCTTGATATGGCCGATAGCATAGCCGTAGGTTAAATGATATTTATTTACTTTTATGGAGTTTTTCATTAAACTAACATTAATTATTATAAATATACAATGTATTATAGATAAATTATTTACATCATGCATATCAATTAATATAAACTACACTGCTGGCCACTCGAACTTACACATAGAGACTTTTAGGCAAAATTTAAAGTTCAATATTTTCAACAGGAATGCACATTTTTGAACGCGGCTTGCAAATTTTAAGAGCTAGTTTTTTTCGGATTAAGCTACATGACGTATATTTATCGTAGGACCATAAGTTTATTATATACGGGGTGATCAATGAAGTCATGCAAAAAATCAAAAAGTTTGTATAAGTGAAATTTCCGCAAAAAATTTTTTTGGTCGTTGCAATATGGTTCCTTACTAAGGTAACATCAATATCTCTAGACGGTTTTGTCAGTTTTTGGATTAAGGCCCTTAGGCCTTGTACACACTACTCAACATAAAATTTGGATACCGAAATCTTTAAAATGCTATAACTTGACATTGGATTGGCGGTTCTTGATGATTTTTGCGGATTTGGAATCCTTATTTCACGTAGATATGGTCTAAGCATTTTATTTGAGGGTTGAAATTTACACATATACCGGGTCGATAATAAACAAAAACGTAGCGACAAGAACAAGTTTATTACATTAAATTCTACAATATACAACATATTGCTTAACAACGACCAAAAGTCAATTCTTAAAAAATTTATAATTCTAATTCTGGTAATTTTTAATAACTGAAAAAAATTTAACTAAAAAATTAAAAATTAATTTAATTTAAACTTAAATTCAAATTAAATTAAAATTAGGTACATTAATTAAAAAAAAGAGAAGCTAATATTTTGTTGGTCCTCCTGCTCGGAATATTACTTCCCGACATCGATTTGGTAGAGTATCCACAAGATTATTTATAAAATCTTGTGGAATATTCTCCCATTCTTCACGAATGGCCTCACTGAGCGTTTCTAAGGTTTCAGGGGCTACATCAAGAGATCTTACTTTAAGTTTTAAATAAGACCAAACGTGTTCGATGACATTAAGATCCGGAGACTTTGCAGGCCAGTCCATCCTATTGATGTTTTGTGCCTGCAAAAACTCTGTGATCCTTCGCGCTCTGTGAGGTCGAGCGTTGTCATCCACCAATAGAATTTCTGGGCCGTAATGTCGAGCAAAAGGAACAACAATAGGTTCCAAAATTTCCTCCTGATAAACAGTAGCATTAATGGTTTGGTTGGTAATGAATAGCTCGGTTTTACCATTTCTTATGATACCTCCCCACACTGTAACAACTCCGCCACCAAATGCTTCTTGAGGGGCCATATTTTCCTCCAAATATCGCTGATTTGGCCTTCTCCAAACTAACATTCGGCCATCGGAGTGAAACAAATTAAATCTTGTTTCGTCAGTAAATAAACAATGGCTCCACTCTGCATTACCCCAATTCGCATGCCGATTTGCCCATACCCGCCTATTCGCTCTATGGCGTTGTAATAACCGCACACATTTTGCTCTGCGACGGGCTCTATAATTTAAAATGTTTGGCATTATGTTATGTTTAAAAAAAAAAAAATATCACCTCAAGTTGTTTTTATTTAATGTTCTTCTCACTGTTCTGTCCGAAACTCTCACCCCAGTTTGTTGTCTTAAAGAGTCATTTAGTTTTCTAGAGTTCTTTGTTCTATTCCGCATAGTTTCTCTCATTAAAATTCTTTCGGTTCTTTGGTTTATTTTTTTTTGTATGTCCACCCCCATGCCCATAATTATGATCACCAGTAGTTTCGACGCGGCGGTTCAAATTATAAATTGTCTTTCGGCTGACATTGTAAATGTGCGCAACTTGCTGTTTTGACATTCCTTCGTTGAGAAGTCGAATGCAATTTTCACTTTCTGCCGTGGTTAAACGCCTCATATTAATTAAACTTTACAAAATTATAACATTGAAATATGTCAGATTATTTCTAAAATAATGTAAACAGTTTTTAATTCCATAGCAACAAATTTGTTTTTTCAATGCCTACTTTGAAATTGACGCGTCGCGTAGAAATTACACCCGATCATAATTATGGACATGGGGGTGGACAAAGAACTCTGTAAAACTGAATGATTTTTTGAGACAACAAACTGGGGTGTGAGTTTCGGACAGAACAGTGAGAAGAACATTAAATAAAAACAAGTTGAGGTGAGAATTTATTTTTACAAAAACTTAAATAATGCCAAACTTTAGAGCGCGTCGTACCCTACGTTTTTGTTTATTATCGACCCGGTATAATGTGTAAATTTCAACCCTCAAATAAAATGCTTAGACCATAGAAAATCTACGTGAAATAAGGATTCCAAATCCGCAAAAATCATCAAGAAACGTCAATCCAATGTCAAGTTATAGCATTTTAAAGATTTCGGTATCCAAATTTTATGTTGAGTAGTGTGTACAAGGCCTAAGGGCCTTAATCCAAAAACTGACAAAACCGTCTAGAGATATTGATGTTACCTTAGTAAGGAACCATATTGCAACGACCAAAAAAATTTTTTGCGGAAATTTCACTAATACAAACTTTTTGATTTTTTGCATGACTTCATTGATCACCCCGTATATAATAAACTTATGGTCCTACGATAAATATACGTCATGCAGCTTAATCCGAAAAAAACTAGCTCTTAAAATCTGCAAGCCGCGTTCAAAAATTTGCATTCCTGTTGAAAATATTGAACTTTAAATTTTGCCTAAAAGTCTCTATGTGTAAGTTCGAGTGGCCAGCAGTTTAGTAAAACAATATTTACAATAATTAAAAAGTGACGTTCATGACATCGCTTGTATTATGAACTATTCCTTTGTCGGTCTTTTTTTATGATTTCCAAACTGACTGTAGATAAACTATAACATGGATTTTCATAATCGGTAGTCTCCTGAACTGATTTCAGCAAAAAAACTGCGTCTCAAATGAATTCGATGCACCCATACCACCTGCTCTATAATCTTTAGCTTCTTATATAAGTTGACACAAAGATAACAGTATTTTTACAAAATAAAAATATCAATCGTTATTATTTACTTAGTCTGGTATCGTACGTTTTTATAACATTAATAATAAGTAATTATGATAAGTGCGGAATTCCGAAAATAATCCACAACTTCCTCTTTTGGAAAAACCCAAATTTACGCAAATAAAAAACGCTTCGATTTAAGTAATTGTTCCTCCCACACACAAATGCATTTATTTATAAATAACTATATTAACTATTATTATTTATAATTTATATTCTCACATAACCTGACGTCATGTGAACGTAAAACCCCTGACTTGTCGAAAGTCCACTTGTTATATCTACCTGTCCCCTATCCCTAAACACGTTGGAATAAAATTAATCAGTCGTCGTGATTGTCAGCAAGTCAGTGTTTTGGATGTTCTGTTCGGCGCGCAATCGTCGGTCGGCTCCGTGCAGTGAATATTGCGACTTGCGAGAGAAAAGAGCGCGAGTAGCGGGCATTAAAACTTTTGAACTTGCGCGCTGTTTAGTCTGTTCCGCTCTGCACGTGATCGTGGATCGCATCCAATCAACAATTCTCAACTCGCAATTTCTAGGAATTGTTGTTTGGTCATCGTTTCTTAAAATAATCTCTGGCGGACTTCATTTTGCCTCAGTTTTTAGACGAAGTTCGGTTGTCAAGTGTGTTACATATACCCTGAGAATATTTCTAGTGAAAGTTTGAAAAAGTTCAACAAGTGTTGCAACACATTTATTGTTAATTGTTTTTAATTTGCTATAGTGAGCTGTGATATTAGTGATGACCTTGATAGTTTTCAGAATTTTGATTGGAGTATATTATGTTGTTTAAGGTATGGAAGTTTCATGCTAAAATGGTGTAATTTAAGTGTTTAATAATACTGAAACGTTTCATCTTTTCATTTTTTACATTGTTAACTAAAATAGCGCTGTTTTTGTCAAGGAACTGTAACGAGAACTTCTACTAGAAATATAAATAGTCATGGATGAGAACAATTTAGGTGTGTAATTATTACATACGTGTTTTGTTTGTGTTTGAAAGCATGCTAGATTTGTTTTATTGGAGTTAAGTTGCTGGTTCCCCAGTAAATAATGTAGAAATATGCTCTGCTCTGCCTACTTACTTATTTCTATTTTTAACGGTGAATGAACTAAAATATTTTGGCAAGGGTTTATGCTCTGCGGTTTTTATTGCATTTTATTACCTATAACTGAAATTATTCGAATACTTTTCTTGCCGAGTACCAGTCGGATTTACACTTGCTTTTTTGCCACTATTTTGTATTATTATTATTATACCTACCTAGTGCATGTCAGATTAAAACTTATTTGTGTTACATTTAATTTGTTTTAACATTGTTTTCTTTGCGTATACGTACCTACAAATGAAAAAATATAAACGATTATTTGCTACGTTTGTATTTGGGTTTTGTTGTGACCATTGTTACAATTGCTGCTCTTATCAAACGTATCTTCCTGAGAAATCACACACTTAGGTACCCGGATATCTACACTTTTTCCAGCAAGCATACGCCGAAAAAGATAAAATCAGCTAAATAGAACAAGCACAATTTGGCAACGTGGTGTTATTTATTATAACAGTTCTCACAAACCGATTACAGGCATGCTTTAATTCTGTCTCATAGAACTCCTCGATTAATTTGCGTATTATCCTGAAAAGGTACAAACCTACCTAAGTAGGTAGATACCTGATACCTGAATAGAAACTTTCGATTTTTCTACCCTCTCACGCTATTGTTTCATTGTACCAAAGTATTTATTGTCATATTGTAGACAGGTATAGATAGGTATTTGATATTAGAAATACTTAATGCGGGATATTTAAATACATATTAAATGAAGCCTCCGAAGAAGCTAATGTCTAGAGAAAGTTCATTCCTATTATTAATTTTCTATGCCTATACCTACAAACTATCTAATCAATGTTTGACTTCAAGGAATTGGCCGACGTTATGCTGTTTCTAAAGACAAATTAATTGAAAAGTTCATTATTAAGTAGTTAAGTACTTAGTTCATTGTGAAATAATCATTGAGGTGATTGCAGTGTTTGTTGTAATTGATACACCTATTACCGAGCTAATTAATAACCAAGTAGGTAGTTCCCACAAACAAAAAATAAAATACTACAGATACTGAACTAATTTTAAAGCTAGAGCAGTGTAGGTATATAGTGGACTACACATTTAATGCACATAAAAAAGCCATAAAAACCTCTGTCTCATTAGCCCCACAGAGCCGTACTTAAAATTTTTGTGCACAATAACAGTAGAAATTTAGTAGTATTGTCTTTGGTAAATAAATAGTTATTTGGTACAGAGATGAATAAAAAAAATTGGTAATTCTGGAGAATAACGGGGCATTGGAATTTTCGCGTAATTTTTTCAGGGTAGACTAATTTGGGGCCGTAGAACACGAATCTGAAGTCGGTTTTCAATGCAAAAAAAAATTGACATTTTTCACCATAACACGAACTTTTTGTCAGTGTAAACACTAAAAACACCTCGATTTCGGCCGATTCGGATCTCTATCCGCAATGTAGGTGCTTTTTAGAACAATACACTTTTTACGCACTGCAAAAAAAATTGCTGTTTCATAATAATAGATAGTATAAATAGTAATATTACTTATAAGAATTGAGAACTCCATTATTTGATAGATCAGCCATAACTGCCATAAGACTGCCGCGCATGCGTGTCAAAATACCCTGAAAAGTTGGTGTTTCAAGGCACAACAAAGAAATTCATTTTATAATAAATACCTATTAAAATTCAGAAAATAACAAATATAATTGAAATAAGAATGATTTTATGATCATCGTAGCCAGTACCAAAAACTGGTGTTCTATTAAGAATGTTTTCAATATATAGTGTGTCCCAAATTGCTTTACTTAGAAATTGTCCTGTTTTGTTGTTGTCCAGTAAGGACCAGGGGGAGGTGAGATCACACCTTGCCAGGAAAGGAAATCCTCCTTGCTCTTCTCAGATACCACCTACTCACTTTCAACCTGGTTATCAGTAATAAATGGTATCCGAGAAGGGCAAGGAACATTTGCGCCGGCGCAAACAGGTTAGTTTCTGGTAGTTTCTTATTTTTATCATGCCAGAACATACTTTACATGAGAACAGTGTTGTTCTATGTATTACATTATATTTATGAACACTACACTCGATGTGCATTTTCGTCGACTATGTCAGCAACATCTGGAGTTGACCAAAATCATTTTAATCGCCCATTGATGATTCTCACATGGTTGGCGAAGCACGTGTCGACTACAGTATAGTATGATGTTTCGGTGTTTGGGGAAACTGCTTCATTTTAAATATCTCGGTTAGGGAAAACAATGTTTATGTAAGCTTGAATATCAAATATATTTCTCTATCTATAGGTATTCATATATAAAAAAATTCTTCCATTGGTAGATGCGGACTAATGGAGTGGCCAACTAGATCTCCTGATCTAATCCCTCTAGATGATTCCGTGTGGGGACTATCTTAAATCAAGGGTCTATCTGAATGGACCCAATAATGTTGAGGAGATTAAAGGGTAGAGTTAGGTACGCAATTGGATAATCCAACCAGAAATTCTTCATAATGTTTTAAATGAATTTGTACTTCGCGCTCCTTTAAATGGCACTAGTATAAATGGAGTTTGCCATTAAAAAAATGTCGATTATAGGTAAGGTAAAATACCCAATAGTTGACACTATAAGAATGCTTACTTTATTCATTTAATATTATAAAATAAATTTTTCGACCTATCCAAATTCTAACTTCACTGCACTATTTTTTGTAGTATGTTTAATCAATCCTAGAAATTAATATGACATATCTGTTGATTATTTTTGTACTGCATATTTTTATTTTAGTTTTTACAAAACACCCAATAGTTGACATGACAAATTTTTAAAATTTCCAATGTTTGACACCTGCTTTTACCCAATGCTTGACGCACATAGAAAAAAATTGGTATCACACAGAACTGAAATAAATCGTTTGCAATATCATTATTAGAGAATTTATTTCTAGCAATGTACACTCATTTTGAACTGATTCTTAACGTTACTAATACAATATTTTACAATTTTATAGAAAAGGTTGTATGACCAACAGTTGACACAGTATGTATCAATGCTTGACATATGTGGGTATATGATAAATAAAAGCAAATCGTTTAAAATTCTTATGTTTTCCTTAGAAAAACATATTAAATTTACCCATCAACATTTAATTCTTCAAAAAATGTGTATTTTAGACGGTCGCCACTTGCAAGTATTTTAGGAAATTGCAGTTTTTTCAATATTTGACTCATTTTAATTGTGCTAACATCATTTTCGTTCAGTTGAAATTGTTTTGAATCTGCGCACTGTTTCAGGGCAGCAACTTCAGCTTCATTATCAGCTAACATTTCATGTATAACACACACATAAGTATGGGTTCTTTTCTTTCCCGGAAAATTAACAAGGACATAATCGTTTTCTTTATAATTATTGTCAGTATCAGGATTTTCATGAAGCACCATATTTTCTTGTACATTCATAAAACTGATATCGTCAATACTACTTCCAGGTTCTTCCCACTCTTCTTCTTCCGACTCAGAATCAGTTGATATTTCTTTTCTTTTCTTTTGAATTTTTTTCTTCCTTTCCAATTGTTTTTGTTCCTTCGCTTTTTCCAGCATTTCTTTTTTGTGTTTTCGTTCTTCTACTCTTATTCTTTTATTTTCTGCTTCTAGTTTCTTTTTTTGTTCCTTTTTTTCATGGTATATCTGCCACTGCTTTGATGTAACTACAGAAGGAACTTTTTCTTTTATGGTTTTCTTTTTCTTATAATTTTTGGGATCTGGATAAAATAGAAATCTTTTAAATGGTGATGGTATAATTTCAGCAGAATCATGATTGTTTTCTTTAACAAAGTTTTCAGGTTTTTTGATCGGAGTTTGTTGATTAAGATTTTCGACTATGTTTTCAGAATTTGCTGAGGTGATTTCTTGAACATCTCCTTGCCGGTACTCACTATTTTTATTAGTTTCAATGTCATCTTTGATTCTATCGCTTCTGTTTTCTCTCTCACTGTCTTGTGATTGTGACCTTGCAAGACTGTTTTCAAAATTGTTGGTTTGTTGTATATCACCTTCTTGTATTCTATCTTCTCCAACATTTTCTATATTTGCGTTTTCTGAACCCAGGTTTTCTTTAAGAGCAATAATTTCATTATAACACTTTTTGTCAAATTTGAACAGAGATATGTCCTGCAGGTCTCCCGTCCACTCATCAGTTTCTTTAAATTAAGACAACTTTCTAGGATCTATATTTCTATCTAGAAATAGAATACCATCCTGTAATTCTTTAAGCCTTTTCATATTTTCTGTTGATCTGTCTTTTTTCTTATCATCATCAACTGATCCAAATTCAACAGCATCCGGGTTCCAGGGTACTATGCCACACTTCCTAAATCCATTTATTAAAATATCTGGAGTAATCCTTTTTTGTATAACCTTTTCTAAAAGTGGACTGAAATGAATTTTCTTTAAAGTTGACTGGTTAATATTCTCTAATCGCCACTGGTGCACTCCTTCTTTCCAACCGGCTTTAAATGTTCTAAAGACAGCCACATCCATAGGTTGAATCTTATGTGTAGCATTCGGGTATAATGCTACGAGAATAATGCCATTTTGTTCACAAAATTTACTGGTGTGTAGGGTCAAGTGAGATACATGACCATCGATAAAAAGGATAATTGGTAGTTCAATGTTTTGTTCTATTAGCCAGGGATGAAAGACATTTGTGACATACTCAATAAATGTTTCACCAGTCATCCATCCCGACTCTGATTTGCCTATTCCCCATGAACTAGGTACACTTAAAGCCAAATCTCTTGGTATTCTCTCATATTTGAAAATTATCATGGGAGGCGCTACAATTCCCGCAGCGCTCCCCGTCATCAACACAGTCAAACACTCTTTCTCGTCAGCGTTGACCTTTTGATAAATATTTTTGTCACCTCTGTGGGCTAAAACCTTATCACCTTTTGGATTTAAGAAAAAAGCTGCTTCGTCAGCATTGAAAACTCTATTGGGATATTTTAATATTTGATCATATTTTTCCGTTTTGAGATACTCAAAAACTTCAGAAAACCATTTATTTAGTTGGTTTTCGGTAACAGAAGCTCTGGAAGCAGTCAAATTTTGGGGTGTACGAACAGAAATATTTTTATTTCTTTTCAAAAAGCTACTGTACCAACTTTTACCTGGGCGATTATTTTTGAAGGGATTATTTCTCTTTAATTCAATCATAATGTGTTGGACCCTGTCCAACAATTGAGTTTTCCCTATGGGAAAGCCCGCTCTCGCCATAGCAACTACCCATGTTCCAAGAAGATTTTCTTCATTTTTTGTTAGGTAAGAATCTCGTCCCATCTGGCGACTCATTGGGGTTTTTCCTTTTATTTTGTAAAGCAAGGTAATTCTAGGAACACCATGTTTCTTGGCAGATGTTGCCACTGGCATTCCTCTTTGAACATCCTCAACTGCAGACAACATCCTCAGTGTAATTTAATATTTTTCTTTGCTTAAGCGGTGGCATCCTTATTAAAATATGTAAAAACCCAATAGTTGACATGGTGGTATCAATAGTTGACATGGCTGTCAACTATTGGTCCAGGTTGTGTAATTTGACTTAAATTGGTATCAAAAGGTAGTTCTTGTTAATAAAGTAATAAGAGACAGGAAACGTGTTGTTTTATTTTTACTGGCCATAACACCATTGGTTGACAGCCATGTCAACCATTGGTAAAGGATAAAAATCTATGGACCACTAGTTGACACCCACAATAAAACCGTTAAAAATGTTTATTTTACAATTATTTCTGGTATTTCTATAGAAAAGATGATACCTACCTCCTACGCCCAAACTCACATAAAAAGACCAATAATTACACTATTTAAAAAATAATTAAGTACTTGTATTACTTTCTTAAGATTTAACTTAGAGATTTTAAGAAAACAATTGCAGGTATGACATAGCTACACAACACTGAACACCATATTGGATCTAATGACGTTTCTATCATTTAAATTTGCTACCTACTACTAGATGTCGTAACTAGTTGGCTAGCATTCATAATGGAATGTTATAAGTAATTTTAATCTTAAGAAATACTAATTTAGCAGGTCATGTCAACCATTGGGGGTATGTCAACATTTGGTGCCTTTACCTTACGTCTTAACTTTCCAAACATAAAAAAAGTAATAATTCTAACGTACAGAGATAAGTAAAAGTATAGGTATCTGAGCGATTTTCTTTCACTCGTTTTGTAACAATTTTATCGTGACCTTTCTGTATATTCTGTCACTTCATCTCTATGTATTGAAATTTTAAAATTACCCTACAAAAAAATCCATCGAATTCAAATCGGGTGCCTTCATTATTTTGAATGGACAGCAACGAAAGCTGTAACTCAGGGTTGGCACAAACATCCACCACTAGAAAAAACCGATGGGTAAAATGGGTGGTATTTTGTGGGTTTTTGATTTTAGAAAAACCCATCTGGGTTTTTGTTCGATTTCAGTTTCTTTTTGCAGTAAAAAAGCAATTAAGTATTATAAAAACTCTATTTTTGCCTCACAAGTACTTGAACAAAACAGCAACAAAAATGTAACTTGTCAATATATTAGTAAACAATAAAATAAGTAAATACCTAATAAACTTGAGAAAAATAAAAACATGAAATAAATATCAAAATTTTTTTTCAAACGGGAATGTGAAATGCAAAAGATAAATTTATATAATTTGAAAACATAAGTATTTATGTTTTATTAAACTGTCTATAAATCTTAACTATTTTTGACACCTTTTCAGCCCCAAACTTATTCCTTAGTTTGCTCCAATTATGGCCGAATGTAGAAAAAATTCTTTCTACTGCGGCACCAGAAGCGGGACAACTATCCAATTTAAAAAAAAAATAGCGTTGCATTTCTGATTCAGAAGCTGTAGAATCTTTTTTCTTGAAGTCATTTAGTTTGTACATACATACATAGATTTTGTACATACATACATAGATTATAATAAATCAAAATCACTCTTCAAGTTTTACATCACATCATATCAATCAGCCCTAAGAGAGCGCAACTAATGACGGTATATTTCCAACACAGTCCAGATGTTGTCACATGCTATATTGTCAAAGCAACGCCGAATGAAATGTGGGAAATTAGACGAAATTTGAATTTTAAACCCAGAATAAACCACAATTGCCCAGAAGAACCCACCTAAACACCCAGTGGGTAATCTTTTTCTAAAAAGGTGGGTTTTTTGCACTACCCTGGCTTCTGATTTCAGTATTGAGGGTTCTTGTCCGTAATCCTACTGCCAGTCCATCTTCTACCCCAGGATGGTCACCCTCGAAAAGCTTTTCACAGTATTGTGATCAGCATGTGACCAAAATTTCTTACAGACATCTTGTAGGTACTAAAGAAATAACATTTAAAATTGTATTAATTGTTTCTTATTTTGTATGCAGCTGAGTTAGATGTGTTTTCACATCAATACAGATACGCGTCACGAAACGTTTATTTCTTAAACATCTCTGAAACAACGCATTTTCGAAAAAAAAATGTCTTTTGAGGCTCATTTTTCTTCATATAATACGATGATGTAATAAAAATATTGGGTTCCATTTAAAAATTTGAAGTTGACCTTGACTTTACCTTGAAAAATCGAAAGAAAATAATATCACTTTGTTTCTCCCTTGAAACCAAACAACTGTTATATCTAACATTTTTTTCGGCATTGCGTGTTTTTACTGCCTCAATTTAAATGTCACCCTGTTTATCAGATATTTTGATATAGTTTTTTACATTGAAGGCAAGTAAAAAATGTCGGGGTTTTCGATCTTTACCGCAAAGTCAAAGGCGCCGACGCTTTTTATGTGCCTTAAATACATGTAGAGAACTATACTGTTATAAATATGGTGCTTTGTGCTTTCGACCCCCCATTCATGGTAATTGTCATGGTTGAGCCAGTTTATCCAGATGAAATTTAAAACGCTGCATCTTTTATTGTAGATACTGAATAGATATATTTTGAGGATATTTTACTTATAAACTTGTCTAGAAATTGTATGATTTCGTGTAGTTACCCAATCTATGTCTAGACTTTTCGGTTTATTTATTTACAATGACATGACTATCAGTTTTAAACAAACAAATTCCTCTCTTTTCAACACATACCTCATAAGTAATTGAATTTTGTTATAATGTTGCTAAAAATGTCTAAAATTATCAATAACAATAGTCTATGAAATAAATTAAAAGTTCTGTTAGGTACTCAACTCGGCAAAAAGTTGTTTTATGTGTGTACCGTTAAAATAAATTACTTATACTTTAGAATCCAATAGCGTCCGGCGCGGCGTATAATCCAAGGCAGGTTGGTGTAAAAAGGAGCAGATGACACAGCGCTTTGTGTCTACGATTGGTCTCAAAAATGTACCATACATATTTTTGACGTTTATTATTGTTTGTTTGAGATTTTTTCTTCAGAAATTGTTTTTAATTAGTCACCTTTTAGTTTGTGTTAGTATTTATAGAATAATAAAAAAAATAACGTGAACGTGATTTATCGCATAGTTCTATACATAGCAAAAAAATATATAGAACTTTCGAGTAGAGATGAGACCATTGAAACTGCTTTACTTTTTTTATGCGCGAAATCTGCAGTCTCGAGCCAAATTCTGATAAATTTGCTCCACCTTGTACATCAAAACCATACCCTGGCTAAATACATCCTTTCGTTAGTTACTTGCTGAATTGGTTGCAATTTTTCTCAGGCTTCAGTTTTGAACAAGACTCATTTTGTTTATTTCTTGATTAAAAGTGACGATATTCAGTTTATCGACAAATAACCCTATTCGGGCATTTTTCTGCGGAACCAACCCTACTACTAATGGGATTGGATCCGGCTATGACAGACTAGCGGGCACTGACATCAGTTGATGCTTCGACTTAACATCATTGCTCTGTTCTTGATTAATTTTGCAGCATTCCCAAAGTTTATTGAGCTGTCGGGAATTGAACATTGAATAAATGGGTAATGGCTGTGTGTCTGCGTTTTTTCAAAATTGTAACCCCCAGCCAGATAGGTAGTCTTCGCTTTGCATTTGGTGGTTGTCTAGTATGTTGTACCAGTTGTACCAAACATGTTTTTTTTTTCAAGATTGACAATTTTTTTTAAGTTACACGTGTTTCAAAACATGTTTTTTTACTTTACTGGGAATTCGGTGTTTGAGTCAGCGATCTAATTTTATTTGTTGCGGATCTTAATTTTTTCACAATAAAAACTGTCTGTAAAAATACTTGAGATTTTTGCATTCCCTGTAAAAACGTTAGTTGGCAAGGATCGGGATCAGATCAGGCTTCCGCTGCGTGCGGTAATCATTCAACACGCTTCTCCAGCGTTGCCAACTTAATTTAATGTTCAATAATATTAATGTATGGATGTTTGTTATTCCCCGAAATGTTGTTATTTTCATGTATTTAAAAAATAAAATGTAGTGTTTGGAAACATATTGCTTACTTATCAAGTGTAAAAATAAAAAATCTATTATAGTACCAAGACGATGCATGTCAAGACATACGTTTTGCTTATATCTTGATTAATTGATTAATTGATTTGCCAGCGTAAGGTAGGCATTGCTGCCAGTTCCGAGTATTCAATCCGGATGTTTTTATATACCGCTGGACCGGCCGCATACGCTGGATTGGAAATGGGACAAGGATTAATAAACCAATAAATCGAACTTATCTTTTCATCCGTGTGCACACGTTGGCAGCCTCCCTCTCTGTTCTGTAGGATTCCTACACTATTTGCACTCATTGCTTCTTCACCCTTCTTAGAAACCAGCCCGTTATCCTTCACTGAAAAGGTAACTTTATGATGCACAACTGCATGAGCCAGACTCATGCTAATTTATATCAATCAATGTAGAATTGTTCACGCGTCAATTCAACATAATGTCGCACGATTTCTCATAGTTTTAACCGAGTTTATTCGAGATTTCGTAAGAGCTACACAGGTGTGCCTGCCTCCGGCGCCATCCGAAACACAACTCCGTTTTGCTTATGTCTTATTCTTGTACAAACTTTTTGTGGACCATCTATTATTCTAATTGGCCTCCGTTTATTGTATGGTACGTTTGACAGCAACACGGCATCTGTCTTGGTTGCTTGTTAGACGCACAACCTCACTAAAACTTTTTCCCATTCCATTCTTTGCCATTCGTTCCACAGGTAAATAGCCATTTACTGTGGAAGCGCAAGGAAGAAAGAATATTTGAGACACCGTGTATACCGATACGCCGAGGTAAAGCAAAAAAAAACTAAAATCTTCAAAGAATAAAAAAAAATCTAGGATAACATTTGCGTCGCTCTGTATATCAAGCAGACGCCGACACCTTTAACCTGACAGACATTTTTATATTCGTAATAAACCAATATAACTTAAATAGAACTTATATTTTCATCCATTGCCTATGTTGGCAGCTTCTCTTTCTCTTCTGTAGGATTCCTACACTACCACTCGTTAGAAACCAGTCCATTGCCCTTCACTGAGAAGATAACTTTCATATATTTGAAAGAACATTCTTCACGACTAATTCACTCTTTTAAAAAAAAATCGGCGTTTTTTGACTTTTTAATATATCGGCAAATAATCGACATATCAGCGTCTGTGAAACATTAATCCTAATGCCGATCCCTGTGGCACCCCACCTTTCGAAATTCATATTTTTTACACTCGTATATTGCTTTCAATTAGTTAAACACAACTGATTATTTTAACATTTACCAACTTTTTTACAAAAGCCCGTTGTATGAGATATAATTAAAAGCATTTTGAAAATCGCAATCTTTATTTATAACACGTATTATTGCCTCATTTGTTGATATAATGAAAATCTGACATGTATAAACTGATTCTTATTTTAGAAAAAAACATTTTTTTTCTCTAAATGACCTGGTATTTAATTTTCTAGTATCGTTTCTGAGATTTTTTAAACTACCGGAACTACTGAAAGTCGAAAATTGTTGAAGTTCATCCTTACCATTTTTCTGGAATAAGTATTTTGTGATGTAAAACAGGAGTAAATACTAGATTTTATGTACTGGTTAAAATCCATAACTGAAGGCGTAATTATATATTTTTTATGCACTTTATTACATTAACATTCATAATATAACGATCGCTGTAGATGACTTAATTTTTAATTTATTTATAGTTACAGCTTTACTATATTGTGCACGAGATATATTTTCAATATCAAACTTTGAGACTTACTTAACCAGAGCTTAACATTTTCTACCAGATAATCTGAGTAACTATTATTTGCCGTTTGCAAAGATGTTATATTTTTATACCTACATTTACAAATTAATTGTTTGCTTCATCTGCGTTCAGATCGACTGAAAAGATCTATTTTCATTTTGCCTGTTTCTATTTATAATATCGCAATATACGTTTGAATTGTTTTCGTTTCTTGTCTTTACTTTTTGCTAATTTGATCCATTTTGTAAGATAATCCTTGAATTTTCTTTTACCTACGTAAAAGATCATGATATAATTGTGATGGTAACCACATAATAATAATAATAACAATAAAATTTATCGAGAGAGAAGTATATATAAATATACAAACAATCAGAAGGAGAAGGCATTGTCACAGATAGTTTTCAGCCTCCTTCTCTTTTGTCTTTGATTTTCTGCCACATATGTACCTATTCCCTTCTAAAAATAATGTTCAAGGAATATACGAATTAAGACAATTGTCTCATATATTACTGGAAAATAACCTCTGCCATTCACAGTAGTAAGCTATTTCAGGGAAAAATTATTTAAACAAAAATTTTAGGCGAATTATCCAGTGACGGATAATGTGTTTATCTGCATTCGCTCGTCACAGGGAACTTTTTTATTATTAACCGTTCCGCAGGTAAATATCCATTTACGGCGGAAGTGCGATATCTCGCAATAAAAAGGCTTTTTGTGGCGGGTTGGTTATGAGAAAGAGGCCCGAGAAAATATTTTGCACACCCTATATATTAGTTTGTTTCTACAGTAATTACTTTCAACTAATTTCATTGCCTATATTTAATACCTTTTTATTTTTACCCCTAAACATTTTCTCTGTTGTGTAATAAACTGTCCTGTGACAAAGATTAATAAACCAATAAATAGAACTTAAAAAATAAAAATAAAATTTGTCTTTTCACCCTTTGCTTTGCTTATGTTACTACTTCTACTCGTTAGAAACCAGTCCGTTGCCTTTCGCTGATGGTGTATTATATTGCCAGATGTTTACGTTATCGCACTAACCACTTGAGAAATGGTGCTCGGCCGTCTTAGCATAGGTATAGGCACTTACACTTGCTTTATTTGATACTATTTAAAGAACTGTACGCGTAATTAAATATTCCATATGAACTATTATGACGTTTGACTTAGCGCAGAATTTCTTGATGTATCGGTGGCTTAAATTTTTTCGAGTTTAATGTGGTTTTTACCGCTTTTTGGCGCTTTCTTTCGGGAGCATTTTACAGCACGTCTATACACGAAGCTAGTCCAGCGCGTATTATATTCAAACTATTATTGAACCAATTGTTATGTGTATGTTTAGTTTTGATCTATTTTTAGTTAATAGTATATAGATAAGGTGCCAGTAATTATTTATAACTAATTAATATCATAGTAGATTGCCAGGTAGTTTAGCACTCTTCATTTTCATCTCATTATATTCAGCAAAATGTATGTGTAATAATCTGTATTTTCCTTTAATGTTAACTAAATCTCTGTCTAAGTACATGTCCAAGTCTTAGACTTCCTTTTTTCTTATTGGAAGTCTCATTATATGCCTTTGAGGTAATACTAGGTAGAAAAATCAGTAAGGAAAACGGAAGTCTACATTTGCACTCTGACATAAGTGGCTAAGTAAAGTTCATAATATTTAAATACTTCTAAAAATTTTCATTTCAATTTGTGTGAGCAGGAGCAGCATAATCGAAATTGATATCTATTACCAGCTAACTTATTGAAAACGAGACCGCTTCTATATGTGGCCTTTGTAATGTATTTGTTTGTTATTTTTGTGTGTTGTACTGTTTTTACTTTTTTTATAATTAATCTGCCTATTATATTTTCATTACTGTATACTAATGGTAACTCAAATTATTAAATGCCTACAGTGCAAACTTTGACTATGAAAGGCTTCAAATAAAAAATGTCCTGATTTTCTGGGGCCAAAATGTTGAAATTCTCTGTATACAACGATATGCGATTGTCATGAAAAAACTTCTTTATCAACGACTGAGGAAAAAACTGAGAAAGCTGCGATATTTTATAAATTTCTTAGAAACCAATAATTGTCCCATACATGTTCAATTGTATTCAAGTATGGGGAACATGTAGGCCAGATGATTATCGATATTTTCACTCAAGAGTATAAAAATGTCTCGAACTAACATTATTTGCAATAAAATTATGAAGAATATATGAAACAATTATATAAATGTTCAATAAATCGACGAAGAGTAATGTTCTACAAATTAATTCTCAGTGCGTTACATTTTTCTTATGTAAATAAATACCATTATTATCATTATAATTAAATGGCCGACATGGTCACCTAACCTCACGTCTTTAGATTATTTTCTGTGCGGTTGCCTTAAGAGAATAAGATTTACTTTAACAGATCAAATTCGATTGTCACTTTAAGAGGAAAGAATCTGGAATGAAATCATGGTGATAATCCGAGAAGTCCTCAAAATGCTTGGCAGGAATTCATATACAGACTTATCTTATGCCAAGAGTTTGAACATTTGATTTACACCGATAGTTTAATTTTTTACAGACTGGCATGTTTTATTTACTTGGGCGTTTTTTTATTCATGTGTGTCAAATAAGTTGATAAAAATTCCACAGTACTAGATTTTTTTGTTTCCTTCACACAACCATATATTGCTGTATACAGAATTTCAATAAAAAAGTTACGGTTGCCAGTTGCCATTAAAAAAAAAAGTCAATCCGGAAAGGCGTAGGGCTAAAAACTGACAACTATCAGAAAAGATGCGCGTATGGGGAAATTATTTTTTGAAGCGTTCGATAAATAGCGTTCGCACTGTATTGTTTTGGCGTTACATGGTACCAATAAATGTTCGTAAAAGTTTTTACTTTTTGCCTCATCGTAATATTTAAAATCTACAAAACCTAAAATGTTTCTGACAGTTTATTTACGCACACATATTTCAGATTGAATCGATGGCATTATCTTTATGACCCAGTCATAAAGCTTATCTGGGAGCTTTTATACACAACCTAACCATGTATTAGCTGAAATGCAAACCGATCTCATTTTTACTAATTCTAACATTTTTGTTAGTTACTCCCAACAAAATTCTTTAAAATACGTAACATGTGAAGCATGTATAATTATATACTAATGATGGGCGTTGTGACACATAAGAGGAATGCTTTGGATATTATATTTATTCCTGAAATATCTTTTATAAATTCCAAAATATTAGAAATAAGCTCGAAAATGAGTTTTTTTCGTTGTGCAATACATTGGGGGTGTTATATTGCTAAATATAAAATGAAAACGGTGTCTTTCTTTTTTCCGTAAAGACTGACTAAATGGGATACTTGAACATTTCAAGTACCTACAAGCCCTATTTAGTCAGTCTTTACGGAAAAAAGACAGACGCCGTTTTCATTTTAAATTGAAAAATATAACACCCCCAATGCATTGCAAATTTCAAAATCCATCAAACATATCTTTTTCATTAGTGTACCTAGTTATATCTGTACTAAACTAATGCATTTAGAAAATGAAAATTTTGTATCTCAAATTGTTGAGAATAAAGCTCTTTCTCGATGATTTCGGACCTTACAATTTGTAAATGCAATCGTTACTTCACTAATGTTGAGGAACGCCATAGATAATGATAATTTTAGCATTCCCCAACATTAGTGAAGTATTATATACAGGGTTGGGCAATAGTCCCGGAGCGGCTCGATTACAGCCGAACGGGACCTCGTATCAACTTCGGGTTTTCGACACTGTATTCAGCGAAATTTTTAGAACTCCTTGACATGTATTTCCGTGACGTCATTACTTTCGGAGGTGTGACATAAGTGTCAATTTTTTTAAATGAAACACCCGGTATATTTTTCCATATTTGTATACTTTAAGGAGTCCCGAATTCAACGATGTAACGTTTGTATGGATTCTGTTATGTAATGTGGTCTCAATAAGGGAAAATTAGAAATTACTATCGTAATTAACAGAGAACAGTGGATGTCCAAACAGCTGTATCCAAAAAAGACACTCTTTTTTTACCATTTTTTTTTTACAAAACTAAGACCCACGTAAACAAGTTTTTTTGTAGTCGTTTAATAAAAACACAGGTCATAGTTAAATTGTTCTCATTATTTTACTAGTTTATCTAAGTAAGTCGTGGTATAAACGTCACTGTGACATTACTTTTGTACTACTAATTTATGATTCTAAAAACGTGTCTTTAAAATGGCTCAACTGAACGACACTGAACGGACAACTTTACTCATGATGATTGGATTCGGAGAGAGGCGTCGATCCCTTCAGGAAGCAAGTGACCTCTTCAACGATACCTTTTCTGAGCGAAACCCGATATCCAAGTCGACAGCATGTCGAATTTTGCACAATTTTGAACATACGGGAAATGTCAAGAATTTACCAAAAACTGGCCGCCCAAAAACAGCGACAAACGACGACAGAGCTTTAGATGTATTGTTAGCGATTCAGGAGGAGCCTAAAACGTCAATTCCGAAACTTTCATTAGAAACTGGTAACAGTGAAAGATCCATTCGAAGAATACTCAGGAGAAATAAAATACATCCCTACAAAGTCAGCTTACTTCAGGAACTTGCGGAAGATGACCCTGATCGTCGAATGCAGTTTTGCCAACAAATTATGAATTTCTTAGACGAGACACCACAGTTTGTAGATCGCATTTTGTTTTCCGATGAGGCTACATTTTGTTTAAATGGATGTCAATCGTCACAATTGTCGCTATTGGTCTGCATTGGATGGAAGAAATGCACACACAACATCCACAAAAAGTAAATGTCTGGGCGGGTATAATTGGAACACATGTAATAGGGCCGTTTTTTCTAAATGGTAATTTAACTGCTGATACCTATTTAACTTTATTACGCGAAAGAGTTATACTCGCTGTAATTCAGATATTTCCCAACCGCGAAAATCCTCAGGTGATCGCAAATGACGTGTACTTCCAGCAAGACGGAGCTCCGCCACACTATGTCAGAATTGTAAGAGATTTTTTGGACACTGTCTTTCCCCGGAGATGGATAGGTAGAAGGGGTCATATCGAATGGCCAGCTAGGTCACCTGACCTAACCCCCCTTGATTTTTTTTCTGGGGTCATTTGAAGTCTGTGGTGTATCGCACAAGACCTGCCACGGCACAAAAGCTTCAAGAAAGAATTCTAGCGGTTGCTGATAATATTACACCTCAGTTCCTCCAAAATGTTCAGCGGGAATTTGTGGACAGGCTAGCACATTGTCAGGCAGTGGAAGGATTCCAATTTGAACATTTAATAAAATAAAACTATTCTCTGTTAATTACGATTGTAATTTCTAATTTTCCATTATTGAGACCACATTACATAACAGAATCCATACAAAAGTTACATCGTTGAATTTGGGACTCCTTAAAGTATATAAATATGGAAAAATATACCGGGTGTTTCATTTTAAAAAATTGACACTTATGTCACAGCTCCGAACGTAATGACGTCACGGTCCTGAAATACATGTCAAGAAGTTCTAAAAATTTCGCTGAATACAGTGTCGAAAACCCGAAGTTGATACGAGGTCCTGTTCGGCTGTAATCGAGCCGTTCCGGGACTATTGCCCAACCCTGTATACAAATTTTAAGGCCCAAATCGGTGTCCTTAGTGTTTCTGCATAAGCCGCCAGTGAGCATGAACTCTAAAAATTGACTAAAAACGATTACCGAATCCGTCTAACCATCTTGCTCAAAACGTGAATTTTTATCAATCGCAAACCAAACGGTATTTGACCCTACAAAATATTGGAAATAAATTCACAAAGACATGCGATACAATTACTGTTGTGAGTATAGTGGGGGGAATATTAAGAGGGGAAAGTCGTACTAATATTAATTATTCAAGCAAGTATTACTAGAACTGCTTAAGAAAATTAACCGTACCTTAACGAGTGACAGAGTAGTGGGGTTGATTAATAACGAAAACAGGAATGGTTGCCATATACCCCAAAAAAGACAAGAATTCAACTACGGACGTTTCGAAGTTATTGCTCTCATCAGAGTAGTATAAATTAGAAAATGTTTTTCTAGATCAGGAACAAAACTAACATGTCACAGTAACACAATAACTAGACTAGAATTCTATTTATCAAATATTATTGCTCTAAATATACTCCACCTACCCCTAATTGACTGACTTCGGAGCTCCGGATAATTCCCCACCCTTTAATAAATATATTTTTCCGTTGAAAACAAGCAAACAGGCAATAGACGAGCAAACCAATTGGACACTGAAGAATGAAACATTCAACAAGAGGGGGCGGGGTGGCCATTATCAAATGATTCGTATTGAAAAGTGTTTAAACGAAAAGGAGGGGAGGTACGATTTCCGTGTTATTTCATCGCTGATATGTTTTGTAATTAGATATCCTGGTAGCACAAGGCATTTTTAACGCACTTTTGTGTATCCATGTAGATACGCAGGCCTTCCAGTTGGATACCCAGTGAACATGAAATGGATACAGAAATTTGGGCCTCGGCCTTATGTAACAAATACTTTGTAATTTAAAAACTATTATCAGTGATACCTAAAAATGCAATATTATAAATATTTAATTCGACAGAAACTACAGAAAGATAAAACATAATCGAAATCAAAAATAAACTCTTTACTCTTCCTAATAAAACAAGCAAAATATGCTAAGACCAGGAATAATGTGGTAATCTGCCTGACTACTTTTTGGTCTTTCGGCAAGAAAAAACAAGACAAAAGGAACTCGTTACATTGGTTAAATTAATTATAGTTTAGGATCATTTTCTAAAAAATGTAGTGGTAAAACACCTAGTTTTATAAATACCGAAGGTTGATTCTCTAAAACGACTTTTTTTTTTCTCTTTTTAAAAACCCCGCGACTGCTGATCTAGAATCAAAATGAGCTGTTCCAACTCCTTTCAAGAGCCGATCGTTCATTGTGTCTTCATTGAGTGAAATTCGCCCTGGAGTTTTTATTTTGTTCAAGTGAGAAATAGTCCTCTCAGTAAATGCCTGTGTTGTAAACAATAAGTTTTCTTAATTTATTGTTATGAATTACACCCCCTTGAAACTGGAGATTGATACGCCTATGCCTAATAGTGAGCGACTGGAAACTTGTAGAAAGAGATGGGGTTTTCTAGAGTGTGGTGAGAGAAGATTCTTGATTGTGTTCTGGATGGATCTAGAGGCAATTTCAGAGTATATAATATACAAGTGAAAATTGGCAGCGAAAAAGTGAGGTTAAATATAAAGTAAACAAAGTGTAAAGGTTATTTTGGGTAATGAAGAAGTATTTTGTAATCAGTGAATTATTAAATCAAGTGTTAGTGGTTTACCCCTTGTTAAAAGTATTTAGAACCCACGAATTCATACAGGGTGTTTCCTAACAGGTGGAAATACGCAACATTATTATGATGTCTGGTGGAAACAATATATTATAGGGCTTTTTGGAACACATGGATACGCTGTAAAAAATCACTAAAAACGCCCTGTGGTAGCATCGGTTCTGATTATTACATTTGACGAGAATTTGCCAAGTTCTGGCTAAGAATCGAAAGTGACTTGCTCCCGAATTTTCTAGTGATATATTGTCGTTATTGACATTATCGTAAATAGCCGCCGTTAATCTGCATTCAGAAATGCTGAAATGCAATAATGAAACTAATTTGTTTGCTACCTGTGAGTACCTGATGAATTTAATTCATTCATTCTGGGATTTCGTACGCCCGCGCCAACGGGAAACAAAATAATGTTTTTGGTTTATGACATGACATAACAGACTATTAGAGGATTAGTAGTTTTGTGCCCTGAATTTCACAACGAACACCCAAACATTAACGAGTAGATTAAATGCCTTGTTTTTTTTATAAAGCTCTTTATCCAATTTTGTTACATAATTTAATCGATATTATTAAAATCCACTTGAAATCGAATTACTTACGGTTTGATGATTTTATTGTAGGTTCATACATAACAAACAATTGTACAAAAGGAAGGGATATCATCGTATATTGTATCGTGTATAAGTATTTTAGGGATGCTAAAAACATATTTTTAAATGTATTTCTCTCGGTATTTGCCTTTATTATGGGGAACAAACCTCTTCTAGTAAGAAAAGTAGTGATTATTTACTTGACTAACATCTATAGACCAGGGACCAATTGATTTACATGCGCTCCGAAATATGGTATATTAATTACGCAATTCTCGCCTAAAGTTGCATAGCTTTTGCGTATATACAAGTATATAGAAGATGGGACGAGATCGCTGAATTTCCCTGGACGTTGCCCTTTCAAGTACCTACTAACCACGATAAGCGTTACGTAACTTTTTTCGTATACGAGTTAGGAGTATAGTCGAGGTAGATTCGTGCACCAAGCTACAATTGTAGTTTTAAAATAATCGATAAGTTATTCTAAAAACTTATTTCCAAGACTACTTATAAACGTAAATAGTTTGGAAGGACTCTATGAAGCCGATTTAAAACCTTTATAAGAGTATTGAGGCCCATCTAAAGAAGGGCCCACATGCCTCTTTTTAAAACTACTATTAAAAGTTTCAAGTTTTAATGAATTATCTAAAGCTCAGAGGGTGTCCGAAGAGTATTATAAAACTATACTTGGTTTAGGATAGGCACTATATCAAATCTTAAAAGACACACACAAATGCTTTGAGCATACTTTTTGTATTTAATGAAGTGAAAATAAATTCAAATAAATCTATTTTACATGCACTAAGGGCCTCTATAGTTATATATAAGTTATAAAATGGACAACTGGCTACTACTAAGAAAAACAGTTAATGAGACTACTTGTAATAAATTGATGGGACTACTTATAGTGGGCTAAAATTTTCAACGAGGCTAAGTTTACTGTAAAAAATGTATTAGATAGTTCTTAAAAATTCGTGATCTCCCTAAAAATACTATTTTAAAAAAATAAACTTATAAATTTTATTTTTGTGACATAAAAAGTAAAGAGAGCTTTAGATCTGCCCATAATATGGTTTAGTATATGTAAATTGTTTTTTATAAAACATTTCTATTAGATACAAAGTACACTTTTTGTTCAATCTGGGACATTCACAATATGGCTGACCATTATATTCATCGACGGCTGGAAATAAAATGGCGGCTATATGTATAAACCCTGTGAATAATTCTACTTCAAACTTGTTTTGTTTTAAAATGCCTATTAAATTACCAATTGCTCTTTAAGTATTCCGATTTATTCTTGTAGACCTCATTGGTCTTAATATATTTTTAAAACTTATAGTCTTATCTTAAAACCAATTTTAACCATTTGAGCACATAACTCAACCGCTTTAAAACCTATCGAATGTATGGTGCTTGGATAATATAACCTAAAGTATATTCACCGAGCTCTGAGAGCTGTCACGCGCTGTTCATGTGGACTTAGTTCACCAGAGCCATTCAGGCGTAAAATTATTAAAAACACAAGAAGTTTTCTGATCGATTTTAGGACGATTGAATATCAATGAAAATGTAGGATATTGTTCTTTTAAACTTGATAATACACTACCATAAACTTCAAATTGATTCACTAAACTGTTTATGAGTTATAATAATTCAAATTTTCGAAAAATGTATATACACTTTTACGTAAATTACATACAACTGAAGTCGAGAAAACTGTTGGCAATCTCCTGAAAAATGCAACCAATGAGGATAGAACACGTCGCGATCACGAGGCAATCACGCATATTTATTACTCTCAGCCTTCCGTGAACTCACTATAAAAAGTCAGTTTGAGAGACTCTATTTGGTATATGTCCACTAAATGCCACAAAATGCGGACGATACTGTATACTTATATCTTATCACAGTTTTAAAACTACCCATTTATAACATTATAGTCTGGGCAAAGGTAAACCAAATCCTTTTGTGTTTAAGACTGATTTATTACAAATGTTTGTTTGCTTCATTAAAACTCTTCAAGCAGTTGGTTCGACCTGAAACTTAGTGATTTCAAAGCATATTAGATTTATAGCCCAGCATTAACAACCACCGGAAATAAATTTCATAAAGCAATGATAAAAGCACAATATTTGGTTAATCTCTATAAAACTTGATCCTCCTAACTTGAACTTAACTGTAATAAAGTTTTATTGAAAGCTTGACAAATAGTGCAGTAAAAAAAGCATTTTAATTTGCACAGTCTGGATACAGCAAGATTATGATTTTATCCTGTTTCGGGTATCACCCGGAGTATATTCCTAAGTTTTGGACCTCGAAAACCTTGTGCTACTTTTTTTATAAACAATTGAATTTTTTTTACTGCGTTTTTCGAGCTTAAAATGTGAATAACTCCGGTTCTATAAGCCGGATCGGAGCAAACTAAAAACCAGTCTCTTCGTAATAAAATTGCCAATAAATTGTCGTTAGTTTCAATTCTCTGAAATTCGTACATAACCTACAAAACTGAAAAAACGGGAAAAAAACAGTATTTTTTTCATCTTAGTGCCCAAGACCGGCAACTCGACCAATTTGCATCAAACTTTCAGAAAATATACTTTTTGATGTAATAAAAAGACGCTGAAAAATTGGTGTCAAAATATTGAACCCATTGGCCAAAATTGCATTTGTTATCTAAAATTTGAAATGCCCGCCATTTTATGCCGTTAAGTCCAAAATGAAATTTTTTTATTTCAAAATGTAGATCACGACGTCAGCTTTCGAATGCAATTAAACATTTTTTATCAGATCTGGTAGAGAATTTTGGGTCCTTTAATTTAAAAGAAAGAAAGTTCATTTTTGTTAACGTGAACTCGAGATATTTAACTTTTTGCATTTTGGCTAATTGTTAATTATCAAATGCATATTTTGAGCTAAAATTTGAACTGTATCATTCTGAAACGTATTCATTTCATACGATAAATTCAAAAAAAAAATTAAGTTTTATAGAAATTTATTTACAAACATTATAATGTAAGTATTGTTAATTGAGCTAAAAAGTGATTTTCTTGATTTTTTCATAAAGCTCAATTGCAAAATGCAATAACTTCCTTGTTTCTTAAAATTCGACTGACTTTATTTTTTTAAATACGTTATATTTTCACTCGCAATGCGATCATCAACTTAGTTTTTTGTTAATAATGCAAATGAGTATTTTTTATTTCCAAATTCATATGTACACATGTACCGATTGCTAACGTATAAACCTGTATAATTTTTTTTTTAATCTTTCTATATAAATATGAATACTTAGATTAAATTTATATTGTCTTCTAAATATAATGTTTTAAGTTTTATTTAAAAAAGGAAATAGTAAATATTGTAATATAAATACTTGTTAGAAAAAGTTTTAATGGCGAGGATTAATAATATGGTAAAAACATTTTATTTAAAAATAAACATTTTTATTCTTATAAATTTACAAAATCGTAATTAATGTATTTTATATCTCTTGCTTGGTAATGTGTACAATTCAGTTTCACTCTCTAAATCTGTTTCAAATAAAAAATTTTCACCATTTTCTTCTTCATCACGAATTTCAACACGAAGATCGGGTACATTAACTTGCAAGCGTTCGCAGTCGCTTTGGGGTTCCGATTCTGATATATCTGTACAGCTTGAATGTATGTCTGATTCATCTATATTGTCTTCTTCAACTTCACGATTTTCTTCTTCATTGACTACAGTGCATTCTGTACAATTCCTGCAATTAATGTCTCCACAATATTCACACAAACTTGTACATTATAGTCCGAACTTCCTGCATCGACATCTCAGGTTTTTACAGCCGGCTTTACATTCACAAGCGAGAATTTCAAGAATTTCTTGTGGTATTGGCTGTTTTCTCATTGTAATAGGCATTAAACCATTAATTGTATCCTCCCAACCAAACAATCGTGGATCTGTTTCTTCATATTCCAGCCATTTGTGTATTTGAAGATACACTCTCAACAAATGTTCATTTGTAGCTTCCTCGATCGGTGGAAGGTTCTCAATGTAAGTTTTTGGAAACAATGAAATCTTAAATCACCTAAATCCATAGGTTTTATTAGATTACACCCATACAAAACTTTCATGATATTTTAAACACCTAATAATCTCACTTTCACTTGAAGACATTTTTAATTTATATGTCGGCGGCACCGAAAATAATTTCTCCACGCCTATGATTCTTAGGAACCCTTCACTAGTACTTATGACTGTTTATTATTTTTGTTAATGTAAACATTCAGGTTGACTTATCCCAACCAATAATAGTTTAAGATTCTATGTATTTCCTTATATGGGCATAGGAACACGCTTAGGGCGAACGAAACTAAATCAGCTAGCCCAGGGCAGAAAGGCATTCTATGATTACCTGTGAAAGAGTTAAGATTTGATTATTGAGGGCTAGCGGGTAGCGGATCGTTAGTTCCTTTATTTTACTAAATTTATTCGGTGATATTAAGACTGTATTATTTACTTGCATCATTCGTGTGGACAATTAGACTTTGTTATTAAATTTTGTATTAAGTGAAATATCAGTGTCGTACTTGTTAACATGTCCAAGCGGTCTAACCCTAAACGTGCCCCCTTAGTATCACACATGTATTAAATTAATTTATAGCTTCTCAAATATAAAAATGTAAACAAACAATACTGCACGGCAACCGATCTAAGCTGTAAGGAATGGAACTGGTGGGGAATAAGAAAGAGAAAGAAAATGTAAACATTTCTCCTCATTTATAAGCAACTCTTCGCTCCGCAGGTAAAATAGGTTTGTACATTAACAAACGTTGGTTGTATATAAATTTAAACATTTAAAATATTTATTATTATTATTATTAACAAAAAGCTAAGTTGATATCGCACTGCGAGGGAAAAAATAACGTATTTAAAAAAAAGTCCTCCGAATTTTAAGAAACAAGGAAGTTATTGCATTTTGCAACTAAGCTTTATGAAAAAATTAAAAAATCATTTTTTAGCTCAATTAACAATACTTACATTATAATGTTTGTAAATAAATTTCTATAAAACTTAATTTTTTTTTGAATTTATCGTATGAAATGAATACGTTTCAGAATGATACAGTCCAAATTTTAACTCAAAATATGCATTTGATAATTAACAATTAGCCAAAATGCAAAAAGTTAAATATCTCGAGTTCACGTTAACAAAAATGAACTTTCTTTTTTTTAAATTAAAGGACCCAAAATTCTCTACCAGATCTGATAAAAAACCTTAATTTGTTTTTCAAAATGGCCGAAAAAATGTAATTGTTGTTATTTGAGTTATAAACAAATGTAAGAAAAGTAGCCAAAATTACATTTAAAAAAATTATTTTTAATTGCATTCGAAAGCTGACGTCGTGATCTACATTTTGAAATAAAAAAATTTCATTTTGGACTTAACGGCATAAAATGGCGGGCATTTCAAATTTTAGATAACAAATGCAATTTTGGTCAATGGGTTCAATATTTTGACACCAATTTTTCAGCGTCTTTTTATTACATCAAAAAGTATATTTTCTGAAAGTTTGATGCAAATTGGTCGAGTTGCCGGTCTTGGGCACTAAAATGAAAAAAATACTGTTTTTTTTTCGTTTTTTCAGTTTTGTAGGTTATGTACGTATTTCAGAGAATTGAAACTAACGACAATTTATTGACAATTTTATTACGAAGAGACTGGTTTTTAGTTTGCTCCGATCCGGCTTATAGAACCGGAGTTATTCACATTTTAAGCTCGAAAAACGCAGTAAAAAAAATTCAATTGTTTATAAAAAAAGTAGCACAAGGTTTTCGAGGTCCAAAACTTAGTAATATACTCCCAGTGATACCCCAATCAGGATAAAATCATAATCTTGCTGTATCCAGACTATACCTATCTCCTAATTTTTTTGGCCTTTTTTTACTGCACTAAAATACCTTTCTAAATCAATCATCCAATAAAGACATAATTTTATTTTAATTAAGTTTTTGAAGGCCTTTTTAAAACTTTATTTAAAGCAAAACTGTCTGTAAATGCATTTGGCATTTAATAATTATGGCATAAATTAGTGATTTATGAGGTGGCTATTATAAAACACTGATAAAACCTAAATAAATCTAAGTAGCATTTAAATTGTTACTTGGGAAGTATTGTTTACATTACAAGAATAATCATTTTATACTTATTTATCTAACATGTGATAAGGTTCGTCAGATAATTTGTGTGTATATACAGGGTGATCTTTAATGACGTGCTAATATTTCAGGGTGTGATTGCTTAGGTCATTTTATGAAAAAAGTTCATATAAACATATGTCGGCAACGGCTTAAATTTTTTGCTAGTGTTGATTTTTTTTAATCGTTATTTTTTAATATCTCGGAAAGTACTTTAGATATTTTCAATTTTGGTATGTGTTAATAGGATATAAAACCACCTATTTTAGTTTGAAATGTTGTTTTAAGGCTCCACCAGTGGCGCCTCTGCAAACATGTCCTCTGATATTTTTTACCAAAAACGTGATACGCCGCTGACATTTTTCCACGTGGATATTTTTGCTGATTAACCTGGTCAATTCCACCTGAAAACTGTCTCTTGTGTATTTGTCGTTAGACGCACAGTTCAATTGTTTTTTAAATATCTATCGAAATATACTTAATTATATCAAGATATATTGGGAAAAATATATGCACTTGAAGAGTGTTGTAACCTTTCTATAATATTCTTTCTCTAAAATACTGCATAGTAAATTGAAGAAAGTTTCGTCAATCAAGATAGCATCATCGGGAGACGAATAAAAATTACAATTAGCAATTATACATAAAAAATAAACTTATTTTCAAAAAAAATCATATCGAAAATTCAGTATTTAGACGAAGAGTATAATGTTTACATTTGATGTATTCCTTAAGGCGAATATTGTACATGCCGTATTGTTCCCTCAAATATTAATAAAGTTACAAAAAAGTCTGTTACCGAATTCTGCCGCCTACTAACTTCTGTATAATGGATCGTTTACTGATTATTTCGGATGTGTGGGCGTTAACGGTTCACATGTTAAAAACACAACCGTGACTCGCGCTTGTAAGATGTGTATTAATCGTGATCTAGGGAATGTTGTGTAACATAAACTTGAATATTAACTACTTGCTATAAACATAAATAAACTACACGTGCTATACAAATAATTAATACAAAATGAGTACCTAATCAAATCAATTATTATACTTCTTTGTTTCTCACAACTAGATGTAAGGACTATGTGGGTCCCAACCCAACGAACACATGGACACGCCTAAATAGTAGGTAATTAGTCCAGTCACAGATCACAGTATCCGAGAAAAATACAACACAAAAATCGCAAGTCGTCGTTTCACGATATAATAAAATAACTTTATTCATATACCATCTAACTTGGATAAAAGATGCTTTAGATGATCTAAGGCTTCTTTTATGCACGCGTTTTTTATCACTTTACAGTCGGACTTTTCATTCTTAACTTATCTTGCTTACAAGAAACGTGACAGACGGACGGACGGACATTTTGAAAGTTGTTCAGAATGCGCGATCACCAGTGCTATGAATTTTTTTCTCCTCGATCGATATTACCGGTTTTAGAAATAATGTGTCGATCAAAAGCAATATCTCTTCGTTTTGTATTTGCAAAGAGTATAGGTAATAATTATAGTGATATTGAACCTTCTATGCATATGTCGGGCCATGTAAACATATGGTGTCGTCCATTTTTATCTACTCTTTATTTATTTTTAATTAAACCAGTGAGGTGTTAGAAAGTTTGTTTTATTATAAGAAGGGTTGCATAATATCATTTAATCTTGGCGTTTGGGCACAGATTCCTGTGATTTGGGAAATAATCTGAAACAACCGGTATCGGAAAAGTAAAGTAGTTTTGTCATTATTGAGATTATTGCTATTGCTGTTTCTATGTTGTTTTTTGGAGCTTCATGTTTGAATGACAACACAAATGCCGAACATATTGAGGCTCCATGTATTGCTACCTCCGTTATTGTAATAGAGGAACGTCAGTTAAGAAAGTTTTAGAGATTTTTTGCTCATTTCAGTAATATGCTTTTAAATGGAACTTAACTTTTTTAGTTTTCGAAATCATTGAGAAAAGCTACAATCGCTTTGAAAACTCCCATACTCTCTTAATTTAAACTAGTACGTAATTTTATCTTACACGTTGTACAGGCACTTTTTCTTAAGATCGGTGTAAGTAGAAATAAGAATGCAATGCAACTAAAGATATTTTTAACCGTCTCGATATAAATATTAGGTAATAAGATGCAATTATTCGGATGACTGGATAAAATTTTAATTTATGCTGACTTTTTGAAAGTAGTCCATTAAAAAAAAATACTTTTGCGGGAAAAAGTTGAGAACTCCTAAAGTATTCGGTTAATAATAGGAGCAAAAAAGCCGACTTTGTCGATCATTGATGAAATTCTTTTCCATCTGATTCTAATACCTCCCTCTCATAGAGGAAGTAAAAGTACGTTGTTATAACTTGAAATTCATTCAGCTAAAGCTTGCTTTACAAAATAAGCATTTGAGTTACCTATTATGTATTATTACGACCACATTTTGCTAAATATATGATTGTCCTTGTAAGTCCAGTGAAAACAGTGTCTTAATCATATTTATTATTCTCCTCAAGCACTTCGGTGCATAGACTAAATAAATATCTTAAGCACTTTTGCCACTGTGCTGGATGTGTCCAGTCGTTCTTATTTTAAATTTGATTTTTTCTTTAGATACTGTGACTCAAGATGACCAAGGCATGCGAGATGACAACAATTTATTAAGTGATGTCAGTAAGTATTAAATCTTACTTATTATAATGCTTAAGTAATTAAAAAGATAATGAATAATAAAAGTATGTTTGTATCAAATATAATAAAGCAAGGCAAATATGTATTATAAACATTTTAAAGCCCTCTAAATTCTAAATTAAACTTTTATGAATTTGGGATTTACAGTAGTACTTTTAAATTGGTAATAAACCTATTTTTGTGCTCTTATATAGCTAATTATTTACGAGCTAATAGTTACAGAAGAATTTTTGTGTGATAAAGACCAGTGGTGCAAAATTTTTTGAAATTTCAACTTCAAATTTATGAACGTTTCAACGAATCATAAAGACCAATGTTAAAAAACGGCTTTTTTGTCCCTCCGGAGAAAAGTCCACAAAAGTGAATCGATGGAATAAAATTATTTTCATCAAATAACAGAAAAAATATATTTATTTAGCGGCAAATAGTCGGGAATATTTTTATTTTATATATAGGCTGTTCGTTTTATTAGGACCCTCGAGGATATCTTGCTTAACATCAATAGCGCAAAAAAATTGTTTATACAAACATACCTTAAGTATTATGCCGGAAAATCTAGAAAATGCAAAATGTCTAAGCTAGATATCTCCGTTATTTGAAGGGCTAGGAAGGAACTTCTAAGACGCTTGTTTGCAAAATAGTCTTATAATGAGGTACTGTTATGTATTACACCCCCTTGAAATTGGATACGCCTTGATACGCCTATCCTAATAGCCACTGGAAACTTGTAGAAAGAGATAGAGTTTTCTAGAATGTGGTAGAAGAAGATTCTTAATTGGTTCTGGATGGATCTAGAGACAATTTCAGAGAAAAGAAACGCCAGGAAGAGAAAGAAGAACAGGAAGACAAGGAGGAACGGGAAAAATGACGCCAAGAACAAGAACAAAAACGCCAAGAAGAATTAAGAAAAATGAGAATCAAGAACGAAACGACGTCAAAAGGACAATGATGAATTAAGGAAAGCAATAGAGATGCAACAGAATGCCTTTATTTCAGCAACTGAAGAGCTCAAAAATAAGATCGAAGTAAAAATGGACAAGGTCGAGGAAGAAGTAAACGAAGTCAAAGGAGAAGTAAATGAAGTCAAAGAGAAAATGCACCAGATAAAGGGAAAGAGTAGAGGCCGACGCTGTGAAACCCAGTGGAAAATCAAAGGAAGCTGGTACCAGAGGGACTGTGCCAGATATGAACGTGGTGCCCATAAAGAAGTGAAGATTTCCCAGCTTCGGAGCATTACGAGAAGACCACCAATACAAGTATATGACGATAAATCGAAACCCCAGAAAGATGCTGACATTTTATCCGGAAGGTGCAAGGAAGATTGCAAGTACTACCACCAGGAGAAACTGCAGGTCACGGCAGCAGTCAACACTGTCAATGTGGAGGTACAGGATGACAGGACAGATGAAGCGCTCAGACAAGAGCAATTGAACGATGAGGAAATTGGGCCTATATTGCGAGCCAAAGAAAAGGGAACTCGTCCAAAATGGAAGGATGTTTCGGACGTGGAGTGGAACTGAAGGCACTATGGGCGCAGTGGGACTCACTGAAAGTCATGGACGGGCTGTTGCGGAGAGCATGAAAAAGCCTGGATGGAAAACAGGTGGTTATGCGTCTAGTGATTCCCAGGTGTCGAGTAGCGAAGGTGCTTCAGGAAGTGTACGATGGAACATCCAATGGACACTTCGGTGTTAACAAGACCCTGAAGAAAAGACGAGAACGATTTTATTGGATGAAAAGTCGTCAGGATGTGGAGGCTTGGTGCCGCAAATGCAAGATTTGTGCAGCCAGTAAGGAACCACAGACTGGAATTAAGGGTAAAGGGTTCAACGCCGCAGCTCCTTTCAAGAGGTTGGCTAACGATATAGCGGAGCCGTCACCAGCCAGTAACCGAATGAAGGCTCGATACGACCGAAAGGGTAGTCCAGAAGGGTTCATCGAGGTGGGAGAGCTGGTTTGGCTGTACAACCCGCAGCGAAGGAAAGGAAAGTCCCCGAAATCACCTTGGGATGGACCGTACACTGTTATTACCCGAATTAATGATGTCTATCGGATTCAACGAAGCAAAAAGTCCAAGATGAAGATCGTGCATTTGGATAGACTGGCGAAATACACTGATGATTCTGAATTGCCTGATCGGGGCGATCAGGCTTAAAGAGGGGGCAGTGTTATGTATTACACCCCATTGAAACTGGAGATTGATACGCCTATGCCTAATGGTGACTGGAAACTTGTAGAAAGAGATAGAGTTTCTAGACTGTGGTAGAAGAAGATTCTTGATTGGTTCTGGATGGATCTAGAGGCAATTTCAGAGTATATAAGGCGCGATTACCGGCGCAGAGGGGGAAGTTTTAGGAAAGTGACGTTCGGTAACGAAAGTGAGGTTAAATATCAAGTAAACAAAGTGTAAAGGTTATTTTAAAGTATTGTATAGTCAGTAAATTATTAAATAAAGTGTTAGTGGTTTGCCCCTTGTTAAACTTATTTAGGACCCACAGATTCATACAGGGTGTTTCCTAAAAAGTGGAAATACACAGCAGTATTATCTAAATATTTTTAGACTCCCTGGATTTCGAGATTTACTCTTTGGGTGTTAAAAAATATGTATATAACAAGCGGGAAATTAACCTCATCAACCTCATTCAATAGGGTATTCTGCCCACCCTTCCCCCCTTCAGCTATATATCACATGCCATATTTGTTCGGTAGAACTAAGCAAGTAATTATAACAGATTTAAAAAATATTTTTATAAATACTTTTCTAGTTCTAATAGATAAGCATGGTATGATATACCGTGGAAAAGTGGGAAAAATAGACTATTAATGCCACTGTGTCCCACCTGTTTCGTGTATAATAATAATAATAATAATAAGAGATTATTGGTGTTATATAAGCAGTATTTACACAAGTCAAGGCATAGATAGAAAAAATTAAAAGTAGTATCGAATAAACCATGCTATTAAAGGTAATAGTCATAAAAATATCATAAAGATAAAAACATTAAAATACAACAGCGTACGCAAGGCGAGAACTAACAGATTAAAATGATTAAAATCTGCACATAGAAATTCCTAAAATAAATAAAGCGTTTTCCCGACCAGAAAGCGGTTCACCGTTGCTTTAAATTTTTTACAGTTTAACTGTTAGATGTGGGTGGGTAATACATTAAATAATTTTATTCCGTAGTAATTGATGCCGTTCCTAATTTTAGTTAACCTCAGAGAGTCTAGCAAAATTGAGTTGCACTTTTTTGCATTTCTCAGCTCTTGACTGTGATCTATTTGCATTATCTATTAATTCATTAAGGTTAGAAAAAGGAATTGAGATAGTGGTGTCGTCAGCGAATAGTGTAAAGTGGCTGTCAGCCATTGAAATGGGCAAATCATTAATATATCTTAAGAAATATTTTCGGGCCGATTATAGACCCTTGAGGTACTCCATATTTTCTAGGTAACAAGGCTTGTGCTTTTGTTGCTAACGAATTGATGCTGGTAGGAGGTGATTAAGTTTTCACTGTTGTCAAATCCATAGAACTTTAGCTTATCTAGAAAAATACCGTGGGATACACAGTCAAACGCTTTGGTGAGGTGAAAGAATTGCGAGTAAATGTATAAACCTTTTTCAAAACCATTCAATTAAGGAGAGGATAGCTAATGTAGTGGATTTTAGCTAGAAAATCAATTATTGAAATCGAACGATAATTCGAAGGTTCTTCCTTGGAGTCCTTTTTATGTATGGGTACTACCTTGGAAATTTTAAGTTCATCAGGGAAAATATTATTACGTATCCATAGATTAATCAAGTCAGTGGGATTAGTATTATATATTTTATTGTTTTTAAGATTTTCATATTAATATATTGTAGCCGTCCTTATTACTGTTGTTATTTTTTAATTTGATATATCAGAAGCTTCATTGTAACTAACTTCCCTAAAAAGAAATTTGGTGCTAGTAGGAATATGCAATTTTGAGACATAATTTTTAACGCACTAAAAAGTAAATTTAGAAATCCAGCTAAAACAGATAAAGCCTCGTTATAAGACTCTATTTTGCAAAAAAAAATCGTCTTAGAAATGTTTTCGTAACCATTCAAATAACGGAGCTATCTGGCTTTGTTTCACATTTTTGAAGCTTTCCGCCATAACACTCAAAGTATGCCACGGATTTCAAATATCTATAAACTGTTCTGTAGCTCGTAAAAATGGTCACAATTTTGGTATAAGAATTTTTTATCCTCGAAGGTCCTGATAAAAATGTTCCTGACTGTTTTCCGCCAAATAAGTATTTCTTTCTTTGTGTTAAGTACTTCCGGAGGAACAAAGAAAGCTGTTTTTTAACATTGTTCATTCTGAAATATCGAAATTTTATGAAAGTTTCAATTAGTCAAACTGAATTTGAATATTTTGGACGTGTAGTTTTAATGACTCGTACTCTTATTACAAGAATTAAAACAAACGTACCTTTTATGTTTATAAAAAATTAACTCTCATTGAAAGATAAAAATTTATTTATCATGTTTTATTAATCTTTAGTTCTTAAAGAATTACTACGAAGGTTATACACAGTTTCGATGAAAGTTTCATTTCGTGAGTCATTTTAGGAAATGAAAATTTCATAATTCCTTGGTATAATTTGTTGAAATTTAATTAAAGATTCGTACGTTTAATTTTACTGGTTTGGGGTAGAAGACTGATTGTTTTATTCAACTATTTATCTTTGTTTTTCTTTTTCAGTTGAAGTTATTGCGACTGACCCGGACTTTAGGGAGTCCACCGCTCAACAAAATACCAAAATGTTTAACGGAGGCGGTGCCACACCCGCTCCCCGCCTGCAACCCTCCATACAACCCCAAGCTGCCCAGCAGTCTCGAAGGTAAACTAAACGTATTTTAAAAGCTTTTAACTTGCTTCATTGACTCTCTGTCTGTTTGTCTGTCTGCTACACATCTTGCAATAAAAATTTCGACTTCTAATTAAGCAAGAGCTTTGAAATTTTGCACACACCATATGTAATATCGTTCTAAATCCAATATGGCGGACGTCCGAATAAGGCGGATCACCTTCTTCTTCACAACCCCCTTTATATGGGTATCAAATGAAAGGGTTTGACGTGTAAACTACCATAAACTATGTAACGTATTCTAAATTCAATATGGTGGATGCCCCAGAATGGCAAATTATCTTTTTCTTCACAATCTCCTTGGCATGGGTATTAAATGAAAGTCTGTCTGTCTGTAAAACAAGTAAAGACTAAAAAGTAAAAAATAAAATTATATACCTATAAACAAAAATATTTAAAAAAAAATCGGTAAAGGAATTTACACAGAACTTCCCTCTTTATTTGTGTGCGGGTCACTCTAAATAATTAATAATAATAATAATAAGAGGTCTTTATTTCCAATATAAATATAAAAAAATTAAATAATATACAGTTTCTGCAAAAAAAAAAATAATACAATTATTGGAAAAAGCCGAAGATCAGGTAGTCATGCGCTGCATGACTTCTGTTTTTCATCTTAAGTTGTAATTTTAACGTCTAATTACGAAATGACATTGAAAATAATAATCGGAATATAGTTATCACTATTATTACAAAGAAGACCCGGTGAGTTTTCGTCAAAAAAATATACAGAGTACTCATCCAACAGCAAAAGTTCAATACTAAATAACAGGTGCCAAATATGGAAGGCTTGCGCAAATACCTTAACAAATGTCCACCATGAACTATTTCTTGGGATGACCACCGTGTATATTTTTCAATAAAAGTATAATAGCATATGTCAAATGTTATTGCCATCTGACACATTTTCAATTCCACATTCACGTAGTGGAGTGGAAGTATAATGGTGGTTAAAAAATTTCACTTTTTTGGGAAATTTTTCTAAATCTTTTCTGACACATTTTCAATTCCACATTCACGTAGTGGAGTGGAAGTATAATGGTGGTTAAAAAATTTCACTTTTTTGGGAAATTTTTCTAAATCTTTTTTCTTCTGAAACAGGTTTAGAATGTCATGAAACGTGAAAATTTTAATTTTCAGCAAAAAAAAAAATTTCCGTCTATTCTAGTGGTAAAATTATTTTCCAAAATGGTAAAAAAAATGATTCAAATTTTTTTTCCGAAATAGGTTTAGAATGTCATGGAAACGTGAAAATTTTAAATTTGAAAAAAGAAAAAAAAACATTATTTTTGAAATTTTTCAAAAATGGTTAAAAAAATTTCAAATCTTTTTTCTTCTGAATTATGTTTAGAATGTCATGAAACGTGTAAATTTTAAATTTGAGCAAAAAAAAAATTTCCATCTATTCTAGTGGTAAGTTTTTTTACTTCCCTCGCATACCGAAGGGAAGTATTGTATTCGAGAAAAAATCACCCTCCGAGATTTTTTCGGATTCTGACGTTTCAGAACACGTAGATTCCGAAAATATAGGTTTTTCAATTCCGTCAGTCTGTCTGTCTGTCTGTCTGTGTCTGTCTGTCTGTCTGTCTGTTGGTGCATTAACTAAAAAACTACTTGACGGAGAGCAATCAAATTTGGTAGGTAGTTAACCCTACTGTCAGCGAAGAACTGGTAGAATTTTCACTGAAAAATATACAGAGTGGACCGTCTAAACGGAAAAAATAGTGAAAAAATTTTTTTTTTGCTCAAATTTAAAATTTCCACGTTTCATGACGCGCTAAACCTATTTAAAAGAAAAAAAAATTTGAAAATTTTTTACCAATATTTTTAAAAAAATTTTTAGCACCAAAATAGATGAATTTTTTTTTCCTCAAAATTTAAAATTTCCACGTTTCATAGCGTTCTAAATCTATTTAAAGAAAAATAAAAAAAAATTAAAAAATTTTACCACAAATAGATGGATTTTTTTTTCCGATTTAAAATTTCCACGTTTCCATGGCATTCCAAATTTATTAAAACAAATTTAAAAATGTTTTAGAAAAATGAAAAAAAATGAAAACATGTTTTAGTAATCTATTTATCACCATTATAGAATAGACAAAATATTTTTTTGCTCAAATTTAAAATTTCCACGTTTCATAACATTCTAAACCTATTTCGGAAAAAAAAATTTGCAACATATTTTCACCAATTTGGAAAAATTTTAACACTAGAATAGACAGAAAACATTTTTGAAAATTTGTTCTATATTTTAGTCACCACTATACTTCCACTCCATTACGTGAATGTGGGATTGAAAATGTGAGAGATGGCAATAATATTTGGCATATCCTATTATATACTTTTATTGAGTAATGGCATCATGGTGGACATTTATAAAGGTATTTGCGCAAGCCTTCCATATTTGGCACCTGTTATTTAGTATATTGAACTTTTGCTGTTGGATGAACACTCTGTATATTTTTTTGACCAAAAGTTATCAGGTTTTCTTTGTAATAATACCAATATTCCGATTATTATTCCCAATGTCATTTCGCAATTAATAACGATTTTTTTCCAAAATGGTAAAAAAATGTTATAAATTTGTTTCTTCCTAAATAGGTTTGGAATGTCATGAAGCGTAGAAATTTTAAATTTGAGCAAAAAAAATAATTTCATCTATTCTATAGTAAGTACTTTGTGATTTTTTTCAAATTTTTTTTTTAATTTTTCAGAAATTTTTTTAAATTTTTTTAATACGATTAGAGTACCATGGAAACGTGGAAATTTTAAATTTGAACAAGGAAAAAGAACTCCATCTACTTTCGTGGTAAAAAAATTTTTCAAAAATGTTGGTAAAAAAAATCTTCAAATTTTGAAATGAAATGTGGAAATTTTAAATTTTAACAAAAAAAAAAATTTCTTCATCTATTTTAGTGGTAAAAATTTTTTCAAAAATGTTGGTGAAAAATTTTTTTTTTCTGAAATAGGTTTAGCGTGTCATGAAACGTGGAAATTTTAAATTTGAGCAAAAAAAATTTTTTTTTTCACTATTTATTCCGTTTAGACGGTCCACCCTGTATATTTTCCAGTGAAAATTTTACGATTTCTTCGCTGTCAGTAGGGTCAACTACCTACCAAATTTGACTGCTCTCCTTCAAGTAGTTTTTTTAGTAAATGCACCAACAGACAGACAGACAGACTGACGGAATTGAAAAACCTATATTTTCGTAATCTGCGTGTTCTAAAACGTCAAAATCCGAAAAAATCTCGGAGGGGGATTTTTTCTCGAATACAATACTTCCCTTCGGTATGCGAGGGAAGTAAAAACCTTTAGGTATTTTAACAATTTTTTTTTTCGAGAGGTATATGTTAATTCAACTATTTTCAGCGTATTGAATAATGCTTATTGTATATCGGATAAGGTATACCTATTGCAAAATGTATTTTACTTTCAAGTACAATCAAGCAACGTTTTTTCATTGAACAATCAAATCCAGTTGATGCAATACATACAAATGATTTTTTCACAAATAATATTGATATTGTTTTAGATACCCAATTAAAAAACAATTAAAAGCTGGTTAAAGTCGACCCTGAGATTACTATAGCTACTCAATCAAGTCGTCTTTCCGGTTTTAGAAAGCCCCGTGTTTGCTATGAACGTTGAATCAAGGTATTTTATTGTCATCAACACCATCAACCGAGAAAAAGTAAGTGAGATTATTTCAGCGTGGACTATGAACGCTACGACTTTTATTAGCCCGGAGCAAATTCTATTTTGTCAATCTAATTATATAAACTCCAGGCTACGAGCACGCGTTTATAAATATCTGCGATGAAAGAAGATTTGAGGATAATACTACGATAATGAGGCAATAAAGAATTTAGTTAACGACACATTTTTACAGAAAACGGATTGCTGAAACATACCTACATAATATGCCCAAAAGTTTTACAAAATGTTAATATTAAAATAAGAAATTGTTTAAATAGTCCATTTTCTATGGGGCCTTTACCCTAAAAATAAGTCGCTGTGTATACAGGGGGTGCCTGGCACACAGGCCTGTGATAGTTTAGATGAAAATAAGAACTGTTGCAAATTCGCCAAGAAAAACCTCAAGGAACATTACTGACACAACAAGGCAAATAATAATACTAATAATAGCAATATGTATTGTCCATGTGATCATACAACAAATGATATGGGACAAGTCAAGAGAAAAATATTAGCATAAGAAACATTCAAGGTATAAATAGGCAACACTACAAAATACAAAATATATATGCATGGTGCAAAATTATTAGGTACATAGAAATCATAAGTACAGAGATAAACTAGCGAATATTAAAATTCATGATGTAAGCAGTCAGACAGGGAATAAAAACAATTTTCTACTAAAACATTTTTAAAACTTTTAATTGAAGTAATTTCTTTAATACATTATGGTAATTTGTTGAACAGTTTTATTCCCATGTATCTCTCTTTTTATATAGTCGCCCTTAGGTTTACAATATCAGTATTCACACTTAAATAAGATGTATTATCGGCTAGAGTTAGATTATTACCACCTTCAATTTCTAACAAGTCATTTACAAATAATACAAACAAGTGTGGCCCTAGGACTGATCCTTGGGGTACTCCTCAAGACATACTCATTATATTAGAGAGGTGTCCATTTATTGCAATTTGTTGCTTTCCATCGGGCAGATAAGACTTCAACCAAGTACATTTGCCTCTGAAACCTTATTTAGTATACTTATTAATCAATATATTATGATCAACAAGATCGAATGCTTCTATGAGCTTTATAATTATGTACAAATAAATCATTTTAGTTTTACTTTGAGTAAACTTTCTTATTTATTTTTTTTTCAGGCAAGCCTATGTGAGGATAATCGAACAGCCAGCCTCGAAGGCGCTTAGGTTTCGATATGAATGCGAAGGAAGATCCGCAGGATCTATTCCAGGAGCTTCCAGTTCCCCAGAGAACAAAACCTTCCCTACGATACAAATCGTTGGCTACCAAGGCAAAGCCGTGGTCGTCGTTTCGTGTGTCACAAAAGATCCTCCTCACAGGTAAGTAAGTTTTTTTCGTTTGCTTGAAGTAATTTTCTCGTTTTGTCTAAAATTTGGCAGGCTTATCAAAGATTTTCTAATTATAAAAGTAGGAATTGTTTCGTCTCTACGAAAAAGTAGAAGTGCCACCATTTTTTCGATCCCTAAATTGATTTTTTTGTATTGTAAGTCGGAATTTCTAAGTTACAAGTCAGAAAAATATATTTGCGACTTCTACATAGGATTTTCCGGAATCGGAATATTCAGGTTACTACTTAGAAGTCGGAATTGTATTTTTCCGACTTGTAACTCGAAAATTCCAACTTGTATGTAAGTCGAAATGATATTTTGCTACGTGTAAGTTGAAAATTCCTTACAGTTTGAAAAAATTAACTGAGGAGTCGGAAAAATGAAAAAACTCGTGAAAAAATAATAGCCCTTCTACATTTTCGTACGGCTTTACTCGTTTTTGTATATATTCCAATGAATATTTGAAACGACCACTATAATTCTTGTACAACCTGTGTAAAAAAAAAATGACGCCTAGTAGCTCACATAAATAAAAGAGTAGGGCTTAGATTGTGTATTATTTAAATGCCACTGCTGTCAGTTAGTGCGTTTAGGATTCTGTAAGGAATCGCCTGAATATACTGAAAATATGAGAGAGATCATGAAAAATGCTCTGCTTTTGTCCGTGTGTTTTTCTTAAGCAGGGCTCATTTTTTTTGTCAGGGCTTACATTAATACTGATATTCACAGTTGACATTTTGCACTTAAAAAAACGTTTGCCTGATTTATTTTACCGTGGCTCATTTTTTTCGAGGGCAGGCATGATTTTGGTCTACCCTTGCCCGACTACGAACCTGTATTGCAAAGAATTGCGAAGAAAATCAACAACAATCTCATTCATCTGCAAAATATTTTCAATTCCATTAAAAAGAGAATTCAGAAGCGTCCGAGGCAAGGTGTAAATCCATTTGTACTCTAAGAAAGAGATTTGGAATATGCCGCCATTTTGGATTTGAGGGTATTTAGGCATCCTAAGGGCGATCCTTTCCCAAAATTTCATCGAGTTATTGCAATTCGAAAATCTTTCCTTTTTCTTACCTTTCTTACTAATTTTACAATAGTAAACAAGTTTCGCGAATGTTCGCAATAGCCTATCCTTGTAGGAAATTTTCTTAGGAACAAATTTGATCAGTATACCTCGAGTTTAGAAGCGTATTTCACGAGATATTTAAGAAAAACTAAGAAAAAACAGGGTTCCGCCGGGTTAACTTTAACGAGATATTTTTGGAAAAGTAATTCTTGGACACCCTCTTAAATTGTTTGCAAATAAATCTGAACCTAACAATCCTGAGATAAATATGTCTAAAATAAACATTATTACCAAGTCATTTAGGTATAATGATATCTATAGCTACCATTGTCCAAAACTGCTTAAGTGATTTAAACAAGAGTGGTTAACTTATTTATGCAATAAAACAAATTTTTTATAGGATTTGGCAAATAGCAGAAAAAGTTATCAATGAGTTATTTGGCTGTTTGCCAGATCATATAAAGAATATGTCTTATTACAAATATTTATGCATAAATATACGACTATGTTCAATACAACTTAATATAGGTGCTTCTACCTGGTTTACTGAAACTAAAGATACTCCACTATCTTTAAATTATTGAGTAATGGAAAAAATAATATACATAATATACAAATAACAAACAAAAACAGAATTTATAATTTAGAAGCATTTCTTCCTCCTCTTCCCAATTGCAGAATAAGCACTTCCTTTGGTAGGTGACAATTGTACCTTTTGTGGGTCAGGATCTACCATTTCTGGCCAAAATTCTAAATATCTACAAATAGATCGTTGAGGGAAAAATAGAAGAAAAACATTGACACCGTCTGTGGGAATGAGATATAGGGGTTGAAGATATAAACAACCTTCGATATTTTTGAAACTCAGTTTGCGTACTTTTGATACCTAAATTTCTACGAGAAAAATGCGGGAAAAAATCATCAACCCCTGGGGGTGAGTTATAAGGGTTGACAATATAAATAATGCACGATTTTTGTCAAACTCAGTTTGTTGTATTTATGAGAAAAATATTTTTAAATTGCCTTCTCGTCCCGAGAGTGATATGTAAGAGTTCAAAAAATTGTTTAATCCGTGTTTTTAGAAAAAGATTTAAAAAAATTATATATTGTTAACATTGTGGAATAAGAGACATAAAAGACAATAAGCATTCAGAAGATAATTTTATTATAAATATTTGTACAGTAATAATAAATAAAGTAAGACCTATCAAGAATACACACTTGTCTATTAGTAGAGTGCAAATTAATTTCTATCTTTCCCCCCGTTGGCACTTTTAGAGTAAAATATATGACCTTACCAGATATGTTACTTATGCCCTGTAGATTATGAATCCACTTGTCGTCAAAAAATCGTCACGAATATAAGGGCACAAATCAAAATTTTCTAACTAACCACACCACGCGATAGAGTCAATCATGAAGCGTATTTTATCCAAAAATCATTAAATTCTCTGTAGAATTTCTATTTTTAAAATAAATAAAGAAACGAACTTTTACATAGGCTTATATGGCAGTAAAAATAAAAAATCCTCATTTTCTCTGTTCGACTACGGCTGAAAATTAATTAATTTTCGTCTACTTTTCCATTCCCACGACGATATCTCCCAAACTATTATATTTATCAAAAAAATATATTCTTTATAAAATATTTGCCATATATTCCACATTACAATGGTTTTTAAATCAGATTTTTTGAGAATTTAATAACCATGATATTTAATAATGTGTAGCGTGATATCAATTTTCGAAGCTTATCAGCGGCATGCGTTCGTTAAAGATTCTCGCTCTCCCACTCTTTAAAACTGTTTCAACACACTCCACTTCGCACCCGCAATGGCCTATCGTAAGAGATTAGCGAATGGTAACTCTCGTGGTTCATATTAATGAAATTTATATCTTGAAAATGATTACTATGGAATGAATAATATAAGTAGGTATATTTGTTTAATTAATAATTAATTCAGTGTTATTTCGCCTTACATAAAATTTTTGTGTAATGTATTAACACGTTATAAGTAACTCGGCAGTTCGATGTTAGCAAGATACTTTCAGCTGGTATGTATTTTTCTAACAGAATTTTCTACCATATAGGTAACTGAAGAGGAAATGAAAATGGAAAGTACTACTGATAGCGCAAGTTCGGAAAGTGAGATTGAGACAAAAATAAAATTAAAAGAAAAACAGATTCGTAAAATATTATGCTTAAATTGTATGAAACCGTGCCCTGTAAACAAAGGTTTTGATAAATCGTTTGCAATATGTATTGATTGTTTAAAACTCCGTGAAAAAATAAGTAACCAAAGAGAAGATGATGTATATTCTAGAACTAAGCGATTTCGAAAAACAAATCATTTTGGCTGTTTGGTTTGGCACCAAAATTGCTGTTCTAGTTTTACTGGCAAAAGAAATATGGAACATTGAAGGAGAAAAATGGAGAAAGAGAAAAAATTAAAAACAGTTCAGATGGATGGAGTGCATGTCCAATAATTTCTTCAGGCGTGTCCTTGCGTAAAATGAATTATTTTTTCAATAAAATAGCTTTCTCAAGTAATGACCAGGAACACAGAAAGAAAAATAAGACTATTATCCCACCAAAATCCCATAATTTTCTAAAGAATTTATGCTAACGATTTAAATGCTATAGAAACTAAATATCATGTTTAATATTTCTAAAGTCACAATAGAAAATGCAAAGTTTCATGCCTCGTTTTCTGAATTAACATATTTTTCGTTTCTCTTTGTAGATTTAACAATTTTGACTCCTTTGCCGGCAAATGTATTTATAAGTAGTCTACTGATCTCTATTTTAGACCTATATCTATTCATTCTAGATACTTCTCATCATAAATTGACGACATACCTTTTTGCTTTAAAAACAGTTTCTCAAGAATTTTACATATTTTAGTAGAACTCGGTTCGTTGTCTGTCCGTTTTCCACTTTTATTTTTATTGTTAGATAGACCTCTGCATTTTATATAGCGACTTTAGAAACATGAAATATGATATTCAATTTCCATAGGTATTAAATCGTTAGCACAAATTTTTTCGAAAGTCTTACTTTTCTTTCTGGTTCCGTCGTCATTACTTGAGAAAACTTTATTGTTGTACTTCTGACAAAAGTACATTTCTGTATTTAAAAAAATTATTTTACGAAAATACACATAAGAAAAAGTTGATGGACAGGCATTGGATCCATCTGAACTCTTTTCAATTTATTTCTCTATTTATCTTCTTAAATGTTCTGTATTTCTTTGGCTAGTAAAACTAGAATAGCAATTTCGGTGCCAAACCAGTCAAAATTGCTTGTTTTTTTGAATGACATAATGCTAGGATATAGATCGTCTTCTCCTTGGTTACTTATTTTTTCATAGATTTTTAAACAATCAGCAAATGCTGCAAACGATTTCTCAAAACCTTTGATTACAGGGCCCGGTTTCATACAAATTAAGATAATATGTTACGAATCTGTTTTACATTCAATTATATTTTTCTCAATCTCACTTTCAGAACTTGTGCTATCAGTAGTACTTTTCATTTTAATTTCTTCTAAAAAGCATATACATCAGTTACCTATATGGTAGAAAATTTAAAATACATGCCAGCTGAAAGTATCTTGCAAACAGTGACCTATAGGGAGTTTTTTATAATGTGTTAATCTATTACACAATAATTTTAGGCAGGCCATAATTTTTATGTAAGTCCATGTAACACTGAATTAATATTCTACAAATATACTTACATTTATTTCGTAGTAATAATCATTTTCAAGATATAAATTTCAAAATATTATGAACCACGAGAGCTACTATGCGCCAATCTATCTAACGGTAGGCCAGAGCGGGTGCGAAGTGGGGTGTGTTGAAACAGTTTTAAAGAGTGGGAGAGCGAGAATTTGCAACGAACGCATGCCGCTGATAAGCTTCGAAAATTGATATCACGCTACACATTATTAAATATTTTGGTTATTAAATTCTCAAAAAATCTGATTTAAAAACCATTGTAATCTGGAATATATGGCAAATATTTTATAAAGAATATATTTTTTTGATAAATATAATAGTTTGGGAGATATCGTCGTGGGAATGTAAAAGTAGACGAAAAATAGTTAATTTTCAGCCGTAGTCGAACAGAGAAAATGAGGATTTTATATTTTTACTGCCATATAAGCCTATGCAAAAGTTCGTTTCCTTATTTATTTTAAAAATAGAAATTCTACAGAGAATTTAATGATTTTTGGATAAAATACGCTTCATGATTGACTCTATCGCGTGGTGTAGTTAATTAGAAAATTTTGATTTGCGCCCTTATATTCATGACGATTCTTTGACGACAAGTGGATTCGTAATCCACAGGGCATAAGTAACATATCTGACAAGGTCATACATTTTACTCTAAAAGTGCCAACGGGATCGAAAACTAAGCGACTTTTGTCAACGCGAGCACTCTACTATATCTAATCACATGAACATAAAGTTGGCACCCAGAGTTAGCACCGCAGATTCACACTAGGTCTGAAACGGCAAAGTAAAGAGCGGCTGCGCTGCCGCTGGTGGGGATTATCTTGTTTCGAGGAGTAGAAGAGGCCTGTCGGGGGGCGGAAAGCGGCAGCTCATAGCCGGACCGAATTTTCCGATGTAAAAAAATTTTCCGGCTCTGAAATGCACATGCAAAGAACTGCCGCGATTCGGGTTGTGGCAATCATCATGATTCAGGGTGAACTAACCGCCCTCCAATTTTCAGTGCGGCAGCTCCATGCCAAGTCGAGTTTTCCGGGGGAAAGAGTTTTCCGACCGTGGGAGGGAAGGGCCTCGAGCTGCCGCGATTTTCTCTGCGGATGCTTTTCTTTTAACAATAAGTACCTTTTGACCCATTTTCAGCGCGGCAGGTCAACGCCAAGTAGAGTTTTCCGGGGAAAAAGAGTTTTTTGACCGTGGCCCTTTCCTTCCACGGTCGAAAAACTCTTTTCCCCCGGAAAACTCGACTTGGCATGGAGCTGCCGCACTGAAAATTGGAGGGCGGTGAGTTTACACTGAATCATGATGATTGCCACAACCTGAATCGCGGCAGTTCTTTGCATGTGCATTTCAGAGCCAGAAAATTTTTTTACATCCGAAAATTTGGTCCGACTATGAGCTGCCGCTTGCCACCCCAACAAGCCTCTTCTACTCCTCGAAACAAGATAATCCCTGCCAGCGGCAGCGCGGCCGCTCTTTACTTTGCCGTTTCAGACCTAGTGTGAATCTGGGGTGCTAACTCTGGGTGCAAACTTTATGTTCATCCTAATCACTACTGTCCGAATCGATGTCGTCATCAGAAGTTATGGTTTCGGAGGTGCTTTCCTGTGGTGTTTATGCCATCGAAGTCGCTGAAGGTTAGGGTACTTCTAGTATTGCTAGTAGACTTAATACTTCGGCAATTACAGGATAAATAATTTATAAAATCCATCGATAAATGGGGGTGGGTTTCAGGGGGTGGAAATTGAAATAATTGTATAAAATTGTGAAATTTTGGATTTGAATATTACCTCGAGATTGAAGGAAAAAAGGTAAAAAACTTTCAATGATAAATAGGGCTGGGTTTCAGGCTGCGGAAATCGTAGGTACTCATTGATAAAATGTGGAAACTTAAGATACTAATAGAATTTCACCTCAAAAAAAATTAATAGTGTATTATTTTACAAAGTCAAAGGATTACAATCTTAAAAATAAATTCAGCCGTTGATTAATAGTCACTTTCGTAGTCATTTTGTGTTTCACTCGAATTACTTTGGTTTTGGGCTGTGTGACTCTTCACAATCAGCTAAGATTCCCATTTCTATATTACCAGTTGAAGTACTTGGGAAGATCTTGAGCAGCAATTAGTTGCAAGACTTCGGCAGAAAACGCATTTCTTGTTCTTCTTAGAGAGGGTCGCAAGCTAGTTATAAAAGGATCCGATGAAACCAAAAGCATACGCAACCAATCCTCGTTGGTCACAATTCTTTGTTGACATTTCTCACTGGAACTTTTCAGATTTTTCTCTCCAAATCTTGAATAAATCAAGTCGCTTGGGTTTATAAGATGGAACGTGGGAACTAGAATCTGAAAAAAAACGCAAAAGAGGAGGTACTATATTGTTTGCCAATTTCATATGCTTACTTATCTAATATAGGGGTTGAAAAGAACAGGGTGGTGTACATAAGAGATGTTGTGATTAGTGAACAAATTCACGAATTGAATGAAATCAGTGACTACAATATTGTTGCGTATTTCCACCTCTTAGTAAACACCCTGTATAAATCCGTGGGTTCTAAAATAATTTCAACAAGAGAGAAACACTAACGCTTTATTTAATAATTTACTGACTATACAATACTTCAAAATAACCTTTACACTTTGTTTACTTGATATTTAACCTCAGTTTTTCGCTACCTTTCACTTTTATAAACTTCTCTTTCTGCGCCGTTAATTGCGCCTTATATACTCTGAAATTGCATCTAGATTCATCCAGAAACAATCAAGAATCTTCTCACCATACTCTAGAAAAAGTCCATTTCTTTCTATAAGTTTCCAGTCACTCACTATTAGGCATAGGCGTATCAATTTCCAGTTCCAAGGGGGTGTATTCATAACAATATCAATAAGTATTACTAAGTCTGAAATTTATTTTTTTCGCCGGTATCAACGTATTCAAAATCCCTTAACTCAAAAAGAGCAGCTATAGGCAGTTGAAATTCACGGGACATGTATTGAACACTGCATTCAATATCACAAAGAAAATACAAGGTGGAAGCTTAGGGAAGTAAAGCATAACAAAAACGTTTCATTTTCATAGAAATTTACGGCAAAAACAGCTTACTCGATAAAAGGCTGTAACTTAGGTGCCAAATGGCAAACAAAATCAACTAACAAGCTCTTACCTTGTTCTGTATCAGACATTGCCGATTCATTCAATAGAAGACAAAGAAACCAAAAATTCACAGTTCAAAAAACACTAAATATTCACTTCATAATCTTAGTACGCAACGCATGTTTCGTATTCGAGCTGCAGAACGTAAATGAAGCAGGTATAGGGTTCGGGGTCTTCTGTTCCCTTATGTATAATGATCACCCTTACCAGGAAGCTTGTTTATTACCCATTACTCCGAAATTTGTTAAAATCGGTTCATTTGAGTTTTGGCCAGAAATACCTAAAAATGACCCATTGTGCAGTGCTGTTATAAACAGAAAAAGCATGATACGCTGAGTGCTTCTGTATGAAGTTTAGTAAAAGAGAAAATATTAGCATTTTTCCTCCTTTTACGAATCCCACCAATAATGGAAAGCCTGAGATGATTACATTCTAGTACTTTATTACTAGTACCAAGAGTAGTACTAATGCGTCGGTATCTGATGAAAAAATATTAAGTGACATAGAGTCTTTGGAAAAGTATTTCTTAGAGGTTTAAACAAAGTGGAGTATAATTTTTCAGTTACCTATATAAAATCATGTACAAGTAAAGTATTTTTAGTTTCATTAAACTCTCTAGAAGCGCCTATACAGCTTCGGAAAGTGTTGGTTTTGGTATTGCACTAAAACGTAAAAAAAAGACAGAAACAGATTGAAATGCAGATGGAGCTGTCTACGCACATGTGGTGGGGAAAGCAATTGATGCACTTATACGATAAACCAGAACAGCCTAGTTGCTTTGCTCTCGCTTGCTCCTATTTCCATACCTAAACATTTTCCGAATCTGTATATGAAGCTTCGTATGTACAACGAAAAAATTAATCACCCCATATAAACAGCTAATAAATTACATGTCTCCTTATCAAGTTCACAGAAATGCAACTACATATATGGTTTTGTTGTATTTGTTGCGATGATTCCGGGTAACGAGTAACAGAGTAATTAAATTTTCATTCCTTGCATAGATTAGAAGTCAGAAATTAGCTTGTTATGAAATGAAACCCAACCACAAAGCTTCCACTTGCTGTCTGTGTGTAAATCGTTTACATTTGCCATATCTCTTGGAAAATGTTAAATAAATAACAATACAATTTTTACATAAAAATGTTTGTTTTAATTGCGTGTCAATGATATCATTATCCTTGTAATTATCTGACTAATCATCTGGTTTCCAAACTTGTTATTAATAAACATATTACTTATCCAAATAATTTACAGACTGTATGCCTGGTAAATATTTGCAAAAAAATAAGCAGTTTATTTTTAAAAATAATACGCATTCCTGCCATTGTGAAAACAGGAAGATATATTTTGTTGTTCATTCACAAAAGCAAACCTATAATTTTGAAACTATTTTCTAGTGAGTAATAAGAGTGTAATGTGTACTACTTAAAACATGGCTGGCATGATCTAAATCAGGATTTATTTTAAATGATTTATCTTCACCACGAATCAAATCATTCTCTATCGAGTTAGTAAGGTATTTTATGCATTCCAAGGGTTATAGGCCGATGCAAGTGGAAAATAATTTTAAAAAGATTTTATTCACTTTCAAACATATCTAAAACTCTAAAATGTATGACGTGAGAAGCGTTGGTTCGTTTAATAGACTTTGTGCATGTGTATAGTCCAATGGTATTTTATATAATTTTTAAACAAACAAAAAGAGTTCAAAAATATTTCACTATTAGGCGAGTCTGTCTGGGGTAAAAAAGAGGTGATTTTACAAATTTTGTATACCATTTGAGTTAGCAACGGAACCTCGTGTTCAAAAAGTTGTTAATAAACAAATTAGAGCATCTCGCGCAATATCACTTTTATTTCCAGTTCCGATTATCCGATCAAATTCTTTCCGATCTCAAAATGTTCCTTTTTCCAAGCACTTTCATATGCACAAAGCCCTATCGATGCGCTTACCCAGAGCTGAGATATTAAATTTGTTAATTTGCAAAATTAATTTAAACTTTAAATAAACAAAAGCAAAAAGTTGCATTCGTGCAGACTTCTATGGGGGTTATGCCCGACATCAATATTTATCGTTTAAAGTTGGTTTGAAGTCGATCAAATTTTCAAAAAAAAAGTATTTGCTAATTAACAAATTGTGACAATTGTTTGTACAATCAAAAAGTGTTGAAGATATCGGGCCAAAAAAAATGGTACATTCTTTGGTATAAAAGGCATGTATTTTGAAAAAACCAATATCCCGACCTCATTAGTTTCGGAGTAATCAATTTGTTCATTAACAAATTTATTTTGGCTATAACAAATGAACGGGTTGACAAAATATATTTTGATTGAATCAAGATTTTTTCGGATCCGTCAAACCGTTTTCATTTTATTAAATAAAGACGAAAAAAATGTTGTTTAAGCAAATTATTTGAAACTCGCAGTTTAGGAAAATTTTTCATAAGAAAATCTTGTTCAGTGGAATGTTTCCTATAAGAATCCGTGGCTAACTCAAATGGTATAGAAAATGTTTTAGAAAAATCCCAGGCAGACTCGCCTATATTCAACAACTCAGTGTCCCCCTTGAAGGGGGACACTGAGTTGTTTAAAACTATTTCTCTTAAAGTTTATGAATTTCTATTAATTTGAAACTTTTCATTGTCCATCTTCCCTATTTGCTCCTCACTCTTAATAGATTCCACCTGTTAAAAAAACGTCTTCCAGTTTTACTATTCGATAGCTGTTTATCTTGGATTGAATCCAAAAAACTTGACGTTGTCACAAAGAAACTATATCGATACATAATAGACGAATCCAAATCTTTGTAGTCGTAACTTAAAGGCCGTAATGACCCTGACTGTATCCTAAGCACTCTCTTCTGCTATCTTCGCAATTACGTTTTAGTTAAACGCGAAAGTAAGAGCATGCCTAAAATAAATTAGGTCCTTCGGTTTCTTCGATCGTAACCATTTATAATCTAAAAATATATTTTATTACAAATGTCGAACGTTTCTGCGAGTTTATCAGAAATATTCTCTTAGAAGTACTTGAACTTATAAAAAACCGCTGCCTAAGGAATCACTACTTCCACATCCAGATTCTTCATCCAAGTCACTTTAAAGGAAATATCTTGACTATATTTGCACTCTAGTATGTGAAAATTATTGGTCATAGAATTTTAATAATATTTGGGGCAGATGTCATGGAAAAGTTTGAGGGGTTGGTTTCTACCATATTCGTTAAAAATGAAGTTTCTAGTTTACCCTACTTATTTTCCACTATTCGCAATCTACCACCTCCCACCCCTTCAATGAAGTCATCTCAATCGGATGTCACTACAATACATACGTGTACTAACTTTCAAGTGAATATCTCAATTTGATGTTATCAATCCCATTAATAATGAAGCGGAGGTGGTGGAGTTTGAAAAATACTAGAAAGAAATCTGAGGCCTTGGTTTCTAGTATATACACCGAATCCCAAATTTCTGTACTCTTACCAGCTTGATTTACTTATTTTTCCCTACTCCTATTAACCCCAACCCTTGTACGGAATCATCCCAAAATATAATCTACTTCCAGATGTCGTTATAATACATACGTCTACCAAATTACAAGTGAATATCTCAATTTTATTTTATCAAACTCTTTAATAATGTAGTAAGGGTAGTGGAAGTGTTGAAAAATAGTATCAAAAAATCTGAGGCCTTGGCATCTAGGACATACACCTAATTTCAAGTTGCAGTACTCTTACCAGCTTGCTTTACTTATTTTTCCCTATTTACCTCTACTTACTCCCACTCCTTCAACGCAATCATGTCAAAATATAATCTAGTTTCAGATATAGCTATAATACATAAATGTATCAAATTTCAAGTGAAAATTTAAATTTAATTTTATAAACTCTTTTAATAAGGGAGTGGGGGTGGTGGGGAGATGGAAAATACTAATAAAAAACCTGAGACCTTCGCTACTAGTATATACACCAAGTTCCAAATTTCTGTACTTTTACCAGCTTGCTTTACTTATTTTCCCCTATATACCCCTATTTAACCCCCAACCCTTCAATGGAATCATCTCAAAATATAATCTAGTTCCAGATGTCGTTATAATTCATACGTGTAACAAATTTCAAATGAATATCTCAACTTTTTTTTATCAACCCCATTAATGGGGTAGGGGTGGTGGGGGGTTGAAAAATATTATAAAAAAATCTGAGTCCTTAACTTCTAGTACATACACCGAATTTCAAGTTTCTGTACTCTTACAAGCTTGCTTTACTTATTTTCCCATATTTACCCCTATTTAACCCCCAACCCTTCACCGGATATCCTCAAAAAACAATCCAGTTCCAGATCTCGTTATAATACATACGTGTACAAAATTTCAAGTCAATATCTTAAACCGTTCCGGAGAAAACGTGCGGACAAAAAAAGTTACAGACCGACAGACAGACCGACAGACAGAAATTTTTTTTTTCGCCCAAATTTAAAATCTCGACGTTTCATGACATTCTAAACCTATTTCACGAATAAAAATTTTTGAAAATTTTTTTGCGATTACTATACTTCCAATCCACTACGTGGATGTGGAAGTAATAAGTGATTACAAATTGTCAGAGACGAGAGAAAAAAACAACAAAATACATTAATTGAGATTTCTTCGGATTTTCACGTTTCAGATTATCTAGATTGCGAAATAGAGGTCTTTCAATTCCGTCAGTCCGTCTGTCGAGCGGTCTGCTCTATGTAAAAAAACTGTTTGACGGAGAACAGTAAAATTTGGTAGATACTTGACACTATCACCAGGAAGAAATGGCTATAATTTTGCCGGAAAATATACAGGGTGGACTCCCTAGGAAACAATGAAAAAAATTCGACACGCGGCAATAATATTTGGCATATAGACACACCTATTATACCTTTAATAAAAGTATACAGGGTGGTTATCTTGTGGAGAAATATGATTCCTAAATGAAAGGGGACAAATAAACCTTTACCGATTTTTTTACAGCCAGAAGAGTTATGAAAACAGTTTTTTCGCGATAACTTGTTTTTTGAAAAAATAAAAAAAAATACAGGCAATAAAGTATCTATCGGCCTGTTAGTCCAATAATTATAAAGATTTCCTTAATAAAAAATGATTTTCCTTCAGTAACTATTAGTGGAGGGATTATACATCACAAAATCACAAAAATTAGTTCTGGGGATGCCGCGCAACCCCCCCAAAAAAACACCCCTTCGGTGAAAGAAGCATTATTTTACTGATAACTAAACTAAAAATGTTCATTATAAAAAAAAAAGCTGGACTACTTTCCTAAAAAAAGTCCTCTTGTAATTTTCTTGTATATGCCATGATTTTCAAGAAAATCGGTATAGAAAAAATTTGCAACATTGTGTTTTTAATGCGTACGAATTTTCCTTTATTTGAAATTTTTTAAGCGCGGCCTATAGAAAATGTTGAATTGCTCGAAAACCAAACAAGCTAGGAAGAAAAATCAAAATTGGTTTTAAAGGGGCTATAAAACACTCTCTTGTGTTTCCATTTTTAATGGCTATTGATATCTATTAGTATATAAAAATAACAATATAATATAGTTAGTTACCTTTTTATTTTTTGCACTTTTAACTATTCACAGGCCCATAAAAAATTACTGACTTTAATATGCGTTATAAATGCATTATCTTTTAGTTCAAGGTAGTACTTCAATGCAGAAAAAGTTAGGAATAAAAATATTCACATTTACAAATTTACCAGCATGTTGAAATTAGCCAAATTTTGTCCAATTTTTTATTGTTTCCTAAAAATAAAAAAAAGACTCAAACATTTTGAAAATTTAGCTCAAAAATGTTTTTTTTTGAATTTATATATCATATAATTATTTTCTAATCATTTAATAGTTAAAAAATATCAGAAAATTGAATATGCAGCCTTTTTGGATTTTTTTTGCACATGCTGGTAAGTTTGTAAATGTGAATATTTTTATTCCTAACTTTTTCTGTATTGAAGTACTGCCTTGAACTAAAAGATAATGCATTTATAACTTATATTAAAGTCAGTTATTTTTTATGGGCCTGTGAATAATTAAATGTACAAAAAATCAAGAGATAACTATATTATATTACTGTTTTTATATACTAATAAATATCAATAGCCATAAAAAATGGCAACACAAGAGAGTATTTTATATCCCCTTTAAAACCCATTTTCATTTTTCTTCCTAGCTTGTTTGGTTTTCGAGCAATTCCATTTTTTGTATTGCCCCGCGCATAAGAAATTTCAAATAAACGAAAATTCGCGTGCATTAAAAATACAAATTTTGCAATTTTTGTCAATATCGATTTTCTCGAAAACCATGGCATGTAAACTCAAATTCAAAATATAATCATTTGCGGCTTCCTTTATTCTTTTTTTACTATTGTGTTCATTTGCAAGCGCGGGGCGGCTCTCTTTGCGATGTAATTCTTAAGGGATGCCGCTTTGAATGTTATATTTTGCACACAACTTTACAAGAAAATTACAAGAGGACATTTTTTTAGTCAATTAGTCAAGCTTTCTTTTTTATGATGAGCAATTTTTTATATCTACAACGGTTAACGAGTTATCAGTAAAATAAGGCTTTTTTCACCGAAGGGGTGGTTTATTGAGGGGGGGGGGGGGGGGGTGCGTGGCACCTCCAGAACTGATTTTTGTGGTTTTGTGATGTTTAATCCTCCCACTAACAGTTACTGAAGGAAAATCTCAGATAACATGTTTTTGCGAGCCTCTGGTGTATTTTTTACTTTACCGACTGGACTGTGTTCAAATCTGGCATCAAAATAATGAAATCTAACCTCAAAATTGAAAAAAAAAACAAAGAAACCAACTTGCTCCTTTGAATCCAAAAATACTCTTAAAATAAATAAGCGATTGGTTTGAATATTTGGCTAATTAATGCTAAATGTGTTGTCAAGAAGGTGATGTTAAATTATTTTGCAAATGTCGTTTTTCACAAGACTTACCTCAAAACAGTGAAATTCTAGAAAATTGGATTGAGGATCAGGCAACAATGTAGACGTTCTTAGACTGAAATTGTATCTTTTGTCTGTGTTTTTATAATCTGAAAAGGAAATATTTTGGGATATTAACCTTCTTTTATATGTTAGAAATTTTCCAAAATTTTAAACTTGCTCTAAAATTAATGTTTTTAAAATTCGTTTTCTTTTCAAATGCTTAATTAGATTTTATTGAAACAAATGTTTTACGATTTGGATTTTTAAAAAAGTTTATAACATTTTGACATTGAATACAGTTTAAAGAACCTTTACATCTTTCAAAAAAATGTGTAAAATCGTTGGCTAAGCCAAAAATACAGAACCCTGCAGGTGGTTTTATCCAAGAGATGCTATGCATATAACATTTGTTCATTGGTTAAATTTTTCACATGCGATTATCTCCAATTGCTAATCCTAAAAAAATCGTCTCAAACAAGGAAGTCACAGTCTTTTATCTTCATTTGTTCCCAATACATACTTGCTTTTTGCTTTCTATTTCGAAATATAAAAAAGTTTCCCGCTTGCTACATTTACACCCGTAAAATGTCACATTTCATCGACATAGCCTTAGAAAAAAAACATATTTTCTACACTTACTAACATTCAATCTTAACATTAACATATTTTCTTAATAAATGCATACAGTTATTGAGTTAGAAAGAGTTAAACGAATACATTAAATTTTTTTTTTAAATATTTCAATTTTTTTTTTAAATTTGTTTGAATAGGTTTAGAATGCCATGAAAACTTGGAAATTTTAAATTTGAACAAAGAAAATAAATTTTCTATCTATTTTAGTGGTAAAATGTTTCCAAAAATGGTAGAAAACATTTCTAAAAAGTTTTTTTAAATAGGTTTAGAACACTGTGAAACGTGGAAATTTTAAATTTGAACAAAGAAAAAATGTTTTTCCATTTATTTTAGTGGTAAAATATTTTTCAAAAATGTTCAAAATTTGTTTTTTCTGAAATAAGTTTAGCGTGTCATGAAACGTGGAAATTTTAAGTTCGAGCAAAACAAATTTTTTTCATTATGTATTCTCTTTAGACGGTCCACCCTGTATAATTTCCAGTGAAAGTTTAACCATTTCTTCACTGACAGTAGCGTCAACTACCTACCAAATTTGACTGCTCTCCGTCAAGTAGTTTTTTAGTTAATGCACCAACAGACAGACTGACGAAATTGAAAAACCTATATTTTCGTAATCTACGTGATCTGAAGCGTCAAAATCCGAAAAAATCTCGGAGCGTGATTTTTTCTCGAATGCAATACTTCACTTCGGTATGCGAGGGAAGTAACAAGTTATCGTGAAAAACCTCGCCAATCTAGGTAGGCTTTAAAATCACAAAATTAAGGGAATAAAAAGGAATACAGGAACCTTTTACCTCATTTTCACGCAGAGAATTGTCTGGAGCTAGGTCTAATTGGTTAATGGGTTCACGTCTTTTTACTTCCACGTCCACGTAGTGGATTGGAAGTATAGTAATCGCAAAAAAATTTTCAAAAATTTTTATTCGTGAAATAGGTTTAGAATGTCATGAAACGTCGAGATTTTAAATTTGAGCGAAAAAAAAATTTCTGTCTGTCGGTCTGTCTGTAACTTTTTTTGTCCGCACGTTTTCTCCGGAACGGTTTGAGATATTGACTTGAAATTTTGTACACGTATATATTATGACAAGATCTGGAACTGGATTGTTTTTTGAGGAAATCCGGTGAAGGGTTGGGGGTTAAATAGGGGAAAATAGGGAAAAATAAGTAAAGCAAGCTTGTAAGAGAACAGACACTTGAAATTTGGTGTATGTACTAGAAGTTAAGGCCTAAGATTTTTTTATAATATCTTTCAACCCCCCACCACCCCTACCCCATTAATGGGGTTGATAAAATAAAGTTGAAATTTTCATTTGAAATTTCGTACACGTATGTATTATAACGACGTCTGAAATTAGATTATATTTTGAGATGATTCTGTTGAAGGGTTGGGGGTTAATTTGGGGTAAATAGGGGAATATAAGTAAAACAAGCTGGTAAGAGTACAGAAACTTGAAATTCGGTATACGTACTAGAAGCCAAGGCGTCAGATTTTTTTATAATATTTTTCAACCCCCACCACCCCTACTCCAATATGAAAAGGGTTGATTAAATAAAATTGAGATATTCATTTGAAGTTTGGTACACGTATGTATTATGACGACATCTGGAACTAGATTATAATTTGAGATGATTCTGTTGAAGGGTTGGGGGTTAAATAGGGGTAAATAGGGGAAAATAAGTAAAGCAAGCTGGTAAGACTACAGAAACTTTAAATTCGGTGTATATACTAGAAGCCAAGGTCTCAGATTATTTATAATATTTTTCAACCCCCACCACCCCTACTTCATTATTACAAGGGTTGATAAAATAAAATTGAGATATTCATTTGAAATTTGGTACACGTATGAATTATAACGACATCTGGAACTAGATTATTCTTTGAGATGATTCCTTTGAAGGGTTCGGGGTTATTTAGGGGTAAATAGGGGGGAAATAAGTAAAGCAAGCAGGTATGAGTACAGAAACTTGAAATTCGGTGTATGTACAAGAGGCAAAGGCCCCAGATTTTTTGATAATTTATTTCAGCCCCCCACCCCTACTCCATTATTCAAGGGGTTGATAAAAAATTGAGATATTCACATGAAATTTAGTACGCATATGTATCATAATGACATCTGGAACTAGATTATATTTTGAGATGATTCCGTTGAAGGGTTGGGGGTTAAATAGGGGTAAATAGGGGAAAATAAGTAAAGCAAGCTGGTAAGACTACAGAAACTTGAAATTCGGTGTATGTCCTAGAAGCCAAGACCTCAAATTTTTTAACAATATTTTTCAACCCTTCCACTACCCTTACTACATTATTGAAGGGGTTGATAAAATAAAATTGAGATATTCACTTGTAATTTGGTAGACGTATATATTATAACGACATCTGGAACTAGATTATATTTTGGGATGATTCCGTAGAAGGGTTAGGGTTAATAGGAGTGACTAGGGGAAAATAAGTAAATCAAGGTGATAAGAGTACAGAAATTTGGGATTCGGTGTATATACTAGAAACCAAGGCCTCAGATTTCTTTCTAATATTTTTCAAACTCCACCACCTCCGCTTCATTATTAATGGGATTGATAACATCAAATTGAGATATTCACTTGAAAATTAGTACGCGTATGTATTGTAGTGACATCTGATTGAGATGCCTCCATTGAAGGGGTGGGAGGTGAATAGTAGAAAATAAGTAGGGTGAACTAAAAACTTAATTTTTAACGTATATGGTAGAAACCAACTCCTCCAACTTTTCTATGACATCTGCCCCAAATATTATTAAAATTCTATGACCAATAATTTCCACATACTAGAGTGCAAATATCGTCAAGATGTTTCCTTTAAAACGACTTGGATGAAGAATCTGGATGTGGAAGTAGTGATTCCTTAGGCAGCGGTTTTACAGTCCAAAGAAGCACCAAAATCAGTAGCACATAATTTTAGTCGTATTTTCACTATCTTGTACCCAAGGCCAAAGATAATTTTGAGACGTATTTTAAATAACTACCTGCTCTGTTATAACGTTATAAGTTATATGTTAATTAATATTTAGTTTAATGACAAACAACAAAGAAGTAATTATTAATACTACGAAAAAACATTTTAATGAGTCATGAATGTCTCCGTTAGGACGATAATCATTCATTTACGTTTTTTAATCTTTTGGAATTCCTATTTGCCTAAAGAATAATCTGTCGGTATCGAATGTACGAATCCAGTTTATACCTGTAATTTATTTTTGTTATTCAATCTAAATAGATATTCATCTTTAACAACATTCTAAGGTGACGTCTAAACAAAACAAGGTAGATGAGCATCGCCGTCAACGCTGCATGCTTTTGAAATATGCAGTTTGCATGCTAGATTAAGTTTGATATCCTAGTTAACAGAAATTTGTTATAATTATGGACGTTGGTCATTGACATTAATTCTCTTTGAATAAAGAGTTATATATACATAGACTACAAGTATGTTTCTGGTATGACCTTAACAGTCCCCCCTGTATTTAAAAATTATGTGTAATATAACAACAAAGTAAAATAGGTAATTTTATTGGATAACCTTGACAACGACATTGGATGTTTGTTTATGATTATTGTTAAATCATATATTATTGTTTAAAAATCTTACTCGTATCTATTCTACATAAAGTGTATGTGTTTACAAAATTTATTTTATTTTACATTTCCTGTTGACTCGGATGATTCTGTATTTTATTGGCCTCGGCTGAATTTTTCAGGCTCTGGCATAAATTAACGTAGCTCGCATCCAGAAGTCACCAGTGAGGGATACCGAATATCTGGCTTGTGCCAGAAATACGAAACACGCCCAAAAATCTGTCAACACTTGATCTCCAAAAACTTATTCAGTAAATAAGTTATACGGAGTGTCTGAAATTACCTGCCTCTGATAAAAAATTTCCAAGGACAGAATGGTACGAGGCACAAAAATATACTGGGTGGTTCATTTAGGTGTGACATAAAATCATGTTTCTGTAATGGAACACATATATTGATAAAAATGATTCAAATGATATTGTCACGTAGAAAATGCCCTTTTAGGGCTGTACGACTTGTTCTGAGTTACTCCGTTGCCCAAAGCTATCCCGGCGGTACTCATGACTAGTCACTTTAACTCGCTTGGCATACGAGAGGATTTAGTTGAATTATTAAATAAATACCTTATCAAATAAAACAGAAAACAAGGTACAAGTTTATTAGTAAAATATAAGCATATAAAAAAGGTGTACTTACATTTTAATCACCCCTTAGTGAGCCACTCTTCAGGGGAGGAGTTGGGGCAACCCAGTACCCAAGCAGAACCTGATATTTCCGAACTGAAAACCCAACTACCTTTTTTAACTTTTTCGCGGCATCCTTACTCTTTTCGAGATTCGGTATTTCCGGCCCTAGTTACAAAGTGAACTTGGCGAACCTTACTTGGTTTTCGCTGACTATGACTTTCGCAATTCCAAAGTAAAACATGCTTTGTCTCGACATAAAAATACGTTCAACAATCTAATGTAACAAATAATATCCGTTACTAAAAATTGATGTACCGGGTGTTTAAAATAAACCTCAAGTACTGCGTGACACATCTCCCCCACCCAGGAAAGCCGGTCACTTGATCTGCGAAAAATAAGTGTCTGAAAGGACACGGAAAAATACGAAAATGCCAATTGTCATAGCCCGGTCAATTTTTATCTTATAAAGGCACGTCAATATATCTATGTACTATTATGTCATTTGCATTATTGCCTATCATGTTTTTATTTGTGCCATAAATACACCGTATTCCCTTTAGAATAATTTATAGTGTGCTGAACTTTTTCTTTAGTTAGTTGTCATTCGTACCCTTGTAGTTAATAATAATAATAATAATGTTGCGAATTTTCCACCTTTGAGGAAACACCCTGTATGAATCCGAAAAGTCCTTGGCTCTTTCTAGAGTCTTTCCAGTCACTATCAGTAGGCATAGGCGTATCATCTCCAGTTCCAAGGGGGTGTAATTCATAACAATAATAATAATAAAGTCTTTATGAGGAAAGCATGTACATACAATGCATCCAATCACTAAGGCGAAGTCTAGCGAAAGCTATTCAACTTAACCTTAGTTGGTCTTTGACTGTTATAATTAATTAAATAAATAAATACATTTCGTTGAGACTTTGATTTTTACAAGTTTTTAAAATAAATAGTAGCCTATTGAATTTAAAAACAAAGTTGAAATATAAACGCAGTGACGTAGCTAGGGCAGACTGATCAGAGCTAAGCCTTGGTGAAAAAAACAGCCCCGATAGAAAGAAATCAGGCAAACGTATTCAGTGTAGAATAACAAGAAAAAAATAAGCCCTCTCAAATATTTAATTCTGATTACGACCCTGTGTAAAGTTCTCAGAAGTTGTTACTCGCCTTACACGCTGATTACACAATTAGACCATTTTGAAATATCTCTGAACAAAAATTCAAGAAACATTTGACAATTACTTACCAGTTTTTGTTCAAACTTATTTCAGGCCACATCCACATAATTTAGTTGGTAGAGAAGGCTGTAAGAGAGGAGTATGTACGTTAGAAATTCCGACCGATACAATGACTGTACATTTCTCGAATTTAGGCATACAGTGTGTAAAGAAAAAAGACATAGAGCACGCGCTGCGAGTTCGAGAGGAAATCAGAGTCGACCCCTTCCGAAGTAAGTCACTGGTTGTTACACGGTTTTTTGGTTGGGGTGGTAATTTGATTTGTTGCATGTGCACGTTGTAGCTTAGATTTGTTGTTGATTGTGCTTTTTGTGGGTTTGATTGTAGTGCTGTCTATTTCTAAGCACTGTTAACCTAACATTTATATGAAACCTTATTATTGTATATACGTGTTGTAATTGAGCTAATACTAAGAAGATACGGTGCGCCCCGAAAAGGAGTTGTTATGCTCCTGGAACGTGTCGATTTTTTAATCTTATTTTAAATACATGGATATGCACGATTAATATGGGACACCCTGTATTAATTGTTTTATACACAGTTCATCATTTTTATTGCCAAACTGTATTATCAGACATAAAGACAAATAATTAAAAATGCTTTTGAAGACGATTTTCGAACCAATCAATGAAGAAACGCTAATGTAGTAGGGCCGAAAAGTGTTGTCAGTAGAGCCAGGGGCGTACGGATTTACGAATTTCGTAATACAACTTAATGTATTTCTCTAGATTATGCGGGATTATATAGTAGAACAAGGTGATGCTTAAGTATTACATAACAGCTAATACCCTTTGACCAGAATGCTGATTTTTTTGCCCTACTGACTACACTTCTTGGTCTTACTATAGGTACTGAGCTCGCCAGTGGATATAGATCAGATGGTATGGGCGCATGTGCTTCTAATACATTTCGAACGAATTTTTTTTTGCTGGAACCAGTTCGGAGACACTACCGAATATGAAAATCCGTGTTACCAGGCGGTAACCTGGTCTGATATTGTTAACAACTATTTTGTTTATAACAAAAGGAAGTATGACATTTTTTTCAAAACAATTTTTTAAAAACTTTTTTAGACCGATTTCCAATAAGAAATCTTCTATAACTTTTTTGGTTGATATTTTCAATGCTATTAATTTTTAAAAATCGAAAAATCGACATTATCTTGTTCTTTGACGCTCTAAAAGTATAATGCAAAAATGTTTTTTTATAATACATAATTTTTATAACACCTTTAGACCTTGCATAAAAATGGATTTGACGATTTCTAATTTTATACCTCATAGAGAGAAATTGGCGAAAGTTCAGATGGCGTCAGATTCGGAAACAGATGCGGTTTTGGTAGCTCTTACGAAATTTCGAGTAAACTCGGTTAAAGCTGTGAGAAATAGTGCGAAATTGTGTTCAATTAAAGCGAGGACAATTCTACATTGATTGATATAGTTGATATTTGATTGATGAAGGTATATTGGTTGCTTATAGCATAAACAAACATATATAAACAACTTGAAAAGGGGACACAAACATCTGGTAATATAATGTAAACTGTGCACCATAAAATCCTGAGTAAATACCAACAAGGTAGATGGAAACTTAAAAGAAGTATCTCACAAACACACTACCCATCCTAAATTGCTACCCCATGTGTCATGTGACTCTCGCTGCTGGTAACAAGCATGTCCTATGGTATGGTCGGTCCGGCCGGATATAAAAACTGCCAGACTGGATATCCGGAAGTGGCAGCAATGATTATCCAGACTGGATGTACGGAAGTGGTAGCATTGCCTATCATACACTGGCCAATCAGTCAATCAATCATACAGAGAAATTGGCGGTTTTTTAATTTTTGAAAATTTATAACATTGAAATCAACTTTACGAAAAAAAAAATGTCGAATATTCCTTATTAGAAATCTGTAATGGAATATTTCTAAAGTTTGATCGATTGAAAAATGTTATATTTAATATTTCCTTTAGTTACAAACAAAATAGTTTTTGGCGACATAGATTTTCATGATCGGTCCTGTCTCCTGAACTAATTTCAGCAAATTGCGTTCAAAATGTATTCGAAACGTATGTGCCCATACCTCCTGGTCTAATACTAAACAACACTATTTGTCATTTTATAATTTGCATTGCGAGAAAATACTTTTTATTTGCGTTTTTTGTCACAACTAGAAAATAAAAAGCAAGAGAAAACAAAAAACTCAGTTCTGTAATAAAGACGGCGAACTGTGGATAAAACAATTAATACAGGGTGTCCCATATTAACTGTGCAAGTCCGTGTTGAAAATGTTATACAACGGCTACTTTACAAGCATGGATTTATTTAATAAAATGCTTGTCTCGATGTCCTCTATAATCGCTCAAGAGCCACTTCTTAGGGAACACCCTGTATAGCTCCAGAATAATGAAAAACTCAGTACAGGAAATTGAGATTAAAATTTGGTGTAATAACATACATAGCTGGCTAAAACTTTGCAGTCGTACAGGATAATGTTTATTTTTCAAATAAAAAGTGAAACACCCACCTCCGGAAAAAAAAATGGGACTGGCAGTGTTTTGCGCACCTTTTAGAAAATATGTCTTTAAATATTAAAGCAATGTAGCCAATACTTTTTAGTAGCTAATAATATTAACCTAATCTTTTTTACAGTCAAATTTTGTCATCAGATTTACTGAGTTATTGATAAGGATTCCCCCAAAAATCTTTTTTATTTTAAACTAAAAATGACTAAGTTTCCGTTCTTTTTTGTATTAGAAATATCCAATAGTCGGTATTCCCATTGTTTTTTTAAATATGAAAATTTGATTATACAGGGTGTTTCAGGTATGCGGTCATTAATTATACTCTTCGCAAATACAAAACGAAGAGGGTATATTGCAATCGATCAATAATTAAAAAAGTTATTAATTCTTGAATTGGAAAAAAAGTTTTTGTTTTGTAATTAAACAAAAAATGTTTGAAACTAATACAATTTACAAAAAGAAAACCGCGAAGAGTATCCTATAGAATGTGCAACAATTATTTAACAAGCGTAGTAAATCGGCAAAGAGTATAATATGGTTAGCTTGTTTTTGGATGTGATTCTACATAAAAAACATATGAAAAAAACTTCAAATAAACATGGGTCCTCCTGCCATGGGATCCCTCCTAAAGGCACTACGCGGGCCTCTGAATGGTACACCCAAAATTGACGTTTTATCTCAGGAACCCTTTTAGCTACAGCGACTAGTTTTTGCACGTGATTCTATATCAATAAAGGTCGTTATGTGATGTGATCCACCAAGGATAGATTCAATCAGGTGTGCACAAAATTGGAAAGGTTGGACTTACTTCTCTTCCCAAATTTTTTATTGTGAATTTTCTGTGGTTTTTTCATCGGAATATCATTCTGTGGACCGTAAGACCAACCGATTTCGAGAAATTTGAACCTAAAGGAATTTTTCCAGTCTTCTTTTAAACGAAATTTTTTCAATGCCCATTTTTATATAGAATCACCCCTACAAATTAATGATCGCATACCTGAAAAACTGGTAATGGGGACCGACTAGACAAACAAAAAACCTTTATGACTTTTCCCTCTAGGGGCACTTTGAAAAACACTGATCTAGGTTAACATTTTTATTATTATGGTAGACAACTATTTAGAATCACTGCTTTTCTTGGTCGATGGACTTGTACTTCCCAATTATACAACTTTTAAATTGTCATAAAAACGTGCTGGCCGGCACACGCGGTGTGAAAGGATCATTGACTGCCTTTGATGTACCGCTTCAACTGAACTGAGGCAAGTATAAAGGTAAATAATTCGTTTTCTCTTCGTGCACAATTGCAAGCAAATAATGGCCATAGAGGTTTAAACAGAGCATTTCTTTACATGTGTTTTTTAATTTGGAACAAAATATTGGATTGTTTATAATTTAGAAAATTTAAATGTGGTTTATTAACATTTGTAACATAAATGAGTGTCCTGGGTTAAAAGCTTACTACCTACCTAAATGATTCAAAATCTATGCATCTGTATCAATACACAGTTCGGTACATCGAATTAAGTACACACGCACTTCGTTCAACACTAAACTATCAACTAACGTTGTCAATAAAGAAAAACAAAATAAAATAAAAAGCCAAAAAGGAATACAAAAAGAACAAACAAGTAAGTTGTGTCTGTACGTAATCAAGAATTTGACAACTTGAATGGTAAGAAATCTTAATTATAAATACACAATGACGCGAAATTCAAAAATAACAAAAACAACGAACGGCGGGTTGGACGTGTGTACATAACGAAACACCGACATGACAGTAACTAAAATATTGCACAAGGGAGAGTTAGAGTATAGTTTTCTTCAGATCAGATCTAGATCTAAACCTACCTCAATATTCCAGCAGTTCTCAAAAAAATTTATTGAAAATTTGCGAAATTTTTATTTATTTTTTTTCTCCAAAACTATGAGCTTTAGACCCCATGTTATAATATAAGGTTTTTTTGTTTGTCTTGTCGTACCCTACCACCGGTTTTTTTTAATGACATGAAACTAATTACACCCTGTATATATATTTTTTTGTGATCCCTTTCCACTGTATCGGAGGGGGTTCAAATAATGTTTTCTTCAAAAATCTCTTCATTCCTGTGTTTGAGTCATCAATTTACATTTGTATGCCAAATAACTCAATAAATAAGTGTATCAAATAATTATCTCGGTTAATTTTTTTCGTACAGAAAAAAAAACAAAGATATTTTGATTACCTAAACAAAAAGGCTATTTACATTTTTTATAAAAATTAATATAAAACGAACTTTACTAAAAAGCACGAACAAACACACTGTTGTCTCTATTGGCTCCGTTCTCTACATCCGGCAGGTAGGTGAATCACTGAAAACATAAATTTTTCGTAAAGTATACTGCAATTTTAGTCACCCATATATTTTTGTGTAATAATATGAGAATAATTCTGTTCTGATAAGTATAAAGTAACAACAAATATGGATAAGGAAAAGTACATACTCCATTCACGATTTTTTTGCATTACAGTTTCCAAGCAACAATTTAAGTTCGATCTTTGTTTACCTATTAGTTATAAAACTCTTTGTGAGGCCCTTTTTACAGCTGTTTTTCCTTCGCAACATTCTAAAGATCACAACAAACTTCCTTAAGTGAAAAATGGAAAACCTCATATTTCTTTATTATAAAAGTGTAAAAGATGATTTTTTTCTAAGGCTGTGTCGATGAAATGTGATAATTTTCAGAGGTAAATATTAAATATAGCAACCAGGAAACTTTTTTCTTTCCAAATAGGTTCCAAGTATATTGGAAAGAAATAAAGATAAAAGATGGGCTCAACTTTTTTTTCTAGGTAGCAGTTCTCGAGAAAATGGCATGTGCACAAATTTGACTAACGAATTAATGTTATATTCATACACACACAAAGAAAGTGAAATTTGCCACAACTGCTATTCATTACTTTATATTATGAATATCTATTGTAAATGCCTACAATATAATCATCAAACTAGAGCCCCAGATAAGAGAACTGTACTATGCTCCAGTAGCATAAACAATAAAAATTGTGTACTGAGAAATATGATAAGAATATTACTTAACATTTATTTTTAATTTTAATGTGATGGTAAAACCTATATTCCGCATATACAAAGTGAGCAAAATAAAAGTATCTGCTTCCTACAAATTACCGTCTACTGAATTAGTTGTTTCTGATACAAGAAGCACTGCCAAATTTTATAGTAAAATCGAGAAAGTTTATAAGCATCAACCTTTTTTTGTGATTCTGGTTCTAATTTTGTTTTAATTCTTTTTCAAGGCCACATCCCCATAATATAGTCGGTAGAGAAGGTTGTAAAAATGGGATGTGTAAAATAAATGTTGTCTGTGACACATATTCTACCTTTCAGTTTACTAATATGGGTATACAATGCGTGAAGAGAAAAAAAGTGGAAGCTTCCTTGAGATTGAGGGAGATGCTTAAGGTTGACCCTTATATGAGTAAGTCAGTATGAAATTAAAGTATACAGTATTCGTCATGATGTCTGCACCATATTAACTTTCAAAGAAACTTTATTCTTCATGAGAGTTAACCTCAAACCAAAATATCTAAAAAAAAAAACCGTGCAACAAATAAGCCAAGTCCTGGTTGGTCTGGACTTATTTGTCTTGTAATTAGTGACATTTCTCATTCTGTTCATTTTCATAGTTAAATAAAATTCCGAATCTGAGTAAAAATGTCCACCCAACTGAATTTTTTAATGAAGCAACTTTTCGAAATTTTAAATAAGAAGGTAAAAGTCCAAAATGTCAAACAGTTTTTTATAAATATCAATTCTAGGACAAAAATAGTTTTTATCAGGGTTATGAAAATTTGCTGCATAAAAGGTTCTATTACTTTTTCATGTAGGAGTAGGTATTTTAGAAAGAACCATATAAAGTTGCAATGATAATATGTATATGACTATACAGGGTGATTCGTTTTGGCCGTTTATTAGAAGTATATGGACAAAAAATAATAACACGTTGACTGCGTCACAGGGCCCTGGGGCATGTGTCTGTCTTAAGTTCAGTGCTGCACCAAAAATAAATAGAATTCAGCTCCGTGTGGATGCGATAAAATCGTTATTATTCTGCTGATTTTAGTGAAATGGGTAGCAACAGGTAGGAATTTCCGACTACTAACAAATGATAGTAATACCAAGAAACATGCCCCTGGAGACACGCACAGCACACACATATTTCCTGAATTGTGGACGGCACATGCATGTGCCGAACTTATTGAATTCTTACATAACTGCATTACAATAACAGATATTTAGTGTATTCCCTTGCTCATAAGAGAAAAGAGTAGTCAGAAATTCAATCAACTTTCTACACACACCTTAAAATTTATGGAAAATTTATTATTATCCCCTGTGCTCCACGAGACGCTGGAGGCATGTGCTGTTATTGAATATAGATTTCTACTTCAATAATACCGTTCTACATTTATTATTTGTAATGTTGTTACCCATCACTGTCAGATGGCACTAAACACTTACCTTGGCACACATGCCATTGAAGGCATGTGACGCACACGTGTTAAGGATAATCACGTGTCCCCAGAGACATGTGCGGCATAAATATTGAAACCACAAAAATCTATCGTAGCAGCCAACGTGATAATATTGATGTGAAAATTTGACTATAGTGTTAACAGGGTAGAATCTATTCAGCGAAAATATTTTCAAAATAAGGGCGTATCCAGTTATACTGGAAGTTGACGCGAAATTTGTTATTTTAAATAAAATGCCCTCATTTCTTTTTTTTTCTTCTTCAGAATCTACAGAAAATATCTAAAATTGGTATATTCTGAAATATTAATTTTTTCCAAAAATTTTGACAGAAAAGTTGTATAACAAAAATGTATATCTCAGTTGCAATAACTTATAACATAATGATTCTTTGGTGAGTATAAGGCAAAATATTGGAGTTATCCATCATCTAAAAACCAATCAATATCACCAAAAATCGCGCAAATATCTAAAGAACCATACATCTTGGATATAGGAATATGATGATTAGCTGTAGTTTTTTTTCTATCGAATGGTGTATTTAGTTAGATATGGGCTATTTAAAAAAAATACTTGCTGTTTTTGTATGGTGGACCTATATCACTAATTTTAAAAACTGTTTAGCAGATATTTTCATATTTTTCCTTACATGATGGATAACTCCAGTACTTTGCCTTACACTCACAAAGAAATCAACAGGTCAATGAATTTATGAAATTTCGTAATGTACTTGCTATTTTATTTATTTATTATATACAAATATGTAAAATTAACATAGTTTTAAATACAAACTGGTAATTTTTTTCCTTAAATATACAATGGAGAATTATGTATGTAAAAATTAGTAGGTTGTCCATTAGAAACTCTAGTGCCAAAACATCATGAATGGAGTACAAAGTTTGTGTAATGTTACAAGAACAGAACCATATATTTAAAACTTTTTAATAAAAAAAAAACTATGATGGGAATTTCTTTTTATAGTTGGTGCATAAATCCAGTGAAATCCAACAATCTTTTTTTAATTAGAGGTCGACGTTTCGAAAATTTGATTGTTTCATCTTCAGAGGCTCAATTCAAGTAATTGCTTTTGTCAAATTTACAGGAGTAGGCTACGAACGACGATCTCATAATTGTACCTATAAAACTGTGGTATAACTACAAAATAAAAGTTATTATATAATGTTAAAATTGATTGAGATTAGACAAGACACATTAAAACTTTACTACAATAAAGTTTTAATGTGTGTTGTTTTAACTTTTGCACATAATAACTTTTATTTTATATTGTTATAATAACAGTTTTATAACTATAATTATGAGATCGTCGTTCATAGCCTGCTGCTGTAAATTTGACAAAAACAACTATTTGAATTGAGTCTTTGAAGACGAAAAAATAAAATTTTCGAAATGTCGGCATTTAATTCAAAAAAGATTGTTTGATTTTACTGGTTTTATGCACCCACTATTAAAAAAAAATTCCCATTATAATTGAAAAGAAGGTCGCAATTTTCAGTGTTAATAAAAAAAACAGTTTACAAAATATGAAAGCTGATAGTAAATGTTAGGTTAAAGGTTTCATGCATTTTATGTTTCTTTGTTGCTTCCGATAGTGTTCATGTTTACAGAAATTCGAAATTAATTTAATATTCCTGTGATTTTTAGCTGGTTTCGGCCACCGAAATCAACCCACCTCGATAGACTTGAATGCCGTCAGGTTGTGTTTTCAAGTGTTTTTAGAAGGTGACAAACCTGGAAAATTCTCCGTACCACTCGTACCTGTAGTCAGCGAGCCCATTTATGACAAGAAAGCTATGTCAGATCTCAGTATTATTAAGCTATCCGATTGTGTAAGTTACGTAGATGGCGGCAGAAAAGACATCATCTTGCTCTGCGAAAAGGTAACTATTTTTCTCAAATATTCCGTTTTCTAAGGGTTTACCCAAAAAATAATTCGCTAAGGAAGCAAATTTTGTGTTCTAGTTGGCTACATGTACCCTTATGCTAACCAGACAGTGATTTATGGTCGGTTTTTATGACTTTTTTAATCTGCATTAAATATGTGTAGTCAACTTATATCTATTTCTACATTACATATTCAAATAAAGATTGATTTGCCCTAGAAAAAAAGTCCTATTATTTATTATGCAAGACAGCACAAAGGAAATTGAACTGAAATTGAGACGGTTCTTTGTTTAAGGTTGCAAAAGAAGATATCCAAGTGAGATTCTACGAAGAAAATGGTGATTGGGAAGCATTTGCCGACTTTCAGCCATCGCAGGTCCATAAGCAACACGCCATCTGGTTTCGGACACCGAAATATAAGACGTTAGAAGTTACTGACCCAGTGAAAGTGTTCATCCAACTCCGTAGACCATCAGACGGTGCTGCCAGCGATCCTCTACCTTTCCAGTTGTTGCCTTTAGACTCAGGTAGGCCTCCTTATTGGTCATTTAGGAGAAATTTCGGCAAAAAAGCCAACTACAACTTGTTCAATAGTATTCTGGCGAACGACGCAAAATTAGTGGCCAAACGGCAGTTAGGTAATTTACCGGAGGTTAATGAGCAAGAGCAGGTTGCTGAAAAGCCTGTCGTTACCTCCAGCTGGGGTGACACTGTTCAAGAGAGTATAGTCGTGAGCAGTACGACAGATATAAGTACTCCATGGAGCGAGAATATGGAGACTAATAATAATCAGAGCAACATAGAAAACAAAGAAATTGACTATTCAGAGATCAAAAAATTGAGCAGAGACGACAACATTTTGACGAGCAATAATAAAATGGAAGAGAAATCTTTCAACGAGCTTATAAACCAAGTCGCAGAGCTTGATGAGATATACTCAGACACACAAGCTCGACTGTTAAGCGAGTCGTTAAAAGAGGTTAACAAACCGTCTTTACAAAATTTACCAAATAACGAATCATTCGACGATGCAAAAACATACTCTAGTCTTCAACTTGCACTAAAAAATCCCGTCGAGTTCGATTTTATGAAATACGACGAAGTAGCCATCAAACCTCCAAGCCCTCAAATAAACTTATCGGCAACTAATAAACGGGAGAACGAGTCTGAAAAGTTGCCCCCATTGCCACCAAAACGTTCTAAAAAAATTGAGACCTATATCGGTGGTTCGATGAGTAGTATTCAGCTGGCTGGAAAACCATTAGAGAATACCCTGCACAGATCGAACTCCAGCTTACGCACGGCACCGGTCAGTCGCTCGCATTCGTTTAACTTACAAAGACCAAAGTCCCAATCGGAGCTAGTACCTCCTGGCAAGCGATTGCCTCCTACGCCTAATTGCTCGACACTGCCGAATCCTAAAAAACGTGGATTCTTTTCGAAACTATTCGGCCGCAAAAGCAAAACTCCGGGTACTAGTCGTGAGACCAGCGTCACCCCTTCAACAAAAAGTAACATCTTTTCCAGTACAAAATCTCTGCAGGTTGACAATAACCTGGCGAAAAGCGCCAGCAACATATCCACGCACTCTGCAAACAGTATACGTATCCCCTTGAAAGACAGTCCCCCCAGCAGCACCCAAAACTTACCTGCATTAGATGGTAATGCCTTCAGTAATAAGAACGTAATAGATATGACACGTGACGATATCGATATGCACTTAGATTTAACCGAAGCGGAGCATTATGCTCTGTATACTGCCATGGCTCCGCATGCTACACAGAGTGAGTTCGACGAGATGTCTTGCTATTACGCGCCTGTGGAAGGTGGGAAACTGTTGACAAACGCAGAAGTGCTTGAAAGACTGGCTTCTAAGACTTAAAATTGTGTTTTTGAATCTTTGAAAGGTTATTTTTGTGTAATTTTTATACAAATTGGAATGGAGGGGGATTGATTGTTTTCATTGCCTATGGAATCCTTTATTCCCTTAACGTTTATTGATAAATTCAATCTGTAACTGAAGCAACCAGACATTTATGGAACTGTGTTTTGTAGTATTTTTGGTTTTGTTACTACAACAACACCTGTTTGTTTGATTCACCGGTAGGGGGGACAATTGTATTTTGTTGATCTGTTGAGAAGAAATCTTTTTGTTGTTGAGGCAATATTGATAAAGCCCAAATATTACAGTGTTTTAAAGTTTTTGCTGTTGGTCTTGCAGAATTATAATTCATTATTGAGTATAAATCCAGTGCAAAGTATATACTTTTATTTAAGTGGCAGATCTCAGGTCGTCATGATAGTCCAATCAACCTGTCCCGACCTAATAATAAATTTACTAAAATTCATACCCGGAAACAAAAAATACGGTTGTATAGAAAAGAAATTCTAAGAAAGATTTGTGTTTTGATGGGAGCGATCTGAAGTGGCGCACTCAATCTTAAAAATTTTAAAAGTTGAATAAACTAGTTTTTCATATATAAAAAAAAACTATGACGCTATTTGAAAAAAGTTAAATGAGAAAGTTGTAGGTGCTAAAAAAGTCTTTCGATTGCTATTTAAGTATCAATTGCGATATCACTTTTCGAGATACATCGAAAACACCGTCGAAAATCGGCTCTTCTTGGTTTTGATGTATCTTTTTCCAATTTATGTTTAAATACTTACTATCAACCATAAGTATAGCTCACGGCAAGTCGAAAAAGTACGTTTTTGAATAATTTAAGAATTACTTTTATTTTCCGAGTTATATCGATTTTTCGAAAAAGAGACGTTCTCGAAAATCGGCTAGACTTGCTCAACGTAGGGTTCTACAGTAACGATCTTGGGCTCATCTTCTTTATAAAGAGTTGTACTATCATGCTGTAAATGAATTTTAATGGTTTTAATAATTTTAAGGGTAAATAAATGACTTTAAAGTAATTGCATATTTCTAGGTTATGTTTTTTTAAAAATAATTTTGCCAATTTCAATTTTACAGAAATGGCATATGGGAATCAATTACTGACATTTTTTAACGAATTTACAAGAAATAATTTTTGACATGACTTTCTGGAGATATTTTTTTTTTAATAGAGGGCGCGGCGCAATTTACAACGTTCAGTGAGAGCCTTTATGGAGGTTAATGATGAATACCTATATTTGTTTAAAAAAAATACTAATGTGTATTTTATTCACTTTGAGCATTAATAATTAAATATTAAAATGAAGCATGCTAGCACAGCGCGAGCTACCAGCAGCACACGGCGGAGTAGAGGGAAGCCTACTCGGCCCCTCTGAAGACTGAGTTCGTGCTTTATAAATTGCTAGTGCTTGCAAAATCGTTGATATCTCGGCTTCCGGACTACGTACCATAATTCTATTGTACTTAACACGTGGTAGCTCGACGAGATAAACGCATATATTATAATTACGTTCATCTTGTAAGCACAATACTTCCGGAAATGTTTTAAATGTTCTTTACTTTTAATTTTTTTACGTGTTTCGGCCTTTCGACAATTATCTATAATTACTGCCCTTTCAATACCTTAACTTTGTTTGCTTAACAAGCATACTGTAATTATTCTTATTGCGGGTTTCTTAAACAATTGATTTATTTATCAGTCGAATCATTTATTACACAAAAATAATAAAATGCAGCATTTTAAAGTGTATATGAGCACAATTGAAATCATATAAAAGCTAAAAGCCGGCAAAATTAGTCGGCAACTCTTTATTGTACATGGAGGAGGTAAATAGAAATGCTTGTCGTAAGAAAATGTATTAATTTTTGTTATTTTTTATTTATTAGATAGGCCATTTTTGTTCATTTATCCAATAACATATTTTTGAAGTATTATGTCGGTTTTAGATATAAAGTCTAAGTATTTCAATTTATTGGGTTTAGTTTTAAAGTTATCCCATACTATATTGAAATATGTTATTGCTCAGCAAGGACCAACGAGAAGGTATGGACATACCCTTGCCGGGATGAGGGGATGGGACAGGTTAGATTGGCGAGGGGAAAGGATGTTATATAGTAAAAATAAAATTTAAGTTTCTTCTAAAATAAAAACAAAATTAAAATATGTCTTGAATAAAGTAACTTGAATTAAAATTTCTTGTCAACTAAATAAAATATATTCCAAGAAATGTAACAATAAAAAAAGTAAACTTCATATCTAATATAATAGCAAAATATTTTGTTCTGAAAATATATACTTATGAAAAAAGTTAAATGCTAAAAGTTGACGGGTCTGAATCTTCACTTTCTGAAGAGGAATCATTATTCGGTTGAATTATGATCGGCGCAATGGGGGGTAGTGTTGGATATTGATTTTTTTTTTTAATTACATGCTTAACGCAATTTTTCCATAAATCTGTATTGTCGAGGTCATTTATTACTTCTCGTATATGATCAACTACTACCGCGCTTAACGTTGGAGAGTCATTACATTTTCGCAAACGATCTTTTAAAGTTGCTCAAACCATCTCGATAGGATTAAATATGCAATAGTACGGAGGTAACCGCAAAAGTGTATGACCCTGTATATTGGATAAGTTAGCAATAACATATTGCCTTTTGAAATTCTGTTCTTTCATTCTTTTCAGTAATTTGCGCTTTATTGGAACTTTTACAGGAATTTCCATATCTTTTTCTCTCATGAATTTTAAAATGTCTTCCTTGTACTGGTGTTTGGTATTTTATTTAATACTCGCGAGTGATAAGAAGCATTATCTAATACAATCACGGAATTAGGCGGAATATTTGGTGAAAGCTGAAAACCATTTTTCGCACTCCTCTGGAGAAATGTTGTAAAGAATTAGGTGATATATCGAGTCCACGTTGATTAATAACTGATATAACTTAAACACTGACCGACCAATCGGACTGAGGAATACCCGGGTCCCAGCCAATCGTCGCCACCCGTCCTCAAACCTAGGCCGATGACAGCACATCTCACAAGTCCACGTTGACTTCTGAGAAATTACAAGTTTTTTTTTTTGCTAGTCGCCCTGTCCATTTTATTATCTTTAAACCAGTGCAGTCGTAGATGGTTCATTCAGGCTGATTACATTGCCAGTCTCGCACTCGTCTGCACAGTTTCAACTACTATTCGATTCTCGATACCTTTGTTAAATACATAGGACAAAATATCAAGTTAAGTGCGCACCGTCCTGTGCTTTAACACTGACCAGTTTCAACTGACTTCGTAAACACTATACTATAAGTTCCAATAATCATGCGCAAGCAATTTATAATGCACGAACTCGTTCTTCAGGGTGGTTGAGCAGACTTCCCTCTACTCCACCGCCTGCTGCAGTTAGCTCACACCGCGCCAGCATGCTTTCTTTTGATTTAGTTATTAATTCTAAAAGTCAATAAAATAGATCCTAGTATATCTTTTTTAATTAATATAGGTGTTCATTATTAACCTCCATAAAGACTGTGCGTTTTAAATTGTACCCTCTACAATTTAAAAAAAACTATCTGGGCTTCAGAAAGTCATAGGACAAAAATGTTTTTTTGTAAATTCGTTAATAAATGTCAGTAATCGATTCCAGTATAAGCAATTTCTATAAAATTGAAATTGGCAAAATTATTTTTTTTAAAACATAACCTAATAAAATGCAATTATTTTAAAGCCATTTATTTACCCTTAAAATTAATAAAACCGTTACAATTCTTTTACAACAAGATAGTACAACTCTTTATAAAGAAAATGAGCCCAAGATCATTATTGTAGAACTCTCCGTTGAGCAAGTCTAGCCGATTTTCGAGAACGTCTTTTTTTCGAAAAATCGGTATATCACGAAAAATAGAAGATATTTTTGTATTTTTCAAAAACATGCTTTTTTGGCTTGCCGTGAGCTACACTTACAGTTGATAGTAAGTATTTAAACGTAAATTTAAAAAAGGTACAGCGAAACCAAGAAAAGTCGACAGTGTAGTCAGTTTTTCTTTTATGTACGAAAAACTATTTTTGTTTCAACTTTTCAAATTTTCTAGGTTAAGTTCCCCACTTCAGATCACGTCCATTGAAACACAAATCTTAGAATTTTTTTTCTATACAACCATATATTTTGTTTTCGGGTATGAATTTGGTATACCCTTCTACCTATTGATTGGGATATAATGTCAAAATCAGGATTTTTCTCTAGGCGGCATGGGCATATGGCCAGCTGTACTTTTGAAATGATATTTATAACTGTTGCGTTATGGAAGACTCCATTTGTTTACCATTTAATACAATTTCTAGTTTGTACTTTAAATTATCGTCTAATCAAATAAAATGTTCGTTGAGTCAATTGTTGTAAAGTCCACTAATTTTGGCCTACATTCAAGGTCGCATATAGCTAGAGCGGGCCCCAAATTGAGACTACATGTATGTAATCTCCATTATTGTAAAAGATGGAAAATCGGTTAAATGGAGAGTATTCGTATATTTGGAAGAAAGTTGGAACATATTAAGGAAATTATGATAAATGTGTACCTGTCATGAGCATAATGAATACTACGAGGTGTTGAACGATCAATTCACTTTTGATAATAAATCTAACAGCGTACTGGATAGAGAAATACGGTATGCATCATCACAACAGCACCAAAGAAAAATACGATGACGACCTGAGATCTGTTCTCTACTTATCTCACTCGATTTTTTTAAAATAAAATAATGTCCAACACAAGTCGGACAGAAAGATGCAGTGAATCAAACAAATATGTTCTGATTTACTAACATTTAATTTCAGTTGTTGTGATTCTAGCAATATTTTTATCTTAGTATTACTATTTTTATATTTATACACAGAGCGGCTCTTGTCAAGCCCTTCTGTATGTCTGCTAAATCTGTATTTATATTTGTCATGTTTTTAGAACCAGGCGCACTAAAACGAAAGAGACAAAAAATTGACGATCCTTCCGGTATTTTAAAGCACTTGCAGGAGAATGACAGTAAGTTGTTATTTTTTTTGTCTCATTTGGTGTTGGGAAATACTATTTACCTTTACTTGTACAATGTCAGTATACAGACAGGCTTGTATATTTTGTAATGAGGAAAATTTCTGAAAATATTTATGGACCTTAAAGTATCTTTTTATATATTTGTATAAATATATATTATCCCTGGAATTGTGTATCTAGAAACCCTTCCATATATATTCAACTATTGCAACAATAATGAAACAACAATTTTCTAAACAGTGTTATTTGCTAATTTATTTCACACAGAAATTCTTGTTATTGCAGCTTAGTACCGAAATTTAATAATACTTAATTTTAACATCGAATAAAAATCCATCCATTCGAATGGTTGAATTATCGTTAGTGTCTAGGATTTTAATGGTATTTTCACAGATATTTTTCACCCTATGCTAATTCTACAGATCGCTCTATGAATCATTCGTTTGTTATGTTACGAAATCTATTTCCCTTTTCTGCTGTGTTAATGTGGTTCAGTTGAAAAAGCTCTCAAAACATGATCAACTCTATGTAGAACAGTATCTAACAGAAAAAACGTGTTGTGTAGTAAAATTCAGATGATACGGTCAATAAAGTGAATATTTTCAGTTTTCCCGTTTTAATTTGTCGCAAGTTATCACTCGCTGAGATTTTTTCCATACTGTGGTTAAACATAGGTTTTTGTTAACATTATATGAATTTTTTCGTGTACATAATTATACCTATTTTGAAAACTATTTTTCAGTTTGTTAGAATAACGATTAAAATATCATTTTACAAACAAAAATGTATGTGTTGTGTCATCTAATAGGTAAATTATTTGTACATCCTGTTATATTTGATGGTTACTTGGCATATATGTTGTACTTATATGTAATTTGTTGCAATTTTATTCTTATTGTTCCATTTTTTCTTGAAATTTCTAGTAAAAGTATGCCCTAAATATTTGTCATTCAATATGCAGAGTGTTTCTAAAATGTGGAGTGAAATACAGACCAGCCAAATGATGTTGACCTCTCAATATATCCAGAAAATCACAGTGCGGCTTAAAAATGAATAAATTAAAACGTTTTTTAAACGAGGGTTAGGTTAGGTTTTACTCTGGCAAAATTCACAATCTGTGGTTTGCCGTGTTAAAAAAATTACCCCAGAGATAGATTTTTTCAAATGTCGCAAAAACTATCTGAGATGTATGAGCCACCATGTCCAAAATGAAGCTTAAAAAACGTCTATAATTTGAGTTTTTCCCAATATTATTGTCATAAAAAACCGCTGCTTAAGAAATCACTACTTCCACATCCAGATTTCCCATCTAAGTCTCTTTAATGGAAAACGTCTTCACTGTATTTGCACTCTAGTATGTGGAGATAATTGGTCATAGAATTTTAATAATATATTTGAAGCAGATGCCATATAACGAAATATAAGGCTTTGGCTTCTGGTAGATACATCCAATCCCAAGTTTCTGTACTCTTACTGGCTTGCTTTACTTATCTCCCCCTATTTACCCCTAATCTCCCCTCACCCCTTCAACGGAATCATCTCAAAATATGATCTAGTTTCAAATGTCGTTATAATACATGGGTGTGCCAAATTTCAAGTGAATGTCTCAATATTATTTCGTCAGCCACTTCAGTAATACAGTGGGGGTGGTGGGGGGTTGAGAACTTTTATTTAAAAAATCTAAGGCCTTTTCCTCTAGTAGATCAATTCAATAGGCTTCTGTTCTGATAGTAGACGAGGCGATTAAAAAATCAAGTGATTTCATTAAAAAATGTGATTTCATGAGTCAAACAAATTGTACACGATTTTTGACTTTTCGACAACTCCCATAGTTTTTCTCATTTCTCAAAATGGCGTCTCGATCCAACCAATTATTGACACAGCAAAAGTAAAATATCCCAGTTGTGTATTTCATATAGTTTTTAGAAACTCTATGCATTGTGAATCTCAAGGCAAAATTGAATTAAAAAATTCAATATACAGGGTAACTTGAAAATATAAGTTGCTGTATCGATGTAATTTTTGTACTTTGTATTTCACTTTAAAAAGGGGGAGTTTTGATATACTAGAATAAAGTATTGTTTAATAATCTAGCAAAATGTTGTTATTTGATGTAAATGATGAGGTTCAAAAGTGAAAAGCTTTTTGGCTTATATCAGAAATGGTGCTCATTTTTTTATTACTGAATTTACAAACGTTAAACAATACTTAATGTGGTTTTATCTCACCTGGTTTGTAATTGTTGGAACCAACTTAATTAAATATATGTTTTTGTACGTGATATGTTAGAAAGTAGTGTTTGTTTTTCCTAGTCGTAAGGTCTAGTCAAATTTATACTGTCGTTTTTGTTGCGAATTTAAGTAATTTTTACAAATGGGGGTTATCTGTTGAAGAATTTAATGTGTGTTAATATTGGAGAGTTTTTAAGTAGATTGTTAGGTTTTTGAAGCTTTATACATTTGTAACTGCTTTTATAATATTGAAAAAATATACAAATTTTTTATCTATATTGTGTTTTTGTCAAACAAACTTTCAGCCACACGATATTTGGAAGGAAAAAAGGTACAATAAGAGTGTTTAGATTGCATGCTTAACTTTTTATTTGCTAGATAATAATCTTTTGTTTGTTGCTGACATTTTTACAAATTTTTTAACACATTTTTATTTACCGAGATTGAGCTGATTTTATGTGTTTTTAATCATCTATTATTGAATAATTCAAGATTTGTTTTTGTGTAGACATTTTTTTATTTATCTTTTGTCTTTGTGTGTTCTTAATATTCCTAAATTTTTCTCGAACTCGTAAAATTGGCTGAGTGGAAATTTTCATACTAAAAATCACAATATTAGGAATAAGTAATTGCTTTTTGCAAAACCCAGTTATATGATAGAAATTAATTTCATTTTATAGCTAACTCTGATCACTGAACGTAAGAAATATTGAAGCTTCTGAAATTTATTTCATTGATAAAACTGGGCTCCAAATTTTGCTATTTTCATTTTTGTTTCTTAACTAAACATTTTCTCTTTTGTAGGTACGGGTCGTTTTGCCATGAATGTTCTGATGGATAAAATAAAATCGGAACCAAGAGGTATGCAAATTAGATCACAATATTTAAATTTTTTGCTTGACATCATGCTAGGCAGTTTAAAAAAAATCATGCATGACTTACAGTTGGAATCGCAAATCTTGTTGTACACGTCATCTTTTATATACATTTTTATAAAAATTCCGAATTAACAACTTTTACAAATTTATTGATAACCAGCTAATTTTTTCAAGATCGCTTAATAGTAACATGTAGAATCCAATTTTCGAATTGTCTGACAAAATAGGTTTCCCGATTTTCCAGCACGACTCATAGAAATTTTTCGGAAGAAGTGGAGGGGGAATGCCTCGTTATCGAAAATTTTCTCTATAGTTGTAGATTAGGCATAATTAAGCCATACAAGAAGTTACAAGAGGATATGTATAAATTCATTTTTTGTACTCGGGCACCTAGACCATGTGTATATAAGCTTATTTTAACAACTATCGTATTCGCTTCTAGGCTAGGAATTTTATCTGCTACCAACGGAAATTATTTAAATGAAACCACGAAAAGAGGGAAATCCGTGGGAATGCTCTTAACTCATATTTGTGGCAAAACGGGATCGGTGGATTACAGGAAACTTTAAACACCACAATATTTAAATTGATAGAAAAATCTCATGTCTTTAATAAGTGAATTGATGACGTAAACGAAAAGATTCATGATTCCAACTATAGGTCTGTTTTTTTTTATTTGGTTTTTTATACAGGGTGGTCCATAGAGCAGCAGTGGATATCCGACATTAAAATATTCAGATTTAGCTTTCTACTTACTAACGGAGATACGGAGTGTTAAAGTCAATATTATATTTTTGATTTCCTCACATAACTTTTTCAAGTATTGGTTCATACCAGGGATTGTTTATTTAGAAAAAAGCAGTAACATTACAGGTAGATAAGTTAAGCATACATTCACTTCTTGGGAGCAGATTTGAAGAATTTCAACGGTTATGTGAGAAAATTATAACTTTAACACCTTATGTTTCTCTTAATACTAACTTTTGAGGTAAGATAAATCGCAATATTTTAGTATCAAAAATCCACTATTCCTCCATGGAGCATTACTTACGGACCATTCTATATACAGTGTGTAACAATTGACAATCACCAAGGGTCGGAATTTTTCACCGTTAACTTGACTTAATATTTAATTTTTCAAGAAATATTATATAACAATGTTATGTTTTGACAATTGTGGGTTTGAATTTCTCTCTTTATGTTATGCCTATTTATAACATTAGCATAATACTACCTTTTGTATTTCTGTAAAGTTATTTTATTAAGTAGATACTTTTAAAACAGCTAGCAATCAGTTATAGATAATTCTCTTGCAAAACCTTCCCTGTCTAAAAGCATATATCTCACACGTCAGTGACTAATAAAATAAACCTGTTTTTATTACTTTACTTCGATTCCTACCACGACCACTTAAGTAGGCTCAATAATAGAGACACTTCTTATTGAGCCTACTGAGGTAAAAGTCGTGACGTGATCAGTTCTTTTCACAAATTTGCACAACACTAAACGTGGTTACACAGCCTCTCCTTTATCTAAACCCCATAAAAGGGTATTAATTATTTGGTGGCTTGTATTTATGTTGAAGATATTCTCCAGCTTTTTGTCACATTCTTCTTTAAGATAGCCTTTCCGAAGATATGATGCATATACAGTGTGTCCCAGGATAGATGTAACAAGAGGTGTAACGGACCAAAAATTTTGTAATTTTGGAATGGTATTTGGGGATTGAGTCCTGCTTGTTGTAAAACTAAAGTATACCAGAAATGGCGTGATTTGGTGTTCTATAAGCAAAGTTGTAAAAATCACCACTAATAAAGTACCCTTATTTTTTCAAAATATGAAAAAATTCCACTAAGAAAAGTTATTTAGAATGCAATTTTATACCTCTGTACCAAATTTTAGGAGTATAAAATTATTTTTTGAAACTTCCCATTTTTTGCGAATTAAGAGTTGAATTCATATTTAAAGTTGTGTAGAAGCAGATGTCAATCATCTCAAAAAGTAGGCTATTGGTAAATAAAGAATTGAATATACGAGATGTAAGAAGGTATAATGTTAATCGAACTAATTGTAAAACAAGAAACAATTACTAACGGAAGATTAATAGATTAATGAGATTTAAAAATTATAATAAGCAATAAATGTCAAAAACATAACAGATTCACAAACAAATTAATTATTGATCAATACAAAACAATGTTTACACTATTTTTATTATTCGACGTAGCTACCACCCACATCCACACACATTTCGATCCTTCGCCTGAAGTTCTTAAAACTGTTTCGAATATGATCTAACGGTATGAAGCTTACGGCATTTGTAATTCTCTGCTTCAATACTGCTGCATCATTAGGAAGTGGTTCAGCGTAAACCAACTGCTTGAGGCGACCCCATAAAAAGAAATCCAATATTGATAGGTCTGGGAATCTCGCCGGCCACTTGATCGGTCCATTCCTGGCAATCCAATTTTCTCCAAAATTTAAATTCAACCACCGATTAACCATTTCTGTGGAGTGGCCAGGGCAACCATCATGTTGAAAATGAACTAAAGGCATATCTCTTAAAATATTTAAATGTTCTTCAGAAAATCTTTCAAGAAGCTGTAAATAAGTGTGCTGGTTTAACCTTCCCTCAATGAAATAAGGTCCAATAACTCCAACGTGATGAGAAATGGCACACCACACATTCACTTTTTTATAATATTGTCTTCTACAATGAATTCTAAAATTTGGATTTTTAGAAGCCCAAAACCGATAATTCTGAGATGAAACAACACCATTGGTTGTGAATGTGGATTCATCTGAGAAAATTATGAAATGATAAAAAAAATCTGTCTTCCATGATTTTTTCTCCAATGGTCAAACAAAAATCCAACATATGGCCGTCATCTCCCTCTTCAAGCGTTTGTTTAAAATTTGCTTTATATGCCTTAACTTTCTTTGCCTTGTAAATTCTTTGGAATTCAGACTTGCTAATATTAATAAGAGCTGACCTCTCTCTTAGTGGCATCCTAGGATTTTCTATAACAGAGGCATGAGCTATAATAGCCCCAACATTGTCTTCATCATATGCTTTTGTTTTTCTTTTCATGTTAAGAACACTACCAGTAGCCAGAAACTTTCTAATTGTTCTCATAGCCTGAGTACGTGACAAAGCAGTGTTTGGAAATTTCAAATTAAATTGGCTTACCACTTCTCTTAGCGAGTTTTCACCGCCAATTCCGTAGCATTGCACAATATAAATTTTTCCGCGCACTGTGAGTACCATTTTCACATAATTTCTTATGCTTGGTTCGTTAATTTGAAACAGAAATTAAGCATAATGTTGACTACGTTTGACAGATATGTCAATAATAAATGATAAATGTGTATCCACTGCTTTTCTCATAGCCTACTTTTAGCTTCTACATAACTTTAAATATTAATTCACAAAATAGTATATTAAAGTATGAGTGAATATTAAGGTCTTTAAAACACGCGATTTTTTGAGCACGACGGCGCAGCCGTCGTGTTCTAACATTGATTACTTAAATAGAAAAGCAGATTCGCGGTTAATACCGCAAAAATTCCTGTCAGATCAATAATTAAAAAGTTGACATTTTGACTCGGGTTGTAGTTGTTGCCACGGTAACCTTTAAAACACGCGCGTTTTTAAAAGTTGGATTTAAACACTCTGAGGCGTACTTTATAGTATATTATGTAACAAGTTTTATAAATGTCATTTTAGTCACGAGTTTTATTAATCGCGAGCGACGCATAGCGGAGCGAGTGTTTAATAAAATGAGTGACTAACAAGTTTATAAAACGTGTTGCATACTATACTTTTTCTACGACAGCAAATATCTAAATAAAAAATTTGGAAGTTATTTTAATATTTCATTTATTAACGTATCAATAACATGGTAACAGTAAAACAAAATTACTTGTCTCTTGTCACAACGCGTCAATTTATTTTGACAGATTGATGACAAGAATTACTGAAAACTAACTTGATTTTTGCCATTAAAATATCTAGAATTAACCTCAGCCGTGACTAATATCTCGTTGCTAAGTTCAGCCTGTGACTAAAATGCACGAAGTCACGGTTTGTCGAAAGCGTGTTTAAAGGATTATTTAGCGTCATAGAAACGTATACGATAAACGCCATTTTAAAGATGTAGAAAAGTAGAAAAAAATAAGTAAAATAGGGTACCAATAAAAAAAAATAATTTCTATGCAGTTTTAATTGAATGGTTCAAAACAAAATACTAATTTATTGAAAAAATGGGAAGTTTCAAAAAAATAATATATTCCTGAAATTTGGTATAGAATTGCATTCTAAATAACTTTTCTTCGTTGAATTGTTTCTAATTTTGAAAAATAAAGGTACTTTATTAGTGGTGATTTTTACAGCTTTGCTTATAAAATACCCTGTAGAACACCAAATCAAGTCATTTTTGGTATACTTTAGTTACAACAAGCAAGACTCAATCTCCAAATACCATTTCCAAATTCCAAAACTGGTCCATTACACCTCTTGTTACATCTATCCTGGGACAAACTGTATATAGTAGCTTTAAACTCGTGTATTTTTCTAAAAATGTCAGACGAAATCATGAAATTCATTAAATCCAACTTGAAAATAATAGTGAAGGCTTCCGACCCGTGACGATTACACAAAACACAATTGTATGATCAAGAAACTTTTATTATAATTCACAAATCACTGCAAATGTTAACTTATCTGCTCATTTTTTTTTTGATATATAAATACCTAGTTCAAGATAATTTAGGTTTAGAATAATTTGCAAATAACATTTAAATCGTGCCATTTTCTAAATTTGAAAACGCCTTTTTAGACTCTGCATCTTCACCGTACAGTCTCAATCCCTACGGCGGTATCAGCCCAGGATATGCCCCCAGTCTATCACCGCAATACAGTATTTCATTGGGGCCCACCACACCCATGGAATACCACTATAATCCGCAGTCGAATAATCCCAACTTGCCCGGAAACAGCCCTCAGCCCCAATTGTGGAACAACCCGTCGGCATCGACAAGTCCCCAACAGCAGGAATGGAACATCATCCCTTCCACATCGACCGAACCAAATGTTGCAACTCCAGCAAGTAATATTTTACTAGATCTCGACAGCCGAGAACTGAACATCAATTCTGACGAGATTGTAGACGCAATACGGACAATGCCTCCAATGGCCCTTCCCGAAATAGAAAATTTGTCGTTCTCGGATGTCGCACCGACCCAAGACCATAACATGACGGATAGCTTTACCAGGCTGGCTAACAATACAATCGACAGCCTCTGTCAGCTGAACAATATGTATCCATCACAGCAATAGTTTAGTTTGAGAAACTGTGCGTTAACATTCGAAACTTCATACTTAGTTTATTTGATAAACAGACGTGAGGTTTAATTTTTATTCTGTTATAGGAATTGTCTTGATTTTAATCGTTGAGGATCGCCAAGTGAACTTGTAACTTGATATTATCCAGATATTTTATCCTAATTATGTTTGTAAATAGTAAAAGTACTTCTAAAATGTTGTTAATAGGCTTAGTGTAACTGTACGTTTTTATAAGTTGAGTATTTCTGTGATCAACATGTCAAATAATTGTCTTTTTTACAAACTATTACTTTGTACAAAGTTTTTTTATATCGTTAAATTTTATTAAGATAATTATATTTTATAGTTTTAAAAACATATGTATAGTAATTTGTACATATTGAATAAAAATATATATTGTTGTAGTTAATTTCCCTGAGTTTCTTGACTGCCCAGGTAGTGACATTCAAATAGTAACATTTAGCGACGTATACTTGACTGTATGGCATATATAAATTTAGATTCAGGGAAAAGTATAAAGTGACGTGGATATCTTCATCAGAGGGCCCATTTTCGTTAGTAACAACACTACTATAGGATATATATACTTATATGTCGATGTATAATCTCTCATAAGAGTATTATGTGGGCTGTATGCCATTTTAAGTTACTAGAAAATAAGCAGCTAATTATAGGTTAGGTTTCTAACCTCGAAAATAGTAATTTTAATTAGTAACAATGATTTAACTTCTTTGTGCACAAAGTGTAATACAAACTAAGTGGATTAATTTAGTGTTGGTTCTTTGCAAAAAAATTATATACAGGGTGTGTTAGGAGTATGGGCAATACTTCGGTATGAAATTCCCTTTCAGAGCTATTCACGTTCAAGGTTAAATCATGAAGGAGTGTTTTGCTGTTAGTTTTCACAGTGATTAATTAATGGTAATGAAGTTTTGAGGGTACAGGTGCTTGTCTTTAATTCAGAGTTAAGATGCATTTCATATCTTGTTTAGGAAGCCAGGGGTGCAAATGCTTTTTACACCAACATTTTCATACATTTTTTAAATGTCCAGTTACATTTTTATATTGAGCAATTTTTCAACGAAAAAATGGCGTTCGACATGAATAGAAACTTCTTTTCGAGAAAAATGGATTTTAATGATGTCGAATAAGAGTATTTTTTTTTTAGAAAAATATTTAACGAACTGAAAAATGTCACAGCTTAAAAATTAATTTAGGGGTAAAAAGCATTAAGGGTATTCTTTTAGTTTTCCATTTAAGTGTGCCATGACGGTTCCGATTTATTATCAATGACCCATGTAATGCTACAAAAATCGAAATCTCGTTAAACATACTAAATTACGTGATTTATGAGCAAATAAAATTTATAAAAATTGTTTTTGGGGCAAACCTCAATTTTTTCAAATGGAAGTCATATCGGTACCGTGGTACCATTTATTAGTACTATTAATGTCGTATTAAAATGTGCGATAAATACAAACGAAATTACAGCTATAAGAAAATACAGTTTTATTCTAATTACCTTGTACACATAAGGTGGTTTTGGAATACAAAAAATTAACACAAAACGTTACAACAGTTGTTCAAAGTGCCATCCATTAACGTCGATGCACTTCTGAACTTGCATAGTTGTTTCTCGAAGAACGTTCGCCAATTGCTGGGCCATTATGCTATTAATGCTCGTTTTACTCGTAGCTCCAGGTCTTCACGGGTTGTAACGGCGGTTGCATAGACAATATTTTTTAAATTACCCCAAACAAAAAAATCAAGGGGTGTTAAATCAGGTGACTTTGGAGGCCACCTCACAGGACCATTCATCGAAATTACGTTTTCTCCGAATCTCCGTTGAAGGTAATCAATTACTATCGTTGAATTATGGGGAGGAGCGCCATCTTGTTGGAAATACATTCCCTGTCCTATATTTAAAAGTAACTCGTCTAAAATGTCCTCAATCTCATTTTCCAGGCATCTCAAGTATCTGGCACCAGTCAAAGGTCCTGCAAGTATTATTGGATCAATGATTCTACTACCGATTATTCCTAGCCAAACATTGAAACCGAACCGCACTTGAAAGTTACCCTCCCGTAATAAATTTTCTTGTGACCAATATTTTGTATTTTGTCGGATAAATAATTCCAAATTTGTAAACCTTGACTCGTCCGAAAATAAAATCAATCCCAAAATATCATTGTTTGGCTGCATGTTATTAAACAAAATCCAAATGCAATATTCCATCCTATGTTCGTAATCACTTTCGTACAAATGCTGGTGCAATTGGTATTTAAAAGATTTATAGTGGTATTTGTGCAAAATTCGGCTTACTGTTCGGTGACTGATGTTCAATTCAAATCCAACTTGCCCTAAAGAAAACAGTCTTATCAACTTCTATTCGAGCCAAAACATGATTTCCGTTCCTTCGTCAATAATGAAGTTTTCTTTGGGATCATTGTTGGGCTCTCTTTGGAATTGGTTTTCAACACGTTTAAAATAATTTTTCGCTGGACATTGTCTATCAGGATATCGTCGGCCATAAAGATCCATAGCTGCAATTGCACTTTTTCTAATTTTCCCGTAAATAATTACATGTCCACTTTTTCATCCCTTGTATAAATTTGCGGCATTTTGAACACGATTAACAAGAATTTTAAACAAATTTTAAAGACAGTAAAAACACCGTTAAACCAACAAATGTTTGACAAGCTAAATATTTCATTGTTTTCAAAGCCACCTTAGTTACTTTAATAAAAACAAAATTGTGTTTTCTTATTTTCTTTTAGCTGTAATTTTGTTTGTATTTATCACACATTTTAATACGACATGAATATATTCCTTATTAATGGTACTAATAAATGATACCACGGTATTGATATGGTTCCATTTGAAAAAATCAAGTTTTGCCCCAAAAACAATTTTGGTGAATTTTATTTGCTCAAATCACGTAATTTAGTGCTTTTAACGGAATTTCGATTTTTGCAGCATTACACGGGTCATTTAGAATAAATCGGAACCGTCATGGCACACTTAAATAGAAAATTAAAAATTAAACAAAGAGTGGATATTCTCAATAAATAAAAATTAAATTCGTGAAATGTAGAGGAGTAAACCAACGTTTGTGTAAAGCCAGTGCCACACGATGTGTTAAAATGTCACCTAACATTGGACACGTAGTTTCTCTCTTTGTTTGAAGAATAATGGCCATATACGATGCGACAAACTATTACAGTTCGATCTCTCCATATATTTACTGCGCATAAACCTCAAAACTGTGCTGCTTATACGTATAGATGGGAGAGCGGGGCGTGTTAAGTTTGGTAGAAAATGTTAAATAATAATTTTACAACTGGCGCCATTCCCATCCGTGCATGTCGTCTTTGCGCACTTGATCTGGTCTAGAGCATTAATAATTCACAGATTTCGCAATCCTTGCAATCATCGGGACATTGGAAATGATAACTATACATAAAACATAAAGTTTTTCAACTTTTTCACGAAATAGCACGATCCACTACACCGCTGTATTTCCACCTTAAATGAATACTGGTAACTTAAACCCCTGTGATATATGCAACCCATGTTTGCGTATATCAGCAGTTACATATACGCAGTGGCATATCTGCTAACTCTGCCAAGGCTGCCATCCTGACCTGGGCTGAATTTAAAACAATTCAACACTGGCTGGAACTACCAGGTTTATTTCACTCAAAGGAGTTTATATATTTATATAAAACTATTAGAGTTAAATAGGCTACACCTAAGAACTCTAATTGGCCTATACACTGGGCACTGCAGACTAATAAATCATCACCTACATAGAATTGGACTGGTGGAAAACACCGAATGCCGTCTATGTTTGGAGGATGATGAAACGGCAGAACACGTTTTGTGTACCTGTCCTGCAGCAGAAAGAACCAGGTTCTCACTTTTTGGCAAAGGGCAACTGGCGCCAGAGGACCTGGACAGTTTCTCACCCAAGATTATCGGCTTTATAAAAAAGCTGAATCTGTTGGGTGAACTATAACTAGGAGTGAGCCACAATAGACCTGATGGTCGCAGTGGAGGATCTGACAAGAGCCCACTTACGTGTCAACTTAACCTACATATACGCAGTCTCACTCGACCGCGACACCGCTGTATTTCCACCTTAAATGAAAACTGGTAACTTGACCCCCTGTGATATATGCAACCTATATTACATTTGCGTATATCAGCCGTTGCATTGACAGTCTTAGTCGTCCGCGACACATTACTTTAAAATAAAGAGATGTTATTATTGTCACTCAATTTGTACAACAGACAACCTATATCAGTTAGTTGCAATTCTAACACATCATTTATTTGCAAGCAGGCACCTATTTGTAGCAAGCTGTACACTTTTGTGTTCTACCGTCAGCATCGCTGTACAACTTTTAGGTAATCTCCCGACACGGTAGGTAATGTAATTGGCAAGCGCAGCAGCCTAATCGATAGTATATAGCGCAGCCTTTTCGGCAGCCGTGTACAAATTTTTACTTGAATAATATAAAGTCATACATTTTCAGTCTATGACGTCAGACGCGGATGTTATGTAATAAATTTAAGTAGTCAGGTCAAGTTTTAATTCGCTACTTATTGATTAATCAGTAAACATTAAATTCAATCGCAAAATAAACCATCTGCCAAGGATATCTTCGAACAAAAATAATTTAGTGTCACTGTGTTGGCCAGTTTATTAGCATTTTCTAGCTCGAGCAGTGTATATGTAGATGAGCGTACAAATCACAGGTACAAAAATATCGGATGCGTATAGTGGATTCATAAAAAATAAAATCAATTACAACAAATCTCAAGAGTAAGTGAGCCTACTGGTCTTCTCTATACTGTGCGGCGACGCGACACCGCTGTCTTTTGACCTTGAACAAAAACTGGTAACTCTACCCCATATACGAAAACAAACATTTCCAATGTTAAAACGAAACCAAATCCCATTTTTTCTACATAGTTTACATAAGGAGTGAGTGTACTGTATATTTCTCTACTGTTCTAATTTGGAGTTAATAACTATCTTCGTCCATTTCGTCTTCTCTGTCTGTCTGTCATCTTTTGTTAACACCCTACTCATCGGTAAAGGTGAAGTTCTGGAAATTCTGAACACACTACTGTTCAATTTGTACTAATTATTTTCAATAGGTGCCGCCATGGTCTGTACAAAAAATTTTCCTTTATTCCGAAAAAAAGTGACAGATACGTCAAAGTTTGATAATTTATCAATTTATCATCTGTTAGTTTACAATCTAATATATTTTAAATTAATAAATGATTTGTATTAGTAAACATGCAAGTGGACGAACTTCCTGCTGTAGATCCCAACGTAGATTTAACGCAGGTAAGTGACTGAACAATGGGAAATAGAGTATTTTTTTTGTTAAGTGATTAAAACAATTAACAAATCAATTTTTTTTTACCTAGATGTTACCCATTCAACAAAAACGTACTATAGCGTTTGTTAATCATTTTATAATGAAAACGGTGTCTTATTTAAATAATTTTGCACAATCTTGTGAATCTCGGTTTATGGAATTCGAATACAAAATGCAGAAAATCGAAGCCTCACTACTCATACTTGAGTCGCAAGTAAGTATAAAAGGCTTAAAGGAATAATTGTTTAGTTTTCCTGTATTGCCCATTCGCCGATAAAATGTGATAAGTGATTATGTTTGTTTATTGTTTTTATAGTTATCGTCTATATCGGGATTAGACAATTTAGAAAAGGGTGTTACTAGTAACCAAACTAGTGCTGATACCGCAACAGATATTAGTAAATTAGATCTCCCCGATATAGGCACAAGCCAAGAAACTGATTTGGAAGAAACGACTACGGAGAGTAGCCCAAAAATAGAAGAACAAACAGGTGTCAAAGCGTGTGATGATCCTAGATTTAAAAAGTTTTTCAAGATGTTGCAGTTTGGTGTTCCACAACCAGCTGTCAAATTGAAAATGCGAAACGAAGGGGTGGATCCGAATATACTAGAGTAAGTAGTTTTACTTATATCCTTTGACTATTGGTTTAGGTATCACCTAAACTTGTTTGCTTCATCAGCTAAATAATAAGAGTTTTACCCTAATGTTTAGAAGAGCGGCATTAGATATAGAAGTTGAAAATAATGTGCACGAGTTTATTTTACGAATTAATCTGCTGTTTTCTCTAAAGAAATTGTAAAACTTTAACTTAGTTTAAACATGACCGGAAAAAAAAGATATACACTTACCTGAAGTTACCAACAAAGCCAACAATTTAACAAATTAAAATCTATTACGAAAGATTTTGTGTTAGTAATAGTACCTATATTATTTAACGAGCGATACAGTAAGTAATAACTTACGCAGATGGAGTTTGCACCACGAGCCGCAGGCGAGTGCTGTAATTCATTAAATGAGTTATAACCATTATCGCAAGTTGAATACTATACTCTAATCTACGATTATAACAATAAATTTTAACATATTTCATCTTCACTCATGGAGTTCATCTTTTTTGGCACAATTATTACTTAACTTGATTCGACAACGTCCAAACTATTCAAACATGTCAAATCGCCTTCTTCCCCTCAGTAATAATGGACCATTCTATTTTACTTTGTGCGTTAGATCGATTGGACAGGCTAAGCATGAAGTTAAAGGTGATTGGCTGTACGCAGTGATTTATAATAAATCACTCGTGAGTTGTTATAAATCACGCCATTTATTTATATATACTATTGCTTGTTCAAGAGCAGTTTATTAATTAATATATAATCTAATAAGATAATAGATAAACATTTTTACTAAATATGATAATTTGACATGTATTTAAAAAAAATTGTGCCTAAAAATAACTTTTCCGCAGCGTACCACTTTCTCTGTCTTTAAGTTGCTCTCAGATATTAATTAAAAAAATACGCGATAAACCTTGTTAGTGTTTTTAAACTAAAGGATGTATATTCTACGAAGGCGTAGAGGGACACGTATATGAATTTTTATGTTTTCATAAGAAAAATTATTAATTCCGTGATACGTAAAATTAATTATGAAATAGTTATTTCCTCGTTACGTAACATGGAATTAAGTATCAAATAATTATTTCTTCGATACGTAATACCGAATTGCGGCTGAACAAGTTTGTGTTTGCTGTTTTCTTCAGTCGAAAGAAATCAGTAATTCTGTGTTACATAACGAAGAAATAATTATTTCATAATTAATTCCTTGGAATTAATAATTTTTGTTATGAAAACATAAAAATTTATATTCGCGTCCCTTCTACGCTTTCGTAGTATTCTACCTTTAATTCATCTACTGATACTAATAAAGCATCAGTGATTTTCGTTGGCTCGATTGCATGAATGTAAATATGCCAGAAATGCATCTCAATCTCCTCCGTACTTCGGTTGAACTACAGCTACAATCATCCCATTTTTTTAACCAGCCCGATTTTAGCTGAAAATGTGGCATAAAAAATTGTAGGAACACGTTTCGAAACATTTACTTTTTGAGATATATCTACTTGAAGACGATAAACATGATTTAGATGTTAGTTAATCATATATAACTTGTGCGTTAATCATGATGAGAAGATAAAAGGTAAGTTGTTAGCTGCTGTTATCAGGTGTCCATGTGATTCATGGCATGATATAAGTTTAAATTTCGGATGCCCACAATAAATAGCCGATCAGGAAGCAGCAATAGATTTATGATTTTAAATAATACACATTTTTAGTGAAATATAGTTCTGTATAGTCTGATGTATCTTTAGATGACATTATTTTTAAAATCAAATCAAAACGCCTAATAGTACAAGAGCTATCGTGCAGTTATCTGACACTATTTGTGTTTGTATCTGCTACCCTGTTAGGTAGCACACATTTTTCACTTATAACCAATTACAGGTCAGTTTTTAGGAGGTTCGACACACGATCCTTCTGCGTCTAGTATGTAGTAGTAGTGAATCTTTTGTTTTAGAAATATACAATCAAGTTTAAACAAGGTGATAAGATCATCATATTTTTATGACCCATACTGGAAATACTTGATGTTAGACAATAACTTTCATTTGTTTATTCTCCATGCATAGATAATAAATAAATAAATTCCTATAATAAATGTGAGGTCAGATAAGTGAACCACACAGATGAGATGGCACCTAAATAGTAATTTTTGTGGCTTATCTTAAGACAATTTTATAAGATTTGGTTATAGATTTTACATTATTAAGGTTTATTATTTTTTATAATGTTAACTAAAATTAATTTTACAGTGTCCGAATTAAGACTGTAACACCCCTGTAACTTTTTCAGTTTTTGTTTGATTTAAGTCAAACTGGCTTCAAAGCATAAAAGTGATTATAAGTTCTAAGTATGACCACAGATCATTTATCTTCAAATGATGCAATATTAAATGCCAAAAGATCATATATTAGGTATTTTTTTTATGAAACAATTTTATCAAGAAAAGTTGGTGAGCATAGCTTGAACTCAAAGTTGGGTTCATTTGAAAGATGTTGAATATGTGAGGAAAAAACTTTTTCCTAAAATATCATTTAATACGAAGGACCACTCTTATGGAAAAATTGAGTCTCTGCGAAATTATGTACATTTTTATCATGTAGTATATTTTTATCTCATGAATAGAAGTCTCACGATCTCAAATAATGAAGTTTTTGGGTTATGGGCTGGTCAAAGGAGGTGGGTAAATATTGACCTTTTTTTCACCCATCGCAATCATGATTGAGCCATTTTGTATTTATTTTTAGTTCAAGTGTTCAACATTCTGTTTAGATAAAATTGATATAAAATATCCTACCGTAAGTTGCCTTAACCTTTTAACTGCTCCAGACGTATAAATACGTTTTGTTCCAAACTGTTCCGGGCGCTTATATACGTTTCTCCAGAAAAATTATTTAGAGCGGTAGACTGCTATAAACGTACACATACGATAAGTCAGGACATGAATTAGAGCCAATTGCAGCAGAACAGTTCCATTTTTGTGGGAAGAGTATAGGCACGGGCTTTCGCAAGTAGAGATGGGCTGTTTTGTAGATAAGTAAAGGATTACTGTGTTCAAGTAGTAAAACTGCCGTAGGGTTGGCACGGTTCTGGGAGGTAATGCCTCAGTGAAAGGATTGAAAATGTATCAAACAGAGTATATTTGTTAGTTCTATATTTTCGACGTTTTTTAAACTTTCAATGACATTTCATTATAAGGCGCTCAATGAACCACAATTAATTTACACTTAGAAAGAAGCTTATAAACTCTACTATTATAAGAAAAAAATTTGTATTGGTTCATGGTACGCTTTATAATGAAATGTCATTGAAAGTTCAAAAAAACATCGAAAAAGTTAGAGAACTAACAAATATGCTCTGTTTGAGACATTTTTAACCCTTTCACTGCGGCATTACCTCCCAGAACCGTACCAACTGTATGGCAGTTTTACTACTTGAACACTGCAATCCTTTACTTATCCACAGAACATCCCATCTCTACTTGTAAAAGCCCGTCCGCCTATACTCCTCCCACAAAAATGGTATCGCTCTGCTGCAATTGGCTCTAAGTTCATGTCCAGACTTATCGTATGTGTACGTTTATCTGCCGCTCTAAATAATTTTTCTGAAGAAACGTATATATATGCCAGGAGCAGTTTAGAATAAACATATTTATACGTCTGTAGCAGTTAAAAGGTTAATGCAACTTACTGTAGGATATTTTATATCAATTTTATCTAAACATGATGTTGAACACAACCTAAAAAGAAATATAAAAGAATGACTCAAATAAAAACTTTTTATTTTCATGATTGTGATGGGTGAAAAAAGGCCGATTTTTACCCACTTCCTTTTTTTAAGCCACTATGTCTCCCTCCATATTTAAACTTTAGATGGTTTGCACTTCTCCCTTTGCTTGAAGGGAAGTATACCAAATCAACTCATTCACTTCGTTACTTATATTAGTTGAAATCAAACCTTCGCCCATAGGCGTAATTTGGGGCAGAGCATTAAATTATTTAAGGCAAATCTGGTGAATTCCAAAATTATTCCAGAAAGAATAATAAGTATGACAATTACGCCAATCACGTCGAAGGTTTTCAATAAAATTAGGCAGGGGCAGGTCACGACTTTGTGGGGCCTCTGGCTAAATTTTGAGGGGGGCCTTTTTGGAATTCTCGTAAATCGCAGACAGGCGGTGATGCTCAGGGGATAGTGAGGTCAATACTCGCAAAATCATAGGCAGGTGAGGCACGTCTATGACCATATAGTATACATCAAGGTCTAATGGGTTTGGGGTTTCTTTTCTAGGAGAACGGTTTGCTTAGGTTGTTTTACTAATTTTTATATCAGTTTCTAAAACCTGGTTAAAATTTAAATTTTTAGTGAAACTTATTTTTTAATAACAATTTTATTAACAAATCATAAATAACGCGACTTTCGATTCCAAAATACTTCTATCATAGAGTATGGGTTAATACAAAAAATGTCTTATACGTGTTAATAACATATATAAGACTTTTCCGACATAACATAATGTCATGCCGGAAAGATTTATTGTTTAAAAGTTGTTAACGTTTAACATTGAAAAAATGCGATTTTTACCTTTTTGACCTTTAGTAACTTTTGAATGAAAAGAAATTTTTAGATTCTGCTAAAATAATCGGAAACTTCAACTTCAAAATGCCAAGATTTATAAAAATTACATCAATGGTTCCAAAATTGCCATGCTTACTATTCCGAGATTGCCTTGTTAGAGATATGGTCTGTAAACGCCAAAGCATTTCAGAATCTAAAAGTTTCTTTCTGTTACAAAGTTAATAAAGGTAAAAAGGCTAAAAAGCGCATTTTTTTCAATGTTTATACGTTAACAACTTTTTAAACAAACCTTATCGACATAACATACATGACTTTTTTCTTGTTTTGACTCATACTTTATGATAGAAGTGGTTTGGAATCGAAAATCGTATTATTTACAATCATCTGGGGAACATTCGCACAACCATTCGGTGAACGATCGCCAAATCTTAGTTTTTGCACGAGCCTTATTTACCAAATAGTTTTTTCACACCACTCACTTCCCCTCTATTGAGTTAAATGTTACCTTCTGAAGTGATAAACTTGCTTTCCCTCGGTCGTTTGGGTTTATAGGGTTATCGTTTAAGAATTACATGGTTTGCTTTACTTCCATCTATTGGGTTATCTGTAAAAAATTCCTACCTATCCAATAAAAATGCTGAAATTGGGCCTATGCCTTCACCCATACTTCATGTAGCTTGATACATAATATAGCCTATGATAATCTCGAAAGTCAAATCATTGTACAGTGAAATTGTTAAAATTCATCTAGTAGTGTCGCAGGTTACCAGTTGTGTACAAAAAACTTCTCTTTATACTGTAGGTTGTTGTAGTAATACACCATATTTTAATTCTATATGTTAAAAATTAGCAAAAAGTGAGTAGGTGGTTTCACCGTCTCAAATATTCCTCATATTATCGTATTTTCAAATAGTAGCCAATTCTCTACCAAAAATGTCCTTTCAATGCAAAATTTCTCGTTAAATTATTGTCGTGATCTTGCGTCTACTTCAACCTCCGAAGTTCCTAATGAATGAAATATGTGCACTACTTCTGAATTTTATCTTATCTATTATCTTGTAGTAGATATATCTCGAAGAAGTACATTTATGTTTTTCTCTTACCAAAAGAAAGAAGCAACATTTAAGTCTATCCGAAAATAATTTGAAGCAGTTATTTTTTTTTAAAAACTGACAAATCCTTTACAAAAGTTTTTACATTACAAACAGTTTTACATTTTGATTGTCAAAGAAATTTCTTTTGTAATTATAAACGTTTGACTTTCGTAATATTAATATTGAAGTGTATGCATGAAGCAATGTATACGTTTCAATATAAATATCACATGAAATCACAATTTTTGTGATTTGACTCAAACATGATGTATGCGTAAACTTTGTTTTGAAAAACTAATATCAAAATGGAATATTTTGTGCAATGTAATAACCGTGTACTCGGTATTTCTATTTGTTTCATAAAAATATTTCTCTTCTAACTTACGTTACATGAAAAATTTCTTATAAATTTAGAAAACTAAATCACTAAAATTAAATTTACTAAATTTTCAGCAAACCTAACGATGTCATACCTGGTCTTGATCAAGATTCTTTAAAGCACTCCGCCTCGAATAATAGTATATCCAAATCGGACTAGATAATACTTTTAATTCAATTATTCTAAGAAATAAACATAATCTGTAACTTATCCTGTAAAAAATAATTATAGAAATAAAACGCCACTTTACATAAACCTTAGTTTTAATGTTAACGTTATAATAATATGTGTACGTAACTTAAAATTGGATCATTTGTCCCTTGCGTTTCTTGTCACCACCTAATTCAAAATGCTTGCAACGTTTGAGTGGAATCTGTTTGCGGTATTTACAGTCGGTGCATTCCATCCTCAATACAATTTTCTTGGTGGTCTTTGCCTACAAGAAAAGATGACGTTAAAAGTGAAGAGTAACGGTAAGTATAATATGTATTTACCTTCTTCCGGAAAATAGGTTTTGTTTGACCTCCAAAACCTTGCTGTTTTCGGTCGTAACGTCTTCTACCTTGGGATGCATGACGTTCCTTGGATTTCTTGTATTGTGTCACTTTATGTGGCTTGTGTACTTTGCATTTCTTGCAAAACGTACGACGTTGTTTTGGTACATTAACCTAGAACAAAGCGAAGAAAAGTCTTGGTAAATTTTAATTAGACACAGTACAAAATCGTGTAGGATAAATCCAAAACATTAACAAATAGTAATGTTGACAGCAACATAACCTCAAAACAAAAAACATTTTTCAAATACAATATGGTTACTGCCTTTTTGTTTTACAGCTAAGTTAATCAGCTATCCAAAAATAATGCCAAAATATTACTCAAAATAGTAGGATGATGATTGATTTTTAAAGTAAAACGAAAACTCACCATTTTGAACCTTTCACTCACGTCACCGAAAAGAATTATTGAAGAAGAAAGAGACAGAAAACGGATATACTCTGTAGCAAGTAATGGCGCTAATTTTAAACGTGGTTAGGTACTGGGATTGTCCATTTGGATTTAGCTTCGTCACTATCCCTACCTAGATTCCTTGCGTGCAAACCATTTTACCAATCGACAGGCGACAAATGTTCACATGATCTATTTTTAGTTAAATCATTGGAATGAATTGCCACACGACTTACGACTTTCAGAAACGGACATTTTTAATAATTTCTAGCGTATTCTAGGAAAGCCAGAAAGGGTTGGTCGTTAAACTTGTGAACGATGATAATGAAAAAAATCTATTAATAATAACGTCCACGTTTTGTATTTATTAATTTTCAGATAATTTTCTTCAAAAAGAAAGCAGCCTGGAAGTCATAAATGTTCAATGTTTTTGTTTAATACCTAGGTACATTTTTTTTTATTTGCATCGATTTCATAGGTTTTTTAATTACCTTTAATTGTCCGAGTTAAAGGAACTGATTAAGGCGTGAATTTACTAGAACATTGTTATAAAAGTCTCCGTTTACTACGTGACGAACTCCTCAATTTACAGGAAAACCTACTTGACGTTGCTTTAATTAAAACATTCTACTTGCATGGCGAGCACACTGGAAAGTGTATGGAGTGAGATGGACATATTCACCCAACTAAAATGCATTTAATCTTTATTAACAAAAAAATGATATACCTACCTAGTTATAGGAAAACTAAAAAACAAAAGCATACCTACCTAATACAAATATTACCTATTACCTACATCAATGGTGTTTCCAAGGCTCAAGAAAATGATGAATAAATGCCTATGTGACTGTTTCGCCGGCATGCGTATGTTTTGATAAATGAGCAATAATGTTCATGGAAGATCTCTTTATAAATAAACCTGCCCTTCACTGATCTATTTATTTTATTTTCCTTAAAACTTGAGTCAATATACCTACTTGATACTTAAGACATAATAGATAGGACTGAAACAGATACAGTATCCAAATACCCATCAAAACATTAGAAGAAACAATTTTCCGATTTATCTAATTAATAATTGTGAATTGATTTGTAAATTTCTATTTTTATCTTACGAGTTTTCTTCCAAAATATGAGTCAAAAACTAATGGGTCAATGATCATGATGGAATCAACGTAAAAAAGATATTCTCACGAATAATTGCTAAAATGCCATTAGTTCAGCTATTAGTGACAATAGTGTCCCAAAAAGAGAAATTCAATAATTTCATTGGGAATTTTTGAATAGCGCCCCTGGCGGGAGCATATATGAAATAGAAGCTTAATCTCGTAGCAGAATCAAAAACCCGAAATCTACTCTCGAAGCCCTCATTTTGCAAAATTCAAAAAATTATTTTGCAATAAAGAAAAGGCGTATTGAAAAAACTGCTACACCAAAAAATATAATATAAAATGTTGAATCAAAAGCTGCTCATCTATTACATAAACTTTGGTGGATAACGAAAGCCGGTTATTCGGCAATGCACGGTTTCGTTCGGTTCGAGCGGCGCCATCTTAATTTTTGAACAAAGCTAGCTGCGAGCCGGTCAGTAGTGCGTCGAGCTTTCAGCGTTGCAAGTAGGAACGATCCTAAGTAAAAATATAAACAAAATGAGTTCTAAAGAAAATAACGAAGTTGCAGTTGAAAAACTAGACAACGAAAAAAGTACAGAGGCAAAGTGCGAATTAAAAGGCACAAAACGAGCGGCGGAGGTGAGTTTAAATACCGTACTATTTCTGATTATATAGCTTATTATCTGTTGGTGATACTTTGCGTGCACGTTGTTACATTTCTCACATGCTTTGATGCATTATTAGTTTTGGTGTGTTCTTATTCGCTGTTCATTTTGCTTTAAATATTTTAAGCTTTCGAAAGCTATCCTTATTTTTCCCGGAATGTTCTAGTTCTTAAAATGACGCTTGTTGCCATGTGAGATGTGAGCACGCCGCTGTCGGTATCTTTCACTGTTGTTACTCGGCGTTTACTTATTTGTATTCGATTATTGAGTATTTTTTTTGTTATATTTTGCCATTGTCAAATATTAAAGTCGCGTATTTTGTAGTGTATCACGCATTTTAGTTGTGTAAACATGGTACCCAAGCATCCCGCCAGTTATTTATCGAGCCCGCCGAGAGGCTAGCATAGCTTGCTAGGTTCAACATGGCGAAATCAATAGCCGCTTCGCTGACGCCCTGTTAGAGACTACTTAGTTTTTATATCTTAATTGTTGTACTTTTATATTTCTGGATATCGCATATATTTTAATATTTCATTGGAACTGATTCATAATTTGATGACGATGGTCTGTAATCTACGTGGAGGCTGTAATGGCGTACATGTTCTATTGTTTACACCAAGTTTTAGAGAGCGGCATTTAAACGTAATGACTAATTTTGTAGTTTTTGCTTAAATCCATACATACACGACATTAATTTATTTCTAAATTGTAGGGTAGGTATGATGCGAAACGTTTCAGGTATTATTTTAATGTATTATTACTTTTTTTGTAGCGTGTGTGTATATTCTTATTTGCGTTTGTAACCTTGTGACGTTTTGTAGTAACTAATTTGTTGAATAACTATATCTTTCTGTAAAATTAAATTGGATTTAGTTTTAATTTTTAATCAAAGAGAACGTTATGTGTGATAGCGTTGTCATTGTTTATTCCCAATGATTACGCGTCCATCTTTCTCTTACTTTCTCTTATATCATTTGCCACCCGGCCTTTATGTAAGTTAGAAAGAGAGGAAGGAGTCAAGTTGTTATTTATCGTTTGATATCCTTAAAATACTCGTGTAAATGTTATCGTAATTATAATTAAGCAGAAGTCCAGTTATCCGAAATTACTCCTCTAACGTTCTTTGTATATCGGCCAAACCAAGTGGAAACATTTAGATATGCACTTCCGGTCACACAGGTGCCGAGTTTCTTGGTTGTTCTGTACATATCACGCTAATTTCTTACAGCAGCGTGTCGGCATTTTTTATGAGCGCAGCTTTCAATAGCAGATGTCCCGCGCTTTTTCAAGTTAGGGTGGTTGCGTCAGGGGTGGCGGGACCCTCGCTATTATTTACGGGCACCACTTTTGCATTTTACAGATACCTGCCTACCTAGTTTTTAACGGGAATTTATTGGGCAATGCGAGGGATCATATCCGTACGTTGATGATCGTTTGTGATCTTTATAAATAGAATGGAGACGTTACACATATTTAAGAAGTGAATTTGCCGGTTCTACCATAATTTATTTAATTTTAGGGTATTTTACCGATTGATTGTCGGTAATTTGCACCATTTAAGTGGTATTATCAGTAGCTAAACACTTAATTGATATTTTAAAAATTGCTGAAACAAATAGATGAAGGTAGTTGTCATATTTTAACGCTTAATATATGCAAGAAAATGCTGTGGAAGAAAAATTTGACGTTTTCAAATATTTTATTAACAATAAAACGACTAAGAACGTATTGTTATCAAAGTTTGTGTCTGAGAATAGAGAGTAAATTATTTTTCCTTGCAGGACAAAACGGACGAACCCAAAAAGGCGAAAAAGGAAGAAAATGGGGCGAATTCGGAAGGGGAAGAGTTAGATGAGGAGGAAGAGGAGGGTGTAGAGGAAGAAGAAGACACGGGGGAAGAAGAACTCCCGGAAGGTGATGATGAAGAAATAGAGGGTGAAGGTATGTTATATTGTCCTAGTATATAAGTAAAAATGATTTGGTTTGCAGGGAAATGAGGACAGTTTTCTGTATTGCAATGTTATTTAAATCATTTCTTGCTTTTTGCGTTTTTTCTCCCTTTTTTCTTGCTTTTTGCGTTTTTCTCCCTTTTTTCTTGCATATATATCCACAGGCATAATTTTTACATAAGTACAGCAAAAAGTTTTCTTATGAGAATAATCAGAAAAAAACATTTTGTATAAACTAGTTTGCTACTTAAAAAATGTATATTTTCTTTTCCAAATTGGTGTAAAATATATTTTTTCAAGAAACATTTTTGTTTTAAAGTATTTAGAGTAGAAAACTTGAGGACCATAGGTATACTTTGTTCGTCTGAAATGAATTTTATTGAGTATAAGTATTTGAAATGTTTTAAAATGTAATTGACACCATGCAGTGGAAATATTATAGTTGATAATTTGATATGTGAAAGCTGTATTGTAAAAGAATTAAGTAGGAGGACTTATAGGTATTGATGCCTTGGGTATTTTGCAATATATGCTGTAAATGTGGGGGCGTCACCGAACATTTACCGAAGGGAAGGGTAGAGTATGTTCTTTTTAAAAGATCTTATTTTTTTCCATAAATGTAGGATGGCGCTTTGTAAATGAACGTTTTTTGAGGAGGGTTTAAAGTATTGCAAAAGGGGGAAGGGGTTCAAAATATTCAATTATTTCAAATGTATGACTCCCTGGTCTTTGTACATCAAATGAAGGTAAATTTCTATAAAAGTTCAAAATGTGACTTTCATAAAGACACCAAATAAAAATCTCTCCAATTTTACATACTTAATATGTGCATTTGATTTGCAATATGTTACTCCATTTCCGTTTATAAATTATTTAAAAATTTGTAAAGCGACATACATTTATATTAGATGTTTGATAAAAATGCCACCTCAATTAAAAAAGTTATATTTAATAGTATTTATCAGAAATCATTTTCTGTGTAATGATGGCTGCAAATTTTGACATGTGGGAGCATGAGCTTTCAGCCCGTGCATTAGTAGTACTGCTTCTTGTTAAAAATTGGCGCTCTATACAGTAAGTTTACTTTTAAAGTCGTCGACGTTGTGTTAGAAACTGACATACCAATATATCATAAGTAAGAATCGTGCAGTTACGGCTTGTCGGTCTGAGTCTCCACGGAATATATAGTAATTTAAAATTGTGGGCGCTAAACACAAAGCATTTTGGGGTTCTAACTTTTTTTAAATTTAACTATAAAGTCACTTTAATTGCGATACTTTGATTTTACTTCAGAGTCTGAAATCAAATTTTAAATAGGTAAAATACATAAAAACACAAGGCATGTAGAATGGCTTACACATTCGACTGATGGAAACTACATCATTTTCAGATCTTATAAAATTGTCATACATTTCCACGCATTTTCACACTTGTAACTTCGGAATATTCAATTAAAAATCTAGAAATTTTATTTTTTCACATTTATTGTGCAGCTTTTAGAATTTCCTATATACAAAGTTGGTTCTTTTTTTTATTTATATTTCGAAATTTTCGAGGTAGATCGGAAATAGACAGTTGTAAAGTAGATTATTATTTATTAACGAAAAAGTATGATATTCTGAAAAGGAAAAGATTTTAAAAATATAGACTTTAAAGAAAATTTGTATATTCAACTACAGCTTTAGGTTGAAGATTTTTCTTAAAATGTCGAGAAATGCTTTAAAAAAATACAGATTATCTTTTCTTAAACGGGAAAAAAATTACATGTAAACCAAAATTAACATTAATCATTTGAAATGCTAAAAACCTGCTTGCTGGAACTAATATAGATACTATATCTTAATTTGTTATACTTATCTGACTATTCATATTGTCAATTTCCTCTGTCTACGAATCACTGAGACATCGAAACAAGTCACTCCAGAACACCTAAGATATAAAATTAATAGCAAAAGCAAACACCTAGTTTTATGCCATAACAAAATTTGTTTTATATTTTTTATTTTTTAAATAGTGCTTCTATATGAATCGCTTGCATGTACTACGAATACTGCAAGTACTTTTTTGATTTACTAATCTTTAATGTAAATCCCCTTGTTCTCCTTCTCTTGCTACGACCTAGCTGTATGTTGAATAAAAGTGTATCACACAGTATATGTGATGTGAAAAGTAGTAGTAAATAACCTCCCCGGTTATTGTTTAGGATTTACTTTTTAGTAGCTTCATCTTGAAGTTTGAGTAGATTTTAACAAGATAGCATTCGTTACAGTCGTTTGGCTATGCCGACCAGTGAAATTTCAATATTTTGATAAGTTCCGTCGAGTGAAGGAGGATGGATCCTAATAATGTTTCGTTTTTTTATTTTTTTGTAGAAGATGATGAGGATATAGAGGGTGAGGAAGGTGTAGATGAAGAGGAGGACGATGCATAATAAAGTGGGGGCCGTCTACCCTGTGAACGATTTGTGACGGACTATCTCAGTGCAAAGTCTCGAGCTACTTTGTGGACATAAACTCAGTCAATCGTTAAAAAGTGCGACTTAACAACAACAATTATTTCATGCTGCCGTTGTTGAACCGCCACCATCCACTGTATTGTAAGCAACAAAGAGGACCCCATCACCATCCATCCACAAGCTACCTCGTGACCTTTGCCGGAGCAAGAACTTTTCAGTGACCGTGCGAACTGCGTGTGACCCGCGGTACCTGACAATTCTAACTTATTACGTATCCCCTTCGATTTGTAAAAAATGTCCATTTTGTGTAAAGATAGATATAAATTTAGTTTAAGTTTGTCTCTGGTTGCAAACACGTTTCTTTTTTTTTTTTACCAAGTAATTGTACAAAAAGTTTTTTGAAAATGTCGCAAACCCACCACTTCCGAATTTCGGAAGCCTTAAAAATGTTTAATGATGTAATTTGTAATTTTGAAAGTTGGCCTGCGACCGTTATTGTGTAACGGTTAATGCCAATTTGACAAGAGTTATATAAAGAAGGGCAATAAAGTGTTACTGTAGGCTAAAATAGAAATTAGTCTAATCTGTTTTTAGATCATCCGTGTGTTTACTTGTATGTATGATATAACTTGTAATTATTTTTTATGAATTTTATTTTAGGGAATTGCGTTTATTAGCGGGGCGAACAGTGCCTGCTAGTCTGCGCACTTTTTTTATTCACTGCCGAATGTCTGCGGACCCGATTGTGTGGGAAACTCCCGACGGACCCTCGTAAATTCATTTTATGCTGTTTTTATTTTTTAGTTTTTGTTTCGGGCGGGCGCGCTTACTCGCGCGCCCTCGTGTCTTGCGTTGATCGCACGCGCGATTTCTTATTTTGGGGAGTTTCCGATATAATTGTGCCGGCGTTTGGCGCCATTCATTCCAACTAATCTTTACTACAATTGGGTGGTTGCGCCTTAATCCGATATATTTTTACTACAGAGGAGGTTTTATGAACTGTTTGTCTACTTAATAACAAAATGATCTTGTAGAAATTTATTTGTAACAGTGCTGTATGATTTCTGAGTGATTATAAACGATGGATACAAATTGTTTCATAATGTTTTTGTTTTATTTCTCAAGGGCGCCATAGGCGTCCGCCGGCCATATACCCAAACCAATATTTTGTTGGTGTCAGAATACATAAGAATGCTTAACACAAGTCGAGACAATAAGGAAATAAATGACAAAGCATAAAAAACTGATAACCAACTGCAAAAATATACTAGACTACTGGAATGACTTTTCTTTTTGTCCATATAAAATTAATTAAACTGTATTAACAAAGTTAACGGAAGGTAAAATGTTGTTATCTATGCAGTGCCTATACAGATAATTTGAGAAATTGCTCTCAAAAAACTTGACAACTATAGAAGACTATAACAATTAGCTTCTGATTTTGTGGAAATATGAAGCATATATTTTTACTGAATAAAGAAGAGTTATAAAATTTGTCAAAATAATCTGTTCTGTTTGCAGATCTAGTCGTGCAGTGAGGGGGGGGGGGGGGGCACCTCTAATTTGAGCGCTAATGAATGGATTTTGATGAAACCTTGTGCAGTGTGTTTGTAATGATAATAAAAAAAGATGGGGGAAATATAGAGTAAGAAATGATTGGAAGGAGTCGAGAACACCCTGTAACTTGTAGAATTAGGTCAAAAATTAAAAAAAAAAACTGCCTTTTTTGGCCCAAAGTAAGATGTTTTTACACTTGTGAATTTTTTAGAAAAATGCTTGTGGCCATTTCTAAAAGTGAGGGGGGATGTAAAAGTTTTTAAAAAATTGAAAAAATTCTGGTTAATGTATTATCGAAATAAAAGACTTATTTGCAACTCTTCTGTAAAGTGCATTTTCATAGAGTTTTTTTAGAAAAATGAGCGTGATTTATATACAGGGTGTCCTAGAATTGAGTTCCCGGACGGGAACTTGTGATTCCTGACTTTATATTGGGCCTGTATAACCGAACTTACCTTGGTCCCAAAATGCATCCTTGAGGAAATACATCCTCTTAAAGTGAAACAGAAAAAACTTTTTCCAATAAGTTCCGTTCTACATTGAAGATAAAATTTTCAAATTGTGGTGGGAGCTGTATCTCTATTAGTACTCTATGTGAACTTGACAACCGTATATCTTGTTTCTATTTTTTTTTCCATTAATATTTAATTGCCCTGTAAAACTACAAAATACTTGAATATTTTCACAGAGCATTGAAAGGGCTGCAAAAGGTACTCTTAAAATTTTTTTGTAATATTAATCAAAATACAAGGAATTATCGTTTTTTACTCTTATTTGTATTTAGCATTTATTTACAATTCTAGAATAAAATGTCATAAAAGCGTAAAGTTTATTTTAAAAAAAATCATTAATAACAAATGCTCCATGTGACGTCCACCAGTTCAGTACTTAAATTATTTAAAAATTTTGTGTAATACAACGAAAAAATCAAGAAATATAATTTTTTCTCTGGGTCATAGGTGCTTGTGAAGCAGGAAACCTGTCGCGTTTGAGAAACGAAAGATATTTAGCTGTTATCAAGTACATAGAGTACTTATAGAAATACAGGCCCAATGAAAATTTTATCTTCAATATAGCGGAAATTGGAAAAAAAAATTTCTGTCTCACTTTAAGAAAATGTACTTCCTCGGGGATGCATTTTTGGATTAAGGTAAGTTGTGTTATACGGGCCCAATATGAACTCGGGAAGCACAGGTTCCGGGAACTCAATTCTGGGACACCCCGTATATAAATCACGCTCATTTTTCGAAAAAACTCGATGAAAATTGCACTCTACAGAAGAGTTGCAAATAAGTCTTGTATCTCGATAATATTAACCTGAATTTTTTCAGATTTTTTTTTTTAACTTTTACATCTCCCCCCCCCCCACTTTTAGAAATGGCCATGTGCATTTTTCGAAAAAATTCACCTGAGTGAAAACATCTTATTTTGGTCCAAAAAGGTAATACTGTTTTTTTTTTTTATTTTTGATCTAATTTTACAAGTTAAAGGGTGTTCTCGACTCCTTCCAATCATTCTGGGAGGCCCTGTATATAGGAAAATACGAAACGTATATAGTTATAGGTACCATTTTTAAAGGTTCAATATAATTTTTAAATTGAAAATGTGCAAAAAATATAGTTCATTATTTATCGTGAAAATATGTAACTTGGAAAATTAGCAAGAGACAAAAAATGTTTAGAAGGCCTTGATGCATAAATCTGAATCGTTTCGCATTTATAAGTTACATATTTTTAAAGCGCTACAATTTCAAAGGAGGGTAGTATGTCATGTTTTTCCGGAAAAACTATGTGAAAACGCACTTTACAGAAGAGTTGCAAATACAGAAAGTCTTATATTTCGATGATACCTGAATTTTTTCAACTTTTGCATTTCCCTTCCCCTATTTTTAGGAATTTTCGAATGGCCATATCTCGAAAAATACGCATTTTTCGAAAAAAATTACAAGAAAAACATCTTATTTTGGACCAAAAAAGGTAAATTGTTTTTTTCATTTTTGACCTAATTCTACAAGTTTAGGAATCCGCGATAAAAGGGGTGTTTTGTACCCCTTCCGATCGTTTTTTACTCTAATCTTTTTTCAACTTTTTTATTAATTATTACAAACACATTGCATAAGGTTTCATCAAAATCTATTCATTAGCACTCAAATTAGGGATTTTGGTCATTTTAGCGCTCCGTTGATTGACTGAACTATGGAGGAAGTCAGAGAAAGTAATTTTGTAAAAGGCAGAAAGTGAACGTCAAGAGTGAGCTATACCTAAGACTGGTAGAGAAGGGGGATAAAGCGCCAAATGAAGAGATCTCCCTAATCAAATTTTAGTCAAAAGTATTCAACACCCCTGTACTATTTATTATGTACAACTTACACCTAGTTTATAGTCGAGGAAATAAAGGAGGAAAAAGGCCTAAACCCCAACATGAGACTCTGCCCCACCTGATTTTTATGTGAGATGGTGCAAAATGTTCCTAAAGATGTATAGAATAAAGCCAGGGTCGTGGGAACTGGTGCTTTTACGATTTCCGGTCGCAAACTGTGACAGAAGTACGCTATTTCCGGTCACCAACATTTTTTTATAAGTTGAAAAGAAACCATTGGATTTTATATTTAGGACAATTCTAATATGCGAGTCTGCCTGGGGTAAAAAATAGGTGATTTTACAAATTTTGTTTACCATTTGAGTTAGGAACGGATTCTTATAGGAAAAATTCCGCTGAACAAGATTTTCTTATGAAAAATTTTCCTAAACCGCGGTTGAAACAAATTTTTTTTCATTTTTATTTAATAAAATGAAAACGGTTTGATGGATCCGAAAAAATCTTGATTCAATCAAAAGATATTTTCAACACGTTTGCCGCTAGGCACAACTCATTTTGTCAGCCCGTTCATTTGTCATAGACAAAATATATTTCTTAATTAACAAATTGATTACTCCGAAACTAATGAGGTCAGATATTGTTTTTTTTTTCAAAATACATGCCTTTATACCATAGAATAGACCATTTTTTTTTGGTCCGATATCTTCAATGCTTTTTTATTGTTTAAACAATTGGCATAATTTTTAATTAGCAAATATCTTTTTTTTCGAAAGTTTGATCGACTTCAAACGAACTTTAAACGATAAATATTGATGTCGGGCATAACCCCCATAGAAGTCTGCACGAATGCAACTTTTTCTTTTTGTTTATTTAAAGTTTAAATTAATTTTGCAAATTAACAAATGGAATATCTCGGCTCTGGGTAAGCGCATCAAAATAGGGGTTTGTGCATATGAAAGTGCCTGGAAAAAGGAAAATTTTGAGATCAGAAAGAACTTGATTGGATAACCGGAACCGGAAATAAAAGTGATATTGCGTGAGAGGCTCTAATTTGTTTATTAACAACTTTTTGGACATGAAGTTTGGTGCAAATGAAAGCTAACAAGTTTTTTCATCAACCACAAAAAGTTCTACAACAAACATTCAATCTCCGAATAGTTATACGCGTTTTTGACCCATAAAAAAATCTCTCCCGCAACGTGAAAATAGTAAAATTTGACGTGCAATGGGGTGGCGGGTTCGATCCTCGGTGTGGGCAAATTTTTGTTTTTGTCAAATTTGCTTTTTTTCATGTAACCAAGTGTTTTTTATGGTAATAAATGTTTTTACTTTCTGAGAACTTTTTAAAAACGTCGTAAATATTTTTTTTTGCAATATTCACTAAATAAATGACTATCTTGCAACAAACATATGATTGTTCTTGTCCAACGAGGGTTTGTCGGTAGTTTTTGTTTTTTTTTTACTACTTTTTGTGCAAGAGAAGGCTTGTTATATACTTTTTTTGGGGGGAGGTGCCTGTCGAAAAAAGATCAGGACATTTTTTTTAACGCTTGTATCTCACTGTGGGCGGGGTTAGGGAAACATGTCAGAAGTAAAAAAATGCTTAAAATTGTCCAAAATATAAAATCCGTTGTCCTAATTGATAATCAAAGACCAGTAATAATCGAAAATATCAGTTTTTTGAAAAAAAGAAAAACGGCGCAAAAATATACGTTTTTGCAATTTATAAATATCTATCTCGAGAAGGGAGTGGCTAGTTAAAAAATGTTGAAAATGAAAGAAATGCTTAGAATTGCTTAAAATATAGTCACGTTTCAATTTATTGTAAACGACCAAGAATACTAGTTTTTAGAAAACAACACTTTTTTTTCTTTTAAGCGCTTATATCTCGAGAAGAGTGAGGATAGGTAAAAAATGTCTAGAGTCAAAAAATGCTTAGAATTGTCCAAAATATACAGTCCAGGAAGAATACTTTTTATTATATATTATTGATACAATTTAGAAGAGAATGGATAAAAATCCGCTCTGTTACAAAGGGTCCGTTTTACTTCCCTCGCATACCGAAGGGAAGTATTGTATTCGAGAAAAAATCACCCTCCGTGATTTTTTCGGATTTTGACGTTTCAGATCACATAGATTACGAAAATATAAGTTTTTCAATTCCGTCAGTTTGTCTGTCTATATCTGTTGGTGCATTAACTAAAAAACTACTTGGCGGAGAGCAGTCAAATTTGTTAGGTAGTTGACGCTACTATCAGCGAAGAAATGGTTAAACTTTCACTGAGAAATATACAGGGTCCGTCTAAACCTATTTCAAAAAAAAAAAAAAATTTGAAAATTTATTTCACCAACATTTTTGAAACATTTTTTACCACTAAAATAGATGGAATTTTTTTTTCTTTCTTCAAATTTAAAATTTCCACGTTTTATAGCGTTCTAAACCTATTTAAAAAAAATATATTTTGAACATTTTTTTACCATTTTTGAAAAAAATTTACCACTAAAAATACATGTAAATTTTTTTTCTTTGTTTAAATTTAAAAGTTCCACGTTCCCATGGCATTCTAAACCTATTCAAAGTTTAATTTTTTTTTGAAATATATAAACATATTTTCTTGAAATTTTTATCACCACTTACTATTGAATAGATGAAGAAATTTTTTTTGCTCAAATTTAGAATTTTCACGTTTCATGACATTCCAAACCTATTTCGGAAAAAAAATTGCAACATTTTTTTACCATTTTGGAAAAAAATGTTACCACTAGAATAGATGGAAAATTTGTTTGCTCAAATTTAAAATTTTCACGTTTCATGACATTCTAAACCTATTTAAAAAAAAATACATTTTTGAAAAAATTTTTACCACTAAAGTGGATGGAAATTTTTTGTTATTTGCTCAAATTTAACATTTTCACGTTTCATGGTATTCTAAACCTATTTCAGAAGAAAAAAAATGTTGAAAATTTTTTTACCAACATTTTTGAAAAATTTCAAAAAAAATTAAATTTTTTTACCACCACTATACTTCCACTTCACTACGTGAATGTGGAATTGAAAATGTGACAGATGGCAATAAATTTTGGCATATGCACCTATTATACTTTTATTGAAAAATGTACAGGGTGGTCATCCCAAGAAATAATTCAGTCATAGTGGACATTTGTAAAGGTATTTACGTAAGCCTTCCGCATGTGTGGCACCTGTTATTTAGTATTGAACTTTTGCTGTTGGATGAGCAGTCTGTATATTTTTTTGGCCAAAACTTATCAGGTTTTCTTTGCAATAATAGTGATAACTATATTCCGATTATTATTTTCAATGTCATTTCGTAATTATTAATTTTTTAGAGTAACCGCCATGCACAAATAAAGAGGGAAGTTCTGTGTAAATATACCTTTACCGATTTTTTTGTCTTGTCTTACTGCACTAATTAACAATAAGCTGTTCTTTGCAAATTGGGTGATGTTATTGAAAACAAGTGTAAGTTGTACATAAATGAAAATACTTAAGGGTTGTTGAAGAATATTTTTGACTAGAATATGATTATTATATATAGGTATATATGTAAATATCTCTTCATTTGACGCTTTATCCTCCTCCCCCACCAATCCTTTAGGTATAGCTCACTCTTAATTTTATCTCCGGTGTAGTTGGTATGTTCATGTATTTGACTGTCCATGGTATACCAATTATATAATTTCTAGAGTACCTATAAACGCTAATTAGAGCCTTCTAGGTAGAGAGCCGGATGTACAGATTTCCTATGAAAAAGACCCTTTTTATGCAGACTCAAGTCATTGAGGTAACTCCTTGAAAACTCAGGATTTACCAGGTAGGTAAAGAGAAGCGAGGCTCTATAGTTTATATAATGGAGTCCGATCCGCTTCTTGGGGATAATTTTATGATTAAAATAATTTCACAGTGAGAAAAGGTTTGAATTTGCTTCGAGTTTGCAAGCTAAGTGTGCTCTAAACCATATGACTACTGTCTGCCTATATTAGACAACTGAATCACAGACTGAATACTTTTGAAAGCCTAGAAATTGGGAAATGTAAATATACTATGAATGACAAAGAACCGATCCCAAATAGTTCTCTTTATTACGTCACGGTTTGTTGAACCATGAGAGTTTTGAGGGTGACAGGATTTGTTTAAATTCATTCAACTATGATATCTTTGCACAAGTACAGGTATATTTTTAGCTGTACATTAGCTTTAACCATCTTCGGATGATGCCAATATGGTTGACGGATAGCGCGCCAAATGTTTTAAAGTTTGTGGAAAGAAACTACTTCATAGGTAACAGAATTAAGTAGGTTCGATATGAAATGTCACCGCTAGATGGATACCTGTTAGCTTTGGATATTTTTTTCTTAGTTTCAGAACTGCAGTATCCAGTATCCCTTTCTACTTTTTAGTACTTTTTTAATTAGGATATTGTGAATATTCTCGATACAGAAAGATGAATAGGATACAGGAATGGATGTGTCATATGTGGCTCCGAGATAAAATTAAGCCAACTACTGCATAGTAGAAATTAATAAATATTTATTTTGGCATAAAAAGTATTTTCGGGGAAGGGCGTTACGTTTATAATTATAATGGTAGATGGTATAGAAGTAAATGGAGTGAATAGACCAACAATACCGCCGCCTGCGTTTTCTCGATTTCACTCATGGATTAAATGGATTTTTATTTTTCACTGCTAGCCAAGTGTATGACGTATGATACAAATACAAAATAGACCACATGAAGTAGCGACCTCTGTGCTTTATTTCAAATACTTACACATTTCTATTAGATAGGTACCTATAGGTTTTCCGCTGTATAAGTTTCTCAAAAATGAAGTTTAGCCTTTCATCAACAGATGGTAGATTTCAATAAAATTTTTTAAAAGGCCAAGTAAAGATTATGAATACCTACTTATATTAGAAAAATTACTTAAAATATCCTCGAGTGATTTCAATCCTAGACAATGATGTTAAATTCTAATAATAATTATTATAAATGACTTTATTAAACAAAGTTATATTTATTTAGAAATAATATAAAAATGTTTACCTGTATGGTTATATGTAGTTCCTTCCGTTAGGTATCTGCCATTATAAACCTTTTATGCATTCAAAAATGTCTGAAATTTGTATTACATTTGTATTCATGTACTTTGCTTATAATAATTATGTAAATAGTAACTAACCAAATTTGAAATTTGACATAAAAACAATTTTTAAGAAAAATATTAATTTAAAGGAATCTTATGTAAGATTTAAAATTATTATAAATGGATATGCTAAAAGGGACCTTCTTACACCATTCCTCAATTATTTGGTTGGTCGATCAGCTATGAGCAACTAGATGGCGCTAGCTGCGCGCATAAAAATTTACTAAAGAATTTTAATTGTTCTTAAGGTGGCCATTCCCTAGAAAGAGACATCCGACAGGGAAATATTTATTATTTTTGGCCATAATTTTTCTCTTACTACATATATTTAAAAAAAAAACTATAAAGGACTATCTAAGTAGAACCATAACAGGACTATTACTATAAATTTTCACTCAATAATTTCAGTGGTTTGAAAAATAATTAGATTTAAAAATATGAAATACGAAGTTTAGCATAATTTTTAAATTTAAATCTAACTATTTTGCAACCACTGAAATTATTGAGTGAAAATTCATAGTAACAGTCTTGTTATGGTTCTACTTAGGTATTCTTATAGTGTTTTATAATATACTTACTAAGAAAAAAAAATTATGGCCAAAAATAATTAATATTTCTCTATCGGATGTCTCTTTCTAGGGAATGGCCACCTTATACTCTGTACCCCTAACTTAACTTATTAGTCCAGGCAACGAACCGGAAAATAAAATAAAAAAGACATGTTCTAATAGCACATGGCCGTCCCAAAAACGTCCCAAATACGTACCCAACGGGCATGAAAACGTCCCGAGGACATACTTTACCGACGTAAGACGCACCGAGGACGTTTGAGGGACGTTCCGTGTCAGCAAAACGGGGTGTCCCGAGGACGTCCAACCCAAGACTTATGTGGGACGAATGTAGGCGGTCTAGAGAGGATGTCCTGAAAACGTTGTTGGGACATACTACGCAAAACATGTAGGTACCTCCCCCTCCACCACTTTTAAGGTGTATTCGCAGCAGTGGGTATTTATGTTCCTTTTTGGATTTTCTAACCACATGCATTTCTTTCGAAATAGAATCCAGTGATTTGATTCTATTTCGGAGGGAATAAATGTGGTTAGAAAAGCCAAAGAGATAAAAAAAAATGACAATATATAATTACCATGTAGAAAGATTATTCAATTAGATTGATTTTAATACTTGGTATTTTTATTTATCAACACCAAATGACAAATTTATACGAACATTTTATTTTTATTGTGCTATTGAAAAATAAGTTATGGCATTTGTATTTTTTTAAAATGGGCTTGTTCCATAATATTCTTTTTAAATTGTTTTTTTACTTTTTCATATAGTACTCGATATTCTCATTATACACTTAAAATTTCGTATTATTAACTTTTTCCGTTTTCGAGATATAAGGAGTTGAAATTAGTAATAGTTGCAAAAACCGAGCGCTCATTTGTGACGTCACTATACGCAAGTGACATAAGAAAAATGGCTTTCTGGGACCTTTCAAATTTAACCTGAAAAGTCGAAAAACATGGAATTTTTAAACGCTGGTAACTAAATAAATACGTCGAGTGGAAGTTCGTTCTATGTGTCTACGGAAAGGAGAAGGTCGGCGATGAATTCTAATCGTAAATTGCAGGGTCGAAATCGAAAATTCGTTCCGGGAGGAGCGAGAGAAAATTGTAATTTTTTGACATTTCACCAAATTGTACTCCCCTACTGTCAAGTAGTAAGCAAAACAAACAATACTTCGAAAACACTTATAATTATAACCAATAAGGAGCATCAAGTCTATTGAGATCGCCGTGTCTATGCGTATAGTGACGTAGCGCCTGGCCACGCCCCATTTTCGCCAGATGGAAATTTGTAGTAGTTTTTAAGATACTAAACGTGCGAGTAAGATTCTGATTTTTTGCAGATCCATTAATTTATACTTGCACTTTCGATTTATGAAATAAAAAAAAAATGCCGAACAAGCCCATTAACTTATACTCTACAAATTCAAATGTCAAGTGTCAAAATTACAATTTTTATGGGTTTTAAAAGTTATATAACCAGGTTATCGAAAGAATGCAAAGATTTCATTAATATTTCTACACAAAATTTTTCTTTTAGTTATAGATAGTTATTTTTTCTGCTGTTTGCAAAATCCTATAAAGAATGTTTCAATACAATTATAAGCAAACAAATAATAATTCATTTTTAAACTATTCTTTTTCGTTATCGCATAACGGACAAAAATCGTTTGATTTAATTCAGTGCTTGGACTATTATACATATAGTACGGGAGTCTATCGACAAAAATGGTTTCGGGCACTTCGCTCTGTTCGAAAGAGAGAGAGAGAGAGAGAGAGAGCAAAAACAAAGGGACGCTTAAATGTTGCCAAAAAATTCTGACCAAATTTAGGCACATGTTTTGGGCAAAATTGAGCATCTTTTGTCTCTTGCCTTTGTTTCCAAAGTGTTTCTCTTTCCCGGAAAAAAACACCAAAAGAGAAGATTTACATTTTGCAATTTTTTTACGGGAGAAGGAGGCACTTGATGACAAAGTTAAAGAAACAAAAGTTGTTTATTCTTCTCTAAAGAATATGCCTGAATTTTTTTGTGATTTTTTTGAAGGAACGAAAAAAAAATTCTTGGCCGAAATTATTTTTGTCTAAAAAATGACGACAGACGTGTTCTTTGAACAAAAATAAGCAATTTTTGGTTGTTAGAGTTTTTCTCTAAAACGCTTCCTTCACCCTAAACTAATTAATAAAGGTCCATGAATTTTTTTTTTGTTATTTTTTTCCTGGAGAAGGAAGCACTTTGGGAAAAGCACCAAGAGACAAAAGATGCTTCCCTAGTAGCACCAATATATGATCCATATAGGACCAATATAGGAATATTGGTCCTATATAGGACCAATATTCATATATTGGTCCTATATGGATCATATATTGGTCCAATATGTTGTGCTACTAGGGTTATTTTTAGCCTAAAAATGTGCCTGATTTTTTCAGACATTTTTGGGCAATATTTAAGCGGGCCTTTGATTTTTGCCTCTCTCTCTCTCTCTCTCTCGAAGAGAGCGAGGTCACGTGACCTGCCGTTGGGGAGGAAATGGTAGCTACAGATGCCTATAACATCTTCACCAAGCAGCGGTAACTGCGGTGTCCGAGCCACTTTTGACGATGGGCTCCCGTACTAATAAGCGTAATCGTATAGTGTACCTAAATAGCTGCCTATTTCACACATAGATTGAAACTTTAGTAATTACAGTATTATAAAAAATAGCATTTACATTTTAGTGTAATTATGCAGGCACACATTAATTCACCACCAAAAATAGAAATTGTGACTAGCAAACGATTAAAATAATATATTTTTTATGTCCTGTAAACCGCGTTATAAAATTTGTAAAAATTGGTTGTAAAAATTACAGCTTGCAGCTGTTGAAAGATTGATGAGCGCATACGACTTCGGCTCCTAGATTTTTCTCGAATTTAGCGTAAGCAATATGTAAATATTTATTTTTATAAAAAAACATGATTATAGATGATTCAAACTTTAATACCCGTGTTATAATGTATGAGAGAGCTATATTTTCGACTAATTTAATATTTTTCGCCGCATGTAAGTACTTCCCTATGGCTAATTGCAACCAATTTCGCTTTATTGAGCAATAATTACAAAATTCAAAAATAGACTTAAAAAAAGAGGTGTCTTCAAATAACTCAGTAGAAAAAATTATAATAAATGTTCCACATGTTGCCCATTTTGATTGACACACATCTCTACGCGCTTTTGAAATGAGGTTCCCACTGTTCCTAAAACTGCCGGTGTGATAAAACCTAAAGGCAGCTATTATTCTTTCCTTCATATTTTGTACTGTTGTTGGTGTGTCTCTATAAACAATTTCCTTCACGTATCCCCATAAAAAGAAATCCATTTTTGTATGATCTGGGGATCTAGCAGGCCATTTAATGGGTCCATTTCTTTCAATCCATTGATGAGGGTAGGTATTATTTAAGAGGTGTCTCTAACTGCATTTAAATAATGTGGTAGTGCACCATCTTGCTGAAACCACATCCTACTTCGAATTCTTTCAGGGAGATTTACCAATAATTGTGGCAGATAGTTTTCCAAAAAATGAACAAAAATAGCTCCAGTCAATGTACCATCAAAGAAATGTGGCCCTATTACATATTCTCTAATAATTCCTCCCCAAACGTTTATAGACCATGTATGTTGGTTATCAACTTTCATAAAAAAGTGAGGATTCTCCTAAGCATAATAATGGAAATTGTGCCTATTGAAAAAATCCATTTTTATGAAAAGTTGCCTCATCAGTGAATAAAACATTATTGAAGAAGTTGACATCATCTTGCATTTTACCTCTGGCACAATTACAAAATTGTAGGCGCTTTTGAAAATCGTCATCAGATAATTCCTGGTGCATTTGAATATGATATGCATTCAACTTATTTGTTTTTAAGATTCGACCCACAGACCGTCTACTTATTCCCACTAATGAGCTCACTTCTCTTTGACTAACATGGGGATTCTCAACCGTTGCCAGCACCACAGTAAACTAATTTTCTTCGTTCACAATACGTTTTATTCTTTCACTTTTTTATATTCGATATTTCCAGTTTCCAGAAACCTATCGAGAAGGTTTTGGAAGCTGCTAACATCAGGAATCCTCCTTTCAGGATACCGTTGGTGATAAATTCTATTGGCAAGTAAACAATTTCTGTCTGACTCGCACAAAACAAAAGTCATGTCTACAAGTTCCGCTTTATTAAAATTCATATTGTAAAATTCCAAATATTTTAAATTCAATACAGATTGTATCTAACGACCGATAAGTGTGATAAATGCTCCGTTGTACACGACAATTTATACCAAACTGAGGTTTTATTGCTTGTCGAATAACAAAAACGGCAAAAAATGTACAAAAAAACATTACAGTAAAGGACCTGTTAAATACTATTTACTCAATTCAATGGATTGGAAGAAATGGTCCCACTAAATGGCCTCATCTATTCGAACATCTATTATACATTTTTCTAATGAATTTATTTGAGGGAACCTCTTTTTTTAAATTTATTCTTGAATTTGACAATTATTTATTTATAAGACGAAAATGGTTACATTTAGATAGGGAAGTACTTACAAAAAATGTTCGTTTTTCATTTCTACATCACATCGCTAAAAAACATACGAAGTGTTCCATTTGAAAAAACTGATAAAATTCAATTTAAAAAGTTCTTAATTGAAAAATAATTTTTGGTCACCTTTTACAGTACTTATTAGGAAATGAAAATGATTCAAAAATATTAATTAGATGTCTCGTATCTGGTATTCACATAAGTTTTTCTTAAAACCCGTAATTGTGACTGTGGTGCTTTTTTTAAAATCCATCTGAAGATTGCATTATTTAAATAAAAAAATTCATTACATCCAAGTGGTTGGGAGATAAATAGAGCCTAGAAAGAGGCTTCAAGAAATGTACTGATATACATTTCATTTAAAAATAAGGCACTAGGTCCTGTAATTTCGTCTTGGCTCGCCCTGAATTTTGTTCGTGGTTCTTCTGTTTCATCTTTGTCGGAATAGATCTTAAAGTGTTGTTTGTTTAAAATACCGTTCTAATATCAAATCTATCACCGATACGGCGCAAGTTTTCGGATAATTCGCATAAATAAAGAATTAACGCTGTGTAACGTTTTTTATGTTTTTGTCGTACCTTATTGTTATTTTCAAAATTTATGAAGGTTTTATCCACAAAACCCTCAGGGTGTTGGTTATTTACAAGAACTTCTTTTATTAACCGCTTCTCAAATATTTAATTTCAAGTTTTACTTCCCTCGCATACCGAAGGGAAGTATTGTATCGGATTTTCACGTTTCAGATCATGTAAATTACGATTTTTCAATTCCATCAGTCTGTCTGTCGGTCTGTATGTCGGCCTGTTGGTGCATTAATTAAAAAACTACTTGACTTTCACTGAAAAATATACAGGGTGGACCGTTTAAAGGGAATGGATAATGGAAATTTTTCTTTTTGCTCAAATTTAAAATTTCCGCGTTTCGTGACATTCTAAACCTATTTCAAAATTTTTTTCTTTCTTTGAAAATATTAAATAGAAAAAAGTTTTGATATATTTTTATAAAATGGGTGATGGAAAAAAAATTTTTTTTTGCTCAAATTTACAATTTCCACGTTTCGTGGCATTCTAAACCTACTAAAAAACAAAATTTTAACATTTTAAATGGAAACAAATTTTGAAATTTTCAAAATTTTGAAATTTTTTTGTAAAATGGGTGATGGAAATATATTTGTTTTTGCTTACATTTAAAATTTCCACGTTTTGTGATATTCTAAACCTATTTAAATTTGTTTTTTGAAAATTCCAATTAGAAAAAAAGTTGAAATTTTGAATATTTTGTATAAAATGGATGATGGAAAAACATTTTCTTTTACCCGAATTTAAAATTTCCACGTTTCATGACATTCTGAACGTATTAAAAAAAAAATTTAGAAAATTAAAATAGTGTATTAAAGTATAGGTGGATATTAAGATCTTTAAAACACGGGCGATTTTTCGAGCACGACGGCGCAGCCGGAGTGCTCGAAATAGAGCAAGTGTTATCCACGAATACGTTACGCTATTTTTTTTATTGGTACACTTTGAAATCATAAATAACTGGTATTATTACTACAAAAAATGGAAATAAGAATTAAGAATGCAAAATGGTTGAATTCGTGATGTGACATCAGGATACCTGTCAGTGTCAACTGAGGAATGCAAAAATTAATTTGTAATCTGTCACATAGGATTAATTATTGTCACTACAGTTGTTACTGACTGTATACTGGTTTAAAATGAGTTCTTACATTGATTACTTAAATAGAAAAGCAGATTCGCGGTTAATACCGCAAAAATTCCTGTCAGATCAATAATTGAAAAGTTGACATTTTGACTCGGGTTGTAGTTGTTGCCATGGTAACTTTAAAACACGCGCGTTTTTAAAAATTGGATTTAAACACTCTGAGGCGTACTTTAAATAAGCAAAATAGGGTACCAATAAAAAAAAAATATTTTGAACATTTTTTATGAAATGAATGGTGGAAAATTTTTTTTTTGCTCAAATTTAAAATTTCCACATTTCATGACATCCTGAACATATTAAAAAAAAAAGAAATTTATTTTGAAAATTGTAAAAAATACATATTTTAAAAAAAAAATTTTTGCCACTCCAATAGAATAGACGGAAACTTTTTTTCTTCAATTTTAAAATTTACACGTTTCATTATATTCTAAACCTATTTCAACAAAAATATGTTTAATAAAAAAAAAAAAAAATTGAACATTTTTTTCAGTCACCACTATACAGTAGATGATGGGAAAAAGTTATATGGTTTCCTCTGTAATAATACGGCCAACTAGATGCCGATTATAATTCTCATATGTCATCACTGAATTAATAATTTTTTTTTACAGTGACCGTCTTGTATGAATAAAGAGGGAAGTTCTGTGTAAATACCTTTACCGATTTTTATACTTATTTGTCTAAAAAAAGGCAACTTCTAACTGATCCTTTGACGTAAAATTCACAGGCGTAGAGGTTATTTACCAGTAACATACTGGTTAATTGTGACATTTTGTAGATACCCCGAGCACCGGTTAAAAAGAAAAAAAGTACATGTGGCAGAAAGCCCCAAAGAAATAAAAAGTAGATAAAGAAATGTTGTTCTATGTATTAAGTAATACATTATATTTATGCTTTATCTATACGTAAGCGGCACAGCTTTGAGGTTTTTTTATGTGCAGTAAATATATGGATACAACTATACTTGAGCCCAGGCCGAAATGTTTCTGATTTCAAGTAATAAATATATGTATAACGAAAATTTAAAATAAAGTTTCATCAAAGTCGGATCAGTTGTGGGTTCCGAAGTAAAATCCTTCATTGGCTCGACTATTTCAAAGTTTGTAGAAACGCGCACAAAAATAAATGAATAAAATGTTAGTTAATAGCAATCGACATCACCCGAGTGCAACTAACGTCTAGTCAAGTTATTATTATTTCCTGGGCCGCACATATTAAAGTGTTATTTTATTAGAACCACGCTGTAGCAGCAGTCGTCACATTCCCATCAACAATAATTGCAAATGGGTCAACATCCAGATAAATACATATGTCACTATCACAATCTAGTATACCTTTTCCTCGTGTTTAACGTTACGTGATAGGCATTTGTCCTGATCTTGAGGCAGCAGCAGTAGCCGACCCCCCAATCTGTCTGGCATGGCTTTATTTCGCTACTATCTACAATTATGAATGTGAAACCTGTTAATATATATATCTATATACTGTCACAGGTGCCATTATTTTAGTATGATTGTAACTCGCTAATCTGTCGGTACTTTTACATTGTCGGCTATGAAATGTGTACTATCGTGTTAGTGGGTAACTCTAATAATTAAGTGAAGGAAATTACTACTTGTACTTTTACAGTCTTTACGTAAAAGCAAATTTCTATTTCGAGTTGCCTGAGCGTTTACGTTTTAATTTCTTAGATAACGATAATCTTTAAAAAAATTATTTACATTTCGTATTTTTGGAGTATGCCGGGTTTTGTTTAAACAAATTACGCCATGGACTTATTTTCTAAATAAAAGATTGAGTGTTTTTAAAGCCACCACCAGAGAAATTTTTGGGAATTATTTGTAGCAAATCAGTGTGAGTATAACTTAAAAACAAACTTATTTTAAACGTTATTATTAAAAAAAATAATGCACGTTGATTGTTGCAAGATAATAGGCAGATATTTGAGGTTGTAGAATAGTGACTCAAAACATTTGTGAAAAATAAACTCCGACGTTTTTGTCTCGCCCCCAAAATTTATTCAAAATACCCAAAAGAATGATTTCTTCCAAAGAGCGTTTCTTATGAATAGAAGACTTCTTTTTCGCAAATTTGCGATACTGTTACTACAGTAGTAATGATATTAAGTCCCCTCCTCAAAATTGTTCAGATAATATGATATAATAATTCTTTTTTAAATTAATCCCCCATAAAGGCCCTTTTTATCAAAAAGTGACTTCTCAATGACAAGTGTAAAGTATCCCTTATTTTTTCACGTTTATTATTGTTTATTGGCGACTCTTTTCAAATCAGTAATTAGGCAGATTCTAATGTTTTTCAAATTGGTTAAACGATTAAAATTTATTTAAACTAATTTTATTTTACGACTTATTCTTTATTATTATATTTTCTCAGAATAAAACTAGATATTTGTAGCTTTTTTAAACTTTTCTTCAACTTTGAACAAATTTAGAAAATACAGGACATTTAATCGATAAATAGTCGGTCACTGTTTAAACAATTATCGATTGTTTAAGTAACGCTCTGTATTTTAAATATGAGTAGAGAGTCAAAGAAAAGTTGAAAAGTTTTTAAAAATTACAATTTTCTAGCTTTATTCTCAAGGAAGATGGTAATCAATAATAACAAGTTGTTTAAATAATTTGCAGGTTTCATTAGCAGATTCTTCTTAAACAAAATTAAATATCTTATTTGTGATATTAAGAAAAGGTGGACATTTTACAAATAATTGGCAGATTCTTTATAAACAAAATTAATACACTTGTTTGTGATATTAAGAAAAGGTGGATATTTTATAAATAATAGTTTAAATAAATTATAATTGTTTAAACAATTTAAAAAACATTAAAATATTTGTACAAACTAGAATGTGACCAATTAATAATAATTATAATGTGTGCAAAAAATCTTAAATAAACAACAAATAATAAACTTAAAATACGCGATACTCTACTTTTGCCTCTCTGGGATCATTTTGAGGCTCCTAATAAGGTCTTATGAGGATTTAATTAAAAAAATTATTCACTCGCATTCTCTTTACAATTTTAAAAAGAGTTGTGTGCAATTCTTATTTCAGTACGTTTTAATGCTTATATTACAAGTTTACAAAAATATGTCTTTTACCCCAGAAACAGGAACTTCATGGTCTCAGAGGAACCTGTTGATATTCCCCGATTTTCTCCTAATTTGAACGAGATCATTTTATTAGAATTTCAAACTGGAGGGTGGAGCAAAAAAAAATTAATTTGATTTTTTGAACGCCCTATCAGAGGTTACAAAAAAAATATGAGATATTTTGTCAAGTTTTAGATTAATAGTGACTTTGAACGAAATCATTTATGCTCGCAAATTTATATTTGTTGATAAGTCTAAATTGAATAAAACATTTTTATAATTATTCGTGAAACGTAAATCCATTTATTCCGTTAAAGGTTTGGAGGGTAAATAGGGTAAATAAGTAAAGCAAGAGGGTAAGAGTCCAGAAATTTCAAATTTGGTCTATATATTAAAAGCCAAGATCTCAAATTATATTATGAACAACAATTTCCACATACTGGCTTGCAAATATAGTATCAAGCTGCTTTTGTTTAATAGACTTGCATGGGAAATCTGTATGTGGAAGTACTGATTCTTTAGGCAGCAGGTTTTCTATTTAAAACATCATTTGTGTTCTGAAATTCAGTGGGTAAAACTTTTTGTCGTTTGTCCTATATAAACAGTTGTCACTGAAAGTATATCCTGTCAAGATTTAGATTTGTTTTGACTGAACCAAGTAATTTATATTCGCCAATTTTTACCTGTTAATTCAAAATTGAATAAAAGAATTCTATAATTAAGCGCGATACAGAAAAATTATTTCTTGGCGTCCGAAATGATTTTAAACTTACCGTGTATTTTTTTGAGATTATTCAACTTCAGGATGAATTTATCCATACGTTTCAATTTTTTGAATTAATTATTTTTAGTAGTATTTATGGTGATAGCTTGTTTTCTATGCATTTAAGTGTCAAAATTAACATTAGAATAATAATTCTTCCCTCAAAATATGTGGATATGATAACTGTTTCTATTTAAAATATCATTTGTGTTCTAAAATTCTATAGGTACTTAAAACTTCTGCCTGTTTGTTCTATACAAAAATATGGCACTAAAATTATGCTTTGTGAAGTTTAAGATTAATTATGTTCCTGAACGAAAAATGTATAGTGTTTACGAAGTCAATTGAAACTGGTCAGTGTTAAAACACAGGACCGTGCGTACTTAACTTGATATTTTGTCCTATGAATTTAACAATGGTATCGAGAATCGAATAGTAGTTGAAACTGTGCAGGCGAGTCCAAGACTGGCAATGTAATCAGCCTGAATGAACCATCTACGACTGCACTGGTTTAAAGATAATAAAACCGACAGGTCCACTAGTATAAAAAAACCTTGTAAATCGTTTCTCAAGAGTCAACGTGGCCTTGTGAGATGTGTTGTCATTGGCCTGCTTTTTAGGACGGGTAGCGACGATTGGCTGGCACCCGGGTATTCCTCAGTCCGATTGGTCGGTCGGTGTTTGAGTTATATCAGTCATTAGTCAACGTGGACTCGATATTTCTCCAGTGCAGTGCGAAAAATGGTTTTCAGAACAGCTTTATACCAAATATTCCTCCTAATTCGGTATTTGTATTAGATGATGCTTCCTATCACTCGCGAATATTAAATAAAATACCAAACACCAGTAGAGACATTTTAAAATTCATGAGAGAAAAAAATATGGAAATTCCTGTAAAAGTTCCAATAAAGCGCGAATTACTGAAATGAATAAAATCCAATAAACACGGTCATACGCTTTTGCGGTTACCTCCGTACCATGCATATTTAATTCTATCGAGATGGTTTGAGGAACTTTAAAAGATTGTTTGTGAAAATGTAATGACTCTCCAACGGTAAGTGCGGTAGTAGTTGAACATATAAGAGAAGTAATAAATGACCTCGACAATACTGATTTATGGAAAAATTGCGTTAAGCATGTAATTGAAAAAGAAAGTCAATATCCAACACTACCCCCCATTGCGCGGATTATAATTCAACCGGATAATGATCCCTCTTCAGAAAGTGAAGATTCGGACGCGTCAACTTTTAGCATTTAACTTTTTAATATATATTTTCAGAACAAAATATTTAGCTATTATTAGGTATGAAGTTTACCTTTTTATTGTTACATTTCTTGGAATATATTTTATTCAGTTGACAAGAAATTTTAATTTAAGTTACCTACTTTATTCTAGAGACGTATTTTAATTTTGTTTTTATTTATGTTTTATCTATACAAGCATTTATTTTTGTTGTACTAATTCTTTGCTTTGGTTAAGAAACTTACATTTTTATTTTTATTTTTATTTTAGAAGAAACTTACATTTTATTTTTACTATTTAACATCCTTGCCGCTCGCCAATCTAACCTGTCCCATTCCCTCATCCCGGCAAGGATATGTTCATACCTCATTGTTCTTGCCGATAATAACATATTTCAATGTAGAATGGGATAATTTTAAAACTAAACCCAATAAATTTAAATATTTAGACTTTATATCTAAAACCGATATAATACTTCAAAAATATGTTATTGGATAAATTAACAAAAATAGCCTATCTAATAAACAAAAGATAATAAAAATTAATACAATTTTCAAAAAATTATAACATTTTCTTATGACAAGCATTTCTATTTACCTCCGCCCATGTACAGTAAAGAGTTGCCGACTGTTGCCGGCATTTACTTTTTATACGATTTCAATTGTGCTCGTATAGACTTTACACTCACAAATTAAAATTTTTTTATAAATCAAAATTAAATGAAACATTTCTATATTCAATCGTGAAACAGAAATCCAGCTTGCTGACCATTGAAATGATTTCAAAATTGCCTTGTATTATCAGTACAATAGTTTTCGTGTAAAAAATTCATACCTTTTTCTATTTAAAACATCATAGATTAGCTTATAATTTTTAGAGTTATTTTTCCTTTTATTTATATACTTATTTACTTTTATTGCTGGAGTCTATTGAGGACCGATTTTTTTAGAGCAGATAAAAGGGGGGGGGGGATGCGTTTTTTGTATATATCTCGAAAAATAAACGTCAACGAAAAACCACAGCAGATTTTTAAAGTTATAAAATATTAGTTTTGAGACAGCACATCCATTCAACTTTCTTTTACCCCTTTAGAAAAAAAAAAAAAAAATGCGCTCACTTGTTACCTTTTACAAAAAAAATGCGCCTTACTTCAATAATAAAAAAAGCTTATTCAGTATCTTCAATCGGGAATTGTCAAATCCTTCTGTGATCGCTAAAATTTCCCAAAATCATGTTTATGAAAATTCCATGTTAAATATATAACTCGTTTATAATGCAGCTAGGCAAAACAAATGATTACTTTTTCGATTAGGAATTTTGTCGTATACGCAGATTTGGAAAATATGATTTTGATAAAAACACATTTTTTATGCATAATATGCTCTTTTCATAATTTGTTATAAACAATCTTGTTTAAACACATGAAATGTCCAAAATCTTCATTACTCAGTAAAGTTTAATATATTCTCTTCAAACATATTTTATATTTGAAGGCGTAAAAGAGACGGTACTTCTTTTTTTTAATTTCGCAATTTTTAGGTATTTAATTATAACTAAAAATGCTGTAAAATACGCAAAATAGAGTTCCTAGTTCTATGATAGCTAGAAATTTAAAAAAGTACAAGTAAACCGGAAATTGTTTTCGAATATACAGGGTGAGCCAAAACAATATTACTGGATGAATTGAATGCTATTTATTGAGTAATCAGTACAAAATTTAAGAATAAACTTAAAAGATAAAGGTCCCTTGAGGAGGAGAAACAGTATCAATGACTTTGAAAGCAAATATTTCGAAAAAGCCGTTTTGGATTCTCTCGTGCCAAACCGAATTTCCCATTTTGCTGTCGAAATTTACGGTACCGACAAAATGCCAATCTTTCTTTTTCCGTACAGACATCACACTCCACATATTTATTTAGATATTAATGTTTGAAAATTGCAAGTTTTCAGCTCTTCGTCGCCAAAAGAGAAACTACTTATAGTGTTTGAACCAAAGTTTAGACAAGCTGTCGATTGTTGTGGCGGGGAAAGAAATAATTCACACGCGCAAGGTCTCGAGTTCGAGTTTTTTCTTTTTTTAATTTAATTGTCTTATTTATTTTAACGTCCTGGTGAAGTTTAGCTAATGCTACTCTATCACTTAACCAGGACGGCGAAATGAGATACGGTCACCCATTCAAGTAATGGACTCGACCAACGTGACTTAACTTTGCCGATCGAGATCAAATCAAATTAAAAACATATTTATTAAAAATTAAGAAGAATCTGTCCTACCCATGTCCGGAGCCAGCGAGAAATGCCATAGTACTTGTAAAACTGGACGGAGTGAGGTCAGAGGTAGGATTACAAAAAATTATTAACAAATACCAACTTCTTTTACAAAAAGTAAATTAAAAGGCAAGTAACAATTAAGGCTTATCTAACTATGTAAATTTAAAATAATTTGTAAATATATAAGCAGTATAATATTAATAAAATTGCATGGCCGTCGAGAGAAAATCGGGGCCCGAGAGTAGTGACATACGGGCCCACCTTGCAATCAAGATTTGCATATGATTCTCTAACTTTTTCCGGATTTCAGAACTATGGGCCTGGGGGAAATGTAAATGGGAAATGGGTTTTAAGGGACAATTATTAACCAAAAAACCCGTTTCAGGAAATTCAACAAGAGCGAGGTATGGCTATGTCAAACTACTTCAAAATAAATCAAGAATATAATTAGAAAGAACAAAATTTCGACCAAAGACAAAAATTACAAAAAGAAACGAAGAAAGGGCTAGGAAGCAATGAAGATTGAAAGTTGCGTCAGATAGCAATTAAAGAAGAAGAAAAAGAGTTTTGGCTACAACTGTTGCCGAAAGATGGGCAACGCCTGGCATGGTAATTTGTGTTTAATGCGAAATGGTGCATTATGCTCTCTGATTTGTGTGATGATGTTTGTAAGAGGGCTATCACCAAGCCTTAATTGATAAACTTTCTGTGATGTAGTTTGAGTGAAACCGGTACCGCACCTCGCCTCACCCCGGAAAAGAACTTTTAATTTTTTTACATTTTCGGCCTTAATCTGTTGCTCAGATATTACTTATATCACGCCTATAGTGCGTGTCTAAACTTTGATTAAAACTATGTAAGTAATTTGTCCTTTAGCGACGAAGAGCTGAAAATACGATTAAGGCCAAAAATGTAAAAAAAGTTAAACGTTTTTTTCCTGTAGGATGCGAACTCCGGACCTTGTATATGCGAAGTATTTCTCTCGCCGCTACACCACTTGAGAACTTATCTAAACTTTGGTTCAAAAGCTATAATTTTCAAACATTAATATCTAAATAAATACGTCAATTGGAGGATCGTGTGATGTCTCTACGGAAAAAGGAAGATTGGCATTTTGTCGGTGTTGTAAATTGCGACGGCAAAATCGGATATTTGGCTTGGCACGAGATAATCAAAAACGGCTTTTTTGAAATTTGTGACAAGTACCACACGTAAGTTACTGACTAAACCATAACCCGCTGCTCAACCCACCGCTCCCACCCCGACTGAAGAGCGGGTATTCAGTGGATCGTCGACAACCTATTAAGGCACATTCTATCCATTTACAAATAGTACACATTTTGTGACGCTAGCTCTCGGTCTATTAATGACACCCCGCTCGATGGGGTGCATGAAGAAAATGCCACCTCCGATTTACATAGATAGATAATTTATTTCATGTGAGTTAATTGTATTAATTGTGTACACTCGTCAGTAAAAAACATTGCAAATTTTTAAGGTAAAAAACTTACAAAGATATATTGTCGAGGTACCTGAAAAAAACTTGTTCTCAGGATATAATTTTGTTCCTGCGTAGCAATTATAGCAATCCAGTACAAAATTCTAAAAAAAAAAGCACATGTGACATACAGACGGACGTAACTCAAGGGTTCTACGTAATCCTAAAAAGGAATAAAGGTTGAAGTATAAACTTATCGATGCCCTACAACTTGTGTGACTGACGTTAATAATTTAAAACTTGTATAACTCTAATAAAACAAACATAAATACGCAAACCATCGACATATTATTATGATAATCGCATAAACTATGAAACTCTTCTCTCATTTTTCGCTAATACTTGAGTCATTCAACGATCCATTTACTGTTAATATTAGTTCTTTTATAGGCAGTATTAAAATGTTGTTCTTCTACATTTCCAGGGGCATTTATTCTAGGTACACCATCACAAAATATTAGATTTCTGATTTTCAACTAAAATTTCCATGTGGGTTTAGTTTTATAAGTTTTTGTGGTAGGATTTTTTATTATTGGGCTATATACATTGTGTAATACAAATTGCTTTATTATATTTAATAAGAATTAGCCTACGCAATGTGATTATAGTAGAAATGGCAATTTGGACTTATGTCATAAAAACTACTAATTGCTTTCACTACGAATTGAAACCGTGAAAACGTTGGCTTTTTATTAAAATAGTATAAAAATGCATAAGAGCTTTAGTTAAAGTTCTTTGTGTGTAGTCATGAGAAACTTTGTAACAAGAAAATTCAATTAATCATCAGCTGACGTTATTTTTTACTTTTTCTCGAGCCAATGTGATTAAAGTTGTCTACGCATATTTAATACAAATAAAGAAAACCATAAAACAGGCCATTAAAATCTCAAAGTCAGTATTTTTACCTGTCGAGACTGTCCTACAGATCTGTACTTCAAATTTTTGAGTATTAGAATAAACAAAATAATACTAGAGAATTAAAAATCGTGTTTTTGGCAGAAGTCTAATGACGTTTCTGATAAATTAAAAAAATCTTACTCCGCTTTGCGTCAAGATAGGATATCTTAGGCATTGGTGGACGTATTGCCCGTCCTTTGCGACATTGATAGATAAATTCAAAGTACGGCTCTGCTTATCTGTTCCCTGTGTATGACTTTATAGTTAGGGGTGATTAGTGCAACTAGACTTCAGGAGTTAGAAATTTTAATTAAAATATGCTTGTTTCCGATTATTTCTTATTTTAATTATACCAGAACATACTATACACGAGAACAATGTGGTTCTATGTATTAAGTAATACATTGTAATTATGATTCATCATTTTCTACCAAATTTGAACATGCCCCGCTCTCCCATCTACACGGAAGCGGCACAGCTTTGAGGTTTTTTACGTGCAGTAAATATATGGAGACAACTATACACACCTCTTAAACGACTACATTTCGATTAGCATCCTAATCGTGAGAAGTTTAAGAGGAAGGAGATATTTTAAGATTACCACAATGTGTGGTAAGATTTGCAAAACATTTAACGATGACTGATATACATTGTGTCTCTGATTCAACCCTCGCCGATGGTTATCTCAATTGTTATGGACGATAGAAACTTGGTTAAATACTTTTGTAGAATTTTAAGGCAATTTTGATTATTTTTTGAAACTCTTTTCGTTTTGACTTACTTTAAAAAAATTCAAATGTTAGATTTATTAATTTTGTCTGTACCTTTGTTATTATAAAATTTTCAAATAGTTACACACTATTAGTATAGTATACAGATTCAGAAAGTGTTCGTTTTGGCATGGTAATATTTGGCAATAAGAGCAAGCGAGAGCGAAGCAACTAGGTTATTCTTTTCTATCGTATAGGGCAAAACGAGAACTGACGTGTGTAAGACGGAAACAAATTTAAACTCTAGGGATGTCCACACACATGTGGTGGAGATAGCAGGTGGCGCTTATTTGTACGATGTGTTATACATACGATAGAAAAGAATAGCCTAGTTGCTTCGCTCTCGCTTCCACTTATTGCCAATTATTGCCATACCAAGACGAATACTTTCTGAATCTGTATAGTAAAAGTTGCACTTTTTACCATACTTTGAAATTTATAGATGTATATTCTAACTCTAGTGTTTCTTATCTATGGCAGCCATATTAGATGTTATATTTGAAAAGATATTTTTTTTACTTTTTTGTGATTATTTTTTCTACGATTTCTGTGATTAATTTTTTTTTTTGGAATATTTAACCTTTTAGGATATAACTCTGAAACGGGGCAATCGACAGAGCGTTGAATAAATAGGCATGGTAGATAAAAATTTAATGTTTGCAGTAATTCGATTACTTTCTTCTCGACTTTCTTATATTACTCATTGACAAATAAACTTAGTCGTACTCAAACTATTCATCACGTACCTAACTAAAAAAATCTACAATACAATTTACAAAAAACTCAATTTCTATTTGGCATCTCTTATTTATTTATTTGTTTGGCATCTCTTATTTATTTATTTGTTTATGTGACCACCCGGTACATTTTACTCGCTAAAAATATACAGGTTTTCTTTCTTGGCAAGAGTATCAATTAGAATCCAAATAATATTTTCCCTCGTTGTTTCTTAATTAATATGAATCTAATTATTCATCTTGTCGGAATGTTTTTAACGATTTAAATGTATTAACTTTAGCTTGTATTTATATTTTAGAAATAGTTTTTCTTAACACAGGTTAAAAAAATTTTTAATGTTTCCAACTAATAATTTTAATTATACTACATATAATACACCTGAAAGATATAGGTAACTTTACAACACCATTACACAATTTATCCAAATTTGAGGAAAGCCCCCAATTATTTGGAGATTAAATTATATAACAAACTCCATTAAAAACGTGCACAATGTAAAATCAATTAAAAGAGAGGTGGTTAGTTATTTAGCTAGTATGGGTTTTTATCGTACTGAAGAATATTTAAGTGCGAAGAGTAGAGATAATTTAAATTTTAAATTGTATTTACCGTTCTTGTGATTATTTATTTATTTTGTACCACGTCGTTTTAAAGCTTCATCAGCCTTTGCTACAATAAGCATTGTTTTCGTTGAGGACTAGTCCTGCACCTTTTCTATGGTCTCTTGGACAATAAACTATTATTATTATATTTTTTCTATTACCACTCCGTGTTTGAAAGTATAGTAGGTTTCTCTCTGGGAATTGTGATATATTCATGCCAAGACGTATTGTCCTGTGTCACATTTTTTCATTATTTTGTTTTTGTTTAGAGTGTCTCCCTTGTATAATTTTCACGAAAAGGTTTCTTCCTAGACAGTACCCTCAACTACCTGCCAAATATCATTTTTTCGCGTCAAGTAATTTTTTAGAGTGGACAGATGGGACAGACAGTCAGACAAACGGATTAACAGAACGAATGGCTAATTTTGTTTTCCTGAAATAGGTTTAGAATATCATGAAACGTCGAGATTTTAAATTTGAGCGTAAACAAATTTTTCTGTCTGTCTGTCTGTCTGTCTGTCGATCTGCCTGTCTGTCTGTTTGTAACTTTTTTGTCCGCACGTTTTCTCCGGAACGGTTTAAGATATTGACTTGAAATTTTGTACACGTATATATTATAACGAGATCTGAAACTGGATTGTTTTTTAAAGATATCCGGTGAAGGGTTGGGGGGTAAATAGGGGGAAATATGTAAAGCCAGCTGGTAAGAGTACAGAAACTTGAAATTTGATGTATGCACTACAAGCCAAGGCCTCAAAAGTTTCTATTTTCCACCCCCCCCCCTTCCATTATTAAAGGGGTTGATAAAATAAAATTGAGATATTCACTTGAAATTTGGTACACGCAGATATTATAATGACATCAGGAACTAGATTATATTTTGGGATTATTCTGATGGAGGGCTGGGGGGTAAATAGAGGAAAATAAGTAAAGCAAGTTATTGGTAAGAATACAGTAACTTGAAATTCGGTGTATGTGCTAGAAGCCAAAGCCTCAAATTTTTTTATAATATTTTTTAAACCCCCGCCACCGTATTATTAAAGGGACTGATAAAATAAAATTGAGATATTTATTTGAAATTTGGTGCACGTACGTATTATAGCGATATTTGGAACTAGATTATATTTTGAGATGATTCCGTTGAAGCGTTGGGAGTTAAAAAGGAGTAAATACGGGAAAATAAGTAAATCAAGCTATAGTCTGTTTTTAAACCAGGAGGAGCGTTTTAAATTAAGCGCGGTAAATCATACATCTGTGATTGGATACGCCCTCGCCAGTTTTACACAAGGAAAAAGTCGTAAATTTTGAAGTATTGTAAAAATTTTAATATCATGTCAAAAATTATTTGGTTGTAATTTCTATTTTATTGTTTGCACATTATATATCAGTTTTGAATCCTTTTGTATAAATCTGAAGGTAAAAGTGGCTAATTACTTGATGCCTTTATATTGCGTAAATGGTATGGATGCTGTATAAAATACTTAGAGGTCAAATAGAGGTCGATGCATTATATAATGTAATAAAATACACACAAAAACACTGTAGTCCTGTATTGTTGGTTGCCCAAAACGCCAAAAAGGTTTTAGTGTATTTTCTGGTTACTTTTATGGTGTAAATTGAACTTCCATGTTTACTCCTCCTGGTTTAAAAACAGACTATAGTAAGAGTGCAGAAATTTGAAATTTGGTGTGTATACTAGAAACCAAGTCCTCAGATTTCTTTCTAATATTTTTCAAACCCCACCACCTCCTCTCCATTATTAATGGGATTGACTACATAAAATTGAGATATTCACTTGAAAGTTAGTACACGTATGTATTGTAATGACATCTGATTGAGCTGATTCCATTGAAGGGGTGGAAGGTGGTAGGTTGCGAATAGGGGAAATAAGTAGGGTAAACTAGAAACTTCATTTTTAACGCATATGGTAGAAAACAACGCCTTAAACTTTTCTATTACATCTGCCCCCAATATTATTAAAATTCTATGACCAATAATTTCCACATGCTAGTGTGCAAATCTAATCAAGATGTTTCCTTTAAAGTGACTTGATGAAAAATCTGGATGTGGTAATTCCTTAGGCAGCGGTTTTTTCGTAATCTTCATAGATTGAAACGGGATAATAAGTAGTAATCTTATAGAGTGGTTTATTGGCAATTGCTGTACTCCGTTAGAAAGGTAATAAAACAAAATAAGGGGATCAAATTAGTGTAAACAATTCTTTTGTAATGATGTTCAGGACTGTTTTAGAAACAGTTTCCCACCTAATTCTCAACACAGGTTTTACCTTTTTTGGGAAAAGCTTAGTTATAGTCAAGTAACATTTTAATTAATAACGCCGATTTTAAAGCAGTTGGGAAAACCGATTCGCCATAAAGAGTACATACTTCCAATTGCCTGATAAGTTGAAAATTAATTTGTAACTAGTGTTGAACTGGCGATATAATTATGTCTATACCGATATGTTTTGTACTGGTTAATACGTCCTGCTAATTTGTTTATTTCCCGTATTTATATAAACGATGACTCTCGATTAGGCTCACGCGAAAGATTGTCCCAAAATAAAAACAGATTTTTTGATTTTTGTGTACTGCGAAAAACTTTTAGTTTAGTACTTTTAGTTTGTTGATCCAAATTGTACGCTTCTAAAGTACTGCCCACATTTCTGAAACACCCTGCATAACAAGCATGTAATATATGGAGACTCTAGTCCATAAAATAACAAATATTAACATCTTTATTGCTCTAGTGATAAAATTTTATTCGCTAGTAGAAAAAATTCAGTTGATCGCGATTTTAAAAATAATGACAATCTTTGTCATTGACAGTTGTATCTACAGACAGTTAATTATGAAAATTAAAGCGTAAGTCATAAGTTTGGGGTGTTTTTTGAAATTCAGTTTCAATTTCAAACAAAGTTTAAACATGCTTTTGTCTTGTGTTAAATCATGTTAAACATTGCGACCCCTCTTTCCACATCTTTAAGACCCACGTGCCTTTGCTTCATGCTCAATAATCGTCAAGATAAAAGGCGCCGGGACGCTTGCAAGCCCATGTCGTATCTTGGCAATCTAGTTGTATATTTCCATACAATGTTAACGGAATTTTAAATTGATTGCAAGCAATACATACTAATAACATAAAACTCATTTCAAAAACAAATACCACTATAATTTATTTATAAATTCTGCGAAATGTTTTATTAATGTATTTATTATTGCTTAGAACTAATTTTGATTTACATTAGCATATAGTTATGCAGAAATTTACAACTAGTTTATCAACCTACATGACTTTAGCGCGTTAAAAAACTGGAAAGCCCAAAAAATAAAAGCAGGTACTTATTCTCTCGTCTCTCTTAGGCTGGTCGTCGTAACTTTTTTTTGGTCAGAAGTTTAAAACAGCAATTTTGTTGACTATTCTTTTAGGAAAAATTGCGCGATGGTGACATTAAAAATTTTATAAAACAGAGCTTCATTGTTTAAAACAATGGTTTTTAGAGAAAATTCAAATTTTAATGTTTTTTGACTTTTTAACGAAAGCGGTGAGTTGGGCAAAAATAAGGCAAGTTATAAAAAATGAAGATTTCGTCAATACGCATTATTTGATACCTTTTATCTTTGACCGTCCAATTGTTATAAACTAACTAAGGGTTCTAAATTAACAATTTTTTTTCTGTTCAACGGAAGGTCATATGTATTTTTATTGTGATCAAAATGTTGCACTTTGTTTATAGAATTTGCAGTCTTTTTGTGTCGATGTGTTGTGTATTTTGCAATTGTTTAAACAGATAAACTAATTTGTTTATTAACAATTTGCGACTTTCCATGGCATTTTTTGCACTCTCCACCCCCGGCAATCAATAAATATCAATAAAAACTAACATTTCTATGTGGTATTGGCGCTTTTTTCTTTTTTTTTATTCCCCGCCTTCCCGCCTCCCCGTTTATTAAAAAAATTGCTTCATAAACAAATGAAATATCTCAGCTCAGAAAAGTCGCATTGAAATGCAATTCGACAAATGAAAGATAATAAATAAAGAAAAATTTGGAGCCTACATAGACCTCGATCCGTTAACTAGAACCGGAGATATAGACCACTTTGCGTTTACGACTGTCATTGTTTATTAATTAATTTTTTGAAAAAAATCTTGTGACAACATAAAGTTAATATATTAAATTAACTAGTTTTCAATTGTCACAAATATCCATTTGTTTTTTCATATGTTTTTACTTCCCTCGCATACCGAAGGGAAGTATTGTATTCGAGAAAAAATCACCCTCCGAGATTTTTTCGGATTCTGACGTTTCAGATCACGGAAATTACGAAAATATATAGGTTTTTCAATTCCGTCAGTCAGTCAGTCTGTCTGTCTGTCTGTTGGTGCATTTACTAAAAAAACTGCTTGACGGAGAGCAGTCAAATTTGGTAGGTAATTAACCCTACTGTCAGCGAAGAAATGGTAGAACTTTCACTGGAAAATATACAGGGTGGATCGTCTAAAGGAAATAAAAAAACTTTTTTTTTGCTCAAATTTAAAGTTTCCACGTTTCATGCCCCGCTAAACCTATTTCAGAAAAAAAAAATTTTTAGATTTTTTTTTACCAACATTTTTGAAAATTTTTTTACCACTAAAATAGATGGAAAATTTTTCTTCTTTGTTGAAATTTAAAATTTCCGTTTCATCGCGTTCTAAACCTATTAAAACAAAATTTTGAAATTTTTTTTTTACTATTTTTGAAAATATTTTACCACTAATAATACATACTGAATTTTTTTTCTTTGTTCAAATTTAAAATTTTCACGTTTTCATGGCATTCTAAACCTATTTCAAAAAAAAAATAATTTTTTTTTAAATTTTTTTTTTACCAGCATTTATTACCACTAAAATAGATGGAAAATTTTTTTTCTTTGTTCAAATTTAAAATTTCCGTTTCATGGCGTTCTAAACCTATTAAAAAAAAATAATTGAAATTTTTTTACTATTTTTGAAAAAAATTTACCACTAGGTAATAATACAGACTGATTTTTTTTTCTTTGTTCAAATTTAAAATTTTCACGTTTTCATGGCTTCTAAACCTATTCATACAAATTTAAAAATTATTTTGATTAAAAATTTTTTTGAAAGAAAATATTTTTGCAAAAAATTTTAATTTATCACTGGGTATAGAATAAACGAAAAAAAATTTTTTTTGCTCAAATTTAAAATTTCCACGTTTCATGACATTCCAAACCTATTTCGGAAAACAAAATTTGCAACATTTTTTTTACCATTTTTGAAAAAATTTTTACCACTAAAATAGATGGAATTTCTTTTTTCTTTGCTCAAATTTAAAATTTTCACGTTTCATGGCATTCTAAACCAATTTCAAAAAAAAAAATACCACTGTAGAATAGAAGGAAACTTTCCTTTTTGCTCAAATTTAAAATTTTCACGTGTCATGGCATTCTAAACCTATTTCAGAAGAAAACAATTTTGAAAATTTTTTTAAAAACATTTTTGAAAAATTGAAAAAAAAAAGAAATTTTTTAACCACCACTATACTTCCACTCCACTACGTGTATGTGGAATTGAAAATGTGACAGATGGCAATAATATTAGGCATATGCACCTATTATATATGTGGTAAGTGTGGAGACTCTCACCGTACAGAAGAATGCCGAGCTGACGACAAAGATAGGATTTGTGTTAATTGTAAATACGCGGTAGACAAACTCAAGCTAAAAGTAAACTTTAGTCATCCTACTTGGAGCAAACAGTGTCCTGCCTACATAAGAAATCTGGAAATTAAAAAGAGTAAAATAGATTTTTTATAGAGAAGAGAGAACACAATAAACAAACTGAAAGCATTAACCGAACACCAATAGATGATGAATTACTCTGCTATTTCCAGAACGTACGAGGCTTACGAACTAAGGTGGACGAGTTTGCTTGTGCTGTGAGTAGTATTGAATATGATCTTGTGGCTCTGGTCGAAACTTGGCTATCCGAAGACGTGTCTAACACCGAATACTTTCCGCATAACTACACTGTTCTACGTTGTGACCGAAACTTTACTGATACGGGACTTTCAAAAGGAGGAGGTGCATTACTGGCTATTAAGAGTGAGTTTTTCACCGAACCTATTAACTTATCTTATATATTGGACACTATTCCACTGGTAGATATAGTTGGTTGTAAATGTGTAATTAACAATCTCTTCACTTTATTTATATATGTTGTGTACATACCGCCAGGCATTTCTGTGGAACTTTTTGAAATTTTTCTCAGTATATTTGAACAAACTGTTAGTAGCAATAGTAATATCCTAGTGTTAGGTGATTTCAATATTACAAATTTTAGTAACAATATCGCTGATTCAAAACGGCAACTTATGCAATCATTCATAGAATTTAGCAATATGGCACAGTTTAACAATGTAGAAAATATAAATGGGAGACTTTTAGACCTAGTAGTATCTAATTTACCGAACTGTACTGTCTCTCACGATAATGCACCTTTTGTGGGAGAGGATGCTCACCATCCAGCCCTAAGAATTACTTTTGTTCCGCGAATAATTAAATCTGTTAGATTTCCAATAAACCCGAACGAGCCAAATTATAACTTTCGAAAAGCAAACTATCCTGCACTGTACGAATCATTACTCCAGGTTGACTGGACGTTTTTGGAAAATTTTCATGATATCAATAATGCATGCGAAGAATTCTACCAAAAACTATATTCAATTTTTGACGTACACGTTCCGAAATTCAAAGATAAAAAAAGAAAATTTCCTGTATGGTACACACCTGAAATAATAAAGAATGTGAAACTGAGAGATAAGCACCGCAAAAAATACAAAAAATTCAACGATGCAAATACATTAGAAGAATATAAACGCCTTAGATCACTAATTAAATTACAAACGAAAGATGCGTACAAAAATTACATAGAAAATATTGAGAACACATTAACTATTGACCCTAAACAATTCTGGTCCTACATCAATAATAAAAAAGGCACTACTAGAATACCCGGTAAAGTGTATTACAATGAAAAAGAAGTTGATGATCCGCAAGAAATTGTAGATAATTTTGGCCAATTTTTTAATAGCGTTTACTTACCACCGTCTGACACAATGCCAACTTCTAATATTATAAGTAACCAACCAACCATAAATATCGATCAGTTGTCAGAAACAGACATCAGACAAGGTATCAAAAAGCTAAAAAACAAATTGACATCTGGACATGACCAAGTCCCCAGTTTTTTAGTTAAAGACTGCGCAAATGTGTTTATCACCCCACTCCGAACTTTATTTAATATTGCATTGAGAACGTCTACCTTTCCCGAATGTTGGAAGCTAGCAAAAGTATGCCCTATTTATAAAAGCGGAAATGTGGCAGATGTAAAAAACTATAGAGGGATCTCAATTCTACCTAATTTTGCAAAGGTCTTTGAGGCCTCAGTGTATACTATAATCTATTCCGGGGTAAAGAATATAATTTCCACTCACCAACACGGTTTTATGGAGAAACGTTCTACAGTAACAAACTTAGCTTGTTTAACTCAGTTCGTGTCCGAGTCACTGGACAACAGAGGTCAAGTAGATGTGGTGTACACTGATTTTTCAAAAGCCTTTGACCGTATAGACCACAATTTATTAATTGAAAAATTAAATTATATAGGTTTTAGTAATTTAATGTTACAGTTTTTTATATCATATTTAGATAACCGGTTACAATATGTTCAGTATAATGGTTTTAAGTCAAATACTTACCTAGCAACATCGGGGGTACCCCAAGGTTCAAACTTGGGGCCACTTTTGTTTATTATATTTATAAATGATTTATGTGATATGTTAGATTGTGAAAAACTTTTATTTGCGGATGATTTAAAAATATTTAGTGAAATTAACAACATCGAGGACTGCCTAACTTTACAACAGCAAATACGCAAAATGGAATTATGGTGTATTTCCAACAAATTAGATATGAACGTATCAAAATGCAAGGTAGTAACGTACACGCGTAAAATCAGTTTTATAGAGTTCTTGTATACCTTCAATGACACGGAATTATCAAGAGCTCAATCAACTAAGGACTTGGGTGTACTATTCGACTCTAAACTAGACTTTACACAACATATAAACTCATCTACAAATTCGGCACTAAAATTACTAGGCTTTATAATAAGAAATTGTAAACAATTCTCTAATGTAGATGCACTTAAAACGTTGTATTTCTCAATGGTACGATCAAAACTTGAGTATGGTGTGATAATTTGGAACCCAATTTATAACGTTCACTCACAAACAGTAGAGAATATTCAACGAAAGTTTATGAAGTACTTAGTTTTTAGAATGGATAGAAACTATCCAGAGCAAGGATATCCAAATACCCTATTACTGTCAAGATTAAACATGAAATCATTAGAGAATAGAAGAATACTAATTACATTAGTATTTTTATATAAACTACTTAACCATTTAATCGACTGTCCAACACTGTTATCAAAAATTAATTTCAGAATCCCGAGATTAGGAGCACGTCAAGACATTCTATTTTACTGTCCCAATAGCCGTACAAACATGCTCAAAAAGTCTCCCATTTACTCTATGATGGAACTATATAACAAGCTTAGCAGTCAATGTGATATATTTAGCACACGTTTAAGTCAGTACATCAAGACCATTACAACAGTTTATTGAAATCATCAGTATTAGTTTGAATATATTGTTATGTCTTTAATAATAATTTAATTGTTCTTTATAAGTTAAGCTATAATGATGTTATTGTTATTCTTTAGTATGTATTAGTTACTGCTTAGGCAGTATCAGCTCCTAGTATAGTTCTCAATATTATCATGTGTGACGGACATTGTCCTGTAATTGGATTATTCTGTTGGGCAATAAATCTATTATTATTATTATTATTATTATTATTATTACTGAAAAATGTACAGGGTGGTCATCCCAAGAAATAATTCGGTCGTGGTGGACATTTATAAAGGTATTTGCCCAAGCCTTCCATATTTGGCACCTGTTATTTAGTATTGAACTTTTGCTGTTGGATGAGCACTCTGTATATTTTTTTGACCAAAACTTATCAGGTGTTCTTTGTAATAATAGTGATAACTATATTCCGATTATTATTTTCAATGTCACTTTGTAATTATTAATTTTTTAGAGTGACCGCCATGCACAAATAAAGAGGGAAGTTCTGTGTAAATACCTTTACCGATTTTTTGCTTTTATAACAATTCATTTATGAAAGCCGTAGAATGTTTTTTAGTGTCTACGCTCCGTGTGACTTGCGCAGTTAACGACTTTGTATATATAAAATTCAAAAGGCGCTCTAAATGCTCTGTAAGTGGTTTAAAGTGGTTTAAAAAGTTAGTTAAAGGTGCTTTCATTTTATTTCCTATTTTTTTTACGTTACATTATTTTTTTATACAGGGTGTTTCTTAATGACGTGCTAATATTTCAGGGTGATTCCTTAAGGTCATTTTATGAAAAATGACATCTGATTGAGATGACTTCGTTGAAGGGATGGGGGAGGGGTAAATAGGGGAAAATAAGTAAAGCAAGCTAATAAGAGGTCAGAAACTTCATTTTTGGCGCATATTCTAGAACCAACGCCTCAAATATTGTATTATTAAAATTCTATGAGCAAGTGATCAATTATTTCCACATACTAGAGTTCAAATATAGTCAAAATGTTTTCCTTTCAAGAGAGTAGTGATTTCTTAGGCATCGAATGGGCTTGTTCGGCATTTTTTTTATTTCATAAATCGAAAGTGCAAGTATAAATTAATGGATCTGCAAAAAATCAGAATCTTATTCGCACGTTTAGTATCTTAAAAATTATTACAAATCTCCATCTCACGAAAATGGGGCGTGGCCAGGCGCTACGTCACTATACGCATAGACTCGGCGATCTCAATAGGCTTGATGCTCCTTACTTGTCATAATTATAAGTGTTTTCGAAGTATTGTTTGTTTTGCTTATTTCATATGAACGTATGTCCGTAACAGCTTAAATTTTTTAATAACTCAGAAAGTACTTTATTATTTTCAATTTTGGTATGTATTAATGGGATATAAACCCACATTTTTTAATAAGAAACGTTGTTTTATCGCTCCACCAGTGGCGTTCCTGCGAATATGTCCTCTGATATTTTTTACCAAAAAAGTGGTACGCCACTGACATGTTTCCATGTGGATATTTTAGCTGAGTAGCCTGATAAATTCTACATGAAAACGGCTCTTGCAGTTTTCTCGTCAGATGCACAGTTCTTGATTGAAACAATTAAATTCAAACTGAAACTATTTACACAGGTTACTCGGAGTGTAAACACTAAATAACGTACGGCGTTCATAAGTTAATTGGTATTAAAAAAAATATATGAAAATACCAATGGAATTTTATAACAATTAAAAACCATTTAGTTTAATATATTAACTTTATGTTGCCACAAGATTTTTTTCAAAAAATTAATTAATAATTTGCCGACAACTGCATTTAGGTGCGATGCTCCTGAGCCGAAATGTTTCATTTGTTTACTAAGCAATTTTTTTAAAAACATTGGAGGGGAATAATAAAAAAAAGAAAAAAGCGCGAGACCACATAGAAATGGTAGTTTTTATAAATGTTTATCGATTGTCGGGGGTGGAGAGTACAAAAAATGCCATGGAAAGTCGCAAATCCTTAATAAACAAATTAGTTTATTTGTTTAAACAATTGCAAAATACACGAGATATCGACACAAAAGAATTGTAAATTCTATGAACAAAATGCAACATTTTGAACACAATAAAATATTCGTATGACTTTATGTTGAATAGAAAAGAACCCTTAATTCGTTTATAACAATTGAACGAAATCTTAATTTTTTATGTCTTGACTGCTTTTTGTCCGACCCACCGTTTCCGATAAAAAGTAAAAAAAAAAAAAAAAATTAAATGAGAATTTTCTCTAAAAACCTTGTTTTTAACAATAAAGCTTACGTTTTATAAATTTTTTAATGTCACCATCGTGTTCAGCGAAATTTTTCCTATAAGAATAGTCATCAAAATTGCTATTTTAAATTTCTGACCAAAATCGACGATTTTGATTTTACCACGACCTTCTTCTCTTCTTTGGGTTCGACAAAATCGTTGCCTTGGGTCTGACACGCAAGAAATATACGTCATTATTTCTAATTTTATTCATTGTCACTCTAATATTTCTTGATAATAGGATGAATTAAAAAAATTTATTTCGATAAATTCGTAGCGTACTAAATTAAATCATTTGTCTTTCACGTTCTTTTTCGCCTCCGATAAGTATTGCTATGTATTACACCCCCTTGAAACTGGAGACTGATACGCCTATGCCTAATAGTGACTGAAAACTTGTAGAAAGAGATAGAGTTTTCTAGAGTGTGGTGGGAGAAAATTCTCGATTGTGTTCTGGATGACTCTGGAGGCAATTTCAGATTATACAAGGCGCGATTACCGGCGGAAGAGGGAGAAGTTTTTACTAAAGTGAGGTTTGGTAGAGAAAAGTGAGGTTAAAGAAAGTGTAAAGGTTATTAAGAAGTTTTGTATAATCAGTAAATTATCAAATAAAGTGTTAGTGGTTTGCCCCTTGTTAAAATTATTTAGAACCCACGGATTCATACAGGGTGTTTCCTAAGAGGTGGAAATACGTAACAGTATTATATTTAAAATTCAAATACAAATGATAGAATGATGTAGTTGACTTATTTTAACACCCAGTATCATAGGATACTTCCAACTCTTAATTATGGGACTAAGGGGTTAGACACAATATACAATTGTAGTAATAAACTTGTCAGAAGAGTGTGCTGAGATATTTGAATGAAGAAAAGTCCATTTTATATTGAAGAACATATTTTTATGCGGTTTTTAGGTAATATATAACTTTCATATAATCGGAGGTATTGTTTTACTTCTTCAAAGCGTCCTAGACAGTGGCAGGCTGAACATACAATTTTTGAGCTTCAAAATTTAATTCTTAATTTTGTACAGTACAAAGGAATCTGGATTTTAACCACCAAAACCCGCCGATAACTATTGATTGATTCTGACATACGTATGACGTAACTCTTGAGGTAAATTCATTTTTCTTGGTGCAAGAAGTTATCAAATATTAAAAATGGGTCTTACCTCATTCTGCTTCCGATTCCAGGACGCACACCAGGCACAGTGCGTTAGTTTTTGGTAGAACTACAAGTATATAATAGTGAAAGACAGTTGTGAGATATGATCGAAAAAATGCATCAGTTTTTGGTATATTATTCAGATACATTTATATATAATATAAGGAATATTTAGCTTAATTGGTTTCATTTAATGCGACACCCTGTATAAAAATGAAAGTTAAGAAAAAAACTGTGAGAACCTATTATATTCGTACGCCTTGTATTTCTGACGTAATCTGTAAAAAATTTTACCTTTGATAATCTACTTTAATTTAATTATACAGTCCACTTCCTAATTTCTCATTTACATAAATAAATTGTAAATATTATTAGAACTAGTTTAGATAAAATGTATTCAAAGTCGTTATTGTTTATGGGTTATTTTTGATGGAAAACTATTCACCCATTTTCAGGAATGTGCACGGAAGAATTATATAAGTTTAAAAGCATCATATCGAGGACACACATTACATATTTTGTCACTTTTAAATCAACCTATGTAAACAAAACCGGGATCTAGATTTATTGTGATTCACTAATATTTACAAATAAACATAACGCTATATTATTATTTATTGACTTCCTCATTTACTGTTTTAAACTAGTCGCATCCCACATATTATCACATGCTGTGACAATTCTGCACGTCCCCAACCTGTCAACCGCTTTCTAGAGCCAATAGCCTCAAACATTCAGTCAAATGCTAGAAAATACTTTCTGTAAATAATTTCTCTCAACAGAATGTAATGTTAACAAGCAACACATATGAATTTTGTAAAATAAAGTCTATTTGGAAATGAATAGCTTACTATTAATGCAAATGTTATAAAAACATAGTAAGAGTGCCATTCATAATTTCTTCCTATTATGTATTATATTATATTGATGAGCTATACTTCGTAATACCCATACTATGACATTTCTACCTGTTTCTCTGGTGATCTTGTTTCTGTTGCTATGATCTGTTGGTCAATCTATCTCGTAACCAATTATCGTTAGCAGGATCAAACATCACAGCTGGGTTTAGGTAATTATTATTATTTTTATGGAAATATTTAGATAAATTAAACAATTTATTTCATACAAAAATATATTTATTTTGATATTTTTGATAGTTCTTAGTCCACAAAGTAGGTTCAAAGAAAACAATGACTAGGTATTTCATTTAAATCAAATGTTCATTTTGTGAAAATATTAGCAACTTTTTGGGGCTATGTTTGACACCATTATCGTTTTCCCATTATCAGGCTAACTATTTTTTCCCCCAGTTCTTTGGCTTTGGGATAAGCCCATTCAGCCACGATTTCTTTATTATTGTACCTAACCTAACACTCCAGTCGATAAAGTAAAACATACACCAGAAGCTCGCAAAAAATGTTATCTGAGATTTTCCTTCAGTAACTGTTAGTGGGAGGATTAAACATCACAAAACCACAAAAATCAATTATGGGGGTGCCACGCAATCCCCCCCAAAAACCACCCTTGCCCAAATTGCTCATCATAAAAAAGAAAGCTTGACTAATTGCCTAAAAAAAGTCCTCCTGTAATTTTCTTGCATATGCCATGGTTTTCGAGAAAATCGATATTGACAAAAATTGCAAAATTTGTATTTTTAAGGTGGCCGTTCACTAGAAAGAGACATCCGATACGGCAATACTTATTATTTTTGGCCATAACTTTTTTTTCTTAGTAACACAAGAGAGTATTTTATATCCTCTTTAAAACCCATTTTGATATTTCTTCCTAGCTTGTTTCGTTTTCGAGCAATTTAACATTTTCTATAGGCCGCGCGCAAAAAATTTCAAATAAAGGAAAGTTCGTACGCATTAAAAACACAAACGTTGCAATTTTTTTCGATATCGATTTTCTCGAAAATCATGGCATATACACGAAAATTACAAGAGGACATTCTTTTAGGAAATTAGTCCAGCTTTCTTTTCTGTGATGAGCAATTTTTTTATAACTTCAAAAGTTAACGATTTATCACCATAGATTGGAAACAGTAAATATTATACATAGAATTAAAGAAGGGCAAATTAGACATTTTCTGCTGGAATCTTATCCAGCCACCTTAACAAAGGCATCTGCCAAGGTGGGAGATGACTTATTTGTCAAATCTTGAGTTGCTAATTGGGCAAGTTTTGGAAGAGGATTATTCTCAGAAAAGTTATTGTATTTCAAGAGGATTTCTGTGCCAGAAAGTGACGCCTAAGATGTAATGGCGGTTCATTGCATTCTGCCAAAAGAGCGGATGTAGGAGTAGATTTCAAGGCTCCAAGAACTAACTTCAGTACTTTGTACTGAAGTCTGTCTACTTTGATTAACCGTGATTTTACGGAAGAGCCATAGAATACACAGCCATACTCTAGAATAGGCCTAGTATATGCCCTGTGAAATATAAGGTTTATTTTAGGATCAGAGCCTCATGAATGTCGGTTGATAGCTTTTAGTATATTTAAACTTTTCTCACATTTAATTAAATGTTCCATATTAACAAATCAAAGTTTGTCAGATGTAAGATAGCTGCAATAAGAAACATGTCCGAGATACATTTATGAAAATGCATAAATTGTAATATTCAGTTCAGCTATCTTACAACTAAATAATACTTTAAAAGCACAGGACAGTACTAGAGGAGTTTTACTGGGTTGTAGTGTCCTAGGGGCCCACCGAAAAGGGTCTCATATAGGCCCCATATCAGGCTCTTCCCGGTGGGCTCCCATAGTCCGGTCCTGACCATATTGAAACAGTGTGTTGCAAATATTTTCAATATATTAAGCACACCGAAAAAGTTATGCTAAAGCTAATTTGGCTTCACATAAAAAATAAAATGTTCAGAGAAGATGAGGAAGTCTTATAGAGGTAAATCTTTTTTTTCTATAAGGTTATAGAGATGGCTGACTAAGAGCTATCTATCATTTATGTACTTATTCAATTATACGGTGTTACCTATTATTTTATTGCTTGTATGGGAGATGTCAACGTTCTGAATTAGTCGGTCGATGAGGTCATAGAGGATTTAAAGAATTACAGGAAAAAAATGGAAATGACGTTGGTTGACAGAATTCTCCGAAATCATTTAATTTATTTTAGTTGTGGCCCACACACTCGACAAATATTATACGCAGAAGCGATAAAAAACCCCAACCTTATTTGACTTTGAAAATAAGAATGTAGATATTTATCATTCGGGTCACCACCAACGTCTTAACCTTTTGTGGTTACCGAGTTTTTTGTCTGATACATGGTGGTGTCTGCTTCTGAAGAGTATAGTGGTAGTTTTTCCCAAGGTATCGCCTCGAACTACTACCCTTACCCTTGCGACACATACCGAATCATCGTAAAGTGTTTACGAAGTCAATTGAAACTGGTCAGTGTTAAAGCACAGGACCGTGCGGACTTAACTTGATATTTTGTCCTATGTTTTTAACAATGGTATCGAGAATCGAATAGTAGTTGAAACTATACAGGCGAGTCCGATACTGGCAATGTAATCAGCCTGAATGAACCATCTACGACTGCACTGGTTTAAAGATAATAAAACGGACAGGTCCACTAGCATAAAAAAAACTTGTAAATCGTTTCTCAGCACTCAACGTGGACTTGTGAGATGTTCTGTCATTGGCCTGGGTTTAAGGACGGGTGACGACGATTGGCTGGCACCCGGGTATTCCTCAGTCCGATTGGTCGGTCGGTGTTTGAGTTATATCAGTCATTAGTCAACGTGGACTCGATATTTCTACAGTGCAGTGCGAAAAATGGTTTTCAGAACAGCTTTATACCAAATATTCCACCTAATTCGGTAATTGTATTAGATAATGCTTTTTATCACTCGCGAATATTAAATAAAATACCAAACACCAGTACAAGGATATTTTAAAATTCATGAGAGAAAAAAATATGGAAATTCCTGTAAAAGTTCCAATAAAGCGCGAATTACTGAAATGAATAAAAGAACAGAATTTCAAAAGGGAATATGTTATTGATAACTTATCCAATATACACGGTCATACACTTTTGCGGTTACCTCCATATTATGCATATTTAATCCTATCGAGATGGTTTGAGCAATTTTAAAAGATCGTTTGCGAAAATGTAATGACTCTCCAACGTTAAGCGCGGTAGTAGTTGATCATATAAGAGAAGTAATAAATGACCTCGACAATACTGATTTATAGAAAAATTGCGTTAAGCATGTAATTAAAAAAGAAAATCAATATCCAACACTACCCCCCATTGCGCGGATTATAATTCAACCGGATAATGATTCCTCTTTAGAAAGTGAAGATTCGGATGCGTCAACTTTTAGCATTTAACTATATATTTTCAGAACAAAATATTTAGCTACTATATTAGGTATGAAGTTTACTTTTTTATTGTTAAATTATTTAATTTTATTTTTTTAAACAAATGCATTTGACTCATCAATATTTTACCCAAAATTAAAAATCATTAGCATACATAAAAATACATAAGAACAAGAAACAATTCAATAGACCTCGAATGAGCGGTAGAACGTTCTATACTGAGGGGGTAGGCTGTGCATGCTGTTAGACAAATTAAATTCGTTAATATTGCAACAACTCATGTGATTAAAAATATTTTAACATAGTCAATTAATAGTTTTAAATATTATGAAATGTTTAGTGCCAATTTCAAGTCACTATTTCACTTGATTTGTTTATAAATGACTATATGGATATAAAACTTTTTTTAAATTGTTTCTTGTCTTATGTATTTTTAACGTAATTTGTTTCTCTTTCCTTATTATAATAAGAGTTATAGAACTGGAGTTATTGAAGAAAAACTGCGAAAAACACGATTTTGAACATTATTTTGTTTAATCAAAAGCTTTCCTCCAGACGGATTTAATCCAAAACTTTTACCTAAACTTCTTGTACAGATTTTTCTTCGGGTCGTAGCGTAGGTTTGACATTTTTGAAGCGTTTTTTGACAAGCTACATTCCCATAATATCAAAATTTGGTGTGTCAGCAACTCTGTTTTGTGACATTTTGCGTACCTACCAAACGAAAATAAAACTGAGACAGGTGATTCGCTAATTTCACTATCTCTTCATCAGCCGTTGGTTATCGAGGACCATCAGCGCATCTCGTGCTTATGCCGAAACTGATTATTAATTTCTATTACACTATACTTATCTGCAACATAATTTGAAAAACGCCGTACAAATGCACTGGATTATTTAGACAATTCACTTAACAAAGGAAACACTTTTCTTAGTTTGCTTCTGAAAACAATGACTACTGCATTCCTAAGCGAAAAAATGTATTCATGGTTTTCAATTTGCTGCAATAAATTTAGTTATGTGTTTAACAGTGTAAACTTGTGTTATTTTGAGGAGCTAATCAAGAACAAAATGTTATGCACCTAAAGTATGTCTAATATCTGTAAGTTGTTCATGTATCTGTGATTCATTTGGGTGCTTTCCGACGTGTCTATGAATTAGATTTGTGTGCGTTAATACAGGGTGTATAGTAAATAAGTGGTGTATGGCAGCTAATTTACATCGATTCGTGAAAAAACGGCAAAAGCTCGCAATTCTCGTGTAGTGAATGGCACTTCATGATGCCTTCTGTACTGTCTTTTAAGACTGTGTAAATTAATGTTAAAAAATGTTTTATGCTGCACGACGGCTGAGAACTTTTTTTTATAATTTTCTATTACCAAAAGCATACTTCTATGCGAAATTTCAGATAGCGATTATTATTTAATCCCAGCTTTGCCTTTTTCTCTGGGGACTAGGTTGGTAGTACGGTTTAGTTATAAAGTAAATAATTAATTATCATAATATACTCACGCGATATCGTGAGTTTCAATAATGCCTCTTCAGATTTACATAATTTATTAAATCCTTGCGTTTCTGAGTTACGCGTATGCTCAATGAAGAAGTCTCCTGATGACCTATCTTCGATTTCATTTAATGCTTATACGATTAGTTAAGGGTCTTCTTACTTCGAGAAAAGGATCCAGACAGATCAAAATACACTTTTGCGGCGTACAAATAATTCGTCGTAATTTTTGCACCAAAACACTGATTTATAAGTTTGTAGAAATAATAACTGTAGAACTTACTATCACTATTGATTGACGGCTTACAAAATTTCATCATCGACACAGTTTTCTCTCTCTTATTCTCTTGACTAGCTCTCTTTGAGCATTAGAAATAAACTGTCTGTAAATATCTACATATTATGTACAAACTATATTTTTCATATCTGCTTAATCAAACATTTATAAAATGTAACACTCAAAATGTAAAAAAAAACTGACATTTTCAACAGTTTTCATTAGATGTGTGTTTATTAATTTATTACTTGTTTTAGATATGACCATGGTGGAAAAAAAGCAGAAGTACCCGTCCACGTTTACGATAGATAATTTCAGTTCCACGTAAGTACATTTGTATTTTAATATTCATTTAATTAGGTATAGTTAGATATCAAATGCTACCATTTTTACTGTTACATAATACGATTCTTGACCAACAAGACAGATTTTTATCTGGGTGATCCATAACTACAAATTTATTACCCTGCTTCAAAGTTTGGACTCAGGCTCTTGACAAAATAGAGCCAATAACTACAATAAACATAGTCTTTGGTAAGAAATTCCTAACACTAGATTATTACAAAAACTTTTGATTGACATTCATGGGCATTTATTAACTTAGATTTTGCAGTATGTATCAGATTGTTCCTTTATAGTGAAAACAGATGCCAACTTCTCTTCCGCGCTCTAATTATTAGTGGTGTCTCACAGGGATCAGATCTAGGTCCCATTCTATTTCTGTTGTATTCGTCCGGTATGTTCAGGTTGCTACATTGCAAATCGCCAGATTATACATACCAGTCTCTTTAAAGCAAAACATCTTGACTATAATTGCACTCTAGTATGTGTGAAATAATTGATCATAGAATTTTAATAATACTTGAGGTTGAGGCGTTGGTTCTTAGTGTTTATGCCAAAAATGAAGTTTCTGGAATGTTGTTAGCTTGCACTGCTCATTTTCCCCAGTTTACACAACCACCCCCACCCACCCTTTAAGGGATTCATCACAATCAGATGTCATTATAATATACGTATACCGAATTTCAAGTGAATGTCGTAATTTTCAACCCACTTAATATTGCAGTGGAGGTAGTGGGAGGTTTGAAAGTATGATAAGGTAATTTGAGATCCTGGCTTCTAGTATATACACCAAATCTCAAGTTTCTGTACTCTTACCAGCTTGCTTCATTCATTTTCCCTTATTTATCCCAATTCACCCCCCCACCGTTCACCGGATATGGTCAAAACAATCCAGTTCCAGATCTCGTGTATAATATTTCAAGTCGATATCTTAAACCGTTCCAGAGAAAACGTGCGGACAAAAAAAGTTGCAGATAGACAGACACACAGACCGTCCGATCGAGAGACAGACAGAAATTTTGTCCGCTCAAATTTAAAATCTAGACGTTTCATGACAAAAAAAATTTTTTTTTACGATTACTATACTTACTTTCACCACTACGTGGATGTGGAAGTAACTGAGATATTCATTTGAAATTGCTAATTCGGATTTGGCACCGTCCTAATATGAATTCGGAAACTCCCGGAAATTGTCTTGGTGTTCGGCAGCGCCTGGAAGTTCTGGAGGCTTCAAATACTCCTGTGAATTTGCAATTTCACAAAACGTCCGAAATATAATTTACCTGTTTTTGCTTTCCTTCTGAGACATTTTACAATTTCATTAAAATTTTATTTGCAACAAAAAAAATCCGTAAAGTGTAAATTTACTGTTGTTTTAATTATGTTGATATACAGACTGTCTATTTTACGAGGGCCACACCAAATATCTCGCTTAATATCTATTGTAGAAGAATAAAGTTTTAGAAACAGTTATCCCATTTTTTGTGAGCTGTATTTCAGTAAAAAGAAATTTGAAATCCATAGCCTACTTTATGAGATATATTACAAAAACCTGAAAAATAGGAAAACCACAAACGGTTATAGCTTCCTTATTTGAGGAGATACGAAAAAGAATAATAACGTGTAACAAAAAAATCGAAAAATGCAGTTGGCTTTGACATACGCTATTGTGCAAAAATGAAAAATACATAATTCCGTTATTTTTTTCTCATTCCAACGATATAAAACATGTCACAGAAATTTTAACCGATAGTGTCAATATTTAATATTTTACGAATACCACAATTCATATAATTGAATCGTAACAATCAGCTGTGCCATAATAGTAAAAATTCACTTTATAATAATTATAATTCCGTAATTATTTATTACAATTTAATACAAACCAATAAATATCTCATAAATAAAAATACAAGTACAAAACGAACATCCAAAGAAAAAAACGAAATACTATGTATAACAGTACTACCTACTACTATATTGAAAAGAAATTGTGTGTATTTATTTTTCTAACTACAAATGCTCAAATTGTGCACCATGCATTCTGACACATAAACGTGCTCTACGAGACACGTCACGCATTACATTTTGGAGCATTTCAGGAGTAATTGCCTCACATGCGTTTCGAATTCTGGTTTTGATGTCCTCAATATTTTCAGGGGCAGTTTGAAATACCTTGTCTTTAATGTAACCCCAGACGAAAAAATCCAAGGGAGGAATATCTGGTGATCCAGCTGGCCATAGAATGGGTCCATAGGTGCCTATCCAGCTATCTGGCATAACTTGATTTAAATAATTTGTACATATTACAGCAGTGTGAGGTGGAGCCCCATCTTGTTGAAAATATGAATAATTTAATCTTTCTGCCACTGTTAATTCATAAAGAAAATCTTGAAATTCGTTTTGCAGGAAATTAAGGTATCTACGAGCGGTTAATTTGCCATCATAAAAATAAGGTCCAATTACTTTAGTCCCTAAAAGACCCAACCAAACATTCGTAGAAAATCTTTCTTGGAAAGCAGTCTCTCTGCACCTCTCTGTGTATTTTCTCGTGTCCACTTATAATGCATATTTCTATTGAAAAATCCATTATTAGAAAAATTTGATTCGTCCGACCAAAGAATTTTGCTACATATCAGCGCGTCATTCCTTTTCTTATTTAATAACCATCTACAAAATCTTACTCTCCTTGGCTTATCTCCCTCATTTAAATGTTGAACTTTCCTCATTTTGTAGCATCGAAATCCGTTTTTTTTTCAATATTTTTCTTGTACTGTCTTTTTTTATGCGACAGTTTCTCTAAATTTGTCTCAAAGAGGTTTCCTCATTTTGGTTAACATAATTCATTACTCTATTCACTTTTCTTACATTATCCGCAACATGCGCTCGCCTTACTACTTTTTTTGAAAATGAACCGTGCGTTTTTAGATTTTGAACTAACTTCCTAAACATAGTTCGATTTGGCTGCGGAGCATTTGGAAATCTATCTCCGTAAACCGTGACTGCCATCTCAACGTCAAAATTGCACTGACAATAAATGCTAATCATATCGAATTTGTTATTATTGGTGTACACCATAATTACTGATATAAAATTTGTCTTAGAACTCGACAACATACAACATACAACAGTGACAATCTGTCAAATTTATTAATAACTGTATACATTGTTTTTCACTAATTATGGCACAGCTGATTGTTACGATTCAATTATATGAATTGTGGTATTCGTAAAATATTAAATATTGACACTATCGGTTAAAATTTCTGTGACATGTTTTATATCGTTGGAATGAGAAAAAAATAACGGAATTAATGGCATCATGGCCTACTTTGAGATATGTATTTTTCATTTTTGCACAATAGCGTATGTCAAAGCCAACTGCATTTTTCGATTTTTTTGTTACACGCTATTATTCTTATTGTCTTTGCCGTCAACTTTCATTCCTTTAACTTTTTTCGTATCTCCTCAAATAAGGAAGCTATAACCGTTTGTGGTTTTCCTATTTTTCAGGTTTTTGTAATATATCTCATAAAGTAGGCTATGGATTTCAAATTTCTTTTTACTGAAATATAGCTCACAAAAAATGGGATAACTGTTTCTAAAACTTTATTCTTCTACAATAGATATTAAACGAGATATTTGGTGTGGCCCTCGTAAAATAGATAGCTTCAGATCAATTTTTAACCCATTTATTAACAAGGAACATCCCTTAAATAAATGAAATCTCCCCCAGTCACAACCCTTGCTTGGCTAATTTCATTTATTTATTCATTATTTAAGGTGGCCATTCCCTAGAAAGAGACATCCGATGGGGAAATATTTATTATTCTTGACCATAACTTTTTTCTTAGTACATATATTTTAAAAAAACTATAAGAGTACCTAAGTAGGACCATAACAAGGCTATTACTATGAATTTTCGCTCAATAATTTCAGTGGTTTGCAAAATAGCTAGATTTAAATTTAAATATTATGTTAATCTTCCTATTTCGTAGTTTTAAATATAGCTATTTTGCAAGCCACTGAAATCATTGAGTGAAAATTCATAGTAATAGCCTTGCTATGGTTCTACTTCGGTACTTTTATAGTTTTTTAAATATACGTACTAAGAAAAAAAGTTATGGGCAAAGATAATAAATTTTTCCCTATCGAATGTCTCTTTCTAGGGAATGACTATCTTAAATAATAGGTAATTTAAATAAGTTCCGGGACATTTACTAGGTTGCAAATTCAGATGATGTTATTTATTGGTGTCATAGACATTTTCTTTACTTACTTGTCAGAATTGTGGCCTTGCCAGTTAAAAAACTTGTGGAAAGACCTTCCGGAGTAAAAAAAATGTACAAAAGACAAACGGGTTTTTGACTCTATTCTGTTGCATAAACAATCATTTGCATAACTTTCGCAATTTTTTTTCGATAAAATAAATCATAATATACAACTATTTGCAATGTTACAGTCCTCGCAGCAGTCTGCTTAATAATTAAGAAAATACCCTCCAAGGTTTTCATAAATTTTGGATTTTGTTCAAAATATTATTGCAAAATTACGTTCTTTGTTAATTTAACAATGTTCCGGAGGCGGAGAAGGATTCGAAAACGAGATTTATTATTTTTTACCTCCTTCAATGTTGCTTCAAAGATCTTTTGTAATTTTTGTCTAACTTTTCATTATAGAAGTCTGTACTGACTGGCGTGTATTGTTAATGCATGGAATTGTAATTGTGTGCTCTTAGTGTGACCACTGAAAGCAAAATATTTTATCTGGATAAATAGCGCAAATAGTCTAAGCATTTCTAGCGGATATTACCTTTTCCGTTTAATTACAGCTCTGGTTACGATTGATGTATAATTTAACAAATTGTTGTTACAACATTAAGTTGTCTGTTGCAAATCATTTTAATATTATACACACTTGGTTTTCTGTTTCACTAGTTTAATCCAGATTTACCTGATGTTATTTCGGCCTTGCGACCATTGTCAGAATCTTAAAAGCTTAATTGCTAATGGCCGCAAGGCCAAAACTTCTCAGGCAAAACCGAATAAAACTAGTGAAACAGAAAACCTAGTGTTTATTGTAGTTATGTTTCATCAATCAACAAACAACTTACCTCAAATTTAATTCAATTAATTTTAATATTACGTCGCTGGTGGCAACTAATTATTTGGGTATGCTGCTTTGTTGTTTTAGACAAAGTACAATAACAATACTTTTAACACAGAGACCCGGATTCATACCCATGACACGTTACCTAAAAAATGTTTCGAAACTTGTTTTATTGCTTGTTTTTGTAGGAACTCTTGGAATCTGTGTACGAAGTCGTGCATCACCATTGTTTTTGATATCATATTATTTTGAGAAGAATGCGTACCTTTACATAATGAACAACATCACGTTACCATTAAATGTTGCATATATACAAGATGGATTAAAATTTAGTCAGCATTCCTGGGTCATTTTTGAAAAGTCACAGATCTTCAACGTGCCTTGTAAATATTGAGCTTAGATCGGTTTCTATTAAGCTGTTATGCGATGCATCATACTAGGTTAATATTTTCCTTCGCCTCATTAAGAGCTTACAATCTAGAAGGTCCAAAATCGGAAATCCTGGAATTAAGACAATATCTTTATACCGAAAATACCGGAATCACAGTGCATAAGATACTGGAATTTTCCGAATTGGCCTTGAATAAGTGTAACTTCATGCCTACTGAATTACTACCAGCGTGGAGGCACTGAAAACATCAAATACTCTTCTTAATACAATAACTAACAAACACTCTGAAAGAGTGAAAGAGAAAATAGAAATGAAAGAAATGGTGAGTTCAATGATGTCTAACTACCACCCCATGTCATATACCGATTCTTGGAAAGATATTTGAGAAATTGTTACAACAAGGTTAATTTATTAAGTTTTTTGAAACAAATGGCCTTTCTTTAGTGAGTACTTGAGTTTCAAAATAAAGAAATCAACTACAGATGCTACAAGTCTACTCTTGAATTATAATAAAGATGCATATGAATTTACATATTATGCAAGTTGTACTTTTTGTGTGTTCAACTATATTCGACATAATACTGCACTCGAAAAATTGAAAAAATGTTAAGTAAAATCAATTCATTAGAATGACTTCAAGGTTATTTGGAAAGCAGATATCAAATCAGTGTTTATAATGGCGTCACTTCAACAATTTGGGATATAAGTACTTCAGGGATCCATCCTTGGACTCTTGTTACTTCTGATTTATGCCGATGTATTTTAAATGCTAAATTCATACTAGAGTCGGGTACAATTTAAACTGACTTGTGCCATGGCCGCTAAAACGTCTGAGATTTTATTTGATGCATAGAAAATGCCAGTAGTTCTCAAACAGTTCTCAGCAATTTTTAAAAATAGGAAACATGTTATCATAAAATGTTAAGATTATTAATTTAGTAACTTCTTAATTTTAGTGGAATTCTGATTATACAGTGTTCGCCATAAAGTTGGCTACATAAGGGAAAAAATTGTATTTTGGACATTTCTAAAAAACTCTATTGGGGGATCGTTTATGCATGTCCAACAACAAAAAATTACATTTTGACACATGTCATGTGATCACCGGTTTGGCAGGACTGAAAAAAATAGTTGACAGTGGGACCTAAAAATGGGTCAAGTTATCGAAAAATTGTATGAAGAAAAAGTGCATATTGAATACAACAAAGTCTCCATATATCAATTTTGAAGCAGATATGAGGAAAATAAAAAAGTGCAAATTTTACCCCTACCATTAATTACTATATGAAAAATCATAAACTCTGTCTATTTTACAAATATTTGATTAGTTTCGACAAAAACTTTATGTATTTTAGTTGAATAAAAGTATTTGCATGTAAAAAAAGAAACGAACCCCCAATATAGTATTTTTTAGAAACCTCAGTAATACAAATTTTTCCCATATTTTCCCCAACTTTATGACGGACATTGTAGGTATATAGGTTCGGGCACAAATGAAACTGATAACAAAAAATTAATTGCCCAATTCAGTCAATAACAATGAGTGATCAGAAAAAGAAATCAAAGACTGATACTGCTACAGTCCAGCAAGAAACACCGGAAGGTTTGGGCATTTATTGCCAGGAAAGGATAGGATCATAGTATTAGTAGGGGAAACGATGTCAGTAAAAATAAAATATTTCGTATAACAAAAACAAATCTGAAATCTCTATGAGAATAACGAAAAATTATTTTTCTTTTAGCGGTAATAAATAAGAATTCTGCTTGACAAAATAAATATTAAAAAAATTACCAATAATTTTAAATCAAATAAATTAAAACAATTCTGAAAAAACGCATTCACACGTTTTCATAAACACTAAAACACTACACTTGAACAATTTATCTACTCGACGCACGTTTCACCATTCGTGTATTAATACATAACGTAAGAAAGTAGATTTTATTAGAGATAAACACGCGCTAGTATTAATAAAAGATACGTTTTTGGGGAAAATAAAGTTTTAACAAAACGCGCGGCGCAGTTTAATAAAACAAAAATTTTAGATGGAAAATTATTAACTTTTAATAGAGCTTAATCAAATAAAAAAAAAGTAGAAGTGCTGGGGATCGATCTCGCAACAACCGCATTTTTATTTATTGCTGTTTGAGCATCTTACCGATTGAGCTACGCGATCCTGTTTATTGTACTCTAAAACGTGTAATATCTGCATACTAGAAAATTGTAAGACTTAGTGGTTTGACATTGTTCGTTTGACTGATGAATATCCACTATTTACCACTAAAAATAACTTAAATATTTCATGTAATGACGTTTTTCATATTTAGAGTGGTGTTAGTTCACGGAAATAAATAATATTCTGAAACGGACCGGACCCACCTATATTAATCGAAAACTTATTCCCGCGTCTATTAATCAAAATTTACATATTTCTGAAAATTGTACACGATTCGGTAAGAAACCAAATATCACCCAGTATTCGCATAAAAATATTTCACGTATATTCTGATAGTAAAATTTAAAGTTTTAAAATACAGTCGATTCGTGTAGTTTTAAAATCTCTAGAAACGTACATCCCGGGCGAAGCAAGAATGTTTCACACCGATAAGACACTCCAGTTAATAGAGTTAACATCAACATTCGGCGATAACATAAACAAAGGTGTACGGTCTCACGGGAAACGGGCTAGTAAGAGACATTTGGTGTGTAACGTCACGACTTTTGGGGGTATTTTCCGAGTATAAATACGCGAGGGAATTTTATATCGGGGTCAGACGCTATCTATCATTGACCGAATCCAATTGTTCGCCATAGTGCTCGTTGAAATAAGACTGGGAGCTGCGAACCAACTGACCACTAATCCGCTGACCAATTATTGGATATAATTAGCTATTAGCTAAGAATATACACTGGACTTTATTATTCGCCATAGTGCTCGTTGAAATAAGACTGGGAGCTGCGAACCAACTGACCACAGCATCCGCTGTATTTTCCATTGTCCACCAGATACTTGTTAAAACCAAGCTGAACTGGGAACGAGACAGAAAAAGAGATTTTTACGAAGCGACCCCAAAACTCGCGATCTCTTTTTGTACCCGCACAACGCTACAGGGACATTGGTCAGTTTATGCATTGTAACCGACACACGAAAGTGCCAGGTTAACGAAAATGCTGGAAATGCGGGATGACGAGACAAATAACAGTGACCCGGGTCACCTCGCGATTTATACACAAGGTATAAATAATTAATGTCGCTGAAAGAGAGAAGTATTTTTTGTTTTAAATGTAACTTCGTTAAATAATTATAAAAACCAAATGAAACTGGACCGGGAAAAACTTTAATTAAATTTGTTACATTTCGGCTCTATATTTCGGAACTTAAACTCACGGTATCGCGGTTTTGGCATTGTGGCACTTTGACTAGTTAGAATTTTATTATTTAGAAAATTTCTATAATGTTAATTTTTATTTGCAGCATAATTAGCTGTTTGCTGAATTTCAGACTATGTTCATCATGTCCTATTTAAAACAATAACTTGTAAAATATTTACTTTTCAACAGCGGCAGATTTTTGTTGGTAAACAATTTCTGTTGCGGTTTGTTTTGTCGTGTGGTTAATGAACTTCTACAATATTTGATGGTACGAAGAGTTTTACAGCTGTTCGGACCTGCCGGTTTATTTATGTCCTACTTGTAGGGATGCTGTCACTGGACTTTTGTCTGTCATCCACTGATAAGGCCTGTGATTTGCCCCCTGCTAGTTTAACATAATTATCCTTTTAAATATTATCACATGTTAAACTTTGTACTGGGTGTTTTACCTTTTATTCATTCACGATGACATATTTATGTCATGGGCGAGTTGAAATTGATATAAATTGCTTGTTCATTCAATTGTTTGGACAATTACAATCTTCGCAACACAAAAACCTATTGGTAGCCAATTGGCTGGTTCTGTATCAAGTTTATTGATCAGATCACATCATTCTACGCTTCGAAATCAAACTATGTTTGAATGGGCAATTACTAGAGATTTCAACTGGCCGTGCATTCAATTAAATAAACTATTGCGAGATTTCGCCACCCAAGTATGAACTTTACATGTTCCGAATTCAACATTTTTTTCTTCAGTTTTGAACGAGCATTCTCGTTATAATCATTATTATTTTTAGTGATTATTGGAGTTGTTTATTTGACCATTCGACAAACTTACACGTGACTGTTGTCCCAACGAAATCTGTGGCTGTAATATAAATTTGTGGTTAATTTACTCACATTTTGATTTATATGTAAGCAACTATTTTCTGGCCATTGCCACATCAATATTTTTATATCTGATCTTTTTCTGACAATTGTCTGATTATACGTATAAAACCGTTACTTGTTTTTAATTCTTTTACCTTTACCAGAAATTGAAAATAAAGTGCATAATTACCAGAGAAACTAGCCAAGTAAATATAAGATTTACTTGGGCTTAAATAAAACGAATATTTAAAATAATATAAGTAAACATAAGGTTTACTTGAGCATTACAATAGTGAATAAAAATGAAATCTAAAATATGATACAAACTTACCCAAAAGCTAACACTAAAATAATATAAATAATTCAGTATAAATTAAATAAAGGAAATAATTTAGAGTCTGAACTTTATACAGGGTATTATAAAAAAATACTTAATTATTTTATCAATTAAATAAACAAGTGCCAAAACAATATTCAGTATTTAATTTGAACAATGAAATAAAAAACTATAATTAGAACTTTGCCAAATAAATTAATAGCAATATTTAGAGTAAAGAACGAATCATTAAATGTCGTAATAAATAGTTAATTATCAATTCAATCAATAAATAGAAACAGTAATATCAAACCTAGAAAAAGAACTATGGTAAAAATAAACTACAAATCACAAACGTAAATTTGAGTCCTACCACTAAACTAGACGATCACACAGCCAAATTAGTTTAATTGATTTAATAATTAGACATTCAGGGGAGAGGGGAGGGTAATTGATAATAAATCAAACCAGAATTTAACAAGAAAAAGAACGACACGGGTGGGGGGTGTTTCAATTCGTCGTCAAATCACACAAAGTTTAAGAATCGCTGAGCTTATGACTATGTTTCTCACTCCCCAGTGTACAGTTCATATTTCCGTCCTAAAAGAAGAGGGAAAGAATCTTGGTAGACACACATTGACAATGTCTTTAGGCTATGGCTTTAAGTTTGTGTGCAAGAGATAGTGAAAACGTATGTGCAATATTAATTCATACATCGGTCTTTTTAAACTGGGCCCGACTCTATATGCAGTTAATGCAACTAACATAAATTCCAATGAAGCCCACATTGAATTTGAGAATATGTTGTATACACAGTCGACTACTTCCGAATGGTTCCAATACAATATTTATAACGATCATAGATACCGTGGGTCAATATGACGGACCTAAGTATAGGGAGTAAGAATTGCAACATCTCGTCTGCCAGTGGACGATGAATAAGTACAGCTGGAATACTTCAGTGGCCGGGTGCCGTTACGTCGGGTGAGTTTGCTGTTGCTGGGTTGTCATATCTCTCGTAGTACAGGAATGTACATACCTAGCTCACCGCTACACACACGGTATATTATTTTTTACACGTAATAATGAAAATTATCTACACCCACATAATGTAACATTTTTGTCAGTAGTTTTTCATCCTAAAATGTGGATTTACTTGCAAGGACACTGGTAGGATGTGTTTATACAATAAGAAATCTAAAATGTCATTAAAGCAGCATCTTTTGCGTTATTTCTATGTTTCTTCTCGTGTACGATTTTAACTTTAGGACACACAGCTTATTTAAATAGAACATTTAATTTGCAGAGAGGTGTTGCGAGATCAATTTCTGATCTCTCTTGGATATTGAGATAACATAAAATTGAATTCGCCGAATATGAAATATTGCCAATTCCTTCGTTTTGTATTCATAGGTGCTTAATATACTTGTACGATAAATAAAACAAATGATTATATGATTCATGATGGAGATATACTTAACCATAGTACAAAGTTCAAAGAGATAATTAGGTTGAGTGATTTTAGGTGAAGTGGTAGAATATATTTAATTGTTAACGTCGACTCTTTTCGGTTATTTTTTTCAATGTATTTGTTTTGTTTTTTAACTACTGTGTAAATCTAATGATTTAGGAGTTAATTGTATTAGTCCCAATCCATTCGTATGGTTGATTTAAGAAATGGTCATTTAATAACTTAGAGCCTGTGTAGTAGTGGTACTAAATAATAGAAGCATCGAAAGGGAGCAACATTTTATTTACTAATGTGCTTCATTCTTCAATCTTTACCCAGCACACTCTAGTTACAACTTTGTTATTGTGTGTATGAAATTCGGAAGCTCTATTTGCAGAAACTCCTCACCATGGCTGCCATGAGCGACTCATCATAAAAATAAGACCCGGTGGCAGCTGTGGCATCTACTGATTCCACATCAGGCATTGACACCTTGATTAACATACCAGATGCATCCATTGTGAATGTTCTTTTGTCCAATAATGAAAATATCATTCATTTAAAGTTCCATGACTGACAGTATGATCGATGAGTTCATAAAATATGTTTCTTTCTGTTGCTAATTGAACTTCAACACTTAATGTGAAATATCTCGTATCTGCTGGTTGACGTACTTGTAGATAATTTGCTTTAATATCTTGACACTTAATTGCCGTTCTCAAATCTTATACAGAACTGTATGACAAGATAAAATTGTCATCAATGTATTGCAAAACTAGAGTGACTATTGATGCTTTTCTATTTTTCAAAATATTTTGCTGCAATCTAGACAGTAACAAAAAATTGGTTAAATACACATAAACGCGTACTATAACGAATTGTGGTAAACCTGTGAAGCACGTATTCATGATATATCATGCTGATCAACTCGATAGGGTAATGGATTCTCAAAATTTAGCAGTATCAGATTCTGTTGTTAAGATTACATTACCCCATGGAGAGTGGTCTATGATTTTGCAAAATTATGTCCTTTTCCAAGTAATCTATTTAAGTGTTTTGTGTAATAGCCTAAAAATGTTACCTTTCCGATCCCAGGCCCGGCGCTAGGGCCAAGCACCCCAAGCGGCCGCTTGTGGTGCAGCACAAACTGCACAATACAACGCCCGCTTCGATTTACAATATATTTGTAAATTAATTCTCTTGTTTAAAATTATTATAATCCATCAATGCGCCGTGCCGTAAGTCAACACAGCATACTTATAAAGTGAAGTCGCTTGTGTGGAAATTTTGTGTAGCGCCGGGCTAGCACATAGCAACATTTTAAAATAATGATCATTCTATTAAAATTGAACCAAATAATTCACACCAGAGCTGTACACACACCTAGCGGGTCGGGCGAAATTTTATTGGTAAGGATTTTAAACTCTTGAAAGACATGGAAGATTCTACAAAAGCAACAATGCTGCATAGAATATTGACACGTTTTACAAACTAAGTCGACTTCATTGTAAGATGTTTAGAGCAGAAGCATAGTAGCTATTTCTAAAAAATTAATTTATTTTAAGAGTATCCTACATAAAATTCAACAATTATATAGACATTTCAAGAGAAAATTATAATGGTTACAGATAGTAAGGAGGAAGGCAAGCAGACAGTAAATCATGTATCAGCTAAATTGAACACAATTACTTCAACTTCCACGTGTGAGTATGGTAATCGTAAAAAAGATCACACCATTATTAAAGTGGTTGATAAAATAAAATTGAGATATTCATTTGAAATTTGGTACACGTATCTATTATACTGACATCTGATTGAGATGATTTCGGTTAAGGGGTAGAGGAGGGATACATAGGGGAAAATAAATAAAGCAAGCTAATAAGAGGCCAGAAACTTTATTTTTGGCGCATATGCTAGAAGCCAACACCTCTAATTTTTTATAACATCAAATATTATACTATCACTATTCTATGCCATATGATCAATTACTTCCACATACTAGAGTTCAGATATAGTCAAGATGTGTTCCATTAAAGAGACTTGGATGGAAAATCTGGATGTAGTAGTAGCGATTCCTTAGGCAGCGGTTTTTCTATAGTTTAAATCATCATTGGTCTCCGGTAAAATTAAAGTGTCATATTAATATTAATTTATAAGAAACTGTATCTGCATATCTGTAAATCCTTCAAAAAATCAAACAGCTCTATGTACTTACAATACAGTGTAATTGATACAATGGAGGCACTTCACAAATCAATTTAAAATTAAATAATCGCAATAATTCTCGAAATACATTAATATTAACTATATTCAAAAATCAGTAAGATAAGATAAATCATTTTTATAAATAAAATTACGCAGTTCTAAAGTCCTAAGGACGATGCAATGTTTTAATTAACTCACTAACGATACTTATATTAGAGCCCCTACTCTGTAAATTGTGGTTTGTACGTTAAACTTGACTGTTTCAATTTCTGCTTGTCGCCAAAATTGAGCCATCTCCTATGCGTCTGTTTTTTTCTAATGTAAATCTGTATCTAATTGAATATGCAATGAGTAGCCGAAATAAAACAGCACTTTCATTATATTTTTTATTGTAATGCTGTAGTTATTGCTAAAGCAGAACATGGATTGTCAATGAGACATATTGCACTGCGTTATAACATTAACAAAAATTCTGTATTTAACATTTAAAAAAAATGGAGAATAAACGGTACGATTAGTAGAAATCCTGGATCAGGGCAACAAAGGATATCCAACTTAACAAAAAACTAACTATTAATATTTTGTTATTTCACCATTTTTATTTATAACTTCTATAAGTCTGTTTGGCATTGAATTAAATAAACTAATACAATAATCATTAGTAATAATATTTTGCCATGCATTATTTACTACTTCCACACACTACAGTACCCATACGACTTCCACAGGGTTAAGATCTGGACTATGGCTGGACCAGTTAAGAAAATTAATGTTGTTATCTTAAAACCAATTAGTCACGGTATGAGCAGTATGGACTGAACAATTATCTTGTCGAAATATGAATTCATTATTAGGAAATAATTGTGACACAGAAGGGAGCATAATATTGTCTAAAATCCTAATATATGTTTCACTATTGAATCATTTCTCAATATGCCACAAAACACCAGGACCACGTGCCGATATCCAAGCCCACATGTTAACAGAAAATCTACTACTTTTGTCATTGTTAGTTATATACTCCTCATCGAATCGAGTATTTGTAGGTCGATAAATACGAATACGACCGCTGGGTGTAGACTGGAATGTTTTTTCATCTGTAAAGATTACAAAAATTTACATCATGCACTACAAATTCAAGCGCAAATCCCAGTCGAGCTTCTTTACGTTCAGTTTTAAGAAGGTATTTTTGTGCTGCTCTATGACAGCGTAGCTCCGATTCTTTTACTCGCCGGCGACCAGACCAGTACTACTCGATCCAGGAAAATTCGTTTCTTCAGTAGCCTGAATTAATTGCAAATCTTGCTGTTAAGTTAATATGCTTTGTTGCCCTGATCCAGGATTTCTACTAATCGTACCGTTTATTTACATTAGCGAAGGGCACTTCCCTGATGTTCTAAAAATTGCCAAGGTTTTACCTCTTTTCCAAAAAGGTGATATAAATGTTACTGATAATTACCGTCCCATCTCTATTATCCCCATTTTAGGAAAAATTATAGAAATTATTCTTAAATGAAGACTTGCAAATTACTTAGACAGAAATAAGATTTTAAATTGCCGCCAAGGCTTTCAACTGTGTCTCACATGAAATTCTATTGGAAAAGATTAGCTTTTATGGTATTAGAGGCCTGCATTTAAATCTTTTCCACTCCCATCTTAATAACAGACAACAATGTGTCTCTGCCGATAATATAAACTCAGAACTTCGTCCGGTCAAGCATGGGGTGCCTCAAGGCTCTGTCTTGGGGCCTCTGCTCTTTATATTATATGTCAATGATCTTTTTAACTTTATGTCACTTAAGAAATACATAGGTTATACCGATGATTTCAACTTGAACATTAAATGAGGATAGCACTAGTTCCATAAAACAAGCGGGAGCTTGGTTCTCTTCAAATAACCTTAAATTAAATGAAGAGAAAACACAAAGAATTGTTTTTTCAACAAATAATATGCTAATTAAAGGCAACAGCGTCAAAATTCTTGGCGTTGTTTTGGATGATTCTCTTAGCTGGGCCAATCATGTGGAACAACTGTCACACAAATTATCAAGTTCTATTTTTATGTTACGGAGGGTGAAAAATCAACTCGGTTCTAAAACTCTGAGAACATGCTATTTTTCATTATTTCATGCTCGCACTAACTATGCAATTCTCCTATGGGGTGGTTCATCTCACGAAATAAAAATTTTTCGTCTTCAGAAGAAAGCAGTTAGAATAATTGTCAGTGCTGGCTGGAGAGATCACTGTTCTCCAATATTTAAAAAACTTGGTATAATGCCTGTTCCTTCCCTCCATATTTATACTTTATTAGAAATTCACAAGAATGCAAACTCACTCTCTACAAATTCATTTCATTCCTACGGCATCAGGTCTGCTAATCAACTTAGGCAGCCTCATCTAAGGTTAAGTAAATCACAAAAAATTCTCTAAACCTTGAATTGTAGAATCTTATTCCTAATGACATTAAATCACTTAATCTTAACAGTTTCAAATCGACAATAAAACAACACGTTTTAAAGTATTGCTTCTATTCAAGTCAAGAATTCTTGAACACACAAATTGATAATTAATAGGCATTTTATTATTTATAATTTTTTTCCTACTCGTTTGATATGCTGTGGTTATTCTATTCACTTTGGAATTTACCCTAACTTACCCGTCCTTTCTATGGTCTAAAGGAAAAATTTTATTGTTTGTGACATACATATTTATATACTTTATGTTATATATATATTTTTCTTTTTTATTGTTGGTTAATTTTTATTTCATGTCTGCTTTGCGGTGTATGTTTTATATTAACTTGTATTACTTTTCTATTGTGTGTTGAATTGTCAAAGACGTTTTTTGTAACTTGGTCAAATAAAAGTCTATTCTATTCTCCACTTTTATAAAATTTCAAACACACATTTTTTGTTAATATTATAACGCAGTGCTATTTGTTTCATTGACCATCCATCTTCTGCTTTAGCAGTAACTCCAGCTTTAACTAAATCGCTTATATGGGGCATATTAGTTTTGGCACGCTTGCAACGAATTTTGACAACTTACTGACAATGTCACAAAAATTAAAGTTAGATGTACACAATTAGATTCTAGAAACAATACGTTATAAGACTGTCCTATTTTTTTTGCTCACGACAGTACAATCGGTGTAACAGATGAAAAGAATTATATGAAACTCCTTAAAATCAGTTGCCAACTCGAAACAGAATCGTATGAAGGTGACGTTTAAAAATAAATATTCAATAATAAACTTTGAATTTGATTTGTACTTATATTTGTTTATTAAAAAGTTCAGTATGTATAAGGTAAGAACACTCAAAATCCATTTAATCAATTGCATACAAAACAGATCAAATCAGCATACCACCCATGTTAAGTGGGACATATCTCGAAGACGCGCAATTTCATTTTCATCGGATTTCGTGCTAGTTTCTATAAACTGTTTCTAAGATCTAATTTCCTCAGTCAAATTTCATTACGTTACGAATAGGTTTATTTTACCTCTTTTGTATAAGTCGTATTTTACAATTTAGTTATATCTTCAAAACATCTTCTAAGATAAATTTTGCTGAGTTCTATGACAGAAACATAGACCAATCTATTGAATTCGAGCTTCAAGATCCACGTACAAAATTGTATTTAAATCAGGCATATGTTAAACCTTGGGTAATTTTTAAATCACGTATTTTTTTAAGAGGCCAATATATCATCTTAATGTTGTCCTATCTTAAGTGGATCATACTTAATTAGATACATTTTTTAACACACGTATGTTTTTTCCAGGGCCACATTAGCAAACAATGACCAGATCAAACCACCAATACAAAATACCGATAAGATTAGCGAGAAAGATTACAATCCCTATGAACATAGGCTGCTGGAACATCCTAATACGTAAGTATATTGTTTGCTTAGAACCTAACCTCAATAAGTAAAATGGAACATTAAAGAAATTAAGGTTGAAGTTGTGGATAAAAAAGAATTTTCTTTCTGCTAGAGAAAATATGACATACTTATCTAACGATAATCTATCTGATCGACTATATACAAAAATAATAGCTTGATACATTCGTTGATAAAAAGAGGTTAGGTGTTTAAAACACGCGCGATTTTTCGAACACGATGGCGCAGCCGGAGTGCTCGAAAAAGTGTTTTAAAGACCAGTTATCCTCGAATACTTTACGCATTTTTTTTTACTGGTACACTTTGAAGTCATAAATACTGGTATTATTATTACTGCAGAAAATGAAAGTAAGAATTAAGAATGTAAAATGGTTGAATTCGCGATGTGACATCCGGATATCTGTCAGTGTCAAATGAGGAATACAAAACTTAATTTGCAATCTGTCACATAGGATTAATTATTGTCACTACAGTTGTTACTAATTGCATATTGCTTTAAAATGAGTTCTAACATTGATTACTTAAATAGAAAAGCAGATTCGCGGTTAATCCCGCAATAACTCCTGTCAGATCAATAATTAAAAAGTTGACATTTTGACTTCACGTTTGTCGGGTTATTGATGTTGTCATGGTAACTTTAAAACGCGCGTTTTTAAAAGTTGGATTTAAACACTCTGAGGAGTACCTACTTTAAGTAAGCAAAATAGGGTACCTATAAAAAAAATTATTGGTACCCTATTTTTCGGAATAAGTTTTTGTTTTATGTATGGTGTTATCATTTTCAATGTCCCGAATTTTTTTCGTTGATAATGTTGTCCTCAACATTGTATGTAAAGGCTCCACAGTATGTAGCTCTTTCTATAGACACTTTCACTTCCTTTCTCTGCACCAATCGTCAAACTACCGATAAGCATTTTCATATTTACCTCTTGATTTTACTGGTAGCAAGGATTGAATAGCCAAAGCAGCTGAATCTTAGAAGATTCACTTATATTAGATATTTTCTCAATTTTTCTCGAACGATAAGCTTACACACATTTACAAAAGTTGTTTATATTTACTCGTTTCTAAGCCAACATTCCTTAAGAACGAAATTAGATTTCTTGATACAACTTTTTAATTTATAATTATTGCAAAAAACACAGAAGACAAACATGTTTGGTTTTATCCTCATATTTTTGGCTCAAGGAAAGTAGCCTCGAATTATGGGTTATGGTCCAATCTGTATATGGTTTAAAATATTTTCTTTCGTAAATCGCTGAAGCTCAGAATAAATTGTGGTTGGTTCCAAATCTCGTTTTTAATAGATTTTATCTCTAATTTTAATTGTTTATTTGAGTACATGGTTTAGTGATTTTTAAATCAATTGCCACCTAGATATAATATTTTTTGCACTTATTTGTGATTGATTATGCTTTGATTAAAAATTTAATGGATATTGCGTCAACAATAGAAATACGATGGTCCCGTACAGAACGTGATTAAAATACCTAACGAAATTCAATGTCGCCAAACCTACAAAACAATAACAACATATTTATTAGTATGACCCACCCAAAATTGAAATCTCGAATTTCATCTTGCCCATATGATGGGTAATTTCTATTTTGGGTCAACATGAAGTCCTGAAAATGTCATAAAAAAATATTAAGATTTAGAGGTCGCTTGTGTGAGTTTTTTTAAAATTGTTCAGTCATTTTAATTCTCATGGTTTCCATTCATTCGGATATGAAATTTTCGAATAAAGTACACGCTCCAGGCATGAGTCCTTATGTTCTTGAGCCAAAATGTGTTGGAAAATAGCAGAAAACAAGCAATAGTTTAACCTTAAGTGAGATTAACTTTAAGAAACGATTTTTTTTCCTCAAGCTTAAACTAAACGACATTATAGTGGGAAACATACGAGAAACTTCGGACAGGCACGATGGTTCAGGATTTTTTTTTCAGAAGAAATGAGCGAGAGAGAAATGAAAAACTCCCGAAAACGGGCAAATATCTATGATTAAGTGAGTAGAACTCCGAGCATCCATTTTTTTTCTCAAACTCAAACTAATCTACGTTGTAGTGGACACTTTTAGAGTACAATTTTCAGGATTCAATCTCATTCATGTAGTGTTTGGAATCGGGCAAATAAATAATCTTATCACAAATTATCTTGAAATGCTCTAAGTTCTACTCACTCAAGCCTAAACATTTTTCATTTTTCTCTCACTCATTTCTTCTGAAGGAATTCACAGATTTCGCAATCCTTGCAATCATCGGGAAATTGGAAATGATAACACCATATACAGGGTGATTCACGTAGGCCATTCATTAGAAGTTTTTCAACTTGCAGTTGGATTAGAAACTTGAAATTTAGTATGCAGCCATAATCGATCATGCCCGTTCGATCTAAAGTCCTCCAACTATACAGGGTGTGCAAAAAATTGGTACCAACTTTCTTATTTTAAATGGAAACCTATATTTTTCTTTACATGGTTCAATTGGTCTTCTAATTCTGAGTTTAGAAAACCTAAGTTATGTTAACTTATCTATTACAATTTTTGACATATGTCCAATTTTTTGAAAAAAATTGCCGCTGTAGTAGTTTACGAACAAATTTGTATCTCGCAAACCTTTCAAAATTATGAAACCAAATTTATAAGGCAGTTAGCTGGAAGTCCAGGCTAACTTTTGATGTTCCATCGGTGGTCCCATTTTGTACCATATGGGCGCAGTCGATTTTCAAATATCGCAATCAAAAATTGTCAAAAAGTCAATTTTTTCAAATGGCACCTACTATTTTTTTTCACACCATTCGAAAGAAAATTGAATTTTAGGGTGAGTTACTTAAGCATTCCCTATACCTAACTTCACCCCATATCGAGTTATTCAATAAAAATCAAGAAATACCTTATCTTGCCGAGAGATTCCTTACTTCATCAAGTATGCCATGGAAACAAAAGATTTTTTAAAGAAAAATATGGATTCTTACCTTACACTTACACACAACACCAACAAATTATTATTAACGAACAAGAACAATGTTGACGAAATTCTGACGTAAATGTTCAATGTGACCACCATATTTTTGTTCAAATATTCTATTATTCTACTTTCAATGCAAAATTGAATTTTAGGGCCACTTTTATTAACATTGTGTATGTCTATCTACAGTCGTTTTTGAGTTATTGGCATTTTTTGAAAAAAATATTGTTTTTTTTCTCAAGGGTAGTAGGCTTTTTAACAACAAAATAACAACAAATAAACAGATTAACAAAATAATTATTTCAATACAAATTCTCAATGTGTGCACCGTTTTCACTGACAGAATTTCGTCAACATTGTTCTTGTTCGTTAATAATAATTTGTTGGTGTTGTGTGTAATTAAATAAGAATCCATATTTTTGTTTAAAAATTATTACAACTGTCTTTTGTTTCCATGGCATACTTGATGAAGTAAGGAATCTCTCGACAAGATAAGGTATTTCTTAATTTTTATTGAATAACTCGATATGGGGTGAAGTTAGGTATAGGGAATGCTTAAGTAACTTACCCTAAAATTCAATTTTCTTTCGAATGGTGTGAAAAAAAATAGTAGGTGCCATTTGAAAAAATTGACTTTTTGACAATTTTTGATTGCGACATTTGAAAATCGACTGCGCCCATATGGTACAAAATGGGACCACCAATGGGACATCAAGAGTTAGCCTGGACTTCCAGCTAACTGCCTCACAAATTTGGCTTCATAATTTTGAAAGGTTTGCGAGATACAAATTTGTTCGTAAGCTACTACAGCGGCAATTTTTTTTCAAAAAATTGGACATATGTCAAAAATTGTAATAGATAAGTTAACATAACTTAGGTTCTCTAAACTCAGAATTAGAAGACCAATCGAACCATGTAAACAAAAATATAGGTTTCCATTTAAAATGAGAAAGTTGGTACCAATTATTTGCACATCCTGTATAGTTGGAGGACTGAAAATATTTTAGATCGAACGGACATGATCGATTATGGCTGCATACCAAATTTTAAGTTTCTAATCCAACTGCAAGTTGAAAAACTTCTAATGAATGGCCTACGTGAATCACCCTGTATAAAACATAAAGTTTTTCAACTTTTCCAACTTTTTCCAGACTCGGCTTCGCCTCGTATATTGTATACATTACATATGCTGCATACTGTAGAGTATGCCTCGGCGGTGGCCCCATTTTTTCCCCGCCAAGCTATGTTAGTATAAGTCTAGCAGAACTCGGAAAAAATACTTTCTTAGCAGAGGTTAAGTTTAAATAATATTCGAAGTTATGGTGGAGGTGCCGGTTGTAAGTACATGGCCAGGTTTTTTTCGGAGCAGCTGATACTAAATTAAAGGTTTAAATTGGTTAATTCAATAGGGCTGCGCCACTTTTGTAGGTTTATATGAGATTGGGTCACCAAAAAGAGTGAAACTTTGTTTACCTCAAAATCTGTATTAGGTAATAATAGTACAGGAACCAGCGTGCAATGGGGTCATTTAGTCAAATTTCATATTACATTTTCTTGGTGCGTGTATACGAGGTAATCATCGAATAATTACAACACTGAAAATTCGAGATCAATTTGATCAGTAGTTTCAGAAATATACTGCTTTAAACATGAACCGATGCGTAGGAAACTCTTACGTCATTTACTCCTAAAGTTTAGCTCGAAGATACGTTTAGTTTGCGAAGCCGGTTATTCGAAAAAAGAGTCAAATATCAACAAAAATATCTTATCAATAATGACAAGCAATGTCAAAGTTGTAGAATGAATAAGATTTAAAAAAAAACATTTATCTTATGTAAAAGATACTAACACCTGGAGAATAAAGAGAAAAGTAAATTTCATAAGAAAAGAACATTCTAACATTATTAAATCAGACTGTAGATAATTCTAGTTGTTTGCATTTCGCTCTAAAATCAAAAGATTTTTCAGAAAATATAATAAAAGAAATATGGTAAATGAGCTCCATTACCTGACACATCTGTATACGCTAGAGATATGATTAGTCCTTTGCCTTGGAGCATCGCAGACGAGAAAAGTGATATGAGAATTTTTCTTAGTGGTGGAAATTTAATTTATAAACGATATTAATTATTAACATAAAAATCATCCTGACATTCACTAATCATGGTTTAAAAGTAGGTACCTTGCATCTAAAATGTCTGCCCATAACTGGGACGTATGCCCAGGACCGCTCCTGGGTCTTTTGTCATCCCGTGCAAAAATAAATTTGGCCTGCCCATAAATTACTAAATATATTTTTTCAAAATAAATTTGTTCGTGTAATAAGTACTGTATATTTTAAATATTGTCTAAATGTTATTTGTGGCATTTTCTTAATTCTTCTCCTTTCTCTTTGGGACTTCCTGTCACATGTATCTTGACTTCTACTTGATGTCCAAGGAATCTACAAAACAGTAGTAGTGGAAAAAATCACTAAATTGAGTATAATATAAATACCATAATGGAAATTTTAACTATGTGTACGGAATAAAATTATTTTCAGTTGGAAAATGATTTCCATCAGCAGGATTTTGGTATGTCAATGGGTTCTCCATTGTCACCAATTTTACGCAATATGTTTATGGAGGATTTTGAGACTAGACATGTTCAAAATTGTATATACAAATCGGTTATCTGGTGGTTGGTGGACATATATAGACGATATCTTTGCAATTTGGCCTCACGGTATTGAGTTACTAGATAAGTTTTTAGAAAATTTAAATAATAAAGAACCTTCTATTAAATTTACTTTAGAAAAGGAAACTAAAAATGAATTACCATTTCTGGATGGTTTAAAAGAGTAATTAAATGGTACGTGTTTATATAAAACCAACACATACCAACAGATATTTAAATTTTAATTCAAATCAGTCAACGCATGTTAAGAGGGGCGTTATAAAATGTTTGTATGAGAGGGACAAAATCATTTCTTCTAATGATGAAATATTAAACGATGAGAAACAGTTTATCAAAATGGTCCTTATAAACAATCAATACTCCGAAGCCTTGTTGATAAAATCTTCATAAATATTGAAAATAACAATTATCGGATACGACAAAAACCTGAAAAACGTTACACAACGTTAAATCCGTATGTATTACGGATTTATTTAACCTCAATTTATTTAGAACTTTCCTTTCCGCGCGTGTACATTGGCTTATATATTCTACAAATTGCCTCTAGAACCATCTAGCAAAGACTATAGTCTTCTCGCGTGGTAATCTAGAATAATGTGGACATTTATAGAATAGTCGTACTTCTAGTGTCTCACAGATGAAGCGCATTACAGGCTTTCTGTTATTGTAGTTGGCTGTCACTATTTCTACCTAATTCCGGCTACTACTCATCAACTCCTAGATTCTACCCCTAGGGGGCGGGGCGTAAACGCGTAAAAATATCTTTTTTTGTACAAGAGCGATATTTACGATTTTAGACATGTGCCGATCGAATGCAATATACTCTTCGTTTTCATATTTGCGAAGAGTTAGCTCAATCAACCTGTCACGGCCTATGTTAAATTTACCAAAATTCATACCAAAAAACAAAAAATACGGTTGTATAGAAAAAAAAATCTAAGAAAGGTTTATGATTAGATGGACGCGATCTTAAGTGGCGAACTTAACCTAAAAAATTTGAAAAGTTGGAAAAAACAGTTTGTCGAAAATAAAAAAGAACTATGACTCTAATTGAAGCAAGTTGAATGAGAAAGTTGTAGGTGCTAAAAAGATCTTACTATTGCTATTTTTTAAGTATCAGTTGCGATAACACTTCTTGAGATATATTGAAAAAACCGTCAAAAATCGGTTTCTCTTGTTTTCGCTGTAACTTTTTCAAATATACGTTTAAATACTTACTATCACCGTAAGTATAGTACACGGCAAGCCGAAAAAATACGATATTGATAACTTTCAAAATATCCTTTATTTTTCGACATATATCGATTTTTCGAAAAAAAAGACCGCAAATCGGATAGACTTGCTCCACGGAGGGTTCTACAGTAACGATCTTTTTTCTCATTTTCTTTATAAAGAGTTGTACTATCATGCTGTGTAAGAATTGTAACGGTTTCTTTAATTTTAAGGGTAAATAAATTGCTTTAGAATAATGGTATTTTTTTAGGTTAGTTTTTTTTTTAAATAACTTTGCCAACTTCAATTTTACAAAAATGACATACGAGAATCGATTAATGACATTTTTTAACGAATTTACAAAAAAACTTGTCCTACGACTTTCTGGTGCCCAGAAATTGTAGGATAATTATTATTATATTATAATAATATATTTATAATTATTTTTAAAAAAACCTAACCTAATAAGATGCTATTATTTTAAAGCCATTTATTTACCCTTAAAATTAATAAAACTCACAATTCTTTCACAGCATGATAGTACAACTTTTTATAAAGAAAATGAGCCTAATATCGTTACTGTAGAACCCTCCGTGGAGCAAGTCTATCCGATTCTCGAAAACGTGTTTTTTTAGAAAAATCGATATATCTCCAAATATAAAAGATATTTTTAAATTTTTCAAAAACGCACTTTTTCCGCTTGCCGTGAGCTATACTTATGGTTGATAGTGAGTATATAAATTTAATTTGAAAAATATACAGCGAAAACAAGAAAAGCTGATTTTTGACGATTTTTTCAATATATCTCGAAAAGTTGTACCGCAACTGATAGGTACAGGGTGGTCCATCTAAGCGGAAACGTTGACATAGCGGCTTTATGGTTGTAGTAGGAAAAAAAATTGTATGCTGAAAAGATGGTATTTTTTCCTGACATTCCGAATCTGAGGACAAAAGTACAATAAAACATCAAATGGTGAAAATATTCACGAAAAATATATTTCGAAAAAGAAAAAACACCTTGTATATTTCTACCGGAAATGAAATGTTGTGATGTTATCAATGATAATAAGTATTCAAAGTCAATATTTGGGTTCCAATTGGTCGCAAAATCGCAACGCATTTCGTATTTTCTGATCAACCCTGTATATTTAAAAGAAAATCAGATTTAGATTTTCTTCTAATTTCAGCGATACTGTATTTGATATACTTGCTACAGATAGTTCCTGAGATATTCGAGAAAACAGTATACAAAATTTTATTAACAACTAGTAGTAGGCTATGAGAAACATTGGTGTTGAAGCATTCCTTGCATTTCTACTACTCTATGAACAATACGCACCAAGATGGCTTTGGAAATTAAACATAAATATCAGCATTTAAATTGTTTTCCTACTACAACCGTAAAGCCGCTATGTCGACGTTTCCGCTTAGATGGACCACCCTGTACCTAAAAAAATAGCGATCGAAAGATCTTTTTAGCACCTATAAATTTCTCCTTCAACGTTCTTCGATTGGAGTCAGTGTTTTTTTATTTACGAAAAACTGTTTTTTTCAACTCTTCAGATCGAGTTCATCGAATCACAAATCTTTCTTGGAATTTTTTTTCTATACAACCTTTTTTTCCGGATATGAATTTTGGTATATCCCTCTACCTATTGATTGGGCTGTGTAGAATAATTCACCAAGTTAAATACTTGTCTTATGGTATCACCTATGTAAATAAAAACGTGTTTATTTATGTACCTGTCTATTACACTTCACTATAGTTAATTCTATTGTCTTGCCCTTCCTTTATTATGCAACTAGTCTGATTAGAAAATAAACGTTGGTGTTATTTATTATCTACAATGAACTTGGTTGAAACTAATTATCTACATTTTTTAATTTCCTAACAGTTGTTTATTTATTGTAATTGTTGTAAATAAGTAAAAACATATTGTTAACCCATTACTACAATTTAAGAAGGAAATAGATTAACATTAAAAAAAAAATAAAAAATTGAGCCATCTCCAAAAAAAGAATAATAACAATAAAGGTATATATAGAATTAATAATAATCGTATCGAGGAGGAAATTTTCAATTCGATCCCTATGCGTGTCTTTTTATACATTGTCACCAGTAAAGTCCTCATCATATGGGAAATTTACTTATTAATCCACCATCACGTGATTTCCTTTACTTGTTATATTTGAGATTTAGAAAAATATCAATAATTAACATTATTTCTCAAAATGTCGAAAACTGTTAATGTAAGAAGTTGCTATTTTTCAATTCTACATATGCCTACAAAAGATCCCTCTAGTAAGAATTTTATTTTCTTGCCTAATACATTCATAATTTTAATGTTTAACAATAAGCTGCTTTTTTCAAATTGGGTGATGTTATTTAACTGAAAATAAGTGTATGTTGTACATAAATAAATACTAAAGGAATGTTGAACATTATTTTTGGCTAAAATTTGATTATTAGGGAGATATCTCCTCATTTGGCGCTTTATCCCCCTCCCCACGAGCCTTACGTAGTGTTCACTCTTAAAGCAATTAATTGTTAAATGATTTTTTTCAGGTTCACCGGGGCTCTCATACATTTGCTTAAAAGTTCCTTAGGTACGGGCATTTTGGCCATACCTAGAGCTTTCAAAAATGCAGGTGTAATAGTTGGACTTATAGGAACACTATTTATAGGATTTTTATGTACACATACTATACATATATTGGTAAGTAAAAGCATACTTATTCAGGTTTGTTTACGTTGTTTTTCTTGCAAACGCATTTGTAACAATTTGTTTTAACAATGGTTACTTGAAAGTCACCATTTTACCTTTTACTAGTATTAATTTTTTCATATAATGCTACGCGCTGAGGCGTTCACTTTCGACTTTTTAATAAGAAAGTTGTAAAAACAAATTGTTATTAATAATTTATTGCATTGTAATATGCCTCTTTCTCTGTTTCTCTCTCGCGTAATGTATTTTTACATTACTTTCAAATTTTGTTATATTATTCATTCTTTCTTAATGTTATGTATTTTTTTTTGTAATAATTAATTAATTAAAACGATACAAATAATATTGCAAGTTTTGCTGAATAAAAGGTGCATCGAAACATTCGAATATTAAAATAAATTAAATTAGATATTTAAAATATAAAAAACCTACCCAAAAACATTGACCTTATAAATAACTAACACATAAATAAGTAATACTTTCAAGTTTAAAAGTGAATTTTTATTCGTTTGCTTTTAATTGTATTGAAACATATTCTTTATAGGATTTTGCAAACAGCAGAACAAATAATTATCTATGAGAACTAAAAGAAAAACTGTGTAAGTAAAAATATTAATGAAATCTTTCCATTCTTTCGATAACCTGAATTCTGGTTATGCTAGGAAATTAAAATCCTAAAATGAATTTGTATAATTACTTATTTGAAAATTCTCATTCAACAACTGGCATCCCCACAGTCCCCTACGGCCATGCAGATTAAACTAGTATCTACATAACCTCTCATGAAGATTCAGTTAAAAATAAGAATAAAGGCCTAAAATTAATTTATTTACCTATAATATAAGGGCGAAAAACGTTTCAAAGGCTAAGCATTTTCAAAACAGAATGACAGATTCCATGAAAATGTAATCTATTAGAACGAAAATTTTTTAAGAGGTAGGTAAATAAATTGATTTTAGGCCTTTGCTCTCATTTTTAACTGAATCTTCATTACCGTAGGGGGGTATGTAGATACTAGTTTAATCTGCATGGCCGAAGGGGACTGTGTGGATGCTAGTTGTTGAATGAGAATTCCCAAATAAGAAATTAGACAAATTCATTTAGGATTTTAATTTGCTAGCATAACCAGAATTCAGGTTGTCGAAAGAATGCAAAGATTTCATTAATATTTTTACACGTAGTTTTTCTTTTAGTTCTCATGGATAGTTATTCTTTCTGTTGTTTGCAAAATGCTATAAAGATAATACTTTAAAGGCTTAAAATAACATGAAGTATTCTTAATTTGAACAAAAATTTGGTTTCACTTAACTGCTTTAATATAGTTCGTTCTTTCATATACGAATTTTTACGATTTAAATCCAGCTAACATTTTTAAAAACTTTCATTTAGATTGCTTTGTTGTCTGTCTGCCATAAATCTTGAAATTGAGATTTCGACTAGTTCTAATGAAACCAGATATTTCAAATTTTACACACGCGTGCAAGCCTGGTGACAATGCAGTTATATCTAAGATCGTTCTAAATTTGGTGAACATACCAAAATAGCGGATTACCTTTTATAGTCAGGGCAAAATAGGCGGAAAAACGCCTTTACTCGGAACCAGAGTGATTGTGCATAAAACTACATGTATGATGGCTCATTTTATTCGTTAGAGTCTCTAGATCAAAGTTGGAAACAGTTTTTTGAGGGGTCAGCTGATAATTTGTTTATTGTGTAAATATAAACAATAAAAGTGATGTTCGATGAAACATTATATGAAATAAGGCACTGGCTCCATAAATTGACGTCATTTTTTTATTTCAGTGTCATTTCTTATATTTTTGGGGTCACTCGTTCCGATTCTAATGTCAAAAAAGTACCAATACTAGAGGGCGCCACAGAAAAAGTTAAATGAAGATGAAAATAATGACAAATGGATATTACGTGAAATAAGGTTTTTTTTTTCGAAATTCTGTGTCATTTTTACATTTCCTTGTCATGTTTTACGTTCTCTGGTTCACTCATTCTGACGCTGAAGGCAAAAAATGCGAATGGTAGAGGGCGCCACAGAAGAAACTAACATCAGATGGAAACAATAATTACCAACATGAAAAAAGCTGGTATCTCCATAACTCTTCAGGCATTTTTCATGTTATTGTGGAGTGTTCATTTTTTGTTCCAATGGCAAAATAGTGCCAATTATAGAGGAAGCCACAGAAAAGAAGGACATCGGGTGAAAATAACGATGATTTGGGATAATTATATGCTGTAAACTTCATATCCTGTATTTTATTTATTTTACCAAAGGAAAACGCAATGCTCAGTACGCTATAAGCGTTTTCATTCATCCTCACACGGTAAAAAAATGAGACAAGATTTTACGAACTCTGTGAATTTCTTTGTAAAATTACAAACGTTTGTAATTTTATGAACAAGTTTGTGAAATTAGCAAGAGTCCAGGAATTTTCGGCAAAAGTTTACAATATTACGAAGAGTTTAGAAATTTACAAAGATATCTCGAAAATATTACGAAAATGTTTACAATTTTACAAATATTTTCGCACCGTTGCAAACATTTTTGAGACCTTCGTAAATTTCCAAGCTCTTTGTAAAATTACAAACTTCCGCCGAAAATTCCTGGAATCCTTTGTAATTTTACAAACATTTCTATAAAATTACAAATGTTTGTAATTTTATAAATGTGAGTCCGGAATTTTGCATGTGAAAACCTCCTGGAATTCTCGCGCATTCTCTCTAGGATTGAAATTTTTCCCTACTTTATAATCCGAGAAGTAGATTTCAAAATATTGCAGAATATAATCAGAGGTCATCGTTATTTTTACCCGATGTCCGTCTTTTCTGTGGCGCCCTCTATGATTGACACTATTTTGCCATTAGAACAAAAAATGAACGCTCCACAATAACATGAAAAATGCCTCAAGAGTTAGGGAGATAGCAGCTTTTTTCATGTTGGTAATTGTTTCCATCTGATGTTAGTTTCTCCTGGGGCGCCCTCTACGATTCGCATTTTTTTCCTCCAGCATCAGAATGAGTGAACCAGAGAACGTAAAACATGACAAGGAAATATAAAAATTACAAAGAATTTCGAAAAAAAAACCTTATTTCATGTAATATTCATTTGTCATTATTTTCATCTTTACTTAACTTTTTCTGTGGCGCCCTCTAGTATTGGTACTTTTTTAACATTAGAATCGGAACGAGTGACCCCAAAAATATAAGAAATGACACTGAAATCAAAAAATGACTTCAATTTATGGAGCCAATGCCTTATTTCATATAATACTTCATCGAACATAACTTTTATTGTTTACATTTCCGCAATAAACAAATTATCAACTGACCCCTCAAAAAACAGTTTCCAACTTTGATCTAGAGACTCTAACGAATAAAATGAGCCATCATCCATGTAGTTTAATGCACAATCACTCTGGTTCCGAGTAAACCGCCTATTTTGCCCTGACTATTATTTCACAACACCTTTGACATGGGTATCAAATGAAAGGCGGATTACTTTTTTTTTACAACCCACTTGGCATGGGTATCAGATGAGAGAGTTTTGTCTCTCTGTTTGTAAAATAAGTAAAGATTAAAAAGTAAAAAATTAAATTATATACAAAATGTCTCACTTTTCATGATTCCGATATCACAGCTCCTTTATTAACAACGCAGTAGATTGTGTCGCGATAAAGTATTGAAAAATCCAGCAGGGGCGTTCGTCATGAAGAAAAATGAGCCTAATATTCTAAGAAATGATATAAGGCAAAGGTTTAACTGTAAAATAATCTCATAATCTTATTCGTTGCTATCAAAAACTCACCAATGGCGAATTTTAATAAGATGAGAAAATAAAACGTTCCTTTTTAAAGTACCAATTATATTAGTCATAACTTTATTTTCGGACGTAATTAAGCTGAAGGAAGGCAGTAATTCCATGTAGAATTGTTGTGAAATGTTGAGAAAACTGTGATTTAGTATCTATGTAAAATTTTTTATTGAATTGTTCGTGAATCAAATTTGTCGAAAATTTAACTTTTTTTATTTCCAAGTCAATTATTATTTGATTTTGACTGACGTCAAGTGATTAATTCTTACTGAAAAGCCTGTCTTCCTCCAGCTTAATTAAGTCTTAATTATGTCCGCAAATAAAGGTATGAGTGTAATAATTGGTTCTTTAAAAGGGAAATTTTATTTTCCTATTACGTTTAACACCAAATACCCTATCTTATTAAAATTCGGTTTTAGTGAGTTTTTCATAACAACGAACAAGATTATGAGATTGTTTTACAGTTAAAACTTTGCCTAATATTTTTAGGTACATTTTCCTTCATGACGACGGACGCCACTGGTGGATTTTAAACTATTTTACCGTGACACAATCTCCTGATGGGTAAACCTTCTATTCAAATTTTAAAAAAATCGCATTATTAATAAGAGAGCTGTGATATGGGGGTTATGAAAAGTGAGACATACTGTATACACATAAAAAAATATTCAAATATTTTGATATCACGTACAGTTTCCCACACTTCATAAGCATTAGTAAGCAGATGCTATTCCTTTTGATAAAAATATCGCTCACTTTATGCTCTATTTTTCACTATTTATAACTACTACTGTCGAGAAAAAGTTGTGGTTGGGTTATAGCAGTTAATGCATGGAACTTAACGAGCCAAATATGAAAATTTCTGCCCTAAACTACAATGACTGAAAACTACAATGATTACAAATCAATCGACTAATCTCTAGTCCCCTTGTTAATTATGAAAACCAGGCGCCTATGTAAATTCCAAAATCTCTGAAGAACTATGATAATACGAGTACTTATTTAGATAATTTGCACAACCGTGAATTTACTTTAATCCTGGATTAGGCATTATAGAAATATTTGTCTTAACAACGCAATGGATCATTCGGTATCTGAGGCAAGATTAACGGTAATCCAGTAAAGTGCAAAAGCTCATTAAAGTTTAGTAGATATTTTATACCTCATTATCAAAAAATAAATAATATTCACTCTTTAAATAACTCAAGGCCAAAAAATTACGAAATAATGCTTTACAGCTTTTAACTAACTGATGTCCGAAATTAAACATATATTTAAGCGTATGTTACAGTAGCAGCCCATAAATCTTTTATTTCATACTGTCCGGTAAATGACTATTTCCCGAACTCATTTGCGGCCGGTAAATCGAACATTACAGTATCTGATACCGTAATGTGTTACCTAGCAACACTATCATATTATTGTTATTAGTAAGCAATTATTTCTTAATTTTGACTCTTGATTTTTCACTTCAAAATAAAAATAACTGTCATAATTCAAAGAAACACATAAGAACGGAGTCGTATCCAACTATAAAAATGCGTCCCGAGAAGTGTTTTATTGAAGAAAATCGTTCACCGCTATACCGGGTGAGTCACGAATTGCGTTCGTCCCGATATTTCCTAAAATATTTGGAATAGAAAATGGAAATTTGGAGGCCTTATTACACGACTAAAATGCCATCTTTTCATTAAAAAATCAAGTTTGGTGCACATCCGGTTTGACTGGAAATGCCCACAACTTTAGATTTTTAAATAGAACACCCTATATATTTTTACATTTTTGGAATCTAGAGGAAATTTTGAATACAATACATCCATTTTGGTCACTTTTTGATAAACATAAAAAAATTTATTAATAAATCTATTTCTGAATCCAGAGTGCTGTGGTGCCCAAAATATATTTTAGTTTATGAGCTACGTTACTATAAAAATAAAAAGAGCAATATGATTGCATTACTTAATTCTCTAGAGGCGTTTAAAATTTTTAAATGTGATTTTTACCCACTAACTCGGTTTTTTAAATTGGAATTTAATCATTCACCAACATTTTTAAATACCTCATTTTCATACGAATCTAATGATACCAAAATTTTGAAAATCCGCTCAGAAATATTTGAGATTTCAGCCAAAATACAATGCACCAAGCTTTTAGAAAAAATCATAGTAGCCTTTGAATGTAATAAAACAATATCAGCTGTCAGACAGACTCGTGTAGTTATAGGCAATCTTGAGCTATCAAGCATTTAATAATTGTGAGCGCAAAGAACGTTACAATTAAGTTTAGCATAGGTATGTGGAGGTAAACACAATTACATCCACAAGAACATTTGCAATAGAATGCGACATCAATTCGGTTTTCAGAGTTTTATTTAAATGAACATAAATATCGGGCCTATAAATAAATAAAAATCAAATCATCAAATAATTGAGAAGAACCACAATCGTGCATTTTGTCATAATTGACATGTTCAAGAAATTCTTTTACACTTTTTCATATTTAAGCTGCTTTCTATCTTTTATAATAACGAATGTAGCAATACATACGGCCTCGATTTGGGACACACAGAATATTTCATTCACCACTAAGACAGAAATATCATTTATCTTCCTAGCCACAAGGATTTTTAACACGCTATCCACTGACAAAGTATAACCAAAATACTATGTTTTAAGAAGCTGCTAAAAACAGATTAGGAAATTCAAGAAATCTTTTTACCAATGTCATTGATAATAAAAACAATTCATTAGAATCTTAATGTAATTAATGTTCTTTTGTAGCGTTAATTATATCAAGATTCTAATTATTCTATTCACCATGAGTTATTAATTTCTACTTCCTGTTGAAATAAATATCATTGTCGGTTGTGTTTATCTTGATTTGCTGTTAAAAAGATACAAAGGAGAACGTTATAAAACGCCCCAACTACTGTTATAAAAATGTCACGTGAAATAAATGGACTAATAACCTGCATTATTATGCTATATTTATATGAATAATAATCAATTAAATGTTTATGAAATAATATTGCACATTGTCTTAGCCTTGATCTAATAGTAGTACAAAAATTTCGCGTTGAGTAGATTAACTCTTTTACGGCATGCATAGTAAATATTGAAATATGATTGGCTCAAAATTTATTTTATAGTTTGTATTTAACTGAGACATCAATTTATTTACAGGTTTATTTATTTATTATCTTCCACGTATTTTTAGAAAACGCGTTGAGAGTATATAGATTTCTATGTAGCACATGTTAGTATAGCTACGGGATCACTTTTCTTATGGGGTTTAGATCTCGATGACATGGGTTCATCCGGAGCGACCGGGGGGTCTTGGGAGACGGTTAGATGAAGGAGAAGAAGTGTCCAGAGACTGCTGAAGATATTTTAAAACAGGTCTGTAAATAGATCTGTACGATTTTAAATAGGTCTTAAACAGCTTTAAAACAGGCCTGTACAAGTTTAAACAGATCTTAAGCAGCCTTAATCTGCAGCCTGTTTTAAAGCTGCTTAAGATCTGTTTAAACTTGTACACACCTGTTTTAAAGCTGTTTAAGAACTGTTTAAGATTGTACAGATCTATTTACAGACCTGTTTTAAAACATCTTCAGCAGCCTCTGGACACTTATTTTTCTTCATCTAACCATCCCCCAAGACTGCAGATGAACACATGTCATCGAGGTCTAAACCCCATAAGAAAAGTGGTCCCGTAGCCCTATAGCTATACTACTCATATGCTATTTCGTTTTGCACTCTGTTTCTTCTCTATTCATTATATCATTTGTTGGTGAATGATAACCTAAATAATACATATTCTTTGGCAACAGGTAGTGGCATCTCAGGAAATGTGTAAAAAGTCAAGAGTACCTAGCTTAGGATACGCAGAAACGGCAGAAGAAGTTTTTAAAAATGGACCCAGAATGTTAAGAAGGTTGTCGAGAGCAGCAAAGTAAGTTTTTGAGTTATAAGCACGTATTGGTTAATGTAAGAAATTTTTTTATTCATCATACAAAAAAATTAAATATTATACTAGACGTTGGACTGTTAAATGTTCGATATCATTGTTTACCATTCTGTAGCACACTTTTCGTGGGTTTTGAAAAAAAAAAAATTGGGAGGTAATAGCTTATTATTCTACACTTCCAAACAATAATTTTTTCTATAGCATGATAATCATACGCGTATAACAAAGAGTTGACAGTGGGGTTATCTGCTATGTCGTTGATAAACTAATTTATAGAAGCGGACCTATGTTTGAACCTTGGGGGATTCCTGATGTAGCTAACACTTCAATTGATTTAGTACCATGGTATACCACATATTGGTTGCTATCCGTTAGAAAAGATTTGAACATTGCAAATGTTTACTCGAGAAGTCGGTATACATAACATCTGTTTGTCTACAGTCGTATCAGTAGTATCAAAAATAAACTATGTAATACATACTAATTAAATTGGTAGTAGTTGAACGGCCTTTAAAGAATACGTGTTCAATTATTATTACACGATTTGAGAGATAATAGACTTAATTAATTTGCTTGATTAGAGACCGACCGATGGATATTGGTATTTTCATCAGACACATTTTCTATCATGAGCAGGGAAGTTATAGAACTGTCTGCTTTAATATAGTTAGAAAGGTATGTTCTAATGAAACTTTATTTTCACATCTTTTAAGCGAGAACTTATTTTTAACATTATTACCGCTAACAGAATAACATACTATTGTTGAATAATCACAATTGCTATTAAAATTCCAAAACACTAAATCGTAATTTATCGTGAAAATATGTTATTTTGTTTTCTCAAGTAATAATGGAAAAAGTCTATTATTCCATAATGAAATCCACGAATGGTTATCTTATCACTATTATTACTTAAATTCAAATTATTAAGTAAATATTTTTATACAATACAAAAATTTAAGCAGGTATTACTGTCGACTATACAAATAATGGTTTACCATAAATTTAATTTTTGGTCCAACTTCCACCAACGCGTGCGTCGTGTCGGAAGTGAAATAACGGGTGCCTAGTAAACACATATAGTGCGGTCCATTTGTATGGAATAAAATCATTTTAAGCGTTAGGAAAAATCCTGAAACAAGCCGAATTTTAAATCAAAATTGACATTTTTTAACCTAAAAATAATATCTACCCCTTGATGATATTAAATTAGGAAAATTAGGTCTCGTTCGAAAGGAATTTTGATTCTCTATTCGGCAGTACGTTTTTAAATTTGGTGTGTTAATTACTGACAAAATTAATTTTGAAGATGTAACTTTGTTAATGTCTTGTAAACTCAAAGTTTTTTAAAATGGACAATAAAAAAATGCTAAAAAAACCTAAAGGTATAACACCAGTTACTGTGCCTTAAAAAACTATCAAGTCAACCATGCCTGGATTAGTTTTATTAGTGTCATTTTATTCTAAATTACTCACACGCATTAATATATTTAATAAGATTTCTTTATTTATTCAACTTTTTTATGGCTTATATATCTTAATTTCAAAGACTAGATATTCTAAGTATGACTGGATAAGTCAATAAAACAAGAACTCAAAAGGAGGTATGTGAAACGTTTAATAACAAATACCTGGTCACCACTTAACAATTTACAGTCAGTATAATTTTCAGTCCTTTGTCGAGTATTCGACGGATAGTCAACAAAAGACTGAAAATCAGTCATTCATTCCATTCTACTCATTTACATATGGTTACATTTCGATTAATAATTACGTTTATAAAAATTGCAACCAGCTAATAATGTCAAGGCTTTTGCAAACATTCATACAAGAACTTGCTGATAAATTATTTGTTACTACAACAGATCTTTTATATCGATAACTATGTATATAATCCAGGCGCTAAGTTGAAATAAATCGTTAGTTATTTACACACAACTTCCCTCATTATTTGCCATTTTTTTAAAATTTATTATTTCAATAATAACAGGTGCTTACATTGACAATTGCCAAATATTATTGTTATCTGTCACATTTTTTAATTATTTATTCTTTTTAAGCGGTCTACCCTGTATATTTTGTTGTCAAAGTATACCCATTTCTTCCCTGGCAGTAAAGTCAACTACCTACCTTGGACTGTTCTCTGGCAAATAGTTTTTTAGTTATAGCTCCGACAGACCGACAGACAGACAGACAGACAGAGAGAATGAAGAAATCGAAAGATTTTCTGGGGATCGAACCCAGTCCAGCACGATAGACATTGTAATTAAACGCGCTCTCCACTAACATGCTTTAGCCTGTCGCGCTACCGTGGCGGTAAATGTATATGTATGTGTTTCTGAAACTTTCTCTGTAGTTTTCGAAGCAGTCATCATTCCGTAGACTTGTGTCTATGTACAATAATTGTGGCTGCAATTTTAAATAATTCATTTTGATTTTATTTATTTTTGATATCAGATTCTACATCAGCCAATCCGAATACATCTAATTATCAATTTTAATGTAATTGCGGCTCAATGTGGGTTTTGTTCAGTTTTCGAGAGTTAGGCTCACTGTGCATTGGACGTAACTTGATGAAAAACTACAATATTGTAAAATAATACAAAATTATCATTACAAATCGAAAACTGAGTTTTTAGTTCAAGTCACTGGTGAATTCGCCAAAAGTAAGGCGCCAAAAAAATAAAAAAGTTGTTTCTAATTTTTGTTTAAGTTGCACTAGACGTGGCAAGGCTTCCATATACATTACAACAGATTTGATAGAAGTTGTTTAAGCTTTGCCAAAGTAGTCATTGATTATTATAATAATTATTTTTATTATTAATATACTAAAGAAACATACTTACAGTGTTGTTTTTTTTAAATTTTAATAGTATTATTTAGGAACTGTGTTGACTCCGCTTGTATTAGTGACATATACATAGAGACTATAATCACAGGACATCAAAATCTTTTTGAAATAGATAAATACAGAGTTGTTTGTATATAATAATTGGTGGAAATTGTATCCGCTGCTACTACAGATATATCATCATCAAGTAAAAATATCTAAGGTATTTAGATTCTGTACATAAATTATAATAACAGCGGGTCCAATATAGACCCCTGTGGGACACCAACTGCAATGTGAAGCATTCTTGACTGATGAAAATTGATGCTTATCACATGCGGCCGATTTTCTAAGTAGATATAAAAGACTTTTATGAGAGACCAGGTCAAATGCCTTACTAAGATCTAGAAAGCTAATGGTTTTTTCGCTGTTTTTAAATTTGTTCTGAAATATATTTAATATTTTTTGCGTGTTCAATTAGCTCTTAAACAGGTGAGTCTTATTGCCTCAACACCCTGTATGTATAATTGATTCACGATATTTAATTAATACTTCAAACAGACCGAAAACTTCTTCATTGGTACATAACTTTGTTATGACCATATATGTAAATGTAAATAAATAAATACCATAAAACGATTTGCCAAGGTAAACTCGCATTATCCATGAAAAGAAAGGATTGCATGGCATTGTACTCCGCTGATGTTTACCTTCACCTGTTTATAGCTCTGTAACAATGTTTAAACAATAAAATATTTATTTACTAGGACACTTGAATCGACAATGTCAATTATTTTTAGTCCGTCATAACAATTCAGTTAATCTGATTTTGAAATCTTAAAATCGAGTGCGTACAACGAATGTTTCCATTATTTGCCTGAACGATTATCCATCCGGTGCCACAAATACTGACTGATAATGACCCTGATAATAGTTGACACTTTGACATGTTGGTATGTGAAAAAAAATAGATCATATTTTTTTTACTGCTGCATGCAGTAAGTATTATGTCATTAGGTACCAGAATTTTCATGACAGAGCTCTATTTCGCGATTTACAAGAGGTGAACTCAGACAAATTTGTATGAACGTTTTTACAGAAATGCGAATTTTTCTTAGGCTAACGAGACTAAGCCCCCCCCCCCGTTTACGAGGATACTGAACACGATGGGGGTGGTTAAATCTCTCTCCGAGGTCACCCCCCCCCCAGAATGGCCAAAAATTATCCCCGGGAGGGGTAAACGGCGTATCCGTCGTCTCCTACCAGTCAAACCTGTGTTACCCCCGTTTTCGAGGATGCTGAGCACGATGGTGATATCGAGACCCCTCCTCTACCCCCCAAACGGCCAAAAACCACGCCCGAACGGGGTGAAACGCGGATAGACCGTCTTCTCTCAGCTAAACCCGCGAAAACCCTCCGTTTTCGAGGATACTGAGCACGATGGTGTTGTCAAGACCCCTTCTCGATCTCCGTCAACCCCTAAACTACCAAAAACCACCCCCGAAATGGGTAAACCGCGGATAGGCCAGCCAAACTTATGTTACCCCCATTTTCGAGAATGCTGAGCTCGATGGTGATATTGGATCTTCTCCACGAGATCAGTCGTGGAGAACTGAGTTCTTGTTTTTGTGCCAGTAGACGCAGAGAAGGAATCTTGTACGTGGACCAGCTACAGTAAAAGTGACGACGTGGAGATGCTGCGCGGGATGATGTGTACCAGATTACATCTCTGTGTCTACCTTTCGCCGCCGCGAGCCCGCGTACTTTTGAATTAAATTCTTCCGTACAGAAATGTACGGATATGATAATTTTGCCCGTTTAGTGAGAAGTAAGAGTGCAATTATATTTTTGTCCGTTTGTTGAGCGAGGAGAGGTCGCGATATTTCTTTCATGCTCAGCATCTTCAAAAACGGGGGGTGACACGAGTTTAGCCGAGAGAAAATGGTCTCTACGCGTTCCACCCCTTTCGGGGGTGGTTTTTGGCTGTTTGGGGGGTTGGCGGGGGTCGATCACACTATTCATTGTCAAAATATTAGCTTTACTAAATTGACGTAGATCTGGCGGTTCTGGGATCTTGGTCTATAAAGAATATTACGATACAATAAGTACAACACATTCATGCTTCTTATTTCTAAACGTCAATGTGACAGAATCGGAATCCAATACGTGCATGCGCACGCCGCACATACATATACCAATACATATTTGGATATGTACACGCAATACATCCTCACAATAATAGTGGAAGCATGATACATCAGTAATATGAATATGATAACTGGTTACATAGTTATAAACAACGTTTTGTTACTTATTTCCAAGAAATCAAGTAGAGTGTTATATGTTTGAATACACTGAAAAAACGGATTTTATAGACCATAGTTATTTCTTACATTATTAAGATAAATGTTATTTTTTATCCGTGTATTATGATCATGAATATTTCTTAAGGCTGTAATAATTGTATATTGGACTTTTGCACTTTATTTATAAGGTCTTTGACATATTTAAACTTCTCTGCTTTATTTAATTGCTGTATTGATAAAACATTACTTGAGTTAAATATTTCTTTTGTAGGTGTTCTATAATGTAATACAAAGCAAGTTTAAATGGCTTTATTTTTAAGATATTATTTAAACTGTTTAAATACGTTTCAGAAAAACATTAATTAAAAACATTAATGAAATAACACGGGGTCCTTCGCCATTAGGCTCATCTGTTAATAAAACTCCGAGGGCACTGAAGCCTCCTGGGCTTATTGTGCTCTCCCTGTCATGTTTCACTCCGCTCACTCCAGTACCCCTGTATCCCTAATTAGGTGATACAGGTCCATGATCGGGCGGATGCTGATGAATTCCGGCTCTGTTCGTGCTTGCCCCTTCTGCGAGCCAGTGCCTCGCACTTGAATATGATGTGATCGACCGTTTCCGGCTCCTTGCTGCATAGTCTGCAGTCTAGGTTGCCGTCAAATTTGCCGATTATATTTAGATACTTCTTTACCGGAAAATGTCCAGTCAGAAGTCCTATTATTAGTCTTAAATGCGTCCTGTTCGTTGTGAGCAGTTCTTCAGTTTGTTTTGCACATGGACCTTCAATGAGTGTTTTCCCATGTCGATTTCTTGGAATATTCCTCCAGTGATTTTTGTGTTTGCTCTTGACCCAGTCTTTAATCGCCCTTCTGGCTGAGATTTTGTAAATACCCAGCGCGGGTTTTGGGCCATAGAATGTATTAGCTGCCCCTTGTCTAGAAGTTCATCGTCTTTTTCATTGCCGTCAATTTTGGAGTGTCCTGACACCCAGAATAATTTGATTCTGTTCTGCTCACCCAGAATTTTCAGCTCTTCATGGCAGTCCCATAGCAGTCGGGATGACACTCTGTTGGAGGCTAGTGCCCCAAGTGCCGCCTGACTGTCTGATGCAATGGAGATCTGCTGGTTGACATATTGTCTAACCAGAATTTCTGATTGGAATACAGTGGCATGTTGCCCAAGGGAAAGACTTATACTTGCCCTGGGTCTTTCACCATGTATTCCAGCTCCAGCTCCTGTGCTCGTCCTAGACCCGTCAGTATACCAGGTTAGATCATCACTGTTGAAATCCTGAGGCTGCTGCTTCGTTAGTAATTCTCTTAAACCTTTGGTTAGATTAAATTTAGATCCTTTGATATAAAGAACATGGTTTTTAATCTGCACTGGTACTTCTCCTTACGTAGTATGTCAGGAGTTTCTTTTAACCAGTTCTTCCTATTTCCAATGGTGATATTGAAGGGCTTGTTGAAGGCGATTTTTGGTATCATATAGTCTGACCTCATATTCAATAGAGGGTCTTCTACAGTGTTTATTATCCTCAAGTGTCCCCCCAATCTACCTCCGTAGAGATTTGGGGTATTTGAGTTTTGCAGCCTATTTGCTCCCATTCTGGCCTCTCCCTGGATTACCATGCTAAGTGGCGGGAGGTCCAATAGGGTCTATAGTAACTCCAAGGTATTTGACCTCTCTCGACATCTGCAGTTGTGTATCTTGAAGGACTAAAGGGCCAAGCCCTCCAGACTTCTTCTGGCGAATAGGACGATGTGGGTTTTTGATGGGCTGACTTTCAGCCCTTCCTCATCGGTCTATTTTTTGACCATGTTCAGTGCCATCTGTAATCGATCCCTGACTATGTTATTAAACTTTCCTTTTCCAGCTTTTGGAAGAAAAAAAACGTTTTGAAATGACACATACACGTGTAAATAAGTTATTATTTAAACACATTATAAATACTTAATTGGAAATTGCCGTGGCAAGCCTGAAATTGCTTAATTACATAATATGTAAGAAGGAAAGCCCTTAATTTTGGATACCCTATATATTTATGACCAGCCCCGCGATTCTAGATAATTTAAATTTTGATATATTTAACAGATTTGATTCGGCACAGTTAATTCTTTCGGTGAGAGTTTAGCAATACAAAATTGCATTATAATTATCTCTTTTCGTATTATGTCACGCGCGCTTGAACCACGTTTTATGCTATTGAGTAATATTTTTATTAGTTCACAACTTTCACTTTCTATTAATTGTGAGCATGGTAAGCACACAATGCCCAAGATTATGACCATACCATTAGGGTGCCCATTTTCGGATATCGTGTACATAAATCTTATGGCCATCGAACGAAAATTGCGATAGGGCGTTGCCGGCGGCGAATACCTATTTAACGCAATTCACATAAAGATGATATCTCTGCCTATGTTGTGTTTAAATTGTTTGATGTTGGTAAAAGAATTTGTTAGAAACGCTTATAGTTACAACAAATGTATGATGAATGAATATCATCTGTTGATGTTTTATGTTGATTTTGGAATTAGCCTGAAGACGAAATATTTTTTCGAAACGTTCTGTACGTTATCAAATATATTCTTACGTTTGCCGTGCCCAGTTCTAGAGGTTATTTCATAATTTTCTAGAGCCGGGTCCAGTTTGAAATGACCGATGTATGAATTAATGTTGCGCATGCGTTTTCACTATCTCTTGCACACAAACTTAAAGCAATAGCCTAAAGACATTGTCAATGTATGTCTACCAAGATTCTTTCCCACTTCTTTTGAGACGGAAATATGCTGTGTGATTCGACGACTAATATTATTTATTCCCGTGAACTAACACCACTCTAAGTATGAAAAACGTCGTTATATGAAATATTTAAGTTATTTTTAGTGGTAAATAGTGGATATTAATCTGTCAAACGAACAATGGCAAACCACTAAGTCTTACAATTTTCTGGTATATACATATTACACGTTTTAGAATATAATGAACATAGGACCGCGTAGCCCAATCGGCAAGATACTCGAGCAGCAACAAATGTAAATGGGGTGATTGCGAGTTCGATTCTCCTTCTACTTTTTTAAATTTGATTAAGCTCTATTAAAAATTAATAATTTTCTTTCTAAAATTTTTATTTTATTAAACAGCGCCGCGAGTTTTGTTAAAACTTTATTTTCCCCAAAAGTGTGTCTTTTATTACTACTATCGCGTGTTTATCTATAATAATCGACTTTCTTACGTTATATATTAATACACGAATGGTGAAACGTGCGTCGAGTAGATAAATTGTTCAAGTGTAGTGTTGTATTGTTTATAAAAACGTGTCGTAAATTGTTCAAGTGTAGTGTTTTAGTGTTTATGCAAACGTGCCAATGCGTTGTTCTTTCAGAACTGTTTTAATTTATTTGTTTTAAAATTATTGTTCATTTTTTTAATATGTAACCCAAATATTTATTTATTACCGCTAAAAGAAAAATAATTTATTTTCGTTATTCTCATGGAGATTTCATATTTTTCATTATACGAAATATTTTATTTTGTCAGTTCCCCTACTAATACAATGATCCTATTCTTTGCTAGCAAGAAATGCCCATACCTCCCCTTGGTTCTTGCTGGACTGTAACAATCTTAGTCTTTGATTTCTTTTCCTGATAACTCATTGTTATTGACTGAATTGGGCAATTAATTTTTTGTTATAAGTTTCATTTGTGCCCCAGCCTATATACCTACAGTGTCCGTCATAAAGTTGGCTACATATGGGAAAATTTGTATTATTGAGATTTCTAAAAAATACTATATTGGGGGTTTGTTTCTTTTTTTACATGCAAATACCTTCATTCAACTAAAATACATAAAGTTTATGTCGAAACTGATAAAATATTTGTGAAATAGACACAAGAGTTTATGATTTTTCATATAGTAACAGTAAGGGTAAAATTTGCACTTTTTTATTTTCCTCATATCTGCTTCAAAATTGATATATGCGGTCCTTGTTGTATTCTGTGCACCTTTTCTTAATAAAAATTTTCGATATCTTAACAATTTGACCCATTTTTTCGGTACCACTGTCAACTATTTTTTACAGTCCTGTCAAACCGGTGATCACATGACATGTGTCAAAATGTAATTTTTCGATGTCGGACATGCATAAACGAACCCCAATAGAGTTTTTTAGAAATGTCAATAATACAATTCTTGCCCATATGTAGCCAACTTTATGGCGGACATTGTATAATCAGAATTCCACTAAAATGACGAAGTTACGAAATTAATAATCTTAACATTTTATGATAACATCGTTCCTATTTTTTTATAATTATTTAGCGACATCATTGCTGTTACATGAGAAAACTATTTGAGAACTACTGGCATTTCTTATGCATCGAATAAAATCTTAGTTCAGACGTTTTAGCGATTGACACAAGCCAGCTTAAATTGTACCAGACAATAGAGTCGGGTACAATTTAAGCTGACTTGTGTTATAGTCGCTAAAACGTCTGAACTAAGATTTTATTCGATGCATAAGAAATGCCAGTAGTTCTCAAATAGTTTTCTCATGTAACAGCAATGATGTCGCTAAATAATTATAAAAAAATAGGAGCGATGTAGAACGTGGTAAAACTGTATTCGTGTATTCAATAATTTCAGGCTTGCTACGACCGTTTCCAATTAAGTATGAATTTGTTTATACAGTGTAGTCAATGAAGCCGTAAAAACGGCAAAACTTCGGAATTCTCGAGCAATGGATAGGTTCTCATGATTCCTTCTACCGGGTGTCCAGTTAGTGTTCCCTCGGAAGATTGTGCAAAATCGGCTAACTGTGTTACACAAGACATTATGATTTTTGTTAATGGAACACCCCGTATATTTGTGGCGTCAATTAAGCCTCCAAGGGTCCTGTATTAATTACACTTTAAAATATTTTGCCAATCGGAAACAGCGTTGCCAAGTTATGGTTTTCTTCTTGTCCTTTTTGGCAATATACAAACATTTTTTTGACTTCCATATCTCCGCGATTTATTAATTATTCTTTTTAAAAATGTAGGATGTTATTTAATAATGATGTATTTACTGAATAATATTTTTGAAATAAATTATTACTGTACCGAATGTTCAAAATATTTGTTCATATTTCTTGATATTTAATTACACAGGTTTACAAACAAAGTTGTCTGGATCTGGGGTCAGACCATACGTTTCTTATGTATTTTTCGACGCTGAATTCGAATCTGTTTTTAATTTTGCTCTACCACGTCAGGATCTTGAGATATTCTAACCTAAAACTTAGAAACATTTGAGGTTATGTAGATTTGAGATTTTTTTTCTCAAGAAACCATGTATGGGATCTTAAAGTACAAATCTTCCTCTTTAAAATGCCGCAGAGTTTGCTCAAATATCTTTTTTTTCCGCTGAGATATCGAATTTTTAAAATTGTCTGTTCATATCATATCTTTCCCAATACATTTAATTAGTACGGAAACCTTATGGTCATTATTTAAATTGCAATATCTCGGCGAAAAAAAAAAGATATTTGAGCAAACTCAACGGTATTTTAAAGGTGAAGACTTGTACTTTAAGATCCCACACATGGTTTCTTGGGAAAAAAAATTCTCAAAGCTACATAACCTCAAATATGTCCAACTTTTAGGTTAGAATGTCTCAAAATCCTGACGTGATAGAGCAAAACTAAAAACAGATTCTAATTCAGCGTCGAAAAATACATAAGAAACGTATGGTCTGACCCCAGATCCAGAAAACTTTTTTCTTTTTGCAAACCTGTGTTACCATTTTTCTCAATTTTTTTAAATAATAATAATAATAAGTATAGAGGCGTTTTCAACGCATGCAAAAAGTGGAGCATCTTGTCTACGGACCGATGTAAACTGCTTACAAACCAGAGTAATCTGAGAAAAATGGAAGAAAATAATAATAATAATAATAATAATAATAATATAGTCATCATTGAGAAGCTGTTGAAAAAGGCTACAATAATAGATGTAGGGTGTCCTCTTAGTCGCAATCTAATTAAAACCGAAACGGAAAAGATGACGAAGTACCAAAATCTTGCCATTGAAATGAAACACATCTGGAATCTAGACAGAATCGAAATAATCCCCATCGTTATATCCGCCACTGGAGTGATGACAAAGCATCTCACGAATAACCTCGAAAAAATAGGCCTAAGAACATCTCTGTACATGGGAATACAAAAGGCTGCCATTCTCCAAACTTGCCATATCGTTAGAAAATTTCTTAACAACTGGGCTGCATGGGACTCTTGAATTATCTCCCCATGCCGCTCTATATAGCCTTGTCCTCGACACTACAAAAAGGATAGGCGAATATTACCCAGTTTCGAAGCTGAGAACAAAGTGTTACAATAATAATAATAATAATAATAATCTTTATTTCCCAATCACAAATACAATTAATTGATAATCCTACAAGTAATTTAGGAGTGCGTCAAAATCGGAGCTAATATGCGTAAATATAATACATTTAAAAAAAATATAAAATAAAATACACCTAAAATTGTATAAAACAAAACACTAACATATTAACAAACTACACAAAAAAATATGTAAATATATAAACACGCAATAAATAAATAGATATATAAATGCTCAGACTAAATAAAATTCATTGACATCATGCAAGCATTTTTCTGTTAACAAATTCTTTATCCTCTTTTTGAAAGTAAATAGGCTCTTACAATTTTTCACATCAGTGGGTAAATGATTATAAATTTTACAGCTGTTGTAATACACACTTTTTTGATATAGTGCTGTTAGAATGCCTATAATATTTTTACATGGATAAATAAAGCATATAATTCCTTATTAATTTTTAACATCATACGCTTTATTTTTATTTCAAACGGTTTTTGAGATACGATTATTTAAAATAATTTTTGCGTAAATTGGGGTTCTCTTTATTTTAGCATTAAAATCTAGACAGCTATGGTCTTTTGTTTTATATTTCTTTCATTTTTTTTTAACGGAATGCCTATGGTTTTTTTACATGGATTAATAACACATACAATTTCTCACATTTGGATATTATACAGTTTCTTTTAATAATTATGAACGGCTTTTCAGCATTTTTTTTCCACGATATTGAAACTAACCTAACAAATTGCAATTGCAATTGTGTAACATATTCATATTTATACGATTGAAACACTGACGAATCATTTCCATCATATCTCCTCGAGTCGTTGGTTCTACTTAATCTTCTGACGTCACAAATCTCCAAAGGAAAAATCCATTGATGTCAGGTCGGGTGACCTAGGCTGCCATGCAATGGGTCCTAACATAATTTAATAGAATAATAAATTGGATATAATTTAACAGTTCATTAAAATATCAGACCTCCTCTTCCTACCCACCGGTCAGGAAACTGGTTACTAATGGCCTGACGAAGATTTCTACTAAAATGTGGTGGTGCACAATCAAGTTGTAATCACATATTATTTGTAATATAATCAGGAATATGCTCGGAATAGGCTATCATTTGTGGAAACGTATTTTGCATGAAATCTAAGAAGACTGCTCCATTCATATTTCCCTAAAAAAAGTGAGAACCAATGACATAATCATATACAATTCCTCCCTAAAATTTAAACTCCATTTGTGCTGGTAATGATTTTTCTGTACAACATGAGGGTTTTCTCTGTCATAATAATGGAAATGGACCCAAATCCATTGCGATTGACCATTTAAGAAAATCATACTTTCTTGTGTAACTCGTTTTTGTGACACCTTGTATAATTGAAAATAATTTTACGTGACCGTAGAGATGCAACTTTGAAAGTTTTATTAACAGTTTTTTTGTTGATAGTTTTTTTGTAAAGTTAGCCGTCTTTGCACAATCTTCCGAGGACACCTGGTATGATGTTTTTTTAAGACTATACACCGAGTGTAAACGGAATCACCAGACAAGTCATAGTTTTGAGATTTTTCAAGATATGTCTTAAATTTTTCATAATTTGACACTTTTCCATCAATTCCGGTTTCCGCGGAAATGATCCCAACTTTGAAATTTTAAACACCCTGTACATTTCTATATTTTTGAACTCCAGAGACGATTTTAAGTACAACTGCGTGGCTTTACTTGATTTTCTGAGACTACTTGATTTTTTTAGGTCTATTTTTATTTTTGCATCTAGTACAGTGGATGCACTCAAATCAATAAAATGGACCAAAACAGCAAGAGAAAAATATATACGTGAGATTTTTCGAATTGGTTTAATAGCTACGACAAACCAAAATTTCTGAAATCACTAATTTGTAGTTATATCAACTTTTTCAAACCACAACAACTTTTAGACACTCAGTAGTTAAATAGTAATTATCACGACAAATCCATTGATACCTTCAAATCCATAATCGGTTTGACATTAACCGAAATACACAAGTTCTTTGGTGGATAATGATTAAAATATCGAGAATACGCTTATCAAGTAGGTAAGTATGCTGTGGAAATTAAATAAAACTGGAGTTAAAACATTCATTTTGCTAACAAAACAACGTTGCAAATAAAAGAAGTGTGCTTTGGAAACAAAAAGCAGTTGACAGATAATACATGTATTTTGTTAACTTAATAAGTTTGCTCTTTATCTTTTAATTTGTTGTTGTTTGTTAATTATTGTTATTATTGTTTGCATGTATACAAGGGATGAAAAAGTGGACGTGTTATTAATTTTTGGAGAATGCCCCAAAAATTTCAGAAACGCCGCAGATTTGTATGCTCAAAGGTATCCGAACAGACATCATCAAATCAAAAGAGGAATTGATAATAATCTTGCAGCTTTTATCGATGATCAAGCGACAGAAATTAACGTGTTGGCTTTTGTAGAAGTGAATTCTACTGCTGTTACTAGAGAAATTGGCCACGAGGTGTAAATTAGTCATAAATCAGCAAGAACGATTCTCAAAAAATGTGGTCGTTTAAATATCAAGTACATCATCATTAACGAAGATGTTGGCAACCAAAGATTAGGTTATTGTGACTGGTTACTTTAGAACAATATCGCTAACCCGAATTTTGTTTTTTTTTATATTGTTTTCTCATGAGCTGAGATTCAGCAACAACGAAATGTTCAATAAACAAAACAATAGAGAGCAGTAAAATCAACATTTAATGAGGCAAGGTAATTTTCAGAAATGATTTGGAGTAAAAGTGTGGGCTTGGGTGATTGGAACAAGAATTATTGGACCTATTTTCCTTCAAGGACCTTTGACAGGGGAGAGATATTTAGAATTCCTACAAAGTGATATTGAAAAAATGTTGATGGACTTACCACTTGCAGTTTCTGAAGAAATATATTTCTAACAAAATGGGACTCCGCCTCATAATGCTGCTTGAGTTATGGCCCATTTAGTGAACCGGTATAATGGGCGAGTAATTGCAATATATGAATCTGTACGTTGGCCTACCCGCTCACCAGATCTAAGCATTTTAGATTTTTTTGTGTCGAGTTATATGAAAGAACGGGTTTTTTATACACCCCCTCATACACATCAAATTTTACAAAGTCGTATCCGCAAAGTTTTTGCAAGTATAAGTCCTGCCATGCTGTGAAATGTTAGGCGAAACACGATTATCGAGCCAGAAAGAATAAAGCTTTGAACATTTGCTACCATTTAAATAATCTTTTAACGTTTTCTATGTTAACATAAATCATTTCGTATAGCACCTTTTAATTGCAGCGTTGTTTTGTTGACAAAATGAATCTTTTGAATCTAGTTTTATTCAATTTCCACGGCATCCTTCATTCTCATCCATCATTATCAGCAAAGAACTTATGTATTTGGGTTAATACCAAACCGATACGATGTTATCAATGGATTTGTCGTGAAAATTAGTATTTAACTACTGGGTGCCTAAAAGATGTTGCCGCTTGAAAAAGTTGACGTAATTACAAATTAGTTATTTCGGAAATTTTGGTTTGTCGTAACTACTAAATGTGGTGTTTATGTTATTGGACTTGTGTTTCTTAGGCTACATTTTGCTATTTTATTATATTCTGACATAATTAAATGTCTAGCTGTATTATGCTGAATAAAGCCTAATTTTGTAAAGTTTGTTTTCACTATAATTTATTGAGCATAATAATAAAATACCACCGAAAGACACAATGGATACATTCCAAAAACCAGAGAGATTTGATAAGGATCAAAACTCTACAAAATCAGCTCAAATATGGATTCACTGGCTGCGGACTTTTGAAAACTTTATATTATCCATTAAAAATTTAGACGACGCGCGACGATGATAAATTAAAACTTCTTATTAACTATCCAAGTATTCACCACTAAGAAAATTTCTCATATCACTTTTCTTGCCTGCCCTGCTCTAAGGATTAATCATGGCTGTAGCTTGCACACATGTGTCAGTTAATTGCATGCTAGCTCCTGTACTAATAGTATACAATTTTTCATGAGAATCGATATTTTTCAAGTTATAACGATTTGAAAATTTCTATTTTACCATTGAAAAATTAGTAAAAAACTTGAAAAGTGTTAAATGTAATAAGAAAGTGGTATAGCACAACAAAGAAGACCATAAAATTACAAATACTTTGATTTTTTCCTTACTTCTGTATGTGAATTTATCTAAAAATATGACAGTTAAAGATGGCTCCCGAGCGTTTATAAATCGAGACATAATATTTAAAATTCAAGTATCTCAAAGATATGTGCGAAACAACGAGTGTTTTGTATTTTAGTTTTGAAATTTGCGGTTTCCTGCTGCTTATTGGCCGTAGAGTAAAAAATTTAAAAACTCTAATGGGTTTCTGTTATTAGACTGTAATACTAACATGTTCTAATTATTACTAGTTTTAAAGCACTGCGCACTGATTTAAAAAAATATACTTTAAATTGTAGACAAATTTCGCGATTTTACTGGAAAATGTATTTTTCTGCAAATGACGGAAGAATTGTTGTATTGAGCGAAAACATGTTAGAATATCAATTAAACATCGCTTCATAAGCTTTATTTTTGTGTTCTAATTGTGAATACTAATACATTAATACGATGTAAGTACTGTAAGTGAATTATTTTTGTTCTTATACATGTTTTTTTATTTTTCAGTTATTTTGTTGAAATAGCGTTGGTGCTTACATACTTCGTTGGATGTGCTGTATATGTGGTATTTATCACCGAATCAATAACAAAAGTAAGTTTGTTCACAGGTGTACTTATTTATTGCAATAACCTCGCCATTTCCTACGCTATCGCTTTGTTTTACATAATTATCGACGGCGAAAATTACTTTAGGCATGTTTTAAGTATCTGTGATTAAAATGTTTGGAAAGTACCATGCGATTGAAACACCTATTTGTTTCAAATACGTGAGAATATTTTAGACAGGTAATGATTTCCACATCCGGGTAGCGGACTGAAAGTAATTGTAAAAAAATCATTCCTTATGCAGCGAGCTTTTTAATAAGTCGAGAATAAGAATATTAGAAATGTACGAAAATGTACAATATTTGAAACTCGATAGTAAAGGTGACCACTAAAACATATACTCAAAGAACACCGGTGAAAGTACTTTGACTACTTATACGTTTTTTGGGTCGCTGATTATGAAAATCGGGGTCCTGCAATCCTAAAAGTTGGAGAACACCCCTAAAGACGCATAAAACGCCCCTTTTAGAGGGCTTTTCGCGATAATTTCAATAAACATCAAAGGATTATATGATATACAGTGTCACCCACTTAAGATCGCAACACCCCTGTATACCCTTGATGCTTGATTAACATCAAATTTTGGTGGTAAGAAAAGATTGATAAGATGATTTTTTAAACTTGGTAATATGTGATATATGTCAGTAGCGTGCGATTTTAAGGGGGTTTCAAAAGCTGATTTTTCAAAAAAAAGTGTTTTATAAAATTTGGTATTCAAATATCGATTTTATCAACGTAAAGAGCGCCATTTAAAACCCCTAGACATCAATTTTAAGTGAGATCACTTACCTGGTTACCGAGATGTAAGCTTCCAAAAATTAATTTTTGAACGTTTTCATTTTACGTTTTTTCGTAAGTGATCAATTTGTTTGAGGTAAATTTTGCCAAAACTGATTGTGCAACAATTAAGTAATGCAGTTAATAATATACAGAAACGATATGATAAGTGTGTTGTATTAAATGGAGGTTTGGTAGAAACCACAACAATATAAACAAATTTGAATACTTCTTTAGGAATTTATTGAAAAGTCTTGGTCATTTTACAGAGTAGTGTAAAGCATATATTCAAAAAGTGGTTATGTAATGAACAAAAAAAGAAATGTTGTGAATTCTCAGAAAATGCACAATCAGTTTGGGTAAGATATACCTCAAACAAATTGATCACTTACGAAAAAACGTAAAATGAAAACGTTCAAAAATTAATTTTTGGAAGCTACATCTCGGTAACCAGGTAAGTGATCTTACTTAAAATTGATGTCCAGGGGTTTTAAATGGCGTTCTTTACGTTGATGAAATCGAAATTTGAATAACAAATTCTACAAAACACTTTTTTTTAAACATCGGCTTTAAAACCCCCTTAAAATCGCAAAATTTGGTGTTAATATAGGGGAATTTGGAGCAAAAAGTAAAAGCATGTTTTTTTTGTTTTTTTTTTCGATTTAGGGGTGATTTAATCCTTCAAAAAAGTTGCAGTAAATTTCAAACTTTTTTAGTAATATTTCATCGAAAATAAAATGAAAATACAAAAAAAAGACTCGTTTTTCAAAGCTTGCTTCAATTTAGGGGTAGGAAGGAGTTTTAATGTTGAGAGTAATTAATTTTTCCCGGCAATGCTCATTCAACCAGATTTGAAGCAAAGCGTTAAAATAATGTTTTTCCAATTTATTTAATTTTATTTATTTATTTATTAATTTATTTAACAATACAGTTAGTACAGGCAAATTAACAATTTAGGGTAACAAAAATTAACAAAAGGATCATCTCTGGGATTTAAGTAGGTAATAACCTGGAGCCCCTAAAAAAAAGATGAAAATAACATGAAATGTAGAGAGATGTCTCAGCTTTAATGTGGAACTAATCACAAAATTCATAAAAAATTTTATCAAAGAGAGAAAGTGTCAGAAGATGGCTTAGTAAACTTTGTACAGTTGATCCACAGATTTATTCATATCTTTGCCGGAAGTCGTTAGAATGACAATTCATTTTGCTTACATATTCTTATATAATGATATATTAATTAACATTTTATTGCAATTACTTTTGTTGGAAAATTATGCCTTGCGATCAAAGTAGAGGGTATATTTCTCATCGATTAATCACCTCCAAATTTTGGAGTTCAATTCGCTATATCTTAAGTAATAATAATAGCATGGTCTTAATTTTTGGATTATAAGTACAATAAAACATATTCTTTCGAATGACTTTAGAGTTTTTTAAATGCGCGCAGTACATTTTGAATTTGTCTACATTATTCATACGCGTTCAGAAAATGCACAATTATACAGTAAAACATATACAACTTATTTGTTTCTTAACATTCTTCAATGAAATTTTCACGAAATATAGATTAAACCGCGTGGAATCGAATCCACACAGTGAAAAAGCACCCTTTGTTACGGGAGTAATAGGCAGGATGCATAAAACTCAAAGATGTGAATAAATCAACTGTATAAAATTTACTAAACCATCTTCTTTTTTCTCTATGATAAAAATTTGTATGAATTTTTTTATTAGTTCCACATGAAAGTTTTTGTCTATTTTGACTGAAGTAAAATGGCGGGACAAAAAAAATTTACTTTCATTTTTTGTACCACCTTAACATACATACAATGAACTATAGGCTACTTTATGTTTCCAGCTACTCTCATATTATTACGATGACACGGACTCCTGGTACCCGTACCTCATCGTGATCCTAATGGTGCTGCTCATTCTGTGCTGCCAAATCAGGGAACTTAAGCATCTCGTTCCATTCTCCTTCGTCGCCAACACCACGATGATCGTAGCATTCAGCATCACACTATACTATACGTTCTCAGGAATAAGTGAGGTGGACATGGATGACAGAGACTTGGCGACCAACTTAACTGGTATACCGTCGTTTTTCAGTACCGTTATCTTCGCCATGGAAGGCATTGGTACTATCTTACCAGTTGAGAATTCGATGGTCAAGCCGCAGTTTGTGGGGTGCCCGGGGGTTCTAAACATTGCGATGGGGATGGTGGTTACTCTGTACACGTCTATAGGAGTCTTTGGCTATATTAGATTTGGGCCCGAAACCGAAGCAACCATTACCCAGAATCTACCATCAGAGGAAATGTAAGTAAACACCTACCTTAGTTACTTGCAGAACGATGTCTCGGAAAAAACTTTTAAACAATCTTCCCGTTCTAGATTTTTCATGGTTTTCGTAGTTGACTGTGGACGATTTAACTGAATTAAAATTGCTTTTAATACATTACAAAAATACATACTTGCTTTAAAATTTAATGTTTTTATAGTTGTCATAGTTGGGGCTTAGACCGATTTAATCTAACTAAGTTTTTCTTTTGATAATCTTAAAAATTATGTTGACTTTTAAAAAATCTTCTCATTTTAATTTTGTTCGATTTTCGTAGCTAACTAAGCGATTTAAACGAACTAAACTGGTCTTTTAATGCTATTCAAAAACATGTGCAGACTTAAGAAATCTTAACTTTTTACATTTTTTATTGTGTTCATGGCTGACTGTGAACGACTTCAATGAACTAAAATTGTCCTTTAACACATATCAAAAATACATGTCGGCTTTTGAAAAATTTTAATTTTTTAAGGTTTTCATAACAGACTGGGCATGATGTAAATGAACTAAAGTTGTCTTCTAATTCATATGAAAAACATATGCTGATTTTTAAAAGGTCTCCCCATTTTATTTTTTTAAGGTTTTCGTAGTTGACTGCCAATGATTTAAATTAACTAAAATTGTCTTTTAATACACGTAAAAATGTAGGCTGATTTTTCAAAAATCTTCTCATTTCATTTTTTTATGATTTTCGTAGTGAATGGTTTCAACGAACTAAATTGTCTTTTAGTACATTTCAAGAATATACCGGGTGAGTCACGAATTGCGCTCGCCCCGATATTTCCTAAAATATTTGGAATAGAAAATTGAAATTTGGAGGCCTTATTACACGACTAAAATGCCATCTTTTCAATAAAAAAATCAAGTTTGGTGCATATCCGGTTTGACCGGAAATGCCCACAACTTTCGATTTTTAAATGGAACACCCTATATATTTCTACATTTTTGGAATCTAGAGGAAATTTTGAATACAATACATCCATTTTGGTCACTTTTTAATAAACATTAAAAATTTTATTAAAAAATCTATTTCTGAATCCAGAGTGCTGTGGTGCCCAAAATATATTTTAGTTTGTGTGCTACGTTACTATAAAAATAAAAAGAGCAATATGATTGCATTACTTAATTCTCTAGAGGCGTTTAAAATTTTTAAAGGTGATTTTTACCCACTAACTCGGTTTTTTTAAATGGGAATTTAATCGTTCACCAACATTTTTAAATACCTCATTTTCATACGAATCTGATGATACCAAAATTTTGAAAATCCGCTCAGAAATATTTGAGATTTCAGCCAAAATACAATGCAACCAAGCTTTTAGGAACATGCGGCTAATAGATTAGTGGGCTTTGGAAACTAAAATGGCACATTTCTGTGTAAATCTGGTAACCTAATAACATTGGAAAAATCATAGTAGCCATTGAATGTAATAAAACAATATCAGCTGTCAGACAGACTCGTGTAGTTATAGGCAATCTTGAGCTATCAAACATTTAATAATTGTGAGCGCAAAGAACGTTACAATTAAGTTTAGCATAGGTATGTGGAGGTAAACACAATTACATCCACAAGGACATTTGCAATAGAATGCGACATCAGTTCGGTTTTCAGAGTTTTATTTAAATGAACATAAATATCGGGCCTATAAATAAATAAAAATCAATTCCGTTTGAACAATTAAACTTAAACTAGGTAACAGTAGGTATTTTTAAAATAATTAATATAATTAAACCATAAATTGACATTTATAGATATTGTTCAAAATGTCCACCATTTTTTTCTATACACAATTCGGCTCTGCGTACAGTTGCTTGAATGGCTCTACGCAATTCAGCCGGCGTTATTTCATTAAGAGCCCGTACAACTTTATTTTTCAGCTCTTCACGGGTATTTGAAGAGGTTTTATAAACTTTGTTTTTGAGAGTGCCCCATACATAATAGTCGAGGGGTGTTAAGGCAGGTGACCTAGGAGGCCACCTGATATGACCTTGATTTGCGATAAGGCGTTCACCATGCAAGTTGTTTAAATATTCCATCACTCTTCTGGAATTATGTGGGGGAGCACCATCTTGTTGGAAAAACAGATTTTGTTAATAGGCAAGAGAAAGTAAGTCAAGAAATTCTGCTGTCTGGTTTTGTAAAAAGAATAAATATCGTTCGCCAGTAAGTGTTCCTTCTGCAACGCTTTATTTTGTATCTGTCTGACAGCTGATATTGTTTTATTATATTCAATGGCTACTATGATTTTTCTAATGTTATTAGGTTACCAGATTTACACAGAAATGTGCCATTTTAGTTTCCAAAGCCCACTAATCTATTATCTATTAGCCGCATGTTTCTAAAAGCTTGGTTGCATTGTATTTTGGCTGAACTCTCAAATATTTCTGAGCGTATTTTCAAAATTTTGGTATCATTAGATTCGTGTGAAAATGAGGTATTTAAAAATGTTGGTGAACGATTAAATTCCCATTTAAAAAAACCGAGTTAGTGGGTAAAAATCACATTTAAAAATTTTAAACGCCTCTAGAGAATTAAGTAATGCAATCATATTACTCTTTTTATTTTTGTAGTAACGTAGTACACAAACTAAAATATATTTTGGGCACCACAGCACTCTGGATTCAGAAATAGATTTTTTAATAAAATTTTTAATGTTTATCAAAAAGTGACCAATATGGATGTATTGTATTCAAAATTTCCTCTAGATTCCAAAAATGTAAAAATATATAGGGTGTTCCATTTAAAAATCGAAAGTTGTGGACATTTCCGGTCAAACCGGATGTGCACCAAACTTGATTTTTTATTGAAAAGATGGCATTTTAGTCGTGTAATAAGGCCTCCAAATTTAAATTTTCTATTCCAAATATTTTAGGAAATATCGGGGCGAGCGCAATTCGTGACTCACCCGGTATACAGACTATTAAAAAACTCTTCCCATTTAATTTTTTAAATGATTTTCTTACTTACACTTTATACGAATTAAAATAATCTTTTAATTCATTTAAATGTTTTTGTATCCATTACGCCATACCAGTGGCGTTCGTTTAAACTAGGTACTGCTAGCATAGTACTTAATAGTAAGTAATATTAAAGAAGTTAATAGTGTTAGCGTTATTTCTTGTTATAATTTTCGAACTCACAGTTTGAGGGGTGTAAACACGCAACAATATGGAGGGACTATATCCAGTTTAGTTACGAGTAGGTACAAAATAGGTACTTTACCAAATCAGCAATGGCTAAAATGACTGAAAGGAAGAAACTAATAGTGTAAAAGAAATTTTATCTTTTTTTTTCCCCCTTCTTCAATTCTTTGGGACTTCCTGCCACATGTATGTTTTCTTTTTAAGCGGTGCTCGGGGAATCTATAAAATATCACAATTAACCAGTGTATGTTACTGGTAAATAACCTCTACACCTGTGACTTTTACGTCAAAGGATCAGTTAAAGGTTGCTTTTTTTAAATAAACAACACAAATAAGTATAAAAACTTGAAATTAAATATTTCGCCGACGTTTCGGAAATCTATTCTGTTTCCTTTTTCAAGGCTTTTTTAAAATCTTTTTTGCTGTGTATGATAAATACACAGCTCTTAAAATGTTTGTTATATTCAATATCCATAGATACTTACTATTTACATGGAACTGTTGATAGAGTTAACAGTTTTTTTAGTGTTTATACAATGTTAAGTTTGTGAAGTTCTTCTTTTAACATTGACAACCAAGTTTTGCAGACATCTACGGAACAATCCGACACGCATGTATCCTCATTTAATAATATTATCGCGGATTCTCTAATTTTTCTTTTTTTCCTATCTGCCTTTTGTTAACATTTTCAATATGGATATTGAATATAACAAACATCCTTAGAGCTATGTATTTATCATACACAGCAAAAAAGATTTTTAAAAAAAAACCTTGAACAAGGAAACAGAATAGATTTCCGAAACGTCGGCGAAATATTTAATTTCAAGTTTTTATACTTATTTGTGTTGTTTATTTAAAAAAAGCAAACTTTTTCTGATCCTTTGACGTAAAAGTCACAGGCGTAGAGGTTATTTACCAGTAACATACTGGTTAATTGTGATTTTTTATAGTTTCCACGAGCACCACTTAAAAAGAAAACATACATGTGGCAGGAAGTCCCAAAGAATTGAAGAAGGGAAAAAAAATTAAGATAATGCCAGAAATAACATTTAGACAGAAAGTTTATCTGTTAAGAAGAATCATATTATCTTTCACATTACATTGTTCACTCTGAGATTTACGATAATGTTAATAGTGTATTGTCATTCCTAATCACGAAATTATACACAGTTGCTATTAAAAGTGTGCCATGTCAATAGGGAATTAAATTTTCTTATACGTGCAAGTTATAGTACAGGCAAATTAGCCATTTACGGCAACAAAAATTAATAAAAGGATCATCTCCGGGATTTAAGTAGGTAATAACCTGGAGAATGGGATGATGCATTCTTCGCACTTCCAAGTTCCGGAAAATTGAAAAAACTTTGATTTTCGGTTTATTTGCTCTAGGGGCCAAAATAATAAAAATAGAGAAAAATGTTTTCAACAAAAGTTGTAGTTCGTCTCTTTCTCTTCAAAAAATTTTTGTATTACTTAAGCCGTTTAGAAGATAAATCTAGTTTTCCATTTATAGTTTTGAGCCGCTTCAAAATGAGCAAAAAATGAGAATTCTCCGGGAGTTTCATAAGACCGGACTCATCGATCGATAATTCTTACTATTCAGTCCCTAAAACACTGAAAATAACATAAAATGTAGAGAAGGGTCTCAGCTTTAATGTGGAACTAATTACAAAATTCATAAGAAATTTTATCATAGAGAAAAACTGTTAGAAGATGGCCTAGTAAACTTTGTACAGTTGATCCACAGATTTATTTATATCTTTGCAGGGTGTCGTTAGAATGATAATTCATTTTGCTAATATATTCTTATATAATGTCTGTAATTGTTTATTTGTAGCATATTCAGATTTTCTTACTTTTTATTGGGTATTTTGCCACTGAAAAATATTTAAAGATTTTAATTAACAAACCTCTCCGCCAAACGTATCAGACAGAGGTTGGTTCTTGAATACTTGACTGTTTCAAAAAGTCTCACAACTGAAAATATATAAACTAGAACAATGTAATAAACTAAAAACTGAAAATGAAAGCTATAGGTAGTTAACGTTTCGGAAGAGAACCTTCAATTAAATTTACAATAGAAATAGAGAATAATAATGAATTACCTTTCTTAGATATTTTAATTAAAAAATTAGATAACACATACCAAACCAGTGTGTATAGAAAACAAACACACACAAACAGATACTTAAATTTTAATTCAAATCAACATATTAGTCTTAAGAAAGGTGCTGTTAAGTGTTTGTATGACAGAGCCAAAATTATTTCTTCAAATGAGTAATATTAAGCAACGAAAAGCAATTTATAAAAACTGTCTTATTACATAATCAATATCCTGAGAATTTTGTTGATAGTCAGTTATTGAACATTGGTAGTAGAGAGAATATACTACCACAACCTGAGGTATTTAGGTCAATGGCAGTAATTCCATATATACCTACATGGTCTATTGGATAAATTACGAAAAATTGGGAATAGGTTTTCCGTACGAACGGTTTTTCAAACGGGCTCCACGCTAAGATCGGTTTTATCAAAAACCAAACCTCTAAATATTGTTCAAAATTCAAAAAAATGTATTTATACTGTTCCGTGTAAGTATGGAAAACAATACGTAGGTGAATCATCTAGACCTTTCAACGTAAGGCTTGGTGAACATAGAAATTACGCTAGAAGGGGAGAATTTGAAAAATCCAAAATTTGTGAACACGCGTGGGATAATAATCACAGGATTAAATGGCACTCGGCGAAGATTTTGGAAAAAGAGAGCAACGGAACAAAAAGAAAACTTAAAGAATCCGCGATTATTTTATTAAACGAGGATAGATGCGTTTCGAATTATTCAATAGATTTTTGTACTAGTTGGTTGCCCATCCTTAGAGACGAAGTAAGTAAAAATAAGATAAATATAATTTGATGTCTCACGTGACTATGGAAATACATAAACAAAGAACTGTCATAGTTGACGGCCAAAAAAGTTTTGAGAACGGAAGTAAATTCTCTTCCGAAACGTTAACTACTAGCTTTTATTTTCAGTTTTTAGTTTATTACATTGTTCTAGTTTATATATTTTTAGGGGTGAGACTTTTTGAAACAGTCAAGTATTCAAGAACCAACCTCTGTCAGATCCGTTTGGCGCAGAGGTTTTTTCATTAAAATTTTTAAATGCTCTTCAGTGGCAAAATACCCAATAAAAAGTAAGAATAATGATATATTAATCCAATTATCATTTTATTGCAATTACTTTGGTTGAAAAAATATGCCTTGCGGTCAAAGTAGAGGGCATATTTCTCATCGATCACTCACCTCCAAATTTTGTAGTTCAATTCGCTATATCTTAATTGATAATAACAGCACAGTCTTAATTTTTAGACTATAAGTAGATTAAAACACATTCTTTTCAATGACTTTAGAGTTTTTAAAATGCATGCAGCACCTTTAGAATTTGTCTACATTATTCATACATGTTCAGAAAATGCACAATTACACAGTAAAACATATAATTATAACTTATTTGTTTTTTAACATTCTTCAATGAGATTTTCACGAAATGTAAATTAAAGTGAATCGAATCCATGCAGTGAAAAAGCACCTATTGTTGCGGGAGAAATAGGGAGGATGCATAAAATTCAGAGATATGAAGAAAACAACTGTATAAAGTTTACTAAACCATTTTCTAAAACTTTTTCTCTTTGATAAAAATTTGTATGAATTTTGTGATTAGTTCCACATTAAAGCTGAGACTTCTCTCTACATTTTATACTATTTTCATTTTTTTAGCGGCACTGAATAATAAGAATTATCGATCGATGTGTCCGATCGTACGAAACTTCCGGAGAAGTCGCATCTTCCGCGCATTTCGGAGCGGCTCAAAACTGGATTTATCTCCTAAACGGCTTAAGTAAGATAAACATTTGTGAGGTTCTTTTTTGTAGAGAAAGATACAACTTTTGTTGATATCGAAAATAAAAAAGTTTTTCCAATTTTTTTGAATTTTCCCGGATCTTGGAAGTGTAAAGAATGCATCATTTCATTCTACAGGTCATTACCTATTTAAATCCCGGAGATGAACCTTTTATTAGTTTTTGCAAGGCTTTTACAAAATTTTGCCTTCATTGCCTGTACTATTACAGTTTATAGGATTTTAAATTTCTCTCAACTGATAATAATAAATTAGTATTTAATTTGTCAATCTGTCACCTTCCGCTATTTGCTGAATTTTCTCAAAGACACCGTTTCCTTAATTCGTTTATACTACATGATGTTATTATAAAAATCCAAGTAAACAAACTTGCAATTTCTAAAATATGGTTAATGGATTTGCTAACTTCTATTGGATAGATATATTAAGATACCGGGTGTTAGAAAAGTATGGGAACGGTGAAGAATCTCGAACAGTTTGCATCAAATCGAAAAATAAAAAAATACCCGTCAAAAAGTTTTTAAAAAACTATCTATTGATACCAAAAATGACCTCCCCACCCACCCCCCAGTGGGTGGGGCGAGGGGCAACTTTAAAATTTCAAATGGAAACCCCTATTTTCTATTACGGAATCGGATTCTACGGCAAAAAATTTTATTTTCGCAAAAAATTGAAATAAACCTGAAGTCTCCATAAGTTTATAAATACAGCTACTCGTGTTGACAAAAAAACATTCAGTTTGAAAAACAATATCTGTGATATCTTGATTTTTATGAATGTTTTTTTTAAGTGTTGTTAATAACAGTATTTGTTTTGTGAAATTTTTACGAGTTGTAACATTTTTTGCGATTGCAGCGACACCTTGCGAGAATCGAAAAAAATTCCCGTTATAAAAATCACGTATTTTTGGTCGTAGAATCCGAATCCGCTATAAAAAAAATAGGGATTTTCATTACAAATTTCAAAGTTGTCGCCCGCCCCACCCACTGGGTTGGGGGTGGGAGAGTCGAATTCAATGTCCTTGGATAGATTTCGTAAAAATAACAAATACGTGTTTTTTTGTTTTTGAATTGGACTTTTTTTATGGGCACAAGACGCTACTCTTGAAACAGTCATGCATTCTTTTCATTTTTTGCGATTACAGCGACACCGTGCAAGAATCGAAAAAAATGTCCTGAATAAAACTTACGTATTTTTTGCCGTAGAATCCGATTCCGCAATAAAAAATAGGGGTTTCCATTTGAAATTTTAAAGTTGCCCCTCGCCCCACCCCCTGGTTGGTGGGTGGGGAGGTCATTTTTGGTATGAGTAGATAGTTTTTTGAAAACTTTTTGACACGCATTTTTTATTTTTCGATTTGATGCAAACTGTTCGAGATTTTTCACCGTTCCCATACTTTTCTAACACCCGGTATAGTAGAGGAGTAAAAGAATTAGAACACATATTTAACAAGGAACATTGTTGTTTCGCATTCTAACTGGTATTATCTTAAAGGTTGTTTTCTAAAGGAACGCCACCTTCAAATACCATTTGGATCCAAAGTGGCCACTGTTTTCAAGAAGTCGTGATTTTCTGGCGAATTTGTTGGCTTTGTAAAGAAACATCATTACCTAAGAAATCACTACTTTCAAGTCCAGCTTTCGCACTTCAGAAAATAATATATTTGATATCGTCCTGGGGGTGGCTGATGCCAAAAATTGTTTTAAGAACTCGCCAAATCACAATTTTATTTTGTTAACCCCTTTAATACTGGAGATGGGATGGTGGTGGGGGTAGATGTCATAAAAAATTAAGATCTTGGATGCTAGTGTACAGTATGTCCGCTGATGGGGTTTACAATATGTGTAATGGCTAAAATTTTTAACTTTTCCGGAAAATGTTATTCTTTATAAAAATCTTTGCTTGCCTAATCAATAATTACAAAAACTAAATTCCGTAAGAGTAAACTGGTTCTACGTTCTATTTTGGAACAAAATGTGAAATAAAAAAGTTGTTTAAAATTATGTAGTCTGTCTAATTCCAATATTGCGTTTGAATGATGCAATGTTTCCGAAATTAGTGAATTTTTAGTAAAATACTTTTAAAATACTCGGTTTTCGTCAAATTTCTATTTAGCTACTTAATTGTATTCGAACAAGGAGAATAAATACCAGATAAATAATTTTGAATTTATAAAAGTGCATACATATTTGAAGGTTCTGACTTTATTAAATATCACAATTCAAACATTTTTTCACCAAATTGAACGCATGTTTCTAATCGTTTCCGAATGTTGTGAAAACTACTTCTAAATGGGCTGCTTTAGAATCTCAACGTCCTTGTCTATGGGTTGTCGGTAGGTAATTTATTTTAGACGGCCCCAGAGAAATGTATCCGTAATTCCCAAATCTGGACTTCTTGGGGGCCACAAAACTGGACCTCTTGGGGGCCACAAAACTGGACCACTTGAACTTTTACCGTCTCCATAGCACTGTACTAAAAAAATTCTTTGCTCGACTATTATCATTTTAAAAATAATTTTTTAATGCAGATGTCATGATATGTAGACGTAACTAAGTAACAACGCACTCAACAATCAAATATAACATTATAGGAATTATACAAAGTGTTCCTAAAATAGGATTCCAAATTTCTACAGCGTGTAGTATTTGTGAAAATAATAAATAAATGAATAAAAATTTGACAAAAACCGACAAGTATTTTACTAAATATTCACTAATTTCGGAAACATTGCAATATTCAAATAAAATGTTAGATTTTGACAGACCGTATAATTTGAAACAACTTTCTATTCCACATTTTGTTCGAAAATAAAATATAGAACCAGTTTTACTTTTACAGAATTTTAATTTCTTGTAATTTTTAATCACCCTGTATAAAAAATATAATTTTGGTCAACCTCATTACTATTTTTTAGACAAGTAGTTTATAAAAAACAACATTTTCTCGAAAAGTTAAGAATTTTTGCCATTACACCTTTGATAAACCCCATTCGCACACATACTGTATACATCAAATTCCAAGTTTCTTGGACTTTTAATACTTACTTATTTCTCAATTTTTCAGTAATTATAAATTAAAAAGTATTGTAAAATATTCAAAAATTAATGTAGAAAAGATCAAAATTTCAAATTAATGGTTGAACTTTTCAGTGACATATTTTATTAAAATTTTATATATTTTGCCAGAAATTATGATGGATGACAGAGAAAGGTTGAGAAATTGCAAAATGAAAGAAAATTAAGCACCATCTCATTTTATGCTATCAAATGTAAAAAATGTCGGCTACATGCTATTTCTTATATATATATATGTATAAATTAATTAATCCAATGAGGATTTCTTTTATGCATTTTACTCAATATATCAAATCAAATCAAATCAAAATATACTTTATTGTTCAGAAGAAAGAGTTTCTCATTAACAAAGTAAATAAGCGTAGGTCCATAGCATATATAGTTTACACAGTGCACCTACATTATATAAATACAAAACATAGATTACATATAAATTTTAATACAATAATTATAATAGTGAATGTAAAAAGTCAGAAAATACGATAAGATAAGGTAGTAAATGCCTAATTAGAATGTGTCATTATAGTACTCGTCTAAATTATAATAGGGTTTAACAATTAAAAGGCTTTTAACCGCCTTTCTCAAATTTGTATTTGAGCTCATTTCTTTAATATTATTTGGTAAGTGATTGAACATCTTATAGCCATTGTAAATAATTGAGTCTTTGACTAGAGTGGATCTGGGAATTGGCAGAGTAACGTTATTGACTTGCCGAGTTACATATTGTATGGAGGAATTATTTATAATATTACTTTTATGCTTATGAACTAAACAAACTGTTTCTAGAATGTAAATTGATATCACAGTGAGAAATCCATATGTTAAGAATAGTGGCTTACATGATTCACGAATTCTAGTTTTGTGCAGGTAGCGAATAGCACGTTTTTGAAGTACCAATATTGTTTGTAAAAGATATTTACTACATGCGCCCCAGAAGGCAATGCCGTACCTTAAGTGTGATTCGATTAGTGAAAAATAAGCAGTCTTAGCAGCTGCATAACCCAGTTCATTTGTGATCACTCTGATAGCGTAGGATCCGGATGCTAGTTTGTTACTAAGTATTTTAATGTGTTCGTTGAATTTTAACTTGCAGTCAATATTTAGCCCAAGAAATTTTGAGCAGGGTTTATTTTCAAGAAAATGGTTACCTAAGGAGATGTCAGTTAAATTTCAGTGAAATGTAGTTATGGTTGTTTTGTTAATGTTGAATGAAAGCAAATTGGAGTCACACCACTCTTTGACCTTATTTATATCGGCCGACACCGTTTGCTGAAGGACAGTATCATCTTTATTGTGCCACAGTATGGTGGTGTCGTCAGCAAATAAAGTGAATTTTCCTTCAATATTAATTTTTGTCAGGTCGTTGATATATAATAAAAAAAGAATTGGGCCAAGAACAGAACCTTGGGGTACTCCAAATTTTATATTTAGTTTATCAGAATAATTTGTATTTCTAACTATTTGGCTACGGTTTGATAGGTATGATTGAAACCACTTTAGGGTAGTGCCTCGAAAATAATGTTCAAGCTTTCGTAACAATATTTCATGCTGGACACAATCAAAGGCTTTCGACAAGTCGCAGAAAATTGCTGCCGCTGCCTCCCCGTTATTGATTTCGGTATAAATCTGACTTAAAAATGAGAACATTGCATCATTTGTACTTTTTTCCTTTTGAAATCCGAATTGTTGATCACTTAGTAGGTTGCAGGAGGACAAAAATTCTACAACCCTTTTTTTAACTAGTTTTTCGAGAATTTTTGCTAATGTGGGGATTAGTGAGATGGGTCGGAAGTTGGATGGATTATTTACCTCTCTGCCCTTATAGAGTGGAATAACTACAGAAGTTTTTAAAAAAGATGGAAATGTTCCGGATTCAAACGATTCGTTTATTAGAGATGCTAATATATAAAGAGCCGAGTTTGGTAGATTTTCGAATATATTTACAGAGATTTCGTCGAGGCCAGACGACTTCTTATTTTTAATGTCGCTTATAATTTCTTTAAGTTCGTCGATATTTGTGCTATATGGGTATAAGGTCTTATGATTGTATATTTCTCCAAGGTAGCTCAAGGGGTCATTTGTTGGAATTATGTTTTCCATTAGATTGCCTGCGGTTGAACAGTAGTAGTTATTTATAATATTGGGGTTTAAAGACGATGTTACAGGCGGTTGGCTCTTACCCCTAAGTTCGTTTATAATAGCCCAACTCTCTTTTGCTCCGTTACTGGCTCGTTCTATTCTGGACTTGTAATGATTTTCTTTAGCTTGTTTGATGACTTTTCTGTAGATATTACGGTATTTATTATAGTATTCAAAGAAAAATTCTTCGTTGGTGTACTTTCTTATATAGTGAAGAGATCTTAGATTTTTGGCAGATGTTTTTATACCCTTAGATATCCATGGTTTTTTACTTTTTAGTTTAATTTTTTGAACTGGAAATGCTTCATTGAATGCATGTTTAAGATACCTGTAGAAGGCATCAAATGGCTCTGCTCTATTCAGCAGATCCTCCCAGTTGTACCCAAGGCAATTTTGATAAAGCCTATTATAATTAGTCCCACTATATAATAGACCATATTTGAATTTTTGACAAGCATTCCAAGAGGTCTGTAATGAACAATATACTGCCTCGTGGTCTGATAACGCAGCTGGGATGACCCGGCAGGAGATATTTTCTTTACTAAGGTTACTACAGAAATAGTCGATGGTTGTAGCTGAGTGCTGGGAAATTCTAGTAGGTGAATTGACATGCATGTTGAGATTAAAGGAAGTTAGCAGGGATTTTAGCAATTGTGTATCATTTGATTCCAAGTCACTAAAATTTATATTAAGATCTCCAGCTAAAATAATCGACGATTTTGTAGGTACCCGGTATAATAATGCTTCGAATTTCTCTAAGAATAACTTAACATTTGATAAAGGGGACCTATACATACATACAATATACATATCTAATTTACTGCAATAAATTATGGAAAATTCAAACTGTTTTTCTTCTAGAACGTCATCATATTTGTTAAAATTAACGAAGGGAAAATTATCATGTAAATCATTATTTATAAGTATTAATGTTCCACCATGAATGGAATTAATTCTACAATATTTTGATAAAACAGAGTAGTTAGGAATGTAAACTGGTTCATTACTTTTAGCCAGTGCTCTGAGATTAAAACTAAACTAGGATAATTACGATTTTCTAAAAAAATGTACAAATCATCAATTTTATTACGAATACACTGAATATTTAATGATATTAAAGTTATATTTTCACTTACTTGAGCACAATTAACATCCTTATATACATTAGTTTGTCCAGCTACTGCTGAGGTTTGATCACTTATAAAAAAGAGCCATTATTTGCGTTTGCAGATAATGGATAAATTGAAGCCGTCTACGAATTTAAAATGAATTATTCACATTAAATTTTCAGCAATATTAATCAAAGATAAGTGTTAAAATATTAATGAATTAGAAAGCTAAAATCCTCATATTTTAAATGTGTCTTACTACATTTTTATTCCATGGTTATTACAGAAATTATTACATTTTCTTTCTGAGAGTGGGCATAGTTTCGTGATCACCCCCTCTAATGCAGTGATGAACCTCACGATATTTTTTAATTATTTATTCGATTATTTACTAGAGAAAAAATGCTTAGAGTCTTTTATTCGTAAAATTCTGTATACATTAAATCGATATTATTTTTTTACGATTGCCCCACTAAGTGGATGTGGAAGTAGAATAAAAATGTAATAACCATTCCAATGATAAACGTAGTTTGACAATATAGCCTCACTTTACCAATATAGATTTTTAGTGACCCTTTTATCGTTAATACGTGGCATAATTTTCTTTTACGTTTTAAACTCTGTTAATAATATATTAACCGTGATAACTACGAAAAGCATTGAAACAATATAATTAAAGCAATGACCAATGTTAATTCTTTTATAATTACAAAGTATTTAATATTCATTTCCAGACCTGCTCAAGTAGTCCAAGTCTGCATCTCCGTGGCGGTGTTCTTCACCTTCATGCTCCAGTTCTACGTACCCATCGACATAACCTGGAGGAGAATTAGGGACAGGATACCATCGAAACGACAAAACATCGTTCAAATTTTGCTAAGGACTGGTGCTGTGATGTTTATAACTGGTATCGCTGCAGCAGCCGGGCATCATTTGGGCCCTCTAATAGACTTAGTCGGTGCCATATTCCTTTCAACTTTAGGATTACTAGTGCCAGCTTTGATACAAATTGTAGTAAAGTGGGATAACTGGGGAAAATTCAATTGGGTGCTGCATAAAGATATCCTCATAATGTTGTTATCATTATTCGGCCTGTTTTCCGGCAGTTATTATGCTATACTTGATATAATAGAGGATGCCTCATGATGACAAAAAGACAATGTAATGCAGAGAAGCCGATCGAAAACATTCCACTCGGGTTTATGCCATTTTGACTCAACGTTAAACAATACGTTTAAACTGGTCGATTTTATTTTCAACGGGGACACTTTCATTCGCTGTTTCCATAGACACTATTTGAACTTTCAAGCGAGGGTAACATTTACCCTTCAAATTTCAAATGATAAAAGTAGTAAAAAAATAGGGCCATTTAGTGATATAGCAGTTTCCTATTATAAATTTCTCATTATAAAGTATAACGTGCTAATAGCGTCAGAAAAAAAATTCCCCCCCTAGGACCAACAACAAAAATATTCGCATTTGAACTCGACCAACCAAAGGCCCGATAAAGTGACGTCACGTCGTGGATATATCTATGATATAGTCCGCTAGTACTGCACGCTAGCGCGGAGGATCGGTGACAAAATTAATTTATAATTAGTTAATTCTGCTAGGAATCGATTTTAATTACAACTCTTTGAAAGGTTCTACTCCAAAAGAGTAACTAGTTTTTGATTAATTTGGAGTTTTATTAAGTTTTAGAACTGCTATTGTAAAGTCAGTTGCTTTACGTAAGAATATACTCTGCATCTGCAGGAAGTAATCCACTTGAATTTTTCTAACCGCACGTCTACTATCAGAATAGAACTTTATTAAAATTGATAATAATCTGTCTATTAGTTTATTTATGATAAATAATTATTTTAACACTATTTTCGCGGACCATTTCTCTTGGCTTCTTTTTGAAAAATAATTTGAAATAAGCCACCGATATTTTTTTGTTTAACTCGCTACACTAACAAATCGGTATTAAAGAGTGAATAAGAAAATAATCGCATCATACCTAATAGGCATTGTCACTATACGTGTTTTCCGAGCGGTTGGGGCGATGTGACGTCACAACTCGCCTATCTGACTATCCCTGCGTTTTTGAAAGATTCGACTTCAATAATTTCTTTATAATTTTAATTTTTAATATAGGTACTATACTCGTCAAGCTCAATCCGAATATATAATTTTAAAACAATAAAAGGGTCTATTAACAACAACGTTATTTTCCAAGATATAAAGGAAAATAAGATATTCATGAAATTTTGTACATCTTTTATAGTCGGAGAACTAGTGAATATTTTTCTCACGCCATCTTAAAATGGGAATAAATATTTCTTAATGAAATCATGACAGGTAGTAATCATCAAAATCGCCCTGTAGTTGCCGGGCAGTAGACCAGCGGCACAGGGACGTGCCCCAAAAAAAATTAATATAAAGTTAATTCACGTCATTCTGGAATGTTTGATGCCTGGTGTATTGACTGCTTACATAATTAAATAATAGAGAATGAAAAAATATCACCAGACTATACTAGAAACAAGACATGACATAGAAACTTCCTCTTGTTACTACATTTTGAAAAAAAATGTAGTATATTTTTTGCATTTTTCCGATGGACCATCGAAACCCGAAAAAAACGTCGGATCGAAATGAAAGTCATATCTATCTACTCGAGAGCGAATTTAGAAAATTCCGTCCGTCGGTCTGTCGGTTTGTCTGTCGGTCTGTCTGTCGGTCTGTCTGTCACGCCCAGCCCCCCGAATCCGTTTTCGGATTTCGATGAAACTTGGGTGGTTAATAGGACGTCTTTAGAAAAGCTTAACGCCGGAAGCTCGGCTCCGTTTGGAAACCGGAAGTACCCGATATAGACGTTTCGAGTTTTTCGGGAGAAATTGAATAACTCGATAACAGGTGGTCGGATCGAAATATTTCAAAAAAGAAATAGTGCCGCTGGCAAAGCTCTACAAGTAAGTATACCAGAGACTATGTCGAAAAACAAATGAAAAGTGAATTTTTTTGCAAAAATCAGGGTCGAGTATGATTTTTCAAAGAAATCAATAACTTCAGAACCAAAGGTCCGATTTTGATTTTCAAAAATGGCAATTGTAGGGCTCGATTAGGTATATTAGGTGACGTTTGTGAGAAATTTAACAAAACAAAAGCGAATCTACAAATTCAGGAAAACTTGATTTTTTTGATAAATTCTATAAATTCCGAACAGTTTCCTAATATAATAAAAATCGAAAATTAACTATTCCATCGATCAATCTCTATAACCAGTATAAGGCACGAACCTTTTTTGACAAAAAATCTGAAATAGAGTTTTTTCTAAAAAATTTAAAATAAACGAGTTATTTACGAAAATGCATTCCATATTTAAAAAATATTACAAATTGATAAATTCTCCGTGCGACATAGGAGCAAAAAAATAATGTAATGTTATATTTAAAATATTTTCATTCATTTCCTTATTTTCATTTACTAAATAAAAATAGAACCGATGCCCTTTCTGTGTTTCAAAATGTAGTTAGCCTTTACTTTAGTCAATGCAAAAAGGAAAAAGAAAAAGAAAAAAAGAACATGTCAAAATGTACTGAGTCATCTTGCGACCCTCTGCTGAAAATGTACAGGAATCATCCCAACAGGGATAAAAAGCATATCAAAATGTAGTTTTTTTTAGCTTGTTATCAATTTTACTTTTAAGGCCAAATTGATATTTTCTTTTTATTTTATTTTATGATTTTGGTAAAAGTGGTAACGCCTAATCTTTCAACGTTATACAAAGTATATTTTTATTAGAAATTGAACAAGATATAGCGTTTTGAAGTTGTAGTTGTTTTTTTCATTTTATTTGAAGAACATTCTTATGCTTTATAGGATTTTTCAGCATATCTCTTTTTATTTGCTATAGAGCAGACGTGGCATAAGTCCGATTGGATTGTTTTCAGAGTACCACCCTGTATGTATGCGTGTGCGAAATCAGTGGTGGAAACGTGTATTCATTATTATTAATTTATTTTTTTATTAACGTGATGTAAAAACTGTAAGTGATAATGAATGCTTTATTTAGACTAGAAATTTATTGTAAATAATTAAATGGTAGTTCCAGTTTTTATTTATTTTAACTGTTAGTACCTCATTTATCATAAATTAACAAAAATTACTGTAAATATAATACACACATATTTTAAGGAGGTGTCTGAGTTTGATTCTTTACTGAAAAATAGCATCAGGAACGCATCTAGGTAGGTATAGTTCTGGAGAAGACTGGAGCCTCTAGTGTAACGTCGTGGCGTGTCTGAAGAAGTTTCTTATGGAACACTCACGCACTTGAATACTAACATTTGACGCGTGTTTCGTCAACCTCGTTGCCATCATGAGGAGATGATTAAAACTAAATATCTCCCGATAATGACAACGTGCTTAACATAACTCGTGTCGAGTAGTAATATTCGAGTGACTTGTTGTTTGTCGAAGGTATTTCAAAGGTAGGTAGGTATAGTACACTTGTAAAAAGTTTGGGAGTCTTGAGCAAAGGTAATTCAGAAAAGATCTTCTAGTGACAGCTTCTTGGAAATCAGAAGGTTTGCGCATTTGCATATGATGTTTAGCAGTCATGATATATTTTTAAAAGCTTCTGTTTAAATTCACCTGTTTGTTTTTTTGTTACAATATAGTAGGTATGTCTAATATCGCGGATACCCTATTTCTTTACAACCCCCTTAATAGGGGTATCAAATGAAAGGATTTGACAAGTAAAATACGACAAACTATGTGACATCATTCTAAAATCAATATGGCGGACGCCCCAAGATGGTGGATAATCACAACCCTCTTGGCATGGGTATCAAATGAAAGGCTTTGACGAGTAAAATGCGATAAACTGTATAACGTTATTCTAAACCCCTTGACACGGTTATCAAATATATTTTTTTTAAAAGCTTTTGTTTAAAAAAATGTAACTATTAAAAAGTAAAAAAATATGTATTTGTTACATTCATACATCTGGAAACCAAGAGCTTTTGGGACGCTCATATAACACTATAACATAATAACCTTGCTCAATCAATCGTTCTCAATGTTTTTGGTTTCCAAACGTATGAATTTAAAAAATATGTTTTTTACTTTTTGGTATATATAGACTGTAAAGTCAAAATCATCGATTTTGGTCAGGAATTTAAAACGGTAATTTTATTGACTTTTCTTATAGGAAAAATTGTGAAAAATTTATTAAACACAGGCATCCTTGTTAAAAGCATAGTTTTTAGCGAAAATGCTCATTTTTTGATGTTTTTTGACTTATTAATTACAACGGTGCGTAGGGAAAAAAAAGCCAAGATATAAAAAATGAAGATTTTTATCAGTACGCGTCGTTTGAGACTGTGCATTTAAAACCGAGCGCGCTTTGAATTTTACATATACAAAGTCGTTACTGCGCATCTCACTCGGAGCGTAAACACCAAAAAAAAAAGTTATACGGCGTTCATAAATTAATTGTTATAAAAGCAAAAAGTGTACGAGAAACACAATAATTTTTGCCGTCAATTGAAAAATAGTTAGTTTTTAATATATTAACTTTATGTTGTCACAAAATTTTTTCAAAACATTTATTAATAAACAATTGACAGTCATAAACGCAAAATAGACCATGGCACAAAATGGTCTATATCTCCGATTCTAGTTAACGGATCGAGGTCTATCTAGGCTCAAAATTTTCATTTTACTTCCCTCGCATACCGAAAGGAAGTACTGTATTCGAGAAAAAATCACCATCCGAGATTTTTTCGGATTTTCGCGTTTCAGATCACGTAGATTACGAAAATATAGGTTTTTCAATCCCGTGAGTCTGTCTGTCTGTCTGTTGGTGCATTAACTAAAAAAAAACTACTTAATGGAGAACAGTCAAATTTGGTAGGTAGCTGACGCTACTGTCAGCGAAGAAATGAACTTTCACTGGACAATGTAGAAAGTGGACCGTCTAAAACAAATATACCTATAATAAAAAAAATGTTTTTGCTCAAATTTAAAATTTCCACGTTTCATGACATTCTAAACCTATTTTAGAAAAAAAAATGTCAAAACTTTTTGAACATTTTTTTATCAGTAGAAAGTTGGGAATTTTTTTTTCTCAAATTTATAATTTCCACGTTTCATGACATTCTAAATCCATTTCATAAAAAAAAAATTATTCTAAAATTTTTTACCAATGGAATTTTTTTAGCTCAAATTTTAAATTTTCATGTTTCATCATATTCTAAACCTATTTCAGAAAAAAAAAATTCAAATGGAAAATTTTTTTTAAATTTTTTCTTACTACTTACCTAGAATAAAAGATGGAAAAAATTTTTTGCTCAAATTTAAAATTTCCTCGTTTCATGGCATTCTAAATACATTTCATAAAAAAAATTTGAAAAAGAAAAATCGTTTAAAAATTTTGTCAAAGAATTTTCTAAAAAATTTTTACCGTAGAATATACATGGAATTTTGTTTTGCTCAAATTTAAAATTTCCAGGTTTCATCGTATCCTAAACTTATTTCAAATAAAAATTCAAAAGGAAAAATTTTTTGAAATTCTTTCTTATTACCAATACCTAGAATAAAAGGTGTAAAAAATTAGTTTTTGCTTGAATTTAAAATTTCTACATTTCATGAGTCTAAACCTATTTCAGAAAAAAAAAATACAAAAGAAAAATTTAAAAATTTCGTCAAAAAAAAATCTAAATTTTTTTACTACCTATAGAATAGATGATGGAAATTTTTTTGCTCAAATTTAAAATTTCCACGTTTCATGACATTCTAAACTTATTTCAGAAAAAAAAAATTTTGAAAATTTTGAATATTTAAAAAAAATTTTTTTGGCTACTCTAGAATAGTTGATGGAAAGAAATATTTTTTCGCTCTAATTTCGAATTTCCACGTTTCGTGACATTCTAAGACTATTAAAAAAAAAAAGAAATATTAAAAATTTTCCACTGCGTGGATATGAAACTGAAAAAATGACAGATGGCAATAATATTTGACATATAGTTAACTCATTTGGCGAGAAAGACACCTACTATAGTTTTATTGAAAAATATACAGGGTGGTTATCCAAAAAACAATTCAACCATGTTGGAAATTTGTAAAGGTATTTACGCAAACCTTCCATATTTGACATTTTTTATTTAATATTGAATTTTTGCTATCGGGTGGTCACTCTGTATATTTTTTTGACCAAAAGTTATCAGGTTTTCTTTGTAATAATACCTTCCGATTATTATTCTCGTGTATGTAGTTTCGTAATTAACAATTTTTTAGAGTGACCGCCCGGTATAAATAAAGAGGGAAGTTCTGTGTAAATACCTTTACCGATTTTGTTTATTATCTTTCATTTTCCGACAATTGCATTTCGATATATCAAAAAACCAATGGATTTTTGTGACAATTGAAAACTAGTTAGTTTAATATGTTAACTTTATGTTGTCACAAGTTTTTTTCAAAAAATTAATTAATAAGCAATTGACAGTAGTAACTAAACGCAAAATGGTCTATATCTCCGGTTCTATTTAACGGATCGAGGTCTATCTAGGCTCAAAATTGTTTCCTCTTTATTATCTTTCATTTGCCATTTGCATTTCGATATGACGTTTGCTAAAAAATTTTTTTGAAAACGTTGGCGAGGGGTAGAAAGGGGGGCAAGACCACATAGAAATGGCAGTTTTTATCAATATTTATCGATTGCGGGGGTGGAGAGTGCAAAAAATGCCATGGAAAGTCGCAAATCCTTAATAAACGAATTAGCATATTTGTTTAAACAATTGCAAAATACGCAAGATATCGCTACAACCTGTAAATTCTGTGAACAAAATGGAACATTTTGACCACAATAAAATATTCGTATGACCTTTTGTTAAACAGAAAAAAAATTGTTAATTTTGGACCCTTAATTTGTTTATAACAATTGAACGGTCGCTACAATGACGCGTATTGATCAAATCTTCATTTTTTATTTCTTGATTGTTTTTGTCCCGCGCACCGTTTGCGTTAAAAAGTCAAAAAACATAAAATAATGAGATTTTTTTCTAAAAACATGTTTTTAACAATGAAGCCTGTGTTTTATACATTATTTAATGTGACCATCGTGCTCCGCGCAATTTTTCCTATAAGAAAAGTCAGTAAAATAGCTGCTTTAAATTTCTGACCAAGAAAAGGTTACGAGGAACAGACTAATATTTTTTTGATAAAAGCTTAAAAGTAAAATTTGTTTTTATAATTTTCTTCTTATGTATTTGTTGGGTTATGTTTCTGTGAAAAAGATAATTTCGAATTAATGGGTAAGTATAGTATATGTGGTATAGTAATATGATCTCAATTGGGACAGCATAAAAACGAAAACTCGGAGTAAAGTTGTCATCTCCTTTAGTTGAGGAATCAAATTCTATATATCTAATCCAGCCCACATTTCTAAGCTGCAGGCGGATCAAGTCCACGTGGACTGTAGACGGGAAGTGATGAATATCAGAGTCTTCGTTTTTATGCTGTCCCAACTGAGATCGTGTATACTATACATGCTAGGCATAATTTTTTCGCATTGTCATATGTCTCAATAAAATAAAGATTTACAAGCATTAATACATTTTTATTTGTGTTGTTTTACATTAATTTACATAGTTATTCGTATTTAACTACTTGCTATTATCTTTTACAGTATATACCTATACACAAGATACTTTATATTATATTTATTTAAATATTAAGGTATTATTCTATCTTAAAACTAGTGACTAGACTTCACTCTGTTGGAATGTCTTAATTCCCAGATAAGGCGCAACAAAAGTTTAAAACAGAGGATTTCTTAATTATTAGAAAATGTTGAAATAAATACGAATGTACAGTTTAAAACTAGTTAACAATTTAAACTAAACAATATACATTAGGATTTTAATATTCAATTAGTGAAAATATATTTTTTTATCCTAACTTATTTTTCAAAACAAAACAACCTTATTTGCGTATTGCGTATTACTTTGTTTCGGCGATTGATTTATAACATAAAGGTTACATTTTGAAAAAATTCCTAGGATGTCCACCAGTTAGGTATTTAACTTATTTCTTGTAAACAAAAAAATAAGTTAATATTAACAATACTTTCACGTATTTGTAGATATTCGTAGTAGCAGCAGCGACGAATTTAAGGAAAAGGGTCCAGCCAGCAAAAGCTGTTCAGGAGCCTGTTTTCTAATTGTCTATTATCATAGGGCTCAAAAACGATCGGCCGCGTCGATGTCTTGCTAAGATTTAAAACGCTTTATTTTATGAAAATATAGGCCAACGGGATTACCAAATGCCTTGTTGGCATTTCTGAAAGTGGATTTTTCTCCAGCAATCCACAATTCAAAATGGCGACTAGGCCGATTTTTCGAAAAATCATATCTTCGGTAATAATTGACCAATTCTCAATTTCAAAAAAATAAAATGCTTATAAAAAAATATAATTTTACGAAAAAAAAAATACTAGAGTTAAAAATATTTAATACCTATTGGAATATACGCAAAGAAACTAAAATTTTCATTTTTTAATTTTATTAGTCATTTTTATCTTGAAAACAACAAGACATATGGAATAAAATTTCAAACAAAAACATGTGCAGAATTTTATGCTAAATCCAACGATATTCAAATTTACAGGTATTGGTTGAAAAATAATCGTATAACTGTGTAAAATATGACGAGTCGACCCATTTCAATTATATACGGAGTGAATTTGTCCACTCTTAAGATTGTTAAATATAACTCAAAAACTATGCATTTTTCCAACAAAATAAATCATAAAAACTATTGAAAATAAACTTAAGAATTTCAATTTTTTAATTTTCTTTTTAATTTTTGTGTACAACTTTTTTCTGTGTGGATTTAGGTATAGGCATTGATTCACAAAAAGAAAACTGACGTAATTCACCTCAAACTGGTGACCAATAAAACTATTTGTGATAAAAATTGGCTGAGATGCAGTTAGTCCAGTCGGTAAAGTAAAAAATGCACCAAAAGCTCGCAAAAAATGTTATCTGAGATTTCCCTTCCGTAACTGTTAGTGCGAGGATTAAACATCACAAAACCACAAAATCAGTTCTGGAGGTCCAAAATAACCAACCCTTCGATGAAAAGAGTCTTATTTTGCTGACAACTCGTTAACAGTTGAAGATATAAAAAAAAATGCTTATCATAAAAAAGAAAGCCTAACTAATTGCATAAAAAAAGTCCTCTTGTAATTTTCTAGTATATGCCATGGTTTTCGAGAAAATTGATATTAAAAAAATCGCAAAATGTGTATTTTTAAAGCGTGCGAATTTTCGTTAATATGAAATTTTTTGCGCGCGGCCTATAGAAAAAATTGAATTGCTCGAAAACCAAACAAGCTAGGAAGAGAAATCAAAGGGGATATAAAGTACTCTCTTGTGTACCTCACTATAATATAAGTTATAAATGCATTATCTTTTAGTTCAAGGTAGGTAGTACTTCAAAGCAGAAAAAGTTGGGAATAAAAATATTGACATTTACAAATTTAGCAGCATGTTACAGTTAGCCAAAAAAGGCTGCATATTCAATTTTTTGATATTTTTTTAATAATTTTTTTTAACTATTAAATGATTGGAAATAATAGTTATATGATACATAAACTGAAAAAAAAAAAATTGAGCTTAATTTTCAAAATGTTTTTTTTATTTTTAGGAAACAATGAAAAATTGGCCAAAATTTGGCTAACTTCAACATGCTGATAAATTTGTAAATGTGAATATTTTTATTCCGAACTTTTTCTGCATTGAAGTACTAGCTTAAACTAAAAGATAATTCATTTATAACTTATATTAAAGTCAGTTATTTTTTATGGGCCTGTGAATAGTTAAAAGCGCCAAGAATCAAGAGGTAACTATATTATATCGTTATTTTTATATAATAATATATATCAGTAGCCATCAAAAATGGAAACACAAAAATTGTATATCCCCTTTAAAACCCATTTTGATTTTTCTTTCTAGCATGTTTGGCTTTCGAGCTATTCAGTTTTTTCTATAGGCCTCGCACAAAAAATTTCAAATATACGAAAATTCGTGCGCATTAAAAATACAAATTTTGAAATTTTTTCAATATCGATTTTGTCGAAAACCATGGCATATGCAAGAAAATTACAATAGGACTTTCTTTATGCAATTAGTTAAACTTTCTTTTTTCTGATGAGCAATTTTTTATGTCTTTAACGGTTAACGAGTTATCAGTAACACAAGGCTTTTTTCATCGAAGGAGGGGGGGGGGGATGTATAATCCCTCCACTAACAGTTACCGAAGGAAAATCTCAGATAACATTTTTTGTTATGGAAATCTTTATAATTATTGGACTAAGTCGTTCAAAGTTATCTACTTTTTTATGATAATTACCACTTTTTATTTTTATACCATGTTATTTTTAAAAAAATTATTTTTATTGTATACAAAAATAATTTTCGGTTTATCAATGATATAATGATAAAGGCATTTGTTTAAAATTTTGATATTCATATGATCTTAGACATAGAAAAAGTGGGGTTGGAAAAAAATTTAAAAATGGATTAGTGCACAACTAAACCTCCTGCACCGCAGACTTTACTGGAGCAAATAGATTGTGGGTGTGTAAAACGTTGGCACGGAAGTTGTGACTGCAGAAAATTAGGAATTAGCTGCTCCATGTTCTGCAAAGAATGTATGGGCTTAAATTCTGAAGACGCTGATGTTTCAGAAGTTGCGGAAGATGTCCAAAACAATGTTGATGAAGATATTGATATTCAATTCGAAAAGATTATGGAACAAATATGATAGATATGTAATTTTCAAAAAAAAAGGATATTTAAAACAGTTATAAATTAGTACAACATTAAAGCTTTTTTATGTCTAAGATCATATGAATATCAAAATTATAAACAAATGCCTTTATCATTATATCATTGATAAACTGAAAATAATTTTTGTATAGAATAAAAATAATGTTTGCGTATAAAAATTAAAAATAACATGGCATAAAGGTAAAAAGTGGTAATATCATAAAAAAGTAGGTAACTTTGAAGACTGTATCTCAGTCAATTTTTATCAAAAATACGTTTGCTGATCACCATTTTGACGGGAATTACGTCAGATTTCTTTTTTGTGAATCTATGCCTATACCTAAATCCACTCAGAAAAAAGCTGCACACAAAAAAAATTGAAATTATTCGTTTTTTCTTCAATAGTATTTTATTTATTTTGCTGAATTTTTTTTTTATTTTATAAAGTGCCACTTCGATAGGAAATTTAATTCTCTAGAAAAAATCGGATTATGTGTATATACTAAAAATGCATAGTTTTTGAGTTAAATTTAACAATCTTAAGAGTGGACAAATTCACTCCGTTCTCAAAAACCCAAGCCTAAATTTAAATTGCACTTTTGAATTTATCATTGTTCGGGTATAATTGAATATATAAAATAATAAAAACCTTTAACGAATTAGTTCCTCATTCATTACATAGTCAATAATCTATGAGTTTGTTTTCATTATTAGCTACTCATAGTAATTTGTCTTAAAAATTTTCAATAAAAATTTTTAAATTTTCAAATAAAATAGATTTTTCCTCTCTTTCCTTCCTCGATAATTACACAACGTAGTGCCACTTAATTCTCACCCGTCGATGTACAAAATGAAATAGATTAGAAGTTCATTCTTGCTTACTCTTTAAGGGACATCGGTTTCCTTCTTTTGTTAGATCCATAATAAAGTAGTTGATTACATAACTAACAACAATTTGACGTTGATCTGAAAATAACTGAGGAAGACACGCGGGTGTGTAAGCTCTCGGTATTCATATTTGACTCTTAATTCTCTATTCAGGCATATATTATTTATGAATTTGAATATTTATCAAGACCTTGTACTAATTTTCAGGTTTTGCCTAAACTTTTTATACAAAATATACCGGTGTTTCGATTGAAAAAAAAAATGAGTTTTAACAGTATCAAAATGTAAATATTTCAATCACATCCCGTAGATTAGGTTGAATTTGACTTGTTTGAAATGAAAAAAATGACAATTTCAAAATTTTATATCTCGGCGGATTTTTATTCAAAATGGACCCGTTAAGTTTCAATACAACGAAGATTTCTTAAGCATTGACATTTTCGCCAAATCAATTATTTTTTAAAATACTTGTAAGATGCATTGCACCCCTTACAAACTCTCCAAAAAAATCGCTTTATTCTGAGGTAGACTCATCGGTTGCTGAAAAGCAAAAATGAACATCTATGCAATTTCATCGGTCTCTTAATTTATATTGCAAATTACTACCAAGGTTACTATTATTGCCATTATGATTCTGTTTTATATAAAAGAAATTGAAGTTGGGAATGTTGTTTTAATTCATCACTGAATTAATTAACACTGATTTTTAAATCTGTGTTTATGTTCCACATGTTTTTGTGGCTTTGTTTTCGCACGTTTTTATTGTTGTTGGGTTTAGTCACTTGTGTTATTCATCTACTACAAATTCTTCGACAATTAGATAATTTGGAAAAATTCGCTACTTATACGCAAATTAACATTACTAAATGAGCACCAGACTAGAGCGTGTTCCAATTATTTGGTGATCGTGCGGGGACTTGATTTTTAGCGGTAGGAAATAATATAGTCCAGGTGATAAAGACGAAAAAAGACAAAATACATGGTGTAATTAGTTTCATGTCATTAAAAAAAACTGGTGGTGGGGAACGACAAGACAAACAAAAAAACCTTATATAATATGGGGTCTAAAGCTCATAGTTTTGGAGAAAAAAAAAATAAACAAATATTTCCAAAATACTTAATAACCTAGTTTGAGAACTGCTGGCATATTGGGGTAGGTTTTATTGCCTCGCGTCTTCTCGCACGAGATACTCTGGCATTCCTGCAAATAAGTATGCCGACAAAGCAGTTAAAAGCGACCGACAGAGGACATCGTCATGTTTTTTGCTTCTTCGCGGCCAATTATCCTATTAGGCGTGCTATACTCTCCCTTGTAATATTCTCAAGTAATAATTTCAGTTTTGTCCTTACTAAGTAAAGAACGTACGCATGACGCGACGTACCCGTTCCTTGGTTTTGTCTGTTGCTTTTCTTTTTGAATTTTGTGCTATTTATGTTAAAATTTATTTTATTGACTTATCGTTCAAGTCGTTAGTACTTGGTTACGTAAGAGCAAAAGGGCAAAAGCTGGCTTGATCCCGATGTTCAGTACGCATAGGGACTGCGAAAGCACGGCCTATCGATCCTTTTGGCTTGAAGAGTTATCAGCAAGAGGTGTCAGAAAAGTTACCACAGGGATAACTGGCTTGTGGCGGCCAAGCGTTCATAGCGACGTCGCTTTTTGATCCTTCGATGTCGGCTCTTCCTATCATTGCGTTCGTGCTTTTTGTGTTACTTTTTGGATTTTGGACCAAGTTTTTCTTTTCGTTTTCTTTATTGATAACGTTAATTCACAGTTTAGTGCGGTGTTTTAATACGCAGATTTTGGACATTATGAGAGATTACACTTACAAATGTGTTGAACCGAGTAAGTATGTTATTAGTTCGATGTACCGAAATGTGTATACGTGAAGATGGAGGTCATTTTGAACAATTTTTGTACAAAATTCAAAAGAATTGTTCAGTTATTGGATGTTACCTATTGGGCGTTAAAGGTATGATTATTATTATTAGTATTCGTTGTCTTGTTTTTATCTGTTTATAATTGTTTTCATTGATTTTCATAGAGACCAAAGGCTTGATTTTTATTTTCGATACCTGATTGGGAAAAATTATGCGCTCAATTCGTTAAAAAAATCATATTTTTTCCTAACTTAAAATACCTAACTATTTTCTGTTATCGTATCTCGGACGTCTAACTGTTCGTTATCCAATTTCATAAAACAATTACTAATTTTTTAAGCTTTTAACACAATGTTACAAATGTTAACAAACCACTTTTAAATTTTATAAATTCTTATAAATGACAATAAAAGCTACAATAACATTGTTCCAAATTAAAAAGCAAATGTAAACAAATCCTATTTAAACCCCTGCGGCCATGCTATGATTGCGTTGTGCCAAAAGAGAAGGAATTATTTACATTTTCATAATTAGTGGTATAAAAAGTTCGATACAAATAATCCCATCAAAGTGCCGCACTTCTACCGACGGGAACACAAGTCGGGTATTCCAGTTTTTTATTATTTCTAATATTCGGAACTATAACATCCATTGACCCTGAAAAACAGTGGTTCTCAAATCTATCCTACCTTAACATTAAAAATGTAAACCCAGGTCAGCTTTTTTTCAAAGTGCCCCTAGAGAAAAAGATCATATAGGTTTTCTGTTTGTCTAGTCGGTCCCTATTACCAGTTTTTTTTAAAGACATGAAACTAATTACACCCTGTATCTCAGATTGAGGTAAACGGGTGCTGTTTGCTTAATCGTTAGAATAAACCCAGATTGCTTATTGTCTTACAACCGAAACAAATTTTTCGCGATAACTCTTTTTCTTGGAAAAATAGAAAAGAAATGTGTTATATAAATAATCTGAGAAAATAGTACAATCACAAAATCGAACAATTAAAAATAATCGTTTTCCTCTACCTCATTTTGACCCAAAAAATTGTTTGATTCCTGAACTATTATAACGAAATTGTGTAAAAGTATTAACTGAGTTTTTGGTGTATGACGTGGATTGTGTTTTCTAATCACATCTTTTTTTGTCGCATTATTCAAAACCCTTAATTTGCCCTGGAATTATTACCAATATTAGAAACTAATGCTGTATACACTTAACAAATGTGGAATTTCTCGTGATATCAAAATAGGTTATTAGTCTACAAATAGGTCGTTAGGACATTTTGTCACTCTCTGGGAAATTTTACCACAATGGCTAAACCTTACTTTCTAATCGCGTATGTGTAGATTAGTGTGCTTATATGTTTCTTTTTGGATCTCTTATTTGTCCATGTGTGTCTTTTAGTATAGCCAGCGTGCAATTAACAGCTAGATACGTTATTAGATCTGCTCCTTAAACTAAGGATACACACAGACACGAAAGTGTCTAGATCATGTCTCTAGATAGAATTTTGTCGTATGTACAGCATCTAGAGCAGTGTCGCTAGATCGGACATTCAGTGTCCCGACACCGCTCTCGCAATAGGTTAGATGTCGAGGGATTTTGATTGGATTTTTGGCCCATAGGCGAGATTATTCTTGGAATCCCTTCGTTGTAGGGTGTAGTTCAACACCCTAAGGTTGCTTACAAATTAATGAACCGCTTGATTTTAGAATTAACAATTAGTGAGTAAAATAGGCCCCTTTTCTATTTTTCTTTAAAGAACTCCGTTCCTGCTAACTTTTAGTACAACACATGCATTAGAAATATTGTTCGTTATGAAAGTGTTTGAACAATGAGCACCGATAGCGGTCGCTAGGTGAAATTGTTAGCTTGAAAGTGGCTTCCAAAGGTTTCAAAACACGTTATTTTCACTATTTCTTTACTAGAAAACAACTGCACATAGAGGGTTAAAAATTCTTCAATGTCCCGATAATGTACAAAATATTTCGGTAAGCTCGGCTTATTACTTTTGAGTGATTAACGATTAATTGTTTTTAATCCTTAACAATTGTGCCATTTTTTGTAAAATCCATTTATAACTAGGAAACTCATTCAGAAAATTAAAAAAACTTTGGCCGATTTCATGAAGTTTTCTACCGTGAACCTTTTTATGCGCGATATAAATAAACAACTTTAATAATAAACTTTGGCGATTGTTTTTCAATACTGTTAAACACAATCAAGGACTGAAATATTTTTTTATTGAAAGTACTAGCATTAAATTTTAACCTCTAAAATCTGATCACTGCATGACGTATAATACGCCCTCACGAATTTTTTGGAAAAAAAATTATCTGGGCTCCTGCGCATGCTAGGACAAACCATTTTTGAAAAATTTGTAAAAAAAATAGTAGCTTTTTAGATATTGTCATGCAGTACTCGAAATTTATTCGTTACATCGTTTTTTGGTACCGGATATGATTTGTTACATCAGATCTGTTTAACGTATTTCTTGGCATTTTATTTTGTACCGAAAAAGCTGAGTTCGCTGGAAGCAGGTTCACCGCACTACATTGTCGCCGGGGCAAAAGTGTCGAGTCAAAAAATTAATAACGGTACCGGCGTGCAGTAAAAAAGTCAGTTGGGTTTTGAGTTTTGGCGACAAGTACAGGGCCTGTGTGGGCCCAACTCCTCCCCCTGGGTAGTGGTTCCCCAAGGGGTAGTATTTCTTGGCATTTTATTTTGTACCGAAAAAGCTGAGTTCGCTGGAAGCAGGTTCACCGCACTACATTGTCGCCGGGGCAAAAGTGTCGAGTCAAAAAATTAATAACGGTACCGGCGTGCAGTAAAAAAGTCAGTTGGGTTTTGAGTTTTGGCGACAAGTACAGGGCCTGTGTGGGCCCAACTCCTCCCCCTGGGTAGTGGTTCCCCAAGGGGTAGTATTTCTTGGCATTTTATTTTGTACCGAAAAAGCTGAGTTCGCTGGAAGCAGGTTCACCGCACTACATTGTCGCCGGGGCAAAAGTGTCGAGTCAAAAAATTAATAACGGTACCGGCGTGCAGTAAAAAAGTCAGTTGGGTTTTGAGTTTTGGCGACAAGTACAGGGCCTGTGTGGGCCCAACTCCTCCCCCTGGGTAGTGGTTCCCCAAGGGGTAGTATTTCTTGGCATTTTATTTTGTACCGAAAAAGCTGAGTTCGCTGGAAGCAGGTTCACCGCACTACATTGTCGCCGGGGCAAAAGTGTCGAGTCAAAAAATTAATAGCGGTACCGGCGTGCAGTAAAAAAGTCAGTTGGGTTTTGAGTTTTGGCGACAAGTACAGGGCCTGTGTGGGCCCAACTCCTCCCCCTGGGTAGTGGTTCCCCAAGGGGTAGTATTTCTTGGCATTTTATTTTGTACCGAAAAAGCTGAGTTCGCTGGAAGCAGGTTCACCGCACTACATTGTCGCCGGGGCAAAAGTGTCGAGTCAAAAAATTAATAACGGTACCGACGTGCAGTAAAAAAGTCAGTTGGGTTTTGAGTTTTGGCGACAAGTACAGGGCCTGTGTGGGCCCAACTCCTCCCCCTGGGTAGTGGTTCCCCAAGGGGTAGTAACAAAAATGTAACTACACTCTTTTGTTTGTATTTATTCTTGTTAATAAACTTGTACCTTGTTTCTACCACTATGTTTTATTTAATAGAGTATTCATTCGATAATTAGTTTAAACCCTCTTGTATGCCAAGCGAGTTAAAGTGGCTTTATGGGTATCACCGATAGGACTCCGGGCAACCAGACAATATAGGAGATACCTGTGGACGCCGCGTATATTACTCAGTAATAAGTCGTACAGCCCTAAAAAGGGTTATATATGCGACACATGGTGGAAGTGCCGAGGTATTTTTTGGAACTGTATACCCAAATATTTAAAGCTGGGGACCAACTTTCCTAGGTGGGGGAGATGTGTCATGCAGTACTCGAAATTTATTCACACCCGGTACATCGTTTTTTAGTACCGGATATCATTTTTTACATCAGATCTGCTTAACGTATTTCTTTGCATTTTACTTTGTACCGAAAAAGCTGAGATCGCTGGAAGCAGGTTCACCGTAGTACATTGTCGCCGAGGCAAAAGTGCTGAGTCAATAAAATTAAAAACGGTACCAGCGTGCAGTAAAAAAGTCAGTTGGGTTTTGAGTTCGGAAATAGAAATTTCTGCCGGGTACTGCGTGGGCCCAACTCCTTCCCCAGAATGGTTCGTCCCCAGGGATGGTAACAAAAATGTAAGTATACTCTTTTTTTTGTATTTGCGTTAATAAACTTGTACTTTGTTTTCTACCACTATGTTTTATTTAATAGAGTATTCATTCAAGAATTAGTTTGAACCCCCTTGTATGCCAAGCGAGTTAAAGTGGCTTCATGGGTATTGCTGATAGGACTTCGGGCAACCGGACAATATGGGAGATGCCTGTGGACGTCGAGTATATTTCTCAGAAATCAGTCGTACAGCCCTAAAAGGCCTTTATATGAGACAATATGAAACAGCAGATCCTCTAAACTTTAAATATAACAAGGTGTTTGTTTATTTACGTTGCGCATAAAATGGTTCACGCGTAGAATATTTCATAAAATCGGCCAAAATTGCGATTTTTCAAAAATTCCAACGAGATATCATTTTTCAATAGTTTTTTTTTTAATTACTCGAAAAGTAATAACCCAATCTTGCTGAAATTTTGTGTACATTATCGAAACAACATAGACACCATCTTTGGGGATATTAGTCCCTGTATGTGCAGTTTTCGAGTAAAGAAATACTGAAAATAATGTGTTTTGAAAGCCTTGGAAAACATTTGCAAATTAACAATTGCACCTAGCTACTTCTATCAATGCTCATTTTTTAGAGAATTTTTTTCCTAATACATGTGTTATACAAAAAGTTAGCAGGAACGGAGATATTTAAAGAAATATAGAAAAGTGGCCTATTTTACTCACTAATTGTTAATTTTAAAATCGCGCATGCGTCAAATATTTATTATTTAGCATTTTTTCCTCCCTGCCGTCTAGCCTATTTACGATTTTCCTTCTTCAAGTGAATTCTTAAGCCACAGGGCATAAGCAACAATTTGGACTAGCTCATATGATGGATTTGTAGATGCCTACCCAAAGAAGCCTATATAGACCTCCGCCTCCCACTTCTATAGTTTGAACATGAGCAAGAGTGAAAGCAACAATTGCAAGTTCTATATTTTGCATACTGACGAGAAAATAAACAATCTTACAAAGACAAGGGTCCTGAGATAAGGGTCCCCGGGGGAAATTTTCTGGTGACCCACCTACCTAGTTCGGCCCTGCATAAATTTCACTTTATGGTATAAATCAATCGCTTACTCGGAAGGATCGCGAAGGAAGCAGATCTCTTACTAATCTTACTGTGATGATTCTGAGGTGTGTGCGTACATTTGAAACAATAATTTTTAACATGATATAAATATGATACTTTTACTTCTTTTATTAACTGAAGAAGATTTATTAACATTTAACTTTAGTACTCGTATATCTATATTTTATATATTTATTTATATCTAAAGCTAGTTATTATTCATTTCAAGGTATTGTCCCAGACACTGGCTGCTATTTAGATTGTAGGTATATATCTAAGTTTTGTTCTCTATTCATTTTACATAAAAATCCATTCAAAACGTTAAATACTTTTTACATTGCCATTCAATTACTCTTAAGGGGTATTTTAACAGCTATATTCAACGTTAGCAAAATAAGTAGAATTCATACAGTATAACAAAATGTAAGTACATATATCAGAACAACCTTGACTAGATATGTCAATATACAGGATATTTCAAGATTAATGCTCGGCTGATAATTTGGAAATTCAAAAACCGCTCAAGAATTTCCCAACTGATTTGTATTTAATATTTTTAATTTGTTGGTTTCGGTCAAACCAAGTCATCAAAATCACATTTATAAACAACGGAAGCGAGAGGTTGTTGCTTAACAGGAAAAACATAAATCCCAACCACGGCATGTTGCTGACATTCTTACTAGATATAGGTTTTTAAACAAATAGAGAATTTTTCTCACTAAGTACTGCCCTATCAATAAACATCTGCACCGATTAAAGCTCCCAAGGTTTGATCTGTGCAGATATTACCGTGGAGAAAGGGAAACATATCTTGTTCAGTTATGGGGATCCGATTCAAGAAAGATACTTCAATGGGGCGGATCATACTAGAAAAATTTCCTCCGAAGAGATTTTAAGGTTCTTTTGGAGATATGTGCAAATCTAACCATTATTTCTGCCTACCTTAAGAAACATTCGCCTAGTTTCTTTCCAAAGTTATTAATTATTTTTATCAGGGCTCAACCCTGGCTAGCCCCACAAGACTAAGACACTATGCCACTAATCTTCTCAGCAGTGACCAGTGAATTTTATTCGGAACATTTTTTACATCGGAGGTGACTAGAATCTTAGTAACCCATTCAACATGGCTATATGTATCCTCATTCAGCCGAGCATTAATAGTTTTACACATGGTGCCAACTAAAAGGTTAAGATTTAAATCGCCTACACTCTAAAATTTAATAAAATACTTACATTATCAATAAACCATATTATAATAATATTTAAGTACAAATCATAATTAGTCACTATCCGAACTAGACTCCTCAGCTACTGGTGCAGGTTTTTCTTCAACTACTGGTTCCGGTTTACTAACAAAAGTGGCAGAAGCATATGCATTCGGCGATTCTCCCTCCGTATGTTCAATACCAACCCTAGAAGATAATATGTTTTAGAATTTGAATTTTTACGCTTATTATGAAATGAAATTTAAAAAATTAACATACACATGATGCCAACATTGTTGCCAGAACGTGTCGAGTGTTAGAATTCGAATGTCGTGTAAAAAATAGGTCTAGAGGTAATAAATAACATATTTTTATACTTTATGTTTCAGACGATAATTAGGAATCTTGAGCATAACGTATTTCCAAGTACAAGGTACCCACAGGGGTAATCATAATCAATAGTCCATGAAAAGTTGCAAAAAAAGGGGTAAACTTGAAAAGTGTACAATGACCAGTCCTGGGTTCCCCCCCATTTACGATGGTGATATTGGTGATACCCCTAGACGCGTAAGGCCACTACCTTTTCGCGTTTCTTCCATTCTAGGCATGCGAGGGCTTGTCAGATCGGGTTTTTCGGGTAGGCCATATGAAGTTTGATCATCCAACATATTATCAACCCCCGAGGTTGAAACTACCAATACTAAAGTCATTCCAAAAATTCAAACTTCAATGACAACATACTTTCTTCCACCACCCTTTTGAACTACCCTCATATTCTCAAAATCACCCCTTCATAATCCAACGAGTCTCCACATGCTCAGTAAGAAGAAATATTACGAGGGGGCGGTATTGGGAATTTGAGGTGGTTCAGCGAAGGGTGGGAGAGAAAATTATGTTGCTATCGTGTTGGCCACCCTCGAAAACGAGGAGAAACAGTTTTCACAAAGTTTGAATTTTTGAGATGACTTTAGTATTAGAGGAGGGGGTAGAATCATGGGGGTGGCTGCATGTCTCGGCACTCAACTTGCTTTACAATACACAAATCTTCAAAAGCCTCGATCTAACGATTCTCCACATATCCTGTAGCCAGAAATGTAAAAACGGATGTGGTTTCGGGGATTGTGTGGTTGTTAATGTATTGGACGGTCAAAGTCTATACGGTCTACCTGAAAAATTCGATCCTTCAAGCCCCCGCATGCCCAGAATGGAGAACGCGCCAAAAGGGAATGGTTTTTTGCGTTTAGGGGTAGTTCCCAAGGGGTGGTAGACCTAAAAATATCACCAACGTATTCAGCACCCCCGAAAGCGGAGAATACCCAGTTCTCGTCCTTGTCACAACACTTTTAATATGCTTGCAGGGATTCGATGTCTGTACAATTTGGTTGCCAATGTTAAAAGAAGAACTTCACAAACTTAACATTATATAAAAACTAAAAAAACTGTTAACTATATCAACAGTTCTATGTAAATAGTAAGTATCTATGGATATTGAATATCACAAATATTCTTAGAGCTGTGTATTTATCATACACAGCAAAAAAGATTTTTCAAAAAAAGCCTTGAAAAAGGAAACAGATTAGATTTCCGAAACGTCGGCGAAATATTTAATTTCAAGTTTTTATACTTATTTGTGTTGTTTATTTAAAAAAAGCAACCTCTAACTGATCATATGTCACAGGCGTAGAGGTTATTTACCAGTAACATACTGGTTAATTGTGATATATTTTGTAGCTTCCCCTATCACCACTTAAAAAGAAAACATGCATGTAGCAGGAAGTCCCAAAGAATTGAAGAAGGAAAAAAAATTTACATGAAAAATTGTACACTATCTATTTCTCTTGTAACATGATTCTATGTCAGATTTGGTAGTTAACATTTTACTTTTAGTTCATCTTTCCAGAAGAGGTGGGAACTACCCCCAAGTAAAATGCGGCAATTTTTAAAGGGTAAGCTTTTTTGAACTCGGCATTAAAAACCAGTGGCGGCTCGTCAGGGGAGGCTGAGCCTCCCCTTGGAAGAACCACCATATCTTCAAAAGTAATATCTTAAGAAATTTCTATTAGGTATATCTCAATTTTCAATATTTTTTATTGTTTATTATTCATTAATTAATTTTCAGTTTATGTATAACATTTTTGCATTTCCTTTCCACAAACATACCTATAACGTTACAGTCCGGATAGTCTTTGTATGCATATTTCCCGGTCGGCCGGTCTTTTACTGAATGAACACTGCGGTTCACTGGAGGGTAATACGAAATAGCTTCCAACTACCGCATTTACTTATAACATGAATGACCTTGAATTTCTTTGCGCTGTGTAAAATAGCAACACTTGGAATAGCCAAGTATTAGGCTAACCTCCAGATCTCAGTTCTTTATAGCGCATGTGCACAGGTCATTCAAGAGTCAGGTGATTCACAAAGAAAACGAACTGACGTCTGACAGTTGCGTTTAGCCGGTTATAAGAACAACTTGACGTATAAATACATAAAACATTTGATAGGCGGGCTAGAAATAAGTGCTCTAGGTGAAAATATTCCCAACAACATGTCTTGTTGTCCAGACGTGGTGGATTATTTGTTATTAAATGGATTTACTACTCTTGTTTATGACGAAAAGGTAAGAATTAAAAGAAATGCCAGGCCTACACCAGCAATGCTTTCGTTAGTTTTTAAAAGTGGTAAACAAAACAGAGGGTTTTGTGATAACAATTATAAAAAAGTCGAGTGGTTAACGGCATCAACAGTTAGAAACAAATTATATTGTTGGAGATGTTTATTATTTACTAATGATCAATCCTCAATTTGGGGCAGGGCCGGGTTTAATAATTTGCAAAATTTGTCACGAGGTTTAGAAAGGCACGAAAAATCCCAGGAGCACATTTCATCTTGCATTAAATTCGAAATGTTTGGTAAACAAAATATTGTAAATTTCTTGGATTCTGCACATAAGAGAGAAATAGAAAATGTTAACGAAAAGGTCCGTGAGAATAGGGAAATATTAAAGAGGTTAATAGATGCCGTTATATAGTTATCTTCACGAGAAAATTGTTTCCGAGGACGTGACGAAAAACGAGAATCGTGCAATAAAGGAAATTTCAAAGAGCTGGTAGATTTTTTAAAAACTTATGACCCAAAATTAGAGAACTTTTTGAATAACGCCACTACTTTTTGAGACAATTCCGGTAAGCTTCTGTAGAATGATCATTTTCAGCACTTAAACGCATAAAAACATTTTTACTAGAAACAAAATGAGTCAAGATCGCCTTTCAAATGTATCGCTTATTTCAATAGAAAAACGTTTTTTGTCAGAATTGAGGAAACACGATTCATTTTATGATGAAATAATCAACCATTTTGCTAGTTCCAAAAATCGCAGGTTACCTCTCATTTAAAAAAATATTCAGGCTTTAAAGCAAAGATTAATATAGGTAGTTGTTATTTTAGAAAAAATATTTATTTGTGTTATTTATTTTTTAGGAAATATTTTTTATAATTCTCCATAATATAGAGTTCCGCGGTTATATTTTTTTATATAACTTCTTTCTCAAAACTGTTTTAATTTCTATTAAAACTTATAATTTTACACGCCTGGCAGTGATAATGAATACAATTTTTTCTTTGTAGAAAAACACTTTAATTTTTTTACCAAAACTATTTTTATTTTTATTAAAAGTTATATAATTTAATTACAAGTGGGATAGTAGGACTCCTTTGGATACCGATACTCGAGTCGTAGGAACGAGAATTTCATGAGAATGATTTTTTCATCTCATCATATTTTCTATTTCCTTTTCATTCTCTTCTTTTATTAGTTCTATTCTCTCAAGTCGTGAATCGATATCCTGGCGAACAACCCACGGCAAAAAAATGTAACGCGCCGTTGTAATACCTCAGGGGTGGTGGTGAAATGTACAAATTGTAGTCATATTGCACATCAGTTGTCTTTCAGAATATCAAGCCTCCTCTGCAGACAATATCACGAGCCGCCACTGAACATTGTTAATGGTTATTTTAGTCCAGTAAAAGTGTATTTTAGATAATAAAAATATTGTGCAGTTAGTTAAGTTACATAAAGAGTTTATCCCTTGTTTGGAACCCACAGATCCTAAAGGGTAGTATCGGGGTGAAAATACGCAACAAATTATGGAAGATAGCAATGCTTTTTGGGAACAATTGTGTTCTGACGTAGGTAAGGGCAAAATTAGGTGCGGCAATACCTGACTTTATTGTCAGAACTCTATCAGCCTTTGACAAGAATATGCAGACGAAGTCACCATAAACCCGGAAAATCAGAGGCGACGAGAAAATTTAGATATGTGTAAAAGTGAATAAACAACAAAACCGAACACATTATAAACCGATCTCAATAAGTTCAGCTAACTAAACGACGATGAAATTTAATTTTATATCTTTTGGGGAGGTTCAGTTTCTTTCACACAAGGGATTTTAGAATCGGTTAAAGCTTCGTTTAGCTCGATAAAATTTAGGTCATCGGTAGATAATAAAATTCTGCGTAAAGTGAAGTGTCATAATAGAAGAACAACGTGTATACCGAATTAATAATTGAACATTACTGGTAAAGTGTTTGTTAATAGTACCAAAAATAAAGTAAACAGTCCGATCCATACCTGGGGCCTTTTCCAGTGGTTGGTTATTGGTAAAAAAGGTTCAATGCTAAATGTTGTTATTAGTGACAAGTGAGCGACATGTGTGTATAAAACAATTTAGACTTATCAGCTGAGTTGTGACTTAAGAATTTACTACTACTTCAACTAGAACTGTTTTGGAAAGTGAAGTGTGGGGATCCTACAGAACAGAGAGGGAAGCTGCCAACATGTACACACACGGACGAAAAAGATAAGTTTTATTAGTAGTATTAGTTTATTAGTCCTTATTAATTATTAAAACTAATTTAATATCTTAAAATTAAAAACATATTAAACATAAGGCGGGTCCCACAACAAGAAGGTTTCTATTGGCAGCTGTCACATGATCCATATATTGGACTTATTTACGAATACAAGAATATTTCTTAGGTCAAAATAGTTGGGGTCTGTTTGATATACAGAGCGTCCCAAATGTTCTCCTAGATCTGTTTTTTACGTTTTGCAGATTTTGCTTTTTATTTTGCTTTGTTTTGGCAGGTCGGTATACATGGTGTCTCAAAGGTTCTCTCGGGGCTCTTCCTTGCACTCCCACTGTAAAAGGCTATTTACCTGTGGAACGGTGAAGGTGCACACTACTAAATTCAGAAACAGAAGACTCAGAGGAAGAATAAGCAAGTAGATGATGATAGAGGGAAACTTAAAAGAAGCATCTCATAAGCACCTACGCTTCCCACCCTATAGTCCTACCCCTGCGTCATGTAGCTCTCGCTGCTGGCAACAAACATGTTCCATATCAAATCCGGCGTATGTAGCCGGTCCCGCGGTATATAAAAACATTCATTCTGGATGTCCGGAAACGCAGCAATGCCTACCATAAGTTGGTTAATCAATCAATCAATAAATCAATCAATCAATCAATCAATCAATGATTCGTAGTTATGGCATGCATATATTTGTAGTATTACTCCCGTTAATATATATCTTCAATATCAACTGACCTATTTAACACAGAACAGTATGAAATTGGCTAAATACAAGGTAAGATATTGTAGCATTGTGCACGAAAACGGTCATATTCATATTGCCTGGCTTTGATTTCATGACCATCTCGGGATCTGGGATTTGGTTATTAATGACCCTAAAATATATCTTCATTCATTTGAAAAAGTATTACCTGTATTCATGTCTTGCCAGATATCTAACATATTTCTCTGGCGGTTCATCACTGTCCGAATTCTGCAAGCTGACACTTCTGCATGTAGTGTGACTAACTTGTGTAGCGGGCATCGTGAACTCTACGTAGCAATATTCTGCCAATTTTTCCGGCATTTGGTCATAATTTGTTAAAGCTATCCGACAAACCATATTATGGGTAGTGTATGCCCCTAAAATCAAACACAACAATACAATAACGTACAGTAAAATAAGTTTTACAAGGCGGTACATCTTTCAATGGCAACCAGAAAAAGAATGAAAATTATGTTCATTTTTAAAATATGAAGACTTTTGGGCAACAATAATTTGAAACCGCTGATTCTGAATCTGCATTTGCCTAGGTAACTTTTTCAAATAGGCCCAGTAAATTCAAAATGGCGGCCAATTTTTGCACTTTTTCAAAAAATTACGAATGCTCTTAAGTAATTCGAAAAATATAGCAAATAGGGGAAACACAACAAATCAAGGTAAAGAAAAAAAAATACAGCTAAGAGTGTACTTACCCTAAAAAATAATATCAACTTTGCTCCCTAACAGAACGCCTATGACTAGTAAAAAATTTAGATTGGTACACCTTTCAATGTATACCAGACCAGTGATTTTATAAGGTTATAAGCCTTTTTCTTTATAACTTTCGTTATAATCGTCCGAACTTGTCAAAGCTCATTTTACTCGGGAATATATGTACTTTTAAAGGAAATTGGTTCCACTGTGCTTTAATAATAAATACTATTTTTACATAGCAAAAACTGGCGAATTTTTGCAAATTTCGAGTTCCATATTCAAATCAAGTCAACGCGGCAAATGTTCGCGAACAACATGAAAGCGCTGAAACTGTCCACCGATCTCACTCCCTCCAGTTGGACACTGGATAAAATTCTATTACGAGACAGGTTCATTAACGGCAATAGAGCACACTGTCGCTCAAAACGCATAGCCTTAGCCACTACAACATAGTACATAAAATAAATAACTTACAGTTCAATTCCTGAGCAAATGAATGTTAATTGACGGATAGCACTCCGAAAGCTGAACGTACAGAACAGCCAAACAAGGCAAAGGTACTGGAAACTGCAAACAATCGTTGATCGCATCCAAGGAAACAATCCCAACTAACTAGGTAATTTACATTTACAATACACCCCATAAAATAGGTTTAAATTTGTTTAGCATTATTTTATCACTCCAACAACCAACCTAGGCTGTCTGAGTGGGGTTAAATTCATCTCATGTGGTCTCTCGGCCCGAGGCCAAAACTCAACTGCCTGTTAGAAGCCAAACGTCCCCATTGCACCTCGTCTCGGTACTATATCCTGTACCTGCTCCGCGAACGACGTCAACAGTTTTTCATGCACTTGTTTGTGAACCAACGTATTTGTCTTTTAAAACTCAATTCTACAAACGCGTATGATTTTAAACATTTTACTTTAATTTACGGTATACGGTTCTTTAAAAACTGGCCCATTACAATAATTAATGTTAATTTATTGAATTTTTTTTATAAGGATAGATGGTGTACTAACCAAATCATGTAATTTTCCTTGTCATGATCCAAAGTTATAAGCAAATTAATTGTTCTTTTCGCAAAACGTCATATTTCGCAAAATTTTGCACTTATGATAAAACGAACACCGGGAGTCTATTTGGTAGCCATTGAAGTGTATGCAACAAAATGTTGAGCAATCTAACTGAAGAATTTGTACAGCTATGCAACCTTGAATACGGAACTCAAAATTTGCAAAAATTGGCCAGTTCTTGCTATGTAAAAATAGTATTTATTATCGAAGCATAATGCAACCAGTTTCCTTTCAAAAATATATTTGTTCCCGAGTAAAATGAGCTTTGAAAATTTCAAATCGGACCATTAGAACGTAAGTTATAAAGAGAAAAGCTTATAAACAATTATGAATTTTGCTGTAATTTTGCAATAACAAATTTAGCGCCTGGTGAATTACATCAAGAGTATTTTTCCCGTAATATGGCTAATTCTTTACTATTTTTACAAAAATAGCGGCGTGCTAAGAGCAACAACACTTTTATAAATCATTGTTATGTTCTACGAATTTCCTCATTTGTATTTTATCCCTATCTATTATATTTTTGAATCATGAGCATGTCTTGCGAACATTGGCCGCTATTTCGATTTTTTTAACATTTGAAAAAATTTACCTAGGTAGCAGGCAAATTCGAAGTCAGCAACCTCAAATTAACACCCAAAAAGAGTCTGTTGCCCAAAACACCCCAAATTTGCTATTACATGAATTAGAAGGCTTTGTCTCTATTATCATATACCTTGACCTTCCTTAGGTAATCTTGGGCATCTCCACACTATCGCCCGATGCTGATGTTCATACTTGGCTTGCCCCGAAGTAACCTCGATTAAGTTTTCTTGCAAAGAGTCTACCGTCCCCAGTATTCTTTCTATACCTTTAATTTTCCCAGTTCTGAAATTCATAATTAACAGAGCGTAACATATCAACATCATCGACAGACCGTAAGGATTACCTTCTATGAGCCGATTTCACAGATCCGTATCGAAAATGTTTCTCGACCCTGAAAAGGTATATCCAGCACTCAGGAATTGGAAACCGAATCATCACATCTTCACATGGAATTTGTCCAAGTTTTCGGGATGCAAAACCAGGAACTAATACGTCTGCTCTAAGTTCGACCTAAAATCACGCAATGTGTAATTGGCTAGCATTACAGGACTTATGGCAACGTACTTTATACCCTGTGACACATATTTGGGCTTTCAGTTGTAAAGGAAGTTCTCTGTTTCTCGGCGGCCTTACCCTAAATCTCATTAGTTCTATGTAGCATGCATCGGGGGGTTTAAACCTAAAAGAAATAACATTTTGCAACAAATCAAAATATTTTGTGAAAACACATTTTACTTTACATAAATTAAAATAGCATTTATTAAGTCTATAATGTGATATAATGAATTATATAAAAGATATTGGGAAAAATAAAGTACTTTCATTTCAAAATCCCCTTGTTATGAAATTTTTGTGTCGTAAAAGAATCAAAATTCAAATTATATACCTACTTACTTAATTATATGTGTATCATTATAATCCTCCTGTTGAATACAGGAATGAAACTCAACTTCCTCCAGACGAATCCACTCTTCAGTTACTACGGGAATAATATCATGTCGACCTACCACTTCTTTACCTTGTCTCCTCATATCGTTTACGCCCAACTCAACATCTGGCATTCCTGTAAGAAACCCAAGGAAAAACAACCTCACACGAGCTATTTGTTTTTCAACATGCCCTGAAAATATAAACATGACTACTCTGAAGACGTGGTTTCCACAAACACCAAAACACTTGAACGCGCGTTCCGCCAACCACATTAACATCATCGGGAGATAATTAAAATAGTATTAAACTTCACCCGATGATGCTAAAATTGTTGGCGAAATGTGCGTGTAATTTTGGTATTATGTTTAAGTCAATTACCTTCGGCATCTTGCTCAACGTATAACTCATCAACAGCGGTTATTTGAACCTCCTCCATTTTATAATGCAAAGCTCGATCTCTGTGAGCTGACAGTTTGAATAAAGCCTCCTCAATAGAGAACGAAAACTGCTTTAAGTCCTCAAAATTTAAAGAGCCTAGCTTCATCAACTGGGATACCTGAGGGGCATGTTCTACAGGTAGGCCGAGTTTTTTCAAATCACTTCCGAATTCTTTGACACCTAGTTTGGAAAATTCAAAATTTAATATTTTATATTGAAATATTTGCTAAGTTCTTACCTTGATAATCGCCCTGAATGGCATACGCGGCAAACTGACTCAACTTATTCGTGATCCTTTCGGCTTTTTTTACTTGCCCAGGCCTAACTCCCGGTCTCTCCTTGTAAAAAATGTACTGGAGTTTAAGGGTGAAAATTTTCCCGAACTGGTCGTATTGCTGGGCTCCTATCTCTGAAACTGAATAACATGGTTGTAGTGGTAGTTCCTGGAAAGGATCTTTGTCTTCTTTTTGATTAAATAATTGCAGGAGAACGCAGTCTGGCTGATACACGAGTTTAACGAATATCTTTTTCCAAAATCTTTGACCAGTAATTTTCTTTTTGTTGGGTTGGCGTAGGTGCATTTCCCATCCGTCAGCTGTAAAGTCAGTTCTTGGAAATGGCTCAAGTGGCTGAGACACATCCTCGTCGTATAGAGGGGTAGGAGGAGTTTCTTGGGAATCGCTTCTTTTAAGGTCACCAGCTACAAAGAGAATAGTATTTCATTATACTACTGATTGGGAGAAAGGTTAACTTGTTATCACTATAACAAAAAGGAAATTGTGGGCGTCCACTCATTAATGGAAATATCGGGGTTCCTCACGGATCCACTTTAGGTCCGTTGATGTTTTCAATATTCGTCAACGATCTTTCTGGCACAAAGAGCAATGGAAAAAATTTAATTATGTTCGCGGATGATACGCAAAAGTCTTAGTTATAGAGAAGCCAAATTGTATAACAAATTAACCCCAAATTTAAAAATTATTAATCCGCAAATATGTATTTGCACTGTAAAATGAAAAGTTTGGGATGTTTCGAAAAGGATCAAAACACGCTCGTACCTACAATACAATCTTGCTCGTTAAATTTTCCTGTTACGGTAAAGAAGAAAATGACAGGAAATTAATTTTTCGCCCATTTTTTAAAAAGAATTGCTCCTTCTGTGACAATTTGTTTACCATTTTTACAGTATTAATATAAACTAATTTATTTCCAAGCTAGATCTTTGCTTACCATATGGGATTTCATTTTCCACCGCGGTCACGGCCGAAACGTCATTCTGCTGATCGAATGGATTAAATCTAGGCGACGTATCAGTAAACGCTGCTGAAACAGGAGCTGGCGGTGGGGCGATTGTCGGTAATATACCCGATGTGAAATCTTCATTTCCTTTCGGTCTAAAACAAGCCAGAATGTATTTACAGTTTTTCACCAATATCATATTCACCTTATGAAAACGGAGAAATCCTTATCCTCGTCAGATTCCTGCGATCCCGTCTTGCTTATCCTGTTAGGAGTACTTTGCGGAACACACGGTGGTTCCTCCAGTGCAAGAAATGCATCAAAAGCATCGTCCGTACCAAACCCTGTAGACACTTCATTCGTGGTTGATATTTCATTGCCCCATGCGCTAATAACTTTCGAGGAACCGTTCCTATTCTCATCACACCTAACGGAATCAAACTTCTCAGCAAATGCATCGAAATCATCGTTTATAGTTTGGTTCATAGGATCTGACATGCTAAAGGCATCTTCCTTGAAGTCTGATGTGGTGTTATCAAATATATTAGTCGAAATGTTATCAGTAATTTTGAAATTCGTATTGTCTTCGAATACTTCGTTATGACTTTGAGGGCTGATTTGCTGATTGAAGTCCTCGTTGGGTGCGAAGGGATTAAACGTGACACTCGACACAGATCCTTTACTTTGGCTGTCGCTAGTGTCCATTTGGATATCATTTTGTGGGTCGGGTGAGAGGAAATTGTCCCTCATGTCAGTCGTCTGATTCACCGGAGAAAGTGCTGAGTTTAAGTCTTCTTTTGTACACATTTCTTCACCTTTTTCCGGCATGAAACTTTCCTGTCCCGATTGTTCAATCATTTCTGATTCCATCGTGTCAAATAGCAAATCAGTCTTTACTTGCTCTTGCTTAGGGGGCACAGCGTTATATAAATTAAGTATGTCAGCTTTAGAAACTGATGTTTTTTGTGGGGTTGTTTCCATTCCAAACATATCCGGTTCCTCATCTGGGACAATTTTTTCTTCAATTTTCATAGGTTGTGGCACGACTTGAGGTGCGGGTGGAAGCTCAGGTGGAGGAGGTTTTTGAGGCGGAGCAGGCTTCGGAGGTCTGACCGGTGGGGAAGGTCTAGAAGGCTTTGCTTGTTGAGGTGGCGCGGCAACTGCCGGATTTTGATTAATATCACAACTGGACTCTTCTTGGCTTAACTTGAAAAGATCCTCAGCCTTGTTACTAACAGCTGTTTCTGATGTCCTGTCACTAACATCTAACAGGTCCCCAAAGGAAGTGTCAGGCGTAGGACTAGGTGAATGTAAATCACGCATAGATACAGGACTGGGTGTTCTTGTAGGAGGTATTTTATCCAGCAAGCTAGAACTGGTAGCGTCTATTGCACCCATGACAGACATCAGCAAATCTTGGGTTTCCTTAGACGGCGGCACTCGAGGAGGTGGAGGTCTAGGTGGTCCATTGCCTACGCCTGGGTGAGTATACCTTAAATCTAAATCCACTGGCTTCTGTGGCGGAACCGTTTCAGCTACCAAGACTTCCGCGTTTTTAACAGGAGTCAAGTGTTCCGCCTCGTTAAAAATAGGTGAGCCGTTACTTATAAAAAAGTCTTGTTCGCTATTATTTACATATTTATCGTTAGAACTAATATTAACTTGTACAATATCTGGTTCAGGTTGAGAGTCCATAGCATCAAAAGCGAAAGGATTGGTGGTAGTAGTAGTAGTGGTAGGTGGTACCATAGTGTCCGACGATAAAAACGGATTTTCGTTGAACTCGCTTCCATCATGAGAAGCATCATCGTCGTCCAAAAGGAAAGGATTTGATGCCGCGGAAGGAGGGGACTGATACGCCCCCTCGTTAAAAAGAAACGGATTAGCCGCCATTGAAATGATTAAATAAATTCAGATTCGAGTAGCTTTAGTTCCGCCCTGCCTGGCTGAATATTATTTGCAATACTTGTATCAAAAGGATCGAAATCTTCTTGATCGGCTATTGAGCAAACTCTATTTGAACTTTCAGATGGAGCTAGAGGTTGGTGAATTATGATGTCATCATGATTTTCTAATAAATTTTCGACAGGTTTATCTAAATCCGCATTTTCAGAATGAATCAGCTCAGTTTCTAATAGCTTTAATTCTGTTCTTCCAGGTAGTATATTTCCGGCAACTGCTGATGTGTCAAACGGGTCACAATAAGACAGTTCCAAATCACTTTCTAATTTTCCACCTGGAGTTAATACTTTGGCAGATATATTAGTATCGATTGCAAGCAAATCCACTGTTGCTACTGGCGGTGACGATAATTTAACGTTCGATATATCTTTAATTATCTCTACTACTTTATCGATTTCGGCTTTCTTTTCATCCCTAGGGTCAAAGTCATTGTCAACGAGACTTAATTCCTTCTCAATAACTGGATCAAATAGCTCGCTCTCTATTACTTTTAATTCGGCTTTTCCTGGGGCAATGTTAGAAGCAAATGAAGTATCAAACGGATCGCTTAAGTCTTCTTCTAAGGGTAACTCGGGTACTGAATTTTTCCGTATATAGAATGGCGTGAGAGGTTTTATAATTTTGCCTCCCTCTCCGGTGCCTAATAGTTCGTTTTCCTTTGGGGAAGTGACGTCAAACGAAACGGTTTTGGTCCCGGAAATGTTCAGAACCTCCGGTCGAGAAACTGTTCTTTCCCTGGCCTTTTCTTCTCCGCGAGGGTCAAAATCATCATCGCTCAAAGTGTCACCTGCTAGTAACTCTTTCTCTAATAAACTTATGTCTTGCTGTTTATTGAAGTCTACAATAGATGAGTCGAATGGGTCGCTGTAATCGATGTTACTAGTACGAACGTCTTCAGTGAGCTGTTGAGGTTGAGTGCTGAGAACGGACAGATCTGTGTTACTTCCTCCTAGTAGGTCTCTGTGTATCGGCTTAATAAGATTTAGTTCACTTTCTGAAAACATAAATCAATATATAGGCTAGTTTAGAAACAAACACCTCACAGTGAGGTCAAGACCAGGTAAAGTTGAGAAATATTCTGAAATTGGCAAATGAGTGCAAATAGCCTCTTAAGGTGGCCATTCCCTAGAAAGAGACATCCGATAGGGAAATATTTACTATTTTTAGCTATAACTTTTTTTTCTTAGTACGTATATTTAAAAAAACTATAAGAGTACCTAAATAGAACCATAACAAGACTAATACTATGAATTTTCAATCAATAATTTTAGTGGTTTGCAAAATAGCTCGATTTAAATTTAAAAATTGTGTTAATCTTCCTATTTCGTAGTTTTAAATCGAGCTATTTTGCAAACCACTGAAATTATTGAGTGAAAATTCATAGTAATAGTCTTGTCATAGTTCTTCTTAGGTACTCTTATATATTTTTTTAATATACGTACTAAGAAAAAAAGTTATGGGCAAAAATAATCAATATTTCCCTATCGGCTGTCTCTTTCTAGGGAATGGCCACCTTAAGGAAAAATTATTAAAAATCTTAAAAGGGGTAGATTATGAGGGGAGAATGGAATGGTGCCAGCGAAAAAATGTGGAACTATGTATTTTAATTAACTCCGTAGTGTTAAAGCGAAGCTATCTCACAAAAAAATCGAACTTACAAACGGGTTGTTTTATAAGGGCAAAGAAATGATTGAAAATTCTGGAAAGTTGCTTTTGTCATTTTTTAAGGAAATGTTACTAAAATATTATAAATTTATTAAATATATGTTTCATAGGTAAAAAAGTAACTTATTTATTTAATTAAGAAAGTAAAATTAACTAATTTACCCAAATGTTAAATATTCTATATGTACAGAGTGTCCCAGCTCTATTTAGCCAAGTATTATTTAGAAAACGGTAAGACACAGAAAGAAATGTTAAATGGAATAGTTATGAAAATTTACTTTTTCAAATATATTTTTTAAATTTTAGATTCTCCTTTTATTTCAGAACAAGTTTTGTTAATCATGTCCTATACCTATCATTAACGGTTTAGATTTTTACTTTGGAAAAATTCTCCGATCGATGATTCCTTTTGGAACGTGTTTGTAAAAGTGTGTAGAATATCACATCAAAATGTCTCCGCGAGAAAGTGTCATATTTACTCAAACGTAACAATACAATGCACTCCATAGCCAATAAAATATATCTATCTATTGTTCATATTACAGAGTTTTTTGTTCACTTACCTGAAACTCGATTTTCTGTTTGGATTATATTCCTCTGTCCAACGGTATCTGTTATTTGAATACTAACACCATTTGCCACATGCGATTCATCAGGAAATTGAAAATCTGCATCATTTAAAATTTCGTTTTCAATAAGTTTCAATTCCGCCTTTCCTGGTAAGATATTTTCGGCGAAAGAAGTATCAAACGGATCAACATCTACATTAGTGCTGTTCCTGAAAATCAAAGAAGAAAACTTTAAATGTTTGTAAGTAGGCGCCAAATAAACGACAATTGAAAATAGAGCTACAGGAATACTATACTGAATTCATACAAAAATGTGCTAATTTGACATTTTTCAATCCTAGATAATTAATTTTATAAATTCTTCCAACATACTAATTGAATAGAAAACCAAAACAACTAGTTTACTATACCAAAACGTTGCATGAACATTCTCCAAAGTAAGGCCTATTACATTATTTCCTGTACCAAGAAAAATTAACAAAAATCAAATTACAAGAAGATCTGGTCCACAAGATGCCCATTTTCCAATTTGAATTTAAATCTAGCTACTCTAGAACCCATCCTTTATCAATACTAATAAAAAATGTCGAAATATCTACGCTAAATTGAAACAAAATCAGTAGCGTCTTTTATAGACATCACCATAGCTTTTGACAGCGTATGGCATAAGCGTTTGCTATACAATTTATACAAGCTAGGAGGTTCTAGATATCTCCTACTTTTAGTAAACAGAAACTAAAATGAAAATTCAAAACGCTATATTACATTAACTTACCGCTAAATCGCTAGCATAAGGATCTCCGCTACAATATTTAGTGTTCAGATATACAATCACAATCCACAATACTTTTCACATGAATCAACATACTCCAATTCGCAGACGACACAAGTTTGATTTCACATGACACATTCAAAAATGCCGCAATAGAGAACCTGCAAAACCTCCTTGATGATACAATTCTATAAACAAATAGATGCTAAAACAACGATATCTCACCACGCTCCTCTAGAAACCGTGCGGTCATAAATATCTAAAATCAAGCAATTCACGCAGAAGCATCCACAAAATATCTAGGCATTATGATCAATAATAAAATAAATTTCAACAGCCACCCAGCTAACGTCAAGAAACAAATAATATCTAGAGCTAAGCACTATTTTATACTGACCCATAAGGGAGATAGAACAATTATCCACCAGGGGTAAAATCTATAAATTAATTTGCAGATCCATTATAGAATACGGACATGTAATTATTCCTTGAACTTAAAAAAAATCAACCGTCGTAAACCTCAAAGTAGCCATTCGGCCAATCACCAAAGTTCCATCATTCATACTAGCAAACTCGCATCCAGCTCATTCAAGAAAACTCTCCAATCTTATGCGAACATTTCGCCAAAAACAACACAATAAAGACATATCGATGAGCACTATAAAAGAAGAAATAATAGAAGGAGCAGCAGATACACACTTTCTGCAAATTAGGAATAATTGATATACTACATGATATATTGCACATGTATGTTTTTTTAATAGCACATTGTATTCTAATATTGAAACAATCTTCTTCCTATCACATGCAAAATGTTTGGAATAATTTTCACATTAATAAATATTTATGTATTGCAATTATTGTGTAAAATGTATATTTTGCAAAACGAAAGACCTCGGTAAATTATCTTTTGAAATGTCTTTGTCTCATTTCAATAAAGTTCTTTTTTATTGTTATTGGCATTATTATTTTGTAAACATAGGAATAGGTTCTTACTTGTCCTCAAAAGCGTTCCACTTGACGTTATCTGCAGGTCTAGAAGAATTAGTTAACGGCAAAGAATGAAGAACTTTAGTGGATTTGGATAGACTTTCTGCTGCTAATGCCTCAAATTCCTTATCGTCTGGGTCATCAGATGCATTTACGATTGTATCAAATTCACTAATGATATCTTTACTCTTGTCAACGGTTTTGTGAGGAGCCGAGTGAGTTGCTTGATTTAGAGAATGAATCAGTTGAATTGGTTCCTCGGAGATAGGAATAGGATCATCGTCTAGTAAGGTTTTTTGAACTTCTTCTGGTGATGCTGTGAATTATACAAAAAACATAAACCTAAACTCATTATTATGATATCGACATCACCGCATATTGAATTATTCAACTCCTACCACTCCTTACTACCCTCTCAGTGAGGTGAAAACTGCATTATCTTATATAAACCAAAATATAATGGCAACGGATGAGATGATAATGGATATTTTGGTATTGAAAATCTGTACTTGGGGGGTTCTCGAGGTCTTTGATTACGAATCCTAGGTCTAATTTGGTAAATTCAAATGGCGGACAGGAAGTAGAGTCAATTTCTCAAGAAAAACTCGTATTTTTCTTCGTTTTTGGTCTGAAAATGAATACTCGAGGGTTTTTGGGGTCGCTGATCGCGAATCCGAGGAGAGTCAGATCCTCAGGAAAACTTTGTCTTTTTTTCTTCTTTGGGCTCTAAGTGGAAACTCGGGGGGTTTCGAGGTCGTTGATAACGAATCCGATATCCAATTAGAGGAAATTCAAAATGGCGGACCGGAAGTACAGCCATTTCCTCAGGAGAGACACGTTTTTCTCATATTTTTGTAATTTTGAAAAAACAATTTTATAGAATTATTTGATATGACAAGCTGAAAAAAATATTAATTTTTCAGAATCGTTTTTTTGTTATGATATCTAATAAAAACATTTTAATGAAAAAGTTTATAATGTTGGCGTTTCTAAATTAATAGAAAGAAAATTACCAATTTTCAGCCTAAGAACGAAAAAAATATTGGGTTTTCCTAAGAAAATGGCTCCACTTCCGGCCCGCCATTTTTATTTTCCCCTAATTGCGACCACGAAAACCCCCGAGTTTCCACTTTCAGTCCAAGAAAGAAAAAAATACGAGGTGTTCCTGAGGATCTGACCCTACTTCCGGTCCGCCATTTGGAATTTTCCTAAATTTACAAAATAAAAATAAATGAATAATATTATCTATTAATTGCGCCGATATATGAAGAAAAATCTGATTTTGCACTTTTTAGGGGATAAAAGGATATGATAGAGGGAAATTGACATGATAGAAAATTTTGTGTGTCCAAAGTTGACTTCAGCGCGTGAAGCTCCTTCAGAAAAGTTAAATCAGAAACTTAGGACAAAACCCTTTTTTCGTGAACCTGTGTAATTTCTAAATAAGACAAATAAATGAAATCATGAGTTGCTTACCGTTACCACCTACTGCTACATCTAGGTTATCGTCAAAGCTTCCTAACAATAAATCCCTTTCTTTAAGGATCTGACGTTTGCTGGTAGGTCTTTTTGTTGCACAAGTTGGCAACTGCACCCGACCAGTTAAAACCTCAACAGCTGCTCCGATAGGAACAAGTTTCTTTCCTTTGCGCTGAACTTCCGGGCCCAAAATTGCTCGCTCAGCAATAGAAGTGTCGAAAGGATCGTCTCCTTCTACCTTGTCTGTCGGAGATTCAGGGATGTACGCTAACTTTACATCCCCTGCTGCAATTGCATCAATGTAAGCAGTGTCGAAAATATTATCGTCATCCTCTTCCTCAGACTCGGATTCGGAAAGCTCAACAATTCCAAGTTGTTGTGGACTAACTTCCTTTGCTTCCTCTTGTTGGGCTGCCGCTTCAAGAGCTTGTGCTTTTTCTTTACTTTTTACTTCACTTTCTGTCGGCTTCCTCTGAAAGAAAGAGGTACTTTTGATGCGATCTAGGTCACCTTGAGTTTTCTTTAAGATATCATCGACCCCGGAAGTGAGGGCGATAAACTTTTTCCACTCTTCGTTTTTTTCTGTGGAATCTTCGCTTACACCTTGGTGTTCTTTTCGATATGTCTCGAGCTCTTCTGGTTTAAATAGCTCTTCTTCTTTGCGTTTGGATTTTTTGCCTTTTTTCTTCTTTTTTAGTCCTTTGGTTATTTTGTGCATTATCTAACACAAGTTTCATTGAGACCCCTGGAAAATAAACATGCCATCTATATATTCTATATCAGCAAGGCACGATTCAAGACAATACCGTGACTTGTGCAGAGGTACTAGTTGTACTGGAGACAGGGAATATTTTATCATTGTGAATTTTTTTACACGTTGGTGTCGGTATAATTTTCTTGAGGCCGTTAAAAGTAAAAATACTGAGAATTTGACCAAAAAGCAGTGACTAATTAGAGTAAGAGAAACCAAAAATTCCTTATTTATGAACAATTTGTTTATATAGTACTAGTTATTATTATACCCTTCGCAAATACAAAACGAAGAGTATATTTCATTCGATCGGCACATTTCTAAGACCGGTAATATTGCTTGTAGAGAAAATATTTTCATATCACTGTGTTGGCGAATTATGAACAACTTTCACAATGTCCGTCCGTCCGTCTGTCTGTCTCTCTGTCCGTCCGTCACGTTTCTTGTAAGCACGATAACTTAAGAATGAAAAATCCCAGTGTATTGAAATTTGGACAGTAAGTTAGTGTTAGCTAGAGGAGCCCTATTGTTTTTGAACAAAATCGATCGATAAATAAAGAAGTTATTCATTTTTTAAATGATTTTTTTTTTATAATTAAACAAAAAATGTTTGAAACTAATATCATTTACAAAAAAACTGCGAAGAGTATTTCATAGAATGTGCAACAATTATATAACAAGTGTAGTAAATCGGCGAAGAATATAATGGTTAGCTTGTTACTACATTTTGAAAAAAAATGTAGTATAGGTTTTACATTTTTCCAGTGGACCATCGAAATCCGAAAGAAACGTCGGATCGAAATGAAACTTATATCTATCGATTCGAGAGCGAATTTAGAAAATTCCGTCCGTCTGTCTGTCGGTCTGTCTGTCTATCGATCTGTCTATCACGCCCAGCCCCCCTAATCCGTTTTCGGATTGCGATGAAACTTGGGTGGTTAATAGGACGCCTTTAGAAAACCTTATCGCCGGAAGCTCGGCTCCGTTCGTAAACCGGAAGTACCCGATATAGCCGTTTCGAGTTTTTCGGGAAAAATTGAATAACTCGATAACGGGTAGTCGGATCGAGATATTTCAAGAAATACCCTAGTAGCACAACATATTGGACCAATATATAATCCATATAGGACCAATATATGAATATTCGTCCTATGTTCATATATTGGTCCTATATGGATTATATATTGGTGCAACATTGGTGCTACTATGGTAGATGGTGGCGCTGGCAAAGCTCTACAAATAAGTATACCAGAGACTATGTCGAAAAACAAACGAAAATTGATTGTTTTTGCAAAAAACTGGTTTTCTCGAAATCGGGCTAGGAAGCACGATAACTGTCCAGAATATTGATCGACTTCGATGAGACTTGGTGGGATCAAAGGTACACGGCCACAAATGAAGCCTATTGCTGGCGGCCCGAATCCGTTGACCGCAAGTATGTTTTCTAGGGCCGAGTATGATTTTTCAAATAAATTAATAACTCCCGAACCGAAGGTCCGATTTTGATTTTCAAAAATGGAAATTGTAGGGCTAGATTAGGTCTATTAGTTGACGTTTGTGAGAAATTTAAGAAAACAAAAGCGAATCTATAAATCCTGGAAAACTTGATTTTTTTTATAAATTCTACAAATTCCGAGCAGTTTCCTAATAAAAATCGAAAATTAACTATTCCGTCGATCGATCTCTATAACCAATATAAGGCACGGACCTTTTTGGACAAAAAGTCTGAAATAGAGTTTTTTCGAAAAACTTAAAATAAACGACTTATTTACGAAAATGCATTCCATAGAATTATTTAAAAAAATATTACAAATTGATAAATTCTCCGTGCGATATAGGAGCAAAAAATAATGTAATGTTATATTTAAAATACCATCATTCATGTCTTTATTTTCAATTCCTAAATAAAATGCCCTTCCTGTGTTTCAAAATGTAGTTAGCTTTTACTTTAGTCAATGCAAAAAAAAAGAAAAACAAAACATGTCAAAGCACTGAGTCATCTTGCGACCCTCTGCTGAAAATGTTATGAATCATCCCAACAAATTGAACAAAAAGCATATCAAAATGTAGTTTTTTTCACTTGTTACTACATTTTGAAAAAAAAATGTAGTACGTTTAGCAATTTTCCGGTGGACCGTTGAAACCCGAAAAAAACGTCGGATCGATGTGAAAGTCATATCTATCGATTCAAGAGCGAATTTAGAAAATTCCGTCCGTCGGTCAGTCGGTCGATCTGTCTGTCTGTCGGTCTGTCACGCCCAGCCCCCCTAATCCGTTTTCGGATTGCGATGTAACTTGGGTGGTTAATAGGAGGTCTTTAGAAAACCTTAACGCCGGAAGCTCGGCTCCGTTCGGAAACCGGAAGTACCCGATATAGACGTTTCGAGTTTTTCGGGAAAAATTGAATAACTCGATAACGGGTAGTCGGATCGAGATATTTCAAAAAAGAAATAGTGCCGCTGGCAAAGCTCTACAAATAAGTATACCAGAGACTATGTCGAAAAACAAACGAAAATTGATTGTTTTTGCAAAAAACTGGTTTTCTCGAAATCGGGGTAGGAAGCACGATAACTGTCCAGAATATTGATCGACTTCGATGAGACTTGGTGGGATCAAAGGTACACGGACACAAATGAAGCCTATTGCCGGCGGCCCGAATCCGTTGACCGCAAGTATGTTTTCTAGGGCCGAGTATGATTTTTCAAATAAATCAATAACTCCCGAACAACCGAAGGTCCGATTTTGATTTTCAAAAATGGCAATTGTAGGGCTCGATTAGTTCTATTAGTTGACGTTTGTGAAAAATTTGAGAAAACAAAAGCGAATCTACAAATCCTGGAAAACTTGATTTTTTAACTATTCCGTCCATCGATCTCTATAACCAGTACAAAGGCCCGGACCTTTTTGGACAAAAAATCTGAAATAGAGTTTTCTCGAAAAATTTAAAATAAACGAGTTATTTCATAGAATTATTTAAAAAAATATTACAAATTGATAAATTCTCCGTGCGATAGAGGTGCAAAAAATAATGTAATGTATTTAAAATATCATTTCCTTATTTTTATTTACTAAATAAAAATAGAACCGATGCCCTTTCCGTGTTTCAAAATGTAGTTAGCTTTTACTTTAGTCAATGCAAAAAGGAAAAAAAAAGAAAAATAAAACATGTCAAAGCACTGAGTCATCTTGCGACCCTCTGCTGAAAATGTTATGAATCATCCCAACAAATTGGATTAAAAGCATATCAAAATGTAGTTTTTTTCACTTGTTAAAGTTATATTTACATTATTTAAAAGTACTAATAGTAAAAACTAATCGCTAGTATCTGCTACTCAAGTAATTAAGGAAAAAAGAAACAGGATTAAAATTATCCGGATACAAAGTCGTCAATGCTTCAGAAAGTATTTTTTAGTAAACAGTTTTTGATTAATTTTATCTTCTATACTATCTATTTGATATATGTATTATAATTTAAATTATATTACAATAGATCTTATTTCCATAGACAGATCGATGGTATAAAAATGTGCCATCACACAATGATACCAAAGATCAGCCCTAACAATCACATAGTAAAGGGATAATAATAATAATAATAATAATAATAATAATAATAATAATAATAATAATAATTTCTTTATTTTCATGATAATTATATTACAACAAAGAAATATTCACAGGCTAATATTATCAATTGACGCTTGTCGGAGCACGGCGACGAGCATTCCGAATTGGTCGAACAAGACTCTGACCAAAGTTTTTTCATAAACGAACCAACATTACATATAATTTAGTTTTAAGAAAAATATCGCACTGGTTTCACTCTCTACGAAAACAAGAACTAGAGACGGATTTAATAATTGTATTTATTGTTATTAGTAATTATTTTTTTCGATTCTTAGCAAGTTTTCCCTTTACTCGTGTTAAGGACTAATCATCGTAATTGCACCCTAAGTTCCTGAGGGCTGACAAACTGATTTTAATAAAAACTTCTAACTTTTAATTTATATCCTGTTGACCTTGAAAAAATTAAAAGTTTTATCTGCTCCATCTTTTGAAACTACCTACCCCGCCTATGAACAAGGAGGCGCTAATATTTCATTAGATCTAGAGATGCGCGAACTCTTAACACTGCTTTAATTCAGAGTGTAAATATTTTTAAATAAATACTGTTATGAATTACACCCCCTTGGAACTGGAGATGATACGCCTATGCCTACTAATTGTGACTGGAAGCTAGCAGAAAAAAATGGACTTTTTTGGAATGTGGTAAGAGAAGATTCCTGATTGCTTCTAGATGGATCTAGAGAGTTAAATTCGGAGTATATAAGGCGCGATTACCAGCGCGGAAGAAGTTTTATTAAGAAAGTAGTTTATTAAAGTGAAATTAGTAGTGAAAAGTGAGGTTAAATATTAAGTAAACAAAGTATTGTATAGTCAGTAAATTGTTAAATAAAGTGTTAGTGGTGTTTATCTCTTGTTGAAATTATTTAGAACCCACGGATTCATACAGTGTGTGTCCTAAAAGGTGGAAAAGACGCAACAATACTTACAATTAAACTACAAGGCTGACGATAATGCGTTTCAATACGGTTTTTGATTTAATTAATAACGGAAAGAAAATAGCAGATTAATGTTCCTAAAATTGTGATTAGTAGACCGTTTTCGTACATACATACACATTAAATTTTAAAATTTCAAAAATGAAATACTTGCCAAAATAAGCGCAAGTTGTAACGCGGCCGCTAAGCTTTAGCGCGATAAGCGCAAAGCAAGTTGGTCTTGCTTCGCGTAGTGCGAGATGTGCAATATTATCATTTTCATTACCATATCCATAAAAGTTATGAAGTTGTCAAATATATTAAGAAACATGTAGACACTTGCAATTAAACACTCAAAGACAAACAAATTGAAAAATGTAACAATTAAGAACAGTTGCAGGCATATAAAATACCAATAACATTTTTTACCAATAAGATTTTTAAGATATTAGTGTTAAGGTGGTCATTCCCTAGAAAGAGACATTCGATCGGGAAATATTTATTATTTTTGGCCATATTTTTTTTTCTTATTACGTACATTTAAAAGAACTATAAGAGTAGCTAAGTGGAACCATAACAAGACCATTACTATGAATTTTCTTTCATTAATTTCAGTGGCTTGCAAAATAGCTAGATTTAAATTTAAAAAATTTGAAGTCAATATCTTAAACCGTTCCGGAGAAAACGTGCGGACAAAGAAAGTTACAGACAGACCGACAGACAGACAGACAGACAGACAGAAAAATTTTTTTCGCTCAAATTTAAAATCTCGACGTTTCATGACATTCTATGCCCATTTCATGTAAAAAAAAAATTTGAAAATTTTTTTGCGATTACTATACTTCCAATTCACTACCTGGATGTGGAAGTAAAATTATGTTAACCTTCCTATTTCGTAGTTTCAAATCTAGCTATTTTGTAAACCACTGAAATTATTGAGTGAAAATTCATAGTAATAGTCTTGTTATGGTTCTACTTAGGTACTCTTATAGTTTCTTTTAATATGCGTACTAAGGAAAAGAAGTTATGGCCAAAAATAATAAATATTTCCCTATCGGATGTCTCTTTCTAAGGAATGGCCACCTTAAGGTGGCGATTCCCTAGAAGGAGACATCCGATAGGGAAATATTTATTATTTTTGCCCATAACTTTTTTCTTAGTACATATATTTGTAAAAACTATAAGAGTACCTAAGTAGAACCATAACAAGATTATTACTATGAATTATCACTCAATAATTTCAGTGGTTTGCTCGATTTAAAGCTACGAAATAGGAAGATTAACATAATTTTTAAATTTAAATCTAACTATTTTGCAACCCGCTGAAATTATTGAACGAAAATTCATAGTAATAGTCTTGTTATGGTTCTACTTATGTACTCTTATAGTTTTTTTGAATATACGTACTAAGAAAAAAAAGTTATGGCCAAACATAATAAATATTTCCCTATCGGATGTCTCTTTCTAGGGAATGGCCACCTTAAGCTGGCCATTTCCAAGGAGACATCCCATAGGAAAATATTTATTATTGTTGGCCACAACTTTCTTTTCTTAATGCGTATATTTAAAGAAACTATAAGACTACCTTTGTAGAACCATAATAAGGCTAGGTACTACTATGAAGTTTCACTCAATAATTCCAGTCGTTTTCAAAATAGTTTGATTTAAAACTACGAAATAGGAAGAAGCATAATCTTTAAATTTAAATCTAACCATTTTGCAAACCACTCAAATTATTGAGTGAAAATTCATTGTAATAGTCTTGTTATGACCCTACTTAGGTAATCTTATATTTTTTTAAATACACCTACTAAGAAAAAAAAGTTATGACCTAAAATAAAGTACTGGATGTCTCTTTCTAGAAAATAGCCACTTTAACTTTTTAACTTGTGACTATTCCTAAACTATGGGAAACATTTTTTACAGGTTCCGCAAAGAACAGAAAGAGTAATTTAAGAAAAATCAAAAAGAGAATGTATCTCTGAAAATATTGCTTTGTAATCTTTGCATTTGTTTGATAGCCTAATTTCTGGTTATATACTTACCTAGTCGAGTCAATGAATCTTAAAAATCGTCAAAACCTCTTAGTCCTCGACAGGTCCGATTTTGATGATTTTTTTCAAATGTGTGTTTTTTTAATATGATTCAAAATCAGAAACATTCCAAGTGGCGCAAATAATTATTTATATTGTTTCGCGGTGGAAATTAATGAGCTCAAAATAAATGGACAGGGGGGTGAATTCTAATCAAAAAATGTTCTGTTTTTTCGATAAATCAATATTTTTCGAGTTATTCACAATTGAAAATGTTGATTTTTCATTCAAAAAATGCATGTTTTAAAGCGATTTTTTACTCGAGAACCTTACGTTTTACCAAAAAAATATTAGGAGCCAAAGTGAAACTTGTAAAATACCAAAGAGACTGGCATTTCTCCCAACAAACATTTTTTGTTTTATAAGAATAACCGTACTATTACCGACACCGAGTTATATACATTCAAGTGATATAATGCAAGACTGGGAATAGTTCTGTTACTCCTATAAACCGCTTATAACGCTTAAATGAAGAATCATATAAAGGTAACAGGCACCAATATTTAGTCACGCTATACACCTCAAGGTTGCAGAACAGTAAGTAACAGAAACAGATCAGTAACTGCTATATCACTTTTTTATATAACCATTTTCCATAAATATTGGTGAATGAAATATATTCGTTACCACTAAAAAACTTGTTATTAACACCTCTCTCTCTCTCTCTCTCTCTCTCATTTATAATGTCTCATCTCTTTCCTAGAGATCCTATACCAACTGACACAAGAATAATGTGGTAATGAAATTAAATGATGTAGGTACCTACATGGGTATAGTGGAAATTTTGCACTGATAAAGGTGCGTGTTACTAAATTTACTTTTTAAATTGGCTTCTGACATCCACAAAGATCAAATGTTGGTGCGAATAAATTATTATTATAAAATGTGACCCTTATACTTCGGAAAAAACTGTGGGCCTCTAAAATGTTAAGCAATTAAAAAAAAAATTAAATAAAAAAATATATGACAATTTTAATGACACATTTTTTTAGAAAATAGTACAGAAATATGTTTTGTACATGCAATTATGACTAATTGCACTTCATTTGTTACGAAATTTTGAGTTTTTAATACATATTTTTTAATTTTAAATAATGATTACTCATTGCCGTAAGATGGCTGCCAAACTTATGGCCGATGTTTTATTATCAACAGTTAATGCATTTTAAGAAATGTAATATAACTTTAAGCTTTGTTATAAATATTGGTTACTTTAATATAACTGTTTGAAATATTACATATCTTTAAACTTTATTAGGTAACTCTTGGTAATCTTATAACACCATCAGTAGACAATTTTTTGCGATTAATTCATGTAAATAATGGTGATTTGGCCTGCCATTGGCTGCAACAATTGTTATTTAATTTTCAACCAATCACAGGCGTTTGCAGCAATGTCCTAGGATCTCTCGGAAAAACATTTGACAAACGTTTATTAAAAATGTTACATAGTGCTTTTAAAGCATTCTGCTTTATATTAAACATATTTGCCCACATCCTTAATTCGTTACGCATCTTTTCATTTTTCTCATCGTCTGTTTCCAAATCATGCAACTGAGAAAACTTATCATCATCTTCTAGTTCAGTAAACCACTTATTTCTGTTTTCATAATGTTCAACAGTATTAACCTCTTCTTGTTCAGTAGTAAGCCGCTTTTTCTTACTTGTGACCTCCTCAGTATCATTATCAACCGTGATATTATTCTGTTTTTCATTGCCAAAAGGAACGTTTTCTGTATATTGTCCACCAGAACGTTTGACTTCCAGTCCTGCAGTTCTTTCATTCTTTTCAGTTTCTTAAATTTTAAAGGTATAATTTTTTGGAACTGAATTCAAGAGGATTGAAAAGTTTTTTAAACTTTCCGGTGAAATGTGCTGCTGTATTTTATTTTCTTCCAATTTTGTAATGCCAAATTCATTATTAAACATTTTGTTTGCTCTTGCCAATTACTTTACAAAACCTAACCTATAGTAAGTTTTTAAGTCTTATAGTATATCTACTGGCGCTCTTGAGTCATATAAAGGTTGCACCTTGTTACTATCTGCAACTGATGTATATAATTGTAACAACTAACACCACTATAAACCTAAACAATTAATAGTTATATAATGTAGTAATTGTTACCCTTATATAACTTTATTATATACCATTTGGTAGCAACCACTTTAAGTTTTATAATGTAGTAACGGAAATATATTTGTTACCATCTTATAGACGAGTAAGTAATAGTCACGCTATAAAACACTTATATAACTCCGGAACTACTTTAGTAACAGTATAAAACTTCGTAACATGATTATACAAATCTGTTACACTTATAGACCCTTTATAAAACTACTACTAGAAATGTTTGTTGGGCTCTTATTTCTGTAGATGCAATACTGGTGACTGTTTGTTTGCCGAAAACTGAATTCGAACCTTTCAACTTTATATAACGGAATTACGACGACTTTTTGGAGGAAAACTTATCAGACCTTTTTTTAAATACTTGAAAAGATCAATAAAATGATTTTTGGAGCGATTAGATGTCTTAAGAATTAAGGAAGTTAACAAGTGATTTCAGAATATTTTGTAGAGCTGGAGGTTGGTCATCTTGATCGGCGCGGCGTTAGAATATTTTGATTGTATTTTCAACCACAATTTTCATGCGTTACCAGGCCACAATTGAACTTGTAAATAGACCCTCTTCAAATTTTCAGCTGCTTAGTTTTTTGTGGGAGGCAATGCACTTAGTTGGACCGCCCTGTTGCACTTTGCAGTACCTTTAACAAAACATTCTTATTGGTTTTTTAACGATAACTTCCTTTTCCTTAATTCTTAAGACATCTAATCGTTTCAAAAACCATTTTGCAGGGAATTTCAAGGGCTACTAGGGCTTGTAAACTCCTTGAACCCTTCGTTTTTGAAATTTTTTAATTTAAAGGGCTCTGGGAGGTGGTCCTCGCACTTAAATGTGAACTTAAAATGGTGAGATCTCAATTAATTTTCATCCTAGAGAAACAAAAAAAAACACCAACTTTTTGCAAAAAAACCCTAAATTTTTGCACTCTTGCATTTTTTTACGCATTTTCTTTAGTTTTTGAATTATTTTGAAAAGAAGAAAATTTTTTCAAAAATTTCAAAAATGATTTTTAAAATTGAATCAAACTTTTTTCCAAACCTACGCATTCTAAACCGTTCAAACTTCTAAAACATATTGTTAGTACCGAAATAAAGTAAATTGTGCATGGATTATGTTTAATTTCAATCCTTGCAGTTAAGCTATTGGTTTCATTGCTGATTTTTTCTCCGAAAAAACGAGACAACCGATTTATCTTCATCATAACTCCGTAAGTTTTTATGCTAGCGACCCTTACTCATTTTTAAAGTATTTTCAAGTACTTTAAAAAAGATCTACTAAGCTTTCCTCCAAATATTCGTCGTTCTTCCGTTATTTAAAGTTGAAAGGTTCATATTCAGTTTTCGGCAAACAAACAGTCACCTTCAATGAGCCATAAGTCGTTATCTTATTGCATCTACAGAAATAGGGACAAACTATTCGATTTATTTTTATAAGCTTCATTTATTCACCTGATGTTTTTTTGATAAAACGTAGGTTCTCGAGTTACTCGTGAAAAATCGCTCTAAAACATGTATTTTTTGGATGAAAAATCAACATTTTCAATCGCGAATAACTCGAAAAATATTGATTTCTTGAAAAAACTTCATAGGACATTTTTTGCTCAGAATTCATCCCCCTATCGATGCCTGTTCGGTTATTTTGAGTTTACTAATTTTCACCCTTGAGAAGGGGTGACATCCACCCCGAAACAATATAAATAATTATTTGCGCCACTTGGGATGTTTCTGATTTTGAATGATGTTAACAAACACACATTTTAAAAAAATGTATCAAAATCGGACCTGTCCCTGAGGACTAAGAAGTAAAAACCTTTATTGACTCGACTAACTAGAAATTAAAAGATTCTAAAATGAATTGTCTTCTATCTGTTCAATCAAATATGAAATTCTAATTAAAATATCAATTTCGTATCTCTGTAACTCGCTGACAACCCATATCAAATTGTGTTAGATAACAAAGAGTTCTAACAGAATTCATTTACAAAACCTATCTCAAACTATTATATATGAAAGTTCTCACCTTGAAACGTTGAAACATTCTCTCTTAGAAGTCGCTTAACCCTTGAAACGTTTTTCGTCCTCGTTATGAGCTCTCAGAAGGACATAAAGCCTATCTCAGCACATTTCAATTACGAACAGTATAAAAAATGTTCATAAAGAATGAAGTTTTTCATCAGTTGTCAAATTTTTAACAGGAAAAATATTCACACATAGATATAAATTAATAACATTTGCTAATAAAATCTAATGAAGGGCCCTTCTTAAAAATACTTAAAACATTTAAAAATATTTTAAAATTAAATCAACTCGATTTGATTTTAGATTAACAACAAAACTTATAGTATAGGAACCGTGGCTGACAAGAAAAGTGATATGAGAATGGGCTTGTTCAGCATTTTTTTTTATTTCACAAATCGAAAGTGCAAGTATAAATTAATGGATCTGCAAAATATCAGAATCTTATTCGCACGTTTAGTATCTTAAAAACTATTACAAATTTCCATATCACGAAAATGGGGCGTGGCCAGGCGCTACGTCACTATACGCATAGACTCGGCGATCTTAATAGACTTGATGCTCCTTATTGGTTATAATTATAAGTGTTTTCGAAGTATTGTTTGTTTTGCTTACTACTTGACAGTAGGGGAGTACAATTTGGTGAAATGTCAAAAAATTACAATTTTCTCTCGCTCCTGCCAGAACGAATTTTCAATTTCGACCCTGCAATTTACGATTATAATTCATCGCCGACCTTCTCCTTTCCGTAGACACATAGAACGAACTTCCACTCGACGTATTTATTTAGTTACCAGCGTTTAAAAATTCCATGTTTTTCGACTTTTCAGGTTAAATTTGAAAGATCCCAGAAAGCCATTTTTCTTGCGTCACTTACGTATAGTGACGTCACATATGAGCGCTCGGTTTTTGCAACTATTACCAATTTCAACTCCTTATATCTCGAGAACGGAAAAAGTTAATAATACGAAATTTTAAGTGTATAATGAGAATATCGAGTACTATATGAAAAAGTATAAAAACCATATAAAAAGAATATCATGGAACAAGCCCATTTTTCTTAGTGGTGAAATTTTTGAGTATTCTCAAAAAAAGTAATTTTATTAACGTTGGCCCTTTCCGTAATGCAAATCAACAACAAAAGAATGCAGTACATATATTTTTTTAACTATTTATGAATATTAGAACAATTTCAAGTGGATCAAGCCACACTAGGTATTAACTTAAATTTGTAAAAATGTGAAAATGGCGTAAACAGGCATTTATTTATTTATTTATTTATTTGCTCAAAATATCTACAGGCATGAATGAAATTAGTACAGTCATGTGCAGAATGACTTCCAAATTCCAAAAATATAAACATATACCACTTGAATCACAAAAAATCATAGAAACTTAATTGATACATAAAAAATGTCATTTTGGTAACATGAGAAACATTGATGAATCTCAAGTTTCAACTACTGTAATGTTGGATTACACAAAAGCCTTTTCACTATTTACACCACGAACTGCTATTGGTTAAACTTGCCTATTTAGGAATTCAGTCAGTAAATTCGTTCAGAAGTTATTTATCTAGAAGAACTCAACAAGAGAAATTATATTGCTCGGAAAAGCCACTGATGTCTCAGGATTGCTTTGTCGTTTCAAGGATGCCCCAGGGGCCAATATTGGGCCCCATACTATTTGCAATTTTTATGTTTGATCTACGTGAGGTACTCGCTAATATAAATACTAATTTAGATTCTATGTATAAATACTCATGGATTAAATGGATTAAAGCTCAATGTTCAGAAATCCGTTGGTATTTATTTCAAATCCAAGCGCTTAGTTTTTACTGAGGATTCTTGTAAGTTACATATAAATGGTACAGACTTATTATTTGTAGGGCACTCCAAGAGTCTGGGAATTATCTTTGATATACATTTAACTTTTGAAACTCATGTTACCAAACTACTGCAAAAATGTTATGCGAAGCTGCTACTAAGTTAAAGTTATCAGTGTCCCTTATAATATCTCAACTTGAGTATGGACGCGTCATTTATGAACTGCAAAAGTTGCAAAACTCGTGCTTACGTTTCTATGTAGTGATACCTAGACATGCATATCACTCATTTTTATAAAAAAAATTAATTGGCTTAATTTTCAATCCTAATGGCAGCTACATCTGGTATGTCTTGTGCACAACATATTAATAAGAAATAAGAAATTAATTTCCTGAGTTCCCTGCATAATCCTCGTCTACGTTTCGTAGACACTACCTTAAATATCCCAAGTCATGGCTACAAAAAATGCGAATCGTCTTTCACTTATTTAGCTGCCTTTTTATATAACGCAATTCCGGATCATATCAAAAGTCTGTCTTCACAAGAATTTAAAAAAAAATGCTAAACAAATATTTTTAAGTAATTAAAATTGGTCAAATTTGCACTTTCTTTTACATGCATATTTAAATAGCTTTTTACCTTTGTTTTGTATTCCTACTTCTTTTTTTATACACTCATGGACGAAATTATCGAATATTTTTTGTTATCACTATTACTTGAACATGGTTTCAAATCGTCGCTGTAAATTTATACAGACTGTCTATTTTACGAGGGCCACACCAAATATCTCGCTTAATATCTATTGTAGAAGAATAAAGTTTTAGAAACAGTTATCCCATTTTTTTGTGAGCTATATTTCAGTAAAAAGAAATTTGAAATCCATAGCCTACTTTATGAGATATATTAAAAAAACCTGAAAAATAGGAAAATCACAAACGGTTATAGCTTCCTTATTTGAGGAGATACGAAAAAAGTTAAAGGAATGAAAGTTGACGGCAAAGACAATAAGAATAATAACGTGTAACAAAAAAATCGAAAAATGCAGATGGCTTTGACATAGGTACGCTATTGTGCAAAAATGAAAAATACATATCTTAAAGTAGCCATGACGCCATTAATTCCGTTATTTTTTTCTCATTCCAACGATATAAAACATGTCACAGAACTTTTAACCGATAGTGTCAATATTTAATATTTTACGAATACCACAATTCATATAATTGAATCGTAACAATCAGCTGTGCCATAATTAGTGAAAAACAATGTATACAGTTATTAATAAATTTGACAGATTGTCACTGTTGTATGTTGTATGTTGCGTTGTCGAGTTCTAAGACAAATTTTATATCAGTAATTATGGTGTACACCAATAATAACAAATTCGATATGATTAGCATTTATTGTCAGTGCAATTTTGACGCTGAGATAGCAGTCACGGTTTACGGAGATAGATTTCCAGATGCTCCGCAGCCAAATCGAACTATGTTTAGGAAGTTAGTTCAAAATCTAAAAACGCACGGTTCATTTTCAAACAACGTAGTAAGGCGAGCGCATGTTGCGGATAATGTAAGAAAAGTGAATAGAGTAATGAATTATGTTAACCAAAATGAGGAAACCTCTTTGAGACAAATTCAGAGAAACTGTCGCATAAAAAAAGACAGTGCAAGAAAAATATTGAAAAAAAAACGGATTTCGATGCTACAAAATGAGGAAAGTTCAACATTTAAATGAGGGAGATAAGCCAAGGAGAGTAAGATTTTGTAGATGGTTATTAAATAAGAAAAGGAATGACGCACTGATATGTAGCAAAATTCTTTGGTCGGACGAATCAAATTTTTCTAATAATGCATTATAAGTGGACACGAGAAAATACACATTGGTGCAGAGAGACTGCTTTCCAAGAAAGATTTTCTACCAATGTTTGGTTGGGTCTTTTAGGGACTAAAGTAATTGGACCTTATTTTTATGATGGCAAATTAACCGCTCGTAGATACCTTAATTTCCTGCAAAACGAATTTCAAGATTTTCTTTATGAATTAACAGTGGCAGAAAGATTAAATTATTCATATTTTCAACAAGATGGGGCTCCACCTCACACTGCTGTAATATGTACAAATTATTTAAATCAAGTTATGCAATCTATGGCCAGCTCGATCACCAGATATTACTCCCTTGGATTTTTTCGTCTGGGGTTACATTAAAGACAAGGTATTTCAAACTGCCCCTGAAAATATTGAGGACATCAAAACCAGAATTCGAAACGCATGTGACTCAATTACTCCTGAAATGCTCCAAAATGTAATGCGTGACGTGTCTCGTAGAGCACGTTTATGTGTCAGAATGCATGGTGCACAATTTGAGCATTTGTAGTTAGAAAAATAAATACACACAATTTCTTTTCAATATAGTAGTAGGTAGTACTGTTATACATAGTTTTTCGTTTTTTTCTTTGGATGTTCGTTTTGTACTTGTATTTTTATTTATGAGATATTTATTGGTTTGTATTAAATTGCAATAAATAATTACGGAATTATAATTATTATAAAGTGAATTTTTACTATTATGGCACAGCTGATTGTTACGATTCAATTATATGAATTGTGGTATTCGTAAAATATTAAATATTGACACTATCGGTTAAAATTTCTGTGACATGTTTTATATCGTTGGAATGAGAAAAAAATAACGGAATTAATGGCGTCATGGCCTACTTTGAGATATGTATTTTTCATTTTTGCACAATAGCGTATGTCAAAGCCAACTGCATTTTTCGATTTTTTTGTTACACGTTATTATTCTTATTGTCTTTGCCGTCAACTTTCATTCCTTTAACTTTTTTCGTATCTCCTCAAATAAGGAAGCTATAACCGTTTGTGGTTTTCCTATTTTTCAGGTTTTTGTAATATATCTCATAAAGTAGGCTATGGATTTCAAATTTCTTTTTACTGAAATATAGCTCACAAAAAATGGGATAACTGTTTCTAAAACTTTATTCTTCTACAATAGATATTAAGCGAGATATTTGGTGTGGCCCTCGTAAAATAGACAGTCTGTATATGACTTCATCTAGTGGGTGAATATATTCAATTGTTTTTGTCAAATATTTTGACGTTTAATTCATTTTAGGGGCGTATGTTTTCTAACGCGCGTTTTGTCATTTGAAAATTCTTTACATAATTCAAGAATTATAGTGAATTGAGTTATTTGCAGTGAATTAAAGTAAGTGTTAGTGATTTTTATTTGTTCTTACCTCTATTTAAGAAAAAAATATGCCACCAGATAGACACTGCAGTGAAGCTGAAGCGGCACAAATTGTAACTCTATATGAGGAAGGATATAGACAAAAAGATATTGCACGACGTCTTAGGAGAAGTCAATCTACAGTATCGAATATTTTAAAAAGATATCAAGAGACTGAACATTTTGTTCGAAGACCCGGCCAAGGGCGCAAAAGGTGCACAACAGCAATTGATGACCGTTCTTTGATCCTTAATTCTACCTACACACAAATCGCACACTGACATCCACACGTCTCAAAAATGAGTTATTAAATGTAAGACAAGTGAATGTTAGTTCGAAAACGATTAGACGAAGATTAAGAGAGGTAAGTTTAAAGCCAAGACGGCCTGCCAAAGTTCCACGTCTTTTCCAAAATCACAAAACTCGTCGATTACAATTTGCCACAGCAGATATTCAGTGGAATATCGAGAATTACAAAAATGTTCTATTCACTGATGAGACTAGAATACAGTTATGGAAGCCAGATGGACGAAATCATGTTTATAGAAGAGTTGGGGAACGATACACTAGTTGTAATCTCGTACAAACTGTTAGTTTTGAAGGTGGCGACATAATGTTTTGGGGAGGTATTAGTTGGGAAGGATGCACCGAACTCGTGGAAGTCGTTGGATAAATGACTAGTGACTGGTATATCGAAAACATTCTACAAGATCATGTTTTGCCATATGTGGGCCACATTGGATACGATAGGTTCGTATGTATGCACGATAACGCTCGACCCCACGCAGCTGGCACAGTGACTAAGTAATTACCTTGATGCAGTCCAGATTCCACCGTATAGTCCAGACTTGAATCCCATAGAACATATGTGGGATCAGCTAAAACGTCGTATATGACAAAGAAATCCTGTTCCAAATACCCTAGAAGAACTTCGAATTGCAGCACAATATGAATGGAATGCAATTCCTCAAGAATACATTCAAAATCTAATTAGTAGTATGTCAAGAAGGATGCAAGCAGCCATTAGGGCTCGAGGTGGGAATACTCGTTATTAACCATGCTCTATTATTCTAATCAAAAGACTAATTTGCTTAACGTGGTAACATTGAAGTTGAAACTAATTATTCTTAATTTTTATAACATTTTGCATAAATTTTTTTTTGCATTTGCTGCTAATGAAAACTTAATATTCTTTACTTAAAATGTGTGAAATAAACTATTTCTTTCTTGTGCAATGTGCAAACCATTTAATTATTTGCTTTCATTTTTCTACATTATGAACTTACATTTTGCTTAGAAACAAATTTTAATTTTTTAATACAATTATTACGATATTTTGACTATATGAATAATAGTTAGTTTAGAGAATAAAAGAAGGATGTCTTGAACAACTAATAGCCAGTAGTACTAAAGATTTCTCTTATACTAGAGATCATGTTAAAAATGTACCAAAACAGTGGACTTCTACCAAATGTGGTTACGCTGAACATGAGCACAAGCTGGTATTCGCCGTGCGTGGGAAATCGTCGTATCTCAAATCGGCTCCTGGCCCGATCTGTATACGAATAGAGATAACTGTAGATTTCTTATATTGATATCACATGCCGATGAAATAATGCTGTATATTCTTCACTCTAGACTTCAGCACTACTTGTTATCTGATTCGAATGCTCATAACAAGGGCCAAGAACGATTCAAGGACTAAGCGGTTTCTAAGAGGCAGAATAACATTAATTTCAAGGTAAGTCCTCTTGAATATAAAGATTTGAGGGTTGACGTTTTTGTAAATAAATTAATTTAAAGCTCTTCGTTTTCCAATACTACCAGATGTAAATTGTCAGACTTACGATAAAAAATCGATACTTTAATTAGATTTTCATTTTTGCTTGAATAAGTAGCTGTTTCGTAAAGAAATTTATTTTCGAGTCTTTTAATCTCTGGCATAGCCAGAATGTAATTACCAAGAGACTGCAAAAATCAAAAATGAATATTTTCATAGACTTTCTTTTTTCGTAAACAAAGAATTTAAGTGTCACTGACATGAGCGAGTTTTCCATTTTGATAGCATGTTATTAATACCCAGGATGACTTACTTTTCCTTAAAGAAAATTAGACTTGTCGTTTATCGAAATAACATATTTCGCAACAAAATTATTTTGATGGTGGAAGATGTGATTTTTTTGTACCTATATGCTTTTATTTCTATAAAATATCAAGACAACTTTTTATTGCTTCTATAAGAAAGTCATACATGAAACATAAAATAAGATTATATTTTAGATATCGGATATATATTGAAAAATAATTGATTAAATATTAAAAATTCACATTTTATATACTTTATTTTAAAAGAAAATTCAGTTTACTTTATTTGCTAATGGCTGCTTGTAAATATAATCCTAATTCATCTATTTTCAAAATAATATTCTATAAAATAAAAATATTCTTCATCTGTACTTTAAATGATAAATTGATGAAAGACTTAAGATTTTTTCGTTCATCTAACTGATATAATGAGCCCTACCTTAGTCTTCGGGATCCTTTTTATTACATTTTCATCGCATCTCTTTATTTATGTGGAACTGAAGAACACTGAAATTTTGCACGTTCTACTTTGACTACCGATATAACGAGTACTTAGTTAAATTTCACACCGGGTGGATTATTGCGATGGCGGACATGGACGTCGGCCTGCTACGTCACGAAGAGCGCCGAGATGCCAGAGTATTGATTTTAATTTTGACTCCTCCATTATCCCCTCACTTGCAGCTAGCGATGCACTCGATTGGAAATTGTAAAACTATTTAACAAGAAATTATTTATCTATGTTAGTTTAAATCAAAAACGGATTTTTTAAACGAATTAAATTTTCACCAAAAGACAGAACCGGACTTGGCCCAACGCGACGGTTAATCTAGATTTTTTTCTGTAGCCAAAATGATACTTAAATCCACTTCAAATAATCTGTTCAAGTCCGTAGATGCCCAACCTATAGTAGATAAAACATTAATAATAATTAAAAACAAATTGCAACAAGATGGGAATTTGGCGAATAGAACTAAGTTAAGCATTGAAACTATAATGAAATTACTTACACTTTGCATTAAAACAACATACTTTCAATTAAATAATGACTTCTATCAACAAGACTTTGGGATGGCCATGAGTTCTTCATTATCTCCAATATTAAGTAACATTTTCATGGAAAATTTCGAGGAAAGTAATATTAATATTCTAGCTTATAAACAGATTGTATGGTGGAGATATGTAGATGACATTTTTGCTATATGGCCTTATAGTAAAGAATGTTTAAGTAATTTTTTGAATCAGATTAACGAAAAAGAACCTTCAATTAAATTTACTATAGAAATAGAGAATAATAATGAATTACCTTTCTTAGATATTTTAATTAAAAAATTAGATAACACATACCAAACCAGTGTGTATAGAAAACAAACACACACAAACAGATACTTAAATTTCAATTCAAATCAACATATTAGTGTTAAGAAAGGTGTTGTTAAGTGTTTGTACGACAGGGCCAAAATTATTTCTTCAAATGATGTAATATTAAGGAACGAAAAACAATTTATAAAAACTGTCTTATTAAATAATCAATATCCTGAGAGTTTTGTTGATAGTCAGTTATTGAACATTGGTAGTAGAGAGAATATACTATCACAACCTGAGGTATTTAGGTCAATGGCAGTAATTCCATATATACATGGTATATCGGATAAATTACGAAAAATTGGGAACAGGTTTTCCGTACGAACGGTTTTTCAAACGGGCTCCACGCTAAGATCGGTTTTATCAAGAACCAAACCTCCTAATATTGTTCAAAGTTGAAAAAATTGTATTTATAGTGTTCCGTGTGAGTGCGGAAAACATTACGTAGGTGAATCATCTAGACCTAAAGCTTGGTGAACATAGAAATTACGCTAGAAGGGGAGAATTTGAAAAATCCCAAATTTGTGAACACGCGTGGGATAATAATCATAGAATTAAATGGGACTCGGTGAAGATTTTGGAAAAAGAGAGCAACAGAACTAAAAGAAAACTTAAAGAATCCGCGATTATTTTATTAAACGAGGATAGATGCGTTTCTAATTATTAAATAGATTTTTGTACTAGTTGGTTGCCCATCCTTAGAGACGAAGTAAGTAAAAATAAGATAAATATAATTTAATGTCTCACGTGACTATGGAAATACATAAACAAAGAACTGTCCTGGTTGACGGCCAAAAAAGTTTTGAGAACGGAAGTAGATTCTCTTCCGAAACGTTAACTGCATATAGCTTTGATTTTCAGTTTTTAGTTTATAACATTGTTCTAATTTATATATTTTTAGTTGTGAGACGTTTTGAAACAGTCAAGTACTCAAGAACCAACCTCTGTCTGATCCGTTTGGCGCAGAGGTTTTTTCATTAAAATTTTTAAATATTTTTCAGTGGCAAAATACCCAATAAAAAGTAAGAAAATCTGAATATGCCACAAATAAACAATTACAGACAATATCTATGTACAAAATAATAAAATATGTTTAAAAAAAAGGTGTAGAGAGAATACAACTTTTGTGTTATAGCATTTATCGTACTTGCATAATAGGCAGCTAAGGGTAAAATATAATAATATAAACTCCTTCAAATGTAAGGTTTAGTTGGATGTTCCACAGGGTTCTGTTCTGGGTCTCCTATTATTCATGCTATGTATTAATGGACTCTCCAATTTAGTTGATGATGAAATGGCTTATGTATAGGGTGGAAAACTAAGAATATTCGCATAAGTTTAGGGAAAACATTTCTTTAAGTAAAGTGACCCTGAGAAATCGCTGGAAAATATTTTCGAGTTTCTAAAATGGTCGCTAGGAGGAGTAACAGCCGTGACCGAATAGATAATTAGGTTTCTCTGTATTTTGTTGTTTATCGTGGTCTTGTTTAAATTGACAATATTAATTGTTTCTTTGACAAATTTCCTCGTTCTTTAAAAGCAGTGGTTTCAAAATGTTTCAGAAAATATTTTCGCAACAGCTTCCGTTATCCGGGAATACTTTCAGATTTTTTTGCATTGGTAGTTTAGAAACTAGAGGGGGTGGGGAGGGGGGCGTTGAAAGCTAATGTCTCGCGACTAAAGAATTCAAATTATAAGGTCCTAAAACATTTTATACCACTTTTTAGGACACCCATCCAACAACACCCCATTGGATACGGTAAGTGTAAATATTTTGTTTGGTTCAGTTTTCTTTGTATGAGACGAAGGTTCAAAAATGTCTTTATTTATGTTTTTGGGTAATCAGTTTACGTTTGTATGCCAAATTTCATCTCAATAGTTATGAATATGAGAGAATAAGAGGGTTGTGACATACAGTCGAACATAACGAACTACGAAACCGCAATGAAATTGAAAGATATGCACCCTCCTAATCACAAGATTTTAAAAAAATGGAGAAACACGTGAACAATATCTATTTCTACAACATGCGGTATATACATATATACTACTCTCTATTATAGAAAATATTTTACAAAATATATACAGATACATCATTGTGGTCTGGGGTGGTCTCTACTCCAGTGTTTTAAATCAACTTAATGTTATTCAAAATTATATTTTGATATATATATTTCTTTAAAAGAAACAAGCTCTACCCAACCAGGATGTTTTACTTAAGTGATGTTTGTGATATTCGTACTTTATATGACAAAAATTACGTGCAAAACCAGTTCATAACTCGTAAGGTATCCAACAAGCATATTGCACTTCCCCTAGTCACAAAAGTGTTAGCCAAAGATTTGCAAATTATATCGCTCCATAATGTTACAACCTGTTACCTACTTCTATAAGAGTGATTAAAAATTTAAACAAACTTAAGATTACATGTAAAAAATATATGTCGGAGACGACCCCCTTGTAGCCGCCTTCCGACACTCTCGTAGACGCCTAATAGTCCAATAATTATAAAGATTTCATTAACGAAAAATGTTATCTTAGAGTTTCCTTCAGTAACAGTTAGTGGAGGGATTATATATCATTAAACCACAAAAATCAGTTCTGAGGGTGCCGCGCAATCCCCCCCAAAAAACACCCCTTCGGTGAAAAATGCCTTATTCTACTGACAACTCATAAACCGTTGAAGATATAAAAAAAATACTCATCGTAAAAAGAAAGCTGGACTAATTTCCGAAAAAAAGTCCCTCTTGTAATTTTCTTGTATATGCTATGATTTTCGAGAAAATCGGTATTAAAAAAAATTGCAAAATTTGTACTTTTAATGCGTACGAATTTTCGTTTATTTGACATTTTTTGCGCGCGGCCTATACAAAAAGTTGAATTGTTCGAAAACCAAACAAGCTAGGAAGAAAAATTAAAATGGGTTTTAAACTGGATATAAAATACTCTCTTGTGTTTCTATTTTTGATGGCTATTGACATCTATTAGTATATAAAAATAACAATACAATATAGTTACTTCTTGATTTTTTACACTTTTAGCTATTCACAGGCCCATAAAAAATAACTGCCTTTAATATAAGTTATAAATGCATTATCTTTTAGTTCAAGGTACTTTAATGTGGAAAAAGTTAGGAATAAAAATATTCACATTTACAAATTTACCAGCATGTTGAAGATTTTTTATTGTTTCCTAAAAATAAAAAAAACCCAAACTACTTGAAAATTTAGCGAAAAATTTTTTTTTCAGTTTATATGTCATGTAACTATTGTTTCTAATCATTTAATAGTTAAAAAATTGCATAAAAAAATATCATTAAAAAATTGAATATGCAGCCTTTTTTGGATTTTCTTTTGGCTAACTTCCACATACTGGTAAATTTGTAAATGTGAATATCTTTTTTCTTAACTTTTTCTGCATTGAAGTACTACCTTGATCTAAAAGATAATGCATTTATAACTTATATTACAGTCAGTTATTTTTTATGGGCCTATGAATAGTTAGATGCACAAAAAATCAAGAGATAACTATATTATATTGTTGTTTTTATAAACTAATAAATATCAATAGCCATCTAAAATGGCAACACAAGACAGTATTTTATATCCCCATTAAAACCTATTTTGATTTTTCTTCCTAGCTTGTTTCGTTTTCTAGCAATTCAATTTTTTCTATAGGCCGCGCGCAAAAAATTTCAAATAGACGAAAATTAAAAATACAAATTTTGCAATTTTTGTCAATATCGATTTTTCGAAAACCATGGCATATACAAGAAAATTACAAGAGGACTTTTTTTAGGCAATTGGTCAAGCTTTCTTTTTTAAAACGAGCATTTTTTTTATATCTTGCACGGTTAACGAGTTATCAGTAAAATAAGGCGTTTTTCACCAAAGGTGTGATTTTTTGGGGGGGTTGCGCGGAACCCCCAGAACTGATTTTTGTGGTTTTGTGATGTTTAATCCTCCCACTAACAGTTACTGAAGGAAAATCTCAGGTAGCATTTTTTGCGAGCCTCCGGTGTATTTTTTACTTTACCGACTGGAGTACAAGTACATAATTCACTGCCAAGTGTCAGCTGTCAGCGAACGTGAAGAATAAACATCTCCTCCATATATGGTCATGCGAAAGAGATGACGAGGACACCCCCCCCCCTGCGGTATGCAGAACACAAACCTCTTGAGGGTCCCGTGGGTTTTAGTCTAAGTATAGACATAGTACGAGATTTCGGGACTAGTGGTAGTGGACTGCTAGCTCCAGTATTTTGTGGTATTGTTTGTATTTTCAACAATAAGACATTCTTGTTTGACATTTAACTGTTTAGATAAATCATAACTCATGTTACTTTGTTATTCATGAGACTTATTTAAACGATTATATCGTGTTTACCATTGTGTGGCCTAAATCTAATAGATCCGCCCTAAAACGCCCCTCACCTCTGGCTTCTCCGACATATACAATAGATAATTACGATGAATTCATGTTAATTCTCAAATCATAGCTTTTATCCAATGTTCTGCAGTGTTTCTCTCTTTCATAAAAAAAAATATAAGCAAACCTCTACTTAAAGTGCTACAGTTCTTATCTATTTTTTAAAGAAAAATAAACAAACCTATACAGTACAATTATTAAGGTCATAATGCAATATGTATAATTCAATGTTTGCTTTTTGTTTTGTTGTGTGTTAGCTCATATACATCGTGAAATTTATTAAGTTAGCTATAGTTAAATTAGTGTTAGTATATGTACAATACAAGTAGTGTTAACTCGCTTAGGTACAAAGAAAAAAATAGATAAAACAACATACTTGTAATGTATTTTAATTTGCAAATTGTATTTAATATAATAAATAATAAATAAAAATAAAAATAAAATAAATATAAATAATGAAAATATGAAACCAATAATAAAATGAGCATTTATAGGCAAATATTTTTAAGTGAGTCCGACTCTGGCAAACGCTGAGAATTCATCTGATCTCGTTATATTATATTCTATTTGGGGTAATAGATACTGAAGTATATTATAGCATAAGTAATAAACATGTTAATAAAAACTTGGCGATATTTAATCAATAATAATATCACCCCTAATATTAAGTTGGTAGAGATAATACTAGTAAACTCAATAGATAACCTTTCATGAACATAAGATTAAAATAATTACTTCTAAATTACCTATAACAGTTAACACTGGGTAAGTAGTGTACTTACCTTTCGTGTCCCATTACTAATGATCTTTGCGTGAAATTAAGCACCCCAGTGGTTTTTCTATTATAATTTAAAATCACTGAACGGCTGATGGCGTCACTGGACAGAACTAAACATAACATTATCGATTATGCGCAAGCGGTATATCTAAGTCCTTTTGAACCCGTTTGCAATTAGTTTTAAAAAATCGTGAAAGTGAAGAATTTAGTAAAATATCGGTTAATTATAAGAACAATTATTATATTATTCGCAAATACAAAACGAAGAGTATATTGCATTCGATCGGCATATTTCTAAAACCCGTAATATCGCTCGTAGAGAAAAAAAAATTCATATCACTGTGATGGTGATCGAATTCTGAACAACTTTCAAAGTGTCCGTCCGTCTGTCTGTTTGACTGTCTGTCCGTCCATCCGTCCATCCGTCCGCCGTCACGTTTCTTGTAAGCGCAATAACTTAAAAACGAAAAGTCCGATTGCATTGAAATTTGGACACTAAGTTAGTGTTAGTTAGAGGAAGAACCTTATTGCACAAAATCGATCAACAAAAAAGTTATTAATTTCTTAAAATAGTACCTATAGTTCTAAGGTATAAGGTGAGCTTAAATTGTAAACTGAGTTTTTTTGTACAATCTGTCAGCATTCTTTTCACACTAGCGCATTCGCCAAATATCTAAATCGTTGGCAAACCAAAAGTGCACCATCCGAAAATTGTTTTATAAGTGTTATGTGTATAACATTAATTCATTGGTCATTTTTGTGTCATATGCGATGTTCTAAAAAAATAAATATATTTTTTTTAAGTTAAACGGTTTTCTTGTAAAGAAACATAATAATGATGCAGATAATGTACTAAAGGCTAAAAAAAATTAAGTAGCTACCAGGTACCAGTCATCACACAACCCTCCTCATCAATCTAGAGCATTGATCAGACTAAAATAAAATCGTGGGGCGAGTCAAATTTCTATTATCTACAGTCAACCGCTCATATAATTATAGGTATGCTTTGGATGCATCTTCTCAAGAGACAACTTATGCAAAATGTGTGTAAAAGTAAATCCGTCACTATCATCGTGCGACATCGCACAACGATCATTTACATGTTTAGGTTACGATACGCCCCACCATTTTATTTTAATCTGATCAATGCTCTAGATTCATGATGAGAGTGGTATGATGACTGGTAACTGGTATCTACCTAATTATTTTTTTGCTTATCTGCATCAGTATTATGTTTCTTTGCAATAAAACCGTTTAACTTAAAAAAAATTTTTTACTTGCTTTATTTTCTAGTATTTAGTTTTTTAGTATTTTTATTTTAGTTGCTTCTTTTAGTTAAAAATATTGGAGGACATGTTTGCAGGACGCCACTGGTGGATCTATAAAATAACTTTTCTAACTAAAATATGTAGTTTTATACAGGGTGTCCCGAAACTCCCGCCTTCCCCTTTATGTGCTAATTCTCCATGCAAAAATAGTAAGACAAGTTCCTATAAACATGTGTCCGGAAATGCTTCCTAAGGGAGCTACGGCCTTCTAAGGATGGCGCAAAGATAGGTGCTTTTACTAATTATCTCGGAAACAATTTGAGACAACTTTATGAAACTTGGTTAACTATTTTCAATCATTAAAAGTTATTGTTTTACAGTATTATCCAAAATTAATTTTATCCACGGGCGGAGTTGACATTTTAGAATTTTAATCCTTGATTTTGATTCCCTGGGTAATTCTGCATAAAAAAGGTCCTCTTTACAATTACCCATATGACAAGCCGTTTTCGAGTAAATTCGGTCTAAACGACATGTTGCGTATTCGTTTGCTAAATGCGCGTTATTTATTTTTCAAAGTAGGCGTATGCGATTCAGTAAAAAAAATGGCAGCGTATCTACACCTCACAGCAATATCTCGATATGATTATCTGTTATGGTATGATTTCCTAAAGGAACTACTTTCAAGTATTTGGTTATAGTGTTAAAAGAAACATTGTGCAAAAGTTTAATGAACATTTATGATTTAAAAAACAACCTGAATTAACATTATTATTATTACAAAATGTGCTCAAAATGCCTTCCTTCCTGCTCAATGCAGATCTCTGCATGGCGAACAATATTATTTGTGGCTCTTTGCGTCATTTCCCTGGTAATAGTGTCAAATGCCGCGATTATGTCGGCTCGCATGTCGTCCTCACTAATTGTCTCATTAAAATGAACCAAATTTTTTATATGGCCCCATACAAAATAATCCATCGGATTTAAATCCGGCGATCGAGGAGGCCAACTTATTATGAAACAAAGGACACCGACCCCTCGTTTCTCCGCCCCTGGATAAAATTAATTTTGGATAATACTATAAAATAATAACCTTTAGCGATCGAAAATAGTTAACCAAGTTTCATAAAGTTGTCCCAAATTATTTCCGGGATAATTAGTAAAAACACCTATTTTTGCGCCATCCTTAGAAGCTCCCTTAGGAAGCATTTCCTGACACATATTTATAGGAACTTTTTTTACTATTTTTGCATGAAGAATTAACACCTAAAGGAGAAGGCGGGAGTTTCGGGACACCCGATATACTATTAAAATATTCCAAAATTGTTAATTGTATCTAAAGTACTTTCTGAGATATTAAAAAATAACGATTAAAGAATAAATTCAACACCCCATAGCCAGGGCCGGATTTCTGACTAGGCCTCATAGGCCCGGACCTAGATGCTCAACTCTGCAGGGGGCGCCTTTGCCTTTTATCTTAGCGGTTAGTGTCCATTAACCCATAGCAAGCCCTCGGGGCTGGTGCGCAAAATTAACTTGGGCCTAGGGGCAATTTATATCAGAATTCTAAAGCCGGCACTGCCCGTAGCAAACAATTTAAGCCGTTGCGGAAACATGTTGTTATGAACTTTTCTTCATAATATGACTTAAAGAATCACACCTTGAGATATTTGCACGTCATGTTAGGTAACAAGGTTTAATCATACTTCGATATTATACAACTTTCAGCCATCTTATTTTGCGTTCATTTTTTACAACCATAACGCATCCTTTAGGCGCCATAGCTCTAAAATGTAATCACCTAACGTGAGCAGACCGACACCATTATCGGGGAAGTATATTAAAACCCATCCATCCTACTTGTCGTTCATATTTTGCAACCATAATGCGTCTTTTATGGTAGCGCTATACGTTGGGCCATATCTTGGCCGAAACAATTGCTGAAATAATTGCAGAAACATTTGTCTACAAATATGCCGTCCAAAAGTTAGTAGATATAGCAGTGCTAGAGAAGAATTCGAGAATTATGTAGGATGTCATCAACCGACTTTGAATTTCTCCTGTGCAATATGGGACCAAGTATTTCAAAGAGAGATATCGATTGTTGAAAATCTATACCAGCCAAAGTTCGTTTGGCTATTACTTTAAGGTTTCTAGCTACTGGTGACAGCTATAGAAGTCTCCATTAACTACTCAAAATCTCAAACCAATTATTTTTCGGGTTCCATATCGTAGATCTCCCTGACATAATTCTAAAATCTTAAAAATATTATCGTTGTTCCAAACTGCCATTTTAATGCAACACTAACGACAGGAAGAACATAGATACACATTCAGTAAGCGGTATTTATGCACTGACGTGCACAACATTGGCCCAAAATTCTTTTGATTTGTGTATTATTTACCGACACCGAGGCGATCACAGGTAAACTTGACCCATCCGCAGGCACTCAAGACAAACTTACCATCCACACGTTGGCTTTGGTAAAGGTTTGCTAAACTTGGCCCAACGTGTAGCGCCAGCATTAGGTGAAATATCTCTGGAACGCAACCACCTAGAACAGGCATCATTCAAATCGGAGAACTATTCTGTAACACATACTTAAATGTAAATTCAGCCGTCCTACTTATCATTGCAGAAATCGTATCTGCCTCTTAGACCATTAAGGTAATGCAATGCTATGCCATAAGCAAAGAAATTGTATCACAAGCTGCGATCTCTCATAATCAGGTACACGTACTACATATACATACAGTGTCGTCCATATGTCCGCACTCAGTGCTCTTTAAATTGTACAATAGTCCAGTCGGATTTCTTAATAGCATTAGCTTTAATGTGAATACGCACACAGTCCAACTGGAGGTCAACCCAATCATTTAGTCAAAAGTAGTCGGCAGACCCTCTTGATTATATTTAATCGTCCAACTATCGTACAACTGGCATAGTTCTACAACAGCATAAGACAGTACGCAGACAGTCAACTGTTTAGTCGTCCTTTGATAGCGTAAACAATAAAAATGGCAGCGGATTTGGCCCTTATTAATTAAATTTAACTCCCAACCCTTCAGCGGAATCATCTCAAAATATATAATCTAGTTCCAGATGAAATGATTGAAATTTGGTACAAGTATGTACTAAAACGACATTTAATACATACTTGTACCAAATTTCAAGTAAATATCTTAATTTTATTCTATTAAACCCTTTAATAATGAAGAGAGGTTGGTGGGTGAAAATGTTATTAAAAAAAGTCTTGGCTTCTAGTACATACACCAAAGTCCAAGTTACTGAACTCTTACCAGCTTGCTGTTACACATAGACAGACCGACCGACCAACAGACAGACAGAAAATATGAAATCTCGACGTTTTATGAGATTTTAAGCTTATTTCAATAAAAAAAAATTGAAAATTTTGTTTAATATCCAGATTTTTCTATTTATTCTATCAAGTTGTTTTTCCCTCTGTATATACAGGGTAAATTAGTTTTATGTCATTAAAAAAAACTGGTGGTAGGAAACGACAAGACAAACAAAAAAACCTTATATGACATGGGGTCTAAAGCTCACAGTTTTGGAGAAAAAAAAATAAACAAAAATTTCCAAAATACTTAATAACCTAGTTTGAGAACTGCTGGCATATTGGGGTAGGTTTTATTGCCTCGCGACTTGTCGCACCAGATACTCATACATTCCTGCAAATAAGTATGCCGACAAAGCAGTTAAAAGCGACCGACAGAGGACATCGTCATATTTTTTGCTTCTTCGTGGCCAATTATCCTATTAGGCGTGCTATCTCTCCCTTGTAATATTCTAAAGTAATAATTTCAGTTTTGTCCTTACTTGGTAAAGAACGCACGCATGACGCGACATACCCGTTCCTTGGTTTGGTCTGTTGCCTTTCTTTTTGAATTTTGTGCCACTTATGTTAAGATTTATTTTATTGACTTATCGTTCAAGTCGTTAGTACTTGCGGTTACGTAAGACACTACTTCTCGTTCGTGCTTTTTGTGTTACTTTTTGGATTTTGGACCAAATTTTTCTTTTTGTTTTCTTTATCGATAACGTTAATTCACAGTTTAGTGTGGTGTTTTAAGTCGCAGATTTTGGACATTATGGGAGATTACACTCATCCAGAGCTCGTGGATATGGACTTGGCACATGGAGAAAGTGGTGAAAATGCAGCTGGTGCGGAAGAGCTTTAGAACAATTGCAACGACGTATTTTAATGTGCATAGAAACCATAAAAAATGATCCTAATTTACCAAATGTGTTTAACGGAGTAAGTATGTTATTATTCCGACGTACTGATATGTGTATACGTGGAGATGGAGGTCATTTCGAACAATTTTTGTAAAAAATTGAAAAGAATTGTTCAGTTATTGGGTGTTACCTATTGGGCATTAAAGGTAAGATTATTATTATTACTATTCGTTGTCTTGTTTTTATCTGTTTATTATTGTTTACATTGATTTTCACAGAGACCAAAGACTTGGGAAAAATTATGCGCTCAATTCGTTAAAAAAATCAGATTTTTTCCTAACTTAAAATACACAACTATTTTCTGTTATCGTATCTCGGACGTCTAACTGTTCGTTTTCCAATTTTATAAAACAATAACTAATTTTTTAAGCTTTTAACACAACGTTACAAATGTTAGTAAATCACTTTTAAATTTTATAAATTCTTATAAACGACAATAAAAGCTACAATAGCTTTGTTCCAAATTAAAAACACATGTAAACAAATCCTGTTTAAATCCCTGCGGCCATGCTATGCTTGCGTTGTGCCGAAAGAGAAGGAATTATTTACATTTTCATAATTAGTGGTATAAAAAGTTCGATACAAATAATCCCATCAAAGTGCCGCACGTCGGGTATTGCAGTTTTTTATTATTTCTAATATTCGGAACTATAACATCCATTGACCCTGAAAAACAGTGGTTCTCAAATCTTTCCTACCATAACATTAAAAATGTAAACCCAGGTCAGTTTTTTTCAAAGTGCCCCTAGAGAAAAAGGTCATATAGGTTTTCTGTTTGTCTAGTCGGTCCCTATTACCAGTTTTTTTTAATGACATGAAACGAATTACACCCTGTATAACAAAGCACAAAGAACTTGTTTTCGTATTTTTCATGAAAAAGAAACCACCCTCTTTTTACATTTCTGGCTACTGGGCACATGGGGAATCTTGTCAAATACCTCGATCCAATGATTCCCCACATATCCAGTATCCCGAAATGTAAAAAGGGGGTGGTTTTAGGGATTTGTGGGTGGTTAGTGGGGGTTAAGGGACACATACATATTGCTATCATGTTGAGAACCCTTGCAACCGAATAAAAACAAATTTTTATCAACTCTGAAATTTTTGTGGAGATAATAGTGTAAGGTGAGGGAGTACTTTCAACCTCGGGGATTGATAATATGTTGGATGGTTAAATATACCCGAAAAACTCGAGCCGACAAGCCCTCACATGCCTAGAATGGAAAAAACGCGAAAAATATCGTATTCGTATTCAGAACCCTGGAAAACGGGAGAGTACCCAGGTCTCGTGTTGGTTACATCACTTTTCAAGTAGTTCCCTTGTTTGCAACTTTTTCATGAACTGTAATTTCTTCAGGTTTTCTTACACATTTTTTTAGTGTTTACTTTAAAAAAACTTTCTGATGCGTACAATTTTGCATTAAAAACATTAAAAATTTTAAAAACTTTAATAGATCAGTTTCAACTTTTCTTAAAAACCAATCGGTAAGTACCTATAGTTATCAAAAAATGCCTCAACAGAATTTACTTCTACAAGACATAACAAAACATTACATTTTCAAAATTAATTTTTTCAGTAATTAATGCTAAATGGAGACTCAAAATCCCTTTAAAACCAATGGCAATTTTAAATTAAAATTCTGCCTGTTTCAGGATTTTTCCTAAGTTAATAATTACCCTTAAAATGAATTTATTCCATACATACGGACCGCACTGTACGTACCTTACATCACGAGAAATTTCCTAAGTGACATCTGTTGACTAATGTCTAGTACTAATACAGGTTGAACGATTAATTTTGTTAGTGAATTAAGATATCTGTAATGACACGATTTATTTACAAGCCGTCATTGTTAAAATCTAGCATCTACCCCGCCAGTGCTGCGCCACAGAGGCACAGAATAATAATAAATCCTGTGGCAATACAATCGTTCTCCTGATCTTATTCTTCTCATATTGTTAAAATCCAAGATTATATAAAGAAAGAGGTTGTCTGGTCCCATCACTGAACTCTATCTAGGTATAGCGAAGACTAAAGAATTATAGAGTTGCAAAGTCTGCAAAGATTACAGAACTAACAAAATAAGACAGCCGGTGAAATAACTTTTAATATTTTAGTAATCACGTTGGATGAGTTATGGCCGGTTTATCGATGCGAGGATGTAAAAATTGTCCTATGATTAAATCACAGAGTTTAATAATATAATAAGGTAGTACCTAGTAGTCCACGCGTCGTTAGCAAGAGTAAGGTTATCGACGTGTGAACTACACTCAATAGGGGAAAGGTAAAGTGAACCTGCTGTATTATTAAACTGTGATTTAACCATAGGATAACTCTTATTAATAAAACGACGGAACTCAGCTGATTATCAGAGCTCAAGATTACTATAATTCGTATCTATTTAATTAGCAAAGAACACAGATAAAGAAATAAACATAGATATTGGAAACAACAAGGAATGTGTGAAGCCAAAGTCTTATTTGTTGTGTTTATTATTTTGTTTACGTTTTTACGGCTTATGATTGGGCAATTTGAACCACCCGGTCAACGTACTTGATGACAGTTGACATATCAACAAAAGCAATCTGTTCTGTGGTTTGTTTTTAAGTTTATGTTTTTGTCTGATGTGCTTTATAAAGTGTTTAACCATTGTCTATTGATATATATACTATTATAACAATGCCTAAAAAGTGCTTTGTGTGAAATGCGTATCAAATGAAAGAAAATATGCCATCATTTTATAAGAAAGTCAACAGACGCATAGGCGTAGAAGGCGGATCAGGTACCCATGTTTATTTTAAGTTCATAAAATTATTATTTAAATCAAAACATGTAAGTATTTTCATCTAACTCATTTTTATATTTTAATATCTTAGATGACTCAGAAATATTTATGTAATATACCTAGTCTAATATAACTGTTTCATAATTACGAAAGCATCAAAAACTAATAAGAATCCTTAGCTCATAATTAATCCTCTTCAAACGATACGCCTCTGTAAGCGGACTAATGTAAACATAACCCCTCCTTGCCGCTTCTATCACTTTATTGTTTACTATGGCTTCAAACACAGTATATACCATTTCTACATTATTCTTTATCCACGTCTTTTATTAATCTGTGGCAAAGAATTATTCATTGACAGAATAATTTTGAAACTTTCTTTTTATAACTTGCTCTTGGCAGAATTCTCGAACGCAGTACTTCTGTTCGATTTGTGATCAGTGGTGATTCGCTTAATACAGCTTAATACTCTGATAATAGATAATTACACTTGACATGTTACAATTCATTAAAAAGAACGATATAGTGGAATGTAAAAAATGTAATTCTAGGTGAGATTTGGCTTATTCCCTTTCATTAAATTAAAATATATTAAAATTTTTTAGGGAAATCAATGAGATGTGATGTTTTTAGGTTGGCAATTCTATCATTTCGGTCTCAAGGTCTCATCATGTCTCATAAGTGGCAACACTGCGTCAGACCGTGAATGTGAGTTTTCATGTCGGACTTGTTTTATATTAAATAAACTATATTTAATAATATAAAAACCGAAACTATATATTTATGTGAGTTATTAGAATATTTTTCCTTGAAGTATTAAACTCGTACGGCTAAATTGATATGAGCAGTTATTTGTAGTGTAATATTGACATACCGAAGCGTCTGTCATAAAGGCGCTTTATTTAAAATTTACATAAAATTATATTTATGTAAATAGGTAAGCTGTAGATATTTTAAAGTATTGAGTAATTATTAATTGAAGTATTTGCAGATCATTTTTTGATTTACTGAGTACAGGATACATGCTAATGAAATTCTTATTTCATTTGAATGGGTTCTAAGAGATTGAATCTGATGTTGGTCTTTGCTTAACTATCACAAAATGTATAACAATGTAAGTACAATAATTTTTTAAACTATTTCAATATGTAGGTTTAAGATGGAAAAAGTCTTGATAGTATTAAAGTCCGTATAAATGTTTATTCTTGACGAAGACTATATTACCTTAAAAAGGAAGAAATCATAGAAAAATGTCATTTTCTATAAAACCTGGCTAGTCAAATTCGCCTTTAATTTATGCATAAACTCTGCAAATTCATTGGTATTAAATCTGTTATTTTTTATATGTTATAGTCGACACACTATCCTACTACTGGATACCAGAGTGCTTACCCGCAGTATCAACAGAGTTATGGCGGTAATTATGGTTACCAAGATTATGGAACCCAGTATACCGAACAGGTGAGCTGTTTGAACAGTTATGTTGATTGAACTTCTATTTTCCATAAATAAATATATAGAAAACAATAATTGTTTCATAAATCAAGGTTGGAGGTGTTTAAAATGAATTAGTGTTTGCTTGCTTCAAGCGTTTCATCCCTCAATCTGTTAATAGTTTTTTCTCTACTCATGAGAACTAAGGTGTTTGACAAAACTAGGCTATCTTTTCTAGGATTAAAATTGTTTAACATCAGAATGCAGGATTGATTTGTTGCAAATGACAATAAATATTTTAAATACCTTTAAAGACATTTTTTCCTATGGATTATATCAAGTAATTCAATACTTATTACTAGCAAGAAGAATAGTTGTGATTAATTTGTAATGCTGTAGTGTGTATTTTAAATTATCTTTCTCTAAACTAGTATGTGCATGTCCAAATTGAGGGGACAATATATGATAAACAAGGTAATTTTATATTAAATATAAAAAAGAGTGAAAGGTATTCGTTTGTCTAATACTAATGTAATATTTTTCTGATTGTATAATAGCAGAGAATTAAAAAATATTTGTTATTTCTTACCTGTTAAGATTCTGTGTGCTATTTATACTATACTATGTTCGCCCAAGAGATTCAGCTAAGCCACACCCCATTTTGCTTAGACCATTGAGGGCAACAACCAGCTTCACACGCTACAAATTTATAGAAGCGGCAAAATTAAAAAATTATTGAATGGTATAATAGATTGTATATTATTACAAGTTATATTATTACAAGTTAGAACCAGCGAGGAGCAGTTGTTATTCAACAAATACGCTTTTGGCTCCTGAAGTGCATGCGTTTCCTGATTTAGCAAGAATGCATTTTTAACCTAAAAAAGAAAAAGTGGTTCTGACATTTAATCAATATTATAAATCGTTTTTATTGCGTACCTTGATATACACAAATATGCACCATAATATTGAAAAACACTATTATATTAGATGAATAGGAATAAGAGCAAATAACAACAGTTATTTCTAAAAACCATGCATCAGATCTGAGGCTGTTGTATGGAGAACAAATACCTCATATATTAGCGTTTTCGACATAGTTGGTTGTAATATGGGTTTTAAAAATTCAACTAATAGAAATATATTCCCCACATTTGTGGGGAGTGGCTTAGCTGAATCTCTTGGGCTAACGAAGTATAGTGAAGTAAAATTGAAGATAAAATTTACAAGTTTTCATGGGACCTGTATCTCTATAAGTACTCTATATCAGCTTGATAACAACTAAATATCTTTTGTTTCTCAAACACGACTGGTTTGATTTTTCGTTGATATCATGAATTCACAGGTTCCCGCCCTGGAACTCAATTCTGGGACACCCTGTATACCGGGTGGCATAAAAGTATGGGAACAGCAAAAATATGAATCCTAGAAAAAAATTTTAAATACAAAAGTTGTAGGAAATTTCCCTGGCTATCTGACGATGACCTTTACCGTGACCTTAAAGGTCATTTGAAGGTCAAATCGGTTTTTCAATGCAACCCCCTACTTTTAACCCCGAAAATGAAACGAGCGGATAATTACCTTCGGCACTTACAAAATTGACCTGTAAAGGTCATATTTACACAATAACTTTGTAAGTGCCGAAGGTCCTCTCCGAACGTAAAATTTTCCATAAACATTCGTTTTGGGGGTTAAAAGTAGGGGGCTCCAATTGAAAAATTGACTTGATCTTCAAATGACCTTTAAGGTCACGGTAAAGGTCAGCGTCCGATAGCCAAGAAAATTTCCTACAACTTTTGTATTTAAAGTTTTTCCCTTTGATTCGTATTTATCAATTTACCCTGCTGTTCCCGTACTTGTCCGATTACAGCACATGTTCAAATTGTTCGCCATTGACAGTTTGATAGTGAGCTAGACGGATGTAAAAATTATCAATTGTACTTCTTATCATTTTTGATGTAAACTCAGCGCACACATCTATTATTCGCTGTTGCAAAATTGAAGTTGAAGAGTAACGTAAAGATGACGTTTAGAGGTCATATCGGAACGTAAAGTTTTTTGCTAGTTTCATTTCCGAGGTTAAAAGTAGGGGGTTCCATTTGAAAAAATCGACTTGACCTTCAAATGACCTTGAAGGACAATGTTAAATCCAAGGTCATCGTCAGACAGCCAGGGAAATTTCCTACAACTTTTGTATCTGAAGTTTTTTCTAGGATTCGTATTTTCCATATTATCCTGCTGTTTCCATACATTTATGCCATTCGGTATTTAAGGTTTTAAATGGAAATATATAATTTTTTTTGTGGCTTTTTAAATTTCATTTTACTTAACCATTATTTGTTAGGGAGTTGCTACGTGGACGCCGCGGCGGACATATATAATTTCTTAGCTGTCCGCCGCGCATGCGCATTCGCTTTTACACGACTTATTGAACCGCCGCACAGAGAAATTGGAATGTTTTATGCAATTTTCTGAAAAATAAATAAATTGTCTGCGACGCTAATGCTGCCTGCGGCCCTGATAATTTATTAACAATTATTTAGCAAAATAAAAATCAACCTAACTAACCCAACTACCATCACATGAATGAGATAAATTATTATATGAAAAAAAAGAACATTTCTGTCGTCAAATCCAACCAGAATTTGTGAAAAAGGATATTAATCGTTACAAAATATTTAAAAAAAAAGTCCAGTGGGCAGTATTTGAACCCGGGACCTGTCGCTCCACAACGCGACAACGTTACGCATAGGCCAGTGATCCACGTGGAAAACACCGCTATAGCATGGATTAAATACTATCTAACCAAACAAATTGCCGCGGCGGACAGCTAAGAAATGATAGATGTCCGCCGCGGCGTCCTCGTAGACAGTCCCTATTTGTTATACTCTTCGCAAATACAAAACGAAGAGTATGTTGCATTCGATCGGCACATTTCTAAAACTGGTAATATTACTCGCAGCAACTATTAAACTAACTCTCTTGTGCCCTAAATGCTTCTTTTTCTAGAAATTTGCAAAAAGCGCATTGTCCCTTTTTCACCCCTCCATAAAAGAAATTGATTCGTTTGCATAATTGTTTTGAGAAACTGGTTGAGAACAACAGATTTTGCAAATTTCTCTTTAAGAATTTTTGGAAGCTTAACCAGTCTAGATATACTTCTATTTCAAATTAAAAATTCACCATGTACTGTAATTAGAAAAATGTGTTGTTTGCATGTAAATTTTGTAAAATAAAATAAGTATTTTCCATTAGAATCGGACCACTCTCCAGCCTGCCCCACCAGGAGAAGCTTTTCCTTCGGATAGCTGGAGCGTAGCCAGTGTAGCCACAAGCTATGGATCCTCCCAGAAGGATGGTGAGTAATAGTTAACGAGCGATTATAAAAAATTACACAAAAGATATTTATAGGGGAACATTTTAATACGACCCTTAAAAAGGGAGTGTCGAATTAATTTTTGGTTTTAATTTCAGGATGAACTTTGTACTGGTCATTTAATTGAATAGTATAGAAAATACTTCCAAAAGGCTAACGACCAAAGGTCTTCCTGCCTATTTACACGATAATGTTTATGATATAAAGTTTTTTTTTTTGTATTTAACTGGAATAGGTGCAAATATAGTTAGGTAAATTAAGAGAAGGTAGTTGATAAAGGAAATGTAAAAATGAAAGTATTAGAAAAACAAGATTGTTCGTTATTTAAATTGTGAAAAAGTTTATTAACCCACTTTCAGCACCTGATCAGGTGTTGAATTTTTTCCGACTGTTATACAGTTATTAAAATCTATGGTGTTTAAAACATAACTCAACATTTTAATGGTGAACTAACACTTGTTCTAAACTACAGGTGTAAAAATCTATAACAGCAGCACTATGAATAAAACTCTTTGACCAAATGCATATGGGGTGCCCCAGGGCTATGCGTCATTATTTCTGGGGGAGGGTGCCAAAGATGTACCAGTACATTATATAAAATTATCTTTTAAGATGTTTCATATTCTTCAAAAGCAATACTAAAAAACCTAACCTTACAAAAATTAGGAACAACATTTTCAATAACAGCTTAGTAACGTCTGTGAAATGTCACAATAGGACCATCTCAGTAATTTTTATCCTTTAAAACATACCCATAACTTCTTATTCGTGCCATCAGGGCAGATGTTTTATGATTCATGCATTATTCGGGTTGCAGTTTTGTACATGGGGTACAAAATGTTCCCCATTGGTATGACAAAGGTTAATTAACTATTGTTAGAGAAAATTTGGATTAATAAATTTTTCTATGTAACATTTAGGCCTATTTTAGTTGACTGATTTGACTCGAACAGTCAACCGAAAATTTTAAAGCGCTTTCATTTTGAAGAAAATTCGCTATTTTAGTTGTCACAATGTGTACCTAGGTGTCCGACTTACTACTTTGTTTTTATACTGTACTGCTGCCCCAGAAACACCCTGTATAAATCACCAGCACATAATTTTTAGGGCTCATATTCACTAATAAATGGTAACAAAAAATGTATGGAATGTACTGGTATTGTTTTAACCTCATTTACACACTCTTGAATTATTGACAAGAACTGGGATAGCCTCTATTAAAGCATTGCTTTTTGAAAAATAAGGAAGGTGTTAGCTAAAATAATATCCCCAAAGAGACTAAGAATATTGCGACGCGATGTAATGAATCGTTTGACTATTAAGATAATTTAAAAAAAACTGTTTCATTATTTTGCTGTGAAATATGTTCTCTGCAAAAAAAAACAGCCTTATATGGCATTATATTAAATGGTAGGTTTTATACTACATGGTTAAAAATAACAGCCCTATAACACATAACTTATATTTTTATAACATAAAAAATTACATTTTTCACTATGTTTGGGAGCACTGACTCGCTGTTTGAAATTATATCTATTAACTCTCCAGACATAATCTTGCACTCCCAGCATGTAAGGAGTTTTTGGCATGACGAAACAAGTCCTACTGCTAGATCATACTAACAGTATCCCAATTGTTGACGAAATTCTTCCAGTGTTTCAATAATTTGTATAGACTAAACATGATATGCCAAACCCGATCGGACCTCTAGAACCAGAGATATTCACCTTTTTACCTAAAAAGACGCTGTTCAAAAAACTAAATTGTTTATTAAAAAAACTCGGTAGGCTTTGGAAATCCAAACCTACTCCTGGTGATCCCCCAGAAGGTATGAAATCATAATTTTGCTCTTACAAAACTATGCATATCAATGTCCTTTTTTTATATCACTATAGGGGTTCATTGGAAGTATACTGTCATGAATATTAATGTTTAGAATAGACACAGTATTATGTGATTAATATATCTCCTAGATATTGACAAGACAACCGGGGTTGCCTGCTTCGTAATTGGAAATTTAGTACAATTCTAGTGAGTTAGTTAGTATACCGGGTGAGTCACGAATTGCGCTCGCCCCGATATTTCCTAAAATATTTGGAATAGAAAATTGAAATTTGGAGGCCTTATTACACGACTAAAATGCCATCTTTTCAATAAAAAATCAAGTTTGGTGCACATCCGGTTTGACCGGAAATGCCCACAACTTTCGATTGTTAAATGGAACACCCTATATATTTTTACATTTTTGGAATCTAGAGGAAATTTTGAATACAATACATCCATTTTGGTCACTTTTTGATAAACATTAAAAATTTTATTAAAAAATCTATTTCTGATTCCAGAGTGCTGTGGTGCCCAAAATATATTTTAGTTTGTGTGCTACGTTACTATAAAAATAAAAAGAGCAATATGATTGCATTACTTAATTCTCTAGAGACGTTTAAAATTTTTAAATGTGATTTTTACCCACTAACTCGGTTTTTTTAAATGGGAATTTAATCATTCACCAACATTTTTAAATACCTCATTTTCATACGAATCTAATGGTACCAAAATTTTGAAAATCCGCTCAAATAATTGAGAATTCAGCCAAAATACAATGCAACCAAGCTTTTAGAAACATGCGGCTAATAGATAATAGATTAGTGGGCTTTGGAAACTAAAAATGGCACATTTCTGTGTAAATCTGGTAACCTAATAACATTGGAAAAATCATAGTAGCCATTGAATGTAATAAAACAATATCAGCTGTCAGACAGACTCGTGTAGTTATAGGCAATCTTGAGCTATCAAACATTTAATAATTGTGAGCGCAAAGAACGTTACAATTAAGTTTAGCATAGGTATGTGGAGGTAAACACAATTACATCCACAAGGACATTTGCAATAGAATGCAACATCAGTTCGTTTTTCAGAGTTTTATTTAAATGAACATAAATATTGGGCCTATAAATAAATAAAAATCAATTCCGTTTGAACAATTAAACTTAAACTAGGTAACAGTAGGTATCTTTAAAATAATTAATATAATTAAACCATAAATTGACATTTATAGATATTGTTCAAAATGTCCACCATTTTTTTCTCTATACAATTCGGCTCTGCGTACAGTTGCTTGAATGGCTCTACGCAATTCAGTCGGCGTTATTTCATTAAGAGCCCGTACAACTTTATTTTGCAGCTCTTCACGGGTATTTGAAGAAGTTTATAAACTTTATTTTTGAGAATGCCCCATACATAATAGTCGAGGGGTGTTAAGTCAGGTGACCTAGGAGGCCACCTGATATGACCTTGAACCGAAGACTGACTAATGTGCATTCCATTGACAATTCCCTTGTTGATGTTGTTGGGTGTACCATCACAAATCCTAATACATCAATTTCTGTGTCCTCACTTACAATAAATGTTTGATGGTCATCTTGTTGATTGGGTTCGTTTCTTAATTCTTGTTCCACTCTGGCCAACAAGTGTCTGCTTGGATGACGTCTGTTGGGATATCGTTGCTGATATAGTTCTGCAGCTGCAGTTGAATTTTTTAGACGCTCTCCATATATCAGTAACATATCGACCTTTTCATTTCTACTAAAATTATTCATTTTCTTTAATTTTTACTCAAAGAGATTTCCGCAACGCTTTATTTTGTATCTGTCTGACAGCTGATATTGTTTTATTACATTCAATGGCTACTATGATTTTTCCAATGTTATTAGGTTACCAGATTTACACAGAAATGTGCCATTTTAAATTCCAAAGCCCACTAATCTATTATCTATTAGCCGCATGTTTCTAAAAGCTTGGTTGCATTGTATTTTGGCTGAAATCTCAAATATTTCTGAGCGGATTTTCAAAATTATGGTATCATTAGATTCGTATGAAAATGAGGTATTTAAAAATGTTGGTGAACGATTAAATTCCCATTTAAAAAAACCGAGTTAGTGGGTAGAAATCACATTTAAAAATTTTAAACGTCTCTAGAGAATTAAGTAATGCAATCATATTGCTCTTTTTATTTTTATAGTAACGTAGCACATAAACCAAAATATATTTTGGGCACCACAGCACTCTGGATTCGGAAATAGATTTTTTAATAAAATTTTTAATGTTTATCAAAAAGTGACCAAAATGGATGTATTGTATTCAAAATTTCCTCTAGATTCCAAAAATGTAAAAATATTCCATTTAAAAATCGAAAGTTGTGGGCATTTCCGGTCAACCCGGATGTGCACCAAACTTGATTTTTTATTGAAAAGATGGCATTTTAGTCGTGTAATAAGGCCTCCAAATTTCAAGTTTCTATTCCAAATATTTTAGAAAATATCGGGGCGAGCGCAATTCGTGACTCACCCGGTATATTCTGTAATGTTTACTTTATTTTGTGTTAATCTACTTACAACCTATAAGGTGCACATTCGAAATATTGCAGTAACAACACAGTGGCAAAATTACTACCCCACCTTGCATTAAAATGTACCCATAACCTCAAATTTTTGGCTTTTGTGATTTAAGGAAAATTTTATTATGCCTATTTTTGAGTATGGCGTCAGATACACCTAAAAATTCTAATAAAAGCAATATGTAATATCAATATAGTTTCTAAAGAGAAATGGATAGTTATAGACCAGATTTCTAAACAAGAAAACTTTGTAAAAATATCTTGCAACTCGGTTCCATGTCCAGATGTATCGACTTGAAATTTTCGAAATTTAACAATTCAAAATGATGACCTCAATATGACGGATAAGTTTTGTAATTCATGTTCTGATTCGTCTGAAAATTGGTATCTGGGGATTTACAAAGTCACAGTATAAATATTTAGTCGAAATTCGAAAAATAAAAAAGACAGCTTCAAGATGACGAATAAAAGAAAAAATTAAAAAGCACTCTTAAAAACCAACCGAAACTGTTAGAGAAATGCACCAAAAAGAGGAAAATAATGTTAATAACAATAATTATGATATGTTACCTAATAAACGTAAAAGCATGGGTCACTCGCAATACTTAGAAAAACAGAAAATTTTTATGTTTATCAATGTAATTATTATTATTATTATTATTAACATTATTTTCTTCTTTTTAGTTCATTTTTTATAGCTGGCTTTTAATAGCTTGTTCTTTAATTTTTTTCAATTATATATTTGTTATGAACTAAAAATGTTGATATAACTTATGTATTGTTTTTTAAGTATACCGCACCAATCTCGAGAAACGGTAAACTTAGAAAAATCGAAAATTTGAGGTTATGTGTAACACATATACATGCTCCCCATGTCAAACTACTCGATGGCAGTTTGTTTTTCTCTTTTTTTAACAATAAGGATAAAATCGATAATCTCAATACTTTATTTTAATTTAAATAATCAGTCATACTAGTAGGAAATATATTTTCTGAGTGATAGAATTATTTTCGTAAGCTCAGAAATAGTCTACAATTTTTTTTACATCGTGCTAGTTCCAAAAATAGACTGGTATATAATTGAAGAGGTTAATGAAGTTAATGACGATGCTGTGTTTTGTGGTCATTACAAAAATTCATTGATCCATGAACCTTTACATATTTAATTTATATGCAATTTTTAAAAGTACATTTTCAATTTTTTCTGATACCTCTGCTACTTTCACACATAGGAGGTACCATCTGTTATAGTAAAAAATGGTGATTTTTAATTTTAGGTTACAATACTTTAATGTCGCTAACTATTTGGAAAACAAAACAGCGTAAGGAGTATAAAAAATAAAAATTAGGTAGAATTCGTTAAAGCAACGAACTCATTTTGAAATACAATGTTTTACCATTGCAGGGAAAGATAATAAATTACATGTGTATTGTTGTTAGAATGTTTGTGATGTTAAGGTACAAGCGGTGCCCTATTAAAAAATTTTTTTGTGCATTGTATTTTCTTTCGTGATTTTTTTCAATTTTAGGTTCACCTTAAATATATTTCGGTCTATACATATTGGAATACGTTACAATTCCAAACAATTATGATATTTCTGTTCCATGACACAATAGTAGTGTGCTGCAAAATTAACCACACGCTAAGAACGAGAATATCTGTGCTTATAGATATTCTCATTCTCTGTCACCAATTTCACCGTCCCTGTTAATTGCAGTTGCCAAGCCGATGTGGAAACATACCCGAGTAACGAGCTACAGCGAACGAAATACGGAACCAACATAGAAATTTATATATGCACATATTACATTAAGTACTCATGTAATTATTACTTGTATTAACTTATTCTTGTATAGGCAGAATATAAATGCACATTTTTAATATGATTTTTTCGTAGGAGGATCATACACCAATAATATCTATTGGAGTGGTAAAAGTGGGTTGCACCAAAAACAAGGGCAGTTAAAACCATTATAAAGTTACATGACATTTTTTTCATTCCCCTCTGCCATATTCACTAATGATATCTTTATTGTAGCTGTGGCGCACGAAATGCAACAACAAAAAGCGCAGTTAGCTAAGCAACGTGAGGATTATGTAAGGAAAGTGTCGGTGTTGCGTCACGAATTGGAGCAGCTCCGCATGCAAAAACAGGAGCTCGTTGGAGATGGCACCACAGATCGCGACTTGGGAAATATTTTGAGAGAAAATGATAAGTTGCAGGTAATAATATAATTAGACCAAGCGCTAGAGACAAAAAAAGATCAAAATGAGTCGAATTGAGATGTGCTGGTTTTTTTTTAATTGCTATATTTTATACCGAATAAGTACCTAGATTGGCTAATACCTATGGATTTTTTTTTTTAAGTCTGTGCTGAGGTGTTATCAAGTTATGTTTATTACTAGTGTCTTGTTGTTGTATCTCTTCATAAGGTATATTTATTTATGTTTTGCTTGATGTACATAATGTTCTGATACACTTTAATGGAAAACAGATACATTATCCTTAGCAATATAAATAGACTGTCATCCATGGCACTGACTATATTTCTTATTGCAGACTTCTGAATGATAAATACTCTTTGTAAATGGGTATGTGCTGCATTCCCCATGACAGTATACCATAAAGTAGTTGCGAGTGAAACAAAAGAGAAATAAGTAGTGACTACAGCATGTTAATTAACTGTTTTTTTAAATTTTCTTAATAGCAAATACATTTTTAGACAGTTTCCCACATAGTGTGTTAATGTGTTCTACTCATGTTAATGTGATGTCAATATGTACCCCCAAAAACTTGACATTGGTTTCACGATTCTCTTCTAGCTTAACGGCAGACTTGGTCTGGAATGTTAAGTTTACTGCATTGCTTGCATTTAGCACTAAACGATTGTGTGCAAACCAAGCTTTAGTATTTTGCAGAATGTTGTATAGTATGACTTGACTTTCACTTTTCTTGTATAGACTTGTAATAAAAGTGATATCGTCTGCATTCATAACAGCTGTAGTGTTAAAATTATTTATGCTTTGTAGCAGATCATTAATGTGGCCAAGAAAAAGTATGGGTCCTAGAACCGAGCCTTGAGGAACTCATATTTTAATTTGCAGCAGTTCGCTTCTTTGTCTACCCCAACCCAAATGTGTAAGCTACTGATCATTTTGTTTAAAATATTTTTTTCTATCTCGAAAAAAGAAAATTATCGTGAAGTAACCTGTTCTTTTCAAGACTTTTTGACTAAAGAATTGAGCAGGGGAGAATTTCATTCTCCAATCTAGGTACATAAAATATAGCGATTAAAAGAAACAGCAACCTCCACCTCATTTTGAAAAAAAATTATCTAGCACTTGGTTTAAATGAGTGTTATTTCTTATGAATAAAGAGAAAATATATATATGGTAAGTTGTTGAGTGTCCATTTGGTAGCAATGTTTTGTTTCGCAGTTTTGGCTTGAAAGTCCAGCAATAGCGTCAGCTCCGATATTTCCATGAAATTTTCATATATTTTCCAATTGTAATATTAAAATTTAATGCAGAGGAGAGGAGCGGTGCCAGTATGTATTGAGTACATTCGTATTATATATGTGGATCGGGCAAAATAATAAATGAGTCTTTCTTTTCAGGAGGAAATCCAAGGTAAAATGAAAGCCATTCACAATGTAATTGAGATGCTGTCGAGCATAATAAAAGACGGCCGCACGCTGGCCGATCTGGAGGCGTCTCTCACGGCCTTTGAGACTGCCCAGTCGCCGTCTCCACCTGCGGTACATGGCGAGAGCCATAGTAAACCAAAACCAAAGAGCCAATCTCCCGAACATGGCAAGGCGTCCCCCGAACGGTATTGTTATATTCATTACGACACCGGGTTGCACTGGTGCCGGACGTGCGACGAATTCCCGGAAACGGCCAAAGATTTCCTTGTACATCTGCAAGACAAAAAGCATCGGGAGATGGCTAAAGAAAATGAGGTCGACAACACCCCGTGGCACAAGCTGCCAGCCGAGCCAGTTTTGCCGTCGGACGAGAATGCCCCTAAAAAGCGCATCCCGATTAAAGGTATGTGTTTGTTTCTATTTAATAAATTTCTTGTCTATAGCATGCCGAGAGTTACTAAAAAAAAAGTGCACATAGTTATACTAAGCAGCAGTAGATGGAGCACCCAGTACTAATTATGGAAATAACTACGGTGTTGACCGGCTGTTCGTTATCCGGCTCGAAGGTCCAAAAATGTTGGGGTTCTTGCCTGTTATTACTAGCAGTTTAGCCGACTTACCTGTTGTTGTTGATGGTAGCTCGTTAGTATGGACTGTATGATTCATTAAAAAAATATGTTGAGAAAAATGTATTCAAAATTTACATTCATAGATGTCTACTTACATTTCTGGGTATTTTAATTGTTCACCCAAGAATTGTAGCTAGGCGCTACTGAAACATAAAACTAAACAGTATGTCTGTTTAGAATTTCAAATGAGTTTACCAAAAAAATATAAAAATTGAATAACTGGTACTGGGTGTTCTATTTTTTATGTCTCTTAGTGTATATGTTATTGTATCCCAAATTGGAGCCTTGTGTGTGGAATCTCATGAAACTTAGTGAGGTTATTATAAAGCGTAATCATTAAAATGAAAAATCTCTAAACTAGAAACCCTAGAGACCAATCATTGCATTCTATCGAAAACCTGCATTATGGTTATGCCAGAAATTAAAAAATTCTAAAATGAATTGATCTATTTCTCATTTATATTCTTATCGTAACACTAGTATCGGCAAAGCCCCTTATGGCCATGAAGAGTAAGCTTAAAATAAGAACAAAAAACATATTTAATTTTTTTATACTAGACCAGAAAGAATAAGCCTCCATTTACGAAAGTAATAGAGTGTAATTAGCTCCCTCTATGAGTAATGTTAAAATTAGTTCCAAACTATTATTTGCCTTGTTGAAATACGTAAAGTGCGAATTTCTAAGTTGATACTATGAAAACTTGAATTTTGTTTTGAAATTTCCCAATAAGTTTGAACATCCTGTATCTCTCAAATCAGAAATGTATGTAGGGGCTCAATCGTTATATCTTGGTCTCTAGTAGAGATTTTCCATTCGTAATGATTTACTCAGTATGTGCAGAGCAAAGTGAATATTTAGATGAAAACCGTAAACCAAGCAAAATATATACCAGGTGGCATAGAACTATGGGAACAACAAGATAACTTGAAAAATACGGACCTTCGAAAAAACCTTAAATGCAAAAGTTGTAGGAAATTTCCCTATCTGACTGTGACCTTGGGTTTTGGCCTTGGCGGTGGCCTTCAAGGGCATTTGAGGGTCAAGTCGATTTTTTTAAATAGAACTCCCTACTTTTGACCCCGGAAATGAAACAAGCGGAAAATTTTACATTCGGACCTTCGGCACTTACAAAATTTAGAGGTCAATTTTGTATAGATAATAGATGTGTGCGCTGAGAAGAAATGATAAGGAGTACAATTGATAATTTTTATATCCATCTAGCTCACTGTCAAATTGTCAATGGCAAACAATTCGAACATCTGCTCTAATAACAAGAGAAGTACCGGAACAGCAGGATAACTTGAAAAATACGAATCCTAGAAAAAACTTTAAATACAACAGTTCTAGAAATTTTCCTGGCTTCTGACGGTGACTTTATATGACCTTGACGGTGACCTTCAAGGTCATTTGAAGGTCAAGTCGATCTTTTCAAATGGAACCCCCTACTTTTAACCCCGGAAATGAAACAAGCGAAAAATTTTACATTCTGATAGGACCTTCGGCACTTACAAAATTGACCTCTAAAGGTCATCTTTACTCTTGAACTTCAATTTACTCTTGATCTTAAATTTTGCAACGGCGAATAATAGATGTGTGCGCTGAGATTACACCAGAAATGATAGGAAATACAATTGACAATTTTTATATCCGTTTAGCTCACTATCAAACTGCCAAATACGAATTCCAGAAAAAACTTTAAATACAAAAGTTGTAGGAAATTTCCCCGGCTATCTAACGGACACATTGGATTTGACCTTGACCTTGAAGGTCAAGTCGATTATTCAAATTGGACCCCCTACTTTTACCCCGGAAGCGAAGCAAGCGGAAAATTTTACGTTCGGAGATGACCTTTGGCACTTACAAAATTATGGTCAATATGGTTAAAAATCAATTTTATAAGTGCCGAAAGTCATATCTAAACGTAAAATTCTCAGCTCGTTTCATTTCAGGGGTTCCATTTGAAAAAATCGACTGGACCTTCAAATGACCTTGAAAGTCAAGGTCAAATCCACCATCACCGTCAGATAGCCAGAGAAATTTCATACAACTTTTGTATTTAAAGTCTTCTAGGATTCGTATTTTTCAAGTTATCCTGCTGTTCCCATACTTTTGTGCCACCCGGTATATTTCTAATAGAGATAACATTTTGAGCCTTTTCTCTGGCATCTAAAGTATTGTTTTATTATATCTATAGCCACTAATAACTATCGTTGATATTTTCTTAAATACAGTATTAACTGTATTAAATAAAATCTCACCTCTAAGCATTTTCACATATATCAGACAAACTGCCCTTTAGGTTTGCAGCTCTTGATAGACATTTTTGAATTTGGGATATTTTGACAGAAACTATTTCAAAGAATTTTTATTTCTACTAACAGAATTAAAAGCCGTGTTTTACAACATAGGGCGTTAGCACCTTGAGATCGGTACACTAAAAAACCTAGGATTCTTCCTTGCAAGGTTGATGAATAGCTCCTATTTTGTAAAAAGAATGATGCATTTAATTCCTCAAACTTTTTTTTTTTTACTGCTTGGATCAAAATATGACAACACTAACTTTACTTTTTGTAGGTTTGCAGTTCTTCATATCGGCCCCATCATGGTATTGTAAGTTATGTGATTTATGGATAGGTGATTTACATTGTGCGTCGCACCACTTGAAATCTCAAACACACTTTCAAAACTACGAGGTAAGCATTAGAATCAACCAGCAAAAAATTAAATCCAAGTAAATGCGATGCAATATATTTCTCCCGACGATTATTCTACATCTTTATTTTTCAGAATTTTGTCGTACAAAATCCCCACTGGGAGATGGAATGGTTGAAAGACAGGGAAAAGGCAATGACCAGAAACGGCATACAAGACTCCTCAGATTCAGATGGTAAAAAGAAAAAGAAGAAACGTAAAGACAAACGTCACTCGTTAGAATTATTCGCGATGAAGGAAAAGAAGAAGAAGAAACGTTCGAAGAAACGTAGGAAACATTCGACAGATTCTAGCAGTAGTTCCAGCTCCTCGGATAGTAGTTCTGATGAAGACAAAGCCGACCGATCTAGAAGCATTAGAGTAGCGATGCGGAACATGAAGCAGGTACAGTCGATCATGGAGGAAGATTTAACTAGCAAGTGGAGCGTCTTGGAGCGATTGGTGGAAGAGCATAAGAAAAAAGAAGAGAAAAAGGAAAAAGACAAAAAAGAGAAGGAGATGGAGAAGGCCAAGGAACCGGAAGATCCGCTTATAAATCAGTGGATGACGGTGTCCCAGCCTCAAGAGAAGGACAAGCGTCTGCTGGAAAACCTGAAAGACAGGATGAAACAGAAACAAGACATGGAGAAAGCGAGGCAGATAGAAATGGAGAAGAGACGGCAAGAGAAGGAGAGAGAAGAGAGAGAAATGAGGGAACGGAAAGAGAGGGAGGACAGAGAGGCGGCAGAAGAAGCCGAGCGGAATAGGAAGAGGAAGGAACAAGAGGAGTTTGAACGAATTAGGGATAAAGAAAGACATCAGGTTAGGTTCAGGACGAATTATAGGAGGAGGCGGACGTCTTCTAGGAGCGACGAAGAGGACAGTCCTCATCATGAAAAACATTTCAGGCATGAAAGGTAAGTTGCTAACGAAACCCTTTTGGATTAGTTTGTGGGTACAAGTATGTAAATCCCAAATAGGAAATAATTCAAATTGGTGTGAAGATTCCGACGTTTACTGTATGTCCATCAAAATTACGATTGCGAATTTTCAAATGAAATTTGTGAAATTAGGAACGCTCTTGCACATATGCCAAACTTTTTTGCATGGAAATAGTTTTTTACATCTACGTTTCATAAATTCCTTAATAGTATAGTCCTCAGGGGCTAGGATTAAATAATCCTTATAGTCCGTAACACAAATTTGTACCTCGAAAAACACCAAAAATTAAACATATGAGAATGATAGGAGACCTGTTAAAAGTTATTTTCATTTCATTTGTTATTTTCTATTTTTTTAATTTTGATATCGACGACAATAAAATACGTGTTTTACCCTCAGGCTAACTGTAACCTCAATAAAAAAAAAAAAAGAATTTGCAAAAAAGAAAAATCGAAAGGTCGCGAAAAATGGTTATTTGCGTTTTAAAGGAAAAGTTGAATTTTTAGGAAAAAAAGTGTTCAGATAGTAAGTAAGTAAGTAAGTTTATTGGTGCTAATACCATAAAAGTTTACACAAGTCAATGACAGTACAGATTAAATAAAATATATAACATTATAGTTTACACAAGACAGATTAAAAATTTAAAAAAACATAAGTTTAAATACTTATATCACTAAAATCATTCTCAAAGTAATCTTCAATAGAATAAAAACACTTGTCAATTAAATAGTTTTTTATCACAGTTTTAAATTTTTTTAGTGACAGTACCTTCACGGTAGGAGGCAAAAGATTGAACATTTTAGGACCATAATAGGTTATTCCCGCCTTTGATTTCTTCAACCTGTGATAGTCGATATATATATTTGTACTATTACGTGTATTGTAATCGTGTATTTCTATATGAGAAGTATAATTATGTAAATTCTGCTTTACGTGAGTGAGACATTGCAATATATATATCGATGGAACTGTAAGTATTCCTATTTGGACATAACTGTCCACGCAGGAATCTCTATAATTTAGACCGCTCAATATTCTCACAGCTCTTCTTTGTAATGCGAAAACTCTACTGACACAGGACGCATGACCCCATGCCAAAATTGCATAAGATATTTTTGTTTGAATTAGGGCATAAAATGCTGATTGCTAAAACAGGTCTAGATACTATTTTTGATAGATTGCGGAGTACATATATGGATGATGATATCTTATTGCACACAAAATCTACATGATTATGCCAGGTCAGCCTTTGATCTAGATAAACTCCAAGAAATTTCACACATTGGGGATTGTTTATTGAAGATGTGTCACGTAAGGAAAAATACATTGTTTGCGTTTTAGAGTGGTTAAGACATAATTGATTGGCATGGAACCAATTTGCTACCTTCAATTGTGCATCCGTTAGTGAGATTTTTAATGTATTTACATTTTTATTTTTGTTAATCACAGTAGTGTCATCAGCAAACATGATGAAGTCAGTGCTGGGGTCACTAGTTGTTATGTCGTTAATGTATATTAAGAACAGCAAAGGACCCAGCACTGATCCTTGAGGTACTCCATGAGTAATGGACCTAAGATCTGAGTTTTTCCCTTTAAAGGACACAAGTTGTTTACGGTCTTTTAGATAAGATTCAATAAGCTGAATACTGTTCCCAGAGAAGTTATAATATTTTAGTTTACTAATCAATATACTAGCTGACACACAATCGAAGGCTTTGGTTAGATCACAAAAGAGCGCAGCTGTGTGGTTGCCCTCTTCGTACCCATCATTTATGTGTGAAATTAATTTGTTTATAGCAGCTGTAGTAGATAATGAGTTTCTAAATCCAAATTGCTGCCTATTGAAAAGATTATTACTTTCAAAATGTTCATAAATTCTTATTTTTAATAGTTTTTCAAATAACTTGGCTAAAATGGGTATCAGGGATACTGGCCTAAAATTTGACACGTCATTTATACTGCCTTTTTTATATATCGGAATAACTCGAGATATTTTGAGAACTCTAGGAAATATGCCCTCTGTAATACATAAATTAAAAAGTTTGGTCAGTGGAACTGCTATTAGATTTCCAATGCATTTTAGGATTTTTGTGTTAAATCCATAAATGTCCTTACTATTCTTGTTGTTTAATTTATATATTTCATCTCTAACCTCATTTATGGTAACCTTCCGAATTTCAAAAAGAGGAATATTTACAGTATTTATGTCTGTAAGAAATTCATCGCTGTTCAGGTCATTATTGGGGAGATCCTTGAGAATGGTCTGCGCCACATTCACAAAAAAGGCATTAAAGTCCTCACTAACTAACTCAGTTTCACACTTACTTTCAGTGTGGTTCCTATTTTTATTTATAATTTGCCACATTGATTTCTGGGCGTTATTTGAGTTTTTTATAAAATTGTCATGAGCTACAATTTTAGCTTGATCTAATGCCTGTCGATACCTCCGCCTGTACTGTTTGAACTTTTGCTTTAATTCCGTAGAATTTGACATATTTACAGCTTCCTGCATAAAAATGAGAGTCTCGCGCATATCATGAAGATTCTTATTATACCAATTTATTTTAGTTCCTGTGTTATTTGTAAAAATTGTTTTTTCTGGAAATGCTACTTCGGATGCTTTTTTTAATTCCTCATTAAATAAGGTGAACTTCGTATTAACATCAAGGCTTTCATCGTTAATAAAATCCCAGTTTAACTTTTGAACTAAACTATGAAACATGAATAAACCTGCTTCAGTAACAGGTCTTATAATAGTGGGAATTTTCCTTTCCTTTTGGGAATATAATTTAAAATGCAATGACACTGCAGAATGGTCAGAAAGACCTGTGTTTAATACAGTTGATTTGTAATTATTTCCAGTTAAATTTGTTATAATATTATCCAGGCACGAGTTTCCTCTCGTATTGTTTTTGTTTGTTATATGAAGCCCATAAGTAGACAATAAATCTATTAAATACATTGTTTTTTTGTCTGCTACATTGAAATTTACATTGAAGTCACCATTTATTAATATTGTTTTGTTCGAATGAGATATTAAGTCTAGGAGTCTGGTCATTATATCTATAAAAGTATTGAAATCACCCAAAGGTGATCTATAAATTGTTACTATAAGAATATTAAGTTTATGTGACTCAACGGCACAGATCTCGCAATGAATCTCTTGAGATATGTCTCGTATATCATTTCTCGGACTACATGTATTTGCAATGTCATTTCTTACCAATACTGCCACCCCACCGTGAATGTGTGTCACTCTACAAAATTTGCCTAAAAGTAAATATTTTTCTATTTTTAAATGATTCATTTCTATTTCTGTCATCCAGTGTTCACTAAAACATAAAAAATTATACGAAAAGGCCTCAGCTTCAATTTCTGAGATTTTATTTCTTAAACACTGAATATTTAAGTGGAGGATGCTTAAGTTAATATCCATAACAGAGTTACTAAACAGTGTGTTCCTTCCATTGTAATCGTTTCCTGGTTCTTTGATAGATGTCATTTCCTTTGTTATTTCTTTAACGATGCTAAAGGGGTCTTCTGAAAATTTCTCCTTCCTAGATTAGAATTATAAGGTCTAATTATAGTTTTCTTTGGCCAAATATTTCCAGAGAATACAGAGTCATAATCAGCTGTCTTAACAGCTATTTTGAAAGCAGCGATTTCATTGGAAAATGTGTTTATTTTATAACATTGTGAAACTTTTATATCATACTCGTCTAGATAACTTCTCACATCCTGTACTGTTGTTTCAGGTTCAAGTCTTGATATAAATAACCAATTTAGTGGGTCTACTGCTTTTATCTTCGTAGCATTTTCGTTTTGACCTATTACGGTTTTGTGTCTATAACTTCTTCTTTTCCCTGGGAATATGAAGTTTTCTTTATCATTATCTCCTGGGTCACTGGTAATATGGTCTACATCTTTCTCCTTATTTGTCTCGTTGCTCTTGTTAATTTCATAATTATTGTTTGTCGGTGTGCCCGGTTCTAGGTTTATTATCTCTGTCATCAAATCTCTTTGTTTAGCCTCTAGGTCAGTTAAGTTTGTTTGTTGTGGTTTTTGTTTTGGAATCACTGGTTTTATTTCCTTTAAGTGACTTTTTTTCTGAATGAGCCTTGAATTACTTTTTACATCTTGATTGTGTATGTATATGTTTTTTTCTGCTTTATTATCTTTCTCAATGTCTTCCAATTTGTTTATTTTTAATTTGATAAGATTTAAGTCTTCTGAGATTTCCATAAATCTGCTTTCAATTTCACATGCTATGAGTCGTTGGATTTCCAATTTTTGTGATTGTTTAAGATTTTCTTTGTTTGCAGGAGAGCCATTCTGGGAATTATTTCTTTGTGTTTTTTGTTGTTTCTGTAATATTCTGATTTTTTCTTCTAGATGTTGTATGTGCTGTTTAAGTTTAATATTATCTTCTCTCAAACTGTTATTTTGAGTTTTTAATTCCTGATTTGTTAATGTAAGTATTAATGTCTCATTATTTTCTTCTTCAATAGATTTTTCACTTATAGATTTTGTTTGTAGCGGCCTTATGTCACCAAATTTATTGTCACAGCATGAAATTCTTGCAGAGCAACTATTATGATAAATTTTTTCACAATTTAAACAATTTATAAACTTTTTTAATACTGGTTTATTGCAATAATTGCACAGCTCTTTGGCAGACATCACATTATCGTCGGCCATCTTGGAAGCTTCGTTATAAAAAATATGCACAATAAAAGAATGAACTGAAAGTTGCACACGTTGGGGTTTTAGTAGTCTTGCATTTTAAAGAAGCATTCGAAACAATTGATAGAAATATTTTGATCAATAAACTTAAATATTATGGCATAGGTGGAATTGTGTTAGAATGGTGTAAAAGTTTCTTGTCTAATAGGTTGTAATGTACAAAATTCAACAATAAGATATCAAGTACAATGCCAATATAATTGGTGTACCTCAAGGCAGTGTACTTGGACCACTCCTGTTTATTATATATCTTAACGATTTAAGTCTCGCTATTAATTGTGACTTCATTAACTTGTTTGCTGATGACACCTTGATTGCAATTACACATAGTGATGTTAACATTGCCATTGATAAAATGAATATCGAATTGAATAAACTGTCAGGATATCTAAACACTAAAAAATTAAAATTAAATGTAAATAAAACCAAAGCAATGATTTGTACTAAAAAATATAATTACTCTAAATTAAATATAAATAACGTTAATACAGGCTTTGGTAACAACTAATTAGAATTGGTAACAGAAATCAAATATTTAGGCTTTATGATTTGTAACGATTTAAGTTTAAAAACACATTTTGTGCATGTACAAAAGAGAATATCGAAAAAATTGTTTTTCTTATCCAGAATTTCTAAATATTTAACGATAGCAACAAGCATAACAGTTTTTAAAACTATAATACAGCCTCACTTCGATTATTGTGCGAGTATCCTAAAAAAAGCTGATTGGAAAAATGTGATCGAAAACCGTTAATTTCGGCGAAGAGTGGGGGTAGCCAAGTTCCCTTCGCTCTCGCTTGCCTGCTGAGGCAAAATTATCGTTTTTCGCATGCTGCCAATCAACTTTTGGCAAAACAAAAAAAACGCATTGTGGAATAAATCTCGAAGAATACAACCGTGTCGGTTTAAATATCAGTCCGATCGCCACAAGGCTTTCGTGACGCTGTGCAAAATAGTCTTTTTGCAAAAAGCAATGGTTTGCAAAACTATACGGTATTTTTGATTGAAATTTTGAGGGTCGGTTAAGGACTGTATTTGAACCGGAGCTATGTATTTTTGAAATAACGTGCAAATTTTGTGATTTTTTGTAATTTGCAAGGGATCAAGTGTGAAGGGGCATTTAGATTTTTTTTTTTGTTGTAATGGTACCTTATGTCAGAATCTTCAAATCAGTAATGCAAGACTTAACAGAAGATAGCTCTTTTCAACGCCATTCCCACTTGGTGGTAGTATGATTTTTCATTGCATTTATCTTTTAGGTACAGTGAGAGCAGATCTGAATCGAGAGAAGCCAGATCAGAGGCATCTAGAGAAAAATCAAGGAGTCGTAGCAGGAGCATAGATCGGAAAGTAGAAGAACCCGTTCCCAAGAAGAAACCTCCGGGCCCGCCGAGTTATAAAAAACTCCCGTTTATAGGCAGAATGCCGTTGTTTAAGAACAAAAAGAACGAGGATAAAGAGGAAAGAAAGGAAATAAAGAAAGAGAGTTACGAGGTTCCGAGACGTACCAGATTCCAGCCAGGAACGTTGGCGAGAGCCTTCATCCCGAAACCTGACGTCTGTTGCTTTCCCAAATTATCAAGCATTCCACCACTTACAATACCTCCACCTCCCGTCGTGTCACAGACTCTCGTAGCACCCCCAGATCCTCCTAAAATAAGCAGCGGTAAGGCTCCTCCGAAAGCACCGCCTGCGCCTAAAATCGCCAAGGAGCCGATTAAGGTGGCGAATTTAAGCGACGATGAAATGTTGTATGCGGACCCTGGAGATGGGGTGGATGCGAGTATGATGGGGCAATATTATCAGGAGTATAACATGATGTACTCGCATAATTATGACTATTCACAAGAGAGATCCTCAGCTTCAGAAGTTCCACTTGCACACACTATGCCTTTGGAGCCACCTCCTCTTCCACCAGATGATGATTTGGCCCTTTTAGGGATCTGTGCCGATGACATGGCCGCCCAGAGCTTTTGAAATCGTTTGTTTATAATTTCACAATTAAGTGTTTTTTAAGCTAAATGTTTATAACGAAAACTGAACTTTTACTTTAATGATATATCCGTATATGTTTCTAGATAATATTAAACATAAACAATTTCAAGTTATGTTCCTTATTTTTTTACACCAGTTCATGACAGTTATAGGAGTTTAATAAACTTGACGTGAAGGCTGTAGTTTTAATGGCTTTTTTCTGGCTGTAAATAATCTCGAATATGCACCATTGAGGCCATCCTTACTACATATTTTTCTACTAAAAGATGAGCTGAGTATGGATGCGTTAACCCTCCCTGAATCCACCTTTACAACTTTACTGATGTCTGACAGTCCACTTGTGTCTGCGGTGAGTATTCGCCATAACTCAAAAATTGATCACATTAATTAAATTTCATACTTACATACTGGTTTAAAAATTACTATTGAACATATATCAACAAATTATAATTGGAGAAGATACTTCAAATAAAGTAAAGGTGAAATTTGGTGTTCTACAGGGTTCAGTGTTGGGCCCATTGCTATTCATAACTTATATTAATGACATTGTTCAGTGTTTTGAAAACGATACTATGTGAGAAAAACGTGTGAGTCCTAATACAGGGAAGACAGAGTGACTTTTAATCTTAGACCCATTTTATACTAGGTCATTTTTGCTAGGGACGAGGCATAGACAGCTAGTAGACGTCGGAAAAGTCGAAAAAAATGCGAGGCATAACAACTTAAAAGTTATGAAAATATATTCGTTGAATGTACGTTTTATAATGAAATTTTTTGATTCACGAAGTACAGGACTGCAAAAGAAAGATGTAACAGTTTTTCTCGAAAAAAACGAAACGGTAATTTACGTTACATACCGGAAAGAAATGATTTGCAGGTCAACCCAAGCTTAGTGAGACCAACAAAACACTGGTGCAATTTTTTTTTTCGGCCAACACCGATATAAAATAATTTTTTTGTTATTTAAATAAATTTTCTAACAAATACGACAAACCATCATAACTAATTAAAATATCATTTATCGCCTTCATGGCTGCTTCCAAAATGTCTTTTGGAACTTCATTTTCTTATTGTAATGCTTCAAAATCTAATTCCATATTTTCCATAACTTGCGAATTGACTTTTGAAAACTCGTAAAAGTTAAGTGTATTTATCTATTTTACACTTATCCCAACAATTAACACAAGTTTGTTTCCATATCAACAAGAGAGCAAAGCCACCAATATCAGAAAATGGCAGCATTTTTTATGGATAAAAAAAAAGGACAAGCTAACTGTTATATTCTTCGTTGACTTACCGCACTTTTTATATAATTGTTGCACATTCTATAGGATACTCTTCGCAGTTTTTTGTAAACAATATTAGTTTTAGGCATTTTTAGTATAATTACAAAACATTTAAAAAAATTGTTTTTTTTTTAATTTATATCTTTTTTATTTATTGATCAATTTTGTTCAGACAATAGGGTTCGTCCTCTAGCTAACACTAACTTACTATCCAAATTTCAGTACAATCGGACTTTTCGTTCTTAAGTTATTGTGCTTACAAGAAACGTGACAAATGGACGGGCATTTTGAAAGTTGTTCAGAGTTTGATCACCAACACAGTGATGAAATTTTTTTATCTATGGGCAATTTATTTATTTATTTATATATAATCACTTAGGCTGTTACAATAACAGATGTGAACGTCAATAAGAAAAAAAAAATACATAATTCAGTATACAATACAGACAATACGTAGTAAATACAAAACACAAAAACAATAAATATGGCACAAATACAGGTTAAAATTCATTGTTCGAATATATGCATTTCTCAAGCAAATATTACCGGTTTTAGAAATGTGCCGATCGAATGCAATATACTCTTCATTTTGTATTTGCGAAGAGTATAATAACAGGGATCGAAAAAGCTTTGCCGATCTCTAATGCCCATTTTCTGGTTTAACCCGGGAAACGTTAATTTCTGTCCGAAAATTTCGCCAGAAATTGTGTACTTTTCGGCCGGTCGAAAAAGAATATTTTTTTTTCGAGTTGTGAAAAAGGGTAATTTTCAAATGGCTGCCAAATGTTTCTTTGTGGTCAGATTGACTTTGAAGTGTACAAAAATTTGCCCTCTATTTTCTTACGCTTTGGTGAAATTACAACTCGTGAAAAAGTACAGAAATGAAGTATGGTGGGAGCGCCATGGAACTAAAGGGTAAATTGTAACAACTGTTGACAAGTGTATTTATCAGTTTCATAATTATATTAAATGAGGTAAGTCAAATCATGATAATTATAATATAAGTATATTCAATTCAGAGTATGATGAAGTTAAAACCGGGGTTCCAAAGGGTTCAGTTTTAGGCCCTGTGCTATTTTTATTATACACCAATGATTTTCAGGCCTTTTATCATGTACGCAGATGATAAGTCACTTATTTCGTCAGACCAATCTGATGCAGTGATGGAATCTGTTAGCAATAATGTGTTGAAATCATTAAGCAATTGGCATTCCTCTAATACAATTTTATTTAAATATTGATAAACACATTTTATAAGTTTTCACAATAGACAGAAACCATGTACTAGTTTAAATTTGAATATTAACGAGACTTATCGAACAAATTGGTAGCATACGTTTCTTGAGTGTTAACATCGATAAATGTCTAAACTGGAAGAAGCATTGTAATTACGTGATAGCTAAATTAAATTCAATTTTTTATTAATTTAAAAACTGTTCTGTGTAAAAAGCAACTAATAAATCTATACTACGCTCAGGTTGAATCTAGGTTGAGATATAGTATTTGTTTCTGGGGTACTTCTACTCTCTCATCAAATGTATTGGGGGAATGTATAGAGGGAGTCCCTAACACTCACTCGTGCAGAAAATATTTTAAAAAATGCAAAATATTAACACTCCGTTTATATTTGAATTATGTGTATTTATGTTTGTTAACAGAAATGGTTTTAGTACAACTGAAAAGGTTCACTCTATTCATGTACGAAACAAAAAAGACTTATGTGTCATTCTCAGTGATCGGAATTTAGGTTTAATTTTCAGGTGCGTCGTTACAAGGATTTATTGAAATATAATAAATAAAATATATAAGCACAGATGTTTAGTTCACTGAAAAATAAATACATTTTTATTTATTTTTCGTGTAATATAAATTGTATAATCTATTTCGACAAAAAACGTTATTTAAGTTAAAGAAGCAGAGTGCGTAAACAATACATGCTAAACATTATTTACTATTTACTTGCCTTTAAATTGAATGGACTTGGCCCATGCCAGGGCCTAGTTTATAATTGTGTTTACTGAAGGAACGACTTATTATCAATATATCGCATTTTAGTCCGAGGAAAATTACGTTCGAAAAATGGATTATCTTCTAAAGAACTACATTTTGATGGCGAAAAAATAATTTGTAAATATTTGTGATGTCACAATAAGGTGTATACAGATAAATGTTGTTTTAAAACATGTAAATAGCTACACACACGAGTGTCATACAAAAAAAGAAAAGAGAATTTCAAATGATGAGTTTTATTTCGATTTCACTATTTTGTTAATATGTTTAAATCTTCCATGGAGTGTACTAAATAAAGTTAATTTTACACATTTTCTAAACAAATATTGCGTGGGGCAACATGTTCCAAGTGAAAGCCTGCTTCGTAAAAAAAATCTCAGCGAATGATATGAAGAAAAATTGGAAGGTATTCGGAGTGATCTTCAAAATGGCTGGTTTTAGGTTATGATAGACAAAACGGCAGACTTTTTGGGAAATAAAGTTGCCAATTAATTAGTTACAAAATTATAATGTTGATGATCCTGGCAAGTGCCATTTAATAGCTTCAAGGTTTTAGAAACAGTTGATGGCATGTCAGTGTTTCATTTTTTTAAAAACATTTTAAAATGGCTTTGTCAAGACTTGGCTGAACAAAATTTAAAGAAAGTTGTTTTTACTAGTGATTCAGTGTCGTTTATGTTAAGTGCTGGAAAAAAATTAAAAGGAAATACCCACAAGCGTTTTGTATTTGCGAAGAGTATAATAACAAATAGCTGTTTACTTTCTCACCAGGAAATTACCTTTACTTACTAAATTACATTCTATCTACGAATCTTATTTTCTAACATTGGATACACATCCTTCCTTTAATCCTACCCTAATTAAAATTCAATAATTTGGAACCATTATCACCATTGGTCAATGACCGCAATTAGCTTTTCCTAATCCTCTTACTCTGCCTGTTTTCTACGATTCTTATTTAAACAAGTCGATAGTGGAGGACACTTATTCCCACAGTACCAAGTAATTATAATTTTATAGCATATAGCATTTATAGCAAGAAATTCTTTCATCTTATTATACATGGCACACTATTCAAAATAAATCAAAATACTAGCTTATTTACAACACAATACTACCCATATAAGTATTTTATTACTCTCCTGCGAAAAACTAGTAGACAGACAAACTAATTATTAATAGTATTTAATAATGTACTTACATTAAAATGATCTTACTGCTCTGTGAACTGTCTTTTTCATTTCTTCTACAATCTACATGCTTTTAGTCATTTTGATCACCGAATCTTATTATAAATATTTTATCTGGCACTTTCACTGTAGTATTATTCTTACACAACGGCACAATGCAATATTTAAAATAAGAAGTTTTTGTTTACATTTTAAATATACACTTCAAATTGATGGCGATGCTTGTATTTACGGCTGAATCAACTATAAAATCAAGCGGCCGAGTGCTGGGATCTACGTCGTCACTTGTATATTGTAGTGTGACGTCACGACCTGTTTGAAACGGTTCGTTCACGCGCAAAACTTTAATAATTTATAACAAATTTATTAATTATTAATTAAGGCGTCATATTTTGCATATCTTATTTTTTAGTATAGTAGAACATTTTGATGCAGTAAAAAAAAGTGAAAGTTCCCTATTGTCAAACATCAAACAATAAATTTTGAGGGGGGGGGGGGGTCGGAGCCAAGGAAGCACAGCGATGACAGCAGTTAGATTGCAATGTCTGGAGAAATATATCCAAGTGTGTGCCCAAGTAGCAAGGAATGTATATAAGATATCTATAAAATGTAAAACATGTCTGTAGTTTATTTATTTTCGTCTTTGAGCGACCGATTGATATCTGGATCCCGTGGCAGTTATCCCCCCCCTTTCCGCTCTCGACGGCCCTGCCAGTAAGCTGTTTGTTACACTTTATTTGTTTGAAATTGCTGAATTTAGGTACGTTTTAGCACATGCTAAATAATTGTGGAACGATCAAAATTGAAAATAAGGTAATTATAGGTGTATACTGTAGGTATAAATTTTAAGTTATGTACTAAAATATTCAATTTTAAGTGTGCCCTGTATCTTTATTTTAAAATCACTAACATATGTGAAACAAAATCATGAACATTTTGAAAAAAATAATGACCCACAAATACCCCACTCGTAGTGGCTCTTTAATAAAACTCCCCCGGCACAGAACAACTTTATTCGAAAAGTCACCTCATTACATCAGCCCAAATTATATAATAAGCTTCCTCAATCAATTCGTCGGAAAAAAACATAGTTTTAAATTCGGTGTGAAAAAAATGTTGCTTAAAAAGTGCTACTATAGGGTGGGCGAATATTTGTGCGACACATTAATTTTGTCACTGTGTTTGTGAACATTAATAGATTTCATTTATTGACTATGTAGTATATGATTGTATATTATCACATATATTTAAATTGTTTTGTGCATGTCTCTTGTTTTGCAATTATAAGAAAGTAATTATTGTTTCTATTGATTTTGTATATTTACTTTATTTTAACTAAGGTTCTATGACTTGTTCTATCCATTGTTTTAAAGACAAATGAATTAATAAATTATTATTATTATTACTATTCAGTGTTAAAAGTTGAAAAATGTAAAAAAAAAGAATATCTCCTGGAAAGTGTAATAAAGGGAAGGACCTTAATAGGTAATTGGACCATGGCAAATATTTTTGTTCTGGATCAGACTTCACAGAAGAAACAATCGTTTTTATATTTACTTCTGTTGAAAATCAGGTGACCTCATCGATAATACAACAGATTATAACCCGAGATAAATACTTTGTTGTCGTTTACTATGGGTACTTTATTTTTGTAATGGTTTATAGACTCAAATAATTAATGTTTTGATGTGTCACGTAAAATAAGAGAATAAATATTGTGTAGACATTTTTATCCATTTTATTTCTTTAAAGTATCACCGTTTGTCACAAGTTCAATACGATCTGCGCAGATTTCGACAGTTTCTATCAGATTTGATCCAGGATTAATATCAAAACTGTAGGAAATATAATAAATAACTGATATTGTGCCAAAAAACCAACCTAGCTCCCGGACTATTCGTTAAGTAAGGGAAGTAAAAAGAAAAGCACATTTAAAACTAATTCCTTTATTATTTTAAAAAATACATTACAGTGTGTTATCCAAATAATTTTCAAACAATGAAGAAAGAGACAATAACATGTTCCCATGGACTAGTTAACAAATACAATGGTAATGAAAGCATCATTATTAATATGACATGTATTACATGACGTCTAATATGGTAGACCCACCTACACTGAACAGAGCGTATTTACATGACGCATCGCAGCATATTTGAGCCCAATCTTCTTAGCATTTGAAACTATCTCAAATTGTCATTGTAAAGACAAAGTGGCACATCTCAAAATAAAAAGGTTTGAGATAATGCATTTCAAAGTATGAAAATATTTTTATTATGTAGCTTGATGAGTTGTAACAAAAACTTTTTTTGTTAACAAAATGGGGTCTTGCAGATGATGTTTTTTTGGGTAAGTTTACCCTATCCCATCCACAGCTGAGACAGATAGGATTATCCATAATAAGCAGGAATTTGGACTTCGGAGTGCTATTTCACGATTTACGAGGCGCAAACTCAGAGTACTGGTTACAAATGTTTTTTTCGAAATTTGTATACTTTAAAGCATATTTGAGATGTTTATCGATACTTAAATCAATAACAAGTAACAAGTTATTTTAGGTGTACTTAAAGTGAACTAGAGACATGAATCAGACCCTTGAAGCGAATAATCACACAATTTACAGTTACTTTTGTAGCTGTGGGGAGACAAACACTAATGTTGGTACATGTCCTTCACTCTGATGCAATCCAACGTAGAGATGGACGATATCACGATTTCACAATCACTGCAATTGGTACTTGATTCACGGTGATTTTAAATAGCGATTACAAGCTCAGTTACAGAGAACGCAATCTGTAATGTTAGTGTGCCGCGGCTTGCTTATATATCTAGCCGCATAGCATAAATAGAAAGTGAAAGTAAAGCAATGGAGCTAAAGACACTTTTATATTAATATTCTATATTAGAAAACAGAGCAAGAAAATCAACTACAAATCTGTTGATTTCCTTGCATCTATTTTCTGTTATATAAAATATTAATATAAAAGGTGTCTTTAGCTCCTTTATTTTACTATCACTATTTATACCATGCTGTTAGATATTTAAGCAAGCCTCGGCACACTATCATTACTTTACAGATTGCGTTATCTCTAACTGAGCTCGTAATCATTGTTTAAAATCACTTTTAAAGTATGTTTGTGATGTTCATCCATACCAACATCAATTTATAAATAAATTTGTAATTAATTTCTTAAAAATTCACATAACAAAACAAGTTATCTTAGACATACTTGAAGTGAACTAGAACCAACATTTAACTTAAGAAAATGACGGCCGGGTGTAACATTACGTGGAATAAACTGAACAGTCTGCTTTTAGAAAATTCGTGCAAATTTGTATGTGATGGAAATATAAACGTTTGCGTTCCTTCGGAATCGACGAAAAGGGTAAACTATTTGTTGTGAATGATGGTGTATTCGACAACAACAACTCTAACTTGATAACTTTCATTATTGTACTATTAAATGAATACTTTTTTTGTCCTATTCCACCAAGATTTAGCATCATCACATTTAACATTTTGCATATGAAATACCCACAAAATAAGAACATACTTGCAAACGCTAGTCCGCCCCTTGTAAATTGTGAAATAACGATGCGATATCCCAACCCTAGATATTACCAGTAATATCAAAAAGTATACACTTCTTGAGACACCATTTATTTCATCTTTATAGTGACGAAATTAGCATAGTTTCATATTTTAATTTAAACACTCAAACCGCTTTACAACTACTCATAGTAGTGGGTATTATTTAGTTTTTAACTTTTAAGAAAGTTAATGTTTCTACATCTTCAGTCTCCCTGTAATGTTTTTGTCGTTTCAGTTGTGGAGTTACGTACTCCACTATCCACTAGGCAGTGAAATGAGATGTGTTTTCATTAGTTTTTAACACAGAAATGCATTCTCTTGTTATATGAACTGATCAGCCGCAGTTGTCCAATCGTTATTTGTTATTGTAAGTTTTCCCCGACTGGATATCTAGTCCAAACAATAGGTAGGTTTTACCTTGCAAAAGGTCAAGGAAAGTTTATATTTGGCATACTTCTTAAGTTTGATGTACTGTCACACAGTACCTACTTGAGATTTATTTTAAACACCCGGTACAGCATTTTTTAGTAACGGATATTATTTATTACATTAGATTATTTAACTTATTTTATTGTTGAAAGGAAGCTTGTTTCACTTTGGAATCGAGAAAGTCTTAGTCAGCAGAAACCAAGTAGGGTCACCCAGGTTACGTTGTAACTAGGGTGCAAATGCTGAATTGCAAAGAGTCGTAGTACCGGAAAGGAATAAAAGTCAGTTGGGTTTTGAGATTGGTAAGATTAAGTTCTGGTGGTAGGGTGCTGCGTGGCCCAACTCCTCTCCTGTGGGGTGGCTCCTCAAAAATGTAAGTACAACCTTTATTTATATTTGTGTCTTGGTTAATTTGTGTGTGGACGTTGCGCATTTTGATCAACAAATAAGCCAAACCAAGCCAAAGGGCATTTGACCCGTGATAATACTCTGGGATTTCGACCTTGAGGCGTTGCCGTTTACGCCGCCATATTGGAAAAATGGAGCAAGATATAACTTTTTCCCGAATATCTCGTTTCCGGTGCGAGTTACGTGAAAAACAGCTTTTTCAAAATGTAGGGCATAAAATTCTCTAAATTTTTTGTACTAAGCGTTTTTCCTCGGACATATAGTTTTCGAGACACAAGGAAGTAGTGGAATATTTCTCGAATTTGTAAATATCTCAGTTTTCTCTTAATATTTAATTCATTATTATATATCTTTTGTTTCTTACTTATTTCCACATCACATATTAAAGGGTGCATCAGAAAATCTTTGCTTGACAAGTTTTAGACAAAAAAGGTAGGGAGTTTTATGTCCTACATTTTGATAATAAGCAAAAGTGATTTTGTGCTCCATTTTTCCAATATGGCGGCGCGAGAGACAACGCCTCAAGGTCGAAAACTTAAATATTATTTAGTATGTCGAACTTACAAACTACACGAAGTATAAACTTCTTTTGATCTATTGCAAGGCAAAGTTTCTTTTTGTCTCTATTTATTGGACAATATTGGGATAAACTGAAAGTAGAATCAGTTGGCGATTCCATAAATTATTCCGACGCTGTAACAAGAGGAAGATTTCTGTTCTGTTGCGGTTAATGTAACAGATGCACACTATACATTATAAAAACACGTTAGGCATACTTACAACTATGTAATGAAATTTTATTATAATTTAATGATAAATAAAACTTGATTAATATACTAATGATACGATTTTAAAAAAAGTAACAGTACGACTGGCATTTATTTGTTACGATTTGTGACGATTCCACAAATTAAAAATAATGCCGGTGTGAAAATTTTACGAGTACAAAATCTAAAGGGACATTTTCATTGTTGAGTTTCATGGAGTATGTCATAATGAGCATCCTAAAAATATAGGATATTATTAAGAAAGAAACACCTACAATCTTAATCCTTTCGTTGCGGGAAGCAGATAAAATTTTTTTTAAATTGGTGCCCTCTGTATGTGAATAGAATATTTACATGAGGCTGGAGATGCCGTTAATTGCGAGAAACAAACAATAACGCACAGATTATATTCATAGAGTACCAAACTACTATTACAATAGCTTGAGCCCCATTGCAACATGGCGGTAATCGTAACCGCTAAGTAAAGTAACAAAGGGGCATTCAATTTATCAGTGCTATTCAGAATCCAGTAAAGAACAGTTTTTAAAATATCCGGTAAAGGGTTAAGTGAGCAAGATATTTACGATTAGTTAAGAGTCTGATATAGTGGAAACTGTAGACGATATAAACAAGTTTATTTTAAGTCAAAATAGAGATAATGTAAACAAAAAAGTAAAAATCGATGTGCAAAATACACCACAAAAGAAAAAATGGAAAATTGACCTTTGATGTCCCAGAAATGGTCTGAAAATAATGCAGGATTACGGGAAACGAATTAATTTCTTTTCGGCACAGAGCAGGAAACGTACAAACATGCACAGCATGTTTGCAGCCGCACAGCGGTATAGTTGGCTCAATCCGATGTCTTAATTAAAGGGTTAACCGTTTTTAGACAATTTTTTTTCTCCAAAATCTGAATTATCTTTCACCATTACGGGTTTCTAATTTTTCCAAACAGAACAATCTAGTCTTCAAAAAATGCATCCGAGATATACTCTTTGTGTCTGGTATAGCATGTTTTGTAGTCTCTTCATCTTCATTGCTCAAGGATGATGAATTTTCATTCCAAAATGATCTTGTAGGAAATCCTGCCTTATTACAAGACCTGGATGATTCATGCCTATAGGTATTCTGTCTATGGTCACTAGTTGAGGTGAAATAGGGACAAAGGCAATAATATGTATGAGGTTATAATCAAGAAATATATCGAGGTAAAAAAAAGAATAAACTGCTGAAAATTAACAGAGAAGTTCCCCAAGGTTCCATTCTAGGGCCCATACAATAATGATTTGCCACAATGACTAATATACATAAATCCGTTAATTTAATAACTATTACACTATTAAATTAGATTTCATCATAGATAAGGGCTTTTAAGACAAGTAAATGCCAATCGTACTGATTTGGCGAGATAACTTTTCTTGATTCTCTATCTACAATGACATAGCTGGATATCGTTCTCCCATTTATCTATTATATACAATGTTCAATAAAACATTTTCTAAAACTGAAATTATTACTATTTACATTATGTATAAAAGATTATCACAAAAATGATAACGATCAAACTTACTTTCTAGTAGTTTTTCTTCCTTGTAAGTACCGGGCAATCCTGGAAACTGAAATTAGGCGTAACGTTTTCTACCGAACACAATTTCAACTCTATTTACCTTAAGGTAGTTCTGTTGGTACAGTCCAAACAAAAAATTATTTTCACGCTTATGATGGAATATGTGAAATGCAAAAACTAGCTGTCAACTAATTGTGTTAACGAATATGGTAAATTATACACTCTTGACTACCGAAATGATCCCGACAACGCTGCATGCCATTAAAGTTGTACCACTCACTGATGTTTGTAACCTCTTAGCTGTTTTACAACTCGGAAGAGAAAATTTAAGTTAGCAATGGATTTGCTTCAGAAAGAAACAACCGGGAATTTTTACTAAGTATTATATGATGTAGAAGTTTTGAAGAACTGTCGTCTTATTTCTAGAGCAGATATACTTGTATATAAAACATTTTACGGTGTTATGCGCTGGCGCCCCCTAGGGGCTGTAGACTGATGCTCATGAGTGGTGTGGTGGCAATCACGGTTAAGCAACTGTAAAACCTGTAATGCACGCCATCTCTGAGACACTGGTAGTAGTAGTAGTAGCTTTCTAGAAACTAATAGAAGATGAGGGAGATTTCTACATTATATTAGAACTCTATGGAAAATTGATGAAGATTTTTGGAACCCACGGATTTTCCTAGGGGTGTAAATACGTTACAGTGGCAAAATCAAAGTATCCAATGCTAAAAGGCAATGAGGATTGTACTTACTTTAAACACCTTATATGGAACATTTTTTGATCAGAAATTATTGGTTTATTGGAAAAAGTGGAATAACGAGGCATTGTCACAATGTAAGTCCAAAATTGGTATAAATTATATGAGCTCGGATAGAGAATTAACAGTCAAATATAATATATAAAAAAAGGTTCGCTGTTCCATAAAAAAAAAAGTTTTAGCTTGCCATGATAAATAGCGTTTTTATGATGTGGCCAAGTGTAAGTTCATTTTTGCTTGATATGATTCTCATTTTCTACTCGATCGTTAATTTTGAAAAAGAAAAATACTCGTTCGGGTGAGACACCCGGCAGTGAAAATAATTTCGTAAGGAAACTGTACAATAACAGAACTACCTTAGCATCGTGAAACTCATTGCATGGATGCAACACTAGTCATGCTGTCCCCAATGTATAGAGAATTGCCGAGGGTCGATGAAAAATTCGTATAACTGAACTCATCGAAATGGGGCTCCTCCAGTATAGATCCTAAAGGTCTTGTATTGTCTGGAGGTGTTAGTTCCACACTTTCTCCTGTAAACTCCGAATCGAAATACCTCGTGTCTGTTTCGCTCGTTACTTGAGGTTTGAAAGGTGGTGGTATCTGTAACAATAACCACGTCATAGTATGCACATATGATGAAAATTCTAGGAGTGGTAGTGCATTAAGAATTATTTTCACCGTCAGATACCTATTTATTGAAAAAAGTCAAAAATTATAGATTCAAGACATGATTTAGAAGATTTTACTGGTTTTATGATGTTCACTTATTCTTAACGTCAATAGCATAGATACTTGTCCTACATAACTATTTTCTGTCTGCCACATTCTTGAATGTGGAGCTTGTCAATACAAAAATTATGCTAGAAAGCAAGAGTTTACAGAAGAACAATAACGTACTCCATAAAAAAATAATTAAGATGGTATCGGGTAAAAAGACAAAATGCAACTTACTTTTTTCTGGTCCAAGTCCCTCCAGTTTATGCTGCTGAAGAATGGATGAGCCATAATTTGCTTAGCATCATCTGGACCTCCACCTAGCCTTCTTGCGGGATTCTTGACTAATAACCCGGCCAACAAATTTTTAGCTTCTGAACTAATATTCCTCGGGAACTTCACATCTTCCATTAAAATTAGTGTGAATAGTTTGTCATGATCTCTGTTGTAGAAAGGCAGCCTGCCACAAATCTATAGGGAAATGAAAAATATAATAAATCTAAGTTAGACGTCTTTATATCACTGATATATTAATTTTTGTTAAGTTTAAATGTTAAAAGGCTAAACAGATTTAGAAATTTTCTCTGTATGTAATCCAATCAGTGTATAATTGGATAACTATATATGAAATTATATATCTTTGAATTATTTATCATACCCTGTATATACAGGATGTTTCGTTTAAGTTGGCACAAATTATCTTGAAAACTGCGTTTTCGGAAAAAAAGCTCCAACAGAAGTTGTTTGTATTTACGAAACTGGCTATATTTATACAAGTTTTGCTCTTACCATTTCATACATGACAACTCCAATCCCCCACCAGTCGACTGCCCGACCATAATCGTTGTCCTCCAGCACCTCTGGGGCCAAATATTCCGGCGTTCCACAAAAAGTCCTTGTGGTGCTGCCGTACGTTATGTCCTCTTTGCATAAACCGAAATCTGCAATTTTTACGTGCCCTTCTTTATCCAACAACAGGTTTTCTAATTTTAAATCTCTGTATATTATCCCTTGAGAATGAAGGTACCCAAGAGCCGATATAATCTCGGCACCATAGAACCTAGTACGTTCTTCTGTGAAGACTTTCTCGTGTGATAGGTGAAAGAAGAGCTCTCCACCATTTACATATTCCATGACGAAACATAACCTGTCGTTGGTTTGAAAGGAGTACTTCAACGACTAAAAGAAACAAATTGCTACGATAAATACGAATTCATAATAGTATTGTAAATAGTTAGTATAGATAGTATCATAATTTCCGAACCCACAGTTTTGGGGGTATTTACCAGGGGGTGTATAAACTCATAACACATTTAAAAGCACATATTATTGTAGATGTTAGTGAAAAACAGTTTTCAGTTTCATGACCATCTAGGATAATTTGCGATTTTATGGGAAAACCTGTGGGTCAAACTTATAACACCCCTTTCTAGTGTCAGGGGTTAAAAAGTGTGTACATAATGGCGATGATTCCAGATCTCCACCAAAATATTCAACTTTGGCGAGATCATTATAAATAAGACTTTAAGTATTGTAGAAAGTGAGACAGACTGATAAGATGAAACAAGGCGATGAAATATTAACAATATTTAATCATTTGATCATTTTTATATTGTAGAGATGTTTATATTATTGTATCATTATAGCTACATAGAAGCGCGAGTCTAAGTGGAAGTTTGAATAATTAAATAATTGGCAGTATCTACTTTATTGATCGACAACCAATGAAAATGTTAAAGTATATTACCTCACTGGGAGGCATGCGAAAACAAAGCAATATGATAAAGACGGGTGTTATATTTTTTATTGAAATATCATAATTGAAAAAAATATATGTGGAATGACCCCATTGAATCAAAACGAATTTCCAATGGTGAGATTTTAAGCTCTTTTTTACTGTGAATGGCTCTATAAAAACTAAAGATTAACTTGCCGTCAAAAATGGATGGTGGGTACTCCTTAACACTCGATTTTCAGTTTGCGTATGAGCTACTTCATCTTTCTGTATGATGACTTCTTTCTTGAGGATTTTTATAGCATACAATCTCTCGGTAGCCTTTTCTCTACAAAGAATAACTTTTCCGAAGGTTCCTTTGCCCAACACTTTGATAAACTCAAAACTTTCCAGAGTAACTTTTCGTTTACCAGAGGATTTTGAATAGGAGGTCCCTTGCAATGAGAATTTTTCACAGAGGTCTTCCATCATTCCCATTTCTTGATTGGCAGGGTTCATTTCAACGTCTTCACAGTCGGCGGACAGCTTCTCTGACATCTCTTTGATAGCTGCCATCCATTCCTCTCTATTAATAAAAACAATTGAAATTTAAGAGAAAACCTTGAAATTACTTATGTAGCAGGAAAAGCAGACATTAAACAAATAATAAGTTGTGTGCTGTTCCACTTAGTTTCATTTTAATGCACCGTGGTACCGGTACTTAGTGAGGAATGGGCTCATTTAACATTTCTTTTTATTACATTTTCTGAAAGATCTTTTAATTCTAGAGCGAAATGCAAAAGAAAACAATTTCCTAAAGTCTCCATAGGCCTTAAAATGAATCAAGAACATCAACATGTGGCATGTTATATATATAGATGCCCGACAGTCTACAGATGAGATAAAATATTACACACATTTTTCTCTATGTATGTCACGGTAACAAACTTTTCCATAAAAAATTATAAACTTCAACATACCTCTCCTTCTCTGACTCAACATGGAAGGTACGTTCTATGACGGTCGTCCACTGCAATCCTCTTATAATGAACGTATAAGGTTTAGGCCTATCAGTGGACATGATTTGGCAAGCTTTTACGGTGAAATTGTTTAAAGGTTCCACATTGCTGTAGTCATCGGGTCTACTCTTAAATCCTATAAGAGCACCATTGTCCAGCAGCACGAAATACCTGAAATTTAGTTAGAGGATTAAAATAAATACTCAAATTCTATGCTATCCAGCGTAGTGGAGTAAATCTTAAATTTCTAGAGAATTGTCTTACTATAGCTATAAAGGATCAGTTAGAGGTTGCTTCGTTTTTTTTATTTAAAAAAAGCAACCTCTAACTGATCCTTTGAAGTAAAAATCACAGGCGTAGAGGTTATTTACCAGTAACATGCTGGTTAATTGTGATATTTTGTATATTCCCCGAGCTCCGCGTAAAAAGAAAAAATACATGTGGCAGGAAGTACCAAAGAATTCAAAAAAAAAAGACTATTGTATAGAATTTTTAGTTTATAAGATGATTTTAAACATAAATGGTCATTATTGTGATTATTCATTTTCGTTTTTGAAATATTTTAAAACAAGTACAGTTGTATTCATTAAAAAAGCGTACAAGTATTAGAATGAGAGGCGAGCTTTATCATATTTGTGTAAAACCGGCTGATGTAAATGACTGTTATTGGAGGTTATCACATGACATAAGTTGTCAAAAATGCAAAGCATTGACATTGACTTTGATAGTAGATAAATAAAAATGCCTCGTCATTTATCTGAAATTGAAAAAGCTCAAATAGTGTCCAGAATCGAAGATGGATGGACAATTCGTGCCATAGCACAGTTGTACAACAGATACAAGAAAACTATATTAAAAATTAAACAACGCTGGTAGCAAGAACATTCCTTAAAGAGAAAAGCTGGTTTCGGTCGTCCCAAAATTTCCAACCCTGAACAAGATGCTTCTTTTTTAGGATACTTAAGAGAATCTATTTGCAACGGCGGGGGATTGATACTGAATTTCCTGGCTCTCAACCTATCTCCAGCAGAAGGGTCAAGGAATCTGAGTTAAAATATCGTCCAGCTGCGAAAAAGATGTTACTCACTGTAGAACTGCAGCAGTCAAGGGTAATTTTTGCAATGAACTATATATACCGCGACCCTCAATTTTCGAACATGGTCGTTTTTACTGAAGAAAAGACATTCCAGTCGACTCATAACGGCCAAATTCGTGTTTATCGTCCAGACAATATAAGGTTTGAAAAACGATACACTACCTCTGTTGCTTTTAGATCTGGACGTTTCTCTGTAAATGTATGGGGCTGGATAAGTGTCCATGGGCCTGGTGTTTGTTGGTCAGTTGAGGGAAGGTTTAAATGCTTTGAACTGTATAAACATTTTAGAAAACAAGTGCTCCCACCTACAAAACAAATGTATTCCAATAATAATTTCATTTATCAACAAGATAATTGTCCAGTCCACACCGCCAATGCTGTAACGGAGTGGCTTCAAACTTATAATGTGAAAGTGCTGCCATCTCCCAGTTATAGTCCCAATATTAATCCAATAGAAAATGTTTGGGGTTTAATTGCAAAAAATATATATAAAAGAAATTTTGGGCCACAGAATTCAATCGAATTATGGGAAATAATCCACGAGTGCTGGGAGGAGCTTGATTCAAACATTGTATATAATATAATTCAGTCAATGCCAAATAGATTGGCTCAAGTAATAGAAAAATATGGTTTTATGACCAAATATTAAATTTTATTTTTTCAATATTCTTGTTGTTTTTTGTTTTGTTGGAATTTTTATAAAACTGTTACATATAAATATAATTCAATATACATAATTCAATTGTTTTTAATTATTTCACTGATGCCTGACGCCAATGATTTGATTTCTGACAAGGTATGACATGTGACAAGCCGGCTTTACACAAAAATGATAAAGCTCTCCTCTCATTCTAATACTTGTACGCTTTTTTTATGAATAGAACTGTATGTTAAAGCTTATATACATACTTTTTAAATAAAATTTAATCAAGTATTTACGGCATAAAAATACATATTTTCTCCAATTTTTGTAAAGATCTGATTATTTTTACCCCTCGTATAGCATTATTGGTAAAGAAAAAAAATTATAAATCGAGAAATTTGGATGTTTTTAAGATTAGGATGTACCTTTAATGTAAGTATACTCCAACAGCTCAATAGTCTATTCATTTACCAGTATTTTATTTTTTTTTAATTTTTCTACGACCAATAGTGCTGGAGATATTTTAAGAATAGTGTAACGATGCACTCGAAATGCATCAAAAATGCACTTTCATGTGCTTTCCTCGCGAAACAGCAGCACAAGTGTTTCGGATTTTGACTTATTTGCATGTAAAAAAAAAAATAAAAAAATTCAACTTCCCGATTACATCATTTTTAAATTCCTATTTCCCTCCACTATTAAAACTGCGAAAAAACATAATTTTGAATACTATTTTCTTTAAACGAAAGCTTTCCACCACACGGATTTAATTCAAAACTTACTACTACACTTTTTGTAATACTCATAACTTCCAGCAAAACATTTACTAAAGCAAGACTTCGTTTTCAGTTAATTTAGACCCTCAGCTTTAATTTCACTAATAGTCTAATCAAGTTTGAGTTACTTGCCTGGCTCTCCAATTCTTTATATGTTCTCCTCTCTTGTAAAGCCATCCCTCCTTTACAATGTGTTTTCTGTTTATCATGACAGGCCCAACTGGGCCGACGGCACTTGCATCATTCATATTTCAGTCTAAAACAGAGTTTAACTTAATAAGTTACATGTACAAGTTGCAAAATCTTAGTCCCGTGCATACAATGGGAAATTAGCATAAAAATTTAAATAGGAAAATTATATTAAAAAACAAGGTAACAGAGTTATTAATATATTTCACAAAAGAACATAATATGTCATAATTCTGCATGTTGTATATGAAGAATTGAAATGGCTGTAAAAATTCAAAATGTATCATCTGACTGACAACGGAGGTGACATCCTATCGTTTAACCATGTTTGACAGCCATCACTCGACAACCCATTTCTGGTTTGCATTTTGATAATAAGGATCAATAAAGGTTTTGCAAAGGTTAATCTGACAATTTGCGTAATGTTTATTTGTTTACTGTTCATACATGACCCATGTTGCACTTCATAGAATATTTAATAATATATATACTGGTAAAGGAGGAGGGTCAGTAAGGACGGATTTCTGCCCCCTTCTTAGTTTAAAAAAATCATTGGAAACCTACTTGTGAACATAAATATACCTTTTTAAAATATTTTAGCCTAAACAGATACATCCCGGCCTCTCTTAAGTAATTTTCACCCCTCTCACCCATTTTCATGCTTCTACGCTTCTATGTTGGATCGTATCTATCACCTTAAGTACATTCTCGAGTCCTTCTCATGGCTCAAAATACACCTGCGGCTTCTCACTGGCCCACCACAAGCATCACTCACTCTGCTTGCCTAACACTTAAAGCGCTCCGTATACGTGAATTTTCTTATTAGGGTTCAATCTGTATTTTATAGCTACCCAGGAACAGCGTCCACGTCGCTGTTCCTGGGTAGCACTAAGTGTAGATGTTTTCAGAACATAGATTAAATATGGAATATTTTTTCTTTGACTGTTTTGTTAACATTTAGGATCTATGATTGTTTTTTGTTCGAAAACTGTTTTAATGTGTTAAATAAGAACGATGTTATATATGAAAGAAATAAAATAATATCTAACAAATAGTTTGGGTTTAGACAACATATGGATGCAGAAAATGCTACTATGCAGTGTGTTAGGGGTTCTGCATTAGAGATATTTAAACATTACTTGACAAACAGACAGCAAAAGTAAGAATTAACAAAATATTGAGTGATCCTTTAATAGTTACCACTGGTGTCCCACAGGGTACTCTATTAGGCCATAATTCTTAATATATAGGTATTAATAATATAACAAAAAATATAAATCCAGAAAATCACATTATATCTTATGCAATGATAGGAAGAGCCAACATCGAAGGATCCAAAAGCGACGTCACTATGAATGCTTGTATTCCAAGGCAAAACATGGAATGAAGTATACTCCAATGCAGAAACCTGTCTAAGAAAAGTATACTCCTGGTTAAATATAAGCCTTCTTAGTCTTAATACTTCTAAAACATAATTGATCTGTGACAGAGCACATGTTACCTAATAGGAGTAATATGTATATTGTATTGTATATTAATATTGTATATGCTATTATTGCTGCTAATACGGCTACTACTATGTATGTTTAAAAATGAATTATTATTTGTTTGCTTATAATTATATTGAAACATATTCTTTATAGGATTTTACAAACAGCAGAAAAAATAACTATCTATAACTAAAAGAAAAAGTTTTGTGTAAAAATATTAATGAAATCTTTGCATTCTTTCGATAACCTGAATTCTGGTTATGCTAGCAAATTAAAATCCTAAAATGAATTTGTCTAATTTCTTATTTGACAATTCTCATTCTAACGCTAGCATCCACACAGTCCCCGACGGCCATACAGATTAAATTAGTATCTACATAACCCCCTACGATCATGAAGATTCAGTTAAAAATAAGAACAAAGGCCTAAAATGAATTTATTTATCTAACGTTTCGGAAATCTAATCTGTTTCCTTTTACAAGGCTTTTTTTGAAAAATCTTTTTGTTGCGTATGATAAAAACACAGCTCTAAGAATGTTTGTTATATTCAATATCCATAGATACTATTTACACAGAACTGTTGATATAGTTAGAGCCTTTTTAATTTTTATACAATGTTAAGTTTGTGAAGTTCTTCTTTTAACATTTTTTGTCAACTTTATCTTTTAAGAAATCAATCAAACAAACGTAACCACTTTACATTATTTGCACAATGTCTGATATGTGTTGTGTATTCAAACTACCTTACTATAAATAACAAATATTGTATGTTTTTGTAAAAAGGGCTTGCCCCGTAAATACATAAATAAATTTGATTTTTTTTCTATAAGATGCACTTATAACACCATCGTAGTTTTTATATACATTGCTGGTAGTTAGAGAACCTGGGTTAATGCCAATGTAAGGTAGAAGAGAAGAGAAATGGACAAATAATATGCTGAAAAGAAACACGCTGTTTCCACTTTAAAAGGAGCTAACGGGTTAAACTCAACATGTTCAAGTGCTTGGCATCGATGTGAATATATCCTTTTCTTTCATGTACATTATTTGGCAATTTATATTTCACTCTATCTTTTTGTAGGGATCGACCTAAGTTTTATAACTGCCAGCAGTGTATATTCATATTTGAACAATAAAGCAAAAAACCACATTGATTAAAAAAATATCGACATACATTACAATTTGCTAATGAAGCCATATTTCAGATCTTGCACAATATATTAAAACAGTTTTCAAGTTTAGATCCTAAATTTTATAAAAACAGTCAAAACATTTTAGAAAAAAAAATGTTTAGCCCTGCAGGGGGCAGAAAATGAGCCTTATCTACCCACCTCCACTGTTGAGAAAATTGAGGGTTGTCATAGTAATGTCTGATTACAGATTCTTATAAGCTGCCTTCAGCAAGCTGCCAATGAACTGGACACTTCTTACAAATAAATTGTGTGAATCTAATAGTGTCAAATTTAAAAAAGAAAAAAACATGCACTGTTTACCTATGAATTAGATCAGTCTATGGAATTACAATAAAATGAGCCATCCCATTGGAAAAATCACAACTGAAAAGCATTTTTTTATATTAATTTAAACTAGATTTCTGAGATGTCCAAATAAAATACCTACTTGATTTTTGCATTTAAAACTATAAACAAAACGAGTTACCGAAAGCATGAAGTTTATTTCAATGTTTAAATTGAATCATCATCCAAAATGCAACATCAAATCTCTTTTATGTTCATGCATGCATTATCAAATATGAAGCAAAAGCGTTTAAGTTTTATTTAGTCGTTTGATACCAGAGTTGCTCCAAAGTATCATGCTTAGTGTTCGTACTAGTCATCGAAGCATTTTAGTGCTAAAAAAGCACTGTGCTTACAAGCACTTTTAAATCGCAAATAAGAACCAAATACACTATTCTCAACTATTATTAAAACTCTTTGACCTTATAATAGGTTTTCATAGTTTTATAATTGACAATGGATAGTATAAGGCTTCCATAGGTACCTTAACTAACAAGTTTTAAAACAATTATAAAACTAGAATTCAGATTTTCTTACTTTTTATTGGGTATTTTGCCACTGAAAAATATTTAAAAATTTTAATGAAAAAACCTCTGCGCCAAACGGATCAGACAGAGGTTCGTTCTTGAGTACTTGACTGTTTCAAAAAGTCTCACACCTAAAAATATATAAACTAGAACAATGTTATAAACTAAAAACTGAAAATCAAAGCTATAGTAGTAACGTTTCGGAAGAGAATCTACTTCCGTTCTCAAAACTTTTTTGGCCGTCAACCATGACAGTTCTTTGTTTATGTATTTCCATAGTCACGTGAGACATTAAATTATATTTATCTTATTTTTACTTACTTCGTCTCTAAGGATGGGCAACCAACTAGTACAAAAATCTATTGAATAATTAGAAATGCATATATCCTCGTTTAATAAAATAATCGCGGATTCTTTAAGTTTTCTTTTAGTTCCGTTGCTCTCTTTTTTCAAAATCTTTGCCGAGTCCCATTTAATTCTATGATTAGTATCCCACGCGTGTTCACAAATTTTGGATTTTTCAAATTCTCCCCTTCTAGCGTAATTTCTATGTTCACCAAGCCTTACGTTGAAAGGTCTAGATGATTCACCTACGTAATGTTTTCTGCACTCACACGGAACACTATAAATACAATTTTTTGAATTTTGAACAATATTTGGAGGTTTATTTCTTGATAAAACCGATCTTAGCGACGAAGTAAGTAAAAATAAGATAAATATAATTTAATGTCTCACGTGACTATGGAAATACATAAACAAAGAACTGTCATGGTTGACGGCCAAAAAAGTTTTGAGAACGGAAGTAGATTCTCTTCCGAAACGTTAACTACCTATAGCTTTGATTTTTAGTTTTTAGTTTATAACATTGTTCTAGTTTATATATTTTTAGGTGTGAGACTTTTTGAAACAGTCAAGTACTCAAGAACCAACCTCTGTCTGATCCATTTGGCGCAGAGGTTTTTTCATTAAAATTTTTAAATATTTTTCAGTGGCAAAATACCCAACAAAAAGTAAGAAAATCTGAACATGCCACAAATAAACAATTACAGACAATGTCTAGAATTCTGAATTTTCATACTGTTCTCCATTCATGGTTTAAGAGATTTTATCCTAGTTTTTATAACATTGCGAAGGAAAAACAGTATTAATCAAATCTACCCTGTACACAACAATAAAACTTAAATTCTTATGTGGGCGATTTGTTTTACATCTAAAATTCGTTACAAGAATAGATCATTGACAAAGTTGTGGGAGAGGAAGTCGAGCAGTGCTCTTGTCTCCGACTCAAAAAGCAAATATTTATCGCATTCCGCATATTAACAGAGATACCTATTTTGCCATATCAAATCATTTACACTGCATATTTCCGAAAACAATGCAGGACATAATCAATGCTACATTAAGTGTACCTGATGATTCCATTTAAAAGCATTCTAACGTTTTGTTTGTAATTCTTATGCCAACCATAGTTATAAAAGTTAAATTGTTTCAATGTTATAAAACTAATTAATACAATATCAGACCTGAAACAATAAAATATTTAGTAATAATTGTTTTTTTGAAAGTACAGTCAAACTCTAGAAAAACTAATGCAAATGAAAACACTGTTGTTTATATCTAGACTAGATAATGCTTTAAAAATAGGAAATACACAAGAGTTGATTATAGATGAGGAAAAATAAGTGTATAAAATATATGTAATAAACATGTGTAACCAGAATGATTAGGATTGCATGTTTTTCTAATCTAAATGAAAACACTTATGTTGTTTGTTTTCAGCTGACAGTACTAGTTCAACTGACATTATTAATAAAAAATATTTTAGTTATAAAACTGCACCTGCTTTTCCCATTTTCATTTGCAAAACTAAAAATTAGTTTTGTAATCCCTGGTTGGGTCAGGTCATTGATTTATACCTACTGATGTAACATTTCTTGCCACTAAATCAAAACAAAAATAGTTTTCCAATTTTGTTGCCATTTTAGCTGTAATAGTTAAGTATTGAGAAAATTGGAAAACTTACAAATAGATTCACCTGTATCTCCGTGGAATTCGTCAAACAGAACTGTGTATTGTTAGAATATCGCACACAATAGGTTATGGTGTATGCTACCTATCTATAATCTGTACATTTGCCTTTTTTGTAAATACGTATGGTTTTTTTCTTATGGTCTAATAACATAAGGCATGAACTATTGACATTTACATATTTTTGTATTATTAAAGGAATTACTTACCACCTATTGCAAAACGATGTATTAAATAACTATTATTTCCTTCCATAAACCCAAACAGACTTTCAGTAGACTACGATTTTACGACATTAATTAAAATACGTATGAAATTACAAGGACATAAGTATTTTGACGCAGATATTTTTATGAAATCCTGGTTCAATATACTTTACTGGGTTTTATTCGTTAGTCTTAATTTAGTACTAGCTGTTCAAAGTCACAATTTTTAAGGTATGTAAACGTATATACTTTTTTCACTCGCTGAATGAACAAACAGCAAGTCGCAAGTCCGCGATTTTTTGAGCTTTCTTTTCACGAGCATGAACATTGCAACTGATGCGTGCTTCAAGTTCTGATCTTGGTGCTCGAAGCAAAGATTAGAAAATTAACGAGATGGACCAGCCGGCGAAAAACCTTTGATCTTTTTAGGCCTTTTCATCATAGAGAATTTTGTGCGCATGCGTTGAGTTCCACCATGTTTTTCGGACAGATTTTGCATGTCACCATTGAATTTTATATACAATTACGTTTTTTAAACAAATAATGATGAATATATTGCTGATTTTCTGAATATAAGTAGTAGGATATCGTACAGTTTATTTGAAAATTTTGAAAACAGGGAGCTATGGGCAAAGGAGCTAATAAACGGTGTTGTTTTGGCGTGTGTAACAGCGATTCCGCTCCAAATATTTCAGAAACTGTTTTTATTATTTTCTGTCATTCCTTAAGCCGTGTTCTGAGTACATAAAATGTATTAAATGCTCAAGAAAAAAACATGCAAGACATTGCCAACAGTGCGGGAAATACGAGTCGTGAGTGAAAGCTCGCCGACACGGTGATGGAAGATTTTCGTCGATAGACGATGTTAATAAAGATACATACATTTGTTCTCTTCATTTCGAAGGAAGAATGTCGTCAACTCTTTCACATGTTGTTAACTTAACACTTAATGCACTTGTACAAAAATTAATGTGTTGACAGTTGAATCCTAACCTTGCAACCAGTTCTTTTCTTGCTTCCACTCACTTTACTGTCATGGCACTTGAGCCAGCGCCTTAATTGAGCACAAGTGTGTTCTTCCACAACTTTGTTCACTAATTTTGCGCTGCTAGTCACACTTTCGTTTAAATTAATGTTAAAAAATGATACCTGCCCAGCCATTTTGCTAAAAAGTGTCCGAAAGTTTCATATTTCCCGCAAAAAACATGGCACCAGAGCATGCGCACGACAATGATGAAATGGCCTTGAAAAGGCCTATGACGCCATTAACCTCGAAATTTACATTCGAGTTAGAAAACAGTTGCTACAATGTGTGAATCACACGAAAAACACAAATTTAGAGAGGCCAATAGTGAAAAATCGACAACACTGTCCTAATAGAACGACCGAACCACAGAGTAGTAATACTATCTGTGACCGAACACCGAACCAGAGCGAACTCAGCTGACTGTCAGAACCCAAGGTCTCTAAAGAAACAGATTGTTTCGTAACATACATCACATGAAGTATTTCTATGTTCATACGTTCGGTACCTATGTAATTAGTATGGAATTGTTCATTGGCAGAATAATTTGGATTTTTTTCTATAAATTGAAGAAAAAGCAGCCACGCGCGGCTATTATCAAGGTCTACACGTGACGTGCACCTGCAGATTCTAATGAGCCAACCTATCCTATAGTAAGTAATCTTGGTCAAATTCATTTAATACGTACCCGACAAATGCCGAAACGTGCCGAAACCGTTTCCGCTGGTTGTGGTGTCCCTTTAATTTGGAGTTAACAACGATATTTGTCTATTTCGTCTTCTCTGTCTGTCTGTCTTATCTTGTTAATTCTCAAATCTTTGCCTTTTTCCTATTCTTCAATAAGGTTCTGACGGTAAGAAGTCGTCTGTGAAAGAGATTACTAAAGCAGCCTCTTTAGTACTTATTCTGTGACGGCAAGTTGAACTTTTTGCCCACCACGAGACTAGAGGTTCGTTCGCGTCTTACATTATGAAGACCAGAGATCACTCTTCATACCTTGTATGCTGGAAGGCTCGAGTCAACCTATTTATTATTTAGTGATGAGCGATGACGTCATTTTGAGTCACACTGTAAATCGTTACTGTGATTTTTGGAATCAGTGATTTTAAAGCGTGACGTGATCACGATTTCCATACTTGACAAAACCAATTAATAAAATGAATATTTATTCACAAACGAACTAATTAACATTTAAGCTTAAAGGGCAAAATTGATTACTCTATTTTTTAATACATATGGTATTTTGATCACAATCTGGAGGGCACACAAACCTCATCCAATCATAGAGGAATGCATGTAAACAATTAGAGATGAGTTGCTAACAAAAGCAGTTTAAGCATTGACTTAGTCCACCTCAATGAGTTTAAGCAAAGATTAGGGAATTAACAAGATAGGACGGCTGGCGGAAAACCTTTTATCTTTTAGCAATGGCGCCATTAACCTCGACATTTAAGTTGGAGTTCTCGCGCAGTTGCCACAATGTGACAATCAGACAGAGAAGGTAACATTAGAAAGAGAGGCCAATAGAGGAAAATTGACAACACTGTCCTGATAGAACGACCGAACTCAGCTGACTGTAGCCAAGGTCACTAAGAAACCAGGTTTCTTTAACAAAATTTTCGCGAGTAACTTGGTATGTTCTAGTATGTAATACGGGCTAACCAAAGCATACTTTGCCGTTTTCGCGAACGTATAGTAAGGTAGGGGAATACGTACGACGGCAATATATGACGTCACGAAATTATTTTATATCATACTTCGAGTAACCTAGTTCAAGAGGTAGTTACTTCTAGTTACATTGTTTTCAAGACTTGTCAAACGATGGCCAAACGTCACTTCTTTTAACAAGGTTATGTTTGATTTTTGTTTTGGAGTAGGTAGTTCGTTTATAATTATTAGCAACATCGGAATTATGGAATCAGAAACTAAATTATATACATATTACTGTCTGTTAAACAATAGCATTATGTAACTCTGTATTTATATTGAAAATTAAGTCCTCCGTCATAAAAATTAAATTTGTAAATGCCCTGATGAAACTATAACAACTAACCTGAACTAACCAACTTGATGATTCTACGTTTTCGCGACTATCTGGCCTTACTAGTGTTGGTATGGTGGGGGAACTTACTAGACCTAACTATTTGGTTAGTTAAAGTTACTCGCGAAAATTTTGTTTATGTAATACATGTCACATGAAGTATTTCTATAACAAAATTTTCGCGAGTAACTTGGTATGTTCTAGTATGTAATACGGGCTAACCAAAGCATACTTTGCCGTTTTCGCGAACGTATAGTAAGGTAGGGGAATACGTACGACGGCAATATATGACGTCACGAAATTATTTTATATCATACTTCGAGTAACCTAGTTCAAGAGGTAGTTACTTCTAGTTACATTGTTTTTAAGACTTGTCAAACGATGGCCAAACGTCACTTCTTTTAACAAGGTTATGTTTGATTTTTGTTTTGGAGTAGGTAGTTCGTTTATAATTATTAGCAACATCGGAATTATGGAATCAGAAACTAAATTATATACATATTACTGTCTGTTAAACAATAGCATTATGTAACTCTGTATTTATATTGAAAATTAAGTTCTCCGTCATAAAAATTAAATTTTCCATTACGTTTAAATTTGTAAATGCCCTGATGAAACTATAACAACTAACCTGAACTAACCAACATGATGATTCTACGTTTTCGCGACTATCTGGCCTTACTATAGTGTTGGTATGGTGGGGGAACTTACTAGACCTAACTATTTGGTTAGTTAAAGTTACTCGCGAAAATTTTGTTATAAACAAAATTTTATATGTAAGGTATCTATTTGGTTAGGAGAGAATTGTATATTGAAAGAATAATTTTGCAACTTTTTTTATAAAATGAGGAAAATCAACCACACGCAGCTGTCATTGAGGTCTATATGTGACGTAGCATTTGTCGATTTTAATGAGCCAACCTATCTTTTAGTAAGATTGGTCTAATTCGTTTAATGGGTAACCGACAAATCCCGAAACCGTTTCCGCTGATGGAATACACAACTGTCTTCCAGTGTTGCCATTTGTGTTACAATTGTAAGAATATGTTACAATTCTAAGGCAAAATATTATGTTATTACAATACCTATTGTTCTTATATTTACCAAAGAATGTTATTATGGCAATTTATGTTACTTATTTTAACGTTTCTTTAAAGAATATCTAATTTATTTTATTATTTTGACAGTAATTTATTTTTATTAACCTCTTATATGTACTCATTCTTGAATCAAATAGACCTCTATTATACTACTATATCATTTAATTACGTGTGATGTTACGGAATGTTACAATTTAAGTCTTGAAATTATTACCAGAGCAAAGATTAGAGAATTAATTCCTTAATCTTTGACCAGAGCTACAACCTCAAGTGGCAACACTGCTGTCATCTATTTCGTCTTCTCCGTCTGACTGTCCTATCTTGTTAGTTCTCTAATCTTTGGTTTAAGCTTGTTATCATCCAAGGAGGGATAGATTAAAGAAGGAGTGCTTAATCAAGAACTAACCAATCAAAAGTCAATATGTAAAAATCGTCACTATGACGTAGTTGGATGTATGTACATGGTGTCCAAAATTAGTGGACGTTATGCACAGTATAAATTTTAAGTTTATCAAATTCATGTTTTTTTTTTCTGTTTGTTCCTCCCACAGGATGGTAAACTTCTTTTTGGCATAGTTAAATTTTACTACACTACTTCACTTTCACTGCACTAATTATAATCACTTGTTTTGGAACACAAATTTTAAGACGCGCTTCTCGATAGATACGAAAAACAGAATGAGCACTCAGCCGAAGGGACAGCATCGGGGCGATAAAAAATGTTTATCTTTTAAAGCGTATCGATAGGTAGGAAGAATACTACGAAACTACAACGTAATCATATCGGAAGACAAGCGAAGGAAAATTACAGATGCCTGAAATAATAAGGTTATATTATAATGAAACTTGAAGAAATGTTCGTGATAGTTGATAGTTACGATTTCTTAGAGAATGTAGCAAAAAGACTAAATCAGTTAGGTACACAATGACAGGTTTGTTCAAAACTGTTGTAATATCTGCACCACAAATGTTGAAGTACTATACTGAAAGTTTGTTTAGTGTTCAGTAAAACTGATATCCCTAGTGAAACTGACATATAGAAACATATAAAAAAAAACGTATATGAATTTATATGGTTTGTTGTGTGTATCTGAAACTGGAATGTGTGGGTAATACCATATATAGCTTCCCCATATGAAACAATATGTAAATAAAATAAATCTTACTGTTACTCCTTATAAAATCATATTGGGAGCATAAGATTTACTTAGTCATGCATACATATAGGTACATATTTAATGTTTCCATGGTAGACCATATATGTTTCCATATATGAAATATCCTGAAGATTTATAGTAATTTCATATAGACTCATATTAGAAATTCGAAATTTACTGTTGCTTCATATAAACTCATATCAGTTTCCTTTTCTATATACTACCATATAGGTTTCCATATATGAATATGCCATGCAGATTCGTTCAGTTTACTATTCATCCTTATAGATATACATTAATACCACAAAGGATATTTACTATCCATTCTCCTAATTTCATATTAATTCCCAAGACAATTTTAAATACTAGAAATAAGAAAAATTCCCACGATTTTTTAATTTATAATACCTTATTCTAAGATTAAAAAAAAAACACTTAAATTATAAACATAAGATGGATAAGAAGTACTATAAGTAATACTTGGAACATACATCTCAAAATATTAGTAGACAAACACAGTGGGGTTGGGAAAATAGACTTCAAGATATTTCAGGTTAGTATTCAAGGAAATATATAAACGTTTATTATTTGGTCTTAAAAAATATTGCAGACACATTACAAGTAAGACAAGAAAATGAAAATGATGTAAGTATCCTGTACTATTTTTGTTCCATGTTTTATGTGTTTTTTTAAGTTTACTATCTTTTTAACCTTATCGTCCACAAAACTAACATAAGCGAAATTCATTATGTAAAATATTACTTGTGGAAAATATATATCACACTTTTCACAAAACACATAATCTCTAGCACCCACAAACAACGAAGTGGAAGCTTTCACTTCGTTGCCCACAAACACAATCAACGATGGCCGAAAAAACAGTGCTACCAACATATGAACAGGAATAAGACTACCAACCTGTTATGTATTAAGTGCTACCTACAATAAATTATATGGAAGTTGATGAATTTTCCATATAGACATATAAAGACATATTCATCCAGATACAAACATTATATATGATTCGGACACATATAAATCCTTCAAAATACATATAAAATTGCATGTTGGTTTCTAATATGAATGAATATGTTCTTATATGTTTATTGAGCCATATACAATCCATATAAATCCAGATACCGTTTTATCCGGCCACTTTGGCTTTTCCATATAGAACATATACAAGCATATAAATTCATATTTGTTTTTTTATATGTATCTATATAGCATCTATGGTGCATTTTCATTAGGGATAGTTGCCATAATGTATTTGGTGTTCACAAATTTCCAATGTAATACATCTATATGTGCTCTATATATATATATATAGCCACACTTTTACTCCGAATTGACAAAAATTGATAACTATATAGTCATACACACCAAGCTATCACCATCTGCATCGCACTGCCAGGAGCAAAGTAAACTATACTGCAATGTTTAAAAGGGAATTATTTATTAAGAAACTGAATGAGATATTTCATGAAAATGCAATCCATTGGAATGAAAAATTTTCAAGACAAGGCATATAAATAAATTAATTTTAGGCTTTTGTTCTCATTTTTAACTGAATTTTCATACCGTAAGGGGTCACGTAGATACTAGTTTAATTTGCATAGCCGTAGGGGATTATGCTGAATGCTAGTGTTGTAATGAGAATGTCAAATAAGAAATTTTAGGATTTTAATTTTCTAGCATAACCAGAGTTCAGGTTATCGAAAGAATGCAATGATTTCATCAATATTTTTACATATAGTTTTTCTTTTAGTTCTCATAGATAGTTTATTCCGCTCTTTGCAAAATTTATGGACTTTTAAACAAACATAATTATAGATTTCTAATGAATAACTAAAAAGGGAATAAGAGTTAATAAGAATTCAGTAAAATTTCCTACAGTGTATAATTTTTAAATATATATTTGTTGTATTTATTGCAATGTTTCACACAAACGGAAAATAACAGAAATTTGATGAGAAATAGACGCACACACTATACATTACAGCTCTGCTATTTTACCTCCAATGACGCATGATTTGCGTCACAATATATCTCTGTCTCTTTTGCTCGTTGGTAAACATAGATTATAGGCATTAAGCACTCCTTCTTTAATCTATCCCTCCTTGGTTATCATCAACAAATAACAGCTTTGCCCCATCTCTAATAAACAAAACAATGAGTTGTGTGCACTCCACGCCACCACCAGCGTGACATCAATCGAAAATGGTCTAACTATTTAACAAACTAACCTCAGATAGGTACTTATGTTTTATTTATAATTTGACTTGTATGTAGTAGATAACCAAAGAAAAGCGTAGTTTTTCTGATCGTCTGTGACCCAAAATCATAATATAACATTTTTATTTATAAATTTCACTCATATAATAATACAGACGAACCCTGATGATACTAATCATAACATAACCTAAATATTTTAGACATTACGTTTATTTACCTGATTTTGACACAGTCTGGAGGGCACACTGCACACAAACCTCCTCCTATCACAAAGGAATGCAAATGTAAACAATTAGAGATGAGTTGCTAGCAGAAACAGTTTAAGCTTGTTATTAAAAAATAACTTTTACCCATCTCTAGAAAACAAACCAATGAGTTGTGTGTCCTCCACGCCACTAACGTGAAGTCAACCGAAAATGGTCTATTGCCACCTTCAAATCAACTAGACAAACAAATGTCTGAAATTTAGGAAGAAATTCGGTAGACTTGGCGTACGTAAGGGGGAGGTATTTAACTGAGCTAATCTAAGATAAAAAGATCAAATAGAACACCCAATTAAGTTAGATTTCTGAAGTATAGCTCAGTTCACTGGTGAAAGAAAACATCTAATACTTCTGTAGATACCCACCTTTTTATTATTTTCATGTTGGTACTGACATTTTATGCACTTCTAGTCGATTTCATAATAATTGCTGGAGCGTATGCTGTTCGACGGGTGACTGTTGCTGGATAATAGTTGCCGTGGATGTCTGCCCTGTTCAGCCAAGCGGAGCTTATATAATAAGGGCACCAGAAATCCAACACACATAGCGCTTACAGGCTTGAGGCTTCTCAGGAGTGTGTCCTCGAGGCAGGTCTTGGTGAGTAAAATCTTAAAATACATCTAATAGTGATTGAGTAGAAAAGATGCATGAGCTTGTCTTCATAAAACGACCTAAGGAATCACACCTTGAAATATTAGCACGTCATTAAGGAAAACCCTGTATAACACGCCGTGTTTCAGCCCGAAAATATTATTTAATTTTTTAATCTCCCTTTTAACACAAGTTGAATAGAGAGTTGAGCTTGAAAATGAGCCTTGTCGATAACCATGTTTGTTCCCCCTCCACATGCAGAGGCAAGAGCGTTATCAGCTCTAACGTCCGTTCTGATCATCCTATTGCCATGATATTTTTTTCCAAATTAAAGTTCCTACTTGTGATTTTTTTTTAATATAACCTGTTTTCGTGTGAAGAACGCGATTTGAAAAAAATGGAAAATCGTATTTCGGGTGTAGCCCCGCAATTTTTTTCAAAAATCAAAAACCGTTTTGATCCATGGAAGTTGATGGTGATGATTATACGCGCAATGAGCAAAGACCCATCAATTTGTCGAGATTTTGGGCGAAGGTATACCGGGTGAGTCACGAATTGCGCTCGCCCCGATATGTACTAAAATATTTGGAACAGAAAATTTTGAATACAATACATCCATTTTGGTCACTTTTTGATAAACATTAAAAATTTTATTAAAAAATCTATTTCTGAATCCAGAGTGCTGTGGTGCCCAAAATATATTTTAGTTTGTGTGCTACGTTACTATAAAAATAAAGAGAGCAATATGATTGCATTACTTAATTCTCTAGAGGCGTTTAAAATTTTTAAATGTGATTTTTACCCACTAACTCGGTTTTTTTAAATGGGAATTTAATCGTTCACCAACATTTTTAAATACCTCATTTTCATACGAATCTAATGATACCAAAATTTTGAAAATCCGCTCAGAAATATTTGAGATTTCAGCCAAAATACAATGCAACCAAGCTTTTAGAAACATGCGGCTAATAGATAATAGATTAGTGGGCTTTGGAAACTAAAATGGCACATTTCTGTGTAAATCTGGTAACCTAATAACATTGGAAAAATCATAGTAGCCATTGAATGTAATAAAACAATATCAGCTGTCAGACAGACTCGTGTAGTTATAGGCAATCTTGAGCTATCAAACATTTAACAATTGTGAGCGCAAAGAACGTTACAATTAAGTTTAGCATAGGTATGTGGAGGTAAACACAATTACATCCACAAGGACATTTGCAATAGAATGCGACATCAGTTCGGTTTTCAGAGTTTTATTTAAATGAACATAAATATCGGGCCTATAAATAAATAAAAATCAATTCCGTTTGAACAATTAAACTTAAACTAGGTAACAGTAGGTATCTTTAAAATAATTAATATAATTAAACCATAAATTGACATTTATAGATATTGTTCAAAATGTCCACCATTTTTTTCTATACACAATTCGGCTCTGCGTACAGTTGCTTGAATGGCTCTACGCAATTCAGCCGGCGTTATTTGATTAAGAGATCGTACAACTTTATTTTGCAGCTCTTCACGGGTATTTGAAGAAGTTTTATAAACATTATTTTTGAAAGTGTCCCATACATAATAGTCGAGGGGTGTTAAGTCAGGTGACCTAGGAGGCCACCTGATATGACCTTGATTTGCGATAAGGCGTTCACCATGCAAGTTGTTTAAATATTCCACCACTCTTCTGGAATTATGTGGGGGAGCACCATCTTGTTGGAAAAACAGATTTTGTAAATAGGCAAGAGGTAATAAGTCAAGAAATTCTGCTGTCTGGTTTTGTAAAAAGAATAAATATCGTTCGCCAGTAAGTGTTCCATCAAAAAATATGGGTCCAATTATTGGATCTCCAAGTACTCCAAGCCAACAGTTAAACCCAAATCTTTCCTGAATATTCCCCCGCCCTACCAACCTTGGTTGCATTGTATTTTGGCTGAAATCTCAAATATTTCTTAGCGGATTTTCAAAATTTTGGTATCATTAGATTCGTATGAAAATGAGGTATTTAAAAATGTTGGTGAACGATTAAATTCCCATTTAAAAAAACCGAGTTAGTGGGTAAAAATCACATTTAAAAATTTTAAACGCCTCTAGAGAATTAAGTAATGCAATCATATTGCTCTTTTTATTTTTATAGTAACGTAGCACACAAACTAAAATATATTTTGGGCACCACAGCACTCTGGATTCAGAAATAGATTTTTTAATAAAAGTTTTAATGTTTATCAAAAAGTGACCAAAATGGATGTATTGTATTCAAAATTTCCTCTAGATTCCAAAAATGTAAAAATATATAGGGTGTTCCATTTAAAAATCGAAAGTTGTGGGCATTTCCGGCCAAACCGGATGTGCACCAAACTTCATTTTTTAAAAGATGGCATTTTAGTCGTGTAATAAGACCTCCAAATTTCAATTTTCTATTCCAAATATTTTAGGAAATATCGGGGCGAGCGCAATTCGTGAACAACCCGGTATAGCTCCGAAAATTTTTACCGTCTCCCTCTCTCCCTCCCTCTCTAATTCCCCCACCAACTTCCCACCTTGATCAGAATTAAGATTTACACTTTCCCTACATCCACAAAAAATTTCAGGTCCCTATCATCCTTCTTTCCTGGAGAAGTCATCGGTTTAACACTTGAAACCACCGCCAAAAAGCTTTTTTCGAGAACTCTTCACGTATTTTCAAATTCTCTTTAACTTTCAATTGGACTTTTTTTCATGTGGAGGTATTATTTTCGTCGAAAAGGTAGTTTTTGCAAACTTTGTGTGCAAATATCTCCCCCCCCCCCCCACGCGCGTATAAGACGTGATTTTCAGAGAATATTTTCATGGCACATACTTAACGAATGACAAGAAAAAAAAATTTCAAATTCCATTGTTGACTTCCAAATCCAGATCCGCTCTACTATAGGCCCGAGCCTAAATCCGTCGTTGTAGATATGATAGGTAATTATCGAAGCCAAAATGCTTTGACAATTTTGTTAGCAACAATTAAATGTGTGAACCAGTGGCGGCTCGTGATATTGTCTGCAGAGGAGGCTTGATATTCTGAAAGACAACTGATGTGCAATATGACTACAATTTGTACATTTCCCCACCACCCCTGAGGTATTACAACGGCGCGTTACATTTTTTCGCCGTGGGTTGTTCGCAAGGATACCGATTCACGACTTGAGAGAATAGAACTAATAAAAGAATAGAATGAAAAGGAAATAGAAAATATGATGAGATGAAAAAATCATTCTCATGAAATTCTCGTTCCTACGACTCGAGTATCGGTATCCAAAGGAGTCCTACTATCCCACTTGTAATTAAATTATATAACTTTTAATAAAAATAAAAATAGTTTTGGTAAAAAAATTAAAGTGTTTTTCTACAAACAAAAAATTGTATTCATTATCACTGCCAGGCGTGTAAAATTATAAGTTTTGATAGAAATTAAAATAGTTTTGAGAAAGAAGTTATATAAAAAAAAACATATTCCTAAAAAATAAATAACACAAATAAATATTTTTTCTAAAATAACAACTACCTATATTAATCTCTGCTTTAAGGCCTGAATATTTTTATAAATGACTGGTAACCTGCGATTTTTGGAACTAGCAAAATGGTTGATTATTTCATCATAAAATGAATCGCGTTTCCTCAATTCTGACAAAAAACGTTTTTCTATTGAAATAAGCGATACATTTGAAAGGCGGTCTTGACTCATTTTGTTTCTAGTAAAAATGTTTTTATGCGTTTAAGTGCTGAAAATGATCATTCTACAGAAGCTTATATACCGGAATTGTCTCAAAAAATAGTGGCGTTATTCAAAAAGTTCTCTAATTTTGGGTCATAAGTTTTTAAAAAATCTACCAGCTCTTTGAAATTTCCTTTATTGCACGATTCTCGTTTTTCGTCACGTCCTCGGAAAGAATTTTCTTGTGAAGATAACTATATAACGGCATCTATTAACCTCTTTAATATTTTTCTATTCTCACGGACCTTTTCGTTAACATTTTCTATTTCTCTCTTATGTGCAGAATCCAAGAAATTTACAATAATTTGTTTACCAAACATTTCGAATTTAATGCAAGATGAAATGTGCTCCTGGGATTTTTCGTGCCTTTCTAAACCTCGCGACAAATTTTGCAAATTATTAAACCCGGCCCTGCCCCAAATTGAGGATTGATCATTAGTAAATAATAAACATCTCCAACAATATAGTTTGTTTCTAACTGTTGATGCCGTTAACCACTCGACTTTTTTATAATTGTTATCACAAAACCCTCTGTTTTGTTTACCACTTTTAAAAACTAACGAAAGCATTGCTGGTGTAGGCCTGGCATTTCTTTTAATTCTTACCTTTTCGTCATAAATAAGAGTAGTAAATCCATTTAATAACAAATAATCCACCACGTCTGGACAACAAGACATGTTGTTGGGAATATTTTCACCTAGAGCAGTTATTTCTAGCCCGCCTATCAAATGTTTTATGTATTTATACGTCAAGTTGTTCTTATAACCGGCTAAACGCAACTGTCAGACGTCAGTTCGTTTTCTTTGTGAATCACCTGACTCTTGAATGACCTGTGCACATGCGCTATAAAGAACTGAAATCTGGAGGCTAGCCTCATACTTGGCTATTCCAAGTGTTGCTATTTTACACAGCGCAAAGAAATTCAAGGTCATTCATGTTATAAGTAAATGCGGTAAAGTTGGAAGCTATTTCGTCTTAGCCTCCAGCGAACCGCAGTGTTCATTCAGTAAAAGACCGGCCGACCGGGAAATATGCATACAAAGACTATCCGGACTGTAACGTTATAGGTATGTTTGTGGAAAGGAAATGCAAAAATGTTATATATAAACTGAAAATTAATTAATGAATAATAAACAATAAAAAATATTGAAAATTGAGATATACCTAATAGAAATTTCTTAAGATATTACTTTTGAAGATATGGTGGTTCTTCCAAGGGGAGGCTCAGCCTCCCCTGCCTCCCCTGACGAGCCGCCACTGGTGTGAACAGAAGAAAATCATTTTTTTAAAACAATTTATTTATTCCTTTATATAAAATTGTCTGTTTTAAGTGGCATTAATAACATGGCTATACTAGAATACAAATTGCAGTGCCACTCAATATTTTGTCCAATTTTGTCAGTAGGCACCTACACCTACTTCATTTAATGCATAGTCCACACGAGCTTGTTTCCCTTTTACTTACACAGTTATCTCATCACCTCGTATAACGACATAATTTTTTAAGTACATATATTCATAAATAAACATTGACCAAAGTACACAACGCAATAATGTGAGTAAATATTTAAATTTATTAGAAGAAACATATTTTTGTATTTACTGTTATTATTGTACCTACTAAAAAACTAGTTTTTTATTACACTATATGTGTGTACGAAGATATATACTCTTAGCAGCAACATTTTTGTAAATCACGTAAATAAGATCTATTTAAAAAAGTTATTTACAAAGAACTTCCCTCTTTATTTATACAGGATAGTCACTCTACAAAATTATTAATCGGAATGTAGTTGTCGCTGCTACTACAAAAAAACCTGATAGCTTTTGGTTAACAAAATATACAGAGTGGTCATCCGACAGAAAAAAAAATAACAAATAGAAGGTGCTAAATGAGGAAAGTTTGTGTAAGTTCCTTTACAAATTTCCACCATGGTTGCATTATTTCTTAGGATGACCACCCTGTATGTTTTTCATTAAAAGCGTATTAGGTGCCTCCCTTGCTAATTGCGTTATTAACTATACCGAGTGAGTCACGAATTGCGCTCGCCCCGATATTTCCTAAAATATTTGGAATAGAAAATTGAAATTTGGAGGCCTTATTACACGACTAAAATGCCATCTTTTCAATAAAAAATCAAGTTTGGTGCACATCCGGTTTGACCGGAAATGCCCACAACTCTCGATTTTTAAATGGAACATCCTATATATTTTTACATTTTTGGAATCTAGAGGAAATTTTGAATACAATACATCCATTTTGGTCACTTTTTGATAAACATTAAAAATTTTATTAAAAAATCTATTTCTGAATCCAGAGTGCTGTGGTGCCCAAAATATATTTTAGTTTGTGTGCTACGTTACTATAAAAATAAAAAGAGCAATATGATTGCATTACTTAATTTTCTAGAGGCATTTAAAATTTTTAAATGTGATTTTTACCCACTAACTCGGTTTTTTTAAATGGGAATTTAATCGTTCACCAACATTTTTAAATACCTCATTTTCATACGAATCTAATGATACCAACATTTTGAAAATCCGCTCAGAAATATTTGGAATTTCAGCCGAAATACAATGCAACCAAGCTTTTAGAAACATGCGAGTAATAGATAATAGATTAGTGGGCTTTGGAAACTAAAATGGCACATTTCTGTGTAAATCTGGTAACCTAATAACATTGAAAAAATCATAGTAGCCATTGAATGTAATAAAACAATATCAGCTGTCAGACAGATACAAAACAAAGCGTTGCGGAAATCTCTTTGAGTAGAAATTAAAGAAAATGAATAATTTTAGTAGAAATGAAAAGGTCGATATATTATTGATATATGGAGAGCGTCTCAAAAATTCAACTGCAGCTGCGGAACTGTATCAGCAACGATATCCCAACAGACGTCATCCAAACAGTCACTTGTTTTCCAGAGTGGAACAAGAATTAAGAAACGAACCTAATCAACAAGATGACCATCAAACATTTATTGTAAGTGAGGACAAAGAAATTGATGTATTAGGATTTGTGATGGTACACCCAACATCAACAAGGGAATTGTCAATGGAATGCGACATTAGTCAGTCTTCGGTTTGCAGAATTTTAAAGAAACGTAAGTTTCGGTCTTATAAATACCAAATACACCAACATCTTTATGGAGATGATAACGACAGGAGGCTAGTATATTGCAACTGGTTCTTAAATGCAGTACAACAAAACCCAGGTTTTCCTTTTCATATTTTATATTCAGATGAAAGTAGATTTACGAACCAAGGTATGTTTAACAGAAATAATACTAGGTACTGGGCTCAAGAAAATCCGAGGTTGGTAGGGCGGGGGAATATTCAGGAAAGATTTGGATTTAACTGTTGGCTTGGAGTACTTGGAGATCGAATAATTGGACCCATATTTTTTTATGGAACACTTACTGGCGAACGATATTTATTCTTTTTACAAAACCAGACAGCAGAATTTCTTGACTTACTTCCTCTTCCCTATATACAAAATTTGTTTTTCCAACAAGATGGTGCTCCCCCACATAATTCCAGAAGAGTGATGAAATATTTAAACAACTTGCATGGTGAACGCCTTATCGCAAATCAAGGTCATCAGGTGGACTCCTAGGTCACCTGATATGACCTTGATATGACCATTTAAAAAAACCGAGTTAGTGGGTAAAAATCACATTTAAAAATTTTAAACGCCTCTAGAGAATTAAGTAATGCAATCATATTGCTCTTTTTATTTTTATAGTAACGTAGCACACAAACTAAAATATATTTTGGGCACCACAGCACTCTGGATTCAGAAATAGATTTTTTAATAAAATTTTTAATGTTTATCAGAAAGTGACCAAAATGGATGTATTGTATTCAAAATTTCTTCTAGATTCCAAAAATGTAAAAATATATAGGGTGTTCCATTTAAAAATCGAACGTTGTGGGCATTTCCAATCAAACCGGATGTGCACCAAACTTGATTTTTTTTTATTGAAAAGATGGCATTTTAGTCGTGTAATAAGGCCTCCAAATTTCAATTCTATTCCAAATATTTTAGGAAATATCGGGGCGAGCGCAATTCGTGACTCACCCGGTATGCCAAATATTATTGCCATTTGTCACATTTTTTTCATTATTTATTCTCTTTAGGCAGTCCACCCTGTATATTTTCCAGTGAAATTGTACCCATTTCTTCCCTGGCACTCTCGTCAACTACCTATCAAATTTGAATGTACTCCGTCAAACAGTTTTTTAGATACAGCGCTAACAGTCATAAAAAGCGGCTGACAGACTGACTCAATTGAAAGATCTTCATTTTCATAATCTGCATGGTCTGAAACGTGAAAATCCGAGAAATCTCGAAAGTTGTAAAGTATGAATTTACAACTTCCATCAACAATTGCACAGAAATCTGACATTTAACTGCGAATATCTCAGAAACTGAGGAGCAGAAAAAATTGAAAAAATTATGTGTTCGTTACATGCCTGTAGCTAGGGGTGGGTCAGGACGGGCTACGCCCGTCCTGGATTTATTTTTGCCCGTCCTACGGCGACTGCAGAAAATAATTAAAATTACAGTACACCCAAATCACAGTTGGTGAATGGAAATAGTTGTTGGGCGGACGTAGACCAAGCTCCCACTGCAAAAATGGTACCCCATCGAACACCTACAAATTAAAATGTCAAAATGGTTGCAAGTCATATAAAAATCATCTTATGTCCGGCAGACAAGTAAACATTTGTTAACTGTTATATATAATGAATTTTTCAATTTACCTAGATATAAAAAAAATGATTTTACTTTTTAAAACTCCTGCTTGAAATGTACACAATTTGTGGTAAATAATGAACCATTTTTGAAAAAAATTGTCTGACTGACAATTTTTGTTAATAAATTTGTCAGACTTAATTTGTTATACATATTTTTTTTCATGAAAGTGCACCTCATAACACCTTGATTTTTATTTTAAAATAAAATTAAAGATTTTTTCTATCTATTACAACTTGTCTGCCTGACAATTTTTGTTAATTAATTCGTATAATATTTTGTTTTATTAATTAATGATTTTAATAAAAGTACATCCATAGCACCTCTCTTTTTTTACTTATAGTTTGAGATCTCTTTTATAAAAATTGGTCTCTCAACTCGCAAAAAGCCTAAAGGAGACCGACCGCTTCTGATTAGTATACCGCCGGCGTTAAGTCTTGCAGCACACAGGACAGGACTTCAAATGTATTTTCAAATTCAAACAATAAATTAAGGGATTTGAATACTTGTGCAATTGCTTCTCATTTTCATTGTATCATGATGTTTTTTTTAATAACTTTTGTTTTTTGTGAAGTTTAATTTTACTGTTTAATTTCAAGATAAACTATTTATTTCAACAATAGTGTGAAAAAATTAATAAATTTATTCATTAAACTTTTATATAAAGAAACCGTTACTCCACCCCTGGAAGTCCACGTTGACTAGATAGCTCATTTCAACGAATCGTCAATATGGTAGGACAAATTTCAACCAATTATCTTAATTCGTTAGGAAATATGTATGACATTTTTTTGTGAAAAAGTGTCTTTCTTATTATTATTATTATTATAAATTTTTTATATTAAAAACTGTTTCTGTTAAGGAATTTAGGTAACTATTTTTTTACGGGGGTTATTTATAATTAAAAATAACAATAAAATATTTACGCTGACGGCCCCCCCCCCTAAAAATTTGTCTGCCCGCCCTTAAAGCAGTTTCTAGCTACAGGCCTGGTTCATTATGAGTCCATTCTAAATTATCACTGAAATTTGAATAATGTACATATTGTACATTGAACACTTTTGAAGTTCTGCTAAGTTGTATTGAAAAATGTCCTACCTTTTAAAGAAATTTTGATCATACCAGTTTTAAATCCATTATATCTTGAAAAATCTAGCCCGGGAGGCAGCGACAGTTTTCATGAAATCATTTCTATAAAGCTAGATTTTTGTCCAAAGAGAGTTTAGATAGTATCTATAACGAAGGTGCATTTCTACCAAACTCTTACAGCCGGTTTTACAATCGCAAGTTAACTTTCATGTTAGTTGACTTTTACTTGCAGGTTAACTATAACTTTACCGACACATGCGTTTTTCAATATAAAGTTAAGTGATGATTTGTAAACGAGAGGTTGTGAATAAAATTTATAATGTTGGTACTGGAAAAATGGGTAATATACATAAAATGTATGAATTTTGATTCAAAGTCACGTCACCTGCTATCAAATATAAATGTCAGAAGCAATTTATGAGTTAGTGGTCTATTACTAAGTAAGTAGGTAGTATTTAGTCTCGATCTATTTAAAAATTTCTACCATCGTATTCTTCGAAAAAGTTAGGTCTATACTGGATTACCTTGGCTACTCATCACTGTTATATGCATTTACTTCGTACATATCCATTTTTAGGCAAAATATCATAAAATTATTTTGTGACAGTTATTTTATAGGTTATAAATTGCTAGTAAACTGCCAACTTCTAGTTTACCCACACCTCATCTGCTAGTAAAGTTAACTACTAGATAACTACCACATCGAAAATGACCAGCTATTGTAAAACCCAATTTCTATAACAGCCTGAAAGTTAATTCTGACTGGAAGTTAACTAGCGATTGTAAAACCGGCTGTTAGTGGTACGTATATGAGAAAAAAATCGGTAAAGGTATTTACACAGAACTTCCCTCGTTCATGGCAGTCTCTCTAAAAAAATAATAATTACGAAATGACATTGAGAATAATAATCGGAGTAGAGTTATTGCTATTATTACAAAGAAAACTTGATAAGTTTTGGTCAAAAAAATATACAGATTGCTCATCCAACAGCAAAAGTTCAATACTAAATAGCAGGTGCCACATATGGCAGGCTTGCGCAAATACCTTTACAAATGTCCACCATGACTGAATTATTTCTTGGGATGACCACCCTGTACATTTTTCAATAAAAGTATAATAGGTGCATATGCCAGATGTTATTGCCATCTGTCACATTTTCAATCCAACATTCACGTAATGGAGTGGAAGTATAGTGGTGGTTAAAAAATTTCATTTTTTTTAAATTTTTCAAAAGATGGTAAAATAATTTTCAAATTTTTTTCTTCTGAAATAGGTTTAAAATGTCAAAGGTAGAAATTTTAAATTAGAGCAAAAAGGAAAGTTTCCTTCTGTTCTATAGTAGTGCTAAAAAAAGTTTAAAAATTAAAAATGATGTATTTTTAAAATAGGTTTAGAATGCTATGAAACGTGAAAATTTTAAATTTGAGCAAATAAAAAAAAATTCGATCTATTTTAGTGGTAAAAACTTTTTGAAAAATGTTGGTGAAAAAAATTTTCAAAATTTTTTTTCTGAAATACCTAAGTTTAGAATGTCATTTAAATTTGAGCATTCTGGTGTTAAATTTTTTTCCAAACTGGTAACAAAATGTTGCAAATTTTTTTTTCCGAAATTGGTTTGGAATATCATGAAACGTGGAAATTTTAAATTTGAGCAAAAAAAATTTTTTCGTCTGTTCTATAGTAGTGATACATAAATGGATTAAAAATGTTTTCAAATTTTTTAAAAAATTCTTCAAAAACATTTTTAAATTTGTTTGAATAGTTTTAGAATGCCATGGAAACGTGGATAGTTAAAATCTGAACAAAGAAAGAAAAATTCTATCTTAGTGATAAAATTTCAAAAAACTTTTTTTTTTAATCAGGCTTAGAATGCCATGAAACGTGAAAATTTTAAATTTGAAGAAAGAAAAAAAAAATTCATTTTAGTAGTAAACATTTTTTCAAAAATATTGGTGAAAAAAATTTTCAAAATTTTTTTTCCTGGAATAGGTTAAGCGTGTCATGAAACGTAGAAATTTTAAATTTGAGCAAAAACAAATTTTTTTCAACTTGGTAAAATTTTTTTCAAAAATGTTTGAAAAAAATTTTCAAAAATTTTCAAAAATTTTTTTTTTCTGGAATAGGTTTAGCGCGTCATGAAACGTGGAAATTTTAAATTTGAGAAAAAAAAAATTTTTTTCAACTTGGTAAAAATTTTTTCAAAAATGTTTGAAAAAAATTTTAAAAAATTTTTTTTTCCTGAAATAGGTTTAGCGCGTCATGAAACGTGGAAATTTTAAATTTGAGCAAAAAAAAAATTTTTTCATCTTGGTAAAAATTTTTTCAAAAATGTTGAAAAAAATTTTCAAAAAATTTTTTTTCCTGAAACAGGTTTAGCGCGTCATGAAACGTGGAAATTTTAAATTTGAGCAAAAAAAAATTTTTTTCACTATTTATTCCGTTTAGACGGTCCACCCTGTATATTTTTCAGTGAAAATTCTACCAGTTCTTCGCTGACAGTAGGGTTAACTACCTACCAAATTTGACTGCTCTCCGTCAAGTAGTTTTTTAGTAAATACACCAACAAACAGACAGACAGACAGACAGACAGACAGACAGACAGACAGACAGACAGACAGACAGACAGACAGACTGACGGAATTGAAAAACCTATATTTTCAGAATCTACGTGTTCTGAAACGTCAGAATCCGAAAAAATCTCGGAGGGTGATTTTTTCTCGAATACAATACTTCCCTTCGGTATGCGAGGGAAGTAAAAATTAAACAACATGTTAGATCGAAATGTCACGAATTGTCAAAAAATGATTCGCCTTCGCTCCTGCCAGCACCAATTTTCGATTTTCACCTCGCGATTCACGTTGTACGGTCATTGCCGACCTTCTCCTCGCCATCGAGACATAGAACAGGTCTCCGATCGCCGTATTTATTCAGTTGTTATGTTTGAAAAATTGACTTGCGGTCGTGCTAATCGGCGACTATTTTTAAATGGTTTCTCGAGTTCGAATCCCGCCCGGGGACACTTTTTTTTTTCGTTTCAACATTTTTGGCAGATATTTTTTATTCTATAAAAATGAAATGGAATTCCGTTTTTTTGAGAAAAAAATAAATAAAAATACTGGTACCTATCAGTAATTCAAACAACTATTTTCTTCTTTACAGACAAATCTACAACATTACTAATAATTTTCATAGCCTACTTAGTAATTTTCTTACATCGCATTCATCTGACGCGGCCATTTTGAAAAAATTAAAAAATTGTTCGTATCTCACTTATTTTTTGGAATTTTTTACATCTGAAAAAACTGTTGCACTTAGAAATTTATGCTTAATGAGGAATCATCAAAAAATATAGTCATAGGTGCAATGAGGGTCCTGATAAGCGTGAGCTTGTTCCTCAGGTTGAGTTGGCTCTGTCTACCTATCATAGGGTAAAGTAGAGTCCTCCTAGTCCTCGCTTTCTGTATTATCGCTTCCGTGTTCTGTCTCCACGTCAGGCTTCGATCCATGATAACGCCAAGGTACTTGACGGTATCGTGCCATTGAAGGTTCTCGCCGTTCAAGGAGACGTGTCCTGTGGGAGTTTGCTTCCTGACTCTTTTGAAGAGGATGACTTTGCTCTTCTCCGCGTTGACTTTGACGTTCCACTTGTTGCACCACTCTTCCAGAAAGGATGCTGCTTCCTGGAGGTTGCGGGTGGCAACTCTTGCACTCCATGATCTTGCGATTATGGCCGTGTCGTCTGCGTAGAGCGCCAAAGAGGTCCTTGCGGTTCTTGGCATGTCGGAGGTGTAGATGGTGAACAGGTGGGGAGAGAGTACCGATCCCTGCGGTACACCTGCTTCCATGGGCCTGTAGTTTGACAGCTTGTCGGCAATCTTCACGCGGATAATGTCGCCTCATCATTCCAAATAGGTAATTTTATGAAGGAAATTGTATCTTTCATTCAGTACGGACATTCGTCCTATAAAATAAAGTCGCCGTTCATAATCTCCTTGGCGAAGTTGTTGTATTAAAATCATTTTATAAGCATGATAAATTTGTCTTTATCTTTAAGGATTCTTCTGACCGAAGTCGAAGCACTGATTGCTGATATTGAGGTTTGTGAATTTTCGTTAACGGCAGCGACAACTTCAGTTCTATTAGTATCAGTTCTCACTGGTTTACTTCTGTTTCTCTTTGGTTCAGTAAAAGAACTTTTAAACCTTTAAAAATTATCAACTAATAATTTTATATTTTTATGGTCAGGACAGCGTCTACCAGGAAACCGTTGAAAATAGACTGTACAAGCTTTTTTAGAATTAACGTTATGTTCTCCATAGATCAATAAAAACTACTCTGATTTATTTTAATTTGACTTATTAAAGCTTTCATGGTTAACTTAGAGAATATGAAATATTACTAATAACAAAGCTATGGTTTAATTATTAAATGTGAACAACTTAAAAGTCGAAAGAATAAAGTAAAATGAATTATGAAGTAAGGAAGTTCATGAAACTGAATCATAATTATAAAAAAATTTATTTAAATATCTGTAGAGCCACTAGAAGAGCAACTAAATTTTATTAGTAAGAAATGTGTATTGCATGAAAACATGAACTTATTAGCAATGGGTTCATCAAGTGATATCACAAAAGATAAAAAAAAAATGTTTCCATTTATTTGTTGTTGCTGTTTTGTTACTATAAATACTGTTTACTATATGCCTTTTACAAATAAAGCTTAAAATTAATATTTACATTCTTTTCAAATGTATTTTATGAGAATTCAGTTTGAAGTCAAAAAGAGAGTTTTTAATTTTTTTCTCTAAAACGAAAGAGAATGTCGAATATGACGTAATAACATAGATTGAAGCTAATGGGCTTGTTCGGCATTTCATAAATCGATAGTGCAAGTATAAAATAATGGATCTGCAAAAAATCAGAATTTTATTCGCACGTTTAGCATCTTAAGAACTATTACAAATCTCCACCTCGCGAAAATGGGGCGTGGCCAGGCACTACGTCACTATACGCATAGACTCGGCGATCTCAATAGACTTGATGCTCCTTAGTTGTTGTAATAATTATAAGTGTTTTCGAAGTATTGTTTGTTTTGCTTACTTCTTGACAGTAGGGGAGTCCAATTTGGTGAAATGTCAAAAAATTACAATTTTCTTTCGCTCCTGTCTGGATGAATTTTCGATTTTGACCATGCAATTTACGATTAGGATTCATCGCCGACCTTCTTCTTTCCGTAGAGACATAGAACGAACTTCCACTCGACGTATTTATTTAGTTACCAGCTTTTGAAAATTCCATGTTTTTCGAGCTTTCAGGTTAAATTTGAAAAGTCCCAGAAAGCCACTTTTCTTACGTCACTTGCGTATAGTGACGTCACAAATGAGCGCTCGGTTTTTGCAACTATTACTAATTTCAACTCCTTATATCTCGAGAAGGGAAAAGGTTAATAATACGAAATTTTAAGTGCATAATGAGAATATCGAGTAAAATATAAAAACCATATAAAAAGAATATCATGGAATAAGCCCATTAAAACCTTTATAAGAAAACATTAACATAGTTTATGTACAGGGTGAGGGAAAAAATATTTAAGGAAACTAAGTTTCACTTCGTAATAATTCTTTAATTTTTTTAAAATCACTCTGTATACTTATTTAAAGGCCTTAAAAATATCTACAATTTGATGTACCGAACATGGTCGTAGCTTACAAAATAAGGATGTTATGGAAAGTTTTAAGTGGCGGAACCTGTATATAACACAATATTTTACTTATGGTATATATATATATATATTTTTTTTGAAATCTACATTAATACGATAAACTGACTGACTGAGGCCTGACTGACAAACGTGAAATTGAATAATACCTTGTAAAATACCATTATTTAGAGTAGAATCTTTCCTTTTCAGAAAGCTATAATTAAGATCGATTCCTTGCAAAATTAAATAGGTAATTAAAAATGATTTTTATCTGCAAAGAGAGCTTTCGCATAAAGTGAGAAGCCACCCAGCAAATTGTGCAATATTAATGATTTTTTTCGCAAAATTAGCAAAACGTAGATTTATCCATAACGTAAATCTTTATTATTTTGGGAAACACTAAAAAGTAACACGAGTAAATATAACAGAAAGATAAAAGGACATTTACTTTATACTGAAATGTAAATTCAAATTAAATCCAACAAACAAAACAAGGCATTCTGTTTGCTAGAAACGGTATACTGAGAGATTGACATACTTGAAAATCTGTGAATTTAATACCCAGGAGCATATTAATAAAAAAAAATTGCCACTGCAGATCTTGTATTATTTGCAAAGTATTAAAAAAGGACATATATGCATATGATCCAAACTATAATTGAGACCAAAGTCAATCTTCTCAATTCATTGACGACACTTTCTCTCGATAATTTCGTTATTATCACGATTGTGGTTTACCCGAATATTTCCCTCAAGTACATGCAATATACGATATACTTACTCCGCCGAAAGAATTCACCAGGAATTCTGCACCCCTTGATAAATCATCCAAAAAAGGCCGATGAAAGAAGTTATTTCCCACCACCACAGCAGTCATCCAGTTTGAGCACTGCCGAGTTAACTGAGTAATGCTAAAGTGGGTCATCGTATATATAAACCAAGTTCAAGGCATTTGAAGAAGCATTTGCGGTCGGTACTTCTTCAGTATATACATACCTGTTTTGTGATTGTGACATTATTGAAATTTCTAGGTGAGTTGCTTGTCAATTAATACGTGCGGTTCTATTATGCGTTCATTAAACGAAAAGAAGACTATAGGGCATTAATAATCTTCTCAATAACCACAGAAATTTGCCCTAAGAGATGCTCAGGTGCTACGTTTTAAAACAAGATCCGGGTTAAACCGTTAAGAAAAAGTGCAGATTAGCGCAAATATTCCACCGGTCAATAATTACTGTTAAATATATGCACTTGACCTACGGATGTACATAATTCCCAGACATTCAAATGTAGTTCGCGTAATAACCCCGAAGATTTACATTCTGGAGGAAGTTTTCATTTATCTCATGTTATGAAGATAATACGGAGACCATAGCTATTCAAGTGACACACTTGCTGTGAGATTTTCGGATGATTCTTAGTGTATGAATAAGAACGGAAGAACGTCAAAATCCTTCAACTGGGTCACATAGCCAACAGTAGGTCAATGCATATATACATGTACTTACATATAAAATTATAGAATTAAACGATCGAAAATTAATGAAGTATCCTTGCACTTGTATATCATGCATCATTGCAGTGGGTTAAAAAAAATTGAAAGCCGCAATGTGAGAAGATAATTTTTTTTAAATATATTGAAAAAATCGTTGGTAAAATCAAAAGTGTACGCCCCGTAAGTTTATTCAATACGTGCGATGCATATAACATTATCTAGTTCATTATTAATATTTATACACATGAAGTTTTCTCGAAAACTGCTAATCGTTTGAAAAAAATGTTTGAAATAAAGTTGTCTCCATCCCTTAGTTTTATTAGTTTCTGCTATACTTGGTGTCTATTTCGAGAGATAAAAAAGTTTCCTACTTGCTATATTTACCCTTGTAAATGCTGATCTTTTATCGAAATAGCTTTAGAAAAAATGGACTGTCCTAATGTGTTTGTAATGAAGTTAATAAAAAAACTGAAAAAAGATTAGAGTATAAAATGATTGGAAGGGGTAGAAAATACCCCTTTTATCACGGTTTCCGTAAGTTGTAGAATTAAATCAAACAAAAAAATATAATATATTTGTACCTTTTTTGGTCCAACATAATAGTCCAGTCGATTAAGTAAAAAATATACCAGAAGCTCGCAAAAAATTTTATCTGAGATTTTCCTCCAGTAACTGTTAGTGGGAGGATTAAACATCAGTTCTGGGGATGCCGCGCAACCCCCAAAAAACCACCCCTTCGGTGAGAAAAGCCTTATTTTACTGATAACTCGTTAACCGTTGAAGATATAAAAAAATTGCTCATCATAAAAAAGAAAGCTTGACTAATTGCCTAAAAAAAGTCCCTCTTGTAATTTTCTTGTATGTGCCATGGTTTTCGAGAAAATCGATATTGACAAAAATTGCAGAATTTGTATTTAATGCGCGCGAATTTTCGTTTATTTGAAATTTCTTATGCGCGGGGCAATAGAAAAAATGGAATTGCTAGAAAACCAAACAAGCTAGGAAGAAAAGTCAAAATGGGTTTTTTTATGGCTATTGATATTTATTAGTATATAAGAATAACAATATAATATAGTTATCTTATTTTTTGTACATCTAACTATTCACAGGCCCATAAAAAAACTGACTTTAATATGTTATAAATGCATTTTAGTTTAAAGTAGTACTTCAATGCAGAAAAAGTTAGGAATAAAAATATTCACATTTACAAATTTACCAGCATGTTAAAAATAAAAATTCAATTTTTTGATGATATTTCTTTGTGCAATTTTTAACTATTAAATGATTAGAAACAATACTTATATGATATATAAAGTCAAAAACAAAATTTTTGAGCAAAATTTTCAAGTTTAGGTCTATTTTTTAATTTTTAGGAAACAATAAAGAAATGGCCAAGATTTGGCTAATTTCAAGATTTCTTTCGCATTTTCACATTTAAAAATTATATTGAACCTATAAAAATCGTATAACTATATAGATTTCATATTTTTTTATAATAATATATAAAAATCACGCTCATTTTTCGAATTTTTATGTATGTTTTAATGTACAAAAAACGTAGTACATTATCGTGAAAAACTGTCTGTAACTTGGAAAATTAGCAAGTTACAAAAAACCCAACAAACGAAAAATGTTTAGAAGGCCTTGATGCATACGTCTGAGTTTTTTCAAATTTTTAAATTACATATTTGTAAAGAGCTACACTTTCAAATAAAGGGGTAGTTTTTCATGTTTTTCCGGAAAAACTCGGTTGAAAACGCACTTTACAGAAAAGACGCAAATTCAAAAAAGTCTTTATTTCAGTAGTCATCTGAATTTTTTCAGAATTTTTTTCAACTTTTACGTTTCTCCTCCCCCACTTTTAGAAATTTTCGAGTGGCCATATTTCCAAAAATACGCATTTTTCGAAAAAATGCAGTAGAGTAAAAACATCTTATTTTGGACAAAAAAAGATAAATATATTGTTTTTATTTTCACATTATATTATTGCTGTTAGATAATGGAGCACTTTAAAAAAGTTAATTTATCAGCTTCTCTGAAAAATGTTGCATAGCTGTTTTGAAAATATTTCCATAATAATAAAATTTATCGAAAAAGTCATAGAGACCAAAAATGAAAATCATGAAAATCTGAAAAATTTGTTATGAAGCTTCTTAGCCCCAACAAGGGAATTTTTCCCTTTCTGAAGTCTATTCACCATTTTCATCAAATATAATCTAAGTCATTAAATATAGCAAATAATGTAAGATGTGATACTTTAAAAATTAAAACTTTTAAACGATCCCGCTTAAATCAAAACTGTTTTCTTAAATTAAAGTGATTCTAATTACAATAATTGCAATGTATCAATTAATTTAATTACTCCAATAATTACTGACAGTACATCATTAGTTTTAATATTTGGGACAATTTTTCGGATATTAGGTCCTTGCATACAGGGCGTACAAAAAGTTGACGACCAAATGAAGTAAGATGATGGGTGAAGATTTTTTTTTTATGTTTTAATTGTGTGGACGTTTCCAATAAGAGCATTTTTTATCTTCAGTCGGATGAAAAAAATACTTTATCAATTCCTTTTGTTCTCAAAAAATTTTAGTACATTTTTAAGTGATGCTGACAGAAAAGAATGTACGAAAGAAAGCTGACCAACTATCAGAAAAAGTTGTGAGCATTTAATATAGAATTTATTATGGTATAACACATAGGGTTATACAACAGATTTTTTATCTCTGTTTTTTACAAGTGAGACACGTATTTGTTAAGAAATACATTTTACAACATTTCAAGGGTTAATGTAGATGGTTTGTAGAAAATAAAATAAAGTGGGTAAAATAATGGTTTGTATTAGGTTTTATGTAACTTGCCTTTTGAGGGCATCCGATGTATATTCCTTCAATGTATAATCCCATATCTGGGATGGAAATGGAAATTTGCATAATAAAGTACTACAAGGATATTTGCACTACAATGCTTTGTCATTTTAATGCATAATAATTGTCACGCAATTTACTGCAGACTGTCAATATGACACCCCGTTACTAATGCAGCTATCGATACCCAATATCAAGTCACAAGATTTAATTACAGTGCCAAAACAATCTCTGACCTTTTTGCGAAAATTAAATTTATGAAGTTTTTTGCATGTTTATTTTCTTTATCTAAGTTATGCATACAAGCACTGCAGCAGCTTGTAGTAGACTTAAATTAATGTTATAAATTTAAATGTTTCCGACATCTGTGTAACATAAAATATAGACATATTGTATTAGGTTATTGGAAATTATAGTAAAGAACAGTGGTTTTAGAATGGAGTTCTGTGGAACACCTTCTTAGACGTCATAAAAATTACTATTAACCTTTCATTATCCATCGACATTACCAATGACTCACCAGTGAATCGAACCCAGTACACGACAAACAATGTGGCCAAGTGTATTCTTTACACAACATGCTCTAACTCACGTCTAACTCGTTTAGTAGCAACGATTTTTTTTTTGCTAAAATGTTACTTTGGTTAAGCTGCTTTTGAAGTCTGTAAAGTCCTGCAGTTTTTCCTCTGAGCCACAACGTTTACTCTAATGAGAGCACAACTAATAAAATCACGTACCTGGGGTCTAAAAAAATACTAGTCCAAAAAATCAGACATTGAAAGAAGGTGTCATTTAAAATACTCACTTCAATTCGATAAGTTACCATCTGAGAGAAACTAAACAAAACAAACCAAATTAAGATCCAGATGATGAGGTTTCTGTTCTCATCTAGTATTGATCTCTCCAAAAACGAGATAATGTATAGCTAGTAATTACTATTAAACTTGATACCTAATGTCAAGTCACAAAATGTAATTACAGTGCCTAAACACTCTCCGATTTATTTTTGCTGAAATTAATAAATTTAATGTGGTTTTTTGTACCTTAAATTCAATTTGTTTTCTGCCTAAGTTATGCATACAAGTACTGCAGCAGCCTGTAGTAGACTTAAATTAATGTTATAAATTAAAATGGTTATATCATCTGCGTAACATACAACATAAACATTATATTAGGTTATTGGAAAATATAATAAAGAGCAGTGATCCTAGAATGAAGTTCTGTGGAACAACTTCTTAGATATCATAATTACTATTAACAGACACACATTCATTATCCGTCGACATTATCAACGACTCACCTGCGAATTGAACCCAGTGCAAGACAGACAGTGCGACCAAGCGTATTCGTTACATAATATGATCTAGCCACTTTTAACTCGTTTAGTTGCAACGATTTCTTTGACAAAATGTCACTATGGCTAAGCTGCTTTTGAAGTCTGTAAAATCCCGCAGTTTTTCCTCTGAACTGCACCGTTTATTCTAATGAGAGCACAACTAATAAAATCACTTACCTGGAGACAAAAACATTACTGCTCCAAAAAAATCAGACATTGAAAAAGCTAGGTGTCGTGTAAAGTACTCATTTCAATTCGATAAGTAACCATCTGAGAGAAACTAAACAAACCAAATTAAAATCCAGATGATGAGGTTTGTGTTCTCATCTAGTATTGATCTCTCCTAAAAAGAGATAATGCATAGCTGGTAATAACTATTGTCTTGTTAAATCCTCATAATGGAGAAATTTTGTGACTTTGATTTTAACAAAACTGAAATTTAGGCTACCTATGTGTCTTGTTATCTGTCTAAAACTAACAATTTTTGAATCTCCAATAATTTCTCTTTATTAAATTGGGCTAAAATAATAAACATTGATGTACCCACTTCACTTTGGTGACAGTATATTTTTCTTGGGAAATATTTAAAATTGGTAATCAGGATACAGCTTTTTTTAATAACTATTTATTATTATTAATAGACATTATGTGCCCACTTCAATTTTGTGTGACTATTTCTCTTGACAAATATTTCTAATTGGTGATCAGAATATAGCATTTTTTAATAATTATTATTATCAATAAATCATCACGAATACTTTATAATTTTATATTATTTCCTGATGTTTTAATTATAACATAATTTTCTTATTGTATTGTTATTAAAACCTCTGATTGTGGCCGAATTAATATTGCAAACATTCCCGCGAACCTGGACTCGTTTTGTTTTAGAAAGGGATACTTTTGCTTATCTGAATATTTAGAACATATATTTTATACATTAACTTTGGCAAAATTTTACTTTACATCTTGCAAATCTACAACAATTCCTACTCATAATCTATTCATAAAATCGAGTTTATTTAAATTAAATCTTAAAAGGACTAATTAAAAGCTAAAAGATAGCCGAAGAGAATTAGATTTCTTTTTTACAGAAACAGATGAAGAATATCTTTGTGCGCAATGAAGTTTTTACATCTGTGTTCACAGAATGAGGATCTTCATTATTATGTGGATTAATTATCTAGAAAAGAGATTGAGTTTCTATTAGTATAGGTACTGTTGTTTGTTTTCTTGTAGTCGCGAGATTTCATTTGTAGAGGCATCCGATTCTAAACTCCCGGATACAATCACTTCTATATATGATTTTAAAGTGTTGCTAATTGATATGGAATAGGTGTAGACATGACTTAAAAGTGCCATAATGAAACTTAATTTTGATCTGCATACAATGCACCAAAGTTATAGACATGTGCAGTGTGCATAGCTGGAATTAACCAGCTTCCAATACTACAGGGCATCTAAAAACCATACAGACATGAAACTATATTCCTGACATGGTTTTCTAAAATAACTCGAAAAATTTTATGTCCACAAGGCCACAAAATTATTTTAACTTAGTGTTTATAAATAAATTATTTTATAAATAGTAATTTGGAAGTAATTGTCATTTTCACCGGCCTGCCGTCCACTGCTAGATAAATGCTTTATTCTCAAAATTTTTGAATATTACTGTCCAATGGAGTGTCTTGTGTTTCAGTGATTAATATCCCGTTTCTCACCTCTAAAGAGTCAAAATCAACAAAACAATTCTTGTAGACGGTTGTCTTGAGATGCCTTCTTATAAAAAGTCCAATGGACTTAGATCTAGTGACCCAGGTGGCCATTCAACAAATCCTTTTTACACCTCAAAATTACATTAGAAACTTGTGATTGTGAAGTACGATCACTTGAGTATATATTGTCATATGGAATTATTAACAATTTTTAAGATGTCCGTCGGTCTGTCCGTTCGTCATGTTTATTTTTAGCACGATTACTTAAGAAGGAAAGGTTTTGTTGCATTTAAATTTAGATAGTAAGTTAGAGTTAGCTAGATGAATAAACTCATTTAAAAAAAATCGACCAACAAATCGATGGTTCAGTGACTATGTGTAAAATTTGCGACCCCGGAGTACCTGGTATGAATCCTAACTAGGGTTTTGATGTTTATTGGTGTTTTTAATGTATTGCCGAGACAGTAACAGTGGATTAGACAACGGGTAAGCGGAACAACATGGTTAGTCGCTGTGAATGGTTGTTGTGTTGATGTCTATGCGTGCGTGTTCTGGTTGAGTGGTGAAATAGCTATGGTTACGCTCCACCTGGATGTGGATATAAATAAAAAATTAAAAAAAGTACATTTTATATATATCTCTGATAAGATTCGATGAATTTCGACCATAAAGATGACATTATCAGGAGTTAATTAAAATTCGAAATATTCAACAATTTGCTGCTATCAAGTAAATGAATCATATTGTCAAATTTCTTAGTGTTACGCACCAAAATTGGTAAAAACGAAACACTTATGAAATCACCTCGGTATCGGTCCGTCCGTCTGTCTGTCATTAGTATTTTTCTCAGAGGCTGTTTAAAGTAGAAAGTTGAAATTTGGCACAGTTGCAGGGAGTTGTCGCCCAAGTATAGACGTGAAGCACAAAAAGGAGAATTTTGATATTGTGGGATAGTTTAAAGTGGTAAAATGGGAAGTTACAACAATTATTTTTAAAATCACTGTGTGGGGTATCAGATAAAACTTGTTAAAACACGAATTTAAGAATATATAATTTGAAATACATGTATTTTTTTAATATCTTTTGGAAAAATGCTTGAAAATCACTATCTCCCCACTCTGTCTCCAGAGCCTTAGATAATTCTTTTGGTACATAAAAGATAGCTTGATGATAAACTTTGTTTTGAGGTTTGGTACCATTTGCTCGAAGCGTGGTATAGATTATCACTAATAAAACAGCAGGTACCTCTATGTATAAATCTATGAAATTTACAGTGCGTTTCACTTAAGAGTGTAGCAGCGTAATAAATCAAACTGATCTTAGAGGATAGAGGCCACCAAGGTCTATTTAGCACCACAAAATCACTTTCCATCCTTAAATGCAACGCCATCCGCGATACTAGATTGTATGAAAAAAATCAAAAAATCATAATAGGCATTTTTTAATACGATGAATTTGTTAACAAAACTTGTTCGAAATCATTCAAAAACCCTGAATTCGAACTTTAGTTAAATTCTAATAAACGTGAGGTCTTGACGAAAAATCCTTTGAGGCATTTAAATAAAAATTGTTTTTAAATTTATTTTTTTAATTTACACAAATGAATAATAAATACAACCAAAAGAACATATTAGTTTCTATCAAACCTCCATCAGCCCCAATGCATGCCTCTATTCGCTTTCTGTTATTGTTCATAACATTTCAGAATTTAATTAATCTTCGGATTCAGGGTTTTTGAATGATTTCGAACAAGTTTTGTTAACAAAATGTTTTGATTAAAAAATGCCTATTAGGATTTTTTGATTTTTTTGTATCGTAGATAACAAATAAAAGAATTATTACGCTGTTGCACTCTTAAGTGAGCACGCTGTATATTTAAAACAAGTGATGATACGCAACATTAATCGGCACAAGTACGAATTGCACTTGACCGGTTTCTCGTGTGCCTATAGTTATTCGATGGAATCTAATATAAAACATTGTTAACTTTGTCTGAGAATCTTTTGACAGAAAAATTGTGTGGACCTTAATTTACCCACCAATTATATTCCTGTACAATTTGGAAGAAACCACTAGATAATATCCAACTTTAATAACATCATAATTTTATTATTATGTTGGACATAGACGGAAGCTCGGCGCCCTACTTTATGCTTTCTACTAAATAACAATACCAGAGTAATTTCTATAACGCTATATGAATCTTGACAAAGTTTAAAACATTTAATGATTTCGTATAATGATGAATGACACAAAGATGACACTCACTTGCGCAAAATTCATTGTTTCATTGTTCGTTCAATAATTTGAGCACTTTGGTAAGTGGCTGGCGATTTGATCACTTGTTTTGTAATACATAATAATAGGCATTGTATTAAAATACTATCACTACAAATGGAGGCACATGCAAACTTTCCAAAGTTAAATTTATAGGGGGTAGGAAACTTTCCCCTTGTACATTACCTTCCCATAGCCATAGCAGCAAAAGTAAAAGCCGGTGCATTTTTTCGATCGTGTCTGATAACTCTTTTGCACTAATTAAAAAACCAGGTGGGACTTTTTTAGGTATAAAGAATTCTCTACATAATTTCAGCAAGTATAAACCATTTTGAACTCTTTAGCCCTCGGGTTAGGGCTAGGGACTGTACAAAAAGAACAAATTGTATAATCAGGGCTCGGATGTCAGCGCTATTTCTTGATTTACAAGGGACTAAGAGGCTTTTGTAAGAATTTTATAGGTATATCATACGCGAAAATAATGCCTCTTTTAATGTGATGGATCTTAAACTTGGTGAAATATACTCAATAGGCAGGGGCGGACTCAGACGCATTTGTAAAATGTTTTCAAATTGTAAACATCTCATAGGCAGAAATGGTACATCTTGTTAATGTGATGATGCTATAACTTGATGGAATATATACAAAACGTATAACAATTAAGCCACCAAAACTATTCATTTGTGGCAGCACAATAATAAAATAATAACAATAATAATAATTTCATTTGTACCCAATTTAACACGAATTTTCTAAAAGGGGGTTTTTCAGTTTACTTCATGGAATATTACACTAGATCATCATTTTCACTAAACCTTAGTTATATGGACGTATACAGAGTGTCCCACTTTTACGGTAACACCTACGCAGCTCAGTTATTAATAAATCGATTTACCTATTTTAAACTCGGTTAAGTTATACACCTCTTGAAGGTAACTAAAAGCGCATATACCTATTTAATTTATTCCCTAGACGTGAGGACTAACGGTGTGAAAATGGGGTAAATTTTCAGGTGAATTGTATTAGGGATTAAAAAAAAAAAGATTACCACCATCTCATAGGACATCCTTTAAAACCCCTTTGTGCCATATATCTCTAGTAGTTTTAGAGGTATAAACAGGTACATATGACGTTTTGTCAATTAATGGCTTTTAGCTCGGAACGAGATGAATTTAGAAACAAAGTTATTGCACATTTTTTGCTACAAAGTTGAAGCAATAATCAAAAATATCTTCGTACTCGCCAAAAACGCTAAGAAAATTCTGTATAAAAAATTGTATAGGGCCCGTATAAATAAATCTCATTGAAATTTGTATAAATAAAAAAGTTGTTGTAATGTTTGTTACTTGCAAATTTTAGTTTTCATAAATAATGTTAATTTATTAAAAAACATGTCTTTTTAATGAGAATAGGTAGTACTAACCAAATCATGTAATTTTCCGCAAAAATAATGACTAAAAAATGCCTTGGTGAAAAATTATAAGCAAATTAATTTATTTTTACAAAACGTCATATTTTGCAAAAATTCGCCCTATGTAAAAACAGTATTTATTATTCAAGCATAATGGAACCAATTTCCTTTAAAAGTACATGTATTCCAGAGTAAAATGAGCTTTGGAAAGTCCAAATCGGACGATTAGAACGGAAGTTGCAAAGGAAAAGACTTACAAACAATTATGAATTTTGCGATAATTTTCTAATAATAAATTTAGAGGCGCGTGAATTTACATCAAGAGTATTTTTCCCGTAATGTGGCTATTTTTTTTTCTATTCTTACAAAGAAATCGGCGTGCTAAGAGCAACACTCCTAATATATTTTTTGGCCTAAAATCATTGGTCTATTAACTTGCTTTACTTATTTACTCCTATTTCACCCTCAACCCTTTAACGGAATCATCTGAAAATATAATCTAGATCATATATCGTTATAATACCAAATTTCTAATAAATATCTCAGTTTTATTTTATTAACCCCTTTAAAAGTGGAGTGGGGATGGGTGATGGTAAGTGCTGAGGATTGGCAAATGTTATACAAACATTTGTAGCCTTGGTTTTCTAGTATATACACCGAATGTCAAGTTTCTATACTCTTACCAGCTTACATTACTTATTTACCCCTATTTACCCCCTAATCGTTCATAAAAGCATTAAAATACAAAAGCGTACATAAGGCGAGAACTAACACAGATTAAAATCTGCACATAGAAATTCCTCAAATGAATTAAAAGCCTCTCCAAGCAGAAAACGTTTCACCGTTTCTTTAAATTTTCTAGTTTAACTGTTTAATGCGGTTGGGTAATACATTAAAGAATTTTATTCTATAATAATTTATGCTGTTTCTACTTTTAATTAACCTTAGATAGTCTGGCAAAATTGAGTTACACTTTCTTGTGGGGTAGCCATGTAATTTGCTGTGGGTTGCATATTTGCTTTCATTTACTTTTATGTGCATTAGGCAATGAATGATGTACGTACAAGGCAGTGTAAGAACTTTAAGTTGAATGAATGCATTTTTGCAATCATCCCTGACTATATCAAACCAGCAATCACCCTAACTTATTTTCTTTGCAATGAAAAAACAGTACTGGCAGATGGAGCATGACCCCAGTCCAGAATTGCGTAAGAAATGGTGGTACGTATTATTCCATGGTAAGCAGTTACGAGGGTTTTTTGTGGAACCTTGTAAAATAGACTCCTTTGTAGGTATACACTTTTCGAGAATTTTTTACATACGTACGTTGTTTGCGGTTCCCATGATAGCTTTTTATCAAGGTAGACCGCTAGAAATTTGATTTCACTACTAAAGGTAGAAATATCTACGTAATTTACATTTCTTAGACTAAATATTACTTTCTCAGTTTTAGACCGATTTAAACATAGTTGGTTGGCCAGGAACCATTTCTCAGCTCTTGACTGCGATCTATTTGCATTTTCTATTAAATCATTGAGGTTGGCAGAAGAATTGAAGTAGTGGTGTTGTCACCAAATAACGTAAAATGGCTGTCACTGAAATGGGCAAATCGTTAATATATAAGAAATAATATGGGGCCGATTATAGACCCTTGAGGTACTCCATATTTTATAGATAACAAGGCCTAGCTTCTGCTTTTGTTGGTAACGAATAGATGCCGGTTGCTGAGGTTTTTACTGTTTTTGTCAAAATCCGTAGAACTTTAGCTGATCTAGCAACATATCGTGGGATACACAGTCAAATGCTTTGGTAAGGTCCAAGAATTGAGAGTAAATGTATAAACTTTTTTTAAAACCATTGCTTATAAAATCAATCAAGGAGAGGATAGCTAATGTAGTGGATTTGTTGTTCCTAAAACCGAATGGATGTTGATTGAAAAGATTATTGTGCTCAAAATATTCTGTTATTTGTCTTTTTAGAACAATCTCGAAGATTTTGGCTAGAAAAGGAATTATTGAAACTGGACGATAATTCGAGGGCTCTTCCTTGGAGTACTTTTTATGTATGGGTACTACCTTGGATATTTTAAGCTCATCAGGGAAAATATTATTACGTATACATAGATTAATCAAGTCAGTTAGTGGGATTAATATTAAATATTTTATTGTTCTTAAGACTTTCATATTAATACTATAGGCATCCTTACTGTTTGTTTTTTTAAATTTGATATTATATCGGAAACGTCATTATAACTAACTTCCCGAAAGTGAAATTTAGCGTTAGTAGGAATATGCAATTTTGAGGTATCTAATAAGCTATTATAAGTCGTTTCACTTTGTGGTAGATTTTCCAATATCTCGTTCGCGATGTTTACAAAATAATCATTGAACCTATCGAAATGAACTTATGATACATAAGTATACCAAATTTCAAATTAATACCTGAACTAACGTTCAGAAGACGGACAGACAGAACAATTTTGTTTCGCTTAAAAAAATCTCGACGTTTCATGACATTCTAAAATAGGTTCTGTTCTGGATAGTCGGTATTTAAAATTTCAACAAAAAAAATTCTTGACATTTTTTTACGATTTTTTACTATATTTCCACATCCTGGTGGCGGAGTGGAAATAAAGTCGAACTGTCTCTTCCACAAGCTATTTGCCATTTAGACTGTAAACCATAAAGTGCACAGGTACAAGCAGATATTTAACATTTATAATCATACAACTAGCGCATCTTTCCTTCTTAAAAAACCATGTTGTTCAGAGCGAGGAAGAATAATGTTATTATTCCATCATAAATGATGATGTTTATAATAATCGTGTTGTGTATGAGGGTGAACGACCGAGTTACCTTGAATTTTTTCTATTTATTAATTAAAATCCGTTAAATACTCATTGTTACTTACTATTTCAGTTAACAAATCGTAATAGAAGTCGGTAATTGGCTCAATATTTAAATATTACGGTTAACTCATGCAGTACATACATAATTGATTTAATAAATATCTATGCAGTAAGAGACTTATGGTAAAAGCATTTATGCAAATTGTGAAGAGGCACGTTTATTTGAAAGCCTTTAAGAGGTAATATTAGAGAAAAAAATGCTAGAAGGATTTGTATACAGTGTACAGAGCATTGCCGGAATCAGACACAGACAGGGCCGGCGAAAGAATAATGTATGTATTGCCTCTTACAATTTACAAAAAAGTATGCCTCTCTGACTTTGACTAATTCAAATGCAATCAAAATTTGCATATGCATCTGCATCTCCTGGAATCTGGGCCCCGTCAAAAACTACTTGCCCCCTCAAAAAAGTCCGGTCCAGGGATAAACACCGCTGACCCCCCCTCTCGACGGGCCTGGGTACAGATGTTTCTTAATCAAGTTACAAAAAAGAAGAAATATGATATGATCACATAGTCCAGTCGATAAAGTAAAAAATACACCAGAAGCTCGCAAAAAATGTTATCTGAGATTTTCCTTCAGTAACAATTATCAAGTTCAAAATCAGTTCTAGGGGTGCCGCGCAACGCCCCCAAAAAACCACCCCTTCGGTGGAAATAACCTTATTTTACTGATAAATCGTTAACCATTGAAGATATAAAATATTGCTCATAATAAAAAAGAAACCTTGACTAATTGTCTAGAAAAAAAGTCCCTCTTGTAATTTTCTTGTATATGCCATGGTTTTCGCGAAAAACGATATTGACAAAAATTGCAAAATTTGTATTTTTAATGCGCGCGAAATTTTGCTTATTTGAAATTTTCTGCGCGCGGCCTATAGAAACAAATTGAATTGCTCGAATATCAAACAAGATAGGAAGAAAAATGGGTTTTAAAGGGGGTATAAAATAATCTCTTCCGTTGCCAATTTTGATGGCTATTGATATTTATTAGTATATAAAATATCAATAATAATACAGTTATCACTTGATGTTTTGTGCATCTAACTATTCACAGGACCATTAAAAATAACTGACTTTAATATAAGTTATAAATGCACTATCTTTTAGTTCAAGGTGGTACTTCAATGCAGAAAAAGTTAGGAATAAAAATATTCACATTTACAAATTTACCAGCATGTTGAATTTAGCCAAGAAAAAATTCAAAAAATGCTGCATATTCAATTTATTGATGGTATTTTTTATGCAATTTTTTAACGATTACATGATTAGAAACAATAGTTATAGGATACATAAACTCAAAAAAAATTAAGCAAAGTTTTCAAGATGTTTGAGTCTTTTTGTTATTTTTAGGAAACAATAAAAAATTGGACAAATTTTGGCTAACTTCAATATGCTAGTAAATTTGTAAATGTGAATATTTTTATTCCTAACTTTTTCTGCATTGAAGTAGTACCTTGAACTAAAAGGTAATGCATTTATAACTTATATTAAAGTCAGTTAGCTTTTATGGGCCTGGAATAGTTAAAAGCGCAAAAAATCAAGAGAAAACTATATTATATTATTATTTTTATATACTAACAGACATCAATAGTCATCAAAAATGGAAACACAGAGAGTATTTTATATCCCCTTTAAAACCCATTTTGATTTTTCTTCCTACCTTGTTTGGCTTTCGAGCAATTCAACTATTTCTATAGGCCGCGCGCAAAAAATTTCAAATAAGCGAAAATTCGTACGCATTAAAAATACAAATTTTGCAATTTTTTTCGATTTTCTCGAGAATCATGGCATATGCTAGAAAATTACAAGGGGACGCTTTTTTAGGAAATTGGTCCTGCTTTCTTTTTTCATAATGAATAACTTTTTTATATCTTCAACGGTTAACGAGTTATCAGTAAAATAAGGCTTTTTTCACTGAAGTGGTGGTTTTTTGGGGGGATTGCGTGGTACCCACAGAACTGATTTTTGTCGTTTTGTGATGTATAATCCCTCCACTAACAGTTACTGAAGGAAAATCACAGATAACGTTTTTTGTTATGAAAATCTTTATAATTATTGAAGTAACAGCAGTTTGATAAGGATATTTTTATAAACCCTGGCGCATCCACCAAATTTCAAATGTTTTGCGATCATTTTAAAATGAATTCATTTATTAGTAGATTATAACTAATGTGGATTTTAATCATTACTACTTTCTACAATAATATAATATCTATTACTGATAGCGATTGTAATGAAATTCATTTGTTTCTTTTTGCCAGTTCTATTACTAAATTATTTCTCAATGTAAAGCACATAATAAGGTACACATTAGTGTGTGTAGTCTGCTTTAAGAAATGAAGTACTGAAGCAGAAGAATACTTGTTAAGAGGTTGTAAATTTCACAACCGGTACATACAAGGCCAATATGAAAGCTCAGTCTAATTTCTTTCAGGATATGAAAAATATATATACCTAGTAAACGGTTCCATTTAAAACAAATCACTTTGGGGACATAACGTCCAGAAATATTATGAAGTATAAAGTATTGAAGGTAACCAATAAATGTAATTCTGTTCAACATTTCCGTGAATTTTGCATAATATGCTGGATACCTATGTACCTATTTGTGTTTAGCTCCTGTTGACGGTAATAACAACTGAATACACGTATATTCACATCCAACAGTCACAAAGCATTTCAATTTGAACATTTTAAACATAAAAAATGTATGCCCATGTGATAATGCTCTTTAATGGCGGGCGGTAGAGTCTCCAACTATTGGTGAGTAGAAGAGTATGAAGTGTATAATATTTCTGGACTGAAAAAAACATAAAATGGAAACAAAATATACAGGTTAGGTAAATAATTGATTGTACTATTATAACGAGATCTAGAACTAGATTATGATTTGAGCATATTCTGGTGAAGGGTTGGGGGTAAATAGGGGTAAAAAAGTAAAGCACGCTTCAGAATCCAGAAACCGGAAATGAGTAAATACACAGGTCCTTTATTATAATGTTTTTTTGTATATTTCTTTGCCGTTTTCGTTATTCGACAAGCAATAAAACCTCAGTTTCGTATAAATTGTCGTGTACATCGGAGCATTTATCACACTTATCGGTCGTTAGTTACAATTTGTATTAAATTTAAAATATTTGGAATTTTACAATATGAATTTTAATAAAACGGAACTTGTAGACATGACTTTTGTTTTGGGCAAGTCAGACAGAAATTGTTTACTTGCGAATAGAATTTATCACCAACGTTATCCTGAAAGAAGGATTCCTGATGTTAGCAGCTTCCAAAACCTTCTCGATAGATTTCTGGAAACTGGAAATGTCTAATATAAAAAATGTAAAAGAATAAAACGTAAAATGAGTTTTCTCTGGTGCTGGCAACGGTTGAGAATCCCCATGCTAGTCAAAGAGAAGTGAGCTCATAATAGGAATAAGTAGACGGTCTGTGGGTCGAATCTTAAAAACAAATAAGTTGCATGCATATCATATTCAAATGCACCAGGAATTATCTGATGACGATTTTCAAAGGCGCGTACAATTTTGTAATTGGGCCAGAGATAAAATGCAAGATGATGTCAACTTCTCCAATAATGTTTTATTCACTGATGAGGCAACTTTTCATAAAAATGGATTTGTTAATGGGCACAATTTCCAGTATTATGCTGCAGGAAAATCCTCACTGTTTTATGCAAGTTGATAACCAACACAGATGGTCTATAAGCGTTTGGGGAGGAATTATTGGATAACATGTAATAGGGCCACATTTCTTTGATGGTACATTGACTTGAGCTATTTATCTCCATTTTTTTGGAAAACCATCTGCCTCAATTATTGGTAGATCTCCATGAATGAATTCGAAATAGGATGTGGTTTCAGCAAGATGGTGCTCCACCACATTATTTAAATGCGGTTAGAGACAACTTAAATAATACCTACCCTCGTCAATGGATTGGAAGAAATGGACCCACTAAATGACCTGATAGATCCCCAGATCTTACAAAATGGATTTGTTTTTATGGGGATACGTGAAGGAAATTGTTTATAGAGACACACCAACAACAGTACAAAATGTGAAGGAAAGAATAATAACTGCCTTTAGATCTATCACACCGGCAGTTTTAGGAACAGTGGGAACCTCATTTCAAAAGCGCAACATGTGGTACATTTATTATAATTTTTTCTACTGAGTTATTTGAAGAAACCTCTTTTTTTAAGTTTATTTTTGAATTTTGTAATTAATTATTGCTCAGTGAAACGAAATTGGTTGCAATTAGCCATAGAGAAGTACTTACAAAAAATGTTCGTTTTTCATTTCTACATCACATGGTTGAAAAATATACAGGGTGTTTCATTTGAAAAAATTGAGAAAATTCAATTTAAAAAGTTAATTGAACTTCTTATTCTCTTCTGAGATATCATGCATTTGTTGTAGGTTCTCGATTTCCTCGCGTTTCTCTTGTAGTCATTTTCATTTGGTCTCCTGATATCAGCTCTAATTAGTGTGCTCAGTCTTATATACTTAGCGATGTTGCTTTTATATTTTGGTCGATATGCCAATAATTATGAAATTTTTTGTGATCCACTTCTTTCTAACAAACTTTACTAACAGATACATCATGTATCTTATATCTAACACAGCTTCAATAACTACTTCCAGCTCGACATGGTTTGACTTTACTTAGCATCATCAGAGGAATTAAGAGTCAATCCATGGTTATCGGAAGCATTTAGAATTTAGGATAGCGACTATTAAATTCAACCAATCGGGATTAAATAACAAATACAATTGCCTAATGTCACTGAATTTATATATGAAAATAAGTTGTATAGATATGAAACAGAATCAGGCCAAGTATAGATCCCTGAGGTACACCTATTCTTAACCATACAGGTTAAAAAAAATTAAATAGATTCGTCAGTTAAGTGACTTTCAACAAAGGCATTTTGAGACCACTGGCGCACATCTTCATGTGTTTAACTAGTTCACTAGTTTAACTAAAGTTTATAAAACCCAATTATAGCACACACTCGACACATTTAAGATATATGCCTTCTCTAAATGTAGAAATAACTTAGTTTCGCCTGAACTGTAAATATCCATTGAAATCTGGGCCGAACTTTAGGTACTATTTGCAAAATTTATTATTCATTCGTAGATAATCGATTTCCTGCTTTTGTGATAATTCCAAGGCAAACAAATCTTCGGATGGTCTTCAAAACGAAATTCATTAATCGACTGGTAAAACGGTAAATTAATAATAACAGTTCAGCACATTTTACATAGAATGTTGTTGCGGGCCGGCCTAACGGAACAAAATAAAGTGTGACAAGGTCTAAAACGATTGCCCTACAAATTCACTTCGGACTGAAGCTATCTAGATTTATTAGCACTATTTACGAGGCAATTCAGATTGTGCATTCCGGATACCGATCGAAAATCGCAATTATGTTTTATTATCGTTGAGGCGGCCAGGGCCGTCTCTAAAGATTTTGCGGCCGGTCAGCGTACAAATCGAAAATTGTTGGTGAAAGTCAGAGTGCACTTCGTTTCATCTATTATCGGCATAGAATGCTATTGAATTTCGTTAGGATCCGTCAAGTCGTTTCATTATTATTTTCGAGATATTTGCATTTACAACTTATTATAGTGTAGCCAATAAGTGTAGGCATTAGAGCAAAAAATCAGCGGCATTGTTGTCAAAGGATATTAGCTGTTACGTAATACTTAAGCGGCACTTCGTTCTACTATATATTCCACATACTTTAGAGAAATATATTAAGTTTTATCCGCCTACCAGAGATGAAGATCACGACTAGGTCATTATGTGTAATTGGGGTGTCTTTATACCTAATAATTTGTTGAACTACTGTGAAATTTGCGAAATTGTCATAAACAAACGTGAAACGATCCCAACCTACCGCAATCAGTGGCGCCACATGTATATTTTTAGGTATATATAAAATAAAATAAAAAATTGACATAATTAAATTTGTTTTTACGCTCAACTCAGCCAAAAAGAAAAACTAGAGATGTTTACGGAAAATTTTTAATAGCACGGATAATTTTGTTTAGGAGTGGAATACCTACGAAATCTGACATCAAAACTGTAGAATGTTTGATGTTTATAAAAATTTACATAAATTTCAACAATGCCAGTTGTTCTTATTGCCCAGCAAGGACCAACGTGGAGGCGTGAGCATATTACTTGCCAGGAAAATATGGCAACAGGGTTGTTAATTAGGGAGTAACAGGTTAAAAAAGAAAATAAATTAACAAACTTGCAAGCTAAAAATAAATAACTCTTGTAACAACAGAATTAAACTTTCTTCTTAAAATAACACAATTAAAAACAGCAATTTAACAACAGTAACTTTCCACAATAAATAATTTATCTTGTCATAATCACTACACGTCACTATCAAAGGTCTAGGCCAGGGGCGGGAGTGGAAACACATCGAAGTTCTGCTACAAGCACGAACTACATGACTCACCATATTTTGCGGGTCGTTGAATGAGCAAAATGCATAATTTTTTTAAACATCACAGATGAATAGATCACTAAAAAATATTATTTTTCCAGTATTTTATTTTTGTTTTATGTTCTAATTAAAGGTTAAAAAAATTATTTACTGCAGATGTCAATTGAACTACGTTTAAATGGAGAAGTTTCCGCGCTACTTCTATGTGACGTCATAGGGCACATCGCACCGACGGGAAACGTATTGTGATTGCGAATGTGTACATATTTTATTTATGTTGTGTTATGGAAAATACAAAGAAAAGTAGCTATAAATATTGTATTGTGCCCAAATGTACAAATACTACAATAAAAACTCCAGAAAAGTTATTTTTTAATGTGCCTAGACGCGATAAAGTTAGGAAGAGATGGTGCAGAGCTGAGACGCGACGACCGAAATGTAGAATATTATCGTCATCCTCAAGATTATATTGCTGCCAGGATCATTTTGATGTAAATGTACCCATTAAAACTAATTATTTTATAATAATATTATGAAAATATGTACCTAACCCTAATATTATTGTGATAATTTGTTTACATATCATGGTGAATTTGGTCACTTTCCTATTTATAGGAATACAAAAGTTTACTAACTTCTGTTAATAGGAACCTTGAATTAACATGTATAAATGTATAAGAACGGTGGGAATAATGTAACTTCTCGACGTTCTACATATTATCCAGTTATATATTTATATATACCTATGTATGTCAACAGTTATTTTTACTATTAATGTACCTACCTACCTAAAAGTACGTACTTAGTAAGTGACGGGAGGTATTTATTATATAAAAAAGTAAAGCATTCTAAGATGAAAAATATTAATTAATATAACTTTAAAACATTGCCTTGTTTACCTATTTTGAGGTTAGGTACATAAATAATTTGTTATATTTAACTACAGTAAAAGGATAAAAATGGGCACAATTGAATTAACGTTTAGAATAATGAATGACACATACCTTGTTGCTTAAGTACTCCAATTTCTTCACTAATAAAATCAGTATTAGTAGCAAAAAAGTTTATCATAAACACATCAACAACGGGCAAATTGTCACTCTGGCCCCGTAAAAACCCACTGTCCGTCATTTTTACCACTTAATAATTAAAATAAATAAATAAATGAATGATTTCTTTTATGAAAATATCAATACACATTTACAAAACAAATTATGATTTAACTCGTTGGCAGATAGACGAATGACGTCAGACCAATAACGTGGTGTTTTCAGTCACGTGGATATGTTCCCATAAAATTTTGAATTTCAAAGTCGTTTATTTAGGCTACACATTTTTTTTTATACCTTTTCTTCATTACTTTCTCAACTTATATAACATATATAACGAAAAAATAATAAATTATTGCATTTCTAAAATTCATGCATGTTGCTCATTAATTGCGCTGGGTGCCGAACCCCTCACCCCTCAGTATTCACCCCTATCGGCCAAAGACCACCTCCAAATCGGGTGCTTCATCAATCGTGAATTAGAACCCCTCCCCCCCACCGTTGGGACGTCTCACATTTTAAATTTTGAGGTATAATTTTCTGATTTTTGTTTTTTTTAATTCCATTCAATTGAAACAATGGTATACGTAGATGTAAATAATGTGATGTCACAAAAGTTTGACCCCCTCCTCCCCTCTTGTCACACTCTGTCACACTTTATCGACCCCCTCCTTCCCCTTTAAAGTGTGACGTAATCATTGAGTTAGAAGGTAGGGAGAAGCTGTCACGTGATCAAAAACGGCATAATTTCGCCATCTTGTTACTACTTTTCCGTCAAATAGTGACAGTTTGTTTTCAGTGCGATTTATTGTGATTTTTACTGATAGTTTGTTAAATTTTAGACAATAAACATTAAAAGGACTATGGTGTCGTGTGCTAAACGAAAGTTGCTCTTCTAGAGATGGTGTTGACAAGAAGATATTAACGGGAATAACATTTCATAGGTAGTGTAAACAACAAACAGAGCCGTATTAAAAAAAAACAGCTAATTAAATGTTTTTATATATACTCAGGTTATATATTTCGTAGAATAGAAACAAATGGTTTATTTTAGGATAACATTGCACATTTTATATATCAAGGTAAATAAAAACTGTTAAAACGCTTCCATTTATTGAATTGAACATTTATTTACGTTATCCACATAGGCCGTTTCGTCAGGGTACAAAGTTCTTATTATTTTAATTAGTCCGGGTCTGGCAAAACCACCATATTGTTACTACATTTAGCCACGCCTACTGATGGCGTTTCTGTATAGGAAATTTGTATAGGATGTCTTCTCCCTACCTCTAACTCAATGGACGTAATTAATGGATGGCCCCCAAAATAAAATTTTAAGGCACTATGATACAACAAATACGTAATCTATAAACAACAAATTAATACCACACGATTCATAAACGAGCAGAATAACACTGATTATAAACTGAATTTACAATAGTAACGGTTTCAGTGGAACGGAAAAATATTTGCGTCTGCGCTGCTATATTACGTGGAGATAATGTTGCTAGATTTAAGCATAATATTTAAAATTGATGACCTATACTAGCTCATGCATAATTAACACAATCCGAATGGTTTCATATCTTCGAATTACGTAATTTAGCAAATTCATAAATCCGTACTCCCCTGGCTCTACTGCCTACACTTATTGGCTCCACTATATTCGGTTGTCGATATTCTTAGTCTAAAGTATAAAAGACGAAGGAGAAGTATTTTACTACGCCCATTCTTCGTCTTTTATTTATTTAAATCCTGGTAAAAGGTATAGAAGAAATTTTTTACACCGTAAATGTATTAAAATGTGAATGAAAAATTGTAAGACATTGAAATCTAAACAAGCTCTTTTATTTTCCAGAATGTGTAAGCAAACCATAGGCTGGGCAATGTTCGCCCTTTTAATAAGCAGTTCTATAGTCGACACACTGTCGTACCCCAACCAGCAGCTCCCGTCCGAGGGAGGATTCTACCCGCAACTTCCTTCTCAGCGCATCGAACGGAAGTTCGCAGAAAAACCCAATGCCTTAAAGAAAGCAGTGGCTCTCGACGACTTGGACGACCTACAAACAAACCAGATATCCGAGAGCAGTGGCGGAGGCTTCTCTTGGTCTAACTTGTTAGGTACGTCTAACTTTTTACCATCGATTACTGGTAAGTTGTTGAATATCTACGATGGATACCAGGGTAAGTTTTTACGACATAATTAGGCGATTTATAGTCTACGCGTTCGATAACCGAATTATTTCAGTACAGGGTGGGATAAAAAAATAATACACCGCTAAACCAAAGATTAGAAAATTAACATAGCCGCAGCCGCCGCGCCGGCAAGAACATTTGATATTTTAATAATGGTGCCATTGACTTCGTCCCTTTAAACTTAAGTTATCCCGTAGTTAACACAATAATATGTTAATCAGATGGAGAAGGTAAAATTAAAGCAACTGATTATGAAAATCAATAAGCAACAAATTCCGAACCCGTTTCCGGTGGATGTCGTATTCCTCTAATCCTGTCCCATTAATTTGGAATTATTAAAATAAAATCAAAGAGATAGTAGATCTATTGTATCAGTAAAATAAATTTACGTTATTCTATTGTTTTTCGTCGAGCAGGGTTGGCGACACTGAATTTGAAGTTAACACCTATCTTCGTCTAATTTCATCTTCTCTGTCTGACTGTCTTCTCTTGTTAATTATCTAGTCTTTGGCTAGACTTTCGCTTACTTTTATTTATTGTATGATTTTTACTTTGTCTGATTTAAACAAAAGCTGAGATCTTATTCATTACAGTCATGCATTCAATTTGTAAAAAACAAAATAGAGTCAATAACGCCCGTTTCCAAGAAAGGTTGTAAAAGTAATGTTAAACATTACCGACAGATTTCTCTCAAGTATTACAAAAATTATATACGAACACATTATGTCATTCATAGCAAGAAATAAAATACTCACCGAGTATCAACATGTATTTAGCCAAGAAAATCAACTTACAATTTATCGAAGTTTTCGATTTTGCGGACGAAAATATACTATCCAAAATAATTAGACATTATTGCTATAATAGGATGACTTCTAAATTGCTTCAACTACTACATAGAAAATCGAATATTAGTGGTAAAATTGTTTTTTCTTCTTCCATTCTTTGGGACTTCCAGCCACATAGTAGTAAAATGTAATGAATTTTTGAAAAAAAAATTTTTAATTTTAGAATAAAATTAAAAAAAATTGTAGAAAAGGTAGGTAAATAAATTTAATTTAGGCCTTTGTTCTCATTTTTAACTGAATCTCCATGACCGTAGAGGGTTATGTAGATACTAGTTTGCATGGCCGTAGGGGACTATGTAGATGCTAGTGTTACAATGAAAATTGCCAAATAAGAAACAGACAAAACATTTATATAGTATAAATCATGATTATTGACACGCATTTGACGATCGTCTTGTATGACAAATCTGATCCGATTCCAATAGAGAGTGATTGTCCCGAGTTCATTAAAATTAAGAATAATCTTAAGTTAAAAATAGAATATTGCCTTCAGAAACAGATCCAGCCACATTTATAAAAAACGATTTTTTAAACTCCCCCAGCTTTTATTACATAGCTTCTTACAACTTGAACAAATGGGTGTAATCGGTAAGATATCAGCTTTAATTTAAACCTGACAAGAAACATGGAACAATAAGAAAAATGCTACAAACGAAAATATGGGTGTAATATTTCTTGACTCACGTTGTACAAATCCACGCGTTAACGCCATATACGAAAGAAGAAAGAACAGTTTTAACGGTGGTAATAGATTAGGCAAGCAATCCGTTTCACTACAGTAAAAATCCTCTGAAATAGCTTACCCTAGTATCCATTATCCATCCTCGTACATATGAATTACAAAGTATATTTTATTAGTGCCTATTATAAACATTACTGTTTGCGATGAACATAAAATAGCTATTGACATTTGAAAACTTTAATTTTCTTGGATTTTCGTTTCCAGGAATGGTAATGCAAATGTTATTCAATCCCGTTGCTCACCAGGGGCCGAACAAATCAGAAGGTCTCGAAGATGGTCCCATCGCAACATCCCCATGGGCAAATCTCATATCTGTGGGTATCAAAATCATCACGGCTATCTTGGGCGGCGGTGCCGCTACCAACGACGGCATCGATAAAGTGGACAACGGAGGGTCTCCAATGCAGGTTAGTTTGTGTACATAAAGAGGCGACATTATGACCTCCAAATTGTGTGCTATAATGTTGGAGCTTTCGCTTAGTAATACATACAAACATCAGTTTCTGTACATAACATTAAAACACCTCTAGTAGTTGCTTACATTGCACAGGGCGTACTGGCGGCCGTGTTTTCTGCTCTGGTGGGTGGAAGAGATCCCGAACAAGTAAACATGATGGCAAGGCAAGTCAGTGAGGTACGTAGTTTCACTTGTGCACTATAGACCAAGCGCCAGCGATCAAAAAGGGGCAAAATGCGTCCATTTTTTTATCGCTAGACTTCGTGATTCCGAACTTGTACCTAGATTGGCACATCTTGCTTTTTTTTATAACAAAAGGATTTTTGAAAAGGCTGTTTTTTTCGTGATAACTTTTTATTTGAAAGGATAGAATAATTGTTTGAAATAATAAAAGTTGTAGACAGTTATCTATCGATTTGTTCAAGTCGGATGTCAATATCTAACTTCAAAATTAAGGAGGCAAAGCAGCCAACTTACTCTTTAAACTCAAAAAAGTAAGTCAATGATTTGAAAATGTAGCCAATTTTAGAGCTAGAAGTGCTTTCAAGAAGGTGATGTAGGTCTGGTGGACATTTTTTGTAAACTTAACTTCAAAAGAGAGAAAACCAGACAAATCGGTATAATTTTTGGAATCGGGCACCGATGAAGATGTCCTTATTCCAAATTTTAGGTTTCTGTCTCTGTTTCAGTGGCGGCTCGTCAGGGGAGGCAGGCCCCTTGGAAGAACCACCATATCTTCAAAAGTAATATCTTAAGAAATTTCTATTAGGTATATCTCAATTTTCAATATTTTTTATTGTTTATTATTCATTAATTAATTTTCAGTTTATATATAACATTTTTGCATTTCCTTTCCACAAACATACCTCTAACGTTACAGTCCGGATAGTCTTTGTATGCATATTTCCCAGTCGGCCGGTCTTTTACTGAATGAACACTGCGGTTCGCTGAAGGCTAATACGAAATGGCTTCCAACTTTACCGCATTTACTTATAACATGAATGACCTTGAATTTCTTTGCGCTGTGTAAAATAGCAACACTTGGAATAGCCAAGTATGAGGCTAGCCTCAGATCTTAGTTTTTATAGCGCATGTGCACAGGTCATTCAAGAGTCAGGTGATTCACAAAGAAAACGAACTGACGTCTGACAGTCTGACAGTTGCGTTTAACCGGTTAAGAACAACTTGACGTATAAATACATAAAACATTTGATAGGCGGGCTAGAAATAAGTACTCTAGGTGAAAATATTCCCAACAACATGTCTTGTTGTCCAGACGTGGTGGATTATTTGTTATTAAATGGATTTACTACTCTTATTTATGACGAAAAGGTAAGAATTAAAAGAAATGCCAGGCCTACACCAGCAATGCTTTCGTTAGTTTTTAAAAGTGGTAAACAAAACAGGGTTTTGTGATAACAATTATAAAAAAGTCGAGTGGTTAACGGCATCAACAGTTAGAAACAAATTATATTGTTGGAGATGTTTATTATTTACTAATGATTAATCCTCAATTTGGGGCAGGGCCGGGTTTAATAATTTGCAAAATTTGTCGCGAGGTTTAGAAAGGCACGAAAAATCCCAGGAGCACATTTCATCTTGCATTAAATTCGAAATGTTTGGTAAACAAAATATTGTAAATTTCTTGGATTCTGCACATAAGAGAGAAATAGAAAATATTAACGAAAAGGTCCGAGAGAATAGGGAAATATTAAAGAGGTTAATAGATGCCGTTATATAGTTATCTTCACAAGAAAATTCTTTCCGAGGACATGACGAAAAACGAGAATCGTGCAATAAAGGAAATTTCAAAGAGCTGATAGATTTTTTTAAAACTTATGACCCAAAATTAGAGAATTTTTTGAATAACACCACTATTTTTTGAGACAATTCCGGTAAGCTTCTGTAGAATAATCATTTTCAACACTTAAACGCATAAAAACATTTTTACTAGAAACAAGATGAGTCAAGACCGCCTTTCGAATGTATCGCTTATTTCAATAGAAAAACGTTTTTTGTCAGAATTGAGTAAACGCGATTCATTTTATGATGAAATAATCAACTATTTTGCTAGTTCCAAAAATCGAAGGTTACCACTCATTTATAAAAATATTCAGTATTTAAAGCAGAGATTAATATAGGTAGTTGTTATTTTAGAAAAAATATTTATTTGTGTTATTTATTTTTTAGGAAATATTTTTTATAATTCTCCATAATATAGAGTTCCGCGGTTATATTTTTTTTATATAACTTCTTTCTCAAAACTATTTTAATTTCTATTACAACTTATAATTTTACACGCCTGGCAGTGATAATGAATACAATTTTTTGTTTGTAGAAAAACACTTTAATTTTTTACCAAAACTATTTTTATTTTTATTAAAAGTTATATAATTTAATTACAAGTGGGATAGTAGGACTCCTTTGGATACCGATACTCGAGTCGTAGGAACGAGAATTTCATGAGAATGATTTTTTCATCTCATCATATTTTCTATTTCCTTTTCATTCTATTCTTTTATTAGTTCTATTCTCTCAAGTCGTGAATCGGTATCCTGGCGAACAACCCACGGCAAAAAAATGTAACTCGCCGTTGTAATACCTCAGGGGTGGTGGGGAAATGTACAAATTGTAGTCATATTGCACATCAGTTGTCTTTCAGAATATCAAGCCTCCTCTGCAGACAATATCACGAGCCGCCCCTGCTCTGTTTTGATAATTTGAAGTGGAAATATTTAAGAAATATGTATTTTACCCTATAATATTCACTTTCAAATATTGAAAAATTTAAAATATCTGTAAAATTCGTAATTTCTTCAATTTCAAATTTGTATTGGCTGTAAGAGGATGAAGAGAAGAGATCTTTGTTTACCAATGTTTAAAATCACAAAATCTAGCTATTAAGAAAGCAGCGTTATTATACGTCATTTCGACGCAAAAAAATCTTTGGCTCTTGGTCTACTAATAAATATGCTATTTACTAAGTAGTACACTGTTGTATATACTTGTATTTTAAGTTTTCACTTTTTGTTTCGAACAGTCGAAGCTATTAGTTGTGTATTGTCCCTTTATGCCTTTTTATTTTATTATTATTGCTTAAACAATAATCTATCATAGCTAAATGCAAAGATCAACAGGTGAAGACTTTCTGTCTTTGTTTAAATTTTGTTAATTTTACGGAGACGCAAAAAAAATTACAAAAACGGATTAAAACCAAAATTAATTTCTGTACCGCACCAGTTTTCAACGCGAATGCTGGGGAAACAGCGAGAAATAGAGAAAAAAATGGACATGAACAAATTTGTAGGTGAAATTTCTTACCAAAAAGTCACTAACTGCGTCTACAAAGTTAATTGTTTGCCTAGGGAAGCACTGAAAATGAAATTTTGTTGTGAAATCCATGCAACAAAGTATTAAAATTGTTCAAAATTCAATAGTCCTGTTTATGTTTTTATCAAAAAGACAAGAATTCTTATGTACATAAAGAACCAAACCACAATAATAGCAAAGATCTCTTACGAACAGTAAGAGCGATATCACGTACATTTGAACCTAAAGCAGGGGCAATTAAGGGCTCCATCGGTACTCTAGCAACTGACAGGGATTGGAATATTGATCTTTGACATCAATTAATACCAATACTGCGAAAAGGTTTTCTAAAGTGACAATCCTGAGGCAAAAGATGACTGACAGCAGGACTACGAACGTGAATCTTCAATACTGAAATCAAAAGTAGAGGCAGTCATTTAAAAATTAAAAAGAGGCATGGCAGCTGGGGTTGATAATATTACGGCCAAGTTAGTTGGGATGAAGATGGAATCAGAAAGAATCTTTCAACAATGGAGAACCTCAATCTTGGTATCACTACATAAGAAGGCACTATATAAGGGCCATGCAGCAATTGGAAATCAACACTAATAATACATAAAAATGGTGAAAAGCATAACGTGTATATTCAGTTATGATTTACCTTTGTACATATTTGTTTATACATTACAATGATTTGGGTGTTTAGTGGATATAGGGAGTCTCAAGTAAGGTACTTACCTATCTACACCTAAAAGTGATTCTATCTGTGGTAGTATATGTATATAACTTCTTTATGGATAAAGGTAATTTACAAAGCGTGCGTATCAAAAAAGTATGAATTAATGAGTGTATTTTTTAGACTATAAATATTATCAAAAAACACGTTGTTTAAATTTTTGTCCTGGGCCAGTTTTATGGCCAACGATTTTCTTCAAATCCAACTCATATTTTTTTAATTTTTTATCTGTGCAACGAACTATTGGAATATTTACTTATACCTATTTTGTTAATTTCTAGTTCATCAACATCATTGTAAACCTGCTGGACGCCTTGAAAACATCATTCTCACATCGTTCCTTGGCTGCTCGTAATCTTGGAAAGAAAGATTCTGTAAGCGACGCTGCTGTCGCTAGCATCGCCATGATGAAGGGCTATGTAAGGTCGCTTAACACCGAAGACAGCAAATGCATGCAAAAATTCATGTGCCAAGCCAACAACGAATGTTCCACCGACATCGGACAAAGTTCTTTATACTGTCATCTTGGAAGGTAGGTGTAGGTCGGCGTAGAACATAGAGGCAATATCAATGCTACAGTAGAAGTGTAATAGGTACATCCTGGAACGGGATAGAACTTTTGGACTGTCACTGGCACAAGTTTCCATGGACACCAAAACGCTCTAACACTAAACTTGAATATTTTTATTCGACGCGCGTTTAGCCAACAATGCTGGAATCATCTGGAGATGGTTAATACTCAAATCTTCTCCAGATGATGCCAACATGGTGTGCCAAAATCGCGCTAAGTAAATAGGATTCTAGTGTACCTAGTATTCAATTATTTTGGCGTTTCCGAGAAATTACTTCATAAGCATAATAATATGCTGTGAACACATATTTACTTGTCTCCTGGCATCGTACAGTGATAGCAAATACTACTAACGTGTACAAAATTCTATCTGCGTTCCAATTTTTATCGTTTTGTAATAATTTCTCTTTTAAAATGCTCGTAAGAAATAGTACTTCAAAATGTATCTGCAAGTTTTTTGATTTTTTTATTTAGCAAAAGTGGATTTTTCCATTTCTATGGAAATATTAATTAATTCGAGCACAATGTCACCGTCGCTCTTCAGTATTTGACTCTACTTAATCTTACTCCAGTAAATAGGCCGAAAATTGTGTAAAAGTTGGGAAACAACACCGATTTTAAAAATTCCATCTGCGTTGTGTTCCTTGAACCTTCAGGATCATTCGTCACCACTAACATCTTTACGGATCCATAAAATAGGGGAGTTATGGGGTTATAAGCCCCAAAAATACCCCAAAAGTTAAACCTTGAATAAAAAACTTAAAAATGAAAATTTAGGACTGGAAATCTCTACTCGGGGAATTTCGAGGTCACGAATCCAATTTGGGAAATTAAAAATGGCGGACCGGAAGTCGGGCCATTAATTCTCGCGCACAGCCTATAGAAAAAATTGAATTGCTCGAAAACAAACAAGCTAGGAAGAAAAATCAAAATGGGATTTAAAGGGGATATAAAATACTCTCTTGTGTTGCCATTTTTGAGGGCTATTGATATTTATTAGTATATAAAAGTAACAATATAATATAGTTATCTCTTGAATTTTTGTGCATCTAACTACTCACAGGCCCATAAAAAATTACTGACTATAATATAAGTTATAAATGCATTTAATTCAAGGTAGTACTTCAATCCACAAAAAGTTAGGAATAAAAATATTAACATTTACAAATTTAGCAGCATGTTAAAGTTAGCCAAAAAAAAAAAACAAAAAAGGCTGCATATTAAATTTTTGATGATATTTTTTTAATACAATGTTTTAACTATTAAATGATTAGAAACAATAATTATATGATACATAAACTAAAAAGAAAATTTTTGAGCTAAATTTTCAAGATGTTTGGGTCTTTTTTTATTTCTAGGAAACAATAAAAATTGGACAAAATTTAGCTAACTTCAACATGCTGGTAAATTTGTAAATGTTACGAAGGCGTAGAAGGGACACATATATAAATTTTTATGTTTTTATAACAAAAATAATTAATTCCGTGATACGTAACGCGGAATTAATTATAAAACAATTATTTCTTCGTTACGTAACGCGGAATTAATTATAAAATAATAATTTCTTCGTTACCTAACGCGGAATTAATTATAAAATAATTATTTCTTCGTTACGTAACGCGGAATTAATTATAAAATAATTATTTCTTCGTTACGGAACGCGGAATTAATTATGAAATAATTATTTCTTCGTTACGTAACGCGGAATTAATTATAAAATAATTATTTCTTCGTTACGTAACGCAGAATTAATTATTTCCCTCGACTGAAGTAAACAGTAAACAGGGACTTGTTCAGCCGTAGCGTCGTACTCAGATGGTATCGCATTTGTTATGTCCCTTAGGGTGGCCCATCTTTTTCGAAATCGAAAATTTGTATTTCTCACCCCTGCAAATGGGTCCATTTGAAGAAAAAAATTAAACTTTTATTTTATCTTGCAGCTGCCAACGGCTAAATGTCACTTTTTACACCGGTATTAGAATCAGCGACCATAAAAAGCCCCCGATATATATTCTGAAAGACATTTTATAAAAAATACGGCGATACACTGTTATCGACAAGATTCCGAATCGAGTTTGTACTCCAGATATCTGTAAAACTGTCTATTTTCCGACTTTGTGCCTACGAGAACTTTTGATCAGGAGCTCGAGAGGAATAACAACGCCAACGTTGGCCCCAATGTTTGAGGCCCGCCTTATACGCGTGACCAAGTTGCTGATTACCGCGTATGCATCTGTTTGGTCCTAGTAATAGTCAGCTAACACTTCTCTCTGCTAAACCAATAGGTGCTAAAAAATGGAGAACCACTACGTAGTCTCATAGCATATTATTTTTCTCTGAGATTACAACAAAAAGAGATCATCGGCGTAATGCTAATTGCTCATAATTACAACTTATATCCGAGAACGCTGAAACGCACTCTACGAAAACTTCGTATCGGCGTAGGAATTTTCCCCCATTCGCAGATGTGTGCAATTTTTTTAAGGATCGGCTAGACAAATCAACTTTACGGGTATAGATAGATACACCTAAAATGTATTCAGCATGGTATAATAGTTACTCAAAAGAGGAATATTTTATCTACACTTGATCGAGAAGGTATAGACATTCGAAAACGTAAACGATTACGGAGAAGACCTTATTTCACTGAAGGACCTAATTGCGTTTGGTACATGGATTCATATGATAAATTGAAAAGGTATGGGATCTGCATAAATGCTGCAATAGATGGCTTTTCGTGATACATAGTCTGGTTACAACCTGGCCGCACATCCAGTGACCCGAAGGTAATAGCAGGATGCTATATTAGTGCTGTAAGATGTTCCTGAGGATGCCCACACATGATACGAAGCGACATGGAATGCAGATTAAATCGAGTACAGCTAGTTCTAAAAAATACATGACAAAAATACGTGAACAACTAAAACCTAAATGTTGGAACCTGTTCAATATGACTTGTAGATTGGCTTCCGGGTTCTCGTTTCGATTGCTTCATGTTTCGACCATCTTGTCGTGGTCTTCTTCAGACGCGAAGAAGACTACAAGATAGTCGAAACGTCAAAAAATAGAAACAATCAACGCTGAAGAGAACCCGGAAGCCAATCTACAAATCATCATCAGTTCCGCGAAAGCCTTAAAACCAAGACTGTTCTATATGATTTAAATTTTAATTGATTGCGTTTTTGTTGAATATTTTTTTGGACTGTCAAAGGCTTCAACATAAACGTAGCCATTATTATGTTGTTTTCAGGACGACCTGGACTCTACGGTTTAAGTTTGGAACACACACAAAATTCGAGGAACTAGAAGAATTAGGTTATTAACTGGAAGACCGCTGCTTATGTCCCAAGCCTCTAGTTTATTCGGAGCTCAAGACTGTTTAAGTAAGGTGCTTGAGCTGACAATTGCTCGTTTAGAAGAAGAATGTACGTTTAACAGTAGTTCATGTGGTAATTCTATGGTGGAATTATGCACAAATGTCATATCAGAAAATAATTTGGCAGTAAATGGTGGAAATAGTTCCTACAGTGCAGTAAAATTATATGTTAAAATAAGAACAATCATATATCAGCTACTACAGCAAGTTTAACAAGTTTATTTATAAAATATGTAATAATATAAAAATAATCTGTAATGTAAAATACAGTGTATCTACATAGCTACTTTACATTGTAGAATAAAATAAAAGTTTTTTTTCTAAAAAAATGGATACTAACATTATACTGGACGTCAGGAGTCGGAAGAACATACAAATATCTACTCCTGGGCCACCCCGAAGGGGTAGTTTTTTCTGTAAAAAATATTCAACATTTTCAGAGGGAGAGTTTGATGAAGGGAAGATGAAAGGCGACCAGGGTTGTAACAACCCTCAGGAGTCGAAATCCACCCCTGGGTGGTTGTAGCCACCCTTAGTCATAATCCTGGTCACCTTTATCTTTCCTCCAACTACCTTTTTTAAAAATTGTATATATTTTTTACAGAAAAAAAATGTCACCCCCTGGTGGAGTTAAATCGAGGGGTAGGGGGTTTTGGGGCGATTTCGGGGAGTAGCCGGGGTCAAAAACTTTTTTAGACCCGGAATCGGTTTCAGCAGTGGGACTGAATAAAACTGAATAAGTTTGTCTTTGTTGTTTACTTCAGTCGAAAGAAATAAATAATTCCGCGTTACGTAACGAAGAAATAATTATTTTATAATAAATTCCGCATTACGTAACAAAGAAATAATTATTTCATAATTAATTCCGCGTTACGTAACGAAGAAATAATTATTTTATAATTAATTCCGCGTTACGTAACAAAGAAATAATTATTTTATAATTAATTCTGCGTTACGTATCACGGAATTAATTATTTTTATTATAAAAACATAAAAATTTATATATGTGTCCCTTCTACGCCTTCGTAAAATGTGAATATTTTTATTCCTAATTTTTTCTGCATTGAAGTACTATCTTAACTAAAAGATACTGCATTTATAACTGATATTAAAGTCAGTTATTTTTTATGGGCTTGTGAATAGTTAAAAGTACAAAAAATCAAGAGGTAACTATATTATATTGTTATTATTATATACTAATAGATATCAATAGCCATCAAAAATGAAAACACAAAAGAGTATTTTATATCCCCTTTAAAACCCATTTTGATATTTCTTCCTAGCATGTTTGGTTTTCGAGCAATTCAATTTTTTCTATAGGCCGCGCGCAAAAAATTTCAAATAAACGAAAATTCGTGCGCATTAAAAATATAAATTTTGCAATTTTTTTCAATATCGATTTTCTCGAAAACCATGGCATATACACGAAAATTACAAGAGGACTTTTTTAGGCATTTAGTTAAGCTTTCTTTTTTATGATAAGCATTTTTTTTATATCTTCAATGGTTAACGAATTATCAGTAAAATAAGGCTATTTTCACAGAAGGGGTGATTTTTTGGGGGGTTGCGCGGCACCCCCAGAACTGATTTTTGTGGTTTTGTGATGTATAAATCCTCCACTAACAGTTACTGTCTGTTATCTCAGATAACATTTTTTGTTATGGAAATCTTTATAATTATTGGACTAATTAAACAACGTTTCATCCTGAATTACAAAGGAAACTATTTGATATGTTTGAAGAAAATATTACTATTTAATTTTTCCCCTATACTTCCTTTTTGTCTGGCCTAGAAGGCAATTTGGCGTAGAGACATTAGCCTGGGTTCATAATATTTGGGATTAGGTGAATGATCTAACCAAGTGCAGTCAATAACTTGAAACAATAACATTTGGGCAATTGCTTTAAGACTACCTCCGATTAACTGTTATAATATCTTGATAAATTTCGGTATAATTCTAATTCATATACGCTTCGTGAGCATAAGAGAGGTGTGCATGTTAACCAGAAGCACCGGAACCAATCGCCAGCAACCATGAATTATCATTTATCATTTGAGTAAACATGTTAATAGATATAATTTACTGTAATTGTGCAGAAAAAATAGATTGTGACCTTGAAAAAATGAGTACAAGTGAGGTGCATTTGCCTTCTTATTGAAAGTAATACAATTTTTCTAAAAAAGGAATAAATAGTTAGGGCCACCATATTGAAAAATGGCAGATCATGTTTGTATGTTCTTACTTACTTACAAAAGAAAATATTACATTTTTTCAATCATGTATTGTCTTAAAATATATTTGACTGATTTCCAACAAGAAATGTCCCATAACTTTTTTTCGTGAACTTGATATTTTGAATTTTATTCAGTTTTAAAAATCAGAAGATCCCATTTTTCGTTTTTTGGCGCCCTAAAACTATAATATAAAAATGTTTTCTTTACAGTACGAATTTTTTCATAATAACTTTAGACCTTGCATAGAAACTTCCAAAAAGCGAAATTGACGATTTTCAATTTTATACCTCATAGCGACCATTTTTTTTTCGACAGTTTTTGAAAAATTCGTGTCGAAGAAAAGTTGTCATGTGGTGTTCAGCGTGTAGGTATTTGATTGCTGAAACATTGTAAGTAAAAACATACAGGGATACAACGTTGAATCTAGTTCTACAGGGTGTTTGACACGATTATTCAAATGATTATATTTTAATATCTGTAACTGCCGTAATTCAAATTTTTCAAATGGAACACTCTATATGTATGATTCATTTGACCATAGGCCAATTTTTTTTATAATTCGGACCAAATTGGTATCTATATGTAATCGCAAATCATCAAGAAAACTACTTGTTTTACCTGTGCGGCGATACGACGTACGCGGCGTTCAGTGCAACTGCCGATATCACGCGCATGGCAGTTAAGGTTTGACAAAAAATATCTAAAAGTAATATTATTTGCAAAAAACTGCGAAGAGTATCCTATAGAATGTGCAACAATTATACATCGGAGAAGCAGAGTCGGATTATCCATAAGGAAACATAGGCAGCTGCCTAGGGGCGCCGACGGCTTGCGGGGCGCCGGCGACGAACAAAAGAAACAAGAAATTTTCATATTTGAAAATTATCAACAAAAAATAAAAATTTTCTTAAAAACTATTGTCATTTCTTTTCTGTCTGGTAGATTTGGTCACAGATGTGTGACGAATACCGGATCACCTTAAATAGAAGCGTACCCGGCGTTTGTTTCAATCCGCGTCGTTCGACTTTTTTTTCAACTGGCTCTATTACAATTTTTCATCGGTCTGTGTGAAACTTTGTAGAAATAATCCTTAAACATAATATAACAATACTGTAGATCGACATTTGTCGAAACTTGAAACTCCCTTGATACTTTTTCTAGTCTAGAAATAAAATTATGAAAAAAAAATCAAACATTAGATTTCGAGGTCGTTAATTACGATTTTGATATAATTTCAAAATTCAACATGGCTGATCTAAATTTAAAAACATGTGTACACCCCACTCTACAGATCGCAATACTTAACGCATTCATTTGAATTTTTTTCAAATTAACGTAAAAATGGTACCATTCTTTAGAGAAGAATCTTCGCTTTTTAAGAAGCTATTATCAAAATCGCTTTCATGCAGAATACCAATTAAAAATTACTTTTATCAATGTAACTGAGGGCTAGCACGCTAATCGAAAATAGAACACAATAACAGAATCGAACGTATTTTTAACCAACCTCAATATCGAAATTAGGTAATGATCCTGGAGGAGGCTGGAACTTTTGGTGTAACGCTACCTTTGGAGACGTAGTTTCCACGAGCACCAAAAGTCAGGAGATGATTTAAAAACTCGGTTTTTAATCATTTCCCGGTGATGCTAACGTGGTCAGGGAAACGCGCGTCGAGCAAAGCTTTCATTCACAATGGGGTCATTTAGTCAAATAGTCCAGTAATTCTACAGAAAAATGCAAAAACAATGCTACCCGGAAACAAAAAATAGGCTCGTGTAGAAGAAAAAATTCTAAGGTAGCGTTTTTTGCATCGCTCTAGCTGATGTAGAACATAACCTAAAAAATTAGATCAAGTCGAAAAAACGGTTTTTCACAATTTAAAAAAAAGCGAGGCATCCTACAAATAAAAGTTAAATAAAAAAATTGTAGGTAATGAAACGACCTATCAAATGCGATGAACAGAATAAAGATTCGTTGTTTCTTTTCCGAGTTAACCTAAAAATAGCGTCAAAAATCGCTTTCTTTTGTTTTTGCTGTGTTTATTGCAATTGTGCGAAATAATCATCAAATAGCTATTATTCTGAAAATATTCGGTAAATTGTTCCAGAAATTTACTGCTTTGAAATCAAATTCTTCATAAACTGATGCGCTCGAATCGCTGACGTCATTGTCTTCCAAGTCCTATCTCGCTAAATTCCGCAATCGAGGAAGTCAGTGTTGTATTAAAGTTGTGTGCAAAATATAACATTCAAAGCGGCATCCCTTACGAATTACATTGCAAAGCGAGCCGCCTCGAGAGCCACGCGCTTGCAAACAAACACCTATTTAAAAAAATAATAAAGGAAGCCGCAAATGCTGCTTATATTTTGGATTTGAGTTTACCATGTTGGGGCAAGGAGCTCAAGCTCCACCCCTAATCATCCGAGACCGTCATATTTAGTCAATAATATTGGCGTATTACCATTAAGGAGACGTAGGATCTTTTACCATGTGCCAATCCGGCTATTTAAAGGCAGATTGGTCTTATCTACCAGAGGTGTATTTAATTTTGGTGCTGGAGTATTTTGACACAAATCACCAGTATATAAGTGCCGAAATCGGAGAAATATTTACACTCGAAAGAAAAATAATAAAATTTGAAAAAATACTGTTGTTTATTGGGCTTCGTTTCCCTTAATTTCGCACCCTCTGGAATGGCTAATAAACAGAATTTGTCCTACCTTGAGGCGGCGTGCTCACTATAGATGGTCCGGGAGATGATGGCGGTCGCCCTGAGGGATGTGAAGTCCCTCCAGGGTAAATTTTAGTAATTTTAGAAAATTCACTTCTGTACTGATACTTATTTTATCAAAAAGCACCAAACTTGCTTACTTTTACTCATACGGGGTTGATATTTTGTAGGGAGACGATGGTCGACCTGAGGGATGATTTGAGCAAGTTAAACTGGATGTCTGCTTGTTGACCCCAAGTCAGCTTAACTAGCATCAAGCCGGCTTTCTTTTTCGTAATAAAGCAAATGTAGTTGTTTTGAGGAGATTTCAGAAATAAAAGACACTGTTTTAGTACAGCGAAGACGGTTTTACAAACATTTTATTTGATAACTTACAAGTCTTTCAGATATTGTCTATAATTGTTTATTTGTGGCATATTCAGATTTTTCAGCAAAATACCTAACAAAAAGTAAGGAAAGTCTTTCAGTTTCGTATCAACAGCCTTTCGCGAGATTAAGTTTTCACAGGTACATTTATTGTTAAACACACAACACGAGAAAGTCCAGTGTGACTTTTCTTATTAATAATGTTTTGTCTTTTGAAACGGTTTTGTAGAATTTTGACTAGTTATGTTGCCGAAAAATATACTCGCAGACGCGGAATACTACCCTCTCCGATTGTCTGGGCGCCACTCACTCTCTATTTTAGGGGGTCGCGACCTAGGGTTTTTTTATCGGATTCCGAATAAGGAAACATTGAGTTCTCTTTGTTCCCTTTGATGGCGGATGGTACTTTGAAAATTTGTTTTTCGAAAATCGTACAGCTAGTCATTTATTATAATACTTAAAAACAGAACGTTTTACTTCGGTATTTATGCGCTATTCGTGATACGAACAGTACTTTATATTACTGCATTTATACAGTGTGAACCTAAAGACACGCACAAAATTCATATCTTTGGTATGTGTCATTTATCAAAAAAATCCTCGAACAAGTCGATTTTAGTTTTGTAAATGCTACATTTTGTCACTATACCAAAATTTATGACGTCATTGGTTTTTAAGTTATGACGTCATCGTATTTTTTTTAACGGAAACAGACATTTTTGTTTACTGTTTTTGGTGGTATATTCCTTTAGCTTTCTGGTGATATGAAAAAAATTGATATTACCGAAGTCATTCTTTTGGAAAAAATAATATTTTGATTGATTTATACCTTACATAAGTAATCGTGAGAAAAGAACATCTCCATTGCTCAAATTGCGACCCTCCAACCATTTGGCATTGAGCAAGACGGCAAGACGGGTGTAGACACTATGCACGCTGTTTTGAATCATCTCATGGGCAATTCGTCTCATCTCCAAGCCAATTCTGTCTTTCAATTCTTCTATGGTATCCGGTCTGTTAAAATACACCCTTGCCTTTAAGTAACCCCAAATAAAAAAGTCTAAGGGGGTTAAATCCGGTGAACGCGGGGGCCGCTCAATCGGACCTCGACGACCTATCCACCTTCCAGTAAAACTGACGCACTGCTATCTCAAGATGGGGCCCCGTCTTGTTGAAACCAGGCAGGAATATCTTCATTTTCATTGTTGGGAAATATAACTGCTAAGGCTGGCACTAACTCACCTCGCAAAAACTGTAAATACCTTGCGGCCGTACGATTTTCTTTAAAAAAAAGGTCCCAATAAACGATCACCAATCATACCTGCCCACACGTTTACTTTGCCTCGTCGCTGTGTATAGGCTTCTTGAGTCCAACGAGGATTTTCGTGTGACCAATACCTACATTTACGCCTATGTACAGTCCTACAGAAAATGTAGCTTCATCAGAAAAAACAATGTTCATTAAAAAAATTGGGTTTTCATCGCACAAGGTCATCAACTGTTCACAAAACTGTAAGCGCCGATCTGGATTGTCCTCATTCAATTCGTGGATTAATTGCACTTTGTATGGATGGTTTCTTTTTTCAATAGAAGTTTGACTCACGTTATGATTTAAAGCCAGCTGCCTTGTCGAAAAATGGTGGTTTTCCTCACTTTCTAGAAGAATATTTAATTTGGTTTCGTTGCTCGTGCTAGGGCGACCAGATCGAGGGAGGTCAGCTACACTGCCAGATTCATCATATCTAGCCACCAATCTACTTACAGTGAATCTAGAAATTTGCTTTTCGGGATACTTGGCATTGAAAACATCACATTCCTGATGAGTTCTCAGCCTATCACCATTTCCAACCATCATCAAAAGGACTTCGCGTTCTCTTTCACTTAAACGTGGCATTGCATTCACTAATTTTACACTGTCTCAGAAGTGTCACAAAACGTTCCACGTTCCGTTGTTAAGGTGATTGTTTTTTATTATTTTCTTTGTTTTGTTTTTATGTCAAATGTGTTTATGCTAGTTAAAACAAAAATGTAGGCAACAAGATTTATCTAGTCCATAAGAAAGTGGAACATTACTCTTGAATTTGTGAAAGGTAAGCTATTTTCATCAAATGTCATTTTTCCAAAAGAATGACTCAGGTAACATCTTTTTTTTATATCACCAGAAAGCTAAAGGAATATACCACCAAAAACAGTAAACAAAAATGTCTGTTTCCATTAAAAAAAATTTATGTGACAAAATGTAGCATTTACAAAACTGAAATCGACTTGTTCGAGGATTTTTTTGAAAAATTACTTACCAAAGATATGAATTTTGTGCGTTTCTTTAGTTTCACACTGTATATAGCCTGTTAGGAATCTAGGCAAGCGGCTTCATCTCTCGACGTTTTGCTAATACAACACCAAATAAAAAATATTCCAGTTATAATCAACACCGCTGACTATATTTTTCTCTATTATAATAGGGCACATCTCACAGATGCTTGACTTTAATTTGTTTTTTTATTTCAGCTATGCAGCTAGTTTTGTACTCGACAGAACAACAAGTTCATCTACTTTCGACGTCTTATACGAGGCAGCAAGGCGAGGAAGATCTGGTGATAACTGCCAGCAAGCATATCTGGAATGTAACGAAGTTTAAGGAGACATGAACACGACTAGACTTTTTACCGTTTGGGTGTGTTTTTGCTTAGATTCTATTTCTCGTACAATTAATTCCGTGAGACATTTACTCCTCACTAGTCAGCAATAATTGATTCTGTTAGATATTCAGTAGTATTTTGTTCAGCAACAAAATAGTATTCACTGCGATATCTTTAAAAATTTTATTTTTATTTCGATAGAACATAAATAGAAAAGGAAAACACACCAACCGTTATCGTTTATAACAAATTGTTCTCATTGGTTAACGCTGTCCTCATGGTGGAGAAAATACAGGAAAATGAAGCCAACTTAGATGAAACATTATATAAACTTTGGAGAAGTTTTGCCAATCAATCAACTACAAATTTTAGAAAGGTATTGAGGAAATCTGCTATCAAAATTGGTAAAATATGTACATTTGTACGTTTTACAAATTGTCAACATTTTTATTTGTTGACAAAAGAAACTGAATTGTCATTTCTTCTTTGGGCATCAAAATTACACTCATATTCATCGCTATATAGTAAACACAGTAGACATAACTCTGACGCTGATATCCTGCGTCAAGAGCCGTATATAACCATCAAAACTCAAACCCTTTATTTTTTCCACACGAGAATTAATAATTTATTACAAAATGAGTATTTATTTCAATTCACAAAACAAATATTCTATTAACATATTTTTCTATAAAAAGAAACTCAACGACTGGTCAAAATAATTATAAAGGATGTGGTCCTCATCACTATAGTTAGGTAATAGTTAATTTTTGTTTGAAAGATTTGTGTGCGTCTGTGAATGATCTGATTTTATGTACAGTATGAAACGTATTACTTTGTTATGTTAATTATTTATTTTTAACTAGTAGTAGTTTTTTAAATATATAATATATTTGTGTATGTTATAAATTCAATAATTTATTTATTTATCTATACAATTCTTATGTTTTTTTATAATAAATGTTTACTTTGAAGTTGTACTTATTTCCCTCAAGTTTTCGTAATTCGATAAAGCAAACCAAATGTATTATGATAATAATAATAATCTTTATTGATTAACCATCAAACGGCAATTGATCGGGGTCCTTCAGCCAATGTATGTTATAAAATGCATACAATCCTCTTCATATTGACGTTTCAGACAGTCATGGTGGGAAATTATCGACTTTTTTGGACAAAATTCGCCGAACAAGTGAATTCGCAACGAAAGCCAACATCTTTTACTTCCACATCCACGTAGTGGATTGGAAGTAAGTATAGTTGTAATTGTAAAAAAAAAATTACTTCCCTCGCATACCGAAGGGAAGTATTGTATTCGAGAATAAATCACCCTCCGAGATTTTTTCGGATTTTGACGTTTCACAACACGTAGATTACAAAAATATAGGTTTTTCAATTCCGTCAGTCTGTCTGTCTGTCTGTCTTTTGGTGCATTTACTAAAAAACTACTTGACGGAGAGCAGTCAAATTTGGTAGGTAGTTGATCCTGCTGTCAGCCAAGAAATGATAAAACTTTCACTGGAAAATATACAGGGTGGACCGTCTAAACGGAATAAATGGTGAAAAAAAATTTTTTTTGCTCAAATTTAAAATTTCCACGCTTCATGACACGCTAAACCTATTTCAGAAAAAAAAATTTAATCATTTTTTTACCATTTTGGAAAATAATTTAACCACTAGAATAGATGAAAAAATTTTTTTTGCTGAATTTTAAAATTTTCACGTTTCATGGCATTCTAAACCTGTTTCAGAAGAAAAAAGATTTTGAAAATTTTTAACCAACATTTTTGAAAAATTTAAAAAAAAATCGGTAAAGGAATTTACACAGAACTTCCCTCTTTAGTTGTCACTCTAAATAATTAATAATTAATAATTACGAAATGACATTGAAAATAATAATTCGAATATAGTTATCACTATTATTACAAAGAAGACCTGGTAAGTTTTCGTCAAAAAAATATACAGAGTGCTCATTCAACAGCAAAAGTTCAATACTAAATAACAGGTGCCAAATGTGGAAGGCTTACGCAAATACCTTAACAAATGTCCACCATAAATTATTTCTTGGGATGACCACCCTGTATATTTGTCAATAAAAGTATAATAGCATATGTCAAATGTTATTGCCATGTGACACATTTTCAATTCCACATTCACGTAGTGGAGTGGAAGTATAATAATTAATGGTGGTTAAAAAATGTCATTTTTTTTTTGAAATTTTTCCAAAATGTTGGTTAAAAATTTTCAAAATGATTTTTCTTCTGAAACAGGTTTAGAATGCCATGGAAACGTGGAAATTTTAAATTTGAACAGAGAAAAAAAAATTAATTTTTTTTTAAATTTTTCAAAAATGGTTAAAAAATTTTCAATTTTTTTTTCTTCTGAATTAGGTTTAGAATGTCACGAAACGTGTAAATTTTAAATTTGAGCAAAAAAAAATTCCATATATTCTAGTGATATTTTTTTTCCAAAATGTTAAAAAAACGTTACAATTTTTTTTTCTTCCTAAATAGGTTTGGAATGTCATGAAGTGTGGAAATTTTAAATTTGTTTGAATAGTTTTAGAATGCCATGGAAACGTGGATAGTTTAAATCTGAACATAGAAAAAAAATTCTATCTTAGTGGTAAAATTTTTAAAAAATGAGGGTGATTTTTTCTCGAATACAATACTTCCCTTCGGTATGCGAGGGAAATAAAAATGACATTTTTTAACCACCATTATACTTCCACTCCACTACGTGAATGTGGAATTGAAAATGTGTCAGATGGCAATACATTTGACATATGCTATTATACTTTTATTGAAAAATATACAGGATGGCCATCCCAAGAAATAATTCATGGTGGACATTTGTTAAGGTATTTGAGCAAGCCTTCCATATTTGACACCTGTTATTTAGTATTGAACTTTTGCTGTTGGATGAGTACTCTGTATATTTTTTTGACGAAAACTTACCAGGTCTTCTCTGTAATAATAGTGATAACTATATTCCGATTATTATTTTCAATGTCATTTCGTAATTATTAATTATTTAGAGTGACCTGCGCACAAATAAAGAGGGAAGTTCTGTCTAAATTCGTTTACCGATTTTTTTTTGTTGAAATAGGTTTAGAATGTAATGAAACGATGAGATTTTAAATTTGAGCGATTTTGATTTGAAATTTTATACACATATGTATTATAACGAGTAACGAGATTTGGAACTGGAATCTTTTTTGAACATATCCGTTGAATGGTTGGGGGTTAAATAGGGGGAAATAAGTAAAGCAAGCTGGTAAGAGTACGGAAACTTGAAAATTGCTGTATATACTAGAAGCCAAAGCCTCCTATTTTTTATACCATTTTTCAACCCCTCCACCACCCCCACTCCATTATTAAAGGGGCTGATAAAATTAAATTGAGATATTGACGTGAAATTTGGTACACGTATGTATCATAACGACATTTAGAACTAGATTATTTGTTACGCGTTGGCGCCAGACTTGCACGGGTAGTAATCATTCGTTACTTTTGTAATCGTTACTCGCTAATACCCGAAGTGCCAATGATTACTTAAAAAGTATTCGTTACTTTTACACATATGATTACTTACCTACTTTATCATGCTGACATCAGTGACATCGCTCTCGACGTGCGACAGGGTTTTTTCTAAAGCAAGACAGATCATATATGGTAGAAAAAATCGGTTGACAGGACACAAGTTACAGAAAAAGCTCTTTTTACCCTTCAATTCCTAATTTTATGTCAATTACTATGTACTATAATTATAACTTACCAATTTTACCTGTTTTTTTAATAAAGTGAATTTTAGGTTATCTTCATCTAACGCTTTTTCCCAAGTAGATTAACTTGAGTAATATGTAAGTAGGTATACATATGACTTTCTACACAAATTAATGTTTACGTTTTTATGAAAGGAAAACAAATAATTACTACTGTCTTCAATACATTTTTTTAAAGTATTGATTTGGTAATTAGGTACCTATTTACCTATTTTTTAATATACTAGACACTGTCTCTGTCTGTTTAGATAATGACTATATTAGCCATTTGTTTAAATAATAAAGTGATTAAAAAAGTAATCATTTAGTAATCAATAACGAATACTTAGTAACGATTACTTTACGAAAAGTAACGATTACCAATGATTACTCCAAAGTAACGGGAATTTGCATCACTAGTTGGCGCCCCCCTGGGGCTGAAGCTGAAAGCTCACAAGTGGTGAAGAGCAATGGTGTAGGTAACTGCAAAACCGGGTCTCTACAATCCGATTCATGTGCGCCATCTCTAAGAGAGTAGAAGTACGTGTCTAGAAACTTATAGAAACGGATCGCGATTTCTAACTAATTCTAGAAAAATATGGAGGTTTGCTGGAAAGCTGCTGGATGTCTCTACTTGGATATATATGGCGGGAAAAAAGAAGTTTTGGAATGAGTTAAAGGTTAGAAAATCCGAAGTAAATACAATGTGAAAATATCAAGTAATATAATAAACATTGCTAAAGGTTATTTTAGTCAGTAAAAGTGTATTTTAGTAAATTATTGTTAAGTTCCAGTAAGTTATTAAATAAAGTGTGTTTCTAACTTTAGCAATGGGTGGGGTGGGCCTGCTCTTTCGCCTATGCCCCCCGCAAATTCGGACGGTATTGGCGATGTTAGCAAACCTCCCCTGGTCCTGGCTGAATTTGTTAAAGCAACAATGAAGTTTTTAATGCTCAAATTAGAATTCAGTGATCCTCAGAAAAAAATGTAAATAACTCGGTGTCCAATACCTCAAAACTGGTTAACTTTAGGACCAAATGTCTACGGCATTCGTAATCAGTGACCCACAAAACATTTAATTTGCTTGGATTTTGTAATAAAGATATGATCTATTTGAAATAATTTTATAAAAACGTCAAAAAGTACCCATGCAAGACTAGACTGAAATACGAATTATTTTAATATTTTGCAGGTCAGATTTAAATTAAGTCACTTTATAGCAGTACTATATTGTAGCGACAACCATTCTATGTGATTTAAAAAAATGTTAGTTCTCGTTGCGAATTCAGTTTTCGGGCGAATTTTATCAAAAGAAAGTCCATAATAGCTCACTGTGAGACCTTTTTGTAGTATAGGTATACATTCTATTTAGTTGGTATCCGGTCATTGGACAGTACGTTTGACAGCACCATGCTATCTGTCGTGGTTGCCTGTTAGGTGCATAACTTCACTGAAGATTTTTCTCACCAGCTTTTTGGTGGATTCGGGATTCGCTTTCCGGTATACCTTGGAAAATCGAGCGCGCATGATTTTGAACGCCTAGTTTGTAATATTTTTACAAAAAGAAATCGGTGTTCTAAGAACAACGCTTTTATAAATTAAAGTCACTGGTCTACAAGCGGCGGCATGGCAACTGCGGTGCACGAAGCCACTTTTGTGGATGGGCTCCCGGACTATTAGTCAGTGGTGTAGTCGTAAATTAAGCCATCATACCTACTGGCAGTGAGTGCGGTATAATACTTCGAGCGTATACTGCGTATAATAGGTGTAGGTATATAACAGAAATCACAGTGTATTATTATTATTTCCCGTAAAAAAAAAAACAGTGCCTGAAAGGCGTTCCGGCGCGTTCTGACTCCACTGCACCCCTCACTTTAGTTCAAGTGTGATTTTATCCCAGATTTAAAGCGTTGTATCTTTGCATCCTCTTTACCTAATACAAAATCATCCTGTAATTTCTCGTTGACTTGTGAAGCGGTCAAGAAAATATTTAAGAAAATAACATTTGAAAAGTGATATTACCTAATTAATCTACCTTTAAATCACAGAAAATCGTTGCATGACAAACGCACAGGTGCAGGCAAAACATTACTCTACGAACGTCGCTGCAAGTTGCATACCCAAATCATACACCTGTTGCACCGCCCTCTAGATTATCTAATGGTATCTTAAACTCTTCTGTCCCGTCCTCTCGATTCTCTCATATGGTTGGAGGTGGGTACGATGGTGGGAAACTGTCATAAACTGAAACGAAAGGAGAACTAGATTTAGCAATGGCGTAGTGAAGTGTTGTGCTTGTGTGAAATAATACACGTAATAATATGCTTATTTTCAACAATGTGTAAACCGCACTGCTTCAGTAAAACACCAAATTTTAATTTCTACCTTTTAATGTATTGTGTCTAGTGTTTGTGTTGTTATTCGTGTACCTGTTTAGTTTTATATCTATTTTGATGGGTTTTTAAATATGAGTACTGGATATATTTATGTTTTGCTTACGGCAAGCTTTGCTTTTGTCAAGGTATGTTATAGTTTTATTTTGATGCATGACATACCTAGATACCCATTAGTTGTGTGATTTGTTTTGTTGTGTGATAGGTACACATGTCTGCATATCCTGTTCTCTTTTTCACCAGTATTGTGTATCCAAAGAGATCTCATGTATTCATCCCGGATCTAAATTACATTTAATAAAAATTACATGTGTTTGTAGTGTAAATATAGTAACTTAAATGACTCTCATTAATTAAGGCTAATAAAAATGTCAAAATCCAGATGGTATGGTTTTCTGAGAAAAAGATCTATGCTCCAAATGATTATTCGAAGTCAATTGCATTTGCATGCATGTGTTTGTAGATCTTGTTGGATTTATTTAGATCGTTGTGTAGAGGGAGACTTATTTAAAATGTATGAACTTTCACCATAGGTACACTTGTATTATTCTCATTAATTTCTTTTACTTACAATTTGTCGCCTACTACTTACTAGATATAAATTATATATTTATTGCTATTCAATAGCGGCCCTTGCGAAATCAGAAATCGATAAAACTGTATTTAAATTATAATTATGTATGATTTTGCATTCTCCAAATTAAAAAAATAATAATTTCAACATTCATCACCACTAAGATCAAACCCCAATGTAATATTTTGCACCCCTTTCGTACACCTGTATTAATTACGAGTGAAATTTCTAGAAAACGGTGACTTTTACTTAACGCTAAAATATTTAAATTGTCAATTTTCGGTGCGAGCGCCTTGCGAAAGTCGCGAATAGCTACTACCTATCTGACCTGCGAATTTTGCATAATCCAGCTCCGAACCTACTGACCTATTTGCAGAACTGACCCACTTATCTAATAGAAAATTTAATGCTCTATAAAATTACCTATGGACAATTTCAACGTATCTTGTGCCGTTTTCGAGATATCAATGATGAAAGCATAGACAGAGAAAACATTTCTATTGTTTTTTTTCATGTATCATTCCATGGGTAGATGGAATATTATTATGGGCCATCAATGCTATCAATTCGTGATTGATTGATATAAAGTAAAGTAGGTACAAAAGTGTTTTAAATACCAAGTATCACCAACTAAATAACTCTATAGTAGGCTAGGCACTTAATTATTTTCTTTGGTAATAGTCATAAAATGATGACCATTGAAGCCCATTATGTGTTGATTTATTACTTTGATTCAGTACAAAGGAGAAATTCTAAGAAAATCCTAAAATATAGCTTGCCCTCACATTACAAGTAAAAGTAGTAATTTCATTCCGTTCTTAATAAAATAGACCAGTGCATTTAAGAAGAAAAAGGTGCTTTATTAGAAAAATACTTTGACTGTAAGAAATTTGAACTTTTTTATTTTGTTCAAAAACAATATGAACATAAAGTTGGCACCCCAGATTCACACTAGGTCTGAAACGGCAAAGTAAAGAGCGGCCGCGCTGCCGCTGGCGGGGATTATCTTGTTTCGAGGTGTAGAAGAGGCCTGTCGGGGGTGGAAAGCGGCAGCTCATAGCCGGACCGAATTTTCTGATGTAAACAAATTTTCCGGCTCTGAAATGCACATGCAAAGAGCTGCCGCGATTTTCTCTCTGTGGATGCTTTTCTTTTAACAATAGGTACTTTTTGACGTATTTTCAGCGCGGCAGCTCAACGCCAAGTCGAGTTTTCCGCGGGATAAAGAGTTTTCTGACCGTGGAAGGGAGGGGCCACGAGCTGCCGCGATTTTCTCTCTGTGGATGCTTCTCGGCAGCTCAATGCTAAGTTGAGTTTTCCGGGGGGGGGGGGGGGGGGGAGTTTTCCTGCCGTAGAAGGGAAGGCCTTGGCTCTTGGCCCTTCCCTTCCACGTTCGGCAAACTCTTTCCCCCGGAAAACTCGACTTGGCATGGAGCTGCCGCATTGAAAATTGAAGGGCGGTTAGTTTACACTGAATCATGATGATTGCCACAACCTGAATCGCGGCAGCTCTTTGCATGTGCATTTCAGAGCTGGAAAATTTTTTACATCGGAAAATTCGGTCCGGCTACGAGCTGCCGGTTTCCACCCCCGACAGGCCTCTTCTACTCCTCGAAACAAGATAATCCCCGCCAGCGCCAACGCGGCCGCTCTTTACTTTGCCGTTTCAGACCTAGTGTGAATCTGGGGTGCTAACTCTGGGTGCCAACTTTATGTTCGTTTAATAGTGAAACGTATATTAGGATTTTAGACAATATTATGCTCCCTTCTGTGTCGCAATAATGCATTCATATTTCAAGATAATTGATCAGTTCATACTGATCATACCGTGACTAACTGGTTTCAAGATAACAACATTAACGTTCTTAACTGGCCCAATCATGGTCCAGATTAACCCCGTGGAAGACGTATGGGGACTACTCCTAAGAAGTATCCAAAAATGAAATGGAAGTAGTAAATAATGCATGGGAAAATATTACTAATGATTATTGTATATGTTTATTCAATTCTATGTCAAACAGACTTTATTTACTTATTTAACAATACACTACCCAACAGAGCATTCCAATTACAGGGTAGGAAATAGTAAGTATTTACAAATATATAAGTATATAAATATATAAGAGAGTAGAATACAAAGTAAACAGATGAAAACGAGGATGAAAATAAAGCTAAAATAAAACAAAATTTTTTTAATTATACACTTAATCTTTTTATCGCAGCTACATTGCAGTGGAATATATCAAACTGATCTTGTAGATTATTATAATTCTCACACATTTTGTATAACGGCGAAAATTTCTGGACGTTAGTTCGGGGAGTCGGCAAATAGAACAATGAGTTATGCCTAGAACCAGGTCTAGGAGTTCGGAAATTTAGTAAGTTTAAGATAGCGCCGCAATCAGTTATATTATGTATTATTTTAAAAAGAAACATTTGCTGTGAAATAGTTCTACGAGTCTCCAGACTCGAGAGTGAGAATCTATTTACTTAACGGTTCAGTCTGAGGAATACCAATAGCAGGATAGACACCATCTTCCTTATGACTCAAAGTCTTTAAAAAACGCCTCTGAATTCTCTCTATGCTCTGTATATGTGTGTTATAATGAGGCGACCAAATAATTGACGAATATTCCAATTTGGATCGAACAAACGATTGATATAGTAGTTTCAGTGTGTCAACGTCGTTAAAATCGCGAGAACATCGTATTATGAATCCTAGCCTTGTCAAATGTTAATGTTACACCTAGGTCGCGGAATGTTGATGGACGTGTAAGCACTGAATCTTCTATGCGGTAATTAAATTTTACATATTGGCGTTTATTAGTAAAAGTTAGGACATTACACTTTCTTATACTCAACTGTAATTTGTTTACATTACACCATTCGTTAATTTTATCAAGGGCACTTTGTAATACCACACAGTCACTCACATCATTTACTTTATTGTATAACTTCATATCATCTGCGTATAAAAGACAATTGACACTCAATTCCTCTGCAATGTCATTAATGAAAATGTTAAAGAATAATGGGCCCAAAACAGAGCCTTGGGGTACACCGGAGGTAGATACGAATTCCGCAGATCGTTGTCCACGGTATTCAACATGGTGATGTCTATTTTCAAGATATGATTTGAAAAATAACAACAAATTTCTTGAGAAGCCAAATTTTTGAAATTTAGAACATAAAATACTGTGATCTAGTTGGCAAATTATTACTAGATTTCTTACTGTCGATAAACTGCCAGAACTTACAGGGATTGAGTTTAATATTACTTTCAATGTCGCGACAATATTTTTTATATTCAATATCAACCTGCTCTTTGATATATGTTCTTAATAATTTAAACTCATCGAGTGCAAGATGATCCTCAGGGTTCTTGTAATCACACCACGCTCTGTGTTTTAATTTAAGGCTTTTAATTATAAAAGTTATAAATAGAAATAGTGCAATAACAGAATATTAATAGTTAGTTTCTTGTTAAGTTGGTTATCCTTTGTTGCCCTGATCCAGCATTTCTACTAATCGTACTAGAATTTTTGTCAATGTTATAACGCAGTGCAATATGCCAATATGTCTCATTGTCAATCCATCTTCTGCTTTAGTAATAACTACAGCATTACAATAAAAAATATAATAAAAGTGCTAACTCATTACATATTCAAACAGCTCACGACAGTACAATATTTAAAAAAAACAATTTTTTTGTTTCCAAAACTTTAGAGAGCTGTATCCTCATAGGGGTGCGATTTTGGATAAAGGTAAATTACGTTGAATCAACTTTTTTTGACGCGATGATCCCGTGGTTAAGTAATTGACATACTTTTTAATAACACCCTATACCGGGTGAGTCAGGAATTGCGCTCGCCCCGATATTTCCTAAAATATTTGGAATAGAAAATTGAAATTTGGAGGCCTTATTATACGACTAAAATGCCATATTTTCAATAAAAAATCAAGTTTGGTGCACATCCGGTTTGACCGGAAATGCCCACAACTTTCGATTTTTAAATGGAACACCCTATATATTTTTACATTTTTGGAATCTAGAGGAAATTTTGAATACAATACATCCATTTTGGTCACTTTTTGATAAACATTAAAAATTGTATTAAAAAATCTATTTCTGAATCCAGAGTGCTGTGGTGCCCAAAATATATTTTAGTTTGTGTGCTACGTTACTATAAAAATAAAAAGAGCGATATGATTGCATTACTTAATTCTCTAGAGGCGTTTAAAATTTTTAAATGTGATTTTTACCCACTAACTTGGTTTTTTTAAATAGGAATTTAATCGTTCACCAACATTTTTAAATATCTCATTTTCATACGAATCTAATGATACCAAAATTTTGAAAATCCGCTCAGAGATATTTGAGATTTCAGCCAAAATACAATGCAACCAAGCTTTTAGAAACATGCGGCTAATAGATAATAGATTAGTGGGCTTTGGAAACTAAAATGGCACATTTCTGTGTAAATCTGGTAGCCTAATAACATTGGAAAAATCATAGTAGCCATTGAATGTAATAAAACAATATCAGCTGTCAGACAGATACAAAATAAAGCGTTGCGGAAATCTCTTTGAGTAAAAATTAAAGAAAATGAATAATTTTAGTAGAAATGAAAAGGTCGATATGTTACTGATATATGGAGAGCGTCTCAAAAATTCAACTGCAGCTGCAGAACTGTATTAGCAACGATATCCCAACAGACGTCATCCAAGCAGACACTTGTTTGCCAGAGTGGAACAAGAATTAAGAAATCAACAAGATGACCATCAAACATAGTAGATATACAAAGCCACTCCGGCGCCATTTCCGTCAGTAGAGTAGCTATGAGAACTTAAAGATGGCGGGTGTCCATCAGGAGAGACCAAGAGTGAGGGTGGGGTCTAAAGAGGTAGGCAAAGAAGTACCCAGAGGCTGCTGAAGAAGTGATCGTAGGCAATGACCAGAAGATGATAGGGTTGGTAATAAAAGTTACTAGGGAAAAAGTTACTAGATCTGGAGGTTGGTACACCTGTGTGTATAATGATCGATGACGTACCACAGAAAGGATTGATGGTGGGCGGAGATATAGTCTGAAACAAGAGCAAAATGGCTGCGACGGAAAAAAGATGGGTGTAATGAGAGTACTTTGTTATAGGAAAGAGCATGTACGTAGACCTGTTAGAACTTGTCTAATAAACGTCAGTGACTATCTGATTTATGGATGATAATCGCAAGAACGTGACTGAAATGTAAACAAACTGATAGCATGGGTAGAGGCGGTATGTCTTTGATGATTCATATTTTTAAAATAAATAAGATGATTCATATGCAGCTGTGCTGATATTGAATGATTAAAAAGGTTGAATCATCATCTTTTAATCTAATTATCATTTTATTGTGTAATTTTTTAAATAATACAATAACACTCTTTAGCAGAAAGCATTTGAGCTAAATGTAACCAATAATTGTCAATGTCATCTTCACTAAAGAAATAAAAGTATAATGTAAATTACGTTAAATAAAAAAATTAATAAACTTACTTATCGAAGTGCGTTTCGAAGTCATTTAATAACTGGGAGTGCAACATCTTGCTCATGTAAGATTTGAAGTTAAAATAAAGATGGATTTCATATATGGAGCGCGGCTGCGGATTAATTTTACAAAACTTTTATAATTGTCCCATGAGGACTGGTCTAATAAATGATATCATCGACTAACTGATTTATGGCTGTTGACGGAATTTTTTCCTTCATGGTTAAAGCTTACATCATCCTGCTTCTGTAGTAGACTAAACAAACATATAATAAACTGATTCTAGCGTGCACGTGCAGATATTATCTCGTGAGAATAAAATGAAACAAGCAATTAGTCACGTACGATACTCAGTAATACGTAAATATATTATATGGAAATTGTGAGAAATGTATATTCAGCATTTATTGAAATATGTTTTCGGTATCATCATAATAAGAAATGAGCTGATAAAAATAATTTATAGCTTCTTCAAAATAACAATTGTAATGCCGCCACAGCTGCGTTTACGAAATAAGCAATTAGTCACGTACGATACTCAGTAATACCTAAATATATTATATCTGAACCGTGAGAATTGCAAATTAAGATATTACACATCTGCGATTCATAAACAAGTCGTAGCTTCTCTGAACGTTGACTGTGTGCGGTTTGGGGACTAGGTGGGAAGTCTTGATGTAATAGATGTTATAAAAAGCAGCCTCCAATGATCAGAGTCATTGTGCAGTTCTTTATCGTGAGGTGATAACTTGTATACCTGTGCACTATTACATCTACCAAGTAATAATAATAATATCAGAACTTTGTGGTAATTGTTTTTGGTGTGTGACTTCAACAATAAAATAAAACGTAAGTAAATTTAAGTTTTTTATAAATTTCAATTTAATTTAAAGGAAATTCTATTATTTTAGAGGGATTTAGAAAAACTAAATAAAGTTTCACTTTTAGAAAGTAAACAGGTGGTGAAACTGGAGGTATTACCTAAAAATATTCCTCATCCCATATATCAAGCTAAAATTGTAAATACGAAATATGGTGAAAAAGTGCTAATTGAATTAGAAGAAAATAAAATATTTTTACCCCAAAGAATAGTACCGGCAATCAGAGATAATTTAACCTATTTTACCGAGGGAAAATATAGCATAGTTTATGAGGGTTTGAAGGATGTAAATAAGCCTTCTATGGGAGCAGCCTTCAAGTTTATTGAAAGTGAGTATACCAAAGTCATAATTTTTTAAAAATATGTTAAATTTGTAATTTATTTTTAGCTGAGAAGAAATAGTGACAATCTAATAATTTATATAAATATAATAGACTGAGACATACATTTTTATTTTACTTCTGAAACTCTCCAGAGAGGACGTGTTGAAGACAACCATGGCATCCGAAGAAATAAAGAATATTAGTGAACAAGTTGTAGCAAAATTTAAAGAAGTGGAAGCAATTTTAGATCAAAAATGTACCCCTGAGGAGAGAGATATTTGGCTTAAACAGGTAAAATACTACATTAGACTTTTCAATAAGGCTATTACAAAATCAGATCTATCTATAGGTACTTTGAGAAAATTACAAACAAATTTAGGTCATCTTAAAAGATTTAAAAAAGTAATTGAAAATTTAAGTTATATTGGGGCGGGATCGATTAAACAAAAACGTAGTAATAGAGTAAAATGGGAGGACTTAGCAACGGCTTTTAAAAGTAGAGTTCGCACAGGAATAATTATTAATTTAAAACATAAAGATTTGATTGAATTTTTCAATGATGCTTTTCATCTTTTCAAAATTAGAATAATAAATGCTATGAAAAAAGTACCTATGCTTAAAGTTAATACTTGTTTCTGTGCCGAGTTTATAAGAAAGTCTGAGGACATAGAAATTTCAGAAAAAAAATATTTTAGTACAAAAAATAAGGTAATTGATACAGGGGTGGATTTAAATCAATGGTTTAGGGTTAATGTAAAAGATGATATTTTTAATATCTTATCTGAATATAATGAGTCTGGCAGTGGATGGGGGCTTAGTAAAATTATTAGCCTAGAAGTGAATATAAATAAATATGAAGTTGGCAACGGGGTCTCATCTTTCATTAAACTACCTGAAAAAATTTTAAAAAAGCAGGCGTGCGTTAATGTTAAAAATGATGACGAGGCGTGCTTCGCGTGGAGTATTGTTAGTGCTTTATATCCTGTTGATAGGCAAAATCATCCAGATAGAATATCATCATATCCTCATTACACAACAGTACTAAATGTACAAGACATTAAATTTCCTATGACATTACCACAAATTTCCAAATTTGAACGAAAGAACTCTATCTCAGTTAACGTATTTGGTCTGGAAATGGATTCAAAATCAAATTTTTCCGTTATTCCCGTCCGTGTAACTAAACAGAAATTAGAAAAACATGTAAATTTATTAATTATTCAAGATAAATATTTTCCTAAAATAAATGACTTTGACTCGATACTCGAAGACGATGAAGATGAAGTGGAAATTAAGTATCATTATTGTTACATTAAAGATTTATCTAGACTTTTAAATCATCAGCTCTCTAAAAATAAACATAAAAAGTTTTTCTGTGATAGATGTCTAAATTATTTTAGTTCTCAGGACAAGCTAAACGAACATAGCGTGGATTGCGAAAAACTTAACGATTGTAAAATTGAATTTTCTAGGGAACAATACATTAAATTTAAAAATTTTGTTTACAAGGAAACTGCTCCGTTTATTATTTATGCAGATTTCGAATCTTTGCTTGAGCCATTTAATGATGACAGTCAATGTAAAACGAGTAGATATCAGAAACACATAGCATACAGTGCCGGGTATTATTTTAAATGTAGTTATAATAACGATTGGTCTTACTATAAAAGTACTCGGGGTTTAGATTGTATGTCTTGGTTCGAGGGAGAATTACATGATGTGGCAAAATTTGTCTCTTCGAAATTAAAGCATGTGGAGCCTATGAACACTGAAGTTAGCTTACGGGATGCTAGTAAAACCTGTCACATTTGCGAAGAGGAATTTAAGGAAACGGATAAAATTGTTAGAGAGCATTGTCATCTAACTGGAAACTTTAGAGGTTTTGCTCATAATAAATGTAATTTAAATTATAGAAAATCTTTTGTTATTCCGGTCGTGTTTCATAACCTGGGAGGTTACGATGCACATTTTATAATAAAACACTTAGCAGAACGAAATCATATTACTCTATTACCTGAAAATAAGGAAAAATACATTAGTTTCACAGTTCATGAGAAAGAAACTAAATTGAAATTTAGATTCATAGACTCCTTCAGATTCATGGGCTGTTCACTGGAAGAACTGGCTTCCACATTGAAAGATGAAAACTTTGAAAATCTTAAACGGGAATTTCCAGATCTTGATGAGGAAAAATTTCAATTATTAACACGAAAAGGTGTATTTTTTTATGACTATTTAGATAACATTGAAAAACTAGATGAAAAAGAATTGCCTGATATAAAATACTTTTACAATAAACTTAAAGACGAAAACATTGAAGAGACAGATTATGCACATGCGCAAATCGTTTGGGAAAAATTTGATATGAGAACGCTAGCCGACTACAGCGATTTATACATGAAAACGGATATCATGTTATTAACGTGTATTTTCGAAACCCTTCGCAAAACATGCCACCAGACGTACGGTCTAGATCCTAGTCACTATTACACTTTACCCGGATATACTTGGGATTGTATGCTAAAATATACAGGGTGTAGGTTAGAAACCATTCAGGATGTGGATATTTTATTGTTTATAGAGAGAGCTATCAGAGGTGGTGTGAGTCAGTGTTGCAATCGGTTCTCAGAGGCGAACAACAAGTATTTAGACACGTATGATGACAGCAAGCCATCTACGTTTATTCTTTATTTCGACATTAATAACCAATATGGGTGGGCGATGAGTCAATCACTTCCATTTGGAGGCTTTGAATGGAGCGATACTAACATTGATGTTACCGAAATCCCCGATAATTCTGACATAGGTTATATTTTAGAAGTTGATCTCGAATATTCTGAATCATTACACGATTTACATAGAGACCTACCATTCTGTCCGGAGCATCAAACTCCGCCAAATTCAAAATTTTCCAAATTAATGACCACCTTTTACAATAAACAAAAATACATTATTCACTATAGAAACCTTAAACAAGCTCTACAACACGGAATAAAATTAACACGTATCCACCGAGTTCTACAGTTCAAACAGTCTCCGTGGTTGAAACCCTACATCAACTTAAACACATCATTAAGAATGCAAGCAAAGTCTAACTTTGAGAAAAACAACTATAAACTCATGAACAACGCTGTGTACGGGAAAACAATGCAGAATGTTAGGAAACATAGAATCGTTAAACTAGTAAATAAATGGGAGGGGAGGTATGGTGCTAAGAATTTGATTGCCAGTCCTAATTTCCAAAGCAGATCCATTTTCAGTGATAATCTTATGGCAATTGAACTGAAAAAATCTCGTATTATATTTGACAGACCCCTATATATAGGAATGGCCATTTTAGATATTTCAAAAATTTGCATATATGAATTTCATTATGATTATATGTTAAATAAATTTCCTATAGAAAAATGTAAACTTTTGTATACTGATACAGACAGTCTTATATATGAAATTCAAAGTAATGATGTATATGAAGAGACTATCAAACAGGATGTTCATAGATTTGATACTAGCGATTATCCTCAAGACAATCGCTGGAATATTCCTCTAGTAAATAAAAAAGTTCCGGGTTTAATGAAGGATGAGAACAACGGAAAAATAATGACTCATTTCATAGGTTTACGTTCTAAACAGTATACCTATAAAGTTGAAACAGACAAGGTAGTTAAAAAAGCAAAAGGTGTAAAGTCTAATGTAGTGAAAAACAAAATTACTTTTAAAGATTATCGCAACTGTCTAGAAAAATTTGTCACAAATAGTTCACAGGAAGAGTGTTTACTAAATAAAACACAGCGCAGTATACAATCAAGATTACATGAGGTATACAGCGTTGAGCAAATAAAAATTGCTCTTAATCCCTTTGATGATAAGAGGTACATTCTTCCTGGAGTTCATGATACTCTCCCTTGGGGTCACTACTCCATAATGAACACTTAATAATTTCGTCGCTAATATTCTTTTTATTAATCAACAATCTCTGTCTCTGTCTATTATATATTTAATATCTATAGATTTATATGAATGTAATCAAAAATCAGCTTTATTATTTAATCTTTTATATTATAATATTTACGTATAATAAAATGTATATATTTATATTTAATCTTTTATATTTTAATAATTATGTATAATAAATGTATATTTTAATAATTATGTATAATAAAAAATAATTAAAAAAAAAAAAATAAAGACTTTTATTTATTCATGTATGTATGTATGTGTGTGGGTAATAAAACAACAAGATATGGGTATAGTACATTTATTCAATAATTAAATAAAAACATTTTTTTATCTAAATCATTTAGAACCTTAACTCTATTATAAAATAAACATTCACGAATACAATATGTTTGATTCTTATCACTATATAAGTCACATAAATTTAACATAACAGTATATGGAGGTAATTCATAATTAGATTCACTTAAAATATTATTAGTAACATTTAAAAAATTATTATAAAAATTATCAAAATTTAAACTATGTAGTAAATCCATATGAGCTGATACAAGTTTATTAACATTAATGAGTTCTCGTACTGCAAATCCAGAGAAACGAAATGTGCAGGAATCATCAGCCACCATTAACGATTTATTATCAATAAATTGTTTTTTTACTAGTGTATAGTTAGAAAAGTGAATTTCTTCTTCATCTTCTAATGTCACAGAGGCATCCTCAAAGTAATCATCGATAGTTTGCTGAAGGTAAGTAATGAAATCATCCCAGTCCACTCTAATGAAAGAAATATTCTCGGGTTTCATGTATACATCAGATGCAATCATTTGAATTTTTACGGCAGGAACATAACCTCTCGCTGCACTAAGTCCAGTAACTATTTTATAGTTGGAATATTTTACATAGAAAACGTTCTCACAAATAAATCTTTCCTCGCTCTGTATAGCTTCTTGATATAAGTCACTAATTCGATCAATTTCTTGCCAGTAATTAACATCTACTGAAGAAAATGTAGGGCTAGGTGCAACCGATGACATGGTAACAGTTGAAGAGATCGATGACATGGTAACACTTGAAGAGATTCAAAAATACTAAGCTCTAAAACTTTCCAGCTCTCTATTTTATAGAATATTATCGGAGTCAATCCAGCTGTTATGTGATTTATCTAACCCTAGCCATTTTACATAAACTTTCTTGTCGCGCCTTCGTAACACTTTTTCCACAAGGTATACATCGGGGATCTTCGTTTCTTGTATCTCCTCTTCGTAGAAAGCTCCTCTGATCGGTTTACCATGCATATCTTTCAATAAATATGTGGTAGGGTTAGTAATTCGTACTTTCATTATTTTAAATAACTCCGTGGACCAGTTAGGTGTATATCCTTTCTCGAAAACATGCTTATTCTTACTGATTCGTACAATGCTGCCAACCTTGTATCGTCGCGGTGTTGCCATCAAAATTCGATCGTAGACAGTCTTTAAAATTTTTTTTTCATTGGTTTTGTTCACATCACGGGGTTTCATTCCAATTGTTCTATGTTGGTGATTATTATAGTCGTTAACAACGTCAGAAAGTATATCGATCCATCTGTATGAGCCGTTTAAACTAAAATATTTATATAATCTCTCCTTCAATGTTCTTATAACTCTTTCAACTATAGCAGCTTTTTTCACACTGTACGTGCTATAATGGTTAACCTTATGTTTTTTCATCAAACTGTTAAAATGTACATTATAAAAGTCAGTACCCTGATCCGTATTTAAATTTTTACACGTTCTCCCACTATCCTTAAAAATTTCATCCATGGCTCGAGTGACTTCAGGACCGCTCTTATTCTTCATAGGTTTAACCCACAGGAACTTTGAAAAGCAATCAATAACAACTAATATGTATCTATAGTTATTGTTTTCTCTGAAATATTTACACATTTCTGCTAAATCAGCCTGCCACAAATCGTCTAATGCTTTTATTATTGTACGTCTACGCTTGAAGTTTTTACGTGCTGGTTTATGTATTTCATTCACTAATTGAATTTTTTCGATGGAATTATTCATCTTACGCAGTTGGATCGATGTTGTAGACGAATCGATCTAGATTAACCACGGGTGCATGAGCATCTCCTTTTATAGCATTTTGCTGTGTAATTAATTTTTCCAGATTATTTTCAAGAGCAGTTAGAGATGTTTTCTGTTGTGTCAAATTTGTGGTGAATTGTAATATATTATTTCGTAAGGTATTAAGCTCCATCATAATAGCAGCTATTGCATCATCCACATATTTTTTATTAGCGGCATCATCATTTTCAGAGGGAGATTGAACATTACACAATTTCAATTTTTCAATGTCGATATTTCCATCCTCGGTAAAGATGAAACCGCGACGTGATGAAAGTAAATGTGAGCTACTAACGCCATCGCGAGCTGACGTAGACCTTCCAAACTTATCGAGACTCATGATGACAATGATGTATTTATAGTATAGTATAGTATTTAATAGATAACTCCAGCTTCACGTAATTCATTTATTATAGCAAGAATTTCATTATCATGGGAATCGGTATTTCCAGCGCTCTTGGATGCATTCAAAAGCCTTAATCTGTCAACTAGCTCGTTAACGTCATCCCAGTAAACATATTCGATAGGTTTTTCATTATAAACCATGTTAATACCCTCTCCACTACGTGACTTTCTAGTCGGTTTACTCTTAACTAATGACTTTATCACTTTAGTATACTTAAAAGACCGCGTTCCATTGAATTGTCCTAAAGGATCATAATTTCTCCTATGAACATTACATGCTTCTAGAATTTTCTTATAATCATGTAAATCTTGTTCATCATAACCTTGGGGTTTCTTCATAAATAGCAGCTCGTATAAGCCCCGTCTTCCAGCATACTTTTCATTACCAATATTTATTTCAGCGTTTGGACTTATGTGTAATTCTAGGGAACCAATATAGAATTTATTCATTTCCGAATCGAGTCTGACCCCATATGTTTCATCGAAATCTCTATTTTTGTTATAGAGTCCTATTATGTAATGCTTAGCTAAAGGAGAATACTGTTCAAAATATTCATTTGATTCCATCTGATTAATTGCTTCTTCGAGAGTATAGTCTCCTTCTTCTTCTTCTTTGTTTTCTTCGACTGCATTTTCCACTTTATGTTGTACTGGTATTTTTATAAATGACTTAACATTTACATTGTTCACTGGTTTCACAATAGATTTTAGTTCTTTCAGCGGCTCAATAACTGGTTTAAATAATCGGTTAAGGGTTTCATCCTCCTCTGCTTTTCCTAATTTTAATGCTAAATATTTCTTTCTAATAGCTCTCGCTGCTTTTCTAATTTTCACTTTAAGTTCTCTATCTTTCTCCAATACATATGGTTTTACCTTAGGCGGTTTATATGTCTCGAAAGTTATTTTATTAGACACCATTGTTAAACAAGTCCGTATTTAAACAGGTCTGTATTTAAACAGGTATGTATTTAAACAGGTCGGTATTTAAACAGGTCTGTATTTAAACAGGTCGATATTTAAACAGGTATGTATTTAAACAGGTCTACCTTAACTGAGAGCTTGAATGATAATGACTGATGCGTTCAAATTACATTCTTATATACTGATCAAAACCCTTCCGATAACGTCCATTATGCAAATCAAAATCTTTTACGATAACCATTATACCATACTGATCGTTCCAACATTGTCGACATAGATTCTCAAATTGCTCTAATGTCATATCTGGAGTCACATGATCATCATATACATGACGTAAATTCATTTTATCCTGTTTAAATAAAATTATGCAGTTACAGTTATCTCGAATATTGTGTTTAGGCGCCCGCGCATAAGTCTGACAGAGATAGAAGCTATCCACAAGCTTATGTCTGCCCATACTGAAATAGGCTCTTATTTTATCCTGCTTATCACAAGCCACATCATCGAAAATGAACACTGAATTAGTTTTAGCTTCAGATGGATCGATTATACTATCACTACTTGTATATGGAAAATAACTAACACTTTTCACACTCTTCAGCACTTCCTCCAACAATTTGTATTTTGGTTGATACAATGACTTGGAGTACACGTATACATTCTCAAACCATAGACCATTAGGATCAAATAATAGACTCAGAAGCAAATTGGTTTTACCCGATCCACTAGGTCCACATATTATCGTTCTTAGTGTACTAGGAAATAACTCGCCATGTTTTTCTTTTCCGGCAGAGTGATCTGTTAAGAGATCCAAGTTCTCTACAGGAAGTGTGACCTTTTGCCTTTGAACGATCATGATGTAATGCCTTGTTGATCAATGCAATACTTTATATAAACATCATTACATCATGAACATCAACAGTAGTAATCTAGATGGCACCGAGGAAGCACGTAAAGAAAGGTAGAGGAGTTGTTAATAGTCTAATTAACAAACTACCTTTTGAGTTACATTTACCAGGATATCAATACTGTGGACCTGGTACGAAGTTACATAAAAGACTAGCTCGTGGAGACCCCGGTATTAACGCTCTCGATAAAGCCTGTCGGGAGCACGATATTGCCTATAGTGAAAACCCAAATTTAGAAGCCAGACACAAGGCTGATTACGAACTTGAACAGCGAGCTTGGGAGCGTGTTAAATCTAAAGACGCCAAATTGGGTGAGAAAGCTGCAGCTTGGGCTATTACTAACACAATGAAGGCTAAACGAAAGATGGGTATGGGTGTTGGCTGTAGGAAGAAAGTGGGATTTAGAAAAGCCATCTTATCAAATGTTGCTAAAGTACTGAAAAAACATGCAAGCCATAACCTTAAAAAAGATAGCGCGATGATGGTAAAAGCGGCTCGAATTGCCGTTAGGAATGCTGGAGGTCGGAAGAAAATCATTACTCCCCGCATTCTACCTATACCGAAGACTGGTGGTATTTTGCCTCTGATACCAATTTTTGCTGGTTTGAGTGCATTAGGAGCTTTAACAGGAGGAATATCCGGAGTAACCAAGGCCGTAATCGACGCTAGAAATTCTAAGAAAAAACTGGAAGAAGATGAAAGACATAATAAGAAAATGGAGGCTATAGCATTGGGGGAAAAAGGATCTGGACTCTATATGAAGCCGTATAAGAAGGGGTATGGTCTATACCTGAAAAAACAGCAAAAAAACTACTATTGAAGCTACCCAATAGAGCACTCTCCGATAGGGACCTGTTGAAATACGTTAAAAAATTAAAAATTCCACATTTCAGAGGTGTCTTTATGCGTGATTCTTTACCACCATCTCCACCTAGAAAATGTGAAAGTGCTATCATTAATTTAGATACAATGACAGGTCCTGGGACTCACTGGGTAGCATATAAGAAAACTAATGGTTCCGTCTTATATTTCGATAGCTTCGGATCGTTGAAGCCACCAATAGAATTAGTTCAATACCTTGGTGCGAAATGTAAAATTAACTATAATCCCGATGCTTTTCAGACGTACAATACAGCAAATTGTGGCCGTTTATGTTTAGAATTTCTCTATAAAAATAATAGACGTGTATGATGTACATTCATTATGTCTCAGATATTCACGTTAAGAGGTCGAAGTTCTACGCTCTCCGTAGACTTTTATAATCCCATAAATCTCGATCCTCAGTACGATTATTCGTTGGCATTGATTGGTCTTCACACCTACAACAGTATACCTAACATTGAGGAAGGTGTAAATAATAAGTTTTATTACTGGGAACTTGGCGATAAATCTAAGAAGAAAGTCATAAAAATACCTACTGGATCCTACGAAATCAGCGACATTGAATCTTATCTGCAGAAGAAACTGATACCTAGTGGGGCATCATCGCAGAGCGAACCCAGCGATTATTTTTCGTTAAAACCCAACAACAATACTCTCAAGTGTGAAATTAAAAGTAAACACAAAATTAATTTTACACATAAAGATAGTTTAGCTACTTTACTAGGCTATAGTGCTCAAGTGTTGAAACCGGGTGAACTATATCAATCTGATTTACCGGTTAAAATAGTTAAAGTTATAACCATACACGTGGACTGTAATATCACGACAGGAGCGTTTTACAATAATAAACCATCACATACGATTTTTGAATTTGGTCTGAAAGTCGACCCCGGATACGCTATAGACATTGAACCTAATAATTTAATTTTTCTACCTGTGAATAATAAACAGGAGATACATAATATTACCTTGAAGATACTCGATCAGAACTCAGAGCTGGTGAATTTTCGAGGAGAAGAAATTATTGCCCGGCTAGAACTAAGAAAATTACTATGAGACTGATATTTAACCATAGAAACTATATAAACAACAGTTCTTATAGTCAACCTCATTCAGTATCTAATCCTCAGTCAGGACAGTCAACTTCCAATTTAACTCCAGCTAATATTTTATATTTAAAATCCTTGAGCTATCATGTTGGAAGAACTACAAATATTTCAAGACCCAAGTTACGATGAGTCCATCGTCAGGGAGGAGACCCGATCGTATTATCCGTTTGTAAAATCATTTGGAAATAACGACGAGATAGAAATTGCCATTTATCAACAGGATGCATTACTACTGATGAGTGAAGCAGCACTATCAATTGAGGGAACTTTAAGGAAAAACGCTGCTGGTACTGGTACCATTGAATTTACTAATAACGCCGGAGCATACTTATTCGATTCTATAAGTTATGAATTAAATGGAAAGGAGATCGATAAAGTACGGGATCCTGGAACGACGAGCCTGATAAAAAGTTACTTGTGCTATGATAAGGATGACCATTCTCTGAGTATCGCAGGCTGGAATTATCCTGACGGTCAGCTGGTAACATATGATCCCATAAAATCAACATTCTTTTTAAGGATACCTCTGTGGCATTTCCTTGGATTCTTTCACGATTATAAGAGAGTGGTGTTTGGTAAACAAGTTTTGAGATTAATCAGAGCCCGCAGCGATAATAATTGTTTTAAAGTATCCAACGATGATACTACTGGTGAATTAACCATAACCAATATAGAGTTAAAGGTTAAACATGTTTTTCTAAATGATGTTCTAAAACTGAATTTGATGTCTGAAATAAATAGCGAAAAACCGATCCTGATGCCGTTTAGACAGTGGGAACTTCATGAGCTGCCTACTCTAACCAATGGCACAACGAAAGAGGTTTGGTCCGTTAAAACATGCACTAATGTGGAAAGTCCCCGATACATTATCGTAGCATTTCAAACGAATAAAAAAGATCAGAAGATGTATGACGTCACCGAATTTGATAACATCGACATATCTAATGTGAAATTGTCGTTAAATTCTGAATACTATCCCTATGAAAACATGAAACTGGATTTCAACTCTAGAAAATATTCCGAGGCGTATTATATGTATACGCAGTTCTCAAAATTATTCGCTTCTAATAATAGACCAATACTTGACTTTGAGGCTTTCAGTAGCAGAGCATTATTCGTGATAGATTGTTCCAAGAGAAATGATTCCATTAAATCGTCTACTGTAGATATCAAAATTGAGATTGAGAGTAGAAACCCATTCCCGCAGAATACTAAGGCTTACTGCATAATTATTCACGATCGAGTTGTAGAATATTCACCTCTAAGTGGACTCCTAAGAAATGTTATGTAATAAAAGGGAGTGAGTTACACTCTATTACTTCAGTAATTGAAGAGTGAAGCATGAAATTGGTTGTTGTTGACATTCAGGGATTTAATCTTCCCGAATTTTGTCCTAAGGAAATATCATTCGTCAGCCACGAGCAGAATGTACACTATTTATTAAAATCTCCAATACCCTACAGTACGTTAAGTTATGCTATAAGAAGACAGGTGAAATATTTGGAAAGGTTTCATCATGGCCTGAAATATAGTAGTGGTTTTGTAAATTATGATGAATTGAATGATATATTACTCAATCACTTACTTAATGGAGCTGCTGATATGGTGTACGTAAAAGGCCATCAGAAACAACAATTTCTCGAAATAAAATTACATGAACTGGATAAGAATTCGGCGCCGCCCGTAATCAACGTAGAACATCTTAATGACGATCAAGCTCCACCCAACTTCATAAAGGAAATATCTTCTTGTTTAAATCATTTTACTAATGTTAAGTGTATGTGTAGTTTAAGAAATAGTATAAGACTTTATGATTGGTTGTATTTAAATTTATCTAAATAAAAACATATATCTCTTATTAGGTGTTTTTCTTTTCCACCTCCTTCTCACTATTCACCTATATCCTAAACTCTGATGATTACTATTCAGTTATTTACTAGATGACACAGCAGTAACATGTCTCTGTCTTTGAACGATTTTAATTTATTACTAGAAGAACATTGTCAAAAGCTAGAGCAGTTGAAAAGTATTATAAACTTTTACGAAGATAAACAGCGTGTGTTTTCAAGTTTTCAATCATTAAACATCAGCAACAAAAGTGTATTCAGCGATAGAAGGCGTTGTGGGAAAATTTTACGATCAACAGCCGCACGAAGAATTACCCCACAAAATGTCACAACGCTCTGAAAATCCTATATTTTTACCCTGTGGACATATAGCCAGTTCTATAAACATCCACTGTAAATTGTGTGAGTGGCGTAGAAAGGAAGAGCAGAAATGTAAAATTTGTCGATTAAATGATAAAGAAGTAATATTTTTTCCATGTGGTCATATTGCAAGCTGTATAAATTGTAGTTTTCGCATTAAAATCTGTGTAGCATGTGGAAAACGTTTGGAGGTTACGATGCGGATCACTAAATAAATAGTACTACTTACCTATAATTAAACAGTATGTTGCGAGACCGGACAATGTTAAGTTCACGATTGATTATTCTGGGTGCTGTGCTCCAGAACACCCTATACATTTACAATCCGCTAAATCCTAGAGAAATCAATGTTCGTTTTGATAATAACAAAAGTGAATGGATAAAGATGAAGCCATATACTGCAATTAACAACAGTGCAGCTACATTTACGACCTCTATACCTACCAACACCTCAAAATATCAAATACAAATGCTATTACAAAATGATATCATCAATGAATTCGACTGGATTACGTTAGAGGACCGTCCTGTTACCCAACCTAATAATAGCTATTCAACTAGTACTACTGAGGCCTCAGTTATAGGTCTACTCTGTTACCTAGTACTTTGTTCATCAATTTTATTGTTAAAGTGTCTAATTAAAATTGTAAAAGAAAACAAATGTATGTTGTTGATGCAGAATTAAAAAACTTTGAAATGGAACGACAACAGAGAAAGACAGTACAGTTCAGTGATGAGATTAGAGTTCGATACATTCTTCATTGGTCCTTTGCTCACCAGATGTCGAGACGAGGAGACTGCTGGATACAGAACGCCGTAGATCGTGAACGATTTCAGCGAAGAATAAACAATTTAGCCTTGATAATTGAACCTGCACTTGCGCAAAAACATAATATCTCATCTCATAATTAATATATGTATACTCTGGAGAGTACAGTTGCAAGTTTATACTGCTACCATACGCTGCTTTGTTCCTAAAATTGTGGAAAAAGTGTAAATACCATGAGTGAAAAGAATTACATTACATCTATAGAACAGGCTGTGGCCTCTTTACGTTTTCGATTACGATGTAATATACTCAACATTACTCGACAGATACAAGAAAATAGTGTTTGGTTCGATCGTCAAGACTTAAAAAACTGTGAAAATGGAATTAAATACTGCTGCCTTTATCTCAGTAATTGCATCTCCATGAAGGAATTTTGTGCTTTGTTAGAAGACTGTGATCTCCACGAACAATTATATGAACATGCCTCATTGTTTTCCTGTGAAGATGTTATCGATCAGAACTCGGAGCTGGTGAAGTAAATTAATATCCGCTGTATATTGCAATTATGTCATACCTTATTTTTGTATTATGAAAAATAAAAAAATATATGTTCCAACTCCTTGTTTTATTAACCTAAAATATTCTCAAATGCTTTCTGCTAAAGAGTGTTATTGTATTATTTAAAAAATTACACAATAAAATGATAATTAGATTAAAAGATGATGATTCAACCTTTTTAATCATTCAATATCAGCACAGCTGCATATGAATCATCTTATTTTTTACAATCTATTTATTTTAAAAATATGAATCATCAAAGACATGCCGTCTCTATCCATGACATTTTGTTTACATTTCAGTCACGTTCTTGCGATTATCATCCATAAATCAGATAGTCACTGACGTTTATTAGACAAGTTCTAACAGGTCTACGTACATGCTCTTTCCTATAACAAAGTACTCTCATTACACCCATCTTTTTTCCGTCGCAGCCATTTTGCTCTTGTTTCAGACTATATCTCCGCCCACCATCAATCCTTTCTGTGGTACGTCATCGATCATTATACACACAGGTGTACCAACCTCCAGATCTAGTAACTTTTTCCCTAGTAACTTTTATTACCAACCCTATCATCTTCTGGTCATTGCCTACGATCACTTCTTCAGCAGCCTCTGGGTACTTCTTTGCCTACCTCTTTAGACCCCACCCTCACTCTTGGTCTCTCCTGATGGACACCCGCCATCTTTAAGTTCTCATAGCTACTCTACTGACGGAAATGGCGCCGGAGTGGCTTTGTATATCTACTAAACATTTATTGTAAGTGAGGACAAAGAAATTGATGTATTAGGATTTGTGATGGTACACCCAACAACATCAACAAGGGAATTGTCAATGGAATGTGACATTAGTCAGTCTTCGGTTTGCAGAATTTTAAAGAAACATAAGTTTCGGTCTTATAAATACCAAATACACCAACATCTTTATGGAGATGATAACGACAGGAGGCTAGTATATTGCAACTGGTTCTTAAATGCAGTACAATAAAACCCAGGTTTTCCTTTTCATATTTTATATTCAGATGAAAGAAGATTTACGAACCAAGGTATGTTTAACAGAAATAATACTAGGTACTGGGCTCAAGAAAATCCGAGGTTGGTAGGGCGGGGGAATATTCAGGAAAGACTTGAGTTTAACTGTTGGCTTGGAGTACTTGGAGATCGAATAATTGGAACCATATTTTTTTATGGAACAGTTACTGGCGAACGATATTTATTCTTTTTACAAAATCAGACAGCAGAATTTCTTGACTTACTTCCTCTTGCCTATTTACAAAATCTGTTTTTCCAACAAGATGGTGCTCCCCCACATAATTCCAGAAGAGTGATGGAATATTTAAACAACTTGCATGGTGAACGCCTTATCGCAAATCAAGGTCATATCAGGTGGCCTCCTAGGTCACCTGACTTAACACCCCTCGACTATTATGTATGGGGCACTCTCAAAAATAAAGCTTATAAAACTTTTTCAAATACCCGCGAAGAGCTGCAAAATAAAGTTGTACGGGCTCTTAATGAAATAACGCCGGATGAATTGTGTAGAGCCATTCAAGCAGCTGTACGCAGAGCCGAATTGTGTATAGAAAAAAATGGTGGACATTTTGAACAATATCTATAAATGTCAATTTATGGTTTAATTATATTAATTATTTTAAAGATACCTACTGTTACCTAGTTTAAGTTTAATTGTTCAAACGGAATTGATTTTTATTTATTTATAGGCCCGATATTTATGTTCATTTAAATAAAACTCTGAAAACCGAACTGATGTCGCATTGTATTGCCAATGTCCTTGTGGATGTAATTGTGTTTACCTCCACATACCTATGCTAAACTTAATTGTAACGTTCTTTGCGCTAACAATTATTAAATGTTTGATAGCTCAAGATTGCCTATAACTACACGAGTCTGTCTGACAGCTGATATTGTTTTATTACATTCAATGGCTACAATGATTTTTCCAATGTTATTAGGTTACCAGATTTACACAGAAATGTGCCATTTCAGTTTCCAAAGCCCACTAATCTATTATTTATTAGCCGCATGTTTTTAAAAGCTTGGTTGCATTGTATTTTGGCTGAAATCTCAAATATTTTTGAGCGGATTTTCAAAATTTTGGTATCATTAGATTCGTATGAAAATGAGGTATTTAAAAATGTTGGTGAACGATTAAATTCCCATTTAAAAAAAACGAGTTAGTGGGTAAAAATCACATTTAAAAATTTTAAACGCCTCTAGAGAATTAAGTAATGCAATCATATTGCTCTTTTTATTTTTATAGTAACGTAGCACACAAACTAAAATATATTTTGGGCACCACAGCACTCTGGATTCAGAAATAGATTTTTTAATAAAATTTTTAATGTTTATCAAAAAGTGACCAAAATGGATGTATTGTATTCAAAATGTCCTCTAGATTCCAAAAATGTAAAAATATATAGGGTGTTCCATTTAAAAATCGAAAGTTGTGGGCATTTCCGGTCAAACCGGATGTTCACCAAACTTGATTTTTTATTGAAAAGATGGCAATTTAGTCGTGTAATAAGGCCTCCAAATTTCAATTTTCTATTCCAAATATTTTAGGAAATATCGGGGCGAACCGAGGGGCGAACGCAATTCATGACTCACCCGGTATATTAAACAACGAGCAAACAAATGATACTGACAAGTAATCACGAGCAATGATTTGTAATAAAAAAATTTCTAATTTTAAAAATGGGGGGCCAACTACATAGAGCTGAATATTAAATATTCAGTATAATACCTAGTACATTTCAATATATTAACATTATTTCTAATCTGATTTCTATATTAGGCTGTTAAAGTCGACAAGAAAAATGCAATACTTTAATTTCAAGATATTATCACATAACTGCTAACATAATAATTATTAAGAAACAATTAGAAACATTTTTTAGGACCGCCTAATCTATTACCTCGTTTATTACGTTACACGTTAGACCGAGCGTTACACTAAACCGAGCACTAAACACTATAAAAAGATACTTACAAAACAATTTAATTTCAATTAGTACCTTACTTTCTTTTTAGATTGTAGCCGTATTTATAAAAAGATAAATACTGTTTAATCCTACCATTCTTTATCTAAAAAATGATACTGTTAATATACCTAACGAGTTTATATAATTTGCGATTTCCTTTTTCGTCTTGAAAAAGTCAATTAAGTAAATCATCTGTAATTAATTGTTTTGTTGTCGGTTTTCAAGGAATTAAATATAAAAATCTGCGCGAAAAATATTATTCACTAGATAACATTAACCGAAAATTGCATCCAAGTTATAATAATGTGTAAAAGCTGACTTTATTAACTGGAAAGTCTAGTCAGAATGTGCAATTACAGGTTGATATGAATAATGTTAAAAACAACCAAAAAAGATCAATAGAAGCAAATTATTTAAAGCAATAATAACGACAGACAGTGTTGACATTAATAAGTAATAATGAAAGTCGTTACGTCATTGCGTAGCTATAAATGACTTGCGGAAGGTAGATGTCGAGAGATAAAACAGTTTTTTAAATTCGGAATTTAAAGAATCGTGCCATTTTAATTCGCAATTAAATGAAAAAAATGATATATTTAAATAGCTTAAATCAGTTCTGGACAGTAAATTGTGGAAATATCGAATGCTTAAAATAATTATAAAAATGATGATTTACTAACCTAATGGACTTTATTAAAAAACCTAATACTTAAAATTATACAGTATGTCCGCGGATGGGGTTTACAAGAGGTGTAATGGCTAAAATTTTTAACTTTTCGAGAAAATGTTATTCTTTATAAAAGTTTTTGCTTGCCTAAAAAATAGTAATGACGTTGAGAAAAATTATATTTTTTATACGGGGTGATCAAAAATTACAAAAACTTAAAATTTCGTAAGAGTAAACTGGTTCTATTTTTTATTTTGAAACAAAATGTGAGATAAAAAAGTCGTTTCAAATTATATGGTCTGTCCAAATCCAAAATTTTATTAATTTGTTTAAAAGTTTTTTGGCTTTTACTGGAAATGACAATATTACATGCATAAAGAAAGGTTTGCATCTAGACGCCCCATTTAATTGTTAGGTGCGTTGTTACCTAGTTACGTCTCATATCATGACATATCTGCATTAAAAATTAATTTTTAAAATGTTAACTGTTGAGCAGAGAATTTTTTTAGTACAGTGTTATGGAGACGGTAAAAGTTCATACCGTTACGTTATTCAAAAATTCAGTGAGAGATTTCCCACTGTGTATGTTTCGAGAATGGCAGTTCATAAATTGGTAAAAAAAATTTAAAAAACTGGTTCGGTGCTTGACGTAAAGAAAAAGAAAAAAAATATGATCAAAATGACGCTGCCACATTATTAGTGTTGGCATCTGTTGCTGAAGAACCCAAACTTTCGTTGAGAAATCGAGCCCGGCATTTGGAGGTGGTTAAAAAAAGTTGCATTCAAAAAATTTTGAAAGAAAATAAAATTTTTCCATACAAACCACATTTTAACCATACCTTAGAAGAAGGAGATGAAGCAAAACGATTAGATTTCTGTTTATGGGTAGGAAATGAAATTTTAAGTGGCAACACAAATTTTTATAAATTTATTATGTTCTCCGACGAGTCAACTTTTTCTACAAATGGGACTGTAGCTTCACAACATGTAAGGTATTGGAGTGAGACCAACCCCGAATTTAGAATTTCTACCGGAAGGCAATATTTAAAAAAAGTAAATGTTTTGTGCGCTATCTCATATCATAGCATAATAGGGCCATACTTTTTTGAAAATACGTGCAATAGTAATTCTTACTTACGTATGCTTAATACATTCTTTTCTGATCAATTAGAAGCCTTGCCGTTGGAGTATCGTAACAGAATGTATTTTCAGCAGGACGGATGTCCGGCACATCATGCCTGCATCGTACGTAATTGGCTTAATAGCAAATTTGGGCAAAGGTGGATTGGACGCAGCGGTCCAGTTCGGTGGCCCCCAAGAAGTCCAGATTTGACTATTGCGGATACATTCCTCTGGGGCCGTCTAAAACAAATTACTTACCGAGAACCCATAGACAATGACGTTGAAGTTCTAAAGCAGCGCATTTCGGCAGCTGTGCAATCAATTTCCATTGAGGAAGTTAGAAGTAGTTTTCACAACATTCGAAAACGATTAGAAACATGCGTTCAATTTGGTGGAGGAATTTTTGAATAGTGATATTCAATAAAGTCAGAATCTTCAAATATGTATGGACTTTAATAAATTCAAAATTGATTATCTAGTATTTATTTTCTTGTTCGAATGCAATTAGCTAAATATAAATTTGATAAAAACCTACAATTATTTTTTACTAAAAATTCACTAATTTCGGAAACATTGCAACATTTAAATGAAATTTTGGATTTGGACAGACCATATAATTTGAAACAACTTTTTTATTTCACATTTTGTTTCAAAATAAAAAATAGAACCAGTTTACTCTTACGAAATTTTAAGTTTTTGTAATTTTTGATCACCCCGTATAAAAAATATAATTTTTCTCAACGTCATTACTATTTTTTATGCAAGCAAAAACTTTTATAAAGAATAACATTTTCTCGAAAAGTTAAACATTTTAGCCATTACACCTCTTGTAAACCCCATCCGCGGACATACTGTATAACAATTTTATATACCGGGTGCACACAAGACCAGGTACGCCGCCACTTTTTTCTTTATTTTTTTATCCGTAAAAAAAATCGGCAGCTACTGGAAGCGGCTGGAACCTCTCCACCCGATTGAAATTAGTGATGGGCTGCTAAACAGCAGTCTGCTACTTTTTAACTGTAATTTGATTCGTAGCAGTAGCAAATGCTACGAGCTCTGATAGTCAATTCAAATCAGCCGTCATGACATGCCTTTAAATCAAATATATTATTGTAATATGACCCACCTATATTTATCTAATTTACGACGTCGTATGTGTTCACCGTCAAAACAGCAATAGAATTATTTATATTTCATTCAAAACTAGTGACCAATCCTCAAACTCTGAATAATTATAAAAACCTAATATATGATGTATTTAATCATGTAACATTTTCTGCAATTATTAATAAAGTTTATAATGAAAAGAAAAACTCCTGCCACCTGTGACGGCTTAAAATTAAAATTAAAAATTTTCCATATACCTATTGAATAGATTTAAAAACTGAAAAATTAAACACAATAAGAATATATGGAAAACACTGTATAAATTTCAGCCATTGGCACGGGAAAAACTCAACGAAGGTAATTTTACCCTAACAGTCTGCCCGCCGTTAGGAAGTTATGACTGAAAAAGGAAGATTTGAGTTTTAAATGATTAAATCGGATTTTACAAAGTTTCTTGGTCTAAAGTGAATTTAGAACAAAAAATGACAAAATAACAAAAAAGGCAAAAAGACAAACATATGACAAACACAGAGGCTTTAGCCCACTCGACCACTGAAAACCTACTACATAGTGTTACATTTGTTGATAGTATAGAGACATTGAATTCTGCTTGTTCTCTATACAATAATTTGTATAAAAAATGTAGGTATATAAAAAAAGGTGCAAGTGTGATATACCATTGAAATCGGAATTTTAACTGCTTTCCAATGGTTAGATTACAAATTGTAAGTAATAATAAAATAAACAAGTTGTTGTGCCAAAATGGCACTAAACGTAATCCGATCTCAACCAAAACCTTTTCAGATCTTCTAGAGCACTAAAGAAACCCTCATGCAAAGTTTCATCCAAATCTGTCCAGTAGTTTTACCGCTATCTTGGTAACACACATACACAGACGCAGACATTTTTCAAAAACCACTTTTTGGATTCCTGGGACCTCAAAACGTAAAGATTTGATGTTATCTCAATTTTCGATTTTGGACCAATTTTAGTAACCTCCCACAATTTTGTTGTGGGGAGGTTAAAATTGAAATTAGAACACAAGATATTTGATGTAAAAATAAATTTTTTGACATAACCAGACCCAAAAAACACTTCTGTTTAACCGAAAGTATTACTAACTTTTCTATTTTAAATAGCACCCTGTTTATTTTTTTATCCTATCTAATAGAGGTTTGACATATTTTTACAATAGTTTTTTTCAAAATCAAAATTGAGTCAGAAACCATGAAGAATAGAATTTTATGTAATTACTGGGTGGTCGTGAAAATGACGTTGTAGTTTATAACACATATAAATAGCAGAGGAAATTTAGCACAAAAATAGGCAAAACTATCGAAAACCTGTGCAGTAACCAGTGTGCCATTTAACTACAAATAAATTTTTGCCGTGCGCGACTCCACGCGGCATGTCGCGCGCGACGTGTCGCGTTAGTGGGTGAAGTCCCTTAGACGGATGAAAATGCGGTTCTTTGCATTCCATTCCTTGATGCATTTATTCAATTTGTTACCTATTTTAATCTTATACAAATGGGAGATTGCACTTGTGCATCGAAAAAATGCATTTTTTCGCGTGCAGTTTTTGAGGAAATTTAAAAAAATTCATTATTCGCAAACCATGATGGAAATTAGATCAATTTGGTTACTAGGGGGTTTTGGGGGTCGCTGACAGGGTTCGCCCGGTTTAAATCAACGATTGTAATCAAGTGATTTCTTAAAATTAATCAATGATTAAAATTAAAAAAAAATACCGTGTATTTATATTATTGTATAATAGTCAAAATACAAATGCAAATAACATTATTTTCTTAATAAATAATGACAGGTATTAAACACTTATAAATTGAAATTATGTAACACTAACAATACATAACTAGGTATCTAAGCACACTTACACTACCACACTACCAGTATTATTATTATTACATTAACCATTAACATTACTGGTTTTCAATGTTCTCGTTATAGTGTTTGTACAGAAAAATAAAACCATGATTTTTTAAATTTTTTTAATAAAAATCGTTGATTTTTGATTTTTTTTTAAATCATGATTTTTTCGAACCGTGCAAATAATAGATATTCCAACGGTTCTTCGTATTAGATACAAACTGCAAATTTCATGTGCTGTGTATCGCTACGGGAGATTAGAAAACCGCGGTTTACACTCGAATAAATTACACAAGTGTATTACTAATTATGGTGTGGGATTTATGTTATAATTTCAGAAGTAAGCTGAGACTCACTACTATAATTTTCGAGCGTGGAAGAATAAAATATATAAAATTGATGTATATAGTATATATGACCTCAATTGGGACAGCATGAAAACGAAAACTCTGAGTAAAGTCGGCATTTCTATAATACCTTTATTGAATAGAAATGGTTAATGAAAAAATATGTTTATCACATTTGATAAGTCACATAAATGATATATTAAAGCTACGTCTATTGTCTAGTGACCTACCTCTCATTCTATCTTCTAGCGGCAAAGTTATGTAATCTTAGGCGGGAGTTGCATAGATGGTATGTAATCCTTCCGAAGAGGTGTAAAGCAGCGAATGTCTTGTTTATTAAATGTTAGGCCATGATATGAACTTTGCAGTATCATGATATTAGACAGGTAGAAAATTTCTACTATTCTATAAAGGAAAGACTCGGCAAAATTTTAAAGAGGGAACTCGTTTCCTGGCATCGGTAATTGGTCTCAGTAGCGGAAATAGGTCGACGTTAAATAAACAAATTTCAAAAAAGCTTTGTCTATGAACTTTAACTAAACAATATTTCATTCGTCACTATCCGAGTTTACAGAACTTGAATTGGTATTTACATTAATAACAATTGGATTGATAGGTGGTAAAATATTCATTTTCCTTTTTTATCACATGAGATACATATTTCCTCCATATATCGCTTTTGTCTCTTTCGTCTACTATTATTTTTATATTCTTTAAGACAGACTAACTTAATTATGGGGACTGATTATATTGACGTAGTCTTGTTTTTACATCAGCCCACACCATTTCAATGGAGTTGAAAACGCAATAATATGGAGGCAGACGTAAAATTATATGATCATGTGCTTCAAAAATTTTTTCAACGGCATATTCCTTTTTAAAATTTTGCTTTCCAATCAGTTCTAATAGTCTTTTTTGTGTTTTTTTCTGGTATTTATTTCCAAGCCTTTACCTTTCATAAATTTAGTGATATCGCCTTTTCTCGAGCCCTTTCTTGTGTTGGTGTTCGGAATTTTTGTGTGTTGACGCGAATGGTATGACGCATTGTCCATAACAATTACAGAATTTGGTGGGATAACAGCTGTTCCTTTGCCCACTTCTCAAATAATTCGGCTGTCATATCCTCGTGGTAGTCGGCAGAGGATTGCTTGATATCTTTAGCAGACAACAACAACGCATTTGGAATAAAACCGCTTTTACTTCCAGCATGTAGAATTATAATTATTTTTCCCCTAGTATATGGAGCACTTAAATTACACTTTTTGGTGTTATCTACCCAACCGTATTGAACTACATTATGGGTGTCAAACCATATTTCGTCAAGATAAATTGCGTGCTGATTCCATAACTACATTCGTTTGTCCAATTTTTTGTACCTAAAACCGCAATCGAGCAAAACGTTTCGCAAAGTATCTAATGATTTATACTTATAATCTGGATAGTCGCGTAACTTATCCCTAATCATTTCTAATGAGGGCACCTTCTGTTCATTGTAAAAGTCATACACAAATCGACATCTTTGGACGCGTTATCAAGTTTTTTAAGTTTTTGTACAACTCTTTTCTGTTTAATAGAATGATCAACTACATCCCCGGCTCTAATAACCCTATAAATTGTAGTACGGCTAAATTTGGTTAATTCACAAATCCTCTTTACAATTTGATTATATGAAGAATCAATATTTTAGCCTTTTAAACACGAGTAAATATTCAAAATAGCCCTTTGAGTTTGAACATGTCAGTCTTTATTTTCAAATTCCGCTTATATAGGCTCTTTACCAAATGGTCCATTGTCCATTTTGTTGTTACTACTATCGAAAGGTCTCCAAAATGCCATTTTAAACAATTAATTGCAAAAAATCACTCAAACACAGTCATAAAACTAATAATTTGTTGAAATATTCACTAGAATTAAGTAATTTATAATGCTGCCTGGCTGTACTGCCTGTACTGCACTCGCGTACAGATCATACGATACAAATAGTTCATACGTATTTTTTATTTTATATATTATGGCATGCAAAAACTCTGAACAAGGTTGGTGTTGACAAATCAAATTCGCTAAGCATCTAATCCCACCACAGATTAATAAAAGATGTGGATAAAGAACAATGTAGAAATGGTGTATACTGTGTTTGAAGCCAAAGTAAACAATAAAGTGATAGAAGGGGCAAGGAGGGGTTATGTTTACATTAGTCCGCCTACAGAGGCGTATCGTTTGAAGAGGGTTAATTATGAGCTAAGGATTCTTATTAGTTTTTGATGCTTTGGTACTTATGAAACAGTTATATTAAACTCTAGGTATATTACATAAATGTTCCTGAGTCTTCTAAGATATTAAAATATAAAAATGAGAAAGAAGAAAATACATGTTTTGATTTGAATAATAATTTTATGAACTTAAAATAAACATGCCTACCTGACCCGCCCTCTACGCCTATGCGTCTGTTGACTTTCTTATGAAATGATGGCATATTTTCTTTCATTTGATACGCATTTCACACAAAGCACTTTTTAGGCATTGTTAAAATAGGGTGTTTCAGTTAAAAGTCCCCAGGCCATTATCTCTAAAATTAATAAAGATATTTTATTTTTGTAAATGGCAGATGATTGATACCAAAGAAAGGTTTAAATAACGGTGATTAGAATTTTTCCTCAACAGCACACAGAGATGGCGCTGCGATGCAAAACTATTTTTTGATGGTTGAAACCTTGAAACATAAGTCATGTGATTAAACAATAATTTGTGAATAATTTTGATGGTATAGAGAATTTGCAAAAAACAAGCCGTTTTGGAGTTACATGAGTTTCTTTCATTAATGCCAGTACACGTGAATTTTGATAAATCCCTATAATTTATTTATTATTTATTATAGAATATTGGTTACCAAACACTTTTTTCAAGATAAGGAAAGTGATATAATACACTATCATAAAATTATGTTTACCACTTCCGGCCAAACAGGAACTAACATGATGAACCAATATCCATATGTTCCTACATATTACATTTTTTTTTCTAATAACGCTTCTAATAAAACGGCTCCCAAAACTTAAAGTAAGTAAGACAACAAAGAAAATACACACTAATTTAGAATGGTAATGAAAAATCTACTTAAGAGATATTAGTAGGCTTTGATTTAATTTTAAGTTTGACAGTTATTAAACAAAGTTTGTAGTTGGTGCATTTCAATCATAGTTTCAAACAGAAATAGTGTACTTAGAAACAATTCAAAGCAAATTAATCCAAATAAGGCAATAAAAAAAAATAAATTTAAAAAATGGTTAGATACACCAATGAAGATAAGTTAAATATGATTTTAATATATGGTGAATGCAAAAGAAATTCCCGACAAGCAAAACGATTGTTTTGTTTACGATTTCCAAATAGACCTACACCCGATAAAAAAACATTTATCATGCTTTTTAAAAATTTAAGAAACTGGGGTAGTTTTAAGAAAACTATTCGTAACAGAAATAGACCAGTTAGAAACGATGAAAATACAGCCTTGGTGTTAAATAGTGTTGTCAACAATCCTCAATGTTCTCTCCGGAAATTGGCATCGGAAACTAATCTGTCGATATCTTCGTGCCATAGAATATTAAAATCGAATAAATACCATCCATACAAATTAAAATTGATCCATCATTTAAGGCCTGGTGATTATGAACGAAGATTACATTTTCTAGCTGAATTTTCAGTTCTTTCTGAAGAATGCCCAAATTTTTTAAAAAATGTGCTCTGGAGCGATCAAAGCCGTTTTCACAACAACGGAGTTGTGAGTAAGCATAACTGCCGATACTGGTCACAAAATAATCCTAGATGGATGAGAATGACCCGAAATCAGGTAACTTTTGGAGTTAACGTGTGGTGTGGAATATTAAATTCATATATTATTGGACCATATCTATTCCATGGGACTTTAAATGGAAGAAAATATGAGATATTTTTGAGAAATGTATTGCCAGGATTATTAGAGACTATCCCTCATAACCAGGAGAATATTTGGTTTTACCAAGATGGTGCACCACCCCATAACTCAGTACTAGTCAAAGATTGTCTTAATGAAATGTACCCTCAGAGATGGATTGGTACTAATGGAGTAGTCAGATGGCCAGCACGATCACCTGACTTGACTCCATTAGATTTTTACCTTTGGGGGTATTTAAAAAGTGTAGTGTACATTGAACCCATTGAGGATATGGCCGATTTGTATAATAAAATATATGCAAGTGTTGCTGCTATAAATAGACATACGTTACAAAAAGTTTGCAATGAAGAGTTACTGAAACGGTACAATATGTGTATTCATGAAGAAGGGAGAAATTTTGAACATTTAATGTAATAAGGACCTACTAATAAGAAAGAAATTAGTTTAATTTCATTTTTAATAATATTTCGATAGTTTTTAAATGTTTGTTTATAAAACTTTTGTTTACGTTCTTTACTGAATTGTTAATATAAATTTAGACCATTCTAAATTAGTGTGTATTTTCTTTGTTGTCTTACTTACTTTAAGTTTTGGGAGCCGTTTTATTAGAAGCGTTATTAGAAAAAAAAAAGTAATATGTAGGAACATATGGATATTGGTTCATCATGTTAGTTCCGGTTTGGCCGGAAGTGGTAAACATAATTTAATGATAGTGTATTATATCACTTTCCTTATCTTGAAAAAAAGTGTTTGGTAACCAATATTCTCTAATAAATAATAAATAAATTATAGGGATTTATCAAAATTCACGTGTACTGGCATTAATGAAAGAAACTCATGTAACTCCAAAACGGCTTGTTTTTTGTAAATTCTCTATACCATCAAAATTATTCACAAATTATTGTTTAATCACATGACTTATGTTTCAAGGTTCCAACCATCAAAAAATAGTTTTGCATCGCAGCGCCATCTCTGTGTGCTGTTGAGGAAAAATTCTAATCACCGTTATTTAAACCTTTCTTTGGTATCAATCATCTGCCATTTACAAAAATAAAATATCTTTATTAATTTAGCCTGGGGACTTTTAAGTGAAACACCCTGTATATATCAATAGACAATAGTTAAACATTTTATAAAGCACATCAGACAGAAACATAAACTTAAAAACAAACCACAGAACGGATTGCTTTTGTTGATATGTCAACTGTCATCAAGTAACCGGATGGTTCAAATTGCCCAATCATAAGCCGTAAACAAAATAATAAACACAACAAATGAGACCGGCTTCAAATATTCCTTGTTGTTTTCAATATCTATATTTATTTCTTGATCTGTGAATCCCACCTATATTTCTATCTTTCTATGTGACAGGCGGATCAAGTCCACGTGGACTGTAGACGAGGAGTGGTGAATATAAATCTGTAAAATTCTGTGCTCTCTCATTCAATGTGAAGCGATATATTGACAATACCCCGTCAGATCCTCTAGTTCCGTGCTGTTGCAATTGACTTCGTAAATACTAGTCCTACCGCAGTCATTTAATTCTTCCGTAGCTGTACATTGCATCCTGGAGATAACCTCACAAGATTGATTTTTATAATTGATAATTTACAGAAATACCTAATATGAAATATGAAATGAAAAAATAAATAACCTTGGAAGCAACAGTAATTAAAATAATGTCATTAACATAATACATCCACATCTGCGACCGCACTTGCAGCAAACCCGGCTATAAAAATTTGAATAATTAGTTAATCGATAATTAACATTTAATATTAGATATTTAGTTTCTCATTAATTATTATAATTAGGTAGGTACTGATTTTAATAATCAGGGCCAGGGATATAACTCTGTTAGATGCGATAAGAGACCGCACTTGAATCCAGCTAATGATTACAAACAACATTACCATCAGACCTTCGATTGTTTAAGTTTTTTGCTCACGTTTGTATTTGAGGCCCCATCTTTTGCACAACGTATGTTTATGTTCAATGTCAATAATAATAAATAGCAATACATTTTTAAGAATTTGCATTCATAATTTACTAGTTAAAAAGCATGCTTTAGTAATTCTGTGAATTTGATATTTTCCTACGAACTTTTTGTTCATGGGATCGAAATTTTTAATTTTGAATATTTTTTTTATTTCAATATAGTCGCGTCATTTTGGCATTTTACTTCTAAAATTTAAAGTACAGGGTCAATTGGCTTCATTTTTGGTGCAAAGAGTTCAGAAAGAGATTTAGAAAAAACAGTTCCTTTTTATTTTTTTGAGGACATGTTTGGTTTAATTTTTTGTCCAATAATTGCAATTTTATTGGTCAATTTAATTAAATTAATTGAAAAAGTTGTTATCCTACACAATATGCCATAGAATTAGACGAAAGTGGTTTTTGGGATCGCTGATTACGAATCTGAAATCCAATTTGGGAAATTCAAAATGGCGGACCGGAAATTGGGCCATTTTCCAGAAAAAATGAGTATGTATATCTTGGCCTTGAAAATCTGCACTCGGGGGTTTTCGAGGTTGCTGATTAAGAATCCGAGGTCTACTTTGGTAAATTCAAAATGGCGGACCGGAAGTGTAGAGTCATTTTCTTAAGAAAAACTCGTATTTTTTTCGTTTTTGAGCTGAAGATGAATACTCGGGGGTTTTTGTTATCGCTGATAACGAATCTGATGTCCAGTTAGGGAGAATTCAAAATGGTGGTCCGGAAGTAGTATATTTTTCAGAAAATACTACTATTTTTCATACTTCCAGTCCAGAAAAGTAAGAAATAGGAGGTTTTTCGGAGAAATTGACTGTGTGAAAAAATGCGAGTTTTTTCCTAAGAAATTGACTACTTCCGGTCCGCCGTTTTGAATTTGCCAAATTAGACTTCGGATTCGTAATGAGCGACCTCATAAACCCCCGACTATAGATTTTCAAGGCCAACATATCCATTCTCATTTCTTCTGGAAAATGGCCCGATTTCCGGTCCATTTTGAATTTCCCAAATTGGACTTCAGCGACCCCAAAAACCCCCGAGTAACCATTTTCATCTAATTCTATGGCATATTGTGTATGATAACAAATTTTTAAATTAATTTAATTAAATTGGCCATTAATATTGGCCAATTATTGGACAAAAAATCGGTAAAGGTATTTACACACTTCCTTCGTTATTTGTGTATGGCGGTCACTATAAAAAAATTATTAATTACGAAATGACATTGAGAATAATAATCTGAATATAGTTATTGATATTATTACAAAGAAAACCTGATAACTTTTGGTCAAAAAAATATACAGAGTCCTCATCCAACAGCGAAAGTTCAATACTAAATAACAGGTGCCAAATATGGAAAAGGCTTGCGCAAATACCTTGACAAATGCCCACCATGACTGAATAATTTCTTGGGGTGACCACCCTGTACATTCTTCAATAAAAGTATAATAGGTGCTTATGCCAAATATTATTGCCATCTGTCACATTTTCAATCCCACATTCACGTAATGGAATGGAAGTATAGTGGTGGTTAAAGCATATAATTTTTGTTTTAATTTTTCAAAAATGTTGATGAAAAAAATTTAAAAAAAATTTTTTTTTGAAATAAGTTTAGAATGCTATGAAACGTAGAAATTTTAAATTTGAACAAAGAAAAAAAATTTTTTCATCTATTTTAGTGGTAAAAAATTTTTCAAATTTTTTTTTACAGAAATAGGTTTAGTGTGTCATGAAACGTGGAAATTTTAAATTTGAGCAAAAAAAATTTTTTTTACTATTTATTCCGTTTAGACAGTCCACCCTGTACATTTTCCAGTTCAACTACTTACCAAATTTGCCTGCTCTCCGTCAAGTAGATTTTTAGTTAATGCACCAACAGACAGACAGACGACTGACGGAATTGAAAAACCTATATTTTTGTAATCTACGTGATCTGAAACGTCGGAATCCGAAAAAATCTCGGAGGGTGATTTTTTCTCGAATAAAATACTTCCCTTCGGCATGCGAGGGAAGTAAAAATGAAACCAAACATTTCCGCCAAAAAATAAAAGGTACTGTTTTTCCTAAATTCCTTTCTAAATTCTTTGCAACAAAAATTAAGTCAATTGACCCTGTACCTTTAATTTTAGAGGTTTTCAGATTTTTCATGCTAGAATGACGCGACTAATATGGTTTTAGATACAATTGAAACACTTACGGTTTAATAAGTAAATTAAATATAATCGTTGAAATTAATTTAAAGAGAAACTATAGCGCACTTTACACAGTTAATAATAGTGTTAAAAATAATTTTAATCCTGAAACGTTTTTAAATTTTCTAGGTACCGAGTTGCAAAACGTTCTCGATGAATTACCATTACTCCTACTGAGGTATAGTGTATCCAGTGTCAGTTTGAACATCATAAAAAAGACCGACAAAGCAATAGGTCATAACACCAGCGATGTCATAAGCGCCGACCGACAATTTTTAGAATCACTTTTTAAATATTGTAAATATTGTTTTACTACTTTATATTAATTTATAGGCATGATGTAAATGATTTATTTATAATACATTATTTATTTATAATAAATAATGTTAGTCTAATGAACAACAATAAAAGTAAATAAATATCATTTAACCTACGACTATGCTACCGGCAATATTAAGAGTGCACCATAAGCAAATAACGGACTTGTAATGGTGAGCCAGGTAAACAATCGACTACTTTCGTTTTGTAATATTCAAGCACGGTCACGGTGTTATTCTATCACAAACAGGCTTTGTAATGAAATACTATACTTATATCTACAATTGGATGGATCACCCATTCATAATTCAAGGGTAATTCGCATCTGGTTAAACGAATATTTTTCACTGCCCTGGCCGCCCCGGTCTCCAGACCTGACGCCACTGGATTTTTTCTATTTATGGAATTACTGAAAAAGAAAGTGTACAGACATTCTCATGACAATAGAGACGAACTATGTGCCAGTATTCGCAAGCATTCCAAGAGATTACCCCCAAGAATTGAGAGAAAAATGTGAAAAAGCGTCTCGATAAATGTGTTCTGTTGGATGGTAGGAGGGAACGTTCTTCCTGTTCAATTTTGTTAGGTTTTTGATACTAGTAGGTAATATTAGTGTATTAAAAAAAATACTAATTAATATTTTAACTACTTACATAAATTAAATATTAAAATAATTTTTTGCCCAAAAACTTGTATAGGTACATAGGCTAAGTTTGCAATTCTGAAGATTTTCTTTTAATGAAATTTTTCGATTAAACAAAGTCCACTATTACTTCCACTTCCCCACATTTTTTTTTTTTGTTGAAATAGAATGGCATAAAACGTCGAGATTTTAAATTTGAGCGAAATAAAAATTTTGTCTATCGGTCTGTCTGTCTGTTGGTCGGTCGGTCTGTAACTTTTTGTGTGTGCGCGTTTTCTCAGGAACGGTTAAAGATATTGACTTAAAATATGGTACATTATGTACCATGACGAGATCTGAAACTAGATTATATTTTGCACTAATTCCAGTGAAGGGTTGAGTGTTATGTAGGGGTAAATAAGGGAAAATAAGTAAAGCAAGCTGGTAAAAGTACAGTAACTTGGGATTTGGTGTATATACTAGAAGCCAAGGCCTCAGATGTGTTTGTAATATTTTTCACATTCCAGCCACTCCCACTCCATTATTAAAGGGGTTGATAAAATTAAATTGAAATCCTCACTTGAAAGGACCCCGCAGTAGTAAGTAAAGCAAGCTGGTAAGAGTACAAAAACTTGAGATTTGGTATACAAATTCGGAAAATGCAGTTTAGGGTATAGAAATAACGATGTAATTGACCATGCCCCGCTAGTTCCATAAATCGTGAAAGCAGAGGCACACAATGAATTGAATTTAGTACGGCATGAACTAAGGATGGGTGCGGACATAGGTAATAATAATTTCTAATACGAAATGTGACAATATCTCTTCGTTAAAAGCGAAGAAGTTATTTGTCACATTTTTGACAAATAATTTCTTCAATTGAAAACATTTCTGCAGTTTCTTTTTTAGCCGTAAATGCTATGGGAATAAAATAATAATTCTAATTAAAACCGAAATGAAAATAGAACATTAAAATTAAATTAAATAACTCGAAAACTAAAATCAACTAATAATTATCAAAAAATAAATTATTCTTATTAAATTACAAAACTGGAACATTAAAATAAAATTAAATAACCCTCAGAAACTAAAATCAAGTAATAATTATCAAACAATAAATTAATGAAGTAAGGATTCATGCCAAACAATAACCAAACCGATTATACAATGAACCGCTTATATCATTGAGTTGATTTGGAGTAACGCTTGCACAAAGTTGGATAAGTTTTTCCCGTAATTCAACTAAATTATTGGCTCGTTCAAACGCATGTTTGTACACTGTTTCCTTTAAAAAGCCCCACAGAAAGAAATCATGGGGTGCTAGATCAGGTGACCTGAGGGGCCATTTTATCATTCCCCTCGTAGCAATTAAACGATTGGGAAACGTTCTTTCCAGAAAATTAATAACAGTTAAGGTATTGTGACTTGGGCAGCCGTCTTGTTGAAACCAAATGTCGTCAAAGTTGACAGGAAGATTTTGAACTGCAGGAATTATTTGGTTTCGTAAAAGCTCTAAATATTTATTGCCATTTAAATTGCCATCGATTAGCAGTGGGTCTATAATATGATTGTCTAAAATTCCCGTCCAAACGTTCAACTTTTGAGGATACTGAGTTCGCACAGTAACACTCAAATGTTTATATTTCCGACACCAATATCGTACATACTACGGATGGATTGTGTTTCCTATGTAATGAAAAGGATGATTCATCTGTAAACAATATATTCTTTAAGTTTTCATTCTCATTCACTTTATTTATCATGATTTCACAAAATTCCATCCGTTTGAAATTGTCCTCGGGAAATATTTCTTGCGTTGTTTGAACTTTAAAACAACTGTACCCATTTCTTTTCAAAATATTTCTTACAGTTCTTTCCTTCATGTCAACTTCCTCAGCAATTTGCCTGCTAGAACAAGGTTCACTAGTTTCAACAAGTGCACAGACATTAGTTTCGCGAATTTCACGTTGCTCATTTGTTGTTGACGGGGTTCGGGTTGACAGCATTTTTTACAATAATTCACGACACACCCGAAATTCTCAATTTTTTAAATAATGTATGAAATTATGCTAGCTGAGGGGATTGGTCTGTCTTGATATGAAACAGTAAATAAATTTATTGTGTCTTCAGTGGAATGGCCCCCGAAGTACCACTTCACAATTTGTACTTTTTCTGCAGTTGTATATACACACGGCATTTTAATAACGAAATTGAGATTAATTTATTTTATTCCCACACGTCTAAACAGCTACGCTATTAAAAGCAGAATGGGCGCGCTCTGCTCAACTCGACGCGGTCATTCGATGGCGCTATTGTTTTATACCAATGCCCTGCATTGTTCTACGACAAGGCGTGGTTTATCTGCGCAGAAACGAGTTTACGTACCTTAAACCAAATTTGCTGAATCTGTATATACTAGAAGCCAAGGCCTCAGACCTCTTTATAATAATTTCAACCCCGCCACTACCTTCACTCCATTATTAAGGGGGTTGATAAAATAAAATTGAGATATTCACTTGAAATTTGGTACATGTATGTATTGTAATGCTAATACTAGTCCAGAAATTTTATTTTTGGCGTATATGCGAGAAGCCAAAGCTTCAAATTTTCTTATGACATTTACTTCCAATATTATTAAAATTCTATCACCAATTATTTCCACATACTAGAGTGCAAATATTGTGAAGATGTTTTCCTTTAAAGATATACTTGGATGGAAAAAGTGAATGTGGAAGTAGTGATTCCTTAGGCAGCCCTTGTTTTTTAGATGTTCATATTTTTTAACCAGTCTTAGTAGGCCATGATCCATGAAGTAATTTTATTAACCAAAAAAATTGTTAATTTTGTTAAGACAAAACTGATCTAAAAAACCGAGGAAGAGATAGGAATGTGTAGGCGAGAGTGGAGACACACAATATGTATTTTTTGAGAAGTAGATTCTATTCTATTCTATATTATGTCTTTTATTACTATTGCAAGATGTTATTAACGCAATTACCTATATCATAATAGGTTTCAAAAGTGAGAAAACAATTTATGCTCATTATTTATGAACTGTAAACAACTGATACTGAAGTGAAATTAGGTAAATACCTATAATGTTTTCACCGTAATTAAATATGTTTATTGAAGTAGAATCTATTAGCGCAGCTGATACGCTAATTAATATACGTTTCCAGGAAGCGCATATTAAATGGTTTCCCAACAAACACGCTACAACGGACAGACAGTTCAGCCAAAACCCATTACCAAACAATCATGTCTCGATGAGTCAATTTCGATACCTATCTATCTGTTAGGGAAAGCATTAATTAAGTAAGTTCGTTCTTTAAACACATCTCTTTCTATTCACGTTAAAAATGTATTGATTGGTAGACGGGAACTAATAGAGTGGCCAGCTAGATCTCCTGATCTAACCACGCTAGGTTATTTCTTGTGGGGCCTATCTAAATAAACCCAATAATATTGAATTTGTATTTCGTCTTGGCTATTGTCAGAAAATACGTTGAAGGCAAATCGAATATTAAATTTAAATTTGTTTAAACCGTTATTATTATGTAACACTACAATATACAGGGTTGGACAGACGTGTGGAAATACTTGATTTCTCGCTAAACTATACGTTCGATTAAAAAATACTATGAACAAAAGTGTTTGTAGTATTTTTATTCTATTCAGTGACGTACTGTTGCCTCAATTTGTATGAAAATCAGCCATCCAAATACCAAAGACAGCGCTGCTACCTGCCGACAAGGTACTACAGAGCCGTATTTCAATTGTTTGCGTATTAGAATGAACAAAACATTATGCTAGATGTTTGAAAATCGTGTTTTTGGTAGAAACATGATGACATTTCTGGTAAATTAAAAAAATTGACTCTGTTTTACATCAAGCTAGGAATATCTGGTGCATCGGTGGACACATTGCCAGCCCTTCACGACATTGACAGATAAATTCAAAGTACGTCTCTGTTTATCGTTTCCTTAGGTATGACGTTTTAGTTAGGTGCGATTCGTGTAACTTTATCGCAAGGCTTGGAAATTTTAATTAAAAGAGGCGTGTTTTCGATTGTTTCTCGCACCAGAACATATTTTACATGAGAGTAATGATGTTTTATTTATTAAGTAATACATTATACTTGGTATTTAATCTAGTCCAGAAAAATTCAGTATATATTAGCTCGGTCAGCAGCTTTGAATTTTTTTTGCCCTGTAAAAATATGGAGTGAACTATACTGAACTTTGGCTTGCAGAAACTGTAATAAGCACATCACTGCTTGAGTGGGAAACGGCGTAGTCGGAATGCGCACCAGTTTCGGACTTACTATTCCTTGCACACGTCTATCCTCGCGGTCGGTCGGACATCAACTGAATTCTCCACTCTCCAGCAAACGGTGCACTGCTTGACGGGAGGCAGACTGGTTCTACGCAGGTGCACGTTTGTAGGCGGTGGTAAGAGCATGAACTGCTCTCGGCGAGTCTCCGGCACAGACTGAATGACTAATTGAAATAAATGCTAGTATATGGTACCTGGCAAACTACATTGTGCAAGTATTTATACTTGAAGTATTTTCACCTAGTGCCTAGCGTTTACAATTCAATACAATATAATATAAATGAATAACATACTTAATATTAAAACAAACTGCGGTTTGGGTTGCAATTTTCGTAACGAAAAGTGCTTTGTTACAACGTGCATTTTATTCATGTATTCTATGACTTAAGAACCCATGTAAAATCGTAACCGGCAGTGACGCCAAAATTCCATGACGCGAGCAAAATTAGCTTATATGAAAGGTGGCTCCCTATACGTCTGTGGTAGTACGTAAAGTGTATACGAACACAATTGAAATCGTATAAAAACTAAAAGCCGGCAAAACAGTCGGCAACTCTTTGTTTTACATGGGCGGAGGTAAATAGAAATGCTTGTCATAAGAAAATGTTATGCTTTTTTGAAAACTGTGTTAATTTTTATTATCTTTTGTTTATTAGATAGGCTATTTTTGTTCATTTATCCATTAACATATTTTTGAAGTATTGTATCAGTTTTAGATATATTTAAATTTATTGGGTTTAGTTTTAAAGTTATCCCATACTATATTGATATGTTATTGCGCAGCAAGGAACAACGAGAAGGTATGAACATATCCTTGCCGGGATGAGGGAATGGAACAGGTTAGATTGGCGAGGGGCAAGGATGTTAAATAGTAAAAATAAAATTTAAGTTTCTTCTAAAATAAAAATAAAAATGTAAGTTTCTTAACCAAAGCAAAGAATTAGTACAACAAAAATAAATACTTGTATAGATAAAACATAAATAAGAACAAATTTAAAATATGTCTCTAGAATAAAGTAATTTAATTTAAATTTCTTGTCAACTAAATAAAATATATTCCAAGAAATGTAACAATAAAAAAGTAAACTTCATACCTAATATAATAGTTAAATATTTTGTTCTGAAAATATATATTAAAAAAGTTAAATGCTAAAAGTTGACGCGTCCGAATTTTCACTTTCTGAAGAGGAATCATTATCCGGTTGAATTATAATCGCCGCAATGGGGGTTAGTATTGAATACTGATTTTCTTTTTTAATTACATGCTTAACGCAATTTTTCCATAAATCAGTATTGTCGAGGTTATTTATTACTTCTTCTATATGATCAACTACTACCGCGCTTAACGTCATTGTGGAGAGTCATTACATTTTCGCAAACGATCTTTTAAAGTTGCTCAAACCATCTCGATAGGATTGAATATGCATAGTACGGAGGTAACCGCAAAAGTGTATCACCGTGTATATTGGATAAGTTATCAATAACATATTCCCTTTTGAAATTCTGTTCTTTTATTCATTTCAGTAATTCGCGCTTTATTGGAACTTTTACAGGAATTTCCATATTTTTTTCTCTCATGAATTTTAAAATGTCTTCCTTGTACTCGTATTTTACTTAATATTCGCGAGTGATAAGAAGCATTATCCAATACAATTACCGAATTAGGCGGAATATTTGGTATAAAGCTGTTCTGAAAACCATTTTTCGCACTGCACTGGAGAAATATCGAGTCCACGTTGACTAATGACTGATATAACTCAAACACCGACCGACCAATCGGACTGAAGAATACCCGGGTGCCAGCCAATCGTCGCCACCCGTCCTCAAATCCAGGCCAATGACAGCACATCTCACCAGTCTGAGAAACGATTTACGAGGTTTTTTCTATGCTAGTGGACCTGTCCGTTTTATTATCTTTAAACCAGTGCAGTCGTAGATGGTTCATTCAGGCTGATTACATTGCCAGTCTCGGACTCGCCTGCACAGTTTTAACTACTATTCGATTCTCGATACCATTGTTAAATACATAGGACAAAATATCAAGTTAAATGCGCACGGTCCTGTGCTTTAACACTGACCAGTTTCGATTGACTTTGTAAACACCTATACTCATTCACACAAAGTGTTTCATGTATTTTATTCATAGGGTATTTGTACAGCCGACTCTCCACCTATAATACTTTGTTGCACTTCGAGAAACTGATTAAACTAGAAATTCACCATTTGGAATAAATGAAATTTGGATGTGTAGTCATCCTGTGCCTTTCCCTAAAACTCTTGTTTAATTGAATTAAGTCCTTTATGAAAAAGCGTATTTCTTCGTCTTTTATATAAAATGTTTTCCTAAATGGGATTTCATTATACTTTTGTATTTTGTTTCCAGAACTCATCCAGCGTCGACGAGGACTGAGTATTTGTTATTTTTACTTTTTTCTAATTTCGAGAGTTTTGCATAGTTCTACAACATTATCACTGCATGCACACGATCATAAATATGCAAATAGAAAGCCTACAGGCAATTAAGTTAGACAACGTGAGAAATACATTTATTTATTATCTGTAGAACGTTACTCTTGTTGCTTTTTCTCTGTGAATTTTACAGCGTTTTGGTGGTCACCTAAAATTATCCACAAAATATAAATTGCACTCAATTATTTGTATTCGCAAAAGTTCGCTTCGGTGTTGATGGTTTGTTTGACATCAAAATAATGGCGCCCACACTTGAGTTATAGTATTTCTATGGTCAATTTAAAAAATCAGTCTAAAGCGTTGCTACCAGGATAAATCATTACAAAACTTGATGTGATAGAATAGCATCCGTATATGTATATAGTTAATCAAATATGTTATGCGCTTACCTCAAACGAAAGTAGTCGATTGACTCACCATAAGCTCTTGGTTCATCATTAATATTGCCGGTAGCATAGTCGTAGGTTAAATGATATTTATTTACTTTTATTGAATCATTTATTGAGTTGTTAATTAAACTAACATTATTTATTATAAATAAATAATATACATCATACATCTATCAATTAATATAAAGTAGTAAAACAATATTTAAAATAATTAAAAAGCGATTCTAAAAATGGTCGAACGGCGTTTATGACATCGCTCGTATTATCAACTATTCCTTTGTTCTATGGGACGAATAATTTTCATACGATAAAACTTATTGGTAACCGTGGATTTGTGAATAATTTTTGTTTTGGTATGGGGCACAGTTACTAAAAAGCTAGTCCAATATCTTGCAAATCTTCAGTTTTCATTTGCTCGCCAGGCACCCATTATTCCCACTGTTAATGCAACCTTCAAAAAATAATGGGATTAATACTGAAACAAGTTTTTAATTAAATTACCTACATCAATAAAACTGTGTCTGAGAACGAATTAACGCTCTTGGCAATTCTCCAATTCATTAAAGATACTCTTTCAGCAGATCAGCATACAAATGCTGACACATGGTTTTCTTAAAATTTCGGCAGTAAATTTAAGGATGTATATTTTGCAGCTTCCTCAATTTCTCGCAATGTAGAAGACATTTAAGGTTCAGTATCGGTGTGTAGAATTACTTCCACATCCACGTATAGTATGGTCGAAAAGTGTAGTCAGTAGAGCAAAATACTAAAGTACATTCACGGAAACAAATATGCGTGATTGCCTCGTGATCGCGACGTGTTCCATCCCCATTGGTTGCATTTTTCAGGAGATTGTCAACAGTTTTCTCGACTTCAGTTGTATGTAATTCGCGTAATAGTGTATTTACATTTGTTCTTCGACTTGTGATTTATTTAATTTCAGTTATTGAGTATTGATAATAACGTGATAATTACGTAGTGTTACAATTGTATTGTTACTGTGTTTTGAGTTCTAAACTTATTAATTAAATTAAATTAATTTCAGTTATTGAGTATTGGTAATAATTTTACGCATTAAGGCTCTGGTGAACTAAGCGCACGCGAACAGCACGTGTTTTGTCTCAGAACTCGGTGAACAGACTTTAGCGGCATTCTGATCAAAGAATAGTAGCCATTATGTAATATTTAAGCGCCACCTCGTTCTACTCTATAATCCCACATAATCGAGAGATATATATTAAGTTTTTATTAAGGGTTATGGGGTAATAAGTAAAGCAATCCAGTGATAGTACAGAAACTTGGAATTTACTATACACTATACTAGAAGTAAAGTGGTATCTGGTACACTCACACCCACCGCCACTCCAATTTTAAACGAGTTAAGAAAATTAAATTGTAACTTGGTTGGGGGAAATCTACATGTGGAAGTAGTCATTCCTTAGGCACTGGTTCTTTTGTTCTTTTTGTTAAAATTGTCTATTATCTATTATTCCATATTTCGGTTCTTCTCGAAATTCTAAACAAAATTCATATACCTAAACTTAACCGTTTTCGAGATATCGAAATATATATACACAGGTATGCGGTCATTAGTTTCTAGGGGAGATTCTACATAAAATATATGAAAAAAAGTTCATAGAAACATGAGTCCGGAAATCCCTCCTAATAGACAAGGGGTCGCTAAGTCACACTTTCAGCGACCCCCCTAACAAATATTAAGTCACAAAAGCTAGCCCACCCCCTATAAACGATTCCTTGTGATTCAAAAAATAATATTTACAGACTTTTAGTACTTGAGAATGACTATCTACCGTAATGAAAAAATGTTAAAAACTGTCAAGTTCAGAAAAATATTAAAATAAAATTAATGAACTGCGAAATTCACGTTTACTTAGACCCCCCGCCTTCCCCGTGTCATATCTTGTCACGCTAAATAATACCCCTTATTTGCGAATGCATTTTATGAACGGCCCCCAAGGCGAAAACCTCGCGTTCATATGAAAAACATGTCCCAAGCGATTTTTTTTTGGCATATTCACGTTCGGGAGATGCCCCTGAAGGATCAAAATTTTGCCGGACGAGAATCTGGTCCCGATTTTTTTAAACTAATTTTTTTTATACAAAAGGCAAAAATGGCTTTTTTGAGCCCAATTATTTTTTAAAGGTTTTTTGGGTTATTTTAAACAGAAAAAAGGTCACTTATGATTTTTTTCCCGTAAAGTCGACCGTTTCCGACTTACAAATAATTTATGTAATGTTTGAAAAAACACAAAACCGGTCATTTTCAAGGTAGAAATACAATTTTTTGAGTTGACCAAAATTCTTATACAATCTTTGAACACCCACTAATAAAATCCTGAAGAGTAAGAGTAGGTACAGATTTTTTCATTCTAAAGCTTAAAATTTTAATTGTTAAGTAGACGTTTTTAGCCGGGCACGCGCCCTGTCAATTGTTTATAAATCGGAAACGGTCAACTTTACGAAAAAATTACAAGAGACTTTTTTTGTTTAAAATGGCCAAGAAAACGTTAAAAAAATTCGGGTCAAAATAAGCGATTTTTGTAATTTGTTAAAAAAAATTGTTTAAACTAATATACGATTCAAATGTATTGACCCCTCACTTTAAACGCGAATATTTCAGAAACGGAGGATCAGAAAAAATTGAAAAAATTATGTGTTAATTATGAGTATATTCTAAATCAATCACTGAAATTTGAATAATGTACATTGAACACTTTTGAAGTTCTGCTAAGATATATTGAAAAATATCCTACTTTTTAAGGAAATTTTGACCATATTAGTTTTAAATCCATTATATCTTGGAAAATATGCCTACCATGTAAATAATATTTTAGACACCGATAAAGCACGGCATTTTTTGTACGCGAAATTGTTCTAAAATTCTGCAGTTATTCTCAAAAACGTGACGTCATTTTTATTCGATTATTGATCAATGTATTTAAAATTTTTTTGTTAAAATAGTTAATTATATAAAATGTAAGCATTTTCAAAAAAAAAAAAATTGGTATGTATCAAATATTAATTTATTTATCAAGCGTGAAGGATAATATCATTGCAAGTTTGCAAGAATATTATCCATATAACTAAATTAATATTTGACATATACCATTTATTTTTTCTGAAAATGCTTACATTTTATATAAATAACTATTTTAACAAAAAAAATTTAAATACATCGATAAATAACCGAATAAACATGACGTCACGTTTTGGAGAATAACTGCAGAATTTTAGAATAAAAAATTATGAAAAAATTTGCTCGTACAAAAAATGCTGTGCCGTATCGATGTCTAAAATATTATTTACATATTATAAATATATATATAAAACTGGTATGGTCAAAATTTCTTTAAAAAGTAGGACATTTTTCAATATAACTTAGCAGAACTTCAAAAGTGTCCAATGTAAATTATTCAAATTTCAGTTATTGATTTAGAATAGACTCATAATAAACACATAATTTTTTCTATTTTTTCTGCTCCTCCGTTTCTGAGATATTCCCGGTTAAAGTGAGGGGTCAGAATCGTATATTAATAATTACAAAAACAGTATAACAACAAAATTTAAAAAAATCCTACAAAATAATTTGATTTTAACACAATATTTTAAAAGTTTGGAATATTTATGGGTCCTTCGGCACTTTTCTCGTTATCCGTTTGGGTGAGAAGGGAGTAGTAAACAATTTGGAGGTCGAAAAATAAGGATCGCCATAACACGTCCGTAATTAAAATTGTTATTATGGATTTCCTTAATTACTTACCTACTTTAAGTTAATGTTGATCAAGGAGGAGAATGTTAAATTGGTCTGCGTAAGATCTAAGTAATCCCCATAGAAAATCCCACCAAGAATCCCATTTACTTTAAAACTGTTCTACCTAATCCTTTTAAAAAGTCTGTGTAACATGGGATCATCATTTTTTTAACCTTGGCGTACGTTCAAGAATATTTAGGAATTAACCCGAATTCCACCAACTTTCCAAGCTGAATCATGTCGGAGGTAATTATATTAATGATTCATTTGGTTTACTGTCAGTCTATAATTTCTTTTTTAATTTGTTATACCTACTATTAAAAAAATGCATGTACATTGTGTGGCATAGGTAGTTCGTATTATAATAATTGTTATTATCTCCATAAAACTTGACGTTATTGTAGTACCCAGTAAAACCGCAAATACCGAGAGATTAATGGAAAACAAGTCAGGGGAAGTTGCGATTTTTGTCATTTTTGGTTCGAAAGTTATCCTTTCCAGACTTCTCGAAATTTCGTTGTCCCTGATGGACAGGATGCGGATGACAAAGTTTTATTTCACGATTTACGAGGGACGGATTCAGACGCATTTGTAAGAATGTTTTTATTTCGTAGGTATTTCATATGCAGTAATAACATATTTTATTAAATGTGATAATGCTAAATGCTAAATGACAATAAACTGTCCGCCATCTTGGATTTTTCTATTAAAAAAAAAGTCAAATTGTATTGTCATGCAAAATTCCAAGTCAATACGACATCTGACAGTGGGTGTAAATTGAGTTGCAAAATTTTCTTACATACAGTTACAAAGTTACTGGTCAAGCTAATATGAGGGTATTAAAGAGGTATCAATCTGGTGCCATATTGAAAACATCTTTTTCAATTAAAAGAAATATTTACTGAAATCTATTAAAAAGTTTCTGGACCATGACTGCAAAAAAAACTAAAATGGCGTATTCGCGTAAATACTTTCAAACTAGACTTTAACACACTGTATTGTAAAAATATTTGAAATTTTCAATCTCAAAGTTCTGATACTAATTAATAGTTGTCCATTAGTTATTATTTTATATGTACATTTTACTAAAGTGAGACAGCTATTTAATTTTAAAGCAAAGTTGTCTACAGCTGCAACCTTTGTATTGAATACTGCGAATGTCATCCACATATGCTCGAATTCTTCACCGGTCCTTGTTTTGCAGGATCGGTTTTTTGTACCATTTCTAAACACTAATATTGAATATGCAAAATAGTCAAATAAGTTAAAACACTAATCACTACACTCGTCGAGAATTTCGACCACTAAGTTGACATTATCATGATATGTTTTAATCATGCTCGATATTGTCGATTGGCGAAATGCCCATCAAGTCAACACCACCTTGTTTATAGATGGTGTTGATCAAGTGCAATATTTTGATGTTGGTCAAAACTATGTTAAGCGTTAGTGTTTTAACCCCTTCCTTTAGGACAGAATTGAAACTTACTTTGTCGCCTGTTGATTGAATGACATGAAAAATAATTTGGCTGATGATTTATTAAAGATATTTTTTCATTTTACGTAGGTTTCAGATGGTGCAGAATTAGTTATTCACATTCCAGGAAATTTAGGACAGGATGGTGTCATCTATAGGTTAGATTATTATCCGCCCTTTGGATATCCGGCTCCGAATACTACAATTGCGTCCAAAGACATTCGGGATGTCATAAAATTTTCTCAAGCCTTGCCAGGGACCAAATACGACTTTTGGTTGTACTATTCCAATGCCACACATAATACTCTTACTTGGACAGCAAATTTTACAACAGGTAGGTATCACTTGCTTTATAAATAATAAATGATATTTTCTTACAGGGCAAAATAGACTCCTTAGTCCAAGAGCTGGCGGTAAACTGGGAGGAGGTACTTGATAAATGCTGAAAGTTAGTAATATAGTTTTACCTGATTATGAAGTCAACCTGCCAACTAGTTGGCAGTAGCTTGGTGACATGAATTGTGAAATTTTTTTATGCAAAAATGAGGTTCTCTTTTGTAGGATATTAAATGACAATAAACTGTCCGACATGAATTTTTCTTAAAAAAAAAATGATTATTAACAATTAGATATCAGAATAAAAACCTACCAACTTAAGCTAAAAAACACACGAAAGAATGAAATTATTTTAAGCAGAATAAAAACCTACTAACCTAACCTAAAGAAATCATAGAAAAGAATTTGTGAAAAAATATATTAATTGTTACAAAATTAAAGAAATTCAGCCGGCGTAGGAGTTTGAACCTGGGACCTTTCGCGCCGTAAACGAGAACATTACCTATGCGCCAACCATCCGGCTGACGCTGCTTCTTTCGCCGAGCATTTTGAGATTAGTTTATTTACAAACAGTAAAATTAAAGCATTCACAAACAATTTATACAACAATTTACATAATTACAGGAAACTCAAATAACCACAGTAAAAAACACTACAAACTTACATAAATAACGAGAGGAGAAAAATGTCTTTGATAAGTACATAAGTTGATGACGTGAACGAGAAGATTCGTGATTCCAACTATACACAGGCAAAATTTCAAGTCTATACGACGATTTTTTATAAATTGTAGCTTCTATGGAAAACCTCTGTTTTACATACAAAATTTGCAATTTGCGAAATTCATATGTCATGAAGCCATCGCCAACTAGTTGGCAGGTCAACGATTCCACAATCAGATAAGGTAGAAATGCTATATTACTAACTCTTCGGCTATCTGGTATTTGTCATCTCAGTTTGACCACAGTTTAAGATATAAAAACAGCTATTTGTGTATTAAGAGCGTAAAGTGCCTCATTGTCGCTCGAGAGAGTCAAACATTCGAGAGTGACAATGACAGTTTATGCTCGAATTACGCGCCTGATTTTGTCTACGGCTACTTGAAAATATCGCAATAATAGAAATATATGTTGAATTTTTAGCTAGAAACCGTGATTCTTTTATGTTTTATTAACTTCTCAGTATATAGGGAAGTTATTGTAATGGACCCGAAAATAGAAATACAAATTTTCAACATATTTTTATGTTTCAAAGCCACTACAACATTTTTCAACTATTTTTTAAAAGAAGTATGTGTGTGTAATGTGTATGTACGTACATGCGTGAAGACTTTTTTTCTGCGCGTAATCTCATGAATAAAAAGTGATATCAACTTCGTTGTGGTGCTAATCAAAGCGTATTCGTGTCAATATTACCTGAAAGAAATTTTATTAAATTCAGACCAGCCGTTTTTTTTGTTTGTTTAAACAAAATGACAAAAAAGTGGATTTTAGGATTTCTTGAAAAAGATTTAGCTGACCTAATTTGTTTTGGTGACAATCTATACTTTGAAATATCAGATACTTTTGGAAAGCCCTTACTAAATTATTTGGACCATTACACCCAGAATATTTACCTATATCAATAAAATGGAATAAAATAAAATAAAAACAAATAAAATACCTACTTTTTGTGTTATTATTATTGATATTCATACTATGCTGGTAAGTTGGCCGTGTGGACCTCAAGGGCCACACTTGTAGAGCCCTAATACACGTCCTAATAATGTGACTTTCAGAGTCACACCCACCCCACAGTTTAAAATGGTATATTCTACACTTTGTTGTGTAGAATATATTTTTATGCCAGAAGAATTTATCATTACAAGTTCTTTCTCTTTTTTAAAACGTAAATATAAGCTACCTTGACAACAAAATGGCCTTACCAGAACATTATAATTGTTAACAAAAGTATTACATACCGTTAAATGTCCAGAAATTTTTCGCTAGGTTGACTTTCTACTGAAACTCAAATGTAGTATATTATTACTAAATTTGTTTAACAGTCGTTTCATTTTGAGTAACATAATTTTCTGTTAATGGGTACCTTTATCACCATAACAAAAAAAGAAACAGAAAGTTCAACAATGTCTGAGTTCTGAGAATTTAAACGGAAGTTAGAAATCGCATTAATTTTGATAAAATGGCAGGATACGATACATTTCTCTTCACATTTTTTATCGGACATTTTGTACCAGGAAACTTATTTTGTAATTAATGGGATTTATAGCCAAGATCAGCCAATAAAAACTTACGAGTAGCAGAAACACATCGTCGCGATCCATCACTAAAACCAGACACCCTAGGAACCCTCTGCAGGAACCCTCTGCATAACCCCCCCAACAACCTTCTTTACCAAATCACAGAGATTACACCAACAAGTCAAAGAATACTATCCTTAATTTAAAAATTAATAAAAGGATAATCTCTGGGATTTAAGTAGGTAATAACCTGGAGAATGAGATGGTGCATTCCTTGCACTTCCAAGTTCCGGGAAAATTCAAAAAAATTTCGAAAAACTTTTTGATTTTCGTTTTTTTTTGCTCTAGCTGCCAAAGTAATGAAAATAGAGAAAATTTGTAGCTCGTCTCTTTCTCTACAAAAAAAGGTCTTTACAAATTTTTGTCTTACTTAAGCCGTTTAGAAGATAAATCGAGTTTTCCACTTATAGTTTTAAGCCGCTTCGAAATGCGCGAAAAATGAGAATTCTCCAGGAGTTTCGTACGACCGGGCTCATCGATCGATAATTCTTACTATTCACAACCCCTAAAAATATGAAAATAACATGAAATGTAGAGAAAAGTCTCAGCTTTAATGTGGAACTAATCACAAAATTCATAAAAAAAATTATCATAGAGAAAAAGTGTCAGAAGTAAACTTTGTACAGTTGATCCACATATTTATGTTTGCCGGGAGTCGTTAGAATGATAATTGATTTTGCTTGTACATTCTTATATAAAGATATATTAATCCAATTAACATTTTATTGCAATTGGTTTTGTTGGAAAAATATGCCTTGCGATCAAAGTAGAGGGTATATTTCTCATCGATCAATCACCTCCAAATTTTGGAGTTCAGTTCGCTATATCTTAATTAATAATAATAGCACAGCCTTAATTTTTGGATTATAAGTACAATAAAACATATTCTTTCAAATGACTTTAGAGTTTTCTAAATGCGTGTAGTACTTTTGAATTTGTCTACATTATTCATACACGTTCAGAAAATGCACAATTCATTGGCGGCTCGTCAGGGGAGGCAGGGGAGGCTGAGCCTCCCCTTGGAAGAACTAGCATATCTTCAAAAGTAATATCTTAAGAAATTTCTATTAGGTATATCTCAATTTTCAATATTTTTTATTGTTTATAATTCATTAATTTATTTTCAGTGTATATATACAATTTTTGCATTTCCTTTCCACAAACATACGTATAACGTTACAGTCCGGATAGTCTTTGTATGCATATTTCGCGGTCGGCCGGTCTTTTATTGAATGAACACTGCGGTTAGCTGGAGGCTAATACGAAATAGCTTCCAACTTTAACGCATTTACTTATAACATGAATGACCTTGAATATCTTTGCGCTGTGTAAAATAGCAACACTTGGAATAGCCAAGTATGAGGCTAGCCTCAGATCTCAGTTCTTTATAGCGCATGTGCACAGGTTGTTCAGGAGTTCAGATTCACAAAGAAAACGAACTGACAGTTGCGTTTAGCGATTGATTTGACGTAAAAATACATAAAACATTTGATAGGCGGGCTAGAAATGAGTGCTCCAGGTGAAAATATACTCAACATGTCTTGTTGTCCAGACGTGGTGGATTATTTGTTATTAAATGGATTTACTACTCTTACTTATGACGAATAGGTAAGAATTAAAAGAAATGCCAGGCCTACACCAGCAATGCCTTCGTTAGTTTTTAAAAGTAGTAAACAAAACAGAGGGTTTTGTGATAACAATAATAAAAAAAGTCGAGTGGTTAACGGCATTAACAGTTAGAAACAAATTATATTGTTGGAGATGTTTATTATTTACTAATGATCAATCCTCAATTTGGGCAGGGCCGGGTTTGGTAAACAAAATATTATAAATTTCTTGGATTCTGCACATAAGAGAGAAATGGAAAATTTTAACGAAAAGGTCCGTGAGAATAGGGAAATATTAAAGAGGTTAATAGATGCCGTTATATATTTATCTTCACAAGAAAATTCTTTCCGAGGACATGACGAAAAACGAGAATCGTACAATAAAGGAAATTTCAAAGAGCTGGTATATTTTTTTAAAACTTATGACCCAAAATTAGAGAACTTTTTGAATAACGCCACTATTTTTTGAGACAATTCCGGAAACCTCAGCTTCTGTAGAATGATCATTTTCAGCACTTAAACGCATAAAAACATTTTTACTAGAAACAAAATGAGTCAAGACCACCTCTCAAATGTATCGCTTATTTCAATAGAAAAACTTTTTTTGTCAGAATTGAAGAAACGCGATTTATTTTATGATAAAGTAATCAACCGTTTTGCTAGTTCCGAAAATCGCAGGTTGTCACTCATTTATAAAAATATTTAGGCTTTAAAGCAGAGATTAATATAGGTAGTTGTTATTTTAGAAAAAATGTTTATTTGTGTTATTTATTTTTTAGGAAATATTTTTTAATTCTCCATAATATAGAGTTCCGCGGTTATATTTTTTTTATATAACTTCTTTCTCAAAACTGTTTTAATTTTTATTAAAAGTTATAATTTTACACTCCTGGCAGTGATAATGAATACAATTTTTTGTTTGTAAAAAAACACTTTAATGTTTTTACCAAAACTATTTTTATTTTTATTAAAAGTTATATAATTTAATTACAAGTGGGATAGTAGGGCTCCTTTGGATCCCGATACTCGAGTCGTAGGAACGAGAATTTCATGAGAATGATTTTTTCATCTCATCATATTTTCTATTCCCTTTTCATTCTATTCTTTTATTAGTTCTATTCTCTCAAGTCGTGAATCGGTATCCTGGCGAACAACCCACGGCAAAAAAATGTAACGCGCCGCACGTCAGTTGTTTTTCAGAATATCAAGCCTCCTCTGCAGACAATATCACGAGCCGCCACTGGCACAATTATATAGTAAAACATATACAACTAATTTGTTTCTTAACATACTTCAATAAAATTTTCACGAAATATAGATAAAAGTGCTTGGAATCGAATCTATGTAGTGAAAAAGCACCCTTTGTTACGGAAGAAATAGGCGGAATGCATAAACTTAAAGATATGAATAAATCAACTGTATAACGTTTACTAAGCCATCTTCTAACACTTTTTTCTCTATGATAAAAATTGGTATGAATTTTGTGATTAGTTCCACATTAAAGCTGAGACTTTTCTCTACATTTTATGTTGTTTTCATTTTTTTAGCGGCTCTGAATAGTAAGAATTATCGATCGATGTGTCGGGTCATACGAAACTCCAGAGAATTCTCATTTTCCGCGCATTTCGGAGCGGCTCAAAACTATAAGTGGAAAACTGAATTTATCTCCTAAACGGCTTAAGTAAGACAAAAATTTGTAAAACCCTTTTTGTGTAGAGAAAGAGACGAACTACAAATTTTGTTCAACAGTTTTTCCAAATTTTTAAAAATTTTCCAAGAACTTGAAAGTGCAAAGAATGCATAATTCCATTCTTATTAACTACTTAAATTCCGGAGATGATCCTATTATTCATTTTTGCGAGGTTTTTACAAAATTTTGCCTTCATTGCCTGTACTATCTGCAAAACAAGACAACCAGGAATATACAACCGAAGAATATATTCATAGCTAACTCTTTGGGAATACATTGTTGCACTAAACAATCTGGAATGAAACATGAATATACATAAACATATATAAATTTTCTTTTAACTTTTTGTATTTTTTTTTCACAATATAAATATGCTGTAAAAATTAATATGTATAAATAAAGCAATGTAAATATTTGTTATGGTCTGAAGGACTTCGGTCGATGGCCTTTTGGTGAAACCAATAAAACACAATAAATAATAATAATAATGGGATTTATATTAAGATAATAAAATAGATACAGACCTCTTCATAATGGCGGTAACGTTAATTTTGTGTACAATTGAGTATGTTTAGGTAAATTGATGACCTAAAAACAGAAATGAAGACATTTTTTAACCCTTCCCCCTCCCTCACATACAGTGAAAAGTGAACCCAAAAGAAAATTACGCTTGCCCCATCGTGTGGGATAGCTTTAGCTTTTAGTTAGTGCTTTCAATGAAAATTATAACGGACACTGAGTACTTTTTAAAAAATTTTGAAAACAGTGTTTGTACAAAACAAGCGAATTTGTCAAGGTAAAATAGCTTTTAATACGAAGGTATATAGCATAAAGTTGAGGAGAATATGGCTACAGATCCCTATCATGTGTATGCCCAGCACGCTCTTCGCTGTTTTTTTTGTTTTTGTATGCATGTGGAAGTTAAATCGGTTCTGGAGAAATTTTCGGACAGAAAGTAACGTTTCCCGGGCTAGACCGGAAAGTAGGCACAAGAAATTGGCAAATTGTATATCTAGTAGTAGAAGTAATACATTCCTGTACGTTGATGTAAATTGTTGGCCAAGACGTCAGCCGAGTCCAACAAGCATTGAAGTCCGGGAATGTGCTTTTACTGTTACTTTACTACTTATCGCTAAAAAATATTAAAACCCAGTACGGGAAAGTTACCTACTTTCCCGGCTTAGGACGGAAAATTTTTCCCGGACTGTTTTCTGATGGTTGCTTAGCAACGGACTGAAATACTAGAATAGCGTATTTTGGGATCTGAAATTGCGCCGAGAAAATTTGTATTCTTGACCAATTTCAGAAAAAAGCTTTTCGGATCCCTTTTATTCTCTTTGCTTTCTTGTTGCTGTGAAAATGAACTTGTGTTAGTTGTTGGGATAAGTGATAGATAAATACACTTAAACTTATGTTGTTTGTCGTTGTATTTGTTAGAAAATATGAGCTTTTGATAATGCTGTAATACATGTGGGATGTGGTGGTAACTCAACATAAGGAAAAGTATTAAATTTAACGGTGCGTGGTACTTTTTGTTAACAGTCAACAATCTGGGAACGCTATTTAGTTGTTAAGAGCTTATATTTACATTTTAACTAAGAGATTGAAATTGTAATGAGGATTTTACAGTTATGAGATAAAATATACGATAAAGAATCTAAACTTGGATTTTCCTTTCTGGTTTGTTAAACTGACTATTTTCATTCTGAGAATAGTTCACTGTGTTCAAAATGTTATATTTTCAACCAGAAAACAGCTTGTAGTAGTCATGTGCTATCCCTTCATTTTTTTTACAATTTCACATTTTCTGGCAATCTTATTTTATTGATTTTGGGCACAAAAATTGTATACTTACATACAAAAATGAGGCTTCTAGGGATGACAAAATTCCACTGATTTTTAAATGGCGATTGTGGTATACCAGAGTTGTGGTGCCCCGGCAGAAATCGATGTTGTAAATCGTTATATTCATAAAATGAAAAAATAGCTAGATCCTAAACTATTATTTCTAACAACTGTATTCAAGAACACAATTATTATAATAAATTTTAAAATTACCGTTATTGTTTTAGATCATATCAAGTTTAAGATTATTATAGTAGAGCATTGAATTATTCTTAAGTACCCTAATCTGCAATGGAAACTTAAACATAAATATTTATTTTTAGTTCCAGATCCACCTTCAGGCCTCTCAGTGTCGGTCCGTAGTGGTAAAACAGCGATAATATCATGGAGTCCACCATCTCAAGGCAGCTTCACAAGTTTCAAACTAAAAATCAATCCTTTAGTGCATATCGCCGATCCAAAACCCCAAACTCTCACCATAGAGAACGTAGATAGCAGCCAGTATGTTCTGAAAGATCTTGTGCCAGGTGCAACGTACCAAGTACAAGCTTTTACCGTCTTTGAAAATAAGGAGAGTGCTGCTTATACTTCTAGAAATTTCACCACAAGTGAGTAAACAATGATGTAATATGGTGAGTGTAAAAAACAGTAAGGATTTCGGGATTTCCAAATCTGCTCCAGCAGGATATTTTCACATCACATTATGATTTTAAAACTGGCTCTTAAAGAGTTCTTCAAGTAAGCAAATAATGAACCAGGCATCTGGGTGTTTCCATCTCTAATTAGTACAGCAAATAAAAATAACTAATATAAATAAATTAACCATTTGAAGGACAAAATTGAGCATAGTAAATTCAAATAATAATATTAATAACCTTTATGTAACAATATAAAGCTAACTTACAATATTACTTAAATTTACAGCAAAACGTATGGGTTAGGAAAACATCCCCTCAAGTTCTTGTAGCTGAAATATTGTTCGAGCTGAATTTGCGTTTTTAAAAACTCTTTTTTTTTGCAAACATTGTAAAATGATCTTTCTTTTCAAGTTTCCTAATTTTGCTTAAATTCAAATGACTACTTTAAAATTCGTAATTGAGATAAATGGATGCTATAGGTGGCATTTAAAAGAGGTCTGTTCAACTTTAGTGGGATTTTCCAGCCATTTGACCAGATCTGTGTCTCATGTTTTTTTATCAATTATTTGCCATAAAATAACGCGATTTTGTAGAAAGTTAGGATGCCACTTCAAGAGAGCCTAAAAGGATCGTAAAGACGTCGGCTCAAGACAATATTAGAGAGATTTTAGAAATAAACAAACTTGTATCAGTTTGCAATTTAACAACTGTTCGTGTCAAATACAAAAACCTTTTAGCAATAACTGTAAAGTATATTTTCTAAATCGGAAGTGTTTTATGACCAGTTAAATATCCCCCATAAACCAATAACACCGGAGTCTGGGAATGTTCAGTCCCGCCAAATTGCTTTTATTAGAAATATCATAAACGTGGGCTTTAATCATACGGGAATGAGGTCACATGTCCTCGTGTGCACGAATATCTAATTTAGTTAGGGTACCGGTAGAATCATAAATGCTATAATTGGTCCGAAAATTCCCCAAACCTACTGTACCTACTGGTCGCCTCAGTCTGCCCTACTTCACCAAAAATTCAAGTAGTTTCGGGAGAACATAAGGCACTTTTCGGTTAGTTCCTGGGGTGTTAACGTTATCAAACTTTTAGGTGGTAATTTTTAGTGTCAGCAGGTCTATTTGCGTTTTTTGAGGTTTTGTTCTAAGAATTAGCTTATTGTCATTAATCTCGAAAGTAAACCCATTCAAAATTGTCGCTGCTAATTGACGTTTTCTTCACTAGTTTTCTTAAGTATATCTGTCAGAAATTATTAACTTCCTATTCGATAAGTGTACCGCTTCTTTTTCTACTCCTCAGGTAACCAGTTTGCGTTTATTCTAAACGAATCTATCATTAACCGATTCATGTTTTTCCTTAAGTATGGTCCATTTTTATTATCTTGGTTTAAAATTTAAGAGTCCTTTTTTATTTGTTATAGTTTAACCTATTATTTTCGTGTTTTTTCTTTTTTGTAAATATAGCTTTTAAGTGTGGTTGGAAATTCATGTTTTATTCATTTGCTAATTAGTATAGAGGGAAGGTATAAAGTTTAGATCTATCAGAGTGGGGGGCTGTTACATGAACTACTTTGCTAGTTTTTAGTTTTTGCATGCTGCTTGTAGTTTTAGCTTGAATCAATAAAACTGTTTTAAATATAAAGTGATGTGAAAATAGCTTTTGGTGTATACAGGGTGTCCCCAGATGGGGTTGCCTATGCTACAAGTGGAACTAAATTTTAATTTTTTGAAGTGAAAAATTTTGCTAGTTAAAAGTAAGGTTTGTTTTGAAAATTTATTTTTTTCACTCAAAATTTTCAAAAATTTTAATTTTACATCTACCTACCTCTATTCTTTATATCTAGTTGCTTCTAATTACCTTAGTCATAATGTGATATTTAAGCAAAAAAAAATTTTTTTAGAAACAATTCTAAATGTTCAAATAAGCAATATTTAACAACCAAAAGATTCTAATCAATATGATAATCACCAACTAAACTCTCACGCACTTTTGTAATCATCTTTTAAATTCATATTTTTTAAATTTTTGGAAAAAAAAATTCTTAACACAAACCTTAATTTTTTAATGAGCAGCATTTTTTATAGAGTGGCCTTTTGTAAAAAAATTCGACTTTAGCTCCATTTGTGGAATAGGAAACCCCGTCCGTGGACACCCCGTATATCCCAATTATTTTGAAATAATAAAATCTAATTTTTCTCACCGTTACTTAAATTTAAACATTTACATCTTTAATAATCCTGATTTTTTTAGAACCAAACACGCCTGGAAAATTTATAGTCTGGTTCCGAAATGAAACAACTCTATTAGTCTTGTGGCAGCCACCATATCCAGCAGCTATTTACACTCATTACAAAGTCTCAATAGACCCTCCAGATGCCAACGACAGTATTCTCTATGTCGAGAAGGAAGGTGAACCGCCAGGTCCAGCACAGGCGGCTTTCAAAGGTCTCGTGCCCGGCAGAGCCTATAATATATCTGTGCAAACTATGTCAGAGGATGAAATATCAACTCCTACTACGGCGCAATATAGAACTGTGCCACTGAAACCTCAGAAGATCAGTTTCGAAAGAAGTAAGATCACTTCTCATTCTTTTGTCGTTCACTGGGACGCACCAAGCGGGAAGAGGTAAGATTTAGGAATTAGGGGAATGTGATTGTTTTTGTTTAATAATTATGTGTTTATTACTAAGAGGATCAACTATTTAAAATTCACCCGTACTCAAAGTTTTGGTTCCTAAACTTTAATTCCATTAATTAGCATGCCACACATAACCTCATTTCCGTACGGTTGATGGAAGTTATATTGTTTTTGTTCATTTTTAAAATTGAAGTCACAATTATACTTGAAAACCCCAATAAAAGCAATACATATGTTGTATCAATGTTGGGACATACTAAAAAGAAACTTAGTTATAGGTTAGGTTTCTAACCAAGAAAGGAAATATTATTTTAGTAACTAAATATTGATGCATCCTACGTATTGCTTGTATGGGAGTTTTTAAGTATAATACTGAACCAATTTAAAAATTGAAAACACAATATAGATTTAACTGAATTTACAAAAACTAAATATTTTACTTTATGCCTGTGTTTCTGAAAGAAACATCTTTGACATTCATATGGACGGACAGGAGAGATATGATGAAACTATAAGTGTTGCCCGGCTTTCGAAAAATTGGTTATTAAATATCTTTATTTATATTCCTCATAATTTCTTTTTTTTTTTTCTTTAAATTTATACTGGATTGTTGTTCTAGTGAATTTGATAAATATCAGATATCTGTTGGCAATGGGCGAAAGCCACTTCCTGTGCCAAGACCAAAGGAGGAACCAACGTATTGGGAATTCAAAGACAATTTGGAACCAGGAAAAACTTACTCGGTTGTAGTGAAAACTGTTTCGGGGAAAGTTACCTCATGGCCTGTAACTGCTGATGTCACTCTAAGTAAGTAAATGAACTTGATTTTTCTGAAGTAGGGTCAGCAAACACCAAAATACTTCAGCACTGCACTAGAATAGTAACACTTGTCGCGCCTTTGTCTCAGTTTTGGTTTTAACAATATTTTTGTCATCTAGCTGTTCCACAAACTTGGTTTTGTCGACAACAAGAATTAAATTGAACGGTTTAGCATGTGGTAGATCACTGACAAATCAAAAAGGCATAGTGGCTCCAGGATGCTACCTTGTGGTACACCCTCTGATACAAGCGATCTTTAAACATAATCAAATATCTTGCTTCAGTCTAGAAAAATCGTTTAAGTTAATTTTTTATTTTCAAAGCCTTAAGTTACAAAGGTAACAAGAATAAGCACATAGCATTTGATGTGCTCCTGCCTTTTCCCAATCCAAACTGTTCATTTGTAAAAAGATTGCTTGATGGAAAATAATAATTCTGAATCAAAGACTAACTATAGAGGAAAGCAAATAAATATTGTTTATACTGACATTCAAAAAGCATTTGATGAAATGGGCTATTATATTTTGTTAAACAAACTTTATAAAATCATCCTTTGCTAAGATCTGTTAAAGTTATTGGAATCATATCTATTAAACTGAAAGCTTCTTAAGATAGTTTTAAGTAAAGTAAAGCTTCTTAAGATAGTTTTAAGTAAAATTCGGTTATATCTACATATGGAGTTCCACAAGGGTCTAACTTCGGACCACAATTGTTTTTATATATGTCTATGATTTAGTTAAGTTATACTGTAATAAATTATGTTGTCCAATGACTTCCAAATTTATTTAGTTCTTGCTAGAGATTGTTACAATTTGCAAATGTTCCAAACCTACTTCAAGAATAATGAATTAATATTATTAATAATAATAATAGTAATGTAAAAACAACATTTTTGCATAAGTACAAAATAAATGATAATAACATGTATGTAAACATGAAAGAAACCCACAAAAGAACAATGTTATAAGTATAGGTCTATTCTAATGTTCATTTAATGCTAACGCCAATATTATAAATCTATAATAGTATTATTTCACTTAGGGCCGATTTTTCAATGTCCAGTTAAAAGATAGCTGCTAGTTACGCTTAGCTGGCAGTTATACCTATAATAGTGTTTATCAATAGTAATTTAACTGCCAGCTACGTATTCATGAGTTGAATTAGCTATGTTGGCACTACTGATTCTACCCGAAGTTTTCTTCAATTGCTTTAATTTAAATTGCATGTGTGTTTTAGTGACAGTTTATCTAATTTAACCTCAAAATTCATTGCGTTGTCTAGCGTGTTGATTGATGTTCTGTTCTTAGTTTTGTGCGTTTGTGTATCAGCAATAATTGCAATAGAGAGTGTAAAAAGGAAAAAAGGTGCTAACTACACTCTAAGTGATTGGAGAAACAGAACTATACCTGCAAGTTTCTCAATCATCTCAACGATATGTACAACAGTTTCTTTACGCCGTCGAAATCTTATTAAAAAATCTTTATCATTTTTCTCGTTCCCTTATGGTATAGGGTCTCCTTTCATACTTTATAAATTGTATAATATCATCGTCATCATCACTCATATCTAGAATATTATTATTATTATTCATTATTGGAAATAATATATTTAATATAAATCACAAATTAAAAACGAACATATCAATCACTCACATTGGTTTTTAGGTTAGAATGTTTTAGAGTTGGTAGAAAGTGGTAAATGCAAATCTTGGTAGGGTAAAAAAAAACTACCCCCTCCACAATAACTTCAAATGAAATCAATATCAGTAAACCTTTGGACATTAGTAATGCATTTTGTAATTATTATACTACCAGTATCGAGTAATTACTAAATCAAAACCTACATCCTTCCTAATTCGATTGTTAATTCTATTTTCGTTGAGGAATTAACAGTTGATGAGTTATCCCTGGCTATGTTACAATTGAAAAACAAATCTGCGTGTAGTGGTCTGGATGATATGCCGATTTATGCCCTCGAGTTCATCTGGGATTATATCAAATTTCCCTTGTGCTTTATTTATAATATTTCATTGAAAACAGGAATTTCTCCAAACAACTTAAAAATGGGCGAAATCATACCAGTTTATAAAAAAGAAGACCCGGAATTACTAGAAAACTATAGATCTATAACTGGCTTAATGACGTTCTCAAAAATTCTTTAAAAAATTAATGCCACCCGACTTGAATCCTTTTTAGCTAAAAATAAAATATTATCAATAAAACAACATGGTTTTAGGAGAAATCAGTCAACAAACACAGCAGCCTTCCAACTTGTCGAATTTGTCTATAAGTCATTAGACAAACTTAATTACACTTTAGCCCTGTTCTTTGATTTCACACGTGCTTTTGAATGTGTGGATGCTGAATATCTGGTGAAAAAATTATACTCGATGGATATTAGGGGCTGCACGAATGACTGGATCAAGTCATTTCTAAGTAACCGTAAAGTAAGAGTTCGAATTGACCAAGAATTATCAGATTGGACAGAGCTGAAATATGGTGTACCTCAGGGCAGCACTCTATCTCCACTTCTATTTACGCTATTTGTCAATGATCTGGAAAAACATATAGGCATTACAGTTAATATGCAATTGGTTTTGTATGCGGATGACACCACAATTGCATTATCAGCCTCGTCAGAAAATGAACTCGCCAACGACGCACAGATATTGCTTTCTGAATTTGCAAGCTGGTGCAACAAAAACAAGCTTATTCTTAATCCATCAAAAACGCATTATATGATTTTCTCTAAAAGACGTAAAATTCCAGAACTTACATTAAAACTCAATGACACTTTGCTAAACAGAGTAGACAATTGCAAATTCTTGGGTCTCTACATCGACTCTCAATTATCCTGGGAGGAACATGTCGGCTTTGTGGTCAGTAAATTAAATAGTGCCTACTTTGCTATTGTTAATCTTAAGAACATCCTAGATATTAAAAACCTAATGAATGTCTATTATGCCTTGGCTTATTCACAACTAAACTATATGGTACTTTACTGGGGCCAGACAACTGAACTTAATCGCATTTTTGTGATACAAAAAAGAATAATACGCAAGATTTTCTCTGTTGGTCCACTTGAATCCTGTAAGCCCATTTTCAAAATGCACCATATTTTGCCACTCCCCTGCATAGTCATTTACCAAGCGCTAATTTTTGTAAAAACGAACAAAGGAAAGTTTCCACAAAATAACTCTGTACATCATCATGACACTAGGTCAAATACTAACATGTTTCAAACATTAATTTGTCTATGTATAAAAAAGTCCCTATTACTTTTGTAGTGATATATACAATCACCTACCTAACTCTTTTAAACACATTGATTCGGTAAGCAAATTTAAAAAATATGTAAGGGGCTACCTTCTCGACAACTGTTTTTACTCTATTCAAGAATACTACAATAAGTAATTTAAACTGCATTATTGCATTATGTTTTTATACTTTAGGATACGTACTGTGAATTTTTTACCTCTCTGTTTTATTTATTTATTTCAATCGTTTAATTCATAAGATTTTACATCTAGTGTTTATTATTGATCAGTTTATCTATTAATTATTGCTATCTATCTTTTATTCCTAATTAATGACGTTGTCAATATCTTTGTAAGATGATACGGCAATAAAGTTAATAATAATAATAATAATTATTATTATTATTATTGTCAGAAATTGAACCAAATGCGCATATGCAAATCCACTAACAGTAGAATAAATCCTTAACTGGCACTTTAAACTCTCTGCTAAATTTAATTTCAGACAGTGAGTTTAGCCCTCCGGTAAATGTTACCTCCACATTGAAAAACGGTTTATCTGCCTGATTAATTTTATCTGACAGTTAAGCTATTTAACTGGACATTGAAAAACTGGCCCTTAGAGCTATAAAGAAATTAAGATGATAACTAGACATAAACACAAATTATAGATACTCATTAGCTTATTTTATTTTAGTTTATTTATTTATGTTACTTTAATTTTGCTTTTTTATTATATCCTATTTTATTTTTAATTATTTTATTTTTTTGTGCACATTTTTATACATATTTAACTTCTTAAATCTTAGGTTAATTCGGTTAAGAACCTGATATCTGCGAATTTGAATTATATATTTTTTTACATGTTTTTAAAATGTACCTGTTACTTGTTTTTTTTTTTTTTAGTTCATTAGGGAGTGTATTGCATAATCTTAATGCTAAGAAATCATAGCAACTTTGTCCAATATTTTTTGGCAGGTAGCTGTTCTGTAAATTTTATTTGCTTATTCCTTTGGTTATAATTTTCATAAACTAATTAAAATTTTTATTAATTCCTGTTCTAGAACCACTACCTGTTGATAACCTAAAATCAGAGATTGACGATAAGACTGGGGTTATTACCATATCATGGACGTCAAATCCTGCAAGTACCCAGGAAAGTTATTTGATCTCATATCACGAAGTGGAAAGTTCTATCGGGGACAGTAATACAGTGACAACAAACAAAACAAAAACAACTCTGGAGACGTTGCTGCCAGGTAGAAACTACTCCATTAACGTACAGGCCGTCTCTAAGGATCAACAGTCTATAGATAATATTATATATGTTGCTACTAAACCCAGTGCGCCTATTATCGAAGATTTAAAACCTATGGTGGATGGTTTGAACATTAGCTGGAAGTCTGACGTCAATTCCAAACAAGACAAATACGAGATCCAATGGATAAGGAACGATACTAATGATAAGAACATCAGAACTACTTACGAATCAAAAATTATTCTCAATCATCTTTACCCAGGAGCAGGGTATTTAGTGAAGGTCTTTGCTATTTCTCATGGACTCAAGAGTGAACCGCACGAATATTTTCAGCCAGTTTGTAAGTATATTTTTGAATTATTGTAGCATCACTTACGAACCCACTTGGATCTTAAATTGTTGGATTCAAAAGGACACAAATAAAAAAAAATTCTCTTTGATCAGACGTTGAAAGAAGAGGAATTTATAAACAAAATCTTTGAGTTACAAGTCCTAAAATTATATGTTTAATAAACTAAACAACTCGCATAAAAGTGAATGTTAAAACAAATATTTGTTAAATTAAAAACTGTTATGTTCTAAATAGTACATAATTTTAGCTTCGTTATTATAAACATTCTCACAAAAAAAAGTATAGATTATGTTGCTCTACTGGCAGAGTCAATCAAAAGTCTTGGGCCCGATTCCCAAGAACACAGCCTTCTACCCTTTTTCACCCTTTTTTCTTTTCGCTCTCGTTTTCCATACTGTTGCGTATTTTCCACCTTTTAGGAAACACCCTGTATGAATCCGTGGGTTCTAAATAATTTCAACAAGAGATAAACACTAACACTTTATTCGACAATTTACTGACTATACAATACTTCAAAATAACCTTTACACTTTGTTTACTTGATATTTAACCTCACTTTTTACAGAATGTCACTTTAATGAACTTCTTTTTCTGCGCCGGTAATCGCACCTTATATACTCCGAAATTGCCTCCAGATCAATAAAAAATCTTCTCTCACCACGTTCTAGAAAAGTCCACTTCTTTCTACTAGTTTCCAGTCACTCACTAGTAGGCATAGGCGTATCGATCTCCAGTTTCAAGGGGGTGTAATTCATAACAATACTTTATGTAATGCTCCTGAGTGTGATCCTGTTATCTCTGAAGGATTCCGACCCTCGATAATGAGAGTTTAAAACATCTTATTTGTTATAACTTTTAGAAAATATATTCATTATAATTATCACTATTTCAAACTACTTCAAATTATTTTATATAGTACCTGCAAATTGTAAATTTTTTGAATATGGATAGGAAAAAATACACGCCCTCAAAATCAATGAAGAATCTAATAAGAAGTCGGTTTTAGTAAAACAAAATTAAATATTAACTCAATTTTAATTTTGAAAAGTGTTATAATGATAATGCCTGGTCTCACAAACCATTTTTTTTGACTAGTTCCAAGACCTCCGAAAAACATGACGATCGAAAAGACCACTACAAACTCTGTCATCGTGCAGTGGATTGCGCCCACAGATTCCTTAATATCCGAGTACGCCATCCGATATAGAACAGGCTCAGATCACCAGTGGGTTAGATTGCCTGCTGTCCAGAACACAGAAGCCGAAGTGACTGATATGACACCGGGAGAACAGTATACGATACAAGTCAATACAGTCAGTTATGGTTTAGAAAGTAACGAACCACAGCAGTTAAATCATACAGTTCGTAAGTTATACATAAGAATGTCTAAATGTTAGCCAATATAATAGTCTCCTTGTATAATAAAAAAAATCCTTATATACAGAGTGTCCCAGTATTCATTGTACATGGAGGTACCGTTGATTCTTGTAGTCAATATTGGAATGGAGGTAAGTTTACTTAAATTGACTTATTTCGACCATATCCCATGTACGCAGAATATTGGGATACTCTGTATAATCTGTACATTAATCATCAGCGTATGTGTAGTTTTAATAATGACATTGTTTCACTGTATTTCCAGGACCAAACCCAGTTTCCAACATTGCCCCATTGGTAGATTCTAATAATGTAACTCTGGAATGGCCGAGACCCGAGGGGCGTGTTGAAACCTACATCGTTAAATGGGAGGAATCCTACAATCCGACACAGTTAAACAAGAGAAACGTCAGTCAAAACCAAAACGACACCGGACCCGTAAGACTATTAGTCGGTGATCTAATGCCTGGCGTTGAGTATATTTTTTACATTCAAGCCGTTTCTAACGATTTAGAAAGCGACAGCACAGTGTTAAGGACTCGCACAAGTAATTGCTTTACTATATCATATTTTTAGCTAAGCTAAGCGTTCTCTGAAGATGTAATTACTACAGACACCAAAACTCTTGAACACCGCACTCCACACACATTTCGCCAACCTCGTTGGAATCTTTGAGAGATAATTAATATAACATCACGCGCATCAGAGAGCATAAAGCACCATTTTGGATAAAACACAAATTATCGTATCAAACATTGCCGATCTTCCGGCCATATAACTAGCTCTTTTTTTTCTATTTGTCATTCTATATTATTCCTTGTTCTGTTTTTTTAAATTTCTGTTCACTGTCACAACTTAAGAATTATCAATAGAAATTGTTTGAAAATGGAAACATTTTGAACAGAAAAATTATGCGGCATAATTTAACTGCACATACTCTCGCATTGTACAAAAGGGTTTTTTTACTACCGATTTTTAGCTATTCGTCAATTATACTTTTTTACGTATTTTACAGTAGCGTGTTTTGATTTGATTTAAGAGTTTTTGTGTTTGCAGAAACTACGTCTCCAGAGGTACCGTCACACCAAATGTCTCAACCCCCTCCAGAACTAATCTAAGCAATATTTTGTTTTTTAGTGCCGCTGATACAGTCCGAAGTAGTCGTGGTTAATAATCAACAGTCGACGGACTCTATAAGTCTGCGGTACACTCCAACCCCACAGGTCAGCTCGAAGTTTGATTTGTACAGATTTTCTCTGTCCGAACCTAATATTCCTGATCAGGAAAAGGCCGCAAACGATTCTGACAGGCTGGTCACCTTCACCGGGCTGGTTCCCGGTCGATTATACAATATTACGGTGTGGACTGTCTCGAAGAATGTCGCTAGTCAACCATTGCAGAGGCAAGATAGGTTATGTAAGTTGTTTTTTTATTATTAGTGGAGTAAAAATCAAATTTCTGGGAAACTGTCTTACCATAGCAATTTTCCTGCATTACAAGAAGTGTAGTTAGCCAGGAATTCGGTTTCGGATGGCGCCGGAGGCAGTCATGCCTATGTAGCTCCTACGAAATCTCGAATAAACTCTGTTAAAACTGTGAGAAATCGTGCAAAATTGTGTTGAATTGAAGCGTGGACAAGCATTGATTGATATAAATTAGCATGAGTCTGGCTATTTCGTGTAATCGATATTTGATTAGGACATATCGGTTGAATGTGGCACACCTGAAAGTATGTATAAACAACGTGAAAAAAAATCATATAAAAAAATATTTTTAAGAAAAAGCTTTTATTTTAAAAAACTACTAAAAAGTAAAAATTAATATTTTAAAATTCATACACCTGGAAACCAAAAACTTTGTGGACAGTCGTATAGCACTATTGCATAGTTACTTTGCTCAATTGACCGCCCCCAAAGCTTTTGGTTCCCAGGTGTATGAATTTAAAAAAAATATTTTTTACTTTCTAGTATAGTTTTTCTTAAAAATATTTTTTTTATATAATTTTTTTTTCTCTACTCTTGAATGATTTTCATGTTTTTCTGCCCTATTCTGTATACTATTGAACTTGAAGTCACCTGAAATGATTATCGGACATGCAATAACTTTTGGCAATATTTATACTTTGGTTGTGCAACTAAAAAAAATGTTCCATTTGTTGCACACTTAATCGACCACACTATATATCCTGGGTGCCTACAAAAACATCCAGATTGGATGTCCGGAAGTGGCAGCAATGCCCACCTTACACTAGCAAATCAATCAATCAATAAGAAATGTAGTTGGCCAAAAAGGTTTGTAAAAATCTAGTTTTCTTTACAATTTCGTTGTGAACAACTTCTTCTTTTTCTTTATTGCGATGCGAGTTATACATAGTACAGGCAAATTAGCCATTTAGGGTAACAGAAATTAATAAGAGGATCATCTCTGGGATTTAAGCAGGTAAGTAAGTAAGTAAGTAACCTGGAGAATGAGATGATGCATTCTTTGCACTTCTAAGTTCCGGGAAAATTTTAAAAAAAGTTGGAAAAACTTTTTGAAATTCGGTTTTTTTGCTCTAGCGGCCAAAATAATGAAAATAGAGAAAACGTTTTTACACATTTTTGTCTTACTCTAGCTGTTTAGTAGATAAATCGAGTTTTCCACTTATAGTTTTAAGCCGCTTCGAAATGCACGAAAAATGAGAATTCTCCAGGAGTTTCGTACGACCGGGCTCATCGATCGATAATTCCTACAATTCAAAGCCCCTAAAGAATGAAAATAACATAAAATGTAGAGAAAAGTCTCAGAGCTTTAATGTGGAACTAATCACAAAATTCATAAAAAATGTTATCATAGAGAAAAAGTGTCAGAAGATGGCTTAGTAAACTTTGTACAGTTGATCCACAGATTTATTCATATCTTTACCGGGAGTTGTTAAAATGATAATTCATTTTGCTTGTATTTTCTTATACAATGATATATTAATCCAATTAACATTTTATTGCAATTGTGACGTGCTTTCTTCCAGTTGCCTAGCGCATAGGCAAGTGGAAGCGTCACTTTGGCGCTGAGCTATATTTCGGTTAAATTCGGTAATCTCGAGCGCCACCTTTGCAATTTTTACGTGGGGCAAAGGTCCCACATTAGCCTCCTAAACGCAGCCTGTTGCAGTAGGGCTGGGATAGCTACAGTGGAGACACGGTATGTCCAGGGGTCCGGACGGCAGATTAGACTTTCACTCACATTCAACAGTAAAAAGCAGATGTCGGTAAATAACAAAGTTTATTAACACACAATGAAATTTTTACAAAATAATAAAAAACGGTTAGGTACCAAAATGGTCTTATAAATGAAATAAAAAAAACTTAAGATATGTCATTTTAGTTTAATTTGAATTAGGTAGGGCGCCATTTTGTGACGTACGGGTAACCAGGCGGTGAGAAGCTAGTTAGCTACTCATTAATGCGGAACCAAGCGGTGATAAGCAAGCAAACGGTGAAAGCGGTAAAAAAAAACAGTACTAAAAACGGTATTAAAAAAAACAGTAAACGGAAAAAAACTACACAAGTAATTAAAAAAAAACGGACAGCGTGCAAATACCAGGCAAAAGCAAGCGGTTATCTACAGCAATAATCATGCCTACATGGACGGTCAAAGTGTAAGTGTGAAGAACTTGGCAAAACTAAATAAGACTGATACCAAATAAATAAAACGGTTGTCGGATTCGGTGCGGTGTGTAACCTAAGTCACACTCGGATCGGAAAATAAAACGGTTATCGGATTCGGGGCGGTGTGTAACCTTGGTTACACTCGGTTCGGAAAATAAAACGGTTGTCGGATTTGGTATCAGCTTACGGCGGAGATTATTCTGCCTAGACGGACAGACAGCAATAATCAGAACGGTGGTATTTCGGTTTGGTTCGGAAATGTTGAAATTACATCAACACTTGATGCGGTGTTTGCCAAGCGCCTCAAACCCCACAGCTGGGTGCCTTCATTAAATGCATTTCGGTTCGGCCACGTGGTATCTTGTCGGATTTTATGCGGAAAATGTCTATGTATCAGAATATAATGTTAGTTAATTTATTTACGGTAGCCTAGAATGTATTCTCAATTCCCGGACTATAATAAATTTCTATAAATTATTTCAAAGTAAGGAATATTGGAAACAAAATGAACAGTAAATTAACAATAACACTACAATAAATTTCACAAAAATGATTTTTGCAAATACAGATTTTATTTTGCTACGAACTAGCTAAAATAAAAATATACGGTAATTAAAACTTCTACCCATTTAGAATAATATATTATTTTATCGCAGTACCATCGCAAATGGTCTGGATCAAAATAATATAAACGGTAAACGGTACACAGTTTTCTCTCGAAATATCATCTATGTCCCAATTGGAAATTCTTGCGAACATAGCTATTTGGATAAAATCGGAGAAGTTGACAGGTCCTAACTTGGACTCTCTTACTATTGTAATAATTTAAATTCATTTAATTTCGGCAAAGTCGGAAAATAATAATTATATTCTGATACATTTAAACGGAATCGGTTTCAAATTATTGCTTTAAAACACACATTTCAGTGAATTATTCTTATCGGTGTTAATATAAAAAGGTCGACAAGAAACCAGCGGCGGTGATAAAACGGTGTACTTACATGTGCTGGATATATGGAATAATACCCGACTGGGCTGTTTGACGGATCGGACAGAAGTGATATTCAAATGTGCTCTAATGAAACTGATTTACGCAGCTGACTTACCAACGCCCTCAATATCAAATCTTGTAATTAATGTTAATATTACGGACAGCCCTCTCACTGCCAGGTTTATCAAATTACCTATTTAAAGTAGAAATCTGTTTCGCGGTTACAGCTAGCTACATTAGGAGAAATCTATAATAATAATTTACAATGGATATGTTCGAATGTAAGCAGAGCAAATAAGGAAGTATATTGGTAATTTAAACGGCATTTTTGGCAACGGAAAATTTACCTCGTTACACAATTACTTTTGTTGAAAAAATATACCTTGCGATCAAAGTAGAGGGTATATTTCTCATCGATCAATCACCTCCAAATTTTGGAATTCAATTTGCTATATCTTAATTAATAATAATAGCACAGTCTTAATTTTTGGATTATAAGTACAATAAAACATATTCTTTCGAATGACTAGAGTTTTTTAAATGCGTGCAGTACTTTTGAATTCGTCTACATTATTCAAACACGTCAGAGAATGCACAATTATACAGTAAAACATATACAACTTATTTGTTTCCTAACATTCTTTAATGAAATTTTCACGAAATATACATTAAAGTGCATGGAATCGAATCCATGCAGTGAAAAAGCACTCATTGTTGTGGGAGAAATAGGCAGGATGCATAAAACTCAAAGATATGAATAACTCAACTGTATAAAGTTTACTAAGCCATCTTCTAACACTTTTTTCTCTATGATAAAATTTTTTATGTATTTTGTGATTAGTTCCACATTAAAGCTGAGACTTTTCTCTACATTTTAGGTTGTTTTCATTTTTTTGGCGGCTCTGAATAGTAAGAATTATCGATCGATGTGTCCGGTCGTGCGAAACTCCCGGAGAATTCTTATTTTCCGCGCATTTCGGAGCGCTCAAAACTATAAGTGGAAAACTGGATTTATCTCCTAAACTTAAGTAAGACAAAAATTTGTAAAGACCTGTTCAGTAGAGAAAGAGACGAGCTACAAATTTTGTTGAAAACTCTTTTCTGTATTTTCATTATTTTAGCCGCTAGAGCTAAAAAACCGAGAATCAAAAAGTTTTTCCAAATTTTTTTGAATTTTCCCGGAACTTGGAAGTGCAAAGAATGCATCATTTCATTCTACAGATTATTACCTACTTAAATCCCGGAGATGATCCTTTTATTAATTTTTGCGAGGTTTTTATAAAATTTTGCCTTCATTGCCTGTACTAACTGCCAGAAATATTTGAGAAAAAGTGAGAAACAAATACAATTTTGAACATTCTTTTTTTTTTTTAACAAAAACTTTCCATTGCATGGATTTAATCCAAGACTTCTTATCAATTACCCTTTTTTTGGCTGTTTACAAGTTACATTAAAATTGCTATAGTGAAACAGTTTCTTTTAGGTAATTCAGGTAATTCACACCCAGTAATTCAGCTATACAAGCATCTCTACTGTCAGTTTGTACTCTATTTATATATATTTTTTTTTAGATCCAGAGCCGATAACGGGTATCAATTCAACCTACATATCAGACACTGAAATAACGCTATCGTGGGCATCCCCACGTGGCGAATACAACGCCTTTGAAGTACAATATCTAACGTCCGAAAATGTATTTATTCAGAACTTAACGCAATTCAATTCAATCACGATAAATGACTTAAAACCTCATAAGAACTACACTTTCACTGTGACAGTGCGAAGTGGTACCGAGTCCAGTATTTTAAGAAGGTCGTTACCCTTGTCAGCCATATTTACAACCAAAGAATCGGTTCCCGGGAAAGTGGAGAAATTTGAACCAGTGAATATTCAACCAAGCGATATAGAGTTTGCGTGGTCTCTTCCAACTACAGAACAGAACGGGGTTATTAGAAAGTTTACTATCACTTATGGATTAGAGGTAGGTCAAATTCTAAATTTCCACAGCTCCTTCAAGAAATAATAATAATAAAATGCATTTATTTCGTAAAAAAATTATAATAAAATATATAGATACGTTAACGTCATCGAGGAACATCTAATAGGGCCATCCCGCACATCTAAATTGTGATATTCTGACGCAAGAGCAAGAAATATATACCTTTATTGATGTAAGTCACACTGGGGCCACTGACATATGTCGTGTTTAACTTCATGAAATATTTTCCACAGATATCACTTATGCTTTTAAATTTTACCTGAAAATTTTTTCTCGCGTTTATGCCCAAAGTTAATATAACTTGTGTAAACTGTTAATTTGCGGTTGTGTGTAGTGCAATATAATTTAAGTTTTATTTTGTTTTCTCGGTTGTCACGTACGTTGCATTCAAAATATGGCGAGTTTTGCAGACTCTTAAGTTTCTGCAGTAGCATTTGTTAAATTTTTATATCTATTTCATATTTTACTGGATGAGTCACTTTGGAAATACATTTTTATGTGACAAAAATAAAGAAAATAAAAAAATATCCGGTTCGAAGGACCAACGTTTCGGACTAACTTTTTATTATTAATATAATTAAAACTAATTTTATGATGCTGGATATCAGAAAAAACTACTATTTCTTTGTTGTTTCTTCCAGGGATCACCTGATACTATGTTCAGAGATTTCGGTCCTCATGAAACTAGAGGTGATATAAAACAGTTAATACCTGGCAGAACGTACGTTTTCAAAATACAAGCTGAAACTAAAATCGGATTTGGACCCGAAACAATTTGGACACAGAAAATGCCTATTTCGGCCCCGCCTATACCTAATATGCAGGTTGTTCCTACCGAAGTTTGCAAGAGCTCTACCACAATCCAAATTCGATTCAGGAAGAATTACTTTAGCGAAGCTAATGGACCGGTAAATTTTAGATACCTTACCTCTCGACGACTCCCCCTCGTATTTTTGTCAGTTTTTTCAGAACAACTAAAATTGATTTAGTGTAGGCAAATTAACATTTCTGACTAAATTGTTTCCCGAATGAACGGATTTTCACGAAACTTTGTGAATTATGTGCTTTTTGATGTCTAGATCAAACTCAAAAAAAAAAAAAAAATTGCAATTGTTATAAACAATGATACTGTTGCTAATCTACCAACAAAATTGAGGTAAATTTTAAAAAAATGTGTTTTTAGGTAACTCGATGAAAGGTAATAACTTTTTGCTCTTGTAAAATTGTCGAAAAAATGCGTATTTTCCGAGATACAGCAGTTCAAATATTTCCAAAATGGGAGGAAAGGGAATAAAAAGTGACGAGAAAAATTGCAGTGTATTCTGTTCAGGTTTTTCCGGAAAAACGGAAAATGGAAAATCTCATAAACTATAGAATTTAAAAATCTGGAAGAATTCAGATGTATAGGTTCAAATTATATTCTTTAAAATTTTGGTCTGTTGTAATTTTTTTGTAATGTGCAAATTTTAGGAGTTATCAACAATTTTTTGCTATCAAAAATGTACCTAAATTTTTTCATAACACAAAATGCTTATATACCTATAATCTCTGAAATTATAATTAATGCAGGTCAGAAGTTGGGATTTTGCTACTGGGCCAATCTAGTTTCCCCCTCCCCCTTTTCGGGGATGCTAATACTGATTCCGGGGTCTAAAAAGTTTTTGACCCCGGCCACTCTCCGAAATCGCCCCAAAGCCACCCTTGGGTGTGATTGGGGTCATCCCCCTCTAGAATTACCACCGTAAGTTATGGGGAGGGCCGATTCACCAAAATACTGGGTTGGATTGATGTCTGCACCGAGAAAGAGACTTTTAGGGTCGTTTTGGGGGGTAGCCGGGGTGAAAACCTTTTTTGGACCCCGAAATCGGTTTCAGTACCCTCGGAAAATGGGGGGGGGGGCTAGACTTCAAAAGAACAATCTTTTAGTTGGAAAATAGAAAATTTTCTCGGATTTTTTTTAATTTGGAATAAATAAGCAAAAAACTATCGTGAAATGGATGAAAAAAAGTTAAAATGAGTCTTTTAATCTGTTGTTAGAAGAATGGTGCAGATCTTTGGATCATAACTCATTTTCACTTACAATAATTAATTAATATAGATTTTACCACGTTATAAAATTTATTAATTTCAATATTAATGCACAGTTATTAAAATAATCGCCAAAATTGGAATTACTCAAAATACTACGAATTAATAAAATTAACTTGTAAAATACTTAAAAGCTGATGACTATGTTGCCAGGCTTGCACGAGAAGGTTAAATAATCCCGGTGCGTAGACAAGCAAGTCCCTTATTATATTATGAAACGTGGAAATTTTATATTTGAGCAAACAAAAATTTTGTTCATATATTCTAGTGGTAAAAAAATTTTTCATCGTCTATTCTCTAGTAATGGTAAAAATATTTTCTTGAAATAGGTTTAGAATGTCATGAAACATGAAAATTTTGCAAATTTTTTATGTTTTCTTATTTTGAAAGGTTTTTCTAATAGGCTTAGAATGTAATGACACGTGGAAATTTTAAATTTGAGCGAAAAAAAAATCGTTCTACAGTAGTGGTAAAAAAAATTATTTTGTATTTATAGGTTTAGAATGCCATGAAACATGGAAATTTTAAATTTGAGCAAAAATGTTTTTCCGTCTATCCTAGTGGTAAAAATTTTTTCAAAAATGTTGGTAGAATTTTTTTTTCTGAAATAAGGCTAATTTTTCAATTTTTTTTTTCTGAAGTAGATTTAAATTGCTATGAAACGTGGAAATTTTAAATTTGAGCAAAAAAAATTTTTTTCGTTATTTATTGCCTTTACAAGGTCCACCCTGTATATTTTCCACGAAAAGTTTAACCATTTCTTCGCTGACAGTAGCGTCCAGCTACCTACCAAATTTGACGGTTCTCCGTCAGACAGACAGACAGACTGACGGAATTGAGAAACATATATTTTCGTAATCTACATGATCTGAAACGTGAAAATCCAAAAAAATTTCTGAGGGTGATTTTTTCTCGAATACAATACTTCCCTTCGGTATGCGAGGGAAGTAAAAAGTAGTTATTTTTCAATAAATTATCTAAAAATACATTTTGTTTTTAATTCCCTCGCATACTGAAGGGAAGTATTGTATTGGAGAAAAAATCACCCTCCGAGATTTTTTCGAATTTTGACGTGTCAGCACGTAGATTACAAAAATATAGGTTTTTCAATTCCGTCAATCTGCTTGTCTGTCTGTCTGTTGGTGCATTTACTAAAAAAACTACTTGACGGAGAGCAGTCAAATTTGGTAGGTAGTTGACGCTACTGTCAGCGAAGAAATGGTAAAAGTTTCACTGGAAAATATACAGGGTGGACCGTCTAAACGGAATAAATAGTGAAAAAATTTGTTTTTGATCAAATTTAGAATTTCCACGTTTCATGACACGCTAAACCTATTTCAGAAAAAAAAAAATTGAAAATTTTTTTTACCAACATTTTTGAAAAATTTTCTACCACTAAAATAGATGAAAAAAAATATTTTTTTTTGTTCAAATTTAAAATTTCCACATTTCGTGGCATTCTAAACCTACTTAAAAAAAATATATATATACCAACATTTTTGAAAAATTTTTTACCACTAAAATAGATGGAGTTTTTTTCCTTGTTCAAATTTAAAATTGCCACGTTTCCATGATACTCTAATCGTATTAAAAAAATTTAAAAATTTTTCTGAAAAATTTGAATTTAAAAAAAAAATCACTAAATACTTACTATAGAATAGATGAAATTATTTTTTTTGCTCAAATTTAAAATGTCCACACTTCATGTCCAAACCTATTTAGGAAGAAAAAAATTTGTAACATTTTTTTACCATTTTGGGAGAAAAAATACCACTAGAATAGATGGAATTTTTTTTGCTCCAATTTAAAATTTACACGTTTCATGACATTCGAAATCTAATTGAGAAGAAAAAAATTTTGAAAATTTTTTAACCATTTTTGAGAAATTTCAAAAAAATGATTTTTTTTTCTTTGCTCAAATTTAAAATTTCCACGTTTCATGACATTCCAAACCAATTTCAGAAAAAAAAATTTGAATAATTTTTTTACCATTTTGGAAGGTATTTGCGCAAGCCTTCCATATTTGCCACCTGTTATTTAATATTGAACTTTTGCTGTTGGATGAGTACTCTGTATATTTTTTGACAAAAACTTACCAGGTCTGCTTTGTAATAATAGTGATAACTATATTCCGATTATTATTTTACAATGTCATTTCATAATTATTAATTATTTAGGGTGACCCGCGCACAAATAAAGAGGGAAGTTCTGTGTAAATTCCTTTACCGATTTTTTTTTAATTTACCTCAGTTTTGCTGGTTGACAAATTAACAACAAAATCTTTGTTTATAACAACAATTAATTGTGGGCCAATGGCGGCCAATTTTTTTTTTTTTTTTTTCTTAGTTAGATCTAGACATCAGTATGAACAGAGTGCACAAATTTTCGTGAAAATCCATTCATTCGAAAAGCTTTTCAAGTTTAGGTCATTTTCCTCTAATTTTCCTACACTAATTTTTTTTTCCTGAAAAAAAATTACTTCAACAATCATGGCCTATTGAAATTTTAATACCATAGTAGGCTTTGTTTACGTTTTACGTAGGCTGTATACAGGGTGTTTCGTGAATCCATACGCTAGTAAAATGGCCTCTATTATATCCCTAGTGACCTCTATTTTTTCTTGACGAAATTTTTTAATTAAACAAAGCCTACTGTGTTTTTAAAATCTTCGTGTCTTTTTAACTGTTCTCAGTAGGCCATAATCGTCGGAAATAATTTTTGTTTAGGCAAGGAAATAATCAATATTGTTGAATACGGAAGATACGAGGGTGTGAAGGCGAAACGTGAGACTCGCTTGAATTACAGATTAAATTGCATGTATTGTCTTATTAGGTGACATCTTATGCGATCATAGTCGCTGAAGATGATTCCAAAAATGCGTCGGGGCTAGAAATGCCGAGCTGGAGGGATGTACAGGCGTATTCGGTGTGGCCGCCCTACCAAGTTATGGAGCCATATTATCCATTTTATTATAATACTTCTGTCGAAGATTTTACAATTGGAGCCGAGTCTTGTGACATACGGAAAATTGGATACTGCAACGGGCCCCTAAAATCTGGATCTACATATAAGGTTAAGATCAGAGCTTTCACTGCTCCAGATAAATTTACAGATACCAGCTACAGCTTCCCCATTCAAACGGGTATGTAAAGATTTAATTCCTTGTATTCCTTATAATAGTTTTATTGATTATCATGTTCACCCAAATAAAACCATTCTTATTCCATTATTTCAAAATAAAATGTATGGTCCATTTGGCTCAGAGGTTTTCACATTACATTTTTATATATTTTTGCATATGTGGCAAAAAACCCAATAAAGAGTAAGGGAAGTCTTCATTAATTTGTTTAAATACAACTGTAATTTAGCATCTACAGAATTTATTAGTTAATTGCTGGTTCATATCCGGTTCGAAGGACCAATATTTCGGACTAATTTTTTCTTACCAATATAATTAAAATAAATTTTATAATGCTGAATATCAGAAAGTAGGCTAGCAATTTACGAAGTTTCCCGACGCTCCTACCACTCTGGCCATAAGAAATACAGTTTTTGTCAAATTGAACAAGTAAGGAAAAATTTTAAATCTCTATTTCAGTATGCAAAACTTGATTCTAAAATTGAACTCTATTACAGTCAGTAATATATCTGAAGAACTTAATACATACCGCCAACCCTACTACATCAAATTGATGTAGTTATGTTGCCGTTTTTTTTTAATTACTCGATTCTATGTTCCTGGACATGTACCTATACTGGCTAATGAAAATGTCTTTACTTGTTTTTGACAGAAAAAGAATTTTGAAAGCGGTTTTTACGTGATAACTTCTTTCTTGAAAAAATGGAAAAAACGTTTTAGGTAAAGGTTGTATATACTAAAATTATCTATCGACCTGTTCAAACCCAACACCAAAGTGATGAAATTTAACCTCAAAATAAAAATAGAACAAACCAGCTTAACTCTAAACCAAAAATCTTTTCGAAAAAATAAGCGATTGACTTGAAAGATTAGCTAATAGAGCTAATATTGTTCTCAAAAAGGTGGTGTGGTCCAATTTTGAAAATATTACTTTTTGAACGATTTAACCACAAAAGAGTAAAATATAGTAAATGGTATAACTTTTTGGCTCGAATGCTAATGAAGTTCTTATTAAGCTATTGAATATATATTGAATAGTGTAGTAAGTAATATTTGCGTTAAAGGGTTTTTATTGTTTAATATGTTAGTTTTATACCTAAAAACGATTGCAATGTGCTACTAAATTCTGGGGTGTGTTTTTGTAAGCCAACCGAAGCATCCCATTTTTTAGTTTTTCCAAAATAACTCAAAAACTATGCAAATTTGGAGATTTTTACTTTTTTTGTAGAAAAATTTTCTATGTTTCTATAACTTTACCCCAAACACTTTTATTATAATTTTTTTGATGATACAAAATGTTTCATGCTTCTAGGACTGTTAAAACTGTGTGAGTATTAAAATTAACTATTCGGTTACACCTACAAATTTACGATTGGTTTTATGTCACATATAGAAATCGATGCGATGGTTAAATCATGTACATCCATCTGCATTTTCACATGTCTCATAATTTGTTCATTAAACGAATAACTTATTTAGGTAACAGAACATACGAGGTACTGACGCACTATTAACTTTTTCAGATCAGGATAACACTCCAATAATACTAGGGGTAATAATACCAATTGTATTGATAGTAATTTTATTTGTAACCGTTATAATCATAAGGCGTCGAAGATCGGCTGGAAGAAAAGCCACAGAGTCCCGAACAAACGATAATATGTCATTACCAGATTCAGTCATTGAAACCAGCAGACCAGTTCGAATAGAAAATTTCTCCAATCATTATAGGATTATGTCCGCTGATTCTGATTTCAGGTAATGTAAAGAAACAATCTGTTCAATTAAGGGATCCATCTTAAGTGTTCTTTTTTCTACAGATTCAGTGAGGAGTTTGAAGAACTAAAACACGTAGGCAGAGACCAGCCGTGCACTTTTGCTGATCTTCCCTGTAATAGGCCAAAGAATAGATTTACAAATATTCTGCCATACGATCATTCTAGATTCAAATTGCAACCAGTCGATGATGAAGAAGGTTCAGATTACGTTAATGCAAATTATGTTCCGGTAAGTTTCTTAGAAGTTCAACAAATGCTTAATGAACTTTGAAGTCAATTGCAGTACCATTAGTATATAAGCCTGTTGTACCTAACAATATCAGTTTTTGTTAAAGTAACATTTGCATCAATTAAAATGAAATGCTTTAAAAAACGTTACATCTATTCATCTATCACCTGACCTTCATTTTATATTCACCGGTTTCTTTGATGTCTACAAAACGATGAATACTCTACATAAAACTATTTTTCTTCCAGCAAACTGAAATGTAACAGGAACGTTACATATTACAATATATTGTAGTAACTGTATTATACAAAACAGTTTCTGTAATGTTACAGTGTTCACATTACATAAATGTTAAATATATAATATAATAACATTATGGATTAATATTACTGCACAGTTATATTGTAACATTGTGAATACGTTATATTATATTATTTCTGTTGCAAAGTTCGATTGTTATTGATTTAATTAATAGTTCTAAGAGCAAATTCCTAAGAAACAATATAAGAAACGTAAGGTGTATGATATATGTAATGATTCTTTGTCATTAGTTGTTCCTGCATAGAACGAAGACCAAGTATAAGAATCTGATTTTCAGGGCTACAATTCACCAAGGGAATTTCTAGTTACACAAGGCCCGTTACACTCGACGAGAGATGACTTTTGGAGAATGGTTTGGGAGTCGAATTCGAGAGCCATTATAATGTTAACGAGGTGTGTTGAGAAGGGAAGAGAAAAATGTGATCACTATTGGCCCTACGATACGATGCCAGTGTATTACGGTGATATATCTGTACAAATACTCAACGAATCTAGATATCCAGACTGGAACATCAGTGAATTTATGGTGTGCCGAGTGAGTACTTAGGCTATAGTCTTATATATCTCTTCTACCGGGTGGCATAAAAGTATGCGAACAGCAGGATAACTTGAAAAATACAAAAGTTGTTGGATATTTCCCTGGCTGTCTGACGGGGACCTTAGAGTTGACCTTGGCCGTGATCTTCAAGGTCAATTGAAGGTCAAGCCGATTTTTTTTCAAATGGAAGCCCCTACTTTTAACTGAAGGTCATCTTTACACCATAATTTTGTAAGTGTTGTCATCTTCGAATGTAAAATTTTCCGCTAGTTTTATTTCCGGGGTTAAAAGTAAGGGGGTCCCATTTGAAAAATCGACTCAACCTTCAAATGACCTTGAAAGTCTCTGTCAAAATCAAATTCAAGGTCATCGTCAGATAGTCGGGGACATTTCCTACAACTTTTGTTTAAAGTTGTTTTCTAGGATTCGTATTTTTCAAGTCATCCTGCTGTTCTCATACTTTTATGCCACCCGGTATAATAATAATAATAATGATTGTCATCGAAAAATGATTTTCCCAATTTTTGTGAGGTTAGAGTTTTAGCACTGCTTTTAAAAAATATGAAGTAATTTAAAGTTTTACCACACGTTTGTAGGTGTAAAAAATCAACTTTTTTGCTGACACTTGTGTCAAGTATTGCCCATCTCTTTGTAAAGTTTTTAGCTTCACTTGCTTTTAATCTAGTTGCCGAACATGACATGGAAATTTGTTTTATTTTTAGGGCGAACAACAGAGGGTGATACGCCACTTCCACTTCACGACCTGGCCAGATTTTGGGGTTCCAAATCCACCTCATACTTTGGTTAGATTCGTAAGAGCTTTTAGAGAAAGAGTGCCCTCAGATCAAAGGCCTATAGTAGTCCATTGTAGGTTAGTACTAATAATAATGACAATAATAAATCGTTTTTATTCTGATTTCTATGGTTAGGGACTAAAGAAATGTTTTAGGAGGTTTCACAATTATACATTGTTCTTTTTCAGTGCCGGTGTTGGTAGATCCGGAACTTTCATATGCCTGGATCGAATCCTACAGCAAATATTAGTATGCGACTATGTCGACATATTCGGAATAGTCTATGCCATGAGGAAAGAACGTGTTTGGATGGTGCAAACAGAACAACAATACATTTGCATCCATCAGTGCCTGTTGGCGGTATTGGAAGGAAAAGAGCTGAGCGGGTCGCCGAGAGAAATACACGAGAACCAAGGTTTTGAAGGTAGGTTTGTTGTTTAGTTTCAAAATCGTTTTCCCTTTCTTTGATATACAGTGCACCATTTATTTATACTTTTTTACATCATGCATAAGTAGTTTACGTCGAATGGAAGATTGAACCTAAGGAAACTGTAATAGATTCTATGCCTGTTGTACATATTAGAGATGACGCTGTCTTCTAAGATTGCAAATTTAAAAGTTTAATATTACGATGAACAAATAAAAAAACGTTAATAGATTCTGTTGTATATATTACTCCTTAACAGATAGCGCCATCATCTGAGATTGCAAATGTAAAATTTAAATGCTATGATGGACAGGTAATGAAACTATAATAAATTTTGTGCCTGTTGTATATACTGTATACAGTGTTCCAGAAATATGAGGCAGTACTTCAGTTTTTTTCCTTCTTCAATTCTTTGGGACTTCCGGCCACATGTAACATACATGTACACTTTTTAAGCAGTGCTCGGGGAATCTACAAAATATCACAATTAACCAGTATGTTACTGGTAAATAACCTCTACGCCTGTGACTTTTATGTCAAAGGATCAGTTAAAGGTTGCTTTTTTTAAATAAACAACACAAATAAGTATAAAAACTTGAAATTAAATATTTCGCCAACGTTTCGGAAATCTATTGTTTCCTTTTTCAAGGCTTTTTTGAAAAATCCTTTTTGCTGTGTTTGATAAATACACAGCTCTAAGAATGGTTGTTATATTCAATGTCCATAGATACTTAACTAGTTAACAGATTTTTAAGTTTTTATACAATGTTAAGTTTGTGAAGTTCTTCTTTTAACATTGGCAACCAAGTTGTACAGACATCTACGGAACAATTAGACACGCATGTATCCTCATTCAATAATATTATCGCGGATTCTTTAATTTTTCTTTTTTTACTATCTGCCTCTTTTGTTAAAATTTTTGCCGAGTCCCAGTTTATTCTGTGTCCATTCTCCCAAGCGTGTTCGCAGATCTTGGATCTCTGAATTTCATTTTTTCTTATATAATTTTGATGTTCGCCCAGTCTTACACTAAAAGGTCTAGATGATTCGCCCACGTATTGTTTGTTGCACTCACACGGAATACTATAAATGCAGTTTTTGAATTTTGCTCGTGGTTCTTCGGTTTCGTCTTTGTCAGAATAGATCTTAAAGTGTTGTTTGTTTGAAATACCGTCCTAATATCAAATCTATCACCGATGCGGCGCAACTTTTCGGATAATCCGCATACCTAAGGAATTAACGCTGTCTAACGTTTTTCAGGTTTTTGCCGCACCTGATTGTTATTTTCAATATTTATGAAGGTTTTATCGACAAAACCCCCAGGGTATTGGTTATTTATAAGAACTTCCTTTATAAACCGCTTATCATTGTTTAGTATTTCATCATTAGAAGAAATGATTTTGGCCCTATCATACAAACATTTTACAACACCCCTCTTAACGTGCATCAACTACTTGGTTGCCAATGTTAAAAGAAGAACTTCACAAACTAAAAAAACTGTTAAGTATATCAACAGTTCTATGTAAATAGTAAGTATCTATAGATATTGAATATAACAAACATTCTTAGAGCTGTGTATTTATCATACACAGCAAAAAAGATTTTTCAAAAAAGCCTTGAAAAAGGAAACAGAATAGATTTCCGAAACGTCGGCGAAATATTTAATTTCAAGTTTTTATACTTATTTCTGTTGTTTATTTAAAAAAAGCAACCTTTAACTGATCCTTTGACATAAAAGTCACAGGCGTAGAGGTTATTTACCAGTAACATACTGGTTAATTGTGATATTTTGTAGATTCCCCGAGCACCGCTTACAAAGAAAACATACATGTGGCAGGAAGTCCCAAAGAATTGAAGAAGGAAAAAATTTAAGATAATGCCACAAACAACATTTAGACAATATTTAAGTACTTCAGTTATAATAAGTAGTTCGGTTTGTAATAGTGGTTTATTGACAAGACATTTTTCATCTCGTGAATCTGCCGACATTTATTTTATATAGAGACTGTGAGTAATTTAGAAGCGAAGCAAATGACTTTCTCAGAAATACTTCCCTAATAGTTTTTCCATATAGAAAAATCATGCTTACATGCCGGTTTTCTAAAAGGCCCTCCTTATTTTGCTAATTCCCTGGACTACACTGTCTGAAGAAGTTACCAATGCTGTAGAGCACTCCAGCCGACTCCGCACGGAAATCATCTTTCGCAATGTGTAAAATGCAAGAAGTTATTTTTTATACGTTAAGTTATATCATTTGCTGGCCAAAAATGAGTTGAGTGTTTGACGATTCGCTTGATCATTCTTTTAATTTCTGGTAACGGAATTATTACAGCTTGTAGTTTTAACTAATATCAAGTAATTTTATATTGTAGTAAATCTTTCCCCTCACCAAGGTGGTAGTATAGATAAATACTCACACATTATTAGAATAATGAATAGATGGAACACTGCATACGAATCGCTATTGTAAATAAAAAAAATAACTTTCCTTAATCCTGTAAAACTCATTTTTTGTATGCAGAAATGGTTTCTCAGTTATTTAGTCGATGTAAAAAGCTGTTGTGTGGTTCAGGCAAAGGTGTAGGAGGTGCAGCAGTTAATGCCACTTTAGGGGACAAAGAAAGGTAGTTGTTTATTGGGTAACTGTTCTCTTATTCTTAGCATGCATCGCAGCCTTGGTTAAAGCTTATTAAAAATTAATTCATACTAGCATAAGCTATGTAGCATATTGTGATATCAAAACTTATCTTGGTTAGAGATGGACATTGAATTAAAAACTGTTGTCTTAGCTTGCTATCATGATTTTTTGATTGTCAAAATGCGGCAAGCAGTTCTGTTCAGGTGATCTTTATTTTTAATCTTAAAATCAGTTTTTGAATAATTTAATCATGGTTTTTACTGCCTATTTTCAAACTGTAGCAGCGTACTAGTTATTGTTAATTTAGCAATACGGTCTTCATTTATGTTAGGATCATTTTCAGGAGCTCTTCTCAGGGTTAGGAGTAATACCAAACGATTTTTATGCTTGCGTTATAAATTGTGTATTTTGTGTTTCGAGAAACTCGCTGTGTGAGTTATAAAAAAGGTGCTAGTATGCTAATCATTCGTACAGAAGAAGTTGTCGATTATAATTGCCAATGTACGGATTCTAGTACTGAGATAGGTTTTCGGGTGGAACTAATTCCCACAAGAATGGGGTTTGAATTTTTTAGTTCGTTTTCGGTACCTTTTTAACATACCAACAGTCTAGAAAAATCTGAATGTGCAAAAGGCGTTTTTTGGATGCCATCTTGAAATTTTTTTAAATTGCCGAAAAAGGTTATGATATTGGTTTTAAAAAATAAAAATAACGCTAAAAGTCTATATGCCAGTCAATGTATACACAAAAAAGGGTTCGACCTTGCAAAAGGTCAGAGCGGTTTCCGGCCAGGCAGATCTACCGTTGACTAGATTTTTGTCCTGCGACAAATCCTAGAGAAGACCATGGAATACAACATCGACACATTCCACATGTTTATAGACTTTACGGTATCCTACGATAGCATCATTAGACGCAAACTGTATGAGGCTATGAGAGAACTCAGAATACCTGCTTAAAATAAGACTCGCCAAAACAACGAGTTAACTAACTTGCCAAGTGAAAATACAAGATAAAATATCTGACTCTTTTAACACAAATAAAGGACTAAGGCAGGGGGATGCTCTGGCGTGTCACCTTTTAACATAGCATTAAAAAAAGTTGGGGTACAATATTTAATAAGAGCATACAGATAATGGCATACACAGGTGACGTGGATGTTGTTTCACGCACAATATGACATTCCAAAGAGATGTTTGCCACACTCGTTGGTGCAGCAAAAAATATGGGTCTGATGGTAAATGAGGGGAAAAACTAAAGTCTTTTATTTAGTTTATTATTATTATATCTATAGAATTAAAAACACGTGCACATAATTGCAGATGATGTCAGTGTGGGATGTAACTTAAAAAACATTTGCATAATCATTACAAAAGGATTGTGTAAGCTGAGACAGCAGCGATGACCATCTTTAACCAAGATAATTTTTGATATCGCAGTACAATTCAACAAATTTTTTTCACCATGAATATTGCATAATTTAAACACATTTTTTGTACTCTGCTCCCCCTTTATTTAGACCTTTGCTTTATGGTTGGGCTCCTATTATTATTAATATGCATTAACAAGGCATTATAACACACTTTTTTATACTGAATGCCTATAAAGGTTTTCTGCATCATCACATGATTTGCTCAGTTTGCTCTAAATTTCATTTTTTTCACTAACATGTGCACTAAAAGTATAAAAAGAAGCTTTGAAATATCTTATCTTTTGGAAAAGCAACTATGTACCAACAATTATTGAACAAATTGACTATTAATACATTAATAGTATTCTCCGCTAAAAATTTATTAAAACAAATAATCTTTCTGAATTTTCTTGCATCATAAGGTATATAGATATTTCCAAGTATATGCAGCTTATTTTCATTTTCTTCACTCACTTCTCAATTCATTCCTAACATATAATTGATTAGGGGCCATTAAAAAATATTTTCACAAAAATGTGCCATATTTAACTCCCTCCCTTCCTCTTATAACTTTGTGAGATACCCTCCCCATTAAACAAATGTTTTTTACAGCATAACCTCTTCATTACATTTTTAACAAAAATATTATGTTCATTAGTTTGCTAGGAGAACTTAAAATATTACACAGGCTGAATTAAACAAATAGCAGATAAAAATTGTAAAAGATCAAGAGCGGCATATTTTAAATCTACAGGTTGTTTCACATAGTAGAAAGCTAATATTTGGATTTTTTAAATAGAACATCCAACATTTTTTTAATATATTTATATTTGACTCTTAATTATGTATTCAAGCATATATCATTTTTGAACTCACACAGCAGAATTGCCACATTATTCCACTTTTTCCGATAAAAAATACATTTGCAGCGTCCGGAAGCAGAGGCGGCTCTAGGGCAGTGTGGCCGCACCAGGCGCCATCAAAAATGCAACGATAGAGCGTCTGCACAAAAAATAAAACCCAAGTGCCTTAATATCACTTAACTCTACACACCAAAATAAGAGTAGAATTATAATTTTTTTTTGTCCGAACTAAAAATCAAACTTTTTACAGGATTCATTATTAAATAATAGTATCAGTGTTGAAAAAAGACATTTCATACCCTCTTTTGACTGTCAGTATACTTATTTTAGCTATTATTAGTTAAGGCGGTGCTTAGTCAATTGCTTACTTATGGAGACATCCTAAGCATGCTCTTCTGGCTAGTAAAAGAATTCACGTGTACTATCACTATATAAAGATGTAAAAAAATGTATGTTTTCTTCAGTCTCTATGTATAGCCTAATCGTGAATAAGAGATAGCATATTGGGAGGAGGGGGCGCACCAAAATGAGATTTCACACCACCTGAAAAACTTGCTAGAAGTAAAATCTACAAAAAACGTATTTTAATAAATTTGACCATTGTTTCGCTTGAATGTTAGTCAAGGCCATGTACTAACTTTCAGACATTTCAAGTCGAAGCTAATTCTCAGGGTATTCACCATCCTCAACTTTTTGCATTTTTTAAACTGTCATAACCCAGTTATTTCGAGTGGAACACCCTGTATGCTTCATCAATCAATTACCTACAAGATGATATCCATAGTGACTATTTTTTCTACTTTAATTTAAAAAAAAATATTGAAACAAACTGGTCATAACCTCAAAAATTACATTTTTGTAAGTTTATACTCATTTTTAGCGTTTTTATTCACATTTCTAGACTGGTACCTGTGAATTCTCTCGGACAGGATGCATATAATTTTATTAAATTATTGATTTTTAAAAATATACTGATATTTACAGGTTGGAAATCCAACCTATAATTAGCAGTCTATTTTTAAGAATTAATGAGTTTAAAAAATTACATGCACCCTATCCGAGAGAGTTCATTAATGTTAAACAGGTACCAGTCTAGAAAAGCGAATAAAAACATTAAAAATGAGTATAAACTCACAAAGATGTAATATTTGATGTTATGTTAGTCATACCTTGCATGCGCCCTATTTTAAGTAAAAATATACAGGGTGTTCCATTTGAAAAAATAGGGTTACAGCAGTTTCAAAATGTAAAAATTTGAATCATCGTGGAAAACACCTTGTAGAGTTAGGTTCGACTTTGAGAGGTAGTGTAAGTGTAAGTCCAAAAATAATATGTGCCTGAATTGAGAATTAAGAGTGAAATAAAAATATATAAAAAGAGAATGTTTTGTTTAAAAGACCCAAGTATTAGCTTGCATATCTTCTATGTGAAACACCCTGTAGATTTAAAACTAATTTTAAAATATGCAACTCTTGACCTACTACAAATGTTATCTGAGACATTTTTTCAAATATCAAATGGTTGAGGGGATACTTCCTGACTGCCCAAGCCAATCCTGTATATAGTCAATTTTAAAAAAAATGTACCCCCACCCCGCACATTTTTAGAATGGCCCCTTTATAAATTCCTTAGAAATCACATCCTATCTGTTCGATTGTGAATATCCTGACCATCTTATCTACAATATCAGTTGATTAACTATTGCCTGCTGCCTGCATTTAGTATTTAATGTTGATGATTTATACATGTAAAATACAAAAATTTAATAACAAACTTAATAACCATCATATGGATAAACCAAGTGGTATATTACATATTACATTATGAATTAAAAATAATCAGAACCTAGAAAGCAGGAGAGTTTCCTTGTTTTGTAATGACCCAGTATATGTTGTTTGGAAGATTAATTTTCTTGCTAATTAACTAATTAACTCATTGCAGGATACAGTGTTTTCTTTTTCAAAATCTAAAGTAGAAATATGATTTTGAGAAAAAAATGTCTATTAAGTTTTTAACAGTGGAGTGAATTGAATTTTATCTTCCACCTCTTCATCATTCGCACATTTTTGTGTGCGAGCTTTAGATTGAAAATGGTGGTAGTCATTTTGAGTGTAAAAAATATTTTCTTATGTAGTTAAAGACCACCCTTGTATACGTATACGTACTAGTTTGAATATAAAATTCAATGAACAGTGGTTTCGAATTTTTTTTTCTCTTTATCGTATCTGCCCGAGATTCAAACATATTCTAGGTGCCTAGTTTTAAAATGAAAGCACTGTATACTGATGAAGATTTTATTTTTTTAAAGAAAATTTTTCTTTTTATTACTTCACATTGCTATTAACTCTATAAGATGTTTTTATCTTTTCTAATTGTTCTGAATTGTTTAGATGATGAAGGAATTGCAGAATCTGGGATGTAGAATTTATCCAGAAGGACCTTATGCGAAACAGAAATTGTTGATCAAACAATGATTGAGTATGTCAAGTTGAATCTCAACAGGTGTAACGTTTGTAATGTTTATGTTTATTATATTGTTTTAGAGATTTTTATATAATTATAGAGAGTTATATTACATATATTATGTAAACAACAGTTTTGGTATTATAAATTGACTCATGATTTTTTCGTTAAAGGTGTGCTGTGCAAACTGATGTCCCTAAACCTCAGAGATTGATTTTATATATTTATTTGTTTTAAATTTTGATTATTTTCGAAAATTTTTAATATTTTTAAATAATAACGAAAGTGCCTATTTAATCTAACGTAAACATAGTGAGTAATTAATGTAAAAAATCACTCTTTATACAAAGTACTCGATATTTTATATAATAATTTTACACCTTTATAAAAAATGAAATACTCGTAAGTATAAAAAAAATATATATCAAACACTTGGCGCTTTTACTTACATTTTGAGTGGAAATATGTCACACAGCCGAGAGTCAGTAAAGACAAGTCAATGGAGATAACAAAAAGGTTGCAATAGAAAGTATGTGTGTGTGTATAAAAATGTGGATATTCTCTGGATAGGTAGAAAATTTCCTTATTTGATGTCGATCTACTCAGTAACACGTTTGGCAGAGTATATTAATATATAGAATGCATCTGTTTTCAATAGCAGAACTCGTTAAAGTTGCAGAATGTTGGTTAAAAAACGATGGTAATCAGCTTAGGTGCATTTTTCATAGTTTGCCAAGTGACAACAACATTTATTTCAGAGACTAGTATTAATTTGAATGTAAGAACAAAATAATAAGTTATGTGCCACATAAGGCCAATGCCATTGCTGCAAACAAAAGACAACAAATCAATAGTACTTAATTATTGCCTCAACAGTTAGATTAATTCAAGCAAAGTAAGTGTATGCATCTCTGTCTTATTGTCTGTCTGTCTTATATAACTTTCGGTTGTTTTTGCGAAAGGAAACTACAGCTTATAGGTTAGGTTTCTAACCAAGAAAAAAAGGGTTTTTTTTGGTAACTAGCAATGTTGATACAACTTATGTATTACTTTCATGGAGATTTTTAAGTGTAGCACTGGCACCAATATTAGCAATGAATATAAACTATATAACTTTAAATTTATAAAAACCAAAAGTTCGTAGGAACCTTCTTGCTTGGAATAACTTTCTAATATTTGGACGGGTTCTGCTATAACAGACAGCCTGTATATATGTATAACAAGGTAAAAGCTTGTAGTTCAGTTGCTAGATAGAAAACAGAGTCTTTACCTAGAAATCATTGAAGAAGACACTTGGCACATCTCATGGGTTTCGGGGCGCTGTATGACATTAATTCTGTGACCTTGACATCGTTGAAGAAATTTTCAAAATACCAGCATAAATGTGATTTTTCCTGATATCTCGGTACTGGTGGATCCTAGAACAAAGACATTCTGATTAAGAAATGAGGAGGATAACATTTAAATTTTTTCATGATGTAATTTTGGATGGTATTACTATTATTTCTCCATAATTGTATTCTGCTGTCAAAATTATGGTACATTTGTAATTTCATGTGGGATCCGACGAATTTTAAGAAATACCAATTAGGCAGAAATTATAAATACCACTAAAGAACCATATTCTACCATCAAAATATTACATTTTCACTTTGATGGAGTAGTATTTCCGAGTAAAATATATCCTATGACAACCTACTACTAAGACAATCAATCTCTCATTCCTGCTACTCAAGCTATCAGCAACTAGGGGGCGCAAATTTGTAACAATGTCAATAACCTTCTTGGGAAAATCTTCTTTCATTCTGTTCATTTTTACCGAGGCATTTAATTAATTCAGTAAATGTTTTCTGTTTTCCTCTCCTTGGCCAAAGAAATCCATTTTTTTTAAATAAATTAATGTTCTCCAATATTAAATCTTCAGTTGAAAAAAATAAAAAAGTGCAAATTTTACGCCTACCATTAATTTCTATATGAAAAATCAAAAATTCTTGTGTCCATTTCACAAATATTGGATTAGTTTCGACAAAAACTTGTATTTTAGTTGAATAAAGGCATTTGCAAGTAAAAAAAGAAACGAACCCACAATATACCTGGTATTTTTTAGAAATCTCAATAATACAATTTTTTCCCGTATGTAGCCAACTTTATGGTGGACACTGTAGGTATATAGGCTCGGACACAAATCAGACTGATAACAAATAATGAATTGCGCAATTCAGTCAATAACAATAAGTTATCAGAAAAAGAAATCAAAGACTAATATTGTTACAGTCCAGCCATAGGGAGGCATGGGCATTTCTTGCCAGGAAAGGATAGGATCGTAGTATTAGTAGGGGAAATGCTGTTAGTAAAATTAAAATATTTCATATAAATCTGAAATCTCTACGACAATAACGAAAATAAATGATTTTTCTTTTAGCACAAATAAATAAAAATTCTGGTTGACAAAATAAATATTAAAAAAATTAACAATAATTTTAAAACAAATTAAAACAATTCTGAAAGAACAACACATTGACATGTTTTCATAAACACTATAACACTACACTTGAACAATTTATCTACTCGACATACAGTTCACCCTTCATGTATTAATGTATAACGTTTTGAAAGTATATTTATTTATAAACACGCACTAGTAGTAATAAAACACACATTTTTTATGAAAATAAAGTTTTAATAAAACTAGCGGCGCAGTTTAATAAAATAAGAATTTTAGAAGGAAAACTTTTAATAAAGCATAATCAAATTAAAAAAAAGTAGAACTCTGTGAGGATCGATCTCGTAACTACCCCCTTTACATTTGTTGCTGCTCGAGCATCTTTCCGATTGAGCTACGCGGTCCTATATTTATTCTAGTCTAACACGTAATATGTATGCACTACAAAATTGTAAGACTCAGTGGTTTGACATTGTTCGTTTGACGGATGAATATCCACTATTTACCACTAAAAATAACTTAAATATTTAATACAAAGACGTTTTTCATATTTAGAGTGGTGTTGGTTCACGGAAATAAATAATATTCGTCGTCAAATCACAGTTTGAGAATCGCTGAGCTTATGACCATGTTTCTCACTCCTCATATTTCCGTCTCAAAAAAAGTGGGAAAGAATCTTGGTAGGCATACATTGACAATGTCTTTAGGCTATTGCTTTAAGTTTATGTGCAAGAGATACTGAAAACGTATTAATTCATACATCGGTCTTTTTAAACTGGACCCGACTCTAGTGGTCTATGGAGTCATTTGAAGTCTATTAAAAGCACGAAGGGTGAATTGTTAGATGAGCAAAGAAAAGTATATATTAAAATATGGCAGTGTTGTGAATGTAACAACACTGCCATATTTTACCTATTAACATTTAAAGAAATGAATAAGACAAATTGTAACGAATTTAATCCTCTTAATTTTTAAGAGAACCATTTTTACCCTGAGATGCATCAGTATTGAGATATTTTGGATAAACTGATTTATTGGCTGGCATTTTAAAAACTTTACGAATTTCCTTGCTGATATCGTTGTTGCAAAGTAGACCGATTTTTTTTTCACCCTGAACCCTATAATATATACCAGGTCTGGTATCTCCTCATCCAGATAAAACTACCTGACAACTGTGTATCGAAGGAATGTATGTAACATAATTAAATTATGTATTATATTGAGGCTTACAGCATCTGGAATAATATTTCTTTTTATATTCCCTTTGTCGACTATTATATTTAATTTAATTTAGAAGTCATTAACAGCCACAGCTTATCAAACTTTTTATTACACTGTATTTATATTTGTGCATAGTTTTTTATATTTGTACAGCATATCTTAGTTACTTTTCCTGTTTGTATATTATTACTGTTATTATAAAAAACCATGACAAAATTAACATGTTAAAGTGTATTAATGGCCTATATCAGTGTTTAAGGTGTTTAACGCCACTAACTTTCACGACGTCAAAGTTTTTTCTATACTTAATTGGGTAACACTGAACCCTGTATTTACCCCAACTAATGTTTCTATAAGAGAAAATAGTTTACCGATTTTCAATATTTACCAGTGGAGAATCAAAATTCCTGTATCTAATCCTAATAGTGATATTACAGATTTATATCCCAACCATTTATTTCTTTATGTAAATGGTAAATCATCAGTCAAATATTGGACATTACGAAATTAGTAATTAAATCAGTGTTAACAGACGTGGATTAATTATTATCAATTATACGACTGAAAAACTGTAGCCTTAGACTTTTGACGCATTTGGCCCTCTGCAATTGTTTTCCACTTCTATAATCCAGGCGAATGACAACAGTTTGATTGATGGGCGCAAGCACTTTGAGTGGCGAACTAAAACAGCTTGAATGGAATGCGCAAACAGTTTGAATGATAGGCACAAGCTGTTCGAACAGCATGTGTAAGCTGTTCTAATAATAAGCACAAGCCATTGGAATAACAAGCGCAAGCTGTTCTGACAAGTACACATGGTACTAACAAGTGCAAGCGGTTTGGCTGACAAGTGCAAGCAATTTGACTGACAGGTGCAAGTAGTATGAATGAAAAGCATAAGAAGTTTGAATTCCCACTTGTCATGTTCATGGTATTATTAGAGCACTGCCTCTAACAGCCGGTTTTACAATCGGTAGTTAACTTCCAGTCAGAGTTAACTTTCAGGTTATTATAGAAATTGGGTTTTACAATAGCTGGTTATTTTCGATGTGGTAGTTATCTATTAGTTAACTTTACTAGCAGATAAGGTGTGGGTAAACTAGAAGTTGGCAGTTTACTGGCAATTTATAACCTATAAAATAACTGTCACAAAATATTTTTTTGATGTTTTACCTAAAAATGGATATGTACGAAGTAAACGCATATAACAGTGATGAGTAGCCAAGGTAATCCTGTATAGACCTAATTTTTTCGAAGAATACGATGGAAGAGATTTTTTAAATAGATCGAGACTAAATACTATCTACTTACTTAGTAATAGACCACTAACTCATAAATTGCTTCTGACATTTATATTTGATGGCAGGTGACGTGACTTTGGACCAAAATTCATACATTTTATGTATATTACCCATTTTTCCAGTACCAACATTATAAATTTTATTCACAACCTCTCGTTTACAAATCATCACTTAACTTTATATTGAAAAACGCATGTGTCGGTAAAGTTATAGTTAACCTGCAAGTAAAAGTCAACTAACATGAAAGTTAACTTGCGATTGTAAAACCGGCTGTTAGTGTATGTCGAGAATGAGAATTGAAATGTGATAAAACTTTTACAAATTTTAAGATAGCATCGTGAATATATTTGAGCTTAAATGGCAGTGGGAAAGGGTCTTTTTCACTATTGAAGAGAATGAAATGTTTTGCAGTCTAGTTGTCTTGAATATATGAGAATATAATTCCAGCAAGAAAGTTAAAAAAAAGTTAATTCTTATCTATTTTTCATTATTCTTTTCACGAATCCCATTTATATTCCAGTACGTGAGTGTCTTATGCCTTAGGCAAGTTGACTTAGGCAATTTTAAAATTGAAATAAAGGAATGTTTTTCATGCTTTATCGGAAGTTGCATTAACAATAATTCAGTGAGATCCGAATTTTTACTCTAATTATATCTATTAGGAAATATTGAAAATTGGTAAGTAACTCTTTAATGAGCTGATAAAGGTGCATTTTAACTCAACCTATGGATTAGGTCAATCAGTTATTCTGTGATAAATAATTTTTGGTTATAGAATAATTTTTAAGATTGCTACATATTTGCTTGAATTTATATCGAGCTGCGACTATTGATCAGGGTTCTCCGTCCAAGGCTCTAAATATGAAAGCATAGAATGGAATACTTAATTCGCAATCTAATGTCGGTCACTCCCCTTTGCTCAAATACCTGGACTGGAGCGATCACTAGACGTGTCTTTCTCAGATTTATAACTAACCATTATTATTATATTGCCCTGTACTTAATTTTACTTAAAATTAAATAAATTTTTTTTTTCCTTGTCAACTTATTTCATCGTACTAATTAAGGTAAGAAATCATCGAAACCAGGGATTATAATATCCATTGCTAAATCTAGCACAAACCACAACACAGCAAGTAGCTATTGGCCAATAACTTTGAAAGAATCGTAAAAAATGTTCTCTGTCAACACCCGAAACAAAGTTCCGAACTACCAATTTGAATTTCAAGAAAAACATCAGGGCCGGCGGAGGGGAAATATTTAGACCAGGTAAGTACCTTTTTTGGCGCCCCAAATTACTAATTACATAAGAAAATACACGCAGATTATAAGCTGTCTACGTTTATAAAATAAACTATCTAAACTCATATTACTTCCACATCCACGTAGTGGAGTGGAAGTATAATAAAAAAATGTTCAAACATTTTTTTTTTTTGAATAGGCTTAGAATGTCATGAAAAGTCGAGATTTTAAATTTGAGCGAAAAAATATGTCTGTTGGTCTGTCTGTAACTTTATTTGTGTGCACGTTTTCTCTAGAATAGATCGCAATATTGACTTGAAATTTTATAAATGTATGTGCTGTCACCAGTGGCGGTTCGTCAGGGGAGGCTGAGCCTCCCCTTGGAAGAACCACCATATCTTCAAAAGTAATATCTTAAGAAATTTCTATTAGGTATATCTCAATTTTCAATATTTTTTATTGTTTATTATTCATTAATTAATTTTCAGTTTATATATAACATTTTTGCATTTCCTTTCCACAAACATACCTATAACGTTACAGTCCGGATAGTCTTTGTATGCATATTTCCCGGTCGGCCGGTCTTTTACTGAATGAACAGTGCGGTTCGCTGGAGGCTAATACGAAATAGCTTCCAACTTTACCGCATTTACTTATAACATGAATGACCTTGAATTTCTTTGCGCTGTGTTAAATAGCAACACTTGGAATAGCCAAGTATGAGGCTAGCCTCAGGTCTTTATATAGCGCATGTGCACAGGTCATTCAAGAGTCAGGTGATTCACAAAGAAAACGAACTGACGTCTGACAGTTGCGTTTAACCGGTTAAGAACAACTTGACATATAAATACATAAAACATTTGATAGGCGGGCTAGAAATAAGTGCTCTAGGTGAAAATATTCCCAACAACATGTCTTGTTGTCCAGACGTGGTGGATTATTTGTTATTAAATGGATTTACTACTCTTATTTATGACGAAAAGGTAAGAATTAAAAGAAATGCCGGGCCTACACCAGCAATGCTTTCGTTAGTTTTTAAAAGTGGTAAACAAAACAGAGGGTTTTGTGATAACAATTATAAAAAAGTCGAGTGGTTAACGGCATCAACAGTTAGAAACAAATTATATTGTTGGAGATGTTTATTATTTACTAATGATCAGTCCTCAATTTGGGGCAGGGCCGGGTTTAATAATTTGCAAAATTTGTTGCGAGGTTTAGAAAGGCACGAAAAATCCCAGGAGCACATTTCATCTTGCATTAAATTCGAAATGTTTGGTAAACAAAATATTGTAAATTTCTTGGATTCTGCACATAAGAGAGAAATAGAAAATGTTAACGAAAAGGTCCGTGAGAATAGGGAAATATTAAAGAGGTTAATAGATGCCGTTATATAGTTATCTTCACAAGAAAATTCTTTCCGAGGACATGACGAAAAACGAGAATCGTGCAATAAAGGAAATTTCAAAGAGCTGGTAGATTTTTTAAAAACTTATGACCCAAAATTAGAGAACTTTTTGAATAACGCCACTATTTTTTGAGACAATTCCGGTAAGCTTCTGTAGAATGATCATTTTCAACACTTAAACGCATAAAAACATTTTTACTAGAAACAAAATGAGTCAAGACCGCCTTTCAAATGAATCGCTTATTTCAATAGAAAAACGTTTTTTGTCAGAATTGAGTAAACGCGATTCATTTTATGATGAAATAATCAACCATTTTGCTAGTTCCAAAAATCGCAGGTTACCACTCATTTATAAAAATATTCAGGCTTTAAAGCAGAGATTAATATAGGTAGTTGTTATTTTAGAAAAAATATTTATTTGTGTTATTTATTTTTTAGGAAATATTTTTTATAATTCTCCATAATATAGAGTTCCAGGGTTATATTTTTTTTATAGAACTTCTTTCTCAAAACTATTTTAATTTCTATTAAAACTTATAATTTTACATGCCTGGCAGTGATAATGAATACAATTTTTTGTTTGTAGAAAAACACTTTAATTTTTTTACCAAAACTATTTTTATTTTTATTAAAAGTTATATAATTTAATTACAAGTGGGATAGTAGGACTCCTTTGGATACCGATACTCGAGTCGTAGGAACGAGAATTTCATGAGAATGATTTTTTCATCTCATCATATTTTCTATTTCCTTTTCATTCTATTCTTTTATTAGTTCTATTCTCTCAAGTCGTGAATCGGTATCCTTGCGAACAACCCACGGCAAAAAAATGTAACGCGCCGTTGTAATACCTCAGGGGTGGTGGGGAAATGTACAAATTGTAGTCATACTGCAAATCAGTTGTCTTTCAGAATATCAAGCCTCCTCTGCAGACAATATCACGAGCCGCCACTGGCTGTCACATTGTGGAGTTCGTGGTACTGTGTTGAATATTCTTGAAAGCTACTTAAATAATAGACATCAACGTGTAACAATAAATAACATTATAAGTAATTCACGAGTAATAAAGATTGGAGTACCACAGGGCACCGTTTTGGGCCCTATTTTATTCATAGCCTATATAACTCATTACTAAATCTAAAAATAAATGGAGAATTTGTATCATGCTGATGATACAGCCATAGTATTTTCAGGAAACACATGGGAAGAAACCAAAGAATTTGTTGTTCAAGGCTCACTAATTACATAGCATTTCCTTCAACTAGAGCAGATCGCCCTGATTTTGGTAATATTAGCATTAGCCTAAATCAATCAATCAATGAAACATTAAATGAAGTATCTAGGAATCCTTATTGATCAACACTTGAAATGGAATACTCTGTATTGAATATTTAACAAACAAAACTCGTAGGGTGATACATAAATTCTACTTTCTAAATAAAAAGTTGCTAGTCTCAATACATAAAGCACTTACTGAATCTTTAATCCGTTATGGCATTATCGCTTGGGAAGGATCATAATATAAGAGTGTGTCACATCAATTAAATGTTCAAAATTATATATTAAAAATAATCAGTAAGAAAACAAACTCTATCCTACTAAATTGTTATATGGTGATGAAGTCTGTAATGTTTAAACACTACATGGTATCAGTTTGTACATATATTCATAAACATATCGAACTTAAGCAATACGTAAATCACACTCATGAAACCAGAAATAAAACAGACATTTAAAAATTCCCATTAGTAATAAAAATATCAATCTAAGATTCGTGAACTATATACCTCACACAAAAATATATACTTAATCTTTTACCAAACAATATAAAAATTTTAAATAATGCAAAGCTTTTTAATAAAAGATGTAAAACTTATATAACTACTAACTATCCTCAATTCCGTAGTATATTGTGAATTATATGGCGAACTAGTATCAATTACATTATGTGACATTTCAAGAGCTTTTGACTGTGTTTCGCACGATATTTTGTTAAACAAGTTATACTGTTATGGAGTCAGGGGTTTATCTCAAACATTCTTCAGATCATATTTATCGAATAGAAAACAAACCGTATGTATAAAAAATATTTTTTCCGATTATAGGTCAGTCATACACGGAGTACCCCAAGGTTCAGTTCTGGGACCCCTGTTATTTATTATATATATCAATGACTTATTCCATAACATGATCCCTAATACCTGTGTTGCATTTGCTGATGATACAACCATAATAAATTCAAGTCCAGACATGAATGATCTCATGCTAAAAAGTGCCGACTCTGTTTCACAAGCCAAACAATGGTTTACATCTAACAATTTGAAACTCAATGAAGAAAAGACTCAAAACCTAGTCTTTTCTACTAATCATAATATAACTAAGGGAAATAGCGCGAAACTGCTCGGTGTCACTATTGACGACAGACTAAATTGGTCGTCCCACGTCGCACAACTAAGTCAGAAACTATCGAGATCGGTATTTGTTCTACGTAATCTAACAAGAACGTTATCAATGGAGACTCTAAAAATGAGCTATTTTGCGCTATTCCATTCACACATTAGTTATGGTACATTGCTGTGGGGTAATTCTTCTTACGCAGATAAAGTTTTCCGGCTACAAAAACGAGCAGTCAGAATAGTGGCCGGTGCTGGCTTCAGAGACCATTGCAAGCCTATTTTCAAAAATCTTAAAATAATGCCTCTTCCGTCTTTATATATTTATGTCACGTTATTAGAAATTTATAAAAATAAGATTCAATTTGCAACAAACGCTGAAGTTCATAAGTATGATACTAGAAATAGAAATGATTTTAGAACACCACGCTTCCGACTTTCGAAAACAACAAAAAATTCTTTGAATTTTAAATTGTTCAATTATCTACCGAATTATTTAAAATTCTTGCCTAATTCGAATACATTTAAGGGGATAATCAAAAAGCATTTGCTTATACATTGTTTTTATTCAGTTGAGGAATATATGCAAACCCCCTTTGAAATTATATCCCCTGTTAATTAATTATATATTTATACATAATTATATACTGAGAAATACTTACCGTCATCACACTTTTATAAATTGATAATTGTTTGAGTTTTTACAAATTGTTTGTAAATTGTTCTTGTAGTTACTTATTTTTAGTGTGTCTTTTCATATTTTAATGTGTTTACAACTGCATGCCTTCGCAGTATGCATTCGATAACTCTATATTGTTATACTTATTTTATTGTTTTTCTTTGACTTGCCAAAAATGTTGTATTATGTAATTTGGTTAAATAAAATATCTATCTATCTATCTATAGACTTAAACTGATTTCTATTTTTTATCTATATTTTTTCGCTAACCTATTTTATGCAACTGTTATAACATATCTAGTATTTTAAATGTTAATTACTAACTTATTTTTTGGCACATACAAAAAATGATCAATCGTTTAGGTGCCATATTTTGCATATTTTTTTCCTAAATACTTTTAGTATTAAGTTTTAAACTGTATTTTCAATTGTATTCCAATTGAATTGTATATTACACTATAATGAGATCTAGAACTGGATTGTTTTTTTAACATATCTGGTGAAGGGTTGGGGGTAAATAGGGGAAAATAATTAAGCAAGCTGATAGAAGTACAAAAATTTGGCAAAGACCTCAGTTTTTTTACATTTTCCTGCCAGCTTACAAATGGCAATTTGTAGAAGTAGAATTCAGCACAAACTACAATGAGTTTCTCAGATTAATTAATAATGTTGTCATACTTCAGAAGAAGAAGAAGAAATAAAGAAAATTTTGTATTTCTAAACTCACATAAGGACACTCAGTCTTAAGGTATTAAGCGATAATAAAGCTAAATCAAGTTGTTTAGAGTCTGCAACATAAATATAACCCCTTTATTAGCATAGTGAAGACTTGAAAGTTTACTTTTCACATAGAATTTTCTGCTTGAGAACCGGTTATAAGACTTTATTCATGAATTTTACTGCTAAACCATCTTGACGTCATCGCTACCATAACAAATGTAACAATTCTAACCATCAATTCGTGTAAATGGCACTTCTGAAAAATGCGCTCTTATTCTTATGTCATGTGTCAACCGTAACGAATACACAAAGCAAATAGAATCGTAAACAAATTAAAGTTCCGCTATGTTTTTTTAATGTTCTTAGGAAATCGATTTATTTCATATCCTACATAACACCGTCAAGCATAAAAGTAATTTATTTTAAGTTTTATGATATTTTTTTAAGAAGAATGTTGGAAATGGACGTAAGAACACAAAAATTGGAACAACAGGTAAGTAATTGTAGATTTGATTAAAATTTTCGGTCTGTTATTATTCCAATAAGAATATCGTACGATCAATCAATCCATTAATAATTTACAGAGACAAATAATGGAACAGAAAATGAAGCAAAAGCGGCTTGCAGCTGGTATGATACAAGCATCAGATATACGAAGCAATTCTGCGAAAAATAGAAATAATAGTTCTGCAAATAGAAGAGAACTACATGGTAGGCATACATTATAAATAAGTGTATCTACTAAAATAATTCAAAATTATATTTTTAAATTCAGGTTACGATGGACCTTTACAATATGCTATGGGCAAAGACAATAACCCCGATCAAGTTATATCAATATTACCCACTTCAGATAGTATAGATGGTAAGTATTTATTAGTTTGTAAAATGATGAAATAGTCGGGTCCCGGTATTTAAATTAAATGTTGGGGCTTGTACTGAGATGTAGAGGTCGGTTTTAAATGGTATACTGAAGATAATCAATAAATTCTTGAACTTTGTAAAAAAACATCTTGATTTTTGTAACATAAATGAGCTGGAGAGGTTATAAATTTGTGTGGTTTTATAGCTAGTTTGCGAAGCCGTTGCTAGTTTGAATATAATTTCAGTGAGACGGTCTTGTGCATAGACAGTGCATTTAAGTAGCGTAAATGTGTACTGGTTTGTGAAAGTAAATATGTCTAAACTTTTGAAAAGGGATCTACAGGTGTCATTCTTAGAATTTTGATGGTTTTTGCTGCACATTCTTGTGTGAAGATCCTTCTCAAAATAAAATACTGTAGCATTTTCGAAAAAAGTGTGATAAGCCATTAGTATTATACTTATATTGAATAAATTATTGATTCTTTTTTATTAGATAGACGCAACTTATTGACAGCTTTTTGGATATTCAATCTATATGCACTTCCCATGTTCGCTTAACAGGCATATTTTACTGCATTATTAATTTTTGACCAAGTCTGAGGATTTAAGTTGAAAATAATCATTTCAGTTTTGTCTTCATACATTTAACATTAGTTTACATAAATGGAATCAATATTGGCAAGCATATGGTGTACAAACTAATACCTGTTATTACAACATTCAGCCAAATATTCCTACGTCACAGTGCTATCATAATTGTCACCTTAGTAGAAAAACCATATACCGGGTGGCCACGAGTCAATGTACGCCCCCAATATTTTGGTTGTTTTTGTATTTAAAAATTTGATTTTTGGTACAAATAAATTAGACAATAATAGGCTACTTTTAGACTAACAGGAATGAAAATATCACTTCCAGTTGAACCAGAAGTAACATCAACTTTTTTTTCTTAAATGGAATGACTATATTTTTTTGATGGTTTCTTATTAAGCATAATTTTCTAAGTGCAACAGTTTTTTCAGATGTAAAAAATTCCAAAAAATAAGTGAGATACGAACAATTTTTTAATTTTTTCAAAATGGCCGCGTCAGATGAATGCGATGTAAGAAAATTACTAAGTAGGCTATGTAAATTATTAGTAAGGTTGTAGACTTGTCCGTAAAGCAGAAAATAGTTGTTTGAATTACTGATAGGTACCAGTATTTTTAGTTTTTTTTCAAAAAAACGGAATTTCATTTTCATTTCCTTAGGGGTTCTATGGAATTTTTTTTAATGAAACTGTGCTATTTCTTTTATTAATCAGAAATAATGATTAATAAGCTATAATTTTTTCGCCATTAATCATTTCTTCGCAACAATTAAATTAGTCTTGACTTACTCATTAATTTTCTGAAGCAAGTGTATTAGAGTTGTTATAAACAAGAAAATTAATATAAAGTGGCTGAAAATTATTCAAGAGATGAAAAAGTTGACATGGTATACCATCATGGTAAATTTCCCGCTCACCTATATGAAATTGGAGTACGTGAAGATCCATACTGCCCCTGTGATGCAATTGGTGATATTAATCATATTATATTTAATTGTCCATTAACAGAACCTAAATCAAAATATTTTCTTACATTCCTGCATGATAATGATTTTATTTCACCCATATGGTTACCATGTTTTTAAAGTCTAAAAAATCCTGATTTAATGAAAAAACTTGTCTCTTTCTTTTTTGACGCCAACATTGGTCTTTAGGTGTCTTATGCAAAACCCTTGTTTTATTCCCTTTGTTTATGAAGTCCTTCCAGCTGTGACCCACCTGTGTTTGTCTTATTACATGCCTTGAAAGGCCCCTGGGCGATAAGTGAGTCCTCCTTGTTTGAATTCCTTACAAACCTTCCTTTCTTATAAATGAGTAGCGCAAAAGATTTTTTATTATTTTTTTTTTTATCTTACTTTATGATTTTTTTTTAACTTACAAAACTTGCTAGGGCTGTTATTTTAAGTAATTTTCTATTTTTATTAAATTTGTAATACATGATTAGGTCTCGGTAACGGGTACCTTGGTATTTCTACATTTATGTATACTTAGGTCTCATCATAGGTAGTTAATAGTTCGTGGCCAAAACACTTTGTTTGTAAGGCCAATAATCTGAGGGAAAAAAAATGTTTTTTTTCCCTCAGATTATTGGCCTTACAAAGTTTAATATCATTTAATATCATTAAAATAATCCTGAGCTTGTAACTGCATTTCTTCTGATATGCTAATATTTTAAATTTATGTTAATTGAGAGTAAGGTGGTATCTGTTTAAAAGTGAAATATTTTTTGTTTGCTTATACTTGTAATGAAACATATTCTTTATAGGATTTTGCAAACAGCAGAAAAGAAACTCTATCTATGAGAAGTCAAATAAAAACTATTTATAAAATTATGAGTTACAATCTTTGCATTCTTTCGATAACCTGAATTCTGATTATGCTAGCAATTAAAATCCTAAAATCAATTGTCTTTCTTATTGGACAATTCTTATTCTAACACTAGTTTCTAGGTATGTAAATAAATTCATTTTAGGCCTTTGTTCTCATTTTAATTGAATGTCCATAGCCGTAGGGGGTTATGTGGATACTGGTTTATTCTGCATCGACGTGGGAGACTCTGTAGAAACTAGTGTTAGAATGAAAATTGTCCAATAAGAAAGACAAATTGATTTTAGGATTTTAATTGCTGGCATAATCAGAATTCAGGTTATCGAAAGAATGCAAAGATTGTAAATTAATACTTTTACAAATAGTTTTTATTTTTGTTCTCATAGATAGCTTTTTTTCTGCTGTTTGCAAAATCCTATAAAGAATATGTTGCATTGTAAGGTGGTATCATCAGGGCATTAAACAATTTCTGCAATTAAGACTTGATGTGGTTCGGACTCCACTATAAACTGTAGGGCCTCGTTTCTCTTTACCTTACACAAAATCATTCTGGATTTTCAAGGAGTTATTTCGGTGACTTGCGAAGCGGTTAAGAAAACATGTGTAATTTTCGTATATTGTGAACTAGATTGGTCCTAAGGCGGATCCCTGTAGAACTCCATACTTTAGAGGCTTTAGTGAGAACTTAATTCTGTTATTATAATTGATGCAGGTATCTGTCATAACAAAACTTTGAATAACAGTTAGGGCAGGTCCTCTGATGCCATAAGTTTGTGAATAACACCGTTTGGCCAAAAAGATGGTTTGTAGAACCATCCTTATATTTAAAATCTGCTGTAACCGTATATAATTTTAAGCTTCCTAATTTCTGCATATCTTTGGCAATGCAGTCATCAGTTTTATTCACGTCAAAAAGTTTTATATCTTCTGTATTGTCTTTTATCTCTATACACATTGATATCTTTGATTTTATCATTTATTGTTTCTCTTATTTTACTTCCACATCCACGTAGTGGATTGGAAGTAAGTAACTTCCACATCCACGTAGTGGATTGGAAGTAAGTATAGTAATCGCAAAAAAAATTTCAAAAATTTTTATTCGTGAAATAGGTTTAGAATGTCATGAAACGTCGAGATTTTAAATTTGAGCGAAAAAAAAATTTTCTGTCTGTCTGTCGGTCTGTCTGTAACTTTTTTTGTCCGCACGTTTTCTCCGGAACGGTTTAAGATATTGACTTGAAATTTTGTACACGTATATATTATAACGAGATCTGGAACTGGATTGTTTTTTGAGGATATCCGGCGAAGGGTTGGGGGTTAAATAGGGGTAAATATGGGAAAATAAGTAAAGCAAGCTTGTAAGAGTACAGAAACTTGAAATTCGGTGTATGTACTAGAAATTAAGGCTTCCGATTTTTTATAATATTTTTCAACCCCCCCACCACCCCAACCCCATTAATGGGGTTGATAAAATAAAGTTGAGATATTCATTTGAAATTTCATACACGTATGTATTATAACGACGTGTGGAATTAGATTATATTTTGAGATGATTCCGTTGAAGGGTTGGGGGTTAATTTGGGGTAAATAGGGGAATATAAGTAAAACAAGTTGGTAAGAGTACAGAAACTTGAAATTCGGTTTATGTACTAGAAGCCGAAGCGCCAGATTTTTTTATGATATTTTTCAACCCCCACCACCCCTACTCAATATGAAAAGGGTTGATAAAATAAAATTGAGATATTCATTTGAAATTTGGTACACGTATGTATTATAACGACATCTGGAACTAGATTATAATTTGAGATGATTCCGTTGAAGGGTTAGGGGTTAAATAGGGGAAAACAAGTAAAGCAAGCTGGTAAGACTACAGAAACTTGAAATTAGGTGTATGTACTAGATGCCAAGGTCTCAGATTATTTATAATATTTTTCAACCCCCACCACCCCTAATTCATTATTAAAAGGGTTGATAGAATAAAATTGAGATATTCATTTGAAATTTGGTACACGTATGATTTATAACGACATCTGGAACTAGATTATATTTTGAGATGATTCCATTGAGGGGTTGAGGGTTATTTAGGGGTAAATAGGGGAAAATAAGTAAAACAAGCTGGTATGAGTACAGAAACTTGAAATTCGGTGTATGTACTAGAAGCCAAGGCCTCAGATTTTTTAATAATATATTTCAGCTCCCCACCACCCCCACTCCATTATTCAAGGGGTTGATAAAAGGAAATTGAGATATTCACATGAAATTTAGTACGCATATGTATTATAATGACATCTGGAACTAGATTATATTTTGAGATGATTCCGTTGAAGGGTTGGGGGTTAAATAGAGGTAAATAGGGGAAAATAAGTAGAGCAAGCTGGTAAGACTACAGAAACTTGAAATTCGGTGTATGTACTAGAAGCGAAGGTGTCAGGTTTTTTATTAGTATTTTCCATCTCCCCACCACCCCCACTCCCTTATTAAAAGTGATTTAAAGTCGTGTTCAGATTCTGTTTTCGGTGTTTCAGAAAAGGTGCTTAATTGTTTTTCATCTAACTTGAATGTTTGTTATTCCATTTCCTTATTAGTAGTTGCTCTTACTTCGTCAATTTTCAGCTTCCAGAATTATAATTGTTTCTTTAGGCAATCGATTCTTCTCTGTCGAAGTCTATTGTAGCAGGAATCAAAAGGGCTAGTTTTTATATTTTAAGAAAATTCATACTTACGTATATGATGCAAATTAAATTTTTTTTAAATATACCTACATATATTACAGGTACCATTATTGAAGATTTAACAAATAATGCATCCAGTGAATTAATGGACCTAGAAGATGATGAATCTTCCCCGGTAGCTTCAACACCAAATGAAAATGGAAATATGCCTATTATCCCTATTAATGAGCAAGCTAATTTTATTACTAATCAAGGAAATGGGGTAAGTCTTGCATATGAAAATATTACATATATCCATTTCGACAAAATAGACAATTAGTGTGTGCAGTATATATTTCAGCCATACCTAGTTTTACGAACGTCACGGGAATGAAGTAACAATATTTTTGGTTTAACCCAATAATATAATTACTTTTATAAAGTGTGTTAAGATCATTTCTAAGTTTACGTTATATATGTTAAAGGTACCTGAAGCAGAGGGTGATATAGAAGGTAACGTAGAAAAATTTGTGCTACAAGCAGCTCAGTTGAAAGTATTATATAAATGTAGGATAACTAGAGATAGAAAAGGAATGGATAGAGGCTTATATCCGACATATTTTCTCCACTTAGAAAAGGATTATGGTAAAAAAGTGTTTTTACTTGCGGCTCGAAAAAGGAAAAAAAGTACCACTAGCAATTATTTAATATCCACTGATCCGACGGACTTATCTAGGAATGCCGAATCATTTGTAGGTAAGTGTTAATACTGATTTATTGAAAAAAAATTGTAATAATTAGGTACCTACCCTTTTTAATTTTTTTTTTGAAATCTCGTTAATAATTGATTCCGAAAGTTTGACAGGTTCATCCTGTATATAAGGTGGGGTAATAGTGTGTCGGATTTCGATAGCTCGAGTTTTATGATAGCTAGAAATAAAAAAATATAAGTAAACTAGACGAAAAAGTCTATTACTGGAAATTATTTTAGAATGTACGCGGCACGCCAAGACAATATTACAGAATCAAGTACCTCTTTTAAAATGGAATGCTATGTATTTCAGTACGTTTTTTGAAGCCTCTTTATAGACTCCTTTCACTCTTATATTATTATTGACTAGCTCCCAACCACTTGGATGTAATTAATTTTTTTGTTGAAATAATTCCATCTACAGATGATGAAAAAATCACTAGTCACAGTTATGAGATTATAAGAAAAAAAAAATGTGAATATTAGTTACGAGACATCTAATTAATGTTTTATAATCATTTTGACGTCCTAAAAATATACGGGGTGGCCAAAAATTATTTTTCAATTTAGATATTTTTAAATTGAATTTTCTCAATTCACACCCTGTACATTTTGTGACGAAGTGATGTAGAATTGAAAAAACTAACATTTTATATATGTACATCTCTATGGCTATTTGTAACCATTTTCGATTTATTGAACAAAAGTACAAAATTCAAGAATAAATTTAAAAAAAAATAGGCTCCTTCAAATATCTCAACAGAGAAAATTATAATAAGCGCTTCACATGTTACCCATTTAGTAGGACCATTTCTTCTAACCCACTGGGTAGGTAGTATTTAGCTGGTCCCTCACTGTAATGTTTTTTTTTGTAATTTTTTTTTTTCACGAAATAAATGTCTTTTAAAATAGCTGCTTACATTTTTGCCAGTAAAATGGGCTTGGAAATTTTTTAAAAAGTCTCGTTTTTTTTGTTTAAAATCAATACGAATCATTATTATAATTACAGTAGCGTTTAAATCAAGTCGATACGATTATTAATTACAGAGATATAAGCTTTTAAAATCTGCAAATAACGATACGGCTTGCTGCAATGCCCGAAACTCGAGCTGGCCGGCTGTGACGTAATCGGCGCCGATGTCGCACGCCGCTCGCCTTATTTGAATGAATTTATATAAGTGAAACAGTCTTATTTTGAATTCCTAAGTAGTTGTGACAATAATGGAGCAGGGATTTGTTCGTGGACAGTCGGATAACTTGCCAAAAATTCACTCTATCACAATGGCGAGTTATTTTGCTACAAATAACAATTTTATAAGTGCTGAAATCCGTGGTTTAAAAGCATCAAGGTAAGAAGTTTGCTAATTTATAATATCTACGATTATGTACATTTCATTGATATTCTTTTATTTATTTATAATATCAGGTACCCACGAGATCAGGTAGCCCTTATTTTTTTCTTTTCAAGATAAAAATTTGAAATTAAGGTAGAGGTAACTCAAACGTCTATCAGATAAGTTTAAAAAACATGTACTATTCTCGTTGGCACCCGATGCAATATTATACATATACAAGGCCGTACCCAGGGGGGGGGGTCAGACGGGTTCGACCCCCCCCCCCCCCCCCTATGGAAATTATATTTTATTTATTATATTTTTAAGAAATTATGATTCTACTGACAAAATAAAGACAGCTAAGAACTATATTTTCTAAGTTTGGCACTTCAAAGTATTGTGCTCTCTCCTAAGGGTCAATAACATGCAATGTTATGCATCCTCTATCTCCATCTAAAAGGAATGGTCGTTATCTGTTATAATATTGGTTTGAATTTGCTTAGATTGAGAGAAGTCTTTTCTTCTCACTTGAATTGTTTTATTTTTTCTGTGGATGGTATCAGGGACAAAAGTTGGTTCACTATCGGATAAGTCGATAGGATTCTTGTCAATCTCAGTACTACCGCAATCAATCCATTCCATCGAGGTTGAAGTAGATGATTGAGGTTCGGCTGGTACCTCTATATTTTGTAGAATGTTAATGCGACGTCCTTTTGCTGCAGCGCTTCTTTCGGGTTTCACACTATTTGGACGCTGACAGTTAAAAATGTGTGGTAATACTCTTTTTTTTAACCTAATACTTCCTCCCATTAGCTTCCATTTCATATAATTTTCCATATCATTTTCAAGCTGAAATAAAGAACATTAATACGTTTAATTATTATTCCCATTGGTTACCCAGCTTGATATACAAAATATAATCAATTTTCATCCTGGGGCTACATAACAGCAAAATATGTTTTCTTAATTCTCACACAGCGAATTAACTTTTTAAACCTATCTGGACAAAAATATTTACAATATTTAATAAAGCTCGGTAATGCGGAATCAAAAATTTAAAAACTCGGTAAGAAAATTTTAACCTCATTTAAAAAATGTCAAAATATATGCACCGATGTACTGAATCACCCTGTATATTTAAAAATAATTTTTAAGTGTGCACTCTTCGACACTACACCAGTTACATACAAAAAAAATTGAATTATTTTAATAAGAGCAATATGACTGATACACTGTTGGGATACCCTGTATGTGAGTGCTGTATAATTAAGTATTGCATTATGCAGGTACAGATAACTATTACAATTTTAAGTTAACTTACCTCGAAATGGTCTTCACAACAAAACCGATTACTTGTACTCGAAAAGGTGATATTATTCTTTTTACCTCTCTTTATTGCATCACACCATTGTTTTCGTGTTTTTTCACCTTTTGGCATACTTATAAATAATTTGTATGGCGTAGTGATTGTTGTATTGGTACATCAAGGCACAATACAGTATTTGTAACGAATATTTTGTGTAGCCATCTCTATAACATCGCAGCAAAGCATCGTTATACTATGGTCACTACGGAGTAAATGGGCGTCGATGACGTAGTGCACTCAGTCGAGCTGCTACTAGGAAAGATGGGGGCGTGGACTAATTGCTCGAACTTCAACAATTAATTGTAAAGCCATTTTAAGTGCTAGAGAAATAAATTAAATTGCAATGTTTAAGTTACAACGTGCACATTTTTATAAAAATATATAAAAAATATCGTTTTTAAGCCCATTGGCAAAATAATGCTCTAGTAAAAATTTAAGGTACGAAATGTAGCAAAACACACTGTATGCTGTACATATATGGATAATTTATTTAACAACAATCAAAAAGAAAAGTAATATGATCTAAGTAGTGGTTAAAAAAACTAATAGTGGTAGAAACGTAAATATAAAATTGTTTAAAGATACAAGAAACTGTTAGTGCAAAAATACTAAAAATAACGATAAATATAATAATCTAATTGGGCAGATGAAACATGAAGGAAGCGAAATAATAAAAATATTCGTCATATAAATATAAGACATTTTGAGAATATTTTGGAGACTTACGGGTTTATAGCGGTCATCATATTTAGCATGAGTCATTATTTGAGGCCATTTATTGATTATTTGATTTTATTTGTGCCTCAGCTGTTAAATATTTTAATTAGATGCTTTTAATTGATCGATGTGAATTCGGATTATGCTGTAAGTAAACGTCAAATACATAAAACACGAATTTTAAGTATATTTCCAAAGCTCACGTTAGTAGAAATGGTTAATACTATTAATTAATTTAATGTGTACAGGCAAACTGTTATACAATGTGTCTACGGAAAAGCGTTATTATAGGTGTAAATATCCATGTTTTTTTACTATGAATACAATTTTCTGTATTCCGCTCCTGCTTGACCCAAAACCCATTTTCAGTAAGTTAGAATTTCAAAAATACATAGAGGGTGCTGGTGGCAGCTTGAAAATGAAATTCACTTCGGGTAAACTGCCATTTCTGTGCTAGATATCGAAAAACTTTATAAGAAAAACTTGCTCAAAATGAAAAAATATGGCGTACCGAATTTGATAACTATATGCGTATTTTTGTAAGTATTTATTTTTTTAATTAAAGTGTGTCATGGAAACTAAAACGAAACGTGATCACCTTGTATAGATAGTTATCTGAAACTGGACTGTTTTTTTGAACTAATCCAGTGATGAAATGGGGGTAAAAAGGAGAAAATAAGTAAAGCAAGCTGGTAAGAATAAAAAATTTTGGGATTTGGTTTTTATGCTAGAAGTCAAGGCCTCAGACTTTTTAATAATATTTCAATATTTCTATGACCAATTATTTCCACATTCTAGAGTGCAAATATAGTCGAGATGTTTTCCTTTAAAGAGATTTGGAGGGAAAATCTGGATGTACAACTAGTGATTCCTTAGGCAGCCGTTTTTAGTTTACAGGGCCTAGTATGACTTTTTTTAAAAATGGACAAATTTAGTTAGCGATTTATTTGATTGAAAATCTAACCACACTACAGGATTCAGATTTTAAATTTTTGACGTATAGGTAAACAGTTGGACAAACATTTCCATTGTAAAGTTCATTGTCTTTATCAATGGACTTATTAATTATTTTTACACGTTCTAACCTTAAGTTTGATTTTCCTGCATTTATAACATCCATATTTATATCATCAGGTGATCTATCTTTTCCAATTTTGTTTATTATATTTACTGTTTTCTTCTGTTACATTGTTAAACATTTCCAGTTGTCTATAGGTATTATTTCTTATCTCATTAGTTGGTATGTTTTATTAGTTGTATTTCTGTTTGGGAAATCGGGTGACTATTTCCCAAAAGATACTTAAAATTTAGTAGCAGTATCTAGTTCAACCCATCATATTTATTCACTGTCACATACTATATTCCCATATTATATATTTTCTTTTTTTTTTTTACAGGCAAACTAAGGTCAAACCTTATTGGCACTCAGTTCACTGTATACGACAATGGCATATCTCCTAGGAAAGCAAATTTTAAAGAAGGAGTTATTCCTCGACAAGAACTTGCTTCTGTCATCTACGACACCAACGTATTAGGCTTTAAAGGCCCCCGCAAGATGACTGTGATTATTCCCGGCATGGCAGACGATCAAAGGGTAACTATTTATCCGCAAGACGACAGCGAAGGTTTAATCGAATCGTGGAAAGCCAAAAATATGGATAACCTCATCGAACTGCATAACAAAACCCCAGTGTGGAACGACGACACTCAGTCGTACGTTCTAAATTTTCATGGTAGGGTGACGCAAGCCTCCGTGAAAAACTTTCAAATCGTACATGACAGCGACACAGATTACGTTGTTATGCAGTTTGGACGAGTAGCAGAGGATGTTTTCACGATGGATTACAGGTATCCGTTGTGTGCTTTGCAAGCATTTGCAATAGCACTGAGTAGTTTCGATAGCAAATTGGCCTGCGAATAACTACCGAATTTTTCAAATGTGCCTCTCGATCAGAATCTTTGAGCTTAATCAGTTAAATGTACTTATCGATAAGAGTTTTATATCATATACAAATAATATATGTGGAATTTTCGTTTTTGTGTGGTATCTTGCGGCATTACTGTGATATAATATTAATTTAAAAACCTTGCTATAGAAAAATGGATCTGAAATGGTTTACTACATTTGCCTTGTTTCATAATGATAGCTAATATTGGACATCGAATATATTTTTATACGTTTTTTGAGTAAGTACCTTAATTTTATACCAGTATTATTGTATATTGCAATTATGAATGCATTATATTTTACACAGGTTACCTAGAAGAATAATACCTTCTTTCTTAAAGGTTCACCTTTAAGAAAGAAGGTATGCCTTCAGGCAGAGTTCCTTCAAAATTTAGGCAGGCATTATGTTTTAAACCTTTTGTGTTGAGTGAACATAATTCTTTAACAAGAAAAAAACTATATATCTGAATGTGCAGTTTGACACTCATGTGTTAAAATGAAATATAAATAAAAACTAGCTAATAATCTATTATCATAGGGCTCAAAAACGACCGCTCGTGTCGATGTCTTGCCAACTTTTAATATGCTTTATTTTATGAAAATATAACCAAACACGACCACCAAATGCCTTGTTGGAATTTCTGAAAATGGATTTTTCTCCAGGAATCCACAATTCAAGGTGGCGACTAGGCGGATTTTTCAAAAAATCATGTCATTGGTAATATTTGACCAATTTTCAATTTCAAAAAAATAGAATACTTATAAAAAAATATAATTTACGGAAAAAAATACTGGAGTTAAAAATATTTAATACGTAATGGAGTATTTCCCAAAAAAACAAAATTTTATTATTATTATTATTATTTATTTACCGATTGGTAAGATAAAACCAAGCGCCTATATTTAACTTGAAATATATTAGGTGAAGGTCTTCTCTGAAGATGTAGTTTCCACACAATTTCAAGCTCTTGAACGTAAGTCTCAATTATCAACTTTCGACGCGCATTTTGCTAACTACGTTAACATCATTGGGGGATGATTAAAATTCATCCCCAGATGAAGCTCTCTTGGTTAGCGAAACCAGGGTCAGTGTTGGTGTTTGTTAACGACATTAGTATCATCGGAAAATGATTTAAACTTATCTCATATTCGATTCTTGTGTTCAAGAATTTTGGTGTTTGTGAAACTACATCTCCAGGGGCAACATCACACAAAAGGTTCTAGCACCCGCCAAGACAGGTAAAAGTTTGCTAATTTAATCCTGGAAAATTTGTTTTTAATGTTTTTACTTTTATAAAATTCCCTGGGTTACCTGTGTAAAAAGAAATGCGGGATATCGGAATATTTTTCGTCGTTAAACAAAATGCCGCAACAGTACATGAATAAAAAATTAAAATTTTCCAAAATAACATTCCAGCAAAAGAAGTGTTTCTAGTCCATTTAATAGATTTTAAGTTATTTTTATTATTAAATAATATGTGTATCTCATATAATGCCTACAAATTTTAACAAAAGTAAATTGTTGCCTCTGTTTGTGTTCAAATTACATTTAAGTAAAGTTGCGTTCACATATGTGTTGATGTTGTTTTAGCACGAAATTACTCAGTGTTTTAGGTTTTATGCAACACGATAATTATTGTATGCTTTTAAAAAGCTATCAATGGGTAATAATAATAAAAATAAGTGAACTCTTGGTAGGGTAGAATATGTAGGACACAGAATATATACACATAGCGAAACTGATAATCTTACTATAAGTTTGAAAAGTGCCGTTCTATTCTAATTTCTACCCGCTAGTACTGACTACAGATGGATGAGATACTAACATAATCATGATTTATCTGTACCTGTTGGTTGAATTTCAGGTTTTGCCAATGTAGATTTGCGCTTCTCCAGCCTTGAAAACATAGGTGCTACAAAATGAATAATAATAGCTCTTTCTGTTTGAAAATCAGTTTCTTTACATACCTCCATAGAAAAAATCGCAGGGCATGAGATCAGGCGATTTTGTCGGCCAGAAAACCCAACCTCTCCCGCTAATAATACAGTTAGCAAGTGTTTCCAAGAGGAACTGTATCATTCTCGTATTATGAATAGGACAATCATCTTGTTGAATATAATTTCATTGAATCCAGGAGGTAATAATTCAATAAAAAATAAATATTTGGCAATCAGATTTTTTGGAAAATCAGCTTTGGTTATAGACATAAAGATGTTTATTTTCCTGAGCAGGTAGTATGATGGCGATTTACATCTTTTTAATCAGGCTCCATGGTAGTTTGTTTTCCTCAAGGTTGTATAACTCTTGTGACTATGAAGGCCGTTTGATCATTTTCTCCTTTTCGGGTGATTCGGCAGGTATATTTCATTCTGTTTGTGGTTCTTAGGATACAGTCACCTGTTTATTTTGTCTTTTAATGAATGGGTCTCGCACCATTATTAAACTCTTCCTGAAGCATATTTTCATTCCAGAGGCATCCAGATGTGATTTCAGATTTCCCAGAAATTAGACGATGTCTTGCTCTTCCTCGGTAATGATGAGATCATTCGTGTATGCAAGTACGATGGGAGGTCTTATCGTTTCAGAATCTTCATTGAATTTCCTTTATTGTGCTGCGTAGCACTTGATCCAGGACTGGTGGGTTGTCGGGGGGATAGCGGACATCCTTGTTTGGCACTAATGTTCCTCATTTTAGATTCTGATGTTTATCCAAACCATTGTACTGTGATGTTTTGGGAAGCGGTATCCATGTTGTTGTGTTACACTATATAGGCAGTGGAATGGTTTCCGTCCATACTTTGATGATGATTTAAATATTTTTTATAGTAATATATTAAAATATGGCTGGCTTTAGGTAATAACGAATACTTTACGAAAAAAATCAAGTGAATTATCCACCTGCGGAATAAGTGATCCAAATGGTTGAATTTTAACTAGAATTTGTCTAATTTCTGAAGAGAAATGCATACCTATTTGAAACTGCACTATTAAATTGATTGATTGATTGATTAGCCAACGTATGATGGGCATTGCTGCTGCTTCTGGGATATCCAATATGGATATTTTTATATGCCGCCGGACCGGCCATACGCCATATTGGATATGAGGCATGTTTGTTGCCAGCAGCGAGAGCCACATGACGCATGGGGTAGGAATATAGGATGGAAAGTGTAAGTGTTTCTGAGATGCTTCTTTTAAGTTTCCGTGTTTTTTTAAATTCTTCTGAGTCTTCTGTTTCTGCATCTAGCAGTGTGCATTTCCTCCTGTCCGCTTGCATCCAGATATACTTTCATGCTTCCCAGAAACTTGTTGTGTTTTTGCTTCAACGTCCCACAATAGTGCGTCCATGTTGTTTGTTTGCCAAGTCATACATTAACTCTCTGTAAGAAGCACCAGTAATTGGTGTGCCCTCGTTTCAACGTTCTGTATTAGTGTGTCCATCATATTTGTTTTTCAAGACCTATATAGACTTGCTGTAAGAGATTTTTTATATTACTGTTATCTGTCTCGCGGTAAAAATTTTAATAAATAAATAAACATACTACTAATTGGAACTTATCTTTTTCGTCCACAGCTAGTATATTTATAAACATATGTCGTTCATACCAATAACCATCCACTTGAAAGGGTCCTAAGTATAAATGTATGGATCGGTCTGTTTCCGTCTACGACGGCCCCACTAGGTACGTGTTTACTTTATTTTTGGAACTATTAACAAACACTTTACCAGTAATTTTTTATTAATAATTCGGTGTGTGCTGTGTTCTTCCATTATTACATTTAACTTTACTCAGAATATTGTTACCTACCAATAACTTAAATTTTATCAAATTTAATGGAGTTTTCTCCGATTCTTTTTGCATTTTCTTCGGGAGCGTCTCACGGCACAACCACCCTCAACGCCATTCACTTTCGAACTCTATTTGAAACTGCACTATTAGAAGCATTAAATTGAATGAATCGCAAGAATCACCTTATCTTAGAGGAGACAATCGACAACTGAACAAATGACTGACAACAACTGCGATATTAAATTAGAACTAAAATATTTCTAACATTTTTGACATATTTAACTATTAGGTAATTTTATGACTGATAAATTTGAAATGTGCTCTCTGTTTCATATATTCTACCCGAAATTAGTATTGTTTTAAATGATTTTTTTTTACTAATTAAATTCGTTATATAAATCTTCGTTTCTTAAAAGTATTATAAATAATAAGAAATAAGTGAATCAATTATTTATTATTGTTGCCCAACATTTCTATAGATTATTTGTACATATAAAGCATTGAATAAAATAAGCAAAATAAAGTGGAACAATACGAAAGACGTCACAAAACTATTGTAATTGATAATTCCGATAAAGTCATTTTGACACTTGAGATTGCAGATAAGGGTAGAGATAGAATGACATTTGCTGGGGTTTGAAGTAGACGCCGATTATCAAAAAGTTTTTCAGCCCATCTCACAAATATATATAAAATTGCGTCATATATTAAATAGAACAGATTTTCTTCCTTGTGGATTCAGTCAAACAGAGCATTATTACAATTCTAAAGACAGTAGTACCTTTTTAACCGCCAGTCTGGAGCTAATCAGACATCCACGGTGCAGTTGAAAGGTTGAGCGAGGTGGTGTTGCAGTAGCTCTACATTAATAAAAGTGAAATAAAAAGATTGTTAAATTGGTCTAACTGGCCGCTCTTTGCTGTATGGCGTTTCTAAAAGCATTTGCCATGGTTGCCTGTTAGGTATACTGCCTAGCAAGGTCCACAATATTTGGACATGTACACTGTAGATATTTTTGTGGCAAATAGCATAATGAATTTTATTTTTTACTTCATTCGGTCGTTGATCTTTGTAAAATAGTCCTGTGGCAAGCAATGTCACAATCAGAATTTTGAATTACAAGCAGTTTTGTGAAATAAAATGTGGATTGGTCTCATTATTGATTAGTGAGAGTGATTCATGACAAAGTGAAAGTTTCCTTTGCAAGCCTTATATATTTTGCCTTATGACATAATTTAAGTCTTTTAGCTGTTATATGAAAATGTGTATTGTTATCAAATCAGAATAATAATAGTAGAGTGCCTAGTGAAAAATGTGTTAACTTCTGTAGGGGAATCGATGTCACAAGATGAGAGCTGATTGGAAGCTCATATTGTAATAAATCTAAATCCAAAAGAGCAAATGAACAAAACTTAAGATTATTACACTATCATGTAGAACTGGAAATACATGAGAAATTTTGTACAAATATTTTTTTTCCTTTTCGAGAATCAAAATATTTTGGATTTTATAGGAAAAAAATAAATCATTTAATATCACTGATCAAACGGTACAGACACCTTACATTTTTTCCTTTAAACCTATTTTTCTTTTAAATGAAGCTGTAAATTGAAAAATGTATTCTTTGAAAAAGTTTTTAGGTGGATGTCTTAGCTCAGTAAAATTAGACCACATACAAGGGCCAAGTTTCAAGAGAATTATTATCAATTTTGATTTTTGTGTGAACCTTCATTTTTATGTTTTAAACAGAACCTCAAGAGTCCCCATTGATGTACCCCCACCTTTTTTATATGGAGTAAAAAAGGGTAAAATTTTGTTTTTCGCTATTATCTCGGAAATCCCCAATTTTTCAGGCAGAAATTTAAGATTCAGAGCTTATTATGCAGTCAGGTGGTTTCTTGTAGTATTTTGTGATATATGATGATGTACTTTGTTTGCGGAAAAATGTGATGAAATCAAGAAAATGTCTAAATATTTAAATATTTAGTTTTTTAATGCAATATTCACAAGTAAAATCTATTAAGATCAAGTGTATTTGACTTGAAATCACATTGTTTTCTCTTAATATTTTTTACATAACATGACAAGGTAATTATTGTGACTTATCGGAAGGTTCTTCGCATTTCCCGAAAAATAGGATATACGACAATAACGATAGTATCGCATTTTACGGGTAATATACTAAAATAAATTAATTTGAAATTAAGTTAGATACTTTGGATTTCAATGGATTTAACTTCTGGTTGTTATAGGCTAAATATTGCAAGTTCTTATGCACCTTTTTAATTTTTCCGAAGTTTCCGGGAATTTACCCGCATAGCTGTGTTAACTTTCTCTTTTCACCGAATAAATATGAAAAACCATTATAATCTTAAGTTATTAACGTTGATTCCTAATATATTTCACTTATGAATGATGCAGACTAAATATTGTGTCATCAGACATTTTCTAGATTTTTCTACATTTTCCCGGCATTTTAAAGCAAAACAAAGTAGATCATGATATTCCAAAGGAAAAACACTACGAAAAACCACCTCGATCTTTAGTTATAAACTTTGCATCTTAAAAGGTTAAAATTCTGATTATCTTAGGCTAGATCTTGTGAGTTTTCGAGCATCTTTTAATTTTTACGCTTTTTCCCAACATTTTCCTGCAAAAAAGAGTTGACCCTCGTATCCTACGAGAAAAGTACTACAAGAAACCACCTGATTGTCGTATAATAAACTCTGGATCCAAAAAAGTTTCAATTTTGAATATTACAAAGTTTAATTTGTAAATTTTTTTGCATTCTCTTAATTTTTCCTCATTTTCCTGACATTTTTCGGCAAAACGAAATAGAGAATCATATTCTATGAGAAAAATAATAGAAGAAGCCACCATAATCCAAAGTAAAATATAATGGATCTTAAGAGTTTAACTTGTGAATTCTCAAGCATTTTCTTAACTTTTAAACATTTTTCCGCCATTTTTTCGCAAAACCCAATACATCATCGCGTTATACGGGAAAAATGACATAAAAAACCATGTTAATTTTTTGTTGGCCAGCTTGGTCCAAAATTATATAGCCACTTTTTAACGTCCTCCTGTATCTATTTAGTTTTCCAGAATGAGTTTTCCTTCAAATGTAATTCAATTTATATTTTTGAAATGGTTGATTCTATGAAAAAAGTCGATGAACCTTTGTACAATTTTAATAACAATCTTTTTACTAGAAAAATTGATTGTTTCCAACATAATAGCACAAAAATATTAAATTTAACCCTCTTTCATCCCTTATAAAATAATTTGTGGGTGTGCTGTCAAAGAAGACTTGAGGTTTTGTTTAAAACATAAAAATAAAGGCCCACGCAAAATCTAGCTTAATAATTTTTTCATAGTTAAAATCTAGTTTTATTGGGTTATGTGGGTTATACTTTAGTAAAAAAGTTAATTTTCAGACGCTTTTGGCATAATCAGAAAACTAATTATACGGAAAGCAAGGCGAAACTATGAGAATAAGTGAAACATAAAATGCTTACACAGAGTGGGAATGTCAACTAGTAGCCAATATGCAGATTGCAAGCAGTCGAAGATTTACTTCCTTTACGTTTAAAGGTATGGGTACCTGGTTTAGGGTTTAGTGTAGGTTTTATCTTATGACATCGATTCCCCCATGAAAACTATTTTTAAGAGCTTTTCAACTATCCTGGCATTCTACTAGATCGCTTTTATTGCTAGAAAGAAGGAACTTTTCGAAAATGATAATTAAGTTTGAAAATAGCAGTGGGTATATAACATCGTAAGTGAATGCCTTCTGACAATATACAGTATTAAGCATGCTTGGCAGAATTAGCCTTGCTGTAGTTCATTTTATTTCACAGATTGGCATATTTACGGTGCTTAACTCTAACTCTTACTATTTGCTGTTTTTAAACAATTGATACGAACATCCACACTTTTAAGTAATAATCGTCTGATTTGATGAACAATACGTCTCTGACAATTCTTTAGATTTTGTAAAATAACTAGCTCAATACTAAATTAAAATATTACAAACAAGTATCCGATCCCTGAAGAGAAAATTATTTTGTATTTTATATTGTAGCATTTAGTTGGTATATTATTGTGTCTTGGAATTGTCAATTCACTTTGCAGATAGACAATTTTGTAGAAGTCACTGAAGCACAGGATGAATTTATTGTGTTAGGGTTAGGTGAGTTGAAAGACAGTGTTGTTACTATAATGTCTATATGTTTACGAAAACAACACAATTCTTCCTCTAACTGACGTTAACTTACTGTTTAAATTTTAGGGCCATCTGAATCTTCGTTCTTCAATTGCCCTTATAAAAAATATGAGGAATCATTTTTGAAATTATTCAGAATAGAGCAGTAGCACCGTATGACTAACATAACCTCAAATTCTACGTTTTAGTAAGTTTATCCTTATTTTGATTATTTTAATTGCACTTCTAGATTGGGTCCAGTGTAACATTAATAAACTCTGAAAAATTATACAGAGAATTTATTAATATTGTTGATTTTAAGAAATGTAGACTATGTGGAACACAATGATATCAAATGCAACTTGTTTGTGGAAGCAAAAACTGGAATAAATACACCAACCCATTATAGGGACTGGAATACAATTCAAAAACATGGGAATATCGTGAACACCAATGTAAGGGGAGGTAGCTTAATTCAATGTGCTAAGCAGCTAAAAATTGGGAAAGCAAATCCACCGTACTTAAATAACCCATTAAATGAAACCATACATTGTACACTGCCTTTTAAGAACAATAATACCCACATATTTCTGGCATACATAATCCAAACAGTGCGAAAATTGAAGACAATTTGTTTGTAAAAGCTTCACAGTACGAATATGCGATTATAATTGGTGATTTCAATGTCACCAACAGAAAGAAGAAGCAAATACAACACTTTCTTAATAACTCAGACTTTATGCAAATATTGACCCCACCCACATTCATCATGGCGAACAATGAAAACACCACTCCGGACCTACTTTTTTGTACAAAAAATATTAGGCAAAATATTGCAGACGTTAACCTAATACCAGACCTATGCTCTGATCACTTAGCAATAGAATTCTCTCTTCACCTGGATAAATCTCCTACTTACCATGAAGAAGAAATAAAATTTAATTTGAAAAAATGTAATATAGAACGAGTAAATGAACAAATGTCGCAATGTATAAATCAAGAGACTCCAATAACCCCTCAATACATTACATTCTTTCACGAGAAACTTAAACAGATTGTCAGTGAAAATACGCCAAAATTCACAAAAAAATACACACAGACTTCCACCTTTTATAATTAAACTAATTAAGATTAAGAAACAACTCTAACGAGAGATTAAAGACAACAACGAACCAGTTTTAAAAAGAAAATTTAATGACCTAAACAAAGACATTCACAAATTAATACTGCAATACAGATCTTCCCAATATTTAGAAGTATGTAAGGAAATTAATGTAACAAGGGGAAAAAGATACTGGAACCAAATTAAAAAACTATCAAAGTATAGAAAACATAATGGCACTCACCACTTAATAGAAAATAATAAAACACTAATAACAGACCAGGAAATTGCGGACGCATTCGCGAACCATTTCGAGCAATCATTTCAATTTAGTGAAAATGCACATTTCGACGTTCCTCACCGTAACGAAGTAGATGAATGGGTTAACATGCATTTTGTGGAAAGAAACCTTAATAATAAAATACCTCCCATAGATGCAAATGAGTACTATGTTGCAGTCGCAACAAAAAATAACACTACACCTGGGTACGACAACATATACAATATGCTAAAAAAACTAAATGAAGATATACATGAAGAGATAATTCGAATATACAATTACTGCCTAGCAAACTCATTTTTTCCTCCTGAATGGAAAAAAGGTATTGTGATTACAATCCCAAAAGCCAATCTCGACCACTCTAATGTAGCCAACTACCGCCCTATAACCTTACTACCAGTAATTGCTAAAAATTTTGAAAAGATCATTAAAAAGCAGATTGAAACAACCCGTCGGTCAACACATACCCAACTATCAATTTGGCTTCAAACAAGGAACATCAACAATGCATCCCCTAACAATATTAACAAATAATATCCAAACAAACAATAAATTAGGAAACAATTCGGCAGCAATCTTTCTTGACATCAAGAAAGCTTTCGATAGTGTTTGGCATCACGGACTTTTATACAAATTACATCAAATCCAGTGTCCAAACTATATAATATGGTTTTTAAAACACTACCTGTCAAATCGTTCTATTCAAATCCAAGTTAAAAACAAAATGTCCAAAATGTTTACTCCCAAACAAGGTTTACCACAAGGTTCTTCTCTCTCTCCACTACTCTACAATATTTTCTGCTACGACATATATAATTACAATCTGGAATGTCCACAGATTATTGACCACAATGCATATATCCTGCAATTCGCTGATGACAATTGTCTTGTGTCACATGGAAAAAATTTGAGTGAAACCGTTGAAAACCTACAACACCTCTCGGACAACACAATATTCTGGATGAAGAAATGGCGAACTATACCAAATCCAAATAAATCTCATCTGATTATATTTAACCATAAAATTTCCAACAATTCTCCATCAATCAACCTACTTCAGCAAACACTCCATCCTTCATTATCATGCAAATACCTAGGAGTCAATATTGATAGCAAATTAAATTTTAAATTGCACACCAGACTTTGCAAACAAAATATCATAACAAGAACCAAACACTTTCGATCGTTAACTTATAAAAATGAAGGAATAGATACACAAACAGCTTGCAAAATTTATAAAATGATTTGTCGACCAATACTAAAGTATGGTTTTATATTATTTGGAAATTGTCGGAAGCCAGCTTTAAACAACATCGAAGTAGGAGAGAGAATCAGTCTCAGGAAAATCACGAAGATTAGACACCCCAACAACCCCTTGCATAATCCCTCTAACAACTTCCTTTATCAAAAAATCCGTATTGAACCTATCCTCTCCCGATTTAAAAGACTATCACAAAAAATTCACTTAACATCGAAATTATAAATCCTTTAATACACCAAACCAATCCCAACATCCCACCTAAAAGAATATTCCCTACACAATCAATTTACGAATCCCTTATATTGCTACGTAGTGACTAATATTATTAATTTAATTTTGTCATACACATAAACATCTACTTATATATAATATGTAATTTTTTTTGTAAGACTATATAGTTGTACAAAATCAATGTGACTGTAAAATAATGTATTGTACATAGGCTGGAAGACCTCGGTCGTTAGCCAATTGGAATTTCCAATAAAGCTGTATACTACCACTAAGAAATGTAGTCTGTTATTTACAGGTTGGAAATCCAACCTATAGTTAACGGTCCGTTTTTAATATTCAACAAGAATAAAAAATTATATTTATTCTATATGAGAGAATTTATAAATGTCACACCGGAGCCAATCTAGAAATGCTAATAAAAACATTAAAAATGAGGATAAACGAAAAATTTTAGATTATGTTAGTGTTACGGTGTTACTACTCTATTGAATGAAATTTTTTGTCTACACACTATATTTACGGTTTTAGAAAAGTGCCTACAGTATGCCTATTCTTCGTTTCTGTGAAAAGTATAAAAATTTAAAACAATTTTTTGCCCACCATATTTCACAAAAAGCATTGGGTGAGGAGGGGCGAAGCTCTTTTATTCTGTATTTATGTTTATGGTATGTATACCGTCCACGTGTACAATTTGAATATGGGCAATTGATGAATTCAGTAGTTCCAAGGGAACATTGTTCTGGCACTTATAGTAACAATATTGTAGTGATCATTGGTGTGTGTGCCTGTTGTGTTCAGTGATCAATCTGAAATGTGGCTCATATTTACGGTGCAGTATTTTATGTGGAACCACTGTTATTAGTTAAACTGTACTATTAATCTTAAAGTAATATAGACGTGTTTTATTGTAAGGCTCAGGTTTTATTTTTTATTGTTGGATATTGTTATAATAATGAAGTTAAATATATGAACCAGTGTAAAAAATATATTCTCAATACCATCCAACACCTGATATTACCGTCTACTGTGATTGTAATTGAGCAAAATGTTTTTGTGTAGTTGTCAAATTTGGTAAATTATAAAGCAATAAAATTATATGCAGTGATCTGGACTGGAAGAAATATTTTTATCTCCTGCCTCGCCCATTAGTTTCTGGATTGGGACCTAAAATTTGTACATATTCCGGTTCCATTCAGTTTAACGTAAAAACTGTTGATTTTGTTTTAATCGTATTTAAGGAGGTTGAGGCGTTACAGTCCCAACCAAAAGTAAGTCGAATTTTAAATCGGAACTCTAAAATAGAATTGAAGAAATGAATATATTACTAGCAAAAAATACTCGTAATTATTTCATACTCTTACTAAAGACTTATCAGAGATAAGTACAAAAACATATATGTTTCTAAACAAAATACTTTGCTGGCTATATGCCACGAACAACATTGAATTAAAAGAAAGAAATATGCACATTACGTACAGCGTAACAGAATAGAATAGAATAGTACTTTATTTCAAAAAATTTAGTCTTACACAGATCTAAACAGAATGAAAGGGCGTTATATTAGAAGTTGTGATTAAAATGAGCAATAGCTGCTATTTCACAATTAATGTCTATATATGACATGAACAGTATTCAACACTAAAACAGTTTACACATTAAAACATACGGTAAAAATCCAAATATAAAATGTTACAACAATTACACAGATTTATTACAAGGTATATGATTAACTTTTAATTCGAATATTGCATATATTCCCTCACAGTGTAAGGTTCCATCTCTAATAAATATTTATAAATAGCTTTCTTGAAACTCTTAAAGTTAACAGTATTTTTTATTTCATCAGGCAGTACATTGTAGAATTTAATACACGAGTAAACTGGAGATTTTTCTGTCAGAGTAAGTCTATGCTGGGGAAAATTATAGTTTAATGTTCTCGTTTGATAATTATGAACATGTTTATATTCGTCAAATATTTCTTTATTTTTATTTAGGAAGAGCAAGCATTCATAAATATATATTCCCGTGACTGTTAGGACACCAGTTTCTTTAAATTTTCCACGACAGGACTCCTTATACCCAAGATTTAGTATTGTTCTTATTGTTCTTTTTTGTATCACGAAAACTTCATTAATATTGGAACAATTTCCCCAAAACATTACACCGTATCTTAATACTGAATGAAAATTTGCATAGTAAATTGTTTTTAAGACTTCAAAATTTATATATTGTTTTAACACTCTAAGTGTGTAGTTTACACCATTTAATTTTTTGCATATATATTGAATTTCATCCGACCATGTTAGATTTTTATCTATATAGATTCCCAAGAATTTGGTGTTGTCATTTAATTTAATGATTTCACTCAAATCTAGGTTTGCTTGTTTCGTTTGAAATTGTACATACTTTGTTTTATTTTCATTTAGTATTAATTTATTTCTGGAAAACCATTCAGTTATATTTGTTAATGCTAAATTTTTATTATTTATTATGTTTGCATGGGAGTTTCCACACACTAGCAGATTGGTATCGTCTGCATAACTTACTAGGTTAGTGTTTAGATTTGTCAACGCATGGAAAAGATCGTTGACATATATAATAAATAATAAAGGGCCAGCAACACTGCCCTGCGGAATTCCAACTCTTATCCTTCTTTCGTTAGAGATATACGTATCAAAGTCTTTTTCAATGGTCACTTTTTGAGTTCTATCTGAGAGGTAGGACCGAATCCACTGTAGGGGTACTCCTCGTATTCCATATAGTTCTAACTTATTTAACAGTATATTATGATCTAAACAGTCATAGGCTCTAGACAGATCTAAGAATATTCCCAGGGTAAGTTGTTTGTTTTCAATATTTTTTATAATTTTTTCTACAAAATTAAACACTGCAGTTTCAATGGACCTACCTCTTATGAAACCGTGTTGATGTTTACTGAGGAGATCTTGTGATTGGAGGAATTTTAATAGTCTATTACACATTGCTATCTCAAAGATCTTTGAAAAGGATGGTAGGAGGCTTATTGGTCTGTAATTTTCTTTAAGTGAAGGGTCTCCCTTTTTATATGTTGGCTTTACTATCGCTAATTTAAGACGGTCTGGAAAAATTTCTTGATGAAAGGAGTTATTGATTATATAACTTAGAGGGTGAGACAATTCATATACACAGTACCGTATAATACTTGTGGGTATTTCATCATATCCACCACTCATTTTATTTTTTAAGTTTTTTATGATATCAGTTATTTCTTCTGGAGTTACGGGATCTACATACATAGAGTTAGTATTTTTAACAATATTACTATGAACTTTACATTTTCAAGATATTTTTGCAAATTTGGAGCTGCATTGACGAGATACTCATTAATTTCATTGCATATTAAATTTGGGTTGCCTTCTATTTCAATTTCCTTGGATTTATTTTTATTTCCTTTGATAGAATTTACGATTTTCCAAACACATTTTGACTTATTGTCGCTATTCTCAATTTGATTTGAGTAAAATAAGTTCCTGGACTGCTCTAATAAACCGTCATATTTCTTTTTAATTAATTTATAGGATTCTTTATATCTCTCATCGGAATTACTTAGGACTAACATTAAATCTAACTGTTTTTTACAATCTGCCAATTCTGGATCGTTATAGTAATTACATAGATTTTTTTTGCCAACTCACAACAGTCACAATAATGTTAATTTTAATTTTAAATTATCAACAAAACCAAAAAACGACTAAAGACAAAAACACTTACCAAAAAACTTTCACATACACGTGTTTCGGTATCCTACACTAATGATACACTGGTGTTCTTAGCAAACAGAATATTAAGGAAATTATTTGATTTTGTGATGTTATTGATATAAACTGAAAACAAAAGTGGTCCAAGCACACTACCTTATTGTGAAACTCTGTATTTTACTCGGGCAATTGTACTAAATTTACCAATACGAAAGACGTTATTTTTTTACCAATATTATATTGAGTCAAGAGATGACCTTCCGAAACCATAATTTATCCAAAAATATTTTGTGTGAAACAATTGAATGCTTTGTCTCTTGTAATTTTTTTGTAATGAGGATTTTTCCGAATTTTCAACAGTTTTTCACGATCAAATTCACATTTTTGATCGTGAAAAACTGTTGAAAAGTCGGAAAATATGCACGTTACAAAAAAATTACAAGAGACCAAATTCAAAAATGCTAAATGAACTTTAATTTTAAATGTCTCCTGACTCGATTGGTGAGTGTGATGTTTGTAGAGACTAGGTATAATTACCTATTTCAAAGTAAGTATTGTGTCAGCGAGGTTTCAAAACTCCAGAGATGTTTTCCTGGTCTGGTAATTTGTAAGATAATATATATAAAAAAATTAGTAACGTAAAAATTGCATAGTAATAATTGTTGGTTTTCTTAACAAATAACTTAGGGACACATTGTAAAGTAATATCTATAATAAAGAGGAAGGATAATACTGATATGGATTTGGGATATCAGCTAGTGATTGTACATGTGTGTCCTATACCTAATATTTTACCATGCAACCATCTGCGACATAAAAGGTGGAATGTTTGTGCATGACAATTTTATTGACAATATGTTGTCTCTACTATAATAAACAACTTAATAGGTAAAATAACGCACCCACTAGCAATTTTATCTTAGCACAGGTAGATACTAAAAATATTTTTTTTATCTTTAGAAACGAAATTAGTTTAATAAAAATATGTAATACATACCTACAATAATTAGGAAAACAGGAACCACGAAGAACACTACAACAATTAAAGATTCATTTACTAAAATAGCACATAAAACAGAATCTACTGAGTACAAAAACACAGTTTTTTTGTCAATATGTTTGAAATGAAATTTAAAGATACAAATGGACATGCATTATCCGCCATCTAACGGTTGAGCCACCAGTAAAAGCCTACTAAAGGGAGAGAAAACCTGTCACCAATGTCAAACTAGCGTTGACGGCATCAAGCTACAGTTATTAAGTAAGTGGTGGCGCCACTCGCTAGATTCCCTCGCCAAAGATTAGAGAATTAACAAAGATAGGACGGTCAGACAGAGAAGACGAAATTGACGAAGATCGAGACGACATCCAGCGGAAACGGTTTCGGGAATTGTTGGGTACGCATTAAATAGATTTGACCAAGCTTACTAAAAGACAGGTTGGCTCATTATAGGCCTGCGGTTCATCGCAATTTTGCGTTCATCGGGTGACTAAATTAAAAAAAAAAGTAATATGGATAAAGCCTTTTGAAATTTGTTCCTTAGATTTTCTTACTTTTTATTGGGTATTTTGCCACTGAAAAATATTTAAAAATTTTAATGAAAAAACCTCTGCGCCAAACGGATCAGACAGAGGTTGGTTCTTGAGTACTTGACTATTTCAAAAAGTCTCACCTAAAAATATATAAACTAGAGCAATGTTATAAACTAAAAACTGAAAATCAAAGCTATAGGTAGTTAATGTTTCGGAAGAGAATCTACTTCCGTTCTCAAAACAAAAAAATTAACAAAAAAATTTAACTTGCAGCAGTGACAGTTCTTATACTTCTAGACTAGGTAAGTGAACTATTGTAAAATAATTTTAAGAACAATGTAGTTCACCTGATAATCTATCAGGGAGGATATGTGGCGCAATCAAATGATTGTTGAAAACACCGCACCAAGTACATACATATTAACAGCAAATCGATGTTGGGATTTATATAATTTGTATATATTTTGTTACCCAAAAGTATTTTTCTTCATTTTCTACCTTGTTATTCCATTATAGAACATTTTTTTACTATATAATAGGCTCATTTGATAGATATAGATAATTTTTTTTTTACAAAAATGTTCTACTGTTATTTTGGATTTATTAGGTTATGATTTACTGTTATCAAATTTGTAGCAGATGTCCATCGAAAATGCACTCATCCTGAACATTTAAAAAAGGGAAATTCGGTTAAATACACCTAAAGCTGATATAGGCCATGCTAGCCAATAAAATTGATTTATAAAAACTTTTTAGGTTATGTAGCACATATTCGAATGTATTGTTCGCAAAAGTATTTTTCTGTATTTTCTACCTTGAGATTTCCTTACATAATATTTTTTGCGATAATAGATTCATTTGATGTAGATAACATTTTTTTTATAAAAATTGTCTATTATTTTTGATTTTTTAGTTTATTTATTTCAAAACTGTAGCCGTCGGGAGTTGAAGCTACATTCGCGAGCATTTAAAAAAAATATGTATTAAGTTTGGTCAAAATTTGAACTGGCAGGCGAATTTTGTCCACAAATGTAGCCTTTTGCCAAATATTAGAGAACTAACAAGATAGGACAGTCAGACGGAGAAGACGAAATAGACGAAGACAGTTGTGAACTCCAATTTAAAGGGACACGACATCCAGCGCAAATGGTTTCAGGCTTTGTCGGGTACGCACTAAATGAATTTGACCAAACTTACTAAAAGATAGATTGGCTCATTAGAATCTATAAGTGTTACGTCACGTATAGACCTCGATGACAGCTGCGGGTGGCTGTTTTTTCCTCATTTTATAGAAAAAAGTTTCAAAATTATTATTTCAATGCATAATTCTATCCTAACCAAATATATACCTTACATATGAACATAGAAATACTTCATATGACATATATTACAAAACATCCTGTTTCTTTAATGACCTTGCTGGTACTGAGAGTCAGCTAAGTTCGGTCGTTCTACCAGGACAGTGTTGTCCATTTTTCACTATTGGCCTCTCTTTCTAATGTTACCTTCTCCGTCTGATTGTCACTTTGTGACAACTGCGCGAGAACTCCAATTTAAATGTCGAGGTCATTGGCGCCATTGTTAAAAGATTAAAAGAAGGTTTTCCGCCGGCTGTACTATCTTGTTAATTCTCTAGTCTTTGCTTTTGCCCCACTGTGTGGCGTAGATGCTCTTTAAGGAAAACCTCATTATTTAATTTAGAATAAAATTTATTTCATTCGATTTGATTTGTCAAAACCAAAACTGAAAGTAATGGCGCGCGTTTGTATTTGACAGCAATTTAAATTACAGTCGTTTTAAAATCAACGGGAGAAAATCAGTTATTTATTATACAAGGGAAAAAATTCACAGATTTCGCAATCCTTGCAATCATCGGGACATTATGGGAATGATAACACCATACATAAAACATAAAGTTTTTCAACTTTTTCCGAAATATCACGATCCACTACACTGCTGTATTTCCACCTTTAATAAAAACTGGTAACTTAACCCCCTGTGATATATGCAACCCATATTACATCTGCGTATTATATCAGTCGTTGCATATAGGCAGTCTCACTCGACCGCGACACCGCTGCATTTCCACCTTAAATGAAAACTGGTAACTTGACGCCCTGTGATATATGCAACTCATATTACATTTGCGTATATCAGCCGTTGCATATGATAGTTTCAGTCGACCGCAACACATTACTTTGAAATAAAGAGATATTATTATTGTCACTCAATTTGTACAACAGACTACCTATATCAGTTAGTTGTAATTCTAACACATCATTTATTTGCAAGCAGGCACCTATTTGTAGCAAGCTGTACACTTTTGTGTTCTACCATTAGCATCGCTGTACAACTTTTAGGTAATCTCCCGACACGGTAGGCAATGTAATTGGCAAACGCAGCAGCCTAATCGATAGTAGCGCGGCCTTTTCGGCAGCCGTGTACAAATTTTTGCTTGAATAATATAAAGTCTAGCATTTTCAGTCTGTGACGTCAGACGCGGATGTTATGTAATAAATTTAAGTAAAGGCAGGTCAAATTTTAATTCGCTACTTATTGTTTAATCAGTATACATTAAATTCAATCGCAAAATACAACATCTGCCAAGGATATCTTCGAACAAAAATAATTTAGTGTCATTTGAAGTGTTGGCCAGTGTATTAGCATTTTCTAGTTCGAGCAGTGTATATGTAGATGAGCGTACAAATATCGGATGCGCAGTGGATTCATAAAAAATAAAATCGATTACAACAAATCTCAAAAGTGAGCCTACTGGTCTTCTCTCTACTGTGCCGCGACACTGCTGTCTTTTGACCTTGAACAAAAACTGGTAACTCTACCCCATATACGAAAACATAAACATTTCCAATGTTAAAAGTACTAGATTTTAGCGCGAGGTTGTATTTGTCTCTCGATGCGAAACGTCATTCATTTTTTTCCCGGGGAAAAAGTAATTTAATAAAAAGTGACATTTTGTTAACTGTCAAGAGAGACAAAATGTCAAACTTTTTTCCCGTCACAGAAAAATAATAATTTATTTTTTCATAGAATTAAAACGTGATATTATACTGGTTTCTTAACCCCTGTCTTGTTACGACAAATAAATTAGAGGTGTTTTTAACAGAGAGCCAAAATTTAACAAAACTTTTGCTTTTGAAATGCTATCATGTCCTTTCATACTATGTACAACTATGCATGTAATCATGAAGTTTAGATTGCGGCTTCGGTTGCCATGGCGCAACATAACTATAGTAACAAAATGTTTGTAAAAATTAGACCGACCGATTGAGTTTCATTCAGTTTGACGCGTTTTTACATTTATTCGAGACAGAAAAATATTTATTTTCCAAACCAAAAATGTTAAATTTTCAACTGATGACAGAACGCGATCGGCGTGAGGCAGCAGCAGTAGAAAAGCGCAGGCAGTTCGAAGAAGAAAGGAAGAAGAGAATCTTTAATCCCCGTGCTAGACTTATTGGGGTAAGATTTAATTATATAAGTATATACTATGTTGGACAAATGTTTAATTGGTTGTAGATTGATACTGCTACGTTAGAACGTCAAATTGAAGAGAAAACACAGAGAGAATCTGAACAAAAACGAATTGATAGCATATTCGAAGAACAACTACGAAAATCAGATGAAATTGCTGTAGCCCTCGACAGAAAAGAAAAGGAGGTAAGTGATACATTTGATGTACAATGTGTGGTTATATGGACTGTCAGGCCTATAGACGGAGGGTGCCAGGAGGTGCTCGGCACACTTGGGAACGTTTTAGTACTCCCTGAAAAAAAATTTGTTTTGAATGTTATTTTTCCAAATTAATAAGGAATTGATACCCCTTACTCTGCTGAGCACCCCCTACAATGTATTTCCGGCTATGTAGTATGGGAGCCCTCGACCAAAGTTTCGTGTCATCCCGACATGGACAAATCAATCAACAATGTCTAGTTTAAGGGGGAAATAAGGAACTTTGATATGTAAAGTAAGCTTGAAGTGTTGTGGATGCGGAGGAAAGAAATCGTCGGTAAAAAAACATCGTGTAGTTTTACTTCCCTCGCATACCGAAGGGAAGTATTGTATTCGAGAAAAAATCACTCTCCGAGATTTTTACGGATTCTGACGTTTCAGAACACGTAGATTCCGAAAATATAGGTTTTTCAATTCCGTCAGTCTGTTGTCTGTCTGTCTGTCTGTCGGTCTGTCTGTCTGTCGGTCTGTCTGTCTGTCTGTCTGTCTGTCTGTTGGTGCATTTACTAAAAAACTACTTGACGGAGAGCAGTCAAATTTGGTAGGTAGTTGACGCTACTCTCAGCGCAGAAATGGTAGAAATTTCACTGGAAAATATACAGGGTGGACCGTCTAAACGGAATAAATAGTGAAAAAAATTTGTTTTCGCTCAAATTTAAAATTTCCACGTTTCATGACGCGCTAGTCCTATTTCGGGAAAAAAAATTTTTGGAAATTTTTGAAAAAATTTTTACCAAGATGAAAAAATTTTTTTTTTGCTCAAATTTAAAATTTCCACGTTTCATGACACGCTAAACCTATTTCTGAAAAAAAAAATTTTGAAAATTTTTTTCACCATTTTTGAAAAAATTTTTACCAAGATGAAAAAAAATTTTTTTCGCTCAAATTTAAAATTTCCACGTTTCATGACACGCTAAAATTATTTCTGAAAAAAAAAATTGAAAATTTTTTTCACCATTTTCGAAAAAATTTTTACCACAAAAAATTTTTTTTCCGTGTTCAAATTTAAAATTTCCACGTTTCATGGCATTCTAAACCTATTTAAAAGTAAAAAATGTTTGAAAATTTTTTACCACCATTTTTGAAAAAAATTTTATCACTAAAATAGATGGAATTTTTTTTCTTAAAATTTTAAATTTCCACGTTCCATAGCGCTCTAAATCTATTAAAAAAAAAATTGAAATTTTTTTAAAAAATTTCGAAAAAAATTGAAAATTTTTTAAAAATTTCGAAAAAAATTTTACCGCTAAAATAGAAGGAATTTTTTTTTCTTTGTTCAGATTTAAAATTTCCACGTTTCCATAGCATTCTAAAATTATTAAAACAAATTTAAAAATGTTTTTGAAAAATTTTTAAAAAAAATTTGAAAATATGTTTAGGTAATCTATTTATCACTATTATAGACTAGACGAAATATTTTTTTTTCAAATTTAAAATTTCCACGTTCATGACATTTAAAACCTATTTCGGACAAAAAAAATTGCCACATCCTTTCACCATTTTGGAAAAAAATTTAACACTGGAATAGAGCGAAACATTTTTTTTGCTCAAATTTAAAATTTTTCTCATTTCGTGACATTCTAAACCTGTTCAAAAAAAAAGTTTTGAAATTTTTTAAAATTTTTTAACCACCACTATACTTCCACTCCATTACGTGAATGTGGAATTGAAAATGTGACAGATGGCAATAATATTTGGCATATGCACCTATTATATACTTTTATTGAATAATGGCATCCCAAGAAATAATTCAGTCATGGTGGACATTTGTAAAGGTATTTGCGCAAGCCTTCCATATTTGGCACCTGTTATATAGTATTGAACTTTGGCTGTTGGATGAGCACTCTGTATATTTTTTTACCAAAATTTATCAGGTTTTTTTGTAATAATAGCAATAACTATATTCCGATTTGTATTCTCAATGTCATTTCGTAATGAATAATTTTTTAGAGTGACTGCCATGCACAAATAACGAGGGAAGTTCTGTGTAAATAACTTTACCGATTTTTTTTATAGCACCTCGTCCGTTTTGAATAGAATTTAATATAAAATGTAAAGAAAATATCAACTCGTGAAGGACGAACATTTTTTAACTTGCGGAAACCTGATCATTGCAGTATAAGGGCCGGTACTTGCATCTAGAGATAGCGACATTTATTCTCTAGAATAAGTCTTATCTAGAAGATAAGCAAAAAATCGGTATTTTCACATACAAATAGTGATATCAGTCAGATAAATATGCTTGTTCCTAGGATAAACTATTCGGCGCCCAAATCGACGAATAAGGCTTTTATCTACCGGGTACATGAAGCCACGCCTACACGCTTGCGCTCTGATTGGCAGTGCTATTCTATTTTCTAACCTAAGTTTTGAAAAGTTCTTTGTTGTTTTGTGTTTAACAATATTTTAGATAAGGTTTGGCCAGTAGTGACTTTTATAACTGGGTGATTTTACGGACTTTCACAAGCCACGGCGGGAAGAATAATAAAAAAATCCAATAACTGCTATTTATGTATTTCCTCACTCTGTCCAAAAACATATCACATGAAACACAGTTTTATTTTATATGTACCATTTAAAAATATGCAGACACAAAATCGCACAATAAAAGCCATTGTAAACACTATACTCACAATGACAAACAACCAAAATGACTCAAATGTCATTAACAGGTAAGCAATAATAGTAGGGGATCATTTCTATCTTTATTGAAAGTACATAGCTTCTGCATACATTTCTCTTGTTTTACCACATCTTAAGTTGGCAACACTTACTTTGGGAAGTGTCTAAAATCTTATCCATCGAATTGTTAACCGAAGGTGTGATTTGAATGAAAGTACAGATAGAAGATATCCAGTAGATAGCAAATTCTGGTTATCTTATCCTTCGGATAGTTATCCGCCGGATAAAGTATATTTATACTTAAGTGAAAGTACCGGCCCTAAGGGTCATTGCTTTCGGTCTCCGCTAAACTTTAACCATCGTCCAAATCATTGTTAGACTGATTCAGCTACCATGGAAACAGTTGTACTTTCAAAGATTTAGCCCACGGTTAAAGTTTAACAGAGACCGAAAGTCCTTATAGTTGTTAAAAAAAAATGACTTGATTGAGTTACAGCAACATGGCTAAAACCTTTTTTAGATGGTTGACCAGGGTCTATATATCCTTAAAAAAATCTAAACATAACTATTAATAATAACAGTTCAAACTAAAAACATTATTAGTTGGGGCTGTTGTTATTAATAGTTAGTTAATTTTCAATATTCTTACTCTAGTAGTTACATGTTTTTTTATTCCTATAACTTATGGAAAAAAAAATGTTCCAAGTTTCTTTCGTGTATGTCTTTTTTTGTTATATTTTGTTTTTTTTTATCGTTCTCAAAGAAGTATAATCAAGAATATCGTTCATTACACTTTCAGAAATAGAGATCTTTCTGTGCTTGTATGACTTCCCGCTTGTCATACGCGCAGGGAAAAATCCTTATTTCTAGACTCCTGATGAAATATATTATTATGAGTTTTCACCCTTTTGGGAAACACCCTGTATGAATTCGTGGGTTCTATAATGAATAATTTTAACAAGGGGTAAACCACTAACACTTTATTTAATAATTTACTGACTACACAATATTTCTTAATTAATCAAAATAACCTTTACACTTTGTTTACTTGATATTTAACCTCACTTTCGTTACCGAACGTCACTTTAATAGAACTTCTTCACTTTTATTAGACTTCCCCCTCTGCGCCGGTAATTGCGCCTTATATACTCTGAAATTGCCTCTAGATCCATCCAGAACCAATCAAGAATCTTCTTCTACCACAGTATAGAAAACTCTATCTCTTTCTACAAGTTTCCAGTCACTATTAGGCATAGGCGTATCAATCTCCAGTTTCAAGGGTCTGTAATTCATAACAATATGTCGGATACCACGGGGGCACGTTTAGGGTTAGACCGCTTGGACATGTTAGCAAGTACGACACTGGTATTACACTTAATACAAAATTTAATAACAAAGTCTAATTGTCCACACGAATAATACAAGTAATCAAAACAGTCTCAACACCATCGGATAAATCTAGTAAAACAAAGGAACTCGCTGCTTGTACAAGGCGGAAAATGTCCGTTCAAATTTTTATACACTTCCATACATCCTGCTTCAACACAAAAACCAGGAAGCGAACGTGTCGAGATAGCAATTTTAGCCCATTTTTATTTACATGTTCATTATTGTGAGGTTAGGTACGGTGACGGTTTCAGTGGCAGAACTCGATCGGCGAAGTTAAGCAACGCCGTTACTTAGATGGGTGACCGTATCTAATTTTGCCGTCCTGGTTAAGTGGTAGAATAGCATTAGCTAAACCTCGCCATGACGTTAAAATAATAATAATAATAATAATAACAAAAATTAGTGTGTTTCGATCATTTAGCAACCTTGAAAACTTTCAACAGGAAGGACATTTTTTGAATTTGGGTATAAACTGCCCGAAAAAGTTTGGAATTCTCTTGTCGTGATGAGCTAAAAAACCTGGTCGAGGACTGCCGTACTAACAGGCCTGGCGAATGTATATATACCTATTGTTCCAATTTCAAAACTGAACTGCTGGCTACTTGAAACTTATACTGTAAATCATAAAGTAAAATAATTTCGAAACATTTTCGAGATTTTCTTAAACAAAATTTATCTCTAATAAACTTAACCACGACATCGAACAACGATAAAAGGCGTTGTATACTGAATATGTAATTGCAGTTTTGCATAATTTGATTGATTCCGAATATGTAAAAAACAATTGCAGGTTTCTCTATTACATTTATAGTAAGGAGTCTGGAACCGCAAATTCGATCATAGGAAGAGCACTCGAAAACATAGTTTTGAAAAAAAGATGTGTAAAATGTTTCCATCCCCTGGAAACCATCCCTAAAACCGTAGAGTCGGGAATTATAGCATAAGTTAACCACTAACAATTTTATTTATTGACTTACTATACACTATAACTCACAAAACGTTTACTAGACTAATATAACCTTAAACAATGTTTATTATTGATATTACACTTTACTATTCACTTGGGATTTATCTGAACTTCCCTGAATTCATTTAAAACTTCCTTTCCGTCGTGAATCGGTCGCCTTATATATCCCACAAGATAGCGTCTAGAGCCTTCTGGAATATTCTTCAAGATTTCAACTTTTACTAGAAAGGCCTCAAATCGCTTTGTCTAGAAACCATAATTAAATTATAAAAACGATTCCATGGTGCCATTTCTGCGGTGGTAATCGAAACTCCATTGCACGTTTTCTAAAGAATACAGGGTGTGGAGACGTTATGCTAATGAATGAATTTTTGTTCGTAAGTACATTAATTTTGAAATTTATCCCTTTTTTTGCTCGTATGATAGCAGATTTATAACATTTACGTACAAGTAACAAGCATATAATTGTTTTGTCATCACAGTATACTGTGATGCATATCACCGTTTGGCCAGAACGCGCAAAATGTGCACTTTACTTAAAACGGGAACGGAGAACAACGGAGCTGTACAAAAGTAATCATATTTTTTTATGACAATAAAGAAATGCATATAATTCTTTACATTTACACTACACTCTTTGTACGCTTTGTTTAAAGAGTTTCCGCAGCATTGGTAAACAATAATTTTGAGAATACTTTGAAACTGAATCTTGGAAAAGTAACTTTGCGTTTTTTAAAACTGTTCAAAAATAATCCTGTAAATGCGGTATGAACACAAAATTCAATTTTTAATAAGTGCCACAGAAATATTTGGAAATATTTTGCCGCTGTTCTACAGACGTTCAGAATGGCCTTCACCACATTTATATCCGCAAGGTGATTTTGGACAACGTAAACATTTTTTCAAAACTAGAACGGTCTTCTAGTGCACGCTCGTAGATCGAATTCATAGCTCCTGATTCCTAACTAAAACAGAGCCACATATACATTTTTTTCAGGAGCGAGCCAAACTTCAGTCCGAAATAAATTTTTTTCGAAAAAATTACCAAAAACCAGAGGACAGGAGGGAGTATGACTTGAATGATCCAAATTTAATTAAAAAAGAACTGCCACCAAGATTACACGATGACGATCCTAGACTGGGTTGTTCGTCAGCTCAAAAGTAAGTTCTGTATATAAAAAATAAACCGATATCTCACATAATGAATATCTGATCTGTAGAGAAACTATGTTGAACAGATTTTTACAGTTTGTGATCGTTGTGATTAGACACGTTATCATCTTTTTTTAAAGAATAGCACTTGCAAATAATAGAGCTATCAGGGGAATTCCTACTCATCTTTCCATTTTCTTACTTCTCCATTGTGAATCATTGCCCTATGTTTAAGCGGTTTCTTATTTCTGGTGGGTCTTGTTCCATCCATTCCATAGTTGTATGGCATGAATTTCTGGATGACTTGACGCCAATTTGTTTTATTTTAACTTTTTTTATACAAAACTCCTGGGAAGATTGTGACTTAGGTAATGTAAATGTAGTAGTGTAATTTTAAATTCAGAAATAAGTGTAGAAGTATTTTCTTCGTTTGATACTTACAATAACGTTTTCCCAATTTCTGTGGTTCTAGTTCTATATTTTATGATTGTTACCAAACAGGTTTGAAGGAGAAGATTTACTAAGCGAACAACGTGCAAAAATACAACGTGAGGAGAGAAGAGCTTGGTTAGATCAACAAGTTAAGGAGAAAGCCGCGGCTGACAAGGAACAGAGAGCGGCGGATGAAGCTTACAAGGCAGCAGTGATAGCCCGCGATCGAAGGGCTCTAGAGCTAGATAATATGGAAAAAGATTGCAGGAAGAAGCTGGAGCAGGCCTGCATAAGATTCAATGTGGCTTTGGTACCTAAAAAAATTCTCTGTAATTTGTTTGTGTTGCTCTAATGTTTTTTCGTATTGGTACCATAGTTAAATAACACAATATACAAAGTGGTCCATTTAAATAGAGATGGTATAATATCTCGGAAACGATAGTCAAAAAGACGACCGCTCAAAATGCTGCCTGATAAAATTCCAGGATGATACATGATTAAATCAATAACAAATGGTAGTAAAGAATCTTGTGCCAGTATTTCCTTTAATGTTATGGCACTATCAGTTGCAAATTATTTTTTTCGCCTACCTGAAAAGATGTCAGAATCACAATTATGTACGAATATAGTGAGGAGTTAGTAGTTAAAGAAAAACTTTACCTCTCCGTCAACCCCTGGTAGATTGACAAAATAGTAGCTTCTCTGTCATTACTCTAGGTCATTCGCTGTCAGAAACATTTTTATGCCATAGAAAAGTTCAAATTATTCTCTACATTAATCTGCTATTGCTCAGATGGTGCCAATTATACGCAGAATATTATAAACGCTTGAGTATTTAATTTCCAATACATCACGAACCCGTACCAATGAAATCAGGATAAAATTCTAGTTTGCTAAAGCTGTTGTTGAGATATATCTCCGGGTTTTTCGGTTACTAATGTAACAATGTCGGCTATCTCTATCTGGAATGCTTGCAATAGCGAAATTTGCGTGAAAATTTGAGAAAAGTTAGTGTATGCCACCAGCTCGGTGGCGTAATGCTGAAGGTGTTTGGCTTGCGACCACGGAGTCCCGGGTTCGAATCCTGGCCAGGGTATGGATGTTGGTGGCGTTTTTTCATGTGTTACCGAGACGGTAGCAGTGACCTAGACCGCTGTTGGGTGGCACAACATGTCTAGTCGCTGTTATCTCTCCTGAGTTCGAGTCTCAGCTGCGGTAGATGGCAATATCACAGGGAATGGTTGTTGTGTTGATGTCTATGTGTACGTGTCCTGGTTGAGTGGTAGACCAGAAATTAGCTGAACTCCGCCAGGACGTTAATATAAACAAGGCATTACAATAAAAAAAATATATGTATATCAAAAGTGACATGGTGCCAACTTGCGCTTTTACTGGGGGGGGAGGATGCCACCCCTTCTCGGGGGCTGAAATATTTATGGCCAAAATAACCCCGGGAGTCGACAGAGAACCTAATTCTAAGCAAAAAATGTTCTATGAAGTTTTTTCGGAAACTCCATACTTTTTAAGTTATTCGTGATTGAAAACTCGCCATTTTCATTAAAAAATGACACTTTTTTAAACAGTTTTTTACGAATAACTCGAAAATTATGCGTCTAATGAAAAAAGTGTAAGGGACATAACTGTAGTTTTTAAAAAAACAAAGAGATTCGTCTTTTTAGAAATATCCTAGGTGCAATATAAAGTGAGACATGGTTGACGAAAGGAAACTTTTTTTTTGTGAGTGCTCGAATCGGTGCATTCAACTTGAAATAACGGGAAAATAATCGACTTCAGGGGCTGTTGCTTATGTCATATCACCCACTTGAAGAAGGGATCGGACTCATCCAGGTATAGATTTTACGGCCATGCAGTACACTTTCTCGGGTTGTTTATATACACTCTTTTGTGTTGCTTTATTGGACAAAAAATGAAATCAATCACCAAACCAAATAATAAAAGGTATTGTTTTTTCTAATTGCCTTTCTGAACTCTGCAACTAAAATGAAGTCAATTGACCCTGTACTTTAAATTTTAGAAGTAAAATGTTAAAATGACGCAACTAAGTGAATTGTTTGAATTTCATTTAAGATATAAAAGACATTGTGGCATCGACTGACGTAGGTTAATGACAATAATGTCCGATGAGCTACCTTTTTATGTCGGTCTGCCAGGGGATAAAAGGTGGCACACAAAATTTTTCTTTAACTACAGATTCCTCACTATCTTCTTATATAAGTGTGATTTTGACATCCTTGCACGTAGGTGAAGAAAAAAATTAGTAGAAGGAAGTCGTGTATTTTTTTGGCACTTTCGACTACACCACTAAAAAAAATGCTGGCACGCGGTTGTTGTACTATTATATTATTGATATCATCATGTTTCATCTTGATATCTTATCAGGTAGCATTTTGAGCGACCGCCGCTTTGCCTACAACGCATTTTCGTAAAAAAAAAATCAGATAAAATTTGTTTGGTTGCGAGGGAGAAACAAAATGATAATCTTTCAATTTTGTGAATGTGTTTGTGGTAAATTAAGGTAGTGTTTCATTAAATCAAGAAGTCTTGTCTTGGCAGTCACTTCTTCCTGGTCCTGTTTCGGTATTATAAGACATATAATCTTGACTCGCTAGGCTATCGATGCGATGGTTGGCTCTTCTTGCATCAAAAGACTATTAGCGTCAATAGTCCAGGCAACCGTATGCAGTGTGTTTGTAATGACGTTAATAAAAAACTTGAAAAAAGATTAGAGTAAGAAATGATAGTAAGGGGTAGAAAACACCCTTTTATCAGGTACCTAACTTATAGAATTAGGCCAAAAATGAAAAAAAAAACAATATTTCTACCCTCTTTTGGCCCAAAATAAGATGTTTTTATTTTTGTGAATTGAGAAATGCATATTTTTCAAGATATGGCCACTTGAAAATTCCTAAAAGTGGGGGAGAGGAAATGTAAAAATTGAAAAAAAAATCTGAAAAAATTCATGTGAACGTATCATCGAGATACAATACTTTTTTTATTTGCAACTTTTCTATAAAGTGCGTTTTTCCTGAAAAGCATGGGAAACTACCCCTTTGTTTGAAATTGTAGCGCTTTAAAAATATGTAATTAAGAAATTTGAAGAATTTGGACGTATGCACTGAGGCTTGCTAAACATCTTCTCGTCTAACATATGTGAAAATGAATCATATTAACCCTAATAATATGACCGAAAATAATGTTTATCGTCCCTTGGGCCGCTAAACTCATAACACGATTTTGTAGTTTTTGACAATCTAGACACCTTTGATTGTCATTTGCATACTTTGACGTTTCACATAAAATTTCATTAAATGTCAATTTAAACCAAAATTTCGAAACAAAACAACAAAAGTATAAAATAATAAGTTGTGATTTTTGTTATATTTTTTCCTGTTTGTATTTATCACATTAAAGATTTTTGTTACATTTTTCGCTTTTGGTTTTTACTTCCCTCGCATACCGAAGGGAAGTATTGTATTCGAGAAAAAATCACCCTCCAAGATTTTTTCGGATTTTGACGTTTCAGATCACGTAGATTACGAAAATATAGGTTTTTCAATTCCGTCAGTCTGTCTGTCTGTCTGTCGGTGCATTAACTAAAAAAAACTACTTGGCGGAGAACAGTCAAATTTGGTAGGTAGTTGACGCTACTGTCAGCGAAGAAATGGTTAAACTTTCACTGGAAAATATACAGGGCGGACCGTCTAAAGGGAATAAATAATGAAAAAAAAATTTCTTTGTCCAAATTTAAAATGTTCACGTTTCATGACACGATAAACCTATTTCGGAAAAAAAAAATTGAAAATTTTTTTTCACCAACATTTTCGAAAAATTTTTTACCACTAAAATAGGTGAAATTTTTTTTTTTTTTTGTTCAAATTTAAAATGTCCACGTTTCATGGCATTCTAAACCTATTTCAAAAAAAAAATTAGACATTTTTTAAACCATTTTTGAAAAAATTTTACCACTAAAATAGATTGATTTTTTTTTCTTTGTTCAAATTTTAAATTTCCACGTTTCCATGGCGTTCCAAACCTATTTCGGAAAAAAAATTGCAACATTTTTTTACCAATTTGGAAAAAAAATACCACTAGAATAGATGGAAAAAAATTTGTTTTGCTCAAATCTAAAATTTTCACGTTTCATGACATTCTAAACCTATTTCAGAAAAAATAATATTCAAAAATGAAATTTTTTAACCACCACTATATTTTCCACTCCACTACGTGAATGTGGAATTGAAAATGTGACAAATGGCAATAATATTTGGCACATGCACCTATTTACTTTTAATTTAAAAATGTACAGGGTGGTCATCCCAAGAAATAATTCAGTCATGGTGAACTTTATAAAGGTATTGGCGCAAGCCTTCCATATTTGGCACCTATTATTTAATATTGAACTTTTGCTGTTGAATGAGCTCTGTATATTTTTTGACCAAAACTTATCAGGTTTTCTTTGTAATAATAGTGATAACTGTATTCCGATTATTATTTTCAATGCCATTTCGTAATTATAATTTTTTTAGAGTGACCGCCATGCACAAATAAAGAGGGAAGTTCTGTGTAAATACTTTTACCGATTTTTTTAGTTTTGTTTAATGTTAGGCGAAAAAAAGTCGTGTGTCACAGATGCAGAAAACGCATTAGCAGCCCTTAGCTATCAGCTAATATTCGCGGGGTACTAAAGCTCATTTTCTGCCCTTGTAACACAATATACTATTTTATCTCTTGGAATTTTCTTGTAACTTGCTAATTTTCCCAGTTACAGGTAGTTTTTCACGATAAATAATGCACATTTTCAAATTAAAAGTTATATTGAACCTTTAATAAAAGTATAAATATATAGGTTTCATATTTTTTTATAATAATATATAAAAATCACGCTCATGTTTTGAATTTTTATATATTTTTTAATGTGCAAAACATATAGTATATTGTCGTGAAAAACTCTCTGTAACTCGCAAAATTAGCAAGTTACAAAAAAAATCCAAGAGACAAAAAATATTTACAAGGGCTCAATGCATACGTCTAATTTTTTTCAAATTTTAAAATCATATGTTTTTATAGCGCCACAATTTCAAAGGAAGGGGTAAGTAGTTCTTCATGTTTTTTCGGAAAAACTCGGTGAAAACGCACTTTATAGAAAAGTTGCAAATAAGTCTTGTATTTCGATGATACATTTCCCTGAATACTTTTTCAACTTTTACATTTCTCCTACCCCACTTATAGGAAATTTTGAGTGGACATATCTCGAAAAATATGCACTTTTCGAAAAAATCCACAAGAGTAAAAACATATTATTTTGGGCCAAAAAAGGTAAATATATTGTTTTTTTTTCACTGCTGACCTAATTCTACAAGTTACGAAACCCGTGATAAAGGGGGTATTTTCTACCCCTTATTCTAACCATTTCCTATTCTACTTTTCTCACCTTTTTTATTAAGGTCGTTACAAACATAACATTGCACACGGTTTAATCAAAATCCATTCATTAGAATTCAAATTAGAGATTTGGTCATTTTAGTGCTTCGTCAAAATAAGACCATGAAGGCAAGATGTCTTGATTTGGCGAAACCTATATAGTCCAATAATTATAAATATTTCCATGACAAAAAGCATGTTATCTGAGATTTTCCTTCAGTAACTGTTAGTGGAGGGATTATACATCACAAAACCATAAAAATCAGTTCTGGGGTGCCGCGCAACCCCCCCTAGTTAACCATTGAAAATATAAAAAAATTGCTCATTATGAAAAAGAAAGCTGGACTAATTTACTAAAAAAAGTTCTCTTGTAATTTTCTTGTATGTGCCATGATTTTCGAGAAAATCGATATTGAAAAAAATTGCAAAATGTATATTGTTAATGCATACGAACTTTCGTTCTTATTTGAAATTTTTTGCGCGCGGCCTATAGAAAAAGTCAAATTGCTCAAAAAGCAAACAAGCTAGGAAGAAAAATCAAAAAGAGTTTTAAAGGGGATGTAAAATACTCTCTTGTGTTTCCATTTTTTATGGCTATTGATATTTATTAGTGTATAAAAATAACAATATAATATATTTTTTGCGCCTCATAAAAAATAACTGACTTTAATATAAGTTATAAATGAATTATCTTTTAGTATAAGGTAGGTACTTCAATGCAGAAAAAGTTAGGAATAAAAATATTCACATTTACCACGTTAAAGTTAGCCAAATTTTGTCCAATTTTTTATTGTTTCTTAAAAATAAAAAGAGACCCACACATCTTGCAGATTTAGCTCAAATTTTTTTTTAAGTGTATGTATCATATAATTATTGTTTCTAATCATTTATTAGTTAAAAAATTGTATAAAAAAATATCATCAAAAAATTGAATATGCAGCCTTTTTTGTATTTTCTTTGGCTAACTTCAACATGCTGGTAAATTTGTAAATGTGATTATTTTTATTCCTAACTTTTTCTGCATTGAAGTACTACCTTGAACTAAAAGATATTGCATTTCTATCTATATATATCAGAGAGGATGGCTGAGGCTGCATGGCCATTCGCACAGTTATGTTGAGATTGTATATCTTAATGAGAGAAAATGTCAATGAAATAACTGAGTCTTATAAATACAAAGAAAAAGAATCAATCAAATCTCAATTGAATATAAGCATATGGAGTTAATATTTAATATTCCATATAATACTGTACGTGGATTATATGGGTGCTCCTGATTTTAAATGGATAGTGCAACTTTATAAGAGTATTTCAATCATCTGATTTCTACAATATTATTTTACATAAGTACATAACTACTTGGATTTTTTTTATACATAATTTTTTTTTTGATAAACAGCTTATTTTCCTTGTTTTTTTTTCCAATTTTTTTTTTGGATTTTTTTGCTTTCATTTTTTTCTCATTTTTTTATATATAAATATATTCATACATTTTTTTTATATAAGACAGGGATGCTATTACGCCAAGGGGTTCATCATGGCGATTTGATACATACAGACAGAACCACTCGTTAAGGTTGATAGAACACTTGGTCAGAGAGAGGGAATTTGTCTATATAACTATGTTTTATATTTTTTGTTGTTTTTTTTTTTGCTGTTATTATTTTTTTTCCAATTACAAAAGTACTTAATTCTATTTTACAATTTATTTTTAACCATTTAAAGATACATCCTACATTTACTATACTATTATTGTTACTTTTCACTTTATATTAATTTTTTTTTTGTTTTTACTATTTTATTTATACAGGGTTGGGTAATAGTCCCGGAACGGCTCGATTACAGCCGAACGGGACCTCGTATCAACTTCGGGTTTTCGACACTGTATTCAGCGAAATTTTTAGAACTTCTTGACATGTATTTCAGGACCGTGACGTCATTACGTTCGGAGGTGTGACATAAGTGTCAATTTTTTAAAATGAAACACCCGGTATATTTTTCCATATGTGTATACTTTAAGGAGTCCCGAATTCAACGATGTAACGTTTGTATGGATTCTGTTATGTAATGTGGTCTCAATAAGAGAAAATTAGAAATTACAATCGTAATTAACAGAGAACAGTGGATATCCAAACAGCTGTATCCAAAAAAGACACTCTTTTTTTACCATTTTTTTTTACAAAACTAAGACCCACGTAAACAAGTTTTTTTTTTGTCGTTTAATAAAATAGTTAAATTGTTCTCATTATTTTACTAGTTTATCTAAGTAAGTCGTGGTATAAACGTCACTGTGACATTACTTTTGTACTACTAATTTATGATTCTAAAAACGTGTCTTTAAAATGGCTCAACTGAACGACACTGAACGGATAACTTTACTCATGATGATTGGATTCGGAGAGAGGCGTCGATCCCTTCAGGAAGCAAGTGACCTCTTCAACGATACCTTTCCTGAGCGAAACCCGATTTCCAAGTCGACAACATGTCGAATTTTGCACAATTTTGAACATACGGGAAATGTCAAGAATTTAGCAAAAACTGGCCGCCCAAAAACCGCGACAAACGACAACAGAGCTTTAGATGTACTGTTAGCGATTCAGGAGGAGCCTAAAAAGTCAATTCCGAAACTTTCTTTAGAAACTGGTAACAGTGAAAGATCCATTCGAAGAATACTCAGGAGAAATAGAATACATCCCTACAAAGTCAGCTTACTTCAGGAACTTGCGGAAGATGACCCTGAACGTCGAATGCAGTTTTGCCAACAAATTATGAATTTCTTAGACGAGACACCACAGTTTGTAGATCGCATTTTGTTTTCCGATGAGGCTACATTTTGTTTAAATGGATTTGTCAATCGTCACACTTGTCGCTATTGGTCTGCTGAGAATCCACATTGGATGGAAGAAATGCACACACTACATCCACAAAAAGTAAATGTCTGGGCGGGTATAACTGGAACACATGTAATAGGGCCGTTTTTTCTAAATGGTAACTTAACTGCTGATACCTATTTAACTTTATTACGCGAAAGAGTTATACCCGCTGTAATTCAGATATTTCCCAACCGCGAAAATCCTCAGGTGATCGCAAATGACGTACTTCCAGCAAGACGGAGCTCCGTCACACTATGCCAGAATTGTAAGAGATTTTTTGGACACTGTCTTTCCCCGGAAATGGATAATAGGTAGAAGGGGTCATATCGAATGGCCAGCTAGGTCACCTGACCTAACCCCTCTTGATTTTTTTCTGGAGTCATTTAAAGTCTGTGATGTATCGCACAAGACCTGCCACGGTACAAGAGCTTCAAGAAAGAATTCTAGCGGTTGCTGATAATATTACACCTCACTCCCTCCAAAATGTTCAGCGGGAATTTGTGGACAGGCTAGCACATTGTCAGGCAGTGGAAGGATTCAATTAGAACATTTAATAAAATAAAACTATTCTCTGTTAATTACGATTGTAATTTCTAATTTTCCCTTATTGGGACCACATTACATAACAGAATCCATACAAACGTTACATCGTTGAATTTGGGACTCCTTAAAGTATACAAATATGGAAAAATATACCGGGTGTTTCATTTAACCTCCGAACGTAATGACGTCACGGTCCTGAAATACATGTCAAGAAGTTCTAAAAATTTCGCTGAATACAGTGTCGAAAACCTGAAGTTGATACGAGGTCCCGTTCGGCTGTAATCGAGCCGTTCCGGGACTATTGCCCAACCCTGTATATGACTAGTTTATTACTTTTATGTTATGCAGCATGTTAGATTTTTATCTTTTCTTTAGAGATGTACCTATTCATAAATAGCTAAATACACGTTATAATTGCATTCTGTTAGTAAACTTTGTAGATTGACTGGTGTTAGAATTGTTAATTTGTAAATTTTGGTTAATAAAGCGTTTATCGAATTCTGTCTTTCTGTATACTCCAGAATTAAATGCTGAGCCGTTCCTAGCTCTCCACAGTTGCAATTTGGTGATTCGATAATTTAATTTTACATAAGTGATAAGGAAATAGTCCATGATTTATTCTTAACCTGCTCATAGTTCTTATGAAACACTTGCTGTTATATTCATATTTGCTAAACCAAGGTGAACTGTTGGATTTTGATTTATATCCTTATATTTGCCCTTGTTGTCGTTATAATAGGTGACCTGCCAGTCGCTTCATATTTTTCGTTTTAATTTAACAAATATATCTTCCGGGGGGAGATATTGCATTTATAACTTATATTAAAGTCAGTTATTCTTTATGAGCCTGTAAATAGTTAGATGCACAAAAATCAAGAGATAACTGTATTATATTGCTATTTTCATATACTAATAAATATCAACAGCCATCAAAAATGTCAACAAAACAGAGTATTTATCTCCCCTTTAAAACTCATTTTGATTTTTCTTCCTAGCTTGTTTGGTTCTCGAGCAATTCAGTTTTTTCAAATAAACGAAAATTCGCGCGCATTAAAAATACAAAGTTTGCAATTTTTGTCAATATTGATTTTCTCGAAACCCATAGCATATACAAGAAAATTACAATAGGACTTTTTTTAGGCAATTCCTTTTTTATGATGAACAATTTTTTTTTTATCTTCGACGGTTAACGAGTTATCAGTAAAATAAGGCTTTTTTCACCGAAGAGGTGGTTTTTTGAGGGGGTTGCGCGGCACCCCCAGAACTGATTTTTGTGGTTTTGTGATGTCCAATATATCCTCCCACTAACAGTTACTGAAGGAAAATGTCAGATAACATATTTTGCGAGCTTCTGGTGTATTTTTTACTTTATCGACTGCACTAATACATCTTATTACAGCATCGTATTCTGTGAAAAAAATGAGCAACTCCTTCTCAAACATTTATTTCGAAAATTCATTGTTTCCGTGATATTTAACTACTTGTATTTAAATGGATCACCTGTATATTTGCATGGCCCGCATTTATTTCAGGCTGATGAGAAGAGCTGTGAGAAGCAAATGAAGGATAGGCAAAATACGGAGGATAATATGGCTGAAATATACAATGCGTTAACCAGCGATTTATTAACTGAAAGTCCTGACGTGGCGCAAAGCAACCTGGGCTTAGGCAGAAAAATAGCGTCCGTTTACAAGGGCATGACCGCCGAGGAAAAACAAAAAGTAAAGGAAGACCAGCTGAACCAAATTGCGGAAGCTAAGGTACCAAATAATCTTAAATACATTTCGTTATTACCTATGCAGAAAATAATGAAGTGCTAACTTAACATAGTACCGCAAGGATTGGTGCTAGGCCCTTTATTATTTGTGATATTTATAAACGACATAGTGAAATCTATAAAACATTGTAAGGTACAAATGTACCATCTGCAAATAAATATTTGCAGATGACACGTTAATGTATTTGTATGGAGAGAACATAAATGAAGTTATTAATGATATTAATCAAGATTTAAAAGATATATTTGTGTGGCTGTGTGATAATAGCTTAAAAGTAAACATCGACAAATGTAAATATATGATTCTCGGCAAAAAACATATACTAAGCAGGCTACAAATTGGGGAAAGTATTGTATTAAATAATAAAAAGTTAGAAAAAAGTTTCGGAAATTAAATACCTTGGTTTTATAATAGATGAGTCCTTGACTTTCAAAAGTAATAGTGATTATATTATTAAAAAAGTTGCAAAAAACATTTATTTTTTACGTAGAATTTCAAATTATTTATTAATGTTTTTAAGAATATTAGTATTTAAATCTATAATAGCTCCACATTTTGAATATTGTGCAACGCTATAACTATATTTAAGTAACAATGAGATACAACAATTACAAAAGATGCAAAACAAAGCTATGAGGATAATATTAAAGTGTAACAGATATACTCCCATTGACGCAATGTTAAATGTTTTAAATTTTTTAAATGTTAGACAACGTAGGTATAGTATTAAAATAACTACAATTTATATTTAAAATAAAGCATGGTATGGCTCCAAGGTATTTATGTGATAAATTGAGTTTCGTCCGAGATATTCATGGTTATAACACTCGTAGTGTAAATGATATGGTGGTAGAGAGGTATGACAATTTAAAGGAATCGAAATCTTTGTTTCGTAAGGGTATTCAATTATTTAACGGTTTGTCAAAGGAAATAAAATATTGTGAAAAATATAACAGTTTCATTAAATTATGTGTTAGTTATATTAAAAAAGAATTTTGATTATCTTGTAATTAAGTTAGGTAATTTTACAAGTTATATTAATATACAAATAGAGTTGTAATAATTTAATAAATATACATTATTATTATTATTATTATTACCTGTCGAGAGAGAAAGTCAGATTTAGTTTTTCTTTCTGCGGAATGATTAAAACAGTAGGTAAATAAACTTTTTCGCCGGTTTATTGAGTTTTTTATACAGGGTGTCCCATAAGTGGATGATTAAATGAAGATGGGGGATTATTTCCAGTCAAAATAACCCTACAGAAACAGCACAACAACATTTTAAAATGATAAAACAGTGGTTTGATTCTAGACTGTTGACAATTAATTCTAATAAAACCAAGTACTTGCCATTTCTTACGAGTAATAATAGTAACTCTTATGATTTCAAACCACTGGAGATTGAATGCGGTAATTCGATTTATCAGATCCCAATAAAGCATGATGCTAGATACTTGGGAATCCTAGTTGATTTACATCTAAAATGGGATGTTCATATTAATATATTAACTCAAAAATTAAGATGTCTCCTGCGGAAATGCAAATATTTAACCAAAATTACAGACGTTAATCTTACTTACCACAGTATATCACCCTCTCGTGGAATCACAACTAAAAAACCGCTGCCTAAGGAATCACTACTTCCACATCCAGATTCTTCATCCAAGTCACTTTAAAGGAAACATTTTGACTATATTTGCACTCTAGTATGTGGAAATTATTGGTCATAGAATTTTAATATTATTTGGGGCAGATGTCATAGAAAAGTTTGAGTAGTTGGTTTCTACCATATACGTTAAAAATTAAATTTCTTGTTCACCCTACTTATTTTCTACTATACACAATTTACCACCTCCCACCCCTTCAATGGAGTCATCTCAATCAGATGTCACTACAATGCATATGTGTACCAATTTTCAAGTGAATATCCCATTAATAATGAAGCGGAGGTGGTGGAGTTTGAAAAATATTAGAAAGAAATCTGAGGCATTGGTTTCTAGTATATACACAGAATCCCAAATTTCTGTACTCTTATCAGCTTGATTTACTTATTTTCCCTATCTGCTACTATTTAACCCTCACTCCTTCAACGCAATCATGTCAAAATATAATCTAGTTTCAGAATTAGGTTTAATACATAAATGTCCCAAATTTCAAGTGAAAATTTAAATTTAATTTTATCAACTCTTAATAAGGGAGTGGGGGTGGTGGGGAGATGGAAAATACTAATAAAAAAACCTGAGACCCTAGCTTCTAGTATATACACCAAATCCCCTGTACTTTTACCAGCTTGCTTTACTTATTTTCCCCTATGTATCCCTATTTAACCCCCAACCCTTCAACGGAATCATCTCAAAATATAATCTAGTTCCAGATGTCGTTATAATACATATGCGTACTAAATTTCATGTGAATATCTCAATTTTATTTTATCAACCCCTTGAATAATGGAGTAAGGGTGTGGGGTGCTGAACTATATTATTAAAAAATCTGAGGCCTTGGCTTCTAGTACATACACCAAATATCAAGTTTCTGTGCTCATACCAGCTTGTTTTACTTATTTCCCCCTATTTACCCCTAAATAACCCCAAACCCTTCAACGGAATCATCTCAAAGTATAATCTAGTTCCAGATGTCGTTATAATTCATACGTGTACCAAATTTCAAATGAATATCTCAATTTTATTTTATCGACCCTTTTAATAATGAAGTAGGGGTGGTGGGGGTTGAAAAATATTATAAATAATCTGAGACCTTGGCTTCTAGTACATACACCGAATTTCAAGTTTCTGTAGTCTTACCAGCTTGCTTTACTTATTTTCCTCTATTTACCCCTATTTAACCCCCAACCTTTCAACGGAATCATCTCAAATTATAATCTAGTTCCAGATATCGTTATAATACATACGTATACCAAATTTCAAATGAATATCTCAGTTTTATTTTATCAACCCTTTTCACATTGGAGTAGGGGTGGTGGGGGTTGAAAAATATTATAAAAAAATCTGACGCTTTGGCTTCTAGTACATACACCGAATTTCAAGTTTCTGTACTCTTACCAACTTGTTTTACTTATATTCCCCTATTTACCCCAAATTAACCCCCAACCCTTCAACGGAATCATCTCAAAATATAATCTAATTTCAGACGTCGTTATATGTACGTGTACGAAATTTCAAATGAAAATCTCAACTTTATTTTATCAACCCCATTAATGGGGTAGGGGTGGTGGGGGGTTGAAAAATATTATAAAAAAATCTGAGGCCTTAACTTCTAGTACATACACCGAATTTCAAGTTTCTATACTCTTACAAGCTTGCTTTACATATTTTCCCCTATTTACCCCTATTTAACCCCCAACCCTTCAACGGATATCCTCAAAAAACAATCCAGTTCCAGATCTCGTTATAATATATACGTGTACAAAATTTCAAGTCAATATCTTAAACCGTTCCGGAGAAAACGTGCGGACAAAAAAAGTTACAGACAGACAGACCGACAGACAGAAAATTTTTTTTTCGCTCAAATTTAAAATCTCGACGTTTGATGACATTCTAAACCTATTTCACGAATAAAAATTTTTGAAATTTTTTTTGCGATTACTATACTTCCAATCCACTACGTGGATGTGGAAGTAAAACCGCTGCCTAAGGAATCACTACTTCCACATCCAGATTCTTCATCCAAGTCGTTTTAAAGGAAACATCTTGACTATATTTGCACTCTAGTATGTGGAAATAATTGGTCTAGAATCTTAATAATATTTGGGGCAGATGTCATAGAAAAGTTTGAGGAGTTGGTTTCTACCATATACGTTAAAAATGAAGTTTTTAGTTCACCCTACTTATTTTCTACTATTCACCTCCCACCCCTTCAATGGAGGCATCTCAATCAGATGTCACTACAATACATACGTGTACTAATCTCAAGTGAATATCTCAATTTGATGTTATCAATCCCATTAATAATGAAGCGGAGGTGGTGGAGTTTGAAAAATATTAGGAAGAAATCTGAGGCCTTGGTTTCTAGTATATACACCGAATCCCAAATTTCTGTACTCTTATCACCTTGATTTACTTATTTTCCTCTAGTCACTCCTATTAACCCTAACCCTTCTACGGAATCATCCCAAAATATAATCTAGTTCCAGATGTCGTTATAATACATACGTCTACCAAATTACAAGTGAATATCTCAATTTTATTTTATCAACCCCTTTAATAATGTAGTAAGGGTAGTGGAAGGGTTGAAACATATTGTTAAAAAATTTGAGGTCTTGGCTTCTAGGACATACACCGAATTTCAAGTTGCAATACTCTTACCAGCTTGCTTTACTTATTTTTCCCTATTTACCTCTACTTACCCCCACTCCTTCAACGCAATCATGTCAAAATATAATCTAGTTTTAGATATAATTATAATATATAAATGTACCAAATTTCAAGTGAAAATTTAAATTTAATTTTATCAACTCTTAATAAGGGAGTGGGGGTGGTGGGGAGAAATAGAAAATACTAATAAAAAAAACCTGAGACCCTCGCTTCTAGTACATACACCGAATTTCAAGTTTCTGTAGTCTTACCAGCTTGCTTTACTTATTTTCCTCTATTTACCCCTATTTAACCTCCAACCCTTCAACGGAATCATCTCAAAATATAATCTAGTTCCAGATGTCGTTATGATACATATGCGTACTAAATTTCATGTGAATATCTCAATTTTATTTTATCAACCCCTTGAATAATGGAGTAGGGGTGGTGGGGGCTGAAATAAATTATCAAAAAATCTGGGGCCTTTGCCTCTTGTACATACACCGAATTTCAAGTTTCTGTAGTCATACCTGCTTGCTTTACTTATTTCCCCCTATTTACCCCTAAATAACCCCGAACCCTTCAAAGGAATCATCTCAAAGAATAATCTAGTTCCAGATGTCGTTATAATTCATACGTGTATCAAATTTCAAATGAATATCTCAATTTTATTTTATCAACCCTTGTAATAATGAAGTAGGGGTGGTGGGGGTTGAAAAATATTATAAATAATCTGAGACCTTGGCTTCTAGTATATACACCGAATTTAAAGTTTCTGTAGTCTTACCAGCTTGCTTTACTTATTTTCCCCTATTTACCCCTTTTTAACCCCCAACCCTTCAACAGAATCATCTCAAATTATAATCTAGTTCCAGATGTCGTTATAATACATACGTGTACCAAATTTCAAATGAATATCTCAATTTTATTTAATCAACCCTTTTCATATTGGACTAGGGGTGGTGGGGGTTGAAAAATATTATAAAAAAATCTGACGCTTTGGCTTCTAGTACATACACCGAATTTCAAGTTTCTGTGGTCTTACCAGCTTGCTTTACTTATTTTCCCCTATTTACCCCTATTTAACCCCCCAACTCTTCAACGGAATCATCTCAAATTATAATCTAGTTCCAGATGTCGTCATAATACATACGTGTACCAAACTTCAAATGAATATCTCAATTTTATTTAATCAACCCTTTTCATATTGGAGTAGGGGTGGTGGTGGGGGTTGAAAAATATTATAAAAAAATCTGACTCCTTGGCTTCTAGGACGTATACCGAATTTCAAGTTTCTGTACTCTTACCAACTTGTTTTACTTATATTCCCCTATTTACCCCAAATTAACCCCCAACCCTTCAACGGAATCATCTCAAAATATAATCTAATTTCAGACGTCGTTATAATACATATGTGTACGAAATTTCAAATGAAAATCTCAACTTTATTTTATCAACCCCATTAATGGGGTAGGGGTGGTGGGGGGTTGAAAGATGTTATAAAAAAATCTTTGGCATTAACTTCTAGTACATACACCAAATTTCAGGTGTCTGTTCTCTTACAAGCTTGCTTTACTTATTTTTCCCTATTTTCCCCTATTTAACCCCCAACCCTTCACCGGATTTCCTCAAAAAACAATCCAGTTCCAGATCTCGTCATAATATATACGTGTACAAAATTTCAAGTCAATATCTCAAACCGTTCCGGAGAAAACGTGCGGACAAAAAAAGTTACAGACAGACAGACAGACCGACAGACAGACCGACAGACAGACCGACAGACAGACCGACAGACAGACAGAAATTTTTTTTTCGCTCAAATTTAAAATCTCGACGTTTCATGACATTCTAAACCTATTTCACGAATAAAAATTTTTGAAATTTTTTTTGCGATTACTATACTTCCAATCCACTACGTGGATGTGGAAGTAAAATTAATGCTGTTACGCCTGTGCCGCGTTTAAAATCATCACATTTAAGAATGAGGTAAAAGATTATTAGTTACTATCGTAAAAATTGGTTATGTTTTATTTAATCCTTTGAGACTTTTGTGAATATTTAATCCCTGTGTCCTAAAAAGTGGCACTTTAGTCCTCGAAAAATAAAAAAACTATAATTGTTGTTTTATTTCCGGAAATACAAAAAATAGTTTTAAAAATATCTGGCAAATACAATATACTCATCCTCTGATAATGCTGGCGACACCAGTGTCCGTATAACTTACAACTTGCCTTTTGCAGAAACCATACTTCAGTCTTAGTGTCACACTAAAGATTGCACCTCTTCAAATGATTAACTTTCGGATGAGACGAATTTGTCTGCTACTCCTTACATCCGAATTTTATATTTCAGAAAAACAGAGACATAGAACGTAGAATGAACAGAGAAATGGACGATTACATAAATGGTACTCAAAAAACTATTTATCTATTGGACAGAGAAATGGAAATGCAGCAAAGGTAAATGTGAAAAATTATTATCATTACTAATAGCAAAATCACTATGAATTATCGTAATAGTAAAACTAAGTGTCAAATCACCTAAAAAGGTATCATCTTAAAATACATTACAGTTAGTACAGGCAACGAAGGCAAAATGTTGTAAAAACCCAGCGTTGCCACATTTGGTAGATTTCTACTTTTTTTAGTAGATTTTGAGAATTTTTTTGTAAAGTTTGGTAAGTAAAACTTGCTGGTAGATTTCTAATAGATTCTTGGGTATATTTTTAATTGCTTGACAATATATTTTCCTTTTATATATAAAAACATCAAATATGATAAAAATGAGGAAGTTGATAAAGATATTAGGTCAGCAGGTCTGGTTAAATATTTATTATTCTAGTTTTGAGAAAATATCTTTTTTTTAAATGTTATTAATAATAAAGTTTTTAATATTAGAAGCGGTTCTGTTTTTTTCTCTGCTAGTCTTATTAAGATACATATATAGGCAATAATTATGTTTTGTAATATACGTTAAGTTCTGACATGAATTAACCGATTTTCTGTCTTTATCCCGAATTCCCGAAGTGTACTTTTCCTTTCTTGTGTCGTCTTTTATCTTCCCTTAATTTCTTATGGTTTTGTTTATCTATTTAAAATTAAATTAGACTGTATAATTATATTTAAAAAATCAATAACAACTTCTTACACGGGATATACAGCAACAGCAGATTTCCCATATTTTTAAAAATTTCTTTGGTAGATTTTTAGTAGATTCAAGCAAAGAAATTAGTAGATTCGCATGAAAAAATGTGGCAACGCTAAAAAACCTCACAAAAATTAATAAAAGAATCAGTAGTTAATAACCTGTAGAATGGAATGATGCATACTTTGCACTTCCAAGTTGCGGAAAAATTCAAAAAACTTTTTGATTTTCGGTTTTTTTGCTCTAACGGCCAAAATAATGAAAATACAGAAAATAGTTTTCAAGACAATTTGTAGCTCGTCTCTTTCTCTACAAAATAGGTCTTTACAAAAAATGTCTTACTTAAGCCGTTTAGGAGATAAATCCAGTTTTTCACTTATAGTTTTGAGCCGCTCCGAAATGCGCGGAAAGTGAGAATTCTCTGGGAATTTCGTCGACCGGACATATCGATCGATAATTATTACTATTCAAAGCCGCTAAAAAAATGAAAACAACGTAAAATATAGAAAAAAGTCTCAGCTTTAACATGGAACTATTCACAAAATTCATATAATTTTTTATCATAGAGAAAAAGGAGTTAGAAGATGGCTTAGTAAACTTTATACAGTTGATTTATTCACATTTTTGAGTTTTATGCATCCTGCCTATTTCTCCCGTAACAGTGGGTGCTTTTTCACTACATGGATTCGATTCCATGCACTTTAATCTATATTTCGTGAAAATTTCATTGAAGAATATTAAGAAACAAGTAAGTTGTAGATGTTTTACTGTATAATTGTGCATTTTCTGAACGTGTATGAATAATGTAGACAAATTCAAAAAGTACTGCGAGCATTTAAAAAACAATAAAGTCATTCGAAAGAATATGTTTTATTGTACCCTCTACTTTGATCGCAAGGCATATTTTTCCAACAGAAGTAATTACAATAAAATGTTAATTGGATTAATACATCATTATATAAGAATATATAAGCAAAATAAATTATCATTCTAACGACTCCCGGCAAAGATATGAATAAATCTGTGGATCAACTGTACAAAGTTCACTAAGTTATCTTCTGAGACTTTCTCTCTTTGATAAAATTTTGTATGAATTTTGTGATTAGTTCCACATTAAAGCTGAGACTTTTCTTTACATTTTATGTTATTTTCATTTTTATTAGGGGCTCTGAATAGTAAGAATTATCGATCGATCGATGGGCCTGATCGTACGAAACTCCTTGAGAATTCTCATTTTTCGCGCATTTCGAAGCGGCTTAAAACTATAAGTGGAAAACTCGATTTATCTTCTAAACCGCTTAAGTAAGACAAAAATCTGTAAAGACCTTTTTTATAGAGAAAAAAACGAGCTACAACTTCTTTCTCTATTTTCATTATTATGGCCGCTAGAGCAAAAAAACCGAAAATCAAAAAGTTTTTCCAAATTTTTTTAAATTTTTCCCGAACTTGGAAGTGCAAAGAATGCATCATCTCATTCTCCAGGTTATCCTACTTAAATCCCAGAGATGATCCTTTTATTACTTTTGGTTACCCCACATTATTAATTTGCCTATACTAAGTAGCAAACATTTAGAAATAAATGAGCCCCGAAGTGCATTTGTTTAAACAAAGTAATTTTAAAAATAAGATTAGTTTACGTCGAAAAGTTGACTCGCGGCTTCAAACTCATTCGCGCTTGCAAAATCATCTATATCTTGGCTTCTGGTGTACCAAAAAAAATCCTGTGCAATACCTGCAAATCTCAGCGTTCAAAAATAAAGTTTCGGGAATTTTTTGATAAAAAAAAAATTATCGCGTCCTGAAGGTCGGAGGGAGTTCATTTAAAAAAAAATTAGTATAAAAATGCCAGCTACACGAACATCCATTTTACATTTCGATACACGAACAATTGAAGAAGTTATTGAGTAGGTACATTTGTTTATACCGAAGAAATATGCATCATTTTCAACGGCGTTTTTAAGCAACTTAATTGAAATATTTGACTTCAGCTTTGAGCTTTGTGATAGTACAACTCTTGAAGAGTAGACAGATTGAAATCGAACGTCCTCATTTTGAGAAATTCAAATGGTACTAAAATCACTTTTTCAATAAACAATGGAATTTCTCGGAAACTAATCATCCGTCGGAATTCGGGTTACGGCCAGTTTTTAAGCATATTATGGCGCATATTTCCTGAGATTGTTGATACCATAAATTAATTATTGCAAAAGTTACTGAAAAATAAAAAAATGTAGTTTTTTGATGTTTTTTTTAATTTTCGAGAAATCTAACAATCGGATTTTGATTCAGCGGGCGCCAGTTTCTAGGGTTTTTGAACCTACAACTACTGTTTGAAACTTTTTTCGATGAAAAAGTTACATTCGCAGATAAACGAGAAAATACAACCGACTTTTTCACATTTTCTCGTACGTAAAATGTTCACCATTTTGTTTCTGCAACTTTGTTTTGGATGCACTGGTTTGAAAATTGATATTTCACATGTACTGAATATAATCCTAGTGTATTTTTTTTTTCAATAGGAATTACATTTAGAAATTTTCCTACTTTGATTGGTCTACACAGTCTTCTATTTCTAACGAATTCTCTTCATATTACAAGCATGATTGTTTTTATTTTAGGGAGAGAAACAAACAGCTTGTAGAAGAAAACAAACGCATGGCTGAAGAACAAAACAAATACAAGCAGTACATGGATAAAATAGTTTACTCGAACAGACCGTCCGACACATTCTATGATCAATTCAATAAATCTACGAGATGAGATATGAGGGAAGGGTATTTTGGAGGGTTGATTACTTGCAAAACCGTTCCTAAAATGTGGACATAAGTGAAATTTTAGATTGTATCATAAACACTGTACTGTTTCAGTAAAGGTTATGTAAAGAAAATAATTGTGCATAATAAATAAGTCACATCTATGTAGTTGATTTGATTTAATGGTTTATTTCCAATCGAAAAATGCAGTGTATTCCATTATCAAACTACCTAGGTATTTAGGGCATTGTTTATTAGTCAAATGCAGTTAGGTTTTTACTTCGGAAAACCCTCAGTCCTGACATTTTTTTCTGACCAAAAACTTTGTAACTTTGTATGTAAAAAATTGTTGCAACTCAATTTTCACACTTCTAGATTTTGATTTGACTTGAAATTTTGCATGTGCATGTATTTCACATGACAATACAATTTGATATTTTTAATAAAGAATCCAAGATGGCGTTTCAAAGATGGTGGACAGTCTATTGTCATTTAAAATCCCATTCTATTAAAAGAACGGCCTATCCGTGGTAAAGTGTGGAAGCCATCTTTTTTTACTAATTTTAGGCTGCTCTAAACTAATACGCCACCAGTTTTGGCGAAAAATCTCGCGAAGAAACAACCCACACTGAAAGAAACCGACCAAATAGAATGTTTTGCTAAGATGATCTGCATTATCATAAGTATTTTTTTTGTTAAGACTACATTATCATTATCTAACCATAAGAAAAACTGTTTTGCTAATGAGATTTTGCAACGGTAAATCTTTGACTATTTGTCCCAATAACAGCACTTACTTAAACTAGGTAAAATATTGTTTTAAGTTTTTTTTTATTAGGGGTAACTAAATAATTTCCTACGATAAATAAGTGCCTTAAGTTAAAGTTAACTATTTAATGGTTAAAACTCATATAGACCTATGGTTGGTAAGTCACCTGTTAACTGTAAAGACGGGCTTACTAATCCTAACGTCTTACTTATTTATTTTTACACGTGGCGCAAGCGCAATTGAGATTTTATCATCGCGCGCCATTTTATCCATGCAGCAACGCATGCAGTAACTAGTAACTAGTAAGCAATTCGACGTTCGACGAGACAGTTGTGGGAAAGGTTTTATGCAAAGAATTTTTATTAAAAAACTTGTGTTTTATGTTATTGTATGTATATTAGCTGCTTTCATTCAGCAGAGTGATTCGTAATCATAATAAACAGGATTTCAATGAGCAGTAATCATATGATACAAAATTGCATGGTATATAGGGACAGAGACAACACATGAAACAGGTAGGTACCTTATCATTACGAATCACTCTGCTGAACGAAAGTAGATATTATATAGTAAATTGTGATTGTCTCTTCTTACAAGTCAAAGTTCCCTTTTTTTAATAGGCACCCTGAATTGTTTATTAGTCATCGTTTGTTTCCTTAAATTAATCATTTATTTTAATTTTACCAACAATAATTCTTTGTCTGAGTCAGTATAGAAATGTATTAAAAAACGTGTTGTAATATGAAGTGTGAAAATATAAAATTAAAATATTGAATTTAGAACTAACGTACTTGCAAAGTGACATTACTAGGTCAAGAAAGATTATTTGTTACCATTATAATTTAAGCTGCATAGTGGTTAAAAAGTCATCTATTAGCGGCAGGAAAGTTTTTTTCCGGTTACAAGGTAGTAATGGTGTAAGAAATAGGAACTTACTAACTATAACAAAAAACTTATTAATATTAAAATAGGTGGTGACTCCTGATAGCAAAGCTATCAACCTACACTAACAAATAAATAATAAGAAAATCTTTTATTAACGATAAATAAGTGCATCTTAGCAAGATCGTTTTTGTTGCGGTTACACAGCAGTCTTGCTGGAGCCTATTTAATGCAGATATTTATTAAGGGTTAGTCAATTTCTCTTTATGGATAATAGAAATTTCTTTCAGTGCATATTTGGTGGTAACATTGAAATTGATATTAGAATTTGCCGCTAGAATTGGAACTACAAGAGGTTGGGTGATTAGGGGTTTCTTTTGCAATTAAAACCAACAAAAACTATAAAAAGATAAGATCCACCACCTTAATTGATAAGGATGTGTGTAAGAGTAGCCTCAACCCGTTTTCGACGGTGCTGAATGCGATGCAAGTGGTGGAAAAAACCACCCCTTTTGTGGACCCCTTTATGCTTTCATATATAAACGGGTCTAGGGAGTAATTCATCGACGGGTTTTATTTGAGATAACATGGAAGAGGGTTATAGAGTAAGTGGAATCTAGGCAGCAAGCCTAGGGGGTTGATTAAACCCTCTCGAGGGATGGAAAATCATCTTTTTTCAAATGATTCTGTTCAAATGCGTATCCCTTCGTATACTGATAAAAACATTTTATCCTCACACTATAGCATATGCCTCTTTGTCAATCTGACTCCAGTTTTTTCCTCCCTTGTTTAACACTTTTGAGGCAAAGGCTATAGGTTTATCTGTATTATCTAGAAAAATATGGAACAAAACAGAGACTGCTACCGAACTGGCATCAACCGTTAATTTAATCGGCAATTTGCTAGGTGTCATCTTGTGGTTAACTAATGTGTCAGAACTTGTGGCGATGTTAAAATAGTTTTTTAATCTTAGTAAATGCACTATGGCAGTCTACATTACAGTTCCAGGGTAGGTATATTTTTTTTAGCAACCTATACAAAGGAAAGATTATGGTTGCTGCATTTGGAATTAACCAGCAATAGAAATTAGCCATACCTAAAAAGGACTTTTGAGGCGCATTTTTAATGGCCTGGACTCTCTCTTCACTCTTATGCAATCCGTCCGCATCGATGACATGACCTAAGTACGTTACAAATTTTTGTATACATTTACATTTTTCTTTTTTACTTTTAGACTACATTATGTTAATCTTTTTAGTACCTGTTCAAGCCGCACTAAATGCTCAGCTTCTGTTTCTCCAGTTATTAGAATTTTTGTTTAAGAAACACACTACACCCGGTATATCAGTTCCATTATTTTCTGAAAAAAACTGGGAGCACTATTTATACCAAACGGTAATTGCGTATATGAAAATATCTTTGTGTATGAAGTATAGAGGTAATTTTTTTATTTTATTTTGGGGAACATTTTTTAATTCCCCAAAGATATATTCTATTGAGTCGTTTCTAATAACGGATTAACTGATATACAGTGTAATGAAGTAGTTTCCTCCGGGTTTTGCCGCGGTCGTCGAACTTGACTTGACGTTTCGCTGATCATGCTGTCAGCTTCTTCAGAAGGGTTCCAAAGACTGTCTTTGGAACCCTTCTGAAGAAGCTGACAGCATGATCAGCGAAACGTCAAGTCAAGGGTTCCAAAGACAGTCTTTGGAACCCTTCTGAAGAAGCTGACAGCATGATCAGCGAAACGTCAAGTCAAGTTCGACGACCGCGGCAAAACCCGGAAGAAACTACTTCATTGGACAACGGCCGTGAAAACCTGCATTGCACTATTGATATACAAATACAGTGTGTCCCGCTTTTCATAAATTCATCCTAATATCTCAGTTATTAGTAATGCGATTTTCTTCAAATTAGGGTGGTAATTATAAGTTGGAAAAATGAATTATTTGGGATAGTAAACATGTTCATTTTTCATTGGCGTGCGGTTTTACGGGGTAAAATACAGTAGGTTTTTTGGAAAAGGATATTAGGGCTTATAGACAAATTTTTCTATCATATTTGGATTCAGCATATCCAAAAACCCCTTAGTCCATAATCTCCATGATCCCAAAAACGGATTATGGCAGAAACAAAAACTTAATTAATTTCTTTAAAACATTTTTTTTACTTTTTTATAACTTTATTTAATTGTTATAACAAACACAAAAACAACTTTTTTTTAAAATTCTGGTCTCTTCAACATAACCACTTTCCAATAAAATACACTTTTCAAAAACCCTTCTTAACAGTTGAATCACTTTTCTTAAAGTTTGGGGAGTAATTTCTTGACACGCTTGCCTAAACTTACGGCAAAGCTCTTGTCTGTTACACGGCCGAGTAGCATACACTTTATTTTTCAAGTACCCCCATAGAAAAAAGTCACAAGGGTTAATATCAGGCGATCTAGGGGGCCAAGGTTCTAAAGGGCTATTTCTACCTATCCACTTCATAGGGAAATTTGCATTTAAAAAATTTCCAACTATCGGAGAATTGTGCGCCGGGGCACCATCTAACTGAAAGTATACATTTTCTATGTGTGCTAAACGCATTTGCATAAAAAAATCATCTAAATCATTTTGTAAAAAATTTAGAAAATTTTTTGCGTTGAGGTTATCCAGGGAAAATGGGCCAACAATTTGTTCGTTTAAAATGCCACACCACACGTTAACTTTTTCACTGTGTTGGTTTTTACAGTTAATTACCAAGTTGGGATTTTCGGCTGCCCGATATCTACAATTTTGACTAGATACCACACCGTTTGTCATAAATGTTGCCTCGTCACTAAACAGTATGTTCTTTAAAAAAATCTGTCGTTAAGATAGTTATCTTGCAACCATAGGCAAAATTCAAACCGCCGTTCAAAATCACCTTCTAAAAGAGTATGCAAAAATTTTGATTTAAATGCCCTAATCCTATTGCGTTTCAAACACCCCCATATTTTATTTTTGGTTAAATTTAATGTTCTCGCAATTGCCCTTATATTACCATTTGGATTGTTCCGAAATTCTGTTAAAATGCGTTCGTCGTCTGGATATTGTAAATTTTAATTGTACCTTCTTTGTCTTTTCTTGGAAATGGCTCCGGTTCTTGCAAACAGTTTGTTGATGTCACCAACGGTTTTGTGCCAAACTGGTGCTCGATCACGATGACGCATAGATCTTATCAAGGGGTTTTTGGACATGCTAAATCCAAATATGATAGAAAGATTTGTCTAAAATGAGCTCTAATATCATTTTGCCGAAATAGCTACCTATTCTTACCACCTAAAACCGCACGCCAATGAAAAATGAAAATGTTTACTATGCCATATAATTCATTTTTCCAACATATAATTACCACCCAAATTTGAAGAAAATCGCATTATTAATAACTGAGATATTAGGGTGGATTTATGAAAAGCGGGACACACTGTATATTCTAAAATCACCACAAATTTTGACTGTCATTTGGCTTTAAAATTGGAACGATTGGCGTGCCCCAATCCGAATAATCAACAGGTTCTTAGATTTTTAAGTTAACTAGTCTTTCTAACCCGTGTCCTACTTTAGTTTTTAATGGAAAAGGTACTGGATGAGGTTTAGAGTTTAGGTGTGACTTTAGGTGTGTTTTAGCTTTAAAGAAATTTTTCATTTATTGAAAGTACCTAATTCTGGTTTGAAAATTTCTTCATATTTATTCAATAGGGAATTGTTTTAGGCTCATTCTATCCAATAGAGGCAATTTCCCATTTTGTATAACGTTTTAAATTTACTTTTTTGTTTTCATACTTAGCGTTTACATAAGTTTTGCCTATAGTTTTGAATGTACGACCAACGTAATCTTTAAAGCATAAGACCGTAAATATAATTTGTCTGAAATCGGTCTAGTATTTTGGTTGCTAAGCAACTATCAGAAAACAGTCTAGGAAAGTTTTTTTAATCCGTTGCTAAGCAACGATAAAAAAGTAGGTAATGTTCCCGGACTTCGATGCTTGTTGGTCTCAGCTAACGCCCCAGCCAACAATTAACATCGTCGTCCGGGAATGTATTGCTTTTACTACTAGATACACAATATACTATTCTCGAATATAACATTATTTTTTACCCTGGTATCAGCATCAAAATCTAAAAGAGTTTTAAGTCAATAGATTGCATTGCAAGATTTGAGCTGATCTGACTGCCTGACTGACAAACGTGAAGTTGACCTGTGCAAAATAATTGGAGACAGTCGTTTAATATTATAATAACCTACTGAATATCCTGATACCCACCCAAATATCTATAAAAAAATTATTTTTATTTCTATACCGCGCGGGACTACAATATTAATCGCGAAGGTATTTGGTTCTCTTTTTGCTGTAGACAAAAACAAACAAAATTGCACAACACTTTATTTAGGCCTCATGTAAAAAAACACCAATTACATTAAGAGTTAATGTAACAAACAATAATTTTTGCATTGCAAAAAACAATCCACTTTTAGTAAGTGAACATACAGTACGTCCTATGAAACAAAAAAGATTTATTGGGATTTATCCACTGAAACAACGTGCAAAGCAACTGAACGAGGAAGTTATCAAGAATGCACCATAGCACCATGTAGATAAAATTCGAATCTCGAATATGTCCTAATTCACTATAACATCAATTTTATAAAAAGTGATCACTGTACAATAATTATGCTACTCGTCATACATGTACTAGGAGAGCTGGTAACATTTTTCGGTGATTATCTAGTTAAGGCCTATTTTTTGAGAGAATGTTGAGGGAGGCGTGTATAAGTGTCATTTATAAGAATTAACCCTGATAGTGGTATGGGAGGGAGGCAGGACACCCCCAAATTGCAAAAAATGGTGAACGCAATTATCATTTAGTTAAAGCTGTTAACTTTTTATATTATTTGCCTGTTACCTTATAAATGTTGCTATAACATTGGCAGATCAATTGGCCGGTATTAAATGAGTGGCAGATCCCTGCAAACGTGTCGTGTGCACGACGAAATTTTTATTATTTAGTTCAGCTTCAATTTTTAATGTGTTATTATATTGTCTATAATTGTTTATTTGTGGCATATTCAGATTTATTGGCTATTTTGCCATTGAAAAATATTTAAAAATTGAAAAAACCCCTGCGTCAAACGGATCAGACAGAGGTTGGTTCTTGAATACTTGATTGTTTCAAAAAGTCTCACACCTAAAAAATATCTAAACTAGAACAATGTTATAAACTAAAAAATGAAAATGAATGCTATAGGTAGTTAACGTTTCGGAAGAGAATCTAATTCCGTTCTCAGAACTTTTGACTGTCAACCATGACAGTTCTTTGTTTATGTATTTCCAAAGTCACGTGAGATATTAAATTACATTTTTTATCTTATTTTTACGTACTTCGTCTCTAAGGATGGGCAACCAACTAGTACAAAAATCTATTGAATAATTTGAAACCCATCTATCCTCGCTTAATAAAATAATCGCGGATTCTTCAAGTTTTCTTTTGGTTCCGTTGCTCTCTTTTTCCAAAATCTTCGCCGAGTCCCTCTGAATCCTGTAATTATTATCCGACGCGTGTTCACAAATTTTGGATTTTTCAAATTCTCCCCTTCTAGCGTAATTTCTATGTTCACCAAGCCTTACGTTGAAAGGTCTAGATGATTCACCTAAGTAATGTTTTCCGCACTCACATGTAACACTATAAATACAATTTTTTGAACTTTGAACCATATTTAGAGGTTTGGTTTTTGATAAAACCGATCTTACCGTGGAGCCGGTTTCAAAAACCGTTTATGCGGAAAACATTCCCAATTTTTAAATAAAAACAAAGAAAGATATGAACTCCCGAGCATCAAATGATTTAGACTCAGCGGACGATAATGAGGATGATTCCGATTGTCTTGAAGAGATAAATGATTAAAATTAAAATTTATAGAAAAAAAAATTCGCGAATTTTTTTTATTTCAATTCACGCACCTATTATGCTTTATATTTGAAAAACAAAATTCATAATGTATTAATGATTTATGAAAGTTCGTTTTTAATATTGCAAAATATGCTAAAATGTCAATACAAGAGAAGAATATAGCGACTTCTTGTCATTAAATAGGTTGCAAAAATTAACGAAATCATTGTGCATTGTGCGTTTGAAGAATTCAAGATAATCATAACAATATGGGAAATGACACGAAATCAATGCGTGCACAAGGCATATGTTTAGATCTTTAGATCGATATTTTTTCTGCAAACGGAAATGTATACTTAAAACAGTTGACATAATAACATATTATGGCTGTATGGTCTATGACCCAAAGCCATAAAAAAAATAACATGTTAAAAATTGAAGCTTAACTAAATAATAAATATTTCGTCGTGCACACGACACGTCTGAGGGCATCCGCCTTCCCTTTAGTACCGGTCAATCGACCTGCCACTGTTATAGCAAGATTTATGAGGTAACAGGCAAACAATATAAAAAAATACAGCCGAAACTAAATGATAATTGCATAATCGCTAATTTTTGCAAATTGGGGGGCCTTCTGCCAACCTCCGAGACCGCTATCAGGGTTAATCTTTATAGATGACACTTATGCCTCCCCCAACATTCCCTAAAAAGACAGGCCTTCACTAAATAATCACTGAAAAATGTCACCAGCTCTTAGCCTAATGATATTTAGGAAAATTTGTAAACGTAGTTACTTTTAATAGCACCTATTATTTACTTCGATGCAAATTGCAATACACAATATATCGGAAATTTGAAATCCTACTCTACTAATGAATATATTTTATGTTTCATAGACATACTGTACAATTTATTATTCTATAGATATGATTAAGCTAACGAAGCTATGTTTGTGTCTTTTTCTCATTATTACTAGTAGTGTTCTTCGTGTATCATATATACTCGTAACCATAATCATCGTCATAGTCTTCGGGAGTGCAGAAGAAAAATTCTATTAAATTTAGAATAGGGCCTCTCGAGAACGGGTTTAGGTATTTCCCCCTCTTGTCCCTTAAATAAGGATAACGTTTATAGTTGAACATTTCGTTGGTAGTTAAATTCATGCAAGCATGCAGAATCTGAAAAAAACATATAATTTTCTTTTAGTTCACCAAAAATTTACAACGTAATTTACAATTTGTCAGTAATATCGTCAATTTTTAATTTAAAATGAAATTTTTTGAGCATGTTTTTATACCTCGCCCTTTTACCCCTTTTGGAGTGACAGCAACCCCTTTAAAATTTTTAAATGGAACGAGGGTGCGTGTGATAGCTCATTTGAAAGTTTTTTAATTCTGTATCCAGCAATAAAGGATTTTTTGAATGTCCCTAATTTCTTTAATATTACATTTTTAATATTAAACAGTTTGGAACATTAATAATAGGCCATAATGAGGATATAACCAAATATGCTTTACGTTGCTGTGGAAAAAGATACAGGGTGATAAAATTAAAATTATTTTGTCGTTTTTTTGCAATTACTCAACAGCCTTTTGACTGATCTACACCAAATTTGCTGGAGGACCTGTCTTTATTCTAAGAAAAGGACAGTCAATTTCATGTAACAGTTTATTTTATATGAATGACACAGCTGAACAGTTGCGTCTCAGTTCCAAACTGTGAAAATTAAATCTATTAAGTAGAACAGTGTACTCAGTACCTCTAGCAGGATAAGTGTCATCAATTTTAAAAGATAGAAATTTTAAAAATGTTCCCTGAATTTTATCAAAAGCATTTTTTTGATAATTATTGTAGAATGAGTTCCAGATTATGAAACCATATTCAAGTTTGGATCTGACAAATGAATAATATAAAATTTTGGTGCTTGTAAATTGTTAAAATTCGTATAGTTCCTCATTATGAAATTAAGCATATTCATATCTTCTGATGTTTTTGAATCAATACTGTTGCGTGTTTTCCACCTTTTAGGAAACACCCTGTATTAATCCGTGGGTTCTAAATAATTTTAACGAGAGATAAACACCACTAACATTTTATTTAACAATTTACTGACTACACAATATTTTAAAATAATGTTCCCTATCTGTTACAGTCTCTCTGGTACCAGCTTCCTCTGATTTTCCCCTCAGCTTCACAGCTTCTCCGGCCTTTACTCTCTCCAATCTCCTCCGTGGGCATTCAAGCTGGATATGTCCTAGTTCTCCGCACCTGTAACATTTCATACGCCATCCACTTGGCCTTCCACTAATCTGTTTATTTTGTATCGCTTGACTTTCTTTGTCTTCCTGCAGTATCCCATTAAGCCAGTAACTGACTAATCATTTTATTTACCTCTTGTATCTGGGTCAAGATAGGGTTCTGCTTCTTCTTTTCTGGTTGCGATTCCTCGAGCGTCATAGCCCGCACTCTTGACTTTGGAGTATCTCTATAGACGGCTTCTACCTCTAGTGCATGCACCAGGACTTGCCTGATCTCCTCGTCCCTTATCCCGTCTAGGAATGCCCCCACTGCCAATTGCTCTTTAAATTCTCTTGGCGCATTAGGATATGCTAAATGTGCCAGTCTTTCCACCGCAGCTTCAAATTCTTGCAGACTCTCTCCAGCTTTCTGAACGCGCAATTTCCGCTGGGTCTGGTATACTTGAGCAAGGTGTTGATCGCCATATCGTAGATCTAAAGCAGCTTCTAAAACTCTAAAGTTTCGTTGTTGGTCTACCGGAATTGTCTGGAGCAATTCCAATGCTTGACCTCTTAAAGCTACGATTAATGCCTTAGCCTTCTCTTCGTCATTCCAGTTGTTTGCACTCGCTCCTGCCTCAAATTGTGTCTTGTAAGTCATCCAGGAACCTTGACCGTCAAAGGAGGGAATTTTTAATCGCTGGCCTGGTGACACCACTTGCTGGTTTCCTCTATCCCTCAACTGTTGTTTAAGTTGGTCTATTTCTCCTTTGACTTCTTCTTCGAACTTGTGCACTATCACTTTAACTTCACTAACTTCTTCTTCGACCTTGCCTACTTTTATTTCGACCTCATTAATTTTCATCTTTACGCTACCCATATCTTCCTTAATCTCATTTTTTATTTCTTCAACGACTGTAAACAAGGCATTCTGTTGCGTCTCTATAGCTTTCCTTCAGTCGTCATTTTCCTTTTGACGGCGTTTCTCCTCTTCTTGTTTTTCCTCTTGGCGTCGTTTCTCCTCTTCTTGATGTCTTCGTTCTTGATCCTCAAAAATGTTTCTTAATTCTGCTTGACGTTTTTGTTCTTGTTCTTCTTTTTCCTCTAGGCGTTTTTGTTCTTTTTCTTGTCGTTTTCTTTCCCGTTCTTCTTTCTCTTCCTGGCGTTTTCTTTCCTGTTCTTCTTTTTCTTCCTGGCGTTTCTTTTCTTGGTCCATCATCATCTTTTGCATTTGGACGAATAAGTCCTGAATTTGTTTTTCGGATGCGAAGCTTCTGGTCGTTACTGGCATATAATTACGATAAAATCAACAAAATTTAATAATCACGTCAATATCGGTAATGGAATTGTCCAGAGAAATCGCAAAACAGCACTTAAACTACTGTCCAAATTGAGAAGTTCTAGAAGGTTCACGAAAATGCACTTAATTAACTACACGAAAAAGTCTTGTTTAGAGTCCTTAATCTCTTAGTTCAAAGGATTTAATCACTATCACTAATGTCCTAATAAAATGTTCCAAAAATGTCTCAAAAATGCACTTAACACTATTTTTCCTGAAAATAATCCTCGAACAATGTCCAGTAAATTAGTCCTTTCTGTGTTAGCACTAACTCCGAGAATACTGTCCCAGTCTTCTCAACACTTCCGAAAAATCCTGTTGTTAAAATTCCGCGTCTGACACCAGTGTTGCGTGTTTTTCACCTTTTAGGAAACACCCTGTATGAATTCGTGGGTTCTAAATAATTTCAACAAGAGATATACACACTAACACTACACAATACTTTAAAATAACCTTTACGCTTTGTTTACTTGATATTTAACCTCACTTTTCGCTTTTCAACTTGTTCACTTTTATAAACTGCCTTCTTAATAAACTTCCTCTTCTGCGCCGGTAATCGCGCCTTATATGTTCTGAAATTACCTCTAGTTTGAACCAGAATCTTCTTCCACCACACTCTAGAAAAGTCCATGGCTCTCTCTACAAGCTTCCAGTCACTATTAGTAGGCATAGGCGTATCAATTTCCAGTTCCAAGGGGGTGTAATTCATAACAATACGTTTTTTAATGAATTTTTAATATATGTACATCGGGATAAAATAGTGCCATTAATATTATAATCATAAACAAAGCTAGTTCTTCTATCAGTAAATGATAAAACCTTGCATTTATTAATATTCAAGTAAAGTTTATTTAATACGCACCAGTCTTGTAATTTATTAATAACAGCCTGCAAACTATCATAGTCATCCTCAGAGTTTACACTATTATACAGACTGTCTATTTTACGAGGGCCACACCAAATATCTCGCTTAATATCTATTGTAGAAGAATAAAGTTTTAGAAACATTTATCCCATTTTTTGTGAGCTATATTTCAGTAAAAAGAAATTTGAAATCCATAGCCTACTTTATGAGATATATTACAAAAACCTGAAAAATAGGAAAACCACAAACGGTTATAGCTTCCTTATTTGAGGAGATACGAAAAAAGTTAAAGGAATGAAAGTTGACGGCAAAGACAATAAGAATAATAACGTGTAACAAAAAATCGAAAAATGCAGTTGGCTTTGACATACGCTATTGTGCAAAAATGAAAAATACATATCTCAAAGTAGGCCATGACGCCATTAATTCCGTTATTTTTTTCTCATTCCAACGATATAAAACATGTCACAGAAATTTTAACCGATAGTGTCAATATTTAATATTTTACGAATACCACAATTCATATAATTGAATCGTAACAATCAGCTGTGCCATAATTAGTGAAAAACAATGTATACAGTTATTAATCAATTTGACAGATTGTCACTGTTGTATGCTGTATGTTGCGTTGTCGAGTTCTAAGACAAATTTTATATCAGTAATTATGGTGTACACCAATAATAACAAATTCGATATGATTAGCATTTATTGTCAGTGCAATTTTGACGCTGAGATGGCAGTCACGGTTTACGGAGATAGATTTCCAGATGCTCCGCAGCCAAAACGAACTATGTTTAGGAAGTTAGTTCAAAATCTAAAAACGCACGGTTCATTTTCAAAAAAAGTTGTAAGGCGAGCGCATGTTGCGGATAATGTAAGAAAAGTGAATAGAGTAATGAATTATGTTAACCAAAATGAGGAAACCTCTTTCAGACAAATTCAGAGAAACGGTCGCATAAAAAAAGACAGTGCAAGAAAAATATTGAAAAAAAACGGATTTCGATGCTACAAAATGAGGAAAGTTCAACATTTAAATGAGGGAGATAAGCCAAGGAGAGTAAGATTTTGTAGATGGTTATTAAATAAGAAAAGGAATGACGCGCTGATATGTAGCAAAATTCTTTGGTCGGACGAATCAAATTTTTCTAATAATGGATTTTTCAATAGAAATATGCATTATAAGTGGACACGAGAAAATACACATTGGTGCAGAGAGACTGCTTTCCAAGAAAGATTTTCTACGAATGTTTGGTTGGGTCTTTTAGGGACTAAAGTAATTGGACCTTATTTTTATGATGGCAAATTAACCGCTCGTAGATACCTTAATTTCCTGCAAAACGAATTTCAAGATTTTCTTTATGAATTAACAGTGGCAGAAAGGTTAAATTATTCATATTTTCAACAAGATGGGGCTCCACCTCAAACTGCTGTAATATGTACAAATTATTTAAATCAAGTTATGCCAGATAGCTGGATAGGCACCTATGGACCCATTCTATGGCCAGCTCGATCACCGGATATTACTCCGTTGGATTTTTTCGTCTGGGGTTACATTAAAGACAAGGTATTTCAAACTGCCCCTGAAAATATTGAGGACATCAAAACCAGAATTCGAAACGCATGTGAGGCAATTACTCCTGAAATGCTCCAAAATGTAATGCGTGACGTGTCTCGTAGAGCACGTTTATGTGTCAGAATGCATGGTGCACAATTTGAGCATTTGTAGTTAGAAAAATAAATACACACAATTTCTTTTCAATATAGTAGTAGGTAGTAGTAGTATACATAGTTTTTCGTTTTTTTCTTTGGATGTTCGTTTTGTACTTGTATTTTTATTTATGAGATATTTATTGGTTTGTATTAAATTGTAATAAATAATTACGGAATTGTAATTATTATAAAGTGAATTTTTTCTATTATGGCACAGCTGATTGTTACGATTCAATTATATGAATTGTGGTATTCGTAAAATATTAAATATTGACACTATCGGTTAAAATTTCTGTGACATGTTTTATATCGTTGGAATGAGAAAAAAATAACGGAATTAATGGCGTCATGGCCTACTTTGAGATATGTATTTTTCATTTTTGCACAATAGCGTATGTCAAAGCCAACTGCATTTTTCGATTTTTTTGTTACACGTTATTATTCTTATTGTCTTTGCCGTCAACTTTCATTCCTTTAACTTTTTTCGTATCTCCTCAAATAAGGAAGCTATATCCGTTTGTGGTTTTCCTATTTTTCAGGTTTTTGTAATATATCTCATAAAGTAGGCTATGGATTTCAAATTTCTTTTTACTGATATATAGCTCACAAAAAATGGGATAACTGTTTCTAAAACTTTATTCTTCTACAATAGATATTAAGCGAGATATTTGGTGTGGCCCTCGTAAAATAGACAGTCTGTATATTGACATTACCAGCAAGAAGTAGTTTATTGCAGTTAATTTGACAACACAAATCGTTTATAAACAGTAAAAATAATAGACGTCCAAGTTTGGAGCCTTGTGGATTACCAGAAGTGGCTAGGAAAACCTCAGATCTATAGCCATTATACGAGACATATTTCTGATAAATAAGATTTCAAAAATTATATGAGACGCGTGCGACTTTTAAACGGTAATACTTACTGATGTGCACGTGAGAACCCATCCGAGCCCGGAAAACACAAGTGCTTCCAGTAATCCAATTACATACAGAATGTCCAAGCCATCTATGGCTATGCAATACATAGCAAAATAAATCGTGAACGAACAATTTACTGCTATACTCATGACAAACAGAAAGAACCAAGTTCTGTTCCTCAAACCAACACAGTTGTATATGAACGGACAGTGGTGGTCGAAATACGAAACACATCTATTACATATCCTGCAGTGCTTAGCTCTCAGTGGTCGGAGACATCTGCAAGTGTGACACAGACGATTTAAAATGGCGTTCCTTTTCTTCCATTTATCGAACATGGGTATTTGCTTGATTGATCTGTGGTACGATTCCGAATTCATAGGTATATAACCTGGATTTTTTCTGTTCGCCACTATCCAACATACCCACATTACGACGTTCCAGTAGATGAAGCAGTAATGTGATCCACGTAGTAGGTTCCATGTTTTAGGTAAGCACTGAAAAAATGATAATCCTTTGTATATTATATACATAAAGTCGCGCTTTTAATGGCTTGTGACACGTTTAATTGTACAAGCCATGAGTCGTGGCCAATCGTCATACTATCACACATCTTTGTTGATCACACGTAGTGGATTATTAAGTTCTGTTCTATATTACACTATTTTGTAGAGACTATTTAGTCCGGTGTATGACGGTTTTTGGCTCCGATTTACATCAAGAAGCATCAATTTGCTTGAAATTTAAACTCTAAGTAGGAAATACCTTAAAAAGCAAACTCTGCCCTATGCGAATGTGCGCATTTACTCTAGGGGTGGATACCACCACAACTTGGGAATTTTAATATTGAAAATAACCTCAGAAATCGACAGCGTAACACATTCGAAGCAAAAAATTGTCTATAGAGTTTTTTCGCAAAATCAATACTTTTTGAGTTATTCGTAATTGGAAATTTCAATTTTTCTTAAAAATAGTCATGTTTTCAAACGGTTTTTCACGAATAACTCAAAAACCTTATATTTCATAAAAAAAGTATAAGGAGCAAAAATGTAGCTTATAAAAAACAAAGAGATTGTTTTTTTATGGCTGTAGGACCAATACAAACCGAGTTATAGCTTATTGAAGGTGGGCCTTATACAGGGTGATTTGTGAGGAGAGGGTCGTACTTTACCAAAAAATAGAAAACATTGAGGTGATCCTTAATCCCCAAACAGTAATGGCTAAAGCGGCCCCGTTTTCGAAATACAACTTGTTTATAGTAGTCATTCACCATATAACACCTGGGATATTAATAAAATATCAGGGCCGGACCCAGAATAAACATATTTTAAAGTTATTCCTAGAAAATAACACTCTGTATACTGTTTATAAAATATTTGACATTAAAATATTAATTTACACCTAGAAAGATACAACATCCCAACAATCCCAACAAAATCTTTTGGCACCATTTCATTGTTTAAATAAAAAAATTTAATTGTTGAGGGTGCAATTTTTTTTCTTTAAATGAGAAATTGAGAGAAAAAGTCACTCTAGGGATTAACTACATATTATTTTTTTTGTTCCCTATCTGCACTAGCAAAAGGTAGTGCAAATAGGGAGAATAATCACATATACCTGGTGACATAAAAAAAAATGTAATGAATAAACTTAACAAAATAATAAATAATAAAAATTAACAATTTAACTAAAACATAAGAAATCAGTCAAACTTACTAAATCCAATTATACTATTTTGAATCGCGGTCTAATTTCAGAGTAACCACCGCCAAATTTAATCCATTTTCTTGATCGATTTGTCATTTCATTTACGCTTTTTCTAACAATCTCTAAATTGTTTTTAATTGCATTGCAAAAATGCTCAATTCTTGCAATCAGCTGCTCTCTGGAATTTATTTATTCTTTATATACTTCAGTTTTTAAATAGCCCCACAAAAAATAGTCAAGGGGTGTAAGATGTGGTGATCTCGAAGGCCATGCAACGGGACCACCCCGACCAATCCTATTTGGATACTGTTCATTCAGAAAGTTTCTAAGTCGTACCGAAAAATACGGCGTAGCCTCATCATGTTGACATCACATTCCTCTTGTGTTTACATTATTTAATAAATTTGACAGGGTATGTTGTAAGAAATCTAAATAATGGTCACCATTTAAGCGACTTTAAAAAATTTGAGGACCTATGAGATTATTGTTGAACATCCCACACCACACATTTACAGAAAATCTATGTTGGGAATTCTTTTGGATTATTGCATGGGGATTCTCGTGACTCCAAACATAAAAATTTCTAGTATTATTTATACCATCACGGGTAAATTGAGATTCATCGGTAAACAATAACATAGTTCGTCTATGGGATAAAACCCAGCGGAAAAAAGTTAACAGAAATACTTTATCACCTGTCACCAATAGTTGGACAATTTGGATACGATAAGGATGCATTTGTTCGCCTTTAATAGTTCTCCAAACTCTGGTTTGAGAAATATTTAATTGTTGACCAATTCTTCTTGCGCTGATTTTTGGGTTCTAGTCAACCATATTTAAAATCAAATCTTTTTCTTGCGGGGTCAGCCTAACGGGACGTTCTATTTTCATGATTGAGGGAACGGTTCCAGTTTCAGAAAGATGTTTAAACACACTATAAAATGTTTTATAATCTAAACGTTGATTTCCAAACCGGCGTCTGTATTCCCTTTTAGCAGCTTTTTCATTGCCATTGCAATATCCATAGACAAAAATATTTGCGTATTCTCTACTCGTGTAGGTAAACGGCATGATTTAGAATTATTACACGACAATATTGTAACCAGTATAAGCAACAGTGGTGACGTGACACTTCTTAATTACATTATGACTGATTTTTGACAGGTACCTACTTGATTATTAAAAATAACGTAGGTAGCCATAACTTTTAAAACAAATGTAATGGTAAGACTAGATGATTGTAACAATTAATTACTCTTGCAATGAATTAAATATTGCTGAAACCAGAGTTTGGAGAACTACCGTTTGATAGTGCAGATAGGGAACAAAAAAAATAATATGTAGTTCATCTCACGAGTGACATGTTTCTCTCAATTTCTCATTTAAATAAAAAAAAATTTTGAATCCTCAACAATTTAATTTTTTTATTTAAACATTGAAAAGGTGCCAAAAGATTTTTTTAGGGGATGCTGTATCTTTCCAGGTATAAATTAATATTTTAATGTCAAATATTTTATAAAGAGTGTTATTTTCTAGGAATAAATTAAAAATATTTTTATTCTGGGTCCGGCCCTGATATTTTATTAATATCCCAGGCATTAGATGGTGAATGATTACTGTAATCAAAATACAAAATTACATTGGATTCCGCTTACGCATTACAGATATATGGCGAAAAGAATATTCCAAAAAATATAAAACACCCTGTATTTCGAAAACGGGGCCGCTTTAGCCATTACTGTTTGGGGATTTAAGATCCCCTCAATGTTTTCTATCTTTTGGTAAAGTACGACCCTCTCCCCACGAATCACCCTGTATGTCGAACGAAAAATTTAAAAAAATCAACATTGAATGACAGGAAAACGGTCAATTTTACGGGGTAAATGCATAATACCTTCTAGTACGTAAAAAATTCTTTAAAAGATGTTGCAAAATTCTTTAGCATAAAAACTAAGGGAGTTATGACGAAAATAAAGTCGATTCCTATTTTTTTCGTGGAAAAAAGACAACAATGCTACCCTTAGCATTACTACCCTAATTGAAATTACACATTTTTCCTCATAAGGGGTAGTTTTGAAGGGATGGAAAGTTGCAATAAATAATAATTCAAGTTGAACACGATAATAAGATACCAAATTAAGATAAATGATGTATTAAATTATATAAATATGCTGGTAAATGATTTTCCAATTTTTTCATAATAAAGGATGATTTTTAAGGGTTGAAAAGTTGGGAGGAAAAATGAAGTATGACAAAGTCAATAAATTATTTTTTCCAATTTTATCATATTAGGGGGTAGTTTATAAGGGGTAAATAAATCAAATAAGGATTGACAAGTAAAAATTAGTGTCTTAAAACATCAAACAATCTTGATTCAAACCCCATTAACGTTTTTTAACTTATTAAATGCTTCTATTCATTATTTTATCAAGTTTTTGCAATAAGGGGTAGTTTTCACCCCTAAGAATAATTTGTGCATATCGGCATAGGGTAGGGAATGAAGTGAAGGGTGAGTAAAGCTTAATTCTAAAATGTCATGAAAATCCATGCTTCTTGATAGGATTTGGAGATAATATCATATTTTTACCGTCGTACACTGGACTAATTGGCTTAAACACTTACTCGAATTACATACGTAGGGTAGCCCCAAACTAAAACTGAACCCATGAAGAGTAGGAGAGGAAATTTGGAATTTCCAGCTTTTCCAAATAATAGGCCCCAAACTTTATTTATAGGAGGAAACCAACTTGATCTTCGTTTCTTTTCTATTTGGAGTAATGATACTATGTCGTTGTGTCTGTGACTTTGAGCGAGCATTAGAGGAGTTTTATCGTTTTTGTCTAATGGTTCCAGGTTAATGTTACTCTGGAAAATATAATAATAGTCCAGTTGATGAAGTAAAAAATACACCAGAAGCTCGCAAAAAATGTTATCTGAGATTTTTGTTAGTAACTGTTAGTACGAGGATTAAACATCACAAAACCACAAAAATCAGTTCTGGGGGTACCGCGCAACCCTCCAAAGAAACCACCCCTTCGCTGAAAAAGCCGTATTTTACTGATAACTCGTTAACCGTTGAAGATATAAAAAAATTGCTCGTCATAAAAAAGAAAGCGTCAGTAATTGCCTAAAAAAAGTCCTCTTGTAATTTTCTTGTATATGCCATGGTTTTCTAGAAGATCGATATTGACAAAAATTGCAAAATTTGTATTTTTAATGCGCGCGAATTTTCGTTTATTTGAAATTGTTTGCGCGCGGCCTATAGAAAAAATTGATTTGCCCGAAAACCAAACGAGCTAGGAAGAAAAATCAAAATGGGTTTTAAAGGGGATATAAAATACTCTCTTGTGTTGGTATTTTTGAGAGCTATTGGTATTTATTAGTATATTAAAATAACAATATAATATAGTTATCTCTTGATTTTTGTGCATCTAACTATTCACAGGTTCATAAAAAATAACTGACTATAACATAAGTTATAAATGCATTATCTTAGGAACAAAAATATTCATATTTACAAAAGAAAAAAAATTTTGAACTAAATTTTCAAGATGTTTGGGTCTTTTTTTATTTTTAGGAAACAATAAAAAATTGGCCAAAATTTGTCTAACTTCAACATTCTGGTAAATTTGTAAATGTGAATATTTTTATTCCTAACTTTTTCTGCATTGAAGTACTACCTTGAATTAAAAGATAATGCATTTATAACTTATATTAAAATCAGTTATTTTTTATGGGCCTGTGAATAGTTAAAAGTGCAAAAAATCAATATTTTTATATACTAATATATATCAATAGCCATCAAAAATGCAAACACAAAAGAGTATTTTACATCCCGTTTAAAACCCATTTTGATTTTTCTTCCTAACATGTTTGGTTTTCGAGCAATTCAATTTTTTCTATAGGCCGCGCTAAAAATGTTTAAATAAACGAATATTCGTGCGCGTTTAAAATACGAATTTTGCAATTTTGTTTCAGTATCGATTTTCTCGAAAACAATGGCACATACAAGAAAATTACAAGAGGAATTTTTTTTAGGCAATTAGTCAAGCTTTATTTTTTATGATGATCATTCTTTTTATATCTTCAACGGTTAACGAGTTATCAGCAAAATAAGGCTATTTTCACCGAAGGGGTGGTTCTTGGGGGGGGGGGGAGTTGCGCATCACCCCCCAGAACTGATTTTTGTGCTTTTGTGAGGTATAATCCCTCCACTAACAGTTACTGAAGGAAAATCTCAGATAACATTTTTTGTTATGGAAATCTTTATAATTATTGGACTACAAGACTTGTAGTCCAATAATTATAAAGATGGAAAAGCTATACAATACTTAGTATTGTATAGCTTTTCCATTACTACAGTATTCTAAATATCACATTATTAATAAAATCTAATTTTTGCTCGAGAAGCTTATGTCAAACAGCAAAAACTAGATTAACTAAGCTTTTCAAATGTAAATATCCTTACCTTTTCACAAAGTAACTTCACACAGGCAAGACTGCCCGATAAGCAGGCCAGATGCAGTGGCGTCGAACCAAAGTGGTCAGGTTTTTGTAAATTACTACCAGAATACATTAACAGCTTAATTAAATCAGCGTGGCCCTTGTAAGCGGCCCAATGCAGTGCTGTGTCTCCGTTGATGTCCATTAAATCATTTGAAGCACCCATACCCAACAAATACGCTGCTGTCGCTGTTCTACCAAACATTGATGCTGTCATGAGAGGAGTAAGCCCTTTAAAGTCCGCTGCATTTACAGCTACTCCCGCCTGCAGAAGTACCTGAACGAGTGCTGCGTGACCTAAAAATAAAACGTTATTATTTACGAATATTTGTGAGAAAGTTGTTGGAGAATCATTTCATTTATTTATGACTATGTACCTTTTCGACATGCCCAATGTATAGGTCGTGGGCCCTGGGTCCCAAGGCAGGGTAAGTCTATGGGTGCCCCTCGGTCCACTATGTAGCGCATAATTTCTACATTTCCATCTAAGGCGGCCCAATGAGCCGGAGTGTAGCCCCATTCATCCCTGGCTCGAAGAACTTCAGCACCAGATTTCTCTACGTGTTCTGCTATTTCAGAAAGTTCTCTAAAATATACATATATGTTTGTCACGCTACATGTAAACTATTATGCAAGTACTCCATAGTGACTTGAATCTAAAATTTGTCAATTGGAATTGAAAATATATAAAATACGCGTGAAGGTGTGGTTACACAACATGAACGAGAATGGAAAGGTTTAAAATACCTAATAGGATGAGCGCCAGTAGTGTCAGAGGGTATAAAATGGGCTTCCGTATGCTCCAGAATGAAGCAAGTTGAATATTTGCATAAATCTATTCTGTAATGATTATTCTATATGAAAACGAATGTTGAATATTTAGAAAACAGTGCTGACACGACTTTTGATGCAATTAACATATGAGAAGTTTGCACGCGAGACTTTAACTGTTGAATAAGTAAGGAAATTCGAAATTGACAGGCAAGGTAATTGCTTCAATTACTGGCCAAATATTTGACTCTGATGATATAACATCAACAGACAAACTGATGGAAATGAAAAGCCTCCATTTTAATTATATAATCTGGAACGTGAGACTGCGAAGATATCTTTAGAACGATTTCTTTATGATTCCAATACTTTCCTTCGGTAAGGTAAGCGAGAGAAGTAGTAAATAGTAGTAATAGTAGTAAATATATTGCTTTGTCACCCACATATCAAGAGACATTCTTTGTAGAGAAATTAGTCTTTTCTGAAATGTTGGATAGGTTTCACCTAAAAAAATAACACGAGGCCGTCCAATAAAGGATACATGTTTCAATTTTCAACGTCCAAAAAATTCTTCAGGGCCTCTAATTAAGAGACGATGTTTAAAATGAATTATTATTTGTTTGCTTATAATTGCATTCAAACAAATTCTTTATAGAATGTTGCAAACAGCAGAAAAAACCGCTGCCTAAGGAATCACTACTTCCACATCCAGATTATTCGACCAAGTCACTTTAAAGGAAACATCTTGACTATATTTGCACTCTAGTATGTGGAAATTATTGGTCATAGAATTTTAATAATATTTGGAGTAGATGTCATAGAAAAGTTTGAGGAGTTGGTTTCTACCATATACGTTAAAAATGACGCTTCTAGTTTACCGTACTTATTTTCCACTATTTACAACCTACCACCTCAATGGAGTCATCTCAATCAGATGTCACTACAATACATACGTGTACTAACTTTCAAGTGAATATCTCAATTTGATGTTATCAATCCCATTAATAATGAAGCGGAGGTGGTAGAGTTTGAAAAATATTAGAAAGAAATCTGAGGCCTTGGTTTCTAGTATATACACCGAATCCCAAATTTCTGTAGTCTTACCAGCTTGCTTTACTTATTTTCCCCTATTTGCCCTATTTAACCCCCAACCCTTCAACGGCATCATCTCATATTATCATCTAGTTTCAGACGTCGTTATAATACATACGTGTACCAAATTTCAAATGAATATCTCAATTTTATTTTATCAACCCTTTTCATATTGGAGTAGGGGTGGTTGGGTTGAAAAATATTATAAGAAAATCTGACGCTGTGGCTTCTAGTACATACACCGAATTTCAAGTTTCTGTAGTCTTACCAACGTTTTACTTATATTTCTCTATTTACCCCAAATTAACCCCCAACTCTTCAACGGAATCATCTCAAAATATAAACTAATTCCAGACGTCGTTATAATACATACGTGTACGAAATTTCAAATGAATATCTCAACTTTATTTTGTCAACCCCATTAATGGGGTAGGGGTGGTGGGGAGGTTGAAAAATATTATAAAAAAATTTGAGGCCTTAACTTCTTGTACATACACCGAATTTCAAGTTTCTGTACTCATACCAGCTTGCTTTACTTATTTCCCCTTATTGACCCCTAAATAACCCCCAACCCTTCAACGGAATCATCTCAAAGTATAATCTAGTTCCAGATGTCGTTATAATTCATACGTGTACCAAATTTCAAATGAATATCTCGATTTTATTTTATCAACCCTTTTAATAATGAAGTAGGGGTGGTGGGGGTTGAAAAATATTATAAATAATCTGAGACCTTGGCTTCTAGTACATACACCGAATTTCAAGTTTCTGTAGTCTTACCAGCTTGCTTTATTTATTTTCCCCTATTTACCCCTATTTAACCCCCAACCCTTCAACGGAATTATCTGAAAATATAATCTAGTTCCAGATGTCGTTATAATACATACGTGTAGAAAATTTCAAATGAATATCTCAATTTTATTTTATCAACCCTTTTCAAATTGGAGTAGGGGTGGTGGGGGTTGAAAAATATTATTAAAAAATCTGACGCTTTGGCTTGTAGTACATACACCGAATTTCAAGTTTCTGTACTCTTACCAACTTGTTTTATTTATATTCCTCTATTTACCCCAAATTAACCCCCAACCCTTCAACGGAATCATCCCAAAATATAATCTAATTCTAGACATCGTTATAATACATACGTGTACGAAATTTCAAATGAATATCTCAACTTTATTTTATCAACCCCTTTAATGGGGTAGGGGTGGTAGGGGGTTGAAAAATATTATAAAAAAATCTGAGGCCTTAACTTCTAGTACATACACCGAATTTCAAGTTTCTGTACTCTTACAAGCTTGCTTTACTTATTTCCCCCTATTTACCCCTATTTAACCCCCAACCCTTCACCGGATTTCCTCAAAAAACAATCCAGTTCCAGATCTCGTTATAATATATACGTGTACAAAATTTCAGGTCAATATCTTAAACCGTTCCGGAGAAAGCGTGCGGACAAAAAAAGTTACAGACAGACAGACAGACAGACCGACAGACAGACCGACAGACAGACCGACAGACAGACCGACAGACAGACAGAAAATTTTTTTTCGCTCAAATTTAAAATCTCGACGTTTCATGACATTCTAAACCTATTTCACGAATAAAAATTTTTGAAATTTTTTTTGCGATTACTATACTTCCAATCCACTACGTGGATGTGGAAGTAAAATAACTATCTATAACTAAAAGAAAAACTTTGTGTAAAAATATTAATGAAATCTTTGAATTTTTTCGATAAACTTGGTTATGCTAGCAAATTAAAATCCTAAAATGAATTTGTCTAATTTCTTATTTGACAATTCTCATTCGAACACTAGCATCCACACAGTCCCCTACGGCCATGCAGATTAAACTAGTATCTACATAACCCCTTCGATTATGGAAATTCAGTTAAAAATGAGAACAAAGGACTAAAATGAATTTATTTATCTAGTTTGTCTTAAGAAAATGTTCATTCTAATGGAATACATTTTCATGAAATCTATCATTCTGTTTCTTGGAAATGCTTACTAGTTTAATCTGCATGGCCGTAGGGGACTGTGTGGATGCTAGTGTTCGAATGAGAATTGTCAAATAACAAATTAGACACATTCATTTTAGGATTTTAATTTGCTAGCATAACCAGAATCTAGGTTATCGAAAGAATGCAAAGATTTCATTAATATTTTCACACAAAGTTTTCCTTTTAGTTATAGTTAGTTATTTTATTCTGCTGTTTGCAAAATCCTATAAAGAATTTGTTTCAATAAGAGACGATGTATTGAAAAGGACTCACAGTGGTCAATTACTAAGTTCTAGGTGAACAAAACTATATAAAAATTTGCAAATGAATAGAAAATATTCGTTAGAAAAACGGAAAAATATTGAAAAAAAAATTAGACGCTAAATGGGTGGTTTTTGAGGGGGTTTTAAAACATTATTGCGTTTTAAAATTCCGAAACGTTGTAGACACGATAATATTGTATCCATGATTACACCAAAAATAGTAAAAAAAATTCTCAGGATGAATTTTGAAGGGGCGCAGCGGACAATTCTATATTTCTAGGAGGGCGAAATTATTTCAATTATCTTTTTTCCGATTTGGATACAAAATGACGTACTTTATAATTTTAGGTTTGTTTTGAAATTAATTGCTCTAAGTAGAAAGATGTAAAGGTATGGAAGTGTAATTTTCTGAATATCCACAAATTCTTGCAGCTGTCTAGTTTTATTAATCCTGATTTAAGTTTTGTTTACTTTTTAGTGCTATGCTACAGAGAAGTCTCTTTGGGGTAGGGTTAATGGAATTTCACAAAGATGAAAAAATTATAGGATTTACTTGCTGTCCTTAATCTCTGAGCCCATTACCTCTGTCACTAAATTTGTCAAACAATTTCTTTAACCGACCAGGGTTTTGGAAGTTGATAGCTGATTAGTCGTGTCCTCTATCAATTTTTCCAGTCCACTTTTAATTTCCCAATCCAACCAGGAATCATTAGTTTTTAAAAACTTGACTAACGTCAGATCCTACAACTTTTTCGCCATATTGCAGAATTTGATGTTCAATTTTTTAAATTTCTTCCATTATTACCTCTACAATGTTGTACGTTAAGGATATTCAAGTACATTATATTATTTTTTTCTTTAAAGTAGCAGATGGTAGCAGCTTTTTTTCCATAAAATGATAAAGTAATAATAGGTCATTTTGGTTCTTAAAACGACAACACTTAAATCAAGATGAATATAACTACAGAGATGCAAGAATTTGTAGTTATTCAGAAAATTACAATTCCCTACGTTTATATCTCTCTATTTAGAGCAATTAATTTTAAATACAAGTTAATTTACAACATACCTTAGTATTATTTCAAGAACAACCTAAAATTATAAAGTAAACCAATTTGAATTTAAAACAAAAAAAAAATATTGAAATAATTTCGTTAGAAATATAAAATTGTCCACCGCACCCCTTCAAAAACCATCCCCTTGCTCCATTGATTTTTTTTTTAGTATTTTTGATGTAATCACATATTGTATCTACAAAGTTTCAGAACTTTTAAACTAAATCATTTTTTAAAACCCCCTTAAAAACCACCCCTTTAATGTCTAAATTTTGTACAATATTTTTCAGCTTTTTTAACGAATATTTTCTATTAATTTACAAATTTGTATAATTTTGTCCGCCTGTAACTTGAAAATTGATCACTGTGGCAACTGCTTAAAACTAAAATATCGAAATTTTCAATGTTTAACGTGGAGTTTTGTCGGAAGTCATTAAACGTATCCTCGATTCGCGAATTTCGAGGACACGGCACAGAATCAACTGACCGACCTACTTGCAATAAAATTGGTCAAGGGCGACTCCGTTCGCACAGAGGATTCCGTTGTAAGTTGGATATAACTTACTCTATTTAGATGATTCAAAATAGTCATGTTACTTCCACGCCCACATACTGAAATAGAAGCATAGCAATTGTTAAAAAAAATCACATTTTGTCGTTAAAATAGGTTTAGAATATCATGAAATGTGACGATTTTAAATTTGAGCGAAAAATCTTTCTGTCTGACGGCTTTTGTGTCTATCGGTCTCTCTGTCTGTCGGTCTCTCTGTAACTTTTTTTTTGTGGGCACGTTTTCACTGGAACGGTTGAAGACATTACATTGAAAAGTACCACGTATGTATTGTAACGAAATCTAGAACTAATATACGATTCAATTGTATTGACCCCTCACTTTAACTGCGATTATCTCAAAAACGGAGGAGCGGAAAATTTTTGATTATATGTTTATTAATTTTTTTTTTCCTTCCTCAATTCTTTGGGACTTCCTGCCACATGTATATTTTCTTTTTAAACGATGCTAGGAGAATCTACAAAATATATCACTATTAACCAGTATGTTACTGGTAAATAACCTCTACGCCTGTTACTTTTACGTCAGAGGATCAGTTAGAGGTTGGTTTTTTTTAAAATAAACAACACAAATAAGTATAAAAACTTGAAATTAAATATTTCGTCGACGTTTCGGAAATCTAATCTGTTTCCTTTTTCAAGGCTTTTTTGAAAAATATTTTTTGTTGTGTATGATAAATACACAGCTCTAAGAATGTTTGTTATATTCAATATCCATAGATACTTACTATTTACATGAAATGTTGATATAGTTAACAGTTTTTTTAGTTTTTATACAATGTTAAGTTTGTGAAGTTCTTCTTTTAACATTGGCAACTAAGTTGTACCGGCATCTACGGAACAATTCGACACGCACCTATCCTCATTCAATAATATTATCGCGGATTTTTTAATTTTTCTTTTTTTGCTATCTGCCTCTTTTGTTAAAATTTTTGCGGAGTCTCAGTTTATTCCATGTCCGTTCTCCCACGCGTGTTTTCAGATCTTGGACCTCTGAATTTCATTTTTTCCGATATAATTTTGATGTTCGCCCAATCTTACACTAAAAGGTCTGGATGACTCACCCACGTATTGTTTATTGCACTCACACGGAATACTATAAATGCAGTTTTTTTTTTAATTTTGCTCGTGGTTCTTCGGTTTCCTCTTTGTCAGAATAGATTTTAAAGTGTTGCTTGTTTGAAATCTATTACCGATGCGGCGCAACTTTTCGGATAATCGCGCAACTTTTCGGATAATCCGCATACATAAGGAATTAACGCTGTGTAACGTTTTTCAGGTTTTTGTCGTACCTGATTGTTATTTTCAATATTTATGAAAGTTTTATCGATAAAACCCCTAGGGTATTGGTCATTTATAAGAACTTCATTTATAAACCGCTTCTCATTGTTTAGTATTTCATCATTAGAAGAAATTCTAATTTTATTTCCTAATGTGAATTTAACAGAAGGTTCTTTATTATTTAAATGATTCAAAAAACTATCTAGTAACTCAATACTATGAGGCCAGATTGCAAAAATATCATCTACGTATCTCCACCAGATAACCGGTTTGTATGCACAATTTTAAAGATGCCTAGTCTCAAAATCCGCCATAAATATATTGCTTAAAATCGGTGACAATGGAGAACCCATTGCCATACCGAAATCCTGCTGATAGAAATCTTTTTCCAATTGAAAATAAGTTGTTTTTATACATATAGTTAAAAGTTCCATTATGGTATTTACACTTAATTAATTCTAGCTTCCAAATTATTTTCATTTAACAGTTTGTCTTTGATTATTTTTAAAGTTTTGTCTACTGGGACGTTAGTGAACAGACTAACTACGTCAAAACTAACCATCAGATGTGTATTATGAATATCGTTTTCATAAACTTTTTCGATAAAATGTTTACTATTTTTAATATGTACGAGTCAGTATTTCCAGATAATGGATTCTTGCTTAAAATTGTTAATCCATTATTTGGAATTTTCTTTATTTCGTTTGTAAGTGATACCAACAGAAGAAAATACCATAGCCTAAGGAATCACTACTTCTACATCCAGATTTCACATCCAAAACTTTGTAAAGAAATACATCTTGACTACATTTGCACTCTAGTATGCGGAAATAATTAGTAATAAAATTTTAATATATTTGAGGCAGATGTCACAAAAAAATTTGAGACGTTGGTATCTAGCCTATATGCCAAGAATGAAGTTTCTGGACTTTTATTAGCTTGTTTTACTTATTTCCCCTATTTGCCCCCCACCCCCATCCTTTCAAAGGAATCATCTCAATCATATATCATTACACTACATACGTGTGCCAAATTTCAAGTGAACATCTCAATTTTATTTTATCAACCCCTCTAATAATGGAATCGAGGTGGTGGAGGTTGAAAAATATTATAAAGAAATCTTCTAGCATATACACCAAAGCTTGCTTTCCCTTTTTTCTATTATTTACCCCTCCTTATCCCCACCTCTTCAACGAAACCTTCTTTAAATATAATCTAAATGTCTCAATCTTATTATATAAACAACCACTTTAGCGATGGAGTGAGTGTGGTGGAGGGGTTAAAAATTGTTATAAAAAAATATGAGGCCTTGTTTGCTGGTACATACACTAAATTTCAAGTATCTGTACTTTTACCAGCTTGCTTTACTTATTTAAGCCTATTTACCTCTATTTTGACCCCCAACCCTTTCCGAAATTAGCGCAAAATATTTCCAGATCTCGACATGACACATATGTATACCAATCTTTTTTCGCTCAAATTTAAAATTTATACGTTTTATGACATTCTAAGCCTATTTTAATAATAAGAAAATTGAACATTTTTCTACGAGTACCTAATATACTACCATTCCACTACGTGGATGTGGAAGTAATTAAGAATGCCATTGTCAAAAGAAATATTAACGTTGGCATATATTTTTCTTGTTAGTTTATAACGCAAGTGGTTGAAGACAACCATGGGATCCATCCTGTATTTGCTATGAAGACAGAAATAAATTGCTCAAAATAAAGACTGATATTTTCCACCGAAAAGGCAGTTTCACTCTGTTAAACCAGTGGGTACCTACCCCATTAAAAATATGCCAAGCATAAGAAAAACACTACTCTCTTTGTATATTCTTACCCTGATTTAACCAGATCAAAGATGGTCCTGTGCGATTGTTCGGTAATATCCGCTTCTGTGCCATCCTTATCATGGTTGGCGGATGCGGCGGGATGATCCGTGTCTGCCACCATGTTGCAAGAAGCTGTTTGCGGCAATGCCCACACACTTCGGGCTATGCCCGGACTGGGAAACACTTTGCTCAGCGTTCTGACGACTATTTACCACTCCGCACGAATTAATTATATGATTGATTTAGTTAACTAATGCAGATATTCGGGTAATAAGTCGTATAACTATAGCTAAATAATAATCTTGCGTGTGTGACTTTATGGTATCGATTTATATACGGTCTTTGTAAGCCTGCGCATCCTTGGATGGCCGTGTGCTCGCTCGCCCTCCTCACTCATGGCCACATTTCCTTTTTTTTTTAATAAATTAATATTTCAAATGGGTTATTGTTATGAAACATATTCTTTATAGGATATTGCAACCAGCAGAAAAAAGTATCTATGAGAAATAAAAACAAAAACTATCTGAAGAAATATTAATGCTTTGCATACTTTCGATAACCTGAATTTTGGTTATGCTAGCCATTAAAATCCTAAAATGAATTTGTCTATTTCTTATTTGACAATTCGCATTGTAACATTAGTATTCACTCCGCATGCTCCCCTACGGCTATGCAGATTAAACTAGTACCTACATAACCCCTTACGGTCATGCGGATTTAGTTAAAAGATGAGAACAAAGGCCTAAACTGAATTTATTTACCTATATTGTCTTAAAAAAATTTCATTCTAATGGATTGCATTTTCGTGAAATCTATTATTCTGTTTCTTGGAAATGCTTAACCTTCGAAAGGTTTTTGTATTTTTTTTGTTTTTGCGTTTTTGTTAATTTTTCATATATTTTTTTATGTTGTTTTCCAATTTTTACAATATTTTATTGCGAGTCTGGAGTGAAAATGTAATTGAGTGATGGGTGTTTGGGTGCGTGCTGAAATTTTGTGGTCAGTGTTGGATTGTCTAGTGCTACTAATTTGTTGGCAAAGTTTGTTACAAGATTGTTAAGTATGAAATTGTCTATGATAGGTGTGCCTGAGCTGTTACGTAGTGTTGTAGTAGGGATACATATGAGGGGTTTATAAGCAATGCAGAGGTGCTTGTGTTGAATAATTTGTAGTCTTTTTCGATGGGTTGGAGATATAATGGTGTACCAAATTGGGACTGCATATGTTAGAATGAGTCTTATGTACGTTTTGGGTAAGGGGGATTTTTCAATAGGGGATATAATCTGGATGTGTGTCACCAGCATTAGTGAATTTGATTGGTTAAATGTAAGTTGAGGAGTAATTTTTTGTGAAGGATGACGTTGAGATAATCGATGTGGTCCTGCCGTGTCATGTTGTTGATTTGGATAGTGTCTTGAATTTTAATACGTTTGTTGGTGAAGTACATTGCTTTTGTTTTGGAGGGGTTGACGTGCAGACCCCAGTTGTTGAAGAATGTGTTAGTAGCATTTAGTTGGTCCTGTACGATATTAACTGTTATATTAGTGTTCTTTGAGGACGATAATATTGCAGTATCGTCTGCGTACATGAATAGGATGATTCTGTGGTCAAGTGGGTCGGGAATGTCGTTTATGTAAATGATGAATAGGATCGGGCCAAGAGATCACCACTGGGGGATTCCAGATTGGATAAGGAATAGTGGGGAGCACTCCTGGCTCAGTTTTATTCGAAATTGGTGGAGTGAAATGTATGATTGTATTATTTTAATAATACGAATCGGAAAGCCCGTGAAGTGGAGCTTGTAGAGTAAGCCAGGGTGCCACACTTTGTAAAATTCTTTTTCGAGATCTAGGAAGACAAATCCTGTGTATAGACCTCGATTGAAGTTGGTTGTTACTATTTCGACGACTCTAAATTTTAAGGGCCAATGAATGGATGTTGATGAAACTTTGTGTAATGTGTTTGTAATGACGTTAATAAAAAAGTTCAAAACAGATTATAGTAGAAAATGATCAGAAGGGGTAGAAAATACTCGTTTTATTACAGGTTCGGTAACTTGTAGAATTAGGTCAAAAATAAAAAAAAAAACAATATTACTTTTTTGGGCCCAAAATAAAATATTTTTAGTCTAGTGAACTTTTTAGAAAAATGCATATTTTTCGAGATATGGCCACTCGAAAAGTTGAAAAAATATTTGAAAAAGTTCAGGTGGATGTATCATCAAAATACAAGACTTTTCTTATTCGCAACTTTTCTGTAAAATGCGTTTTCATCGACTCTTTCCGGAAAAACATGAAAAACTGCCCTTTTCTTTGAAATTGTGACGTTTAAAAATATGTAATTTAAAAATTCAGACATATGCATTGAGGCCTACTAAACATTTTCTCACTCTTGGAATTTTTTTTGTAACTTGCTAATTTTCCTAATTACAGGCAGTTTTTCACGATAAATAATGTAATATATTTCTTGTACAATTTCAATTTAAAAATTATACTGAACCTTTAAAAATGGTACAACTATATAGGTTTCATTACGCCCATTTTTCGAATTTTCATATATTTTTTAATGTGCAAAAAATATAGTACATTATTCCTGAAAAACTGCCTGTAACTTGGAAAATTAGCAAGTTACAAAAAAAAATTCCAAGAGACAAAAAGTGTTTAGAAGGCCTCAATGCGTTTCAAATTATAAAAATTTGAATAATCGTGGAAGACACCCTGTAGAACTAGGTTCAATTTTGTACCTCTGTGTGTTTTAACTTAAAATGTTTCAGCAATGAATTATACAAACGTTAAACGTTAAATCCATAACAACTTTTCTTCGGCTTGAATTTTTGAAAAATCGCCGAAGAGACATGATCGCTATAAGGCACACAATTAATAATCGTCAATTCTACTTTTCAAGTTCATATGCAGGGTCTAAAGATATTATAAGAAAATGTGTATTTTAAAAAAATGTTTTTATTATACTTCTAAAGCGTCAAAAGGGGGAAATTGGCGATTTTTCAATTTTCAAAACTTTATAACATTGAAATTATTAAGTTTACGAAAAAAAGTTATTGATCATTTCTTGTTGAAAATCAATATAAAATTACAAAATAAATTGTTTGATTGAAAAAATGCATTATTACCTTTTGTTATAAACAAAATTGTTTTAAACAGTATCAGATCAGGTTACCGCATGGTAACTTGATTTTTTATAATCGATAGTGTGTCCTGAACTGATTCCAGCAAAAAACTACGTCCAAAATATCTCGATACTCATTCGCCCACACAGCCTACTCTATAATAAGTAACAGGTCAAATTCAAATATATATTATTTTATAATCTGGCATTCCCAGCAACACAGCAATACTTCTAACTTAACATATTTACCTTAATTAGCATGCTAAATAATTTACTTTCATGCTCATCTTAAACAACTATAATTGTGCAAGTAATGACGCCAAAAGCTTCTGTTAATAACTCTTAAAAATATTTGTTTCTCCGTTTAAATCTTTTTATTTCACAAGGATTATATGTATTCAGGCTTTCTGATGTAATGATCCACGTATTAGTTAATATAAAACTAAAAACAATGCATTGGATTACCATAGAGAAAGGAGGGGTATGTTGGAGAGACGATGTACTTTGACAAGAGAATTATTGCTATTGTATTTGGTTCAGTACCGGTATGAGATTACTCTTATAGTTGCGTTGAAAATTTGTTTCGGTGGTCTGTTTTGTGGACGATAGTTTTTCTTTTTTTTTGAGGAGATAAAATTAGTAACATGGTATGTATATTTTTTTGTTGACAAAATTATGACAGAAGTAAAGCATAGCCCTAGCCCTTGCAAACAATTTCTTAGGGCGATAGTAACTATTTTTTCTACTATTGCTATCAAAAGTAATGTTCTTAATTCTGGTAACTTTAATTGAAAATTGATTATGGATGTGTGCGTTAAAAGTGCCTATTTTTGCAATTTTGTGCTTTATAGTCGTTATTATTAATGTTAAAATGTCATACTTTTTTAACTAATAAAAAAATTACCTTCTTTTACTCAAAAATATACTTTTTTCTTCACTGCATTCAAACAAACCGACTTAAAAAAACCATTGTTATAATTTGCAACTTACTTAGTGTGTCAAAGAAATATTTTTGATTTATAACCAATATTAAATTTTCTATTCTGGTGAAATAAACGAAACGTATTGGATTTAGAACATACTAATAACAGAAATCTCATCAGACGTCTGAATAAAATTAATCAATTCTAAATTCCGAAGTTAACATTTAATTTTCTGATTTTATTACATGAGTGCGAATCATGTATGCAGTATATTGCAAAAATGAATGTTTTATCACTCGTTGTAAAAGTTCAACGAGTGTATACAAAAAAAAACACCTACTATTTGTAATTTATTGCATAAGTAACACCAGTTTAGAAAAAAAGGTTGTGAAAAAAATTATAACGCCTTTAAAAAAATCCTGCCTAAGAAATCGCTACTTCCACATTCAGATTTTCCATCCAAGTCACTTTAAAGGAAACATCCTGACTACACTTGCACTCCAAAGTGCAAATACTAGTATATGGAAATTATTGGTCATAGAATTTTAACAATATTTGAAGCAGATGTCATGGAAAAATTTGAGGCTTTACAAGTGGTCCTAAATGTAGTTTTTTTGGTTCAAAAAAGGCTAGAGAGTGCAAATCTTGTCGGACACGAACATTTTTTTTTAAATTAAAGCTTACAGAATTTCCAACAAATCCTCGCAGCCCGAATTAAAAAAAATATTTCCCTTTTTTAATATATTAAGTTAAAAACCAAAAATTTTGATATAATATACTGAATAACTTCATACGGTAAGAATATGGAGTCGTTGAAGCTGAAGATCATAACGTGAGTATTATTGATGTCACTAGTTCAAAATTTAATGCCTAATTTGTCATAAGGTTTGACCATTTGACAGCTGTCAAATGACATATGACCTATACTTTACAATTTTCGGACACAAATAGTTGCTTCGAAGTTTTTTGAATAATTAAAGCTAGTTAGAAAATCATAGCAAAATCAGCAGTCAAATCAGACAAAGAAGTGTCAATCGATAGACTTATATTCCAAAAATTTTCACAAAACTTATTAATGTTAATCCTTAATTTTGGATTAGTTTTTATACATAGAGAAAACATTTAATCTCTTAGGGTATGTACAGGGTGTTTCAGTTAATAACATTCACTCAGCCGATATCTCGGAAACTAAAAAATATATCTTTATTCTGTAAACGGGAATAGATTTATTTTGTTATTCCCTCTTCAAGAAATACAATTTATATAACATTATCGCCAGAGATGGCGCTGCAGCTTAAAACTATTTTTCGATCAAGGAAGCTTTGGAACATATGCCATTCGATTAAGAACTAAATTTTAAGCAAAATTGTTCTTATTCGAAAAAGTCAAATTTGCTGTAGTTATTGAGATATTTTATAAGCATTGCATAATTTTTTAATGTTGTATGTTTTTTTAATTGCTGTAACTTTCTTAATATTGATTTTTAGATGTAGGTTCCTGGTAACTTCTTTGCCTGCTATAAGAAAATTATTTACTGGTGGTAAATTCATAAAAAATTTTGGAATATAAGTCAAATGTTAATTTGGAAGCTGATGTAAATTGACAATTTTATGTCTGATTTGACAGATGATTTTGCTTTGCTTTATTTTCTAACAGCTTTAATTATAGAAAAAACTCCGAAGCAAATATTTTTGTCTGAAAATTGTAAAGTATAGGTCATATGTCATTTGACAACTGTTAAGCCGTCAATAAATGTTATGATCCTCAGCTTCAAGTACTCGATATTCTTATTGTATGAAGCTTTTCAGTATATTGTATCAAAAATATTTGGTTTTTAACTTAAAATATTTAAAAAAGGATTCTTTTTTTCAAAATTCGTGCTCCGAGAACTTTTTAGAAATTCTGAAAAGAAATTTCATTTCCAACAAGATTTGCGCTCTCTAGTCATTTTTAAACCAAAAAACTGTATTTTGGACCATTGTGCGTTAATTTCTAGCAAATACGTCAAAAATGAAGTTTCTGGACTCTTATTAGGTTGCAGGACTAGTTTTCTCCTATTCATAACCTACCAACTCCCCTACTCCTTCAACGGAATCATCTCAATCAGATGTCATTGCAATACAGACGTGTACTAACTTTCGAGTGAATATCTCAATTTTATTTTATCAACCCCTCTAATAATGCTGAGAAGGTGATGGGAGGGAGGTGGTTGAAAACTATTAGAAAGAAATCTGAGGTCTTGGCTTCTAGTATATACACCAAATCACAAGTTTCTGTACTTTGATTAATTTTTCCCTATTTACCTCCATTTACCGCCCACTCCTTCAATGGAATCATCTCAAAATATAATCTAGTTTTAGATGTCGTTATAATACATACGTGCACGAAAGTTCAAGTGAATATCTCAGTTTATTTTATCAACACCTTTAATAATGAAGTGGAGGTGGCGGTGCGAAATATTATAAAAAAGGCCATCGCTTCTAGTATGTACACCTAATCCCAAATTTATGTACTATTACCAGCTTGCTTTACGTATTTTCCCCTGCACACCCCTATTTATCGAAACATATTTTTTTATAGGATTTTGCAAACATCAGAAAAAATAACTAACTATGGGTACTAAAAGAAAAGCTATGTGTAAAAATATTAATGAATCTTTGCATTCTTTCGATAACCTGACTTCTGGTTATACTAGCAAATTAAAATTCCTTAAATCCATTTGTATAATTTCTTATTTGAAAATTCTCATTCAACAACTAGCGTCCACACAGTCCCCTACGGCCATGCAGGTTAAACTAGTATCTACATAACTCCCTACGGTATATATAGATTCAGTTAAAAATGAGAACAAAGGCGTAAAATGGATTTATTTACCTACCTTTCTTAAAAAAATGTCTTCATTCTAATGGATTTTTGCATTGCATTTCTAATGGACATTTTCATGAAATCTATCATTTTCTTTTCGGAAATACTTAGCCTTTGAAACATTTTTCGTTCTTATTCTGAACTCATCAGAAAGGCACAAAGCCACTCATAAAGATATCTTTATGAGTGGCTATGTAGTCGGTCTGTGATCAATAATCGACTGGTAAAATTCTAACCTAATTACATTGTCACCCTGTTGAAGCTTTTGCACTTGCTGAATATGATGCGGATGTAATCTTTCTTTATTTAGAGTCCTACAAACCCGCACATGGGCACTTATTCGTCGGGTACCTACTTCAGGGTGTTCTTGAACGATATAAATGATATTTTCTTGATCCACAATGTTTTGAACAATATTTCGTTCCACTTTTGATTATGAAAAACTACCGTGCTCCCTTGCATAGCGATACACAGTTGAAAATGTCTGATGATTTGGTGTTCTTCTATTAGGAAAACGAGTATTATATTCCTCTGCGGTTTGTCTACCAATACCATCACAAGATCCATAAACCAAATAATATCTGCATATTCCTCATGTGTAAATTTACAAGGCATGATTATTTGCGGACTATGTTAACCAAGTACACTAGTTCTACTGTTTATGACAGCAAACAAGAAATGTCAAACTATCTAGGCCTACTAATTATGTAATAATAAATGGAAAACTGTTTAATGATTCTGAAATGAAAAAATCTAATTACATGTTTATGTTTATTGATGTACCTATGGACTTTTATAATTGGCACTTGAATAGAAAAAAAAACATTACAGGATGATCTTCTTTACAGGAATCGGAAAAATCAAATTAAAAATGTCCGGCACTGGAATTAAAAAAAAGTTATAATAATCTATCAAGTGCGATAAGTGTATAAAATGCCTAAAATTTAAACAAATTGCGCTCAATAGTAAGGACGTTCTGGGCGAAATAAATTTAGATCAAAATCAGTTTATCACTCTGTATCTCAGAAATTAAGAGCGCCAGTGCCAAGTTCAATGGCCGTTCCTAAATATCCAAAGTTTCCTCTACCGCCCCTCAAGTATGTTCCTCATGAAACAAACTGTATAGGCGCAAATGACGTACCTCACGTCAAAGGATACTTCTTGAGGCGCAAATGTCCCAAGCGGAAGTCTCCACTATTCAATATATTTTACCTTTCTACATCACACACAAATGCATTAAATTATCTCCATTTGGAATAATTTTCGAAAATCACAACTCGCTCTTTATATATTGTGAATTTTATTTATATGCACGTGTTCCTAATTTTTGTTTAGTTAATTTATCTACCTTGACTTAATTTCTTTACTATTTACAATGTAGGTTTCTATTTACCAAATCTGTCAGAAACCTCCCGCTGTAGTTAGTTATGTCTAGCGCCTGTTGGGCAGTGTATGAAATAAATAAATAAAATAAATATCAGCGCCAGTCTCTGTCAGGGTAACCAAGATTACACATTTTGGTCACCAGCGCTCTCTTACTAATAGATATTTTAAAAGTGATTTAAGGATTATTTAATTATTGGCATTATACTAAGCAAGAGTACAGAACTATAAAAAACCAATAACTATAGTGTCGTGAATCTCTTATATGCCATATATCTACTTATATAATTATTATGAGTCAGTGAACTACCTATTGGTTAACCTTTCACCGGAAATCATCATCTCCGAATGTTTTCTCCAACAATAACCCTTGACACCTTTGAAACTATTTAGATTCGACAATGATTAATACAATGACTTGACATTTTAATTTAGAAAGATTGTCATGTGAATTAAATTTCGTTTTTGTTTAATAATTTAATAGTAAATGCATCTAAAAAATATGTACATTTTGTATGGAGATTGCTAATTTATTAGGGATGGTTGCCACTCCTATTCGGGCGATAGCTTAAAAAAATAATAAGTATATAATTACTTCCACATCCACGTAGTGGATTGGAAGTATAGTAATCGCAAAAAAAATTTCAAAAATTTTTATTCGTGAAATAGGTTTAGAATGTCATGAAACGTCGAGATTTTAAATTTGAGCGAAAAAAAATTTTCTGTCTGTCGGTCTGTCTGTCGGTCTGTCTGTAACTTTTTTTGTCCGCACGCTTTCTCCGGAACGGTTTAAGATATTGACCTGAAATTTTGTACACGTATATATTATAACGAGATCTGGAACTGGATTGTTTTTTGAGGAAATCCGGTGAAGGGTTGGGGGTTAAATAGGGGTAAATAAGGGAAAATAAGTAAAGCAAGCTTGTAAGAGTACAGAAACTTGAAATTCGGTGTATGTACTAGAAGCCAAAGCGTCAGATTTTTTAATAATATTTTTCAACCCCCCACCACCCCTACCCCATTAATGGGGTTGATAAAATAAAGTTGAGATATTCATTTGAAATTTCGTACACGTATGTATTATAACGATGTCTAGAATTAGATTATATTTTGGGATGATTCCGTTGAAGGGTTGGGGGTTAATTAGGGGTAAATAGAGAAATATAAGTAAAACAAGTTGGTAAGAGTACAGAAACTTGAAATTCGGTGTATGTACTAGAAGCCAAAGCGTCAGATTTTTTAATAATATTTTTCAACCCCCACCACCCCCTACTTCATTATTAAAAGGGTTGATAAAATAAAATCGAGATATTCATTTGAAATTTGGTACACGTATGAATTATAACGTCTGGAACTAGATTATACTTTGAGATGATTCCGTTGAAGGGTTGGGGGTTATTTAGGGGTCAATAGGGGGAAAGTAAAGCAAGCTGGTATGAGTGCAGAAACTTGAAATTCGGTGTATGTACAAGAAGTTAAGGCATCAGATTTTTTTATAATATTTTTCAACCCCCCCACCACCCCTACCCCATTAATGGGGTTGACAAAATAAAGTTGAGATATTCATTTGAAATTTCGTACACGTATGTATTATAACGACGTCTGGAATTAGTTTATATTTTGAGATGATTCCGTTGAAGGGTTGGGGGTTAATTTGGGGTAAATAGAGGAATATAAGTAAAACGTTGGTAAGACTACAGAAACTTGAAATTCGGTGTATGTACTTACTAGAAGCCACAGCGTCAGATTTTCTTATAATATTTTTCAACCCAACCACCCCTACTCCAATATGAAAAGGGTTGAGAAAATAAAATTGAGATATTCATTTGAAATTTGGTACACGTATGTATTATAACGACGTCTGAAACTAGATCATAATTTGAGATGATGCCATTGAAGGGTTGGTGGTTAAATAGGGGCAAATAGGGGAAAATAAGTAAAGCAAGCTGGTAAGACTACAGAAATTTGGGATTCGGTGTATATACTAGAAACCAAGGCCTAAGATTTCTTTCTAATATTTTTCAAACTCTACCACCTCCGCTTCATTATTAATGGGATTGATAACATCAAATTGAGATATTCACTTGAAAGTTAGTACACGTATGTATTGTAGTGACATCTGATTGAGATGACTCCATTGAGGTGGTAGGTTGTAAATAGTGGAAAATAAGTACGGTAAACTAGAAACTTAATTTTTAACGTATATGGTAGAAACCAACTCCTCAAACTTTTCTGTGACATCTACCCCAAATATTATTAAAATTCTATGACCAATAATTTCCACATACTAGAGTGCAAATATAGTCAAGATGTTTCCTTTAAAGTGACTTGGACGAATAATCTGGATGTGGAAGTAGTGATTCCTTAGGCAGCGGTTTTTGAAAGAGAAATAAATGAAAAAAAAATCATATAAATGATTCTTGAACGATATGAAAATTGCAACTTTATCTTGAAAGAACAGGTATATCAAAAGGTTTTCGTCGAATAACTCAAAGAGTATCACATTTATTGAAAAAAATGCAGAGACTAATAAGAAAGTTTATAAACTGAGGATGAATTTGATTTCTTTCTTATTTATGTAGGATGAATAGTTTTGGAGATATAGCAGTTTAAAGATGGCACCTGAACGTTTATATGACGAAGTGTATAGTTCAAAGGTTAAGCCGACAAACTTCTTAAATAAAAACGTTGCCATTTTATTACAGTGACTTGCCAGTAATGAAAAAAAAAAATCTCAAATACTGTCTTTCATTAGTTTCATTATTGTATGTAGTATAACCTAACTCATTTGTTTTGTCTAGCTCAGCTCTTTTGACCATGGAAGTGTTCTCGAAAATAAGTTAATTTTTTTTTGCAACTGTCTTAATAAATATTAGTTTTGGCGAAAAAATAGTGAAGACCAAAAATTGAGCTTATAATCTGAAGATAAATTTGTTGATTTTTCAAATTTATTTAGGATTAATAGTTTCGAAGATGCGAAAGTTTGTATAAGACGAAGTATTTAATTTAAATGGCGAACACTTTAGAAACTATTACAATTGGGTCATAAATGATAAAGACTATAATTAAAGATAATTAATTTATCTTTTATATGCTTTTTGTTTATTCTTGTAGCATAAAAAAAGTAAATTATGACTGAAACAATGTGCGTTTAGACATTTTTTCTAGAAAAACAGTTATCAAAATATCATTATATCTACGATTGTATCAAATCTCAATTACATTTCCTGTTTCTCATCCCCAAGGAGACTGCATTTTAAACTATTTGTTTTTCTCCCACGCTGATTACAAAATCATTACCAATTCAAAATCTGGCGGAGGTGCCGATGCTAAACATACATATGAATGCTACAGGCACTATATAGGGTGTCTCACCGGGAACTGAATCGATCGATATAGAGAAAAGTACGGATCAGAAATTTTTGAAAATTTAGATAGTTACTAATGTCGGTATGGCCAATCCAACTAAAATAATTAGAAGCATGGGGTACTTCCGGTTATACCGGAAGTCGATACCAACTTGCTTATTTTAAATGGAACACCCTATATATTTTCGACTTTTCGAGATGGCAATAAAATTCTGAGTTCAGGCATGTAGCACATCCTATATCTAAGCCCAGTAGTTTCGAAGATATTTGACATTTTATAAAAAATTTGAGACGTCCAACGGTTTGCAAGAACCGTTATAACTTTTTCTGTGTAGGACATCCTCATTTGCTCTTTGGCACGGAGAAAGAATACAAGGAGAACTAGGTTCCATAACTGAAAAAAAATTAATAACATCATACCAAGTGTTCCGTTTTTCGCGTGACATTTTGTCAACTCCAAACCGCGAAAACTTGTTTAGGTCAAATGGAACACCCTGTATTTTTTTACGTCAGCTTGTGTAAAATTGAATTCCCTTTTTTTTATATTAGCATTGAGGGATTAAAGTTTTCAACTTTTTGAAATATTTGCGATTTTATTAGACATTCATGAATTGTTGTAATCATTTCATCAAAATAGCCATGATTAGAAACAATCAGTCATTATCTTATGTCAAAAAATGCCAGCATGTTTAAATTACACCCACGAAGACTTTTAAATTTGTTTATTATTTATGGAGAATGTGATAAGGTAATATCAAGAACTTGCAGCACATTTGCTACTCGATATCCAGAAAAACGGAAACCGTCACCAAACACTGTAAAACGCATACTGGAAAATTTTAAAAATTATGGCTCTATCAAGGCAAAAATGCAAAGAAGAAAGCCTATTGTCGATGACGAAAACATTGAAATAGTCGTTCTGGGATATTTTCATGCCTTTCCAAGGATGTCATTAAGACAAGCTGCTCTGGAATCGGGACTATGCAAGGATTCAATTCACAGAATCTTATTAAAACATAAGTTTCACCCGTTTTCATTCCATATTATGGTTCAAGTATTAAAAGAAACAGATTTCCTAAGAAGACAGAATTTTTGTGAGTTTATTCTAATGAGGTCTGAGGGTGACGATTCTTATTTGGGAAATATTATATGGACAGATGAAGCCAAATTTACTAAAAATGGACTTTTTAATAGACACAATTCGCATTATTGGAGTGACTCAAATCCTCATATGTTCAGAGCGAAACTTTCAGGAAAGTTGGCAGTTCAATGTTTACTGTGCCATAAGAAACGATAGAGTGGTGGCATTACAATTTTATCAGGAAAATTTAAACGGTAAATTAAATTTTCTCTTCTGCTAATATGTATAGGTAAATTTTTGTTTTTTGTGTAGGCGAAAGATATCTAAATATCTTACAAAATTGAATAATAACTATTTAGAAAATTTACCTCTCGCCGAACATAGAAATATTTTTTATGAGCGCGACGGTGCTCCCCCACATAACGCATATTTAATTAATAATTATTTACAAGAAACTTTTTATGATCAATGGATTGCCAATAATTGACCTTTCTTATGGCTTCCTCGCTCGCCCGATTTATCAGTTCTGGATTATTTTATTTGGGGACTATTAAAAATAAAGTTTATGAGAGCCCATTAACAACCATTGAAGATTGTATGCAGAGAGTAAGAAATGCGTTTCAAAACATATCACAGGATTCAGTTAAAAGAGCTACCCATGAGGAACTAATCCGAAGGTGGAAAAATGTGTCGAGGTTCGAGGGCGGAATTTTGAGCAATTATTAAATTAAAATGGAATCATGTTTTAAATTGATCTTATCTCTGCTATTTTAGTTCATGCCATATCTTCAATTCAATTAATACGCATGTTACAGTGTTAGTGTTATTTTCCGTTTTTGTAGATATGGAGTAGCAAATGTGCTGCAAGTTTTTTTTTTTTATTTTTTTTTTTTTTTATTTTAATGCCTTATTTATATTAACGTCCTGGCGGAGTTCAGCTATTGCTGCTCTACCACTCAACCAGGACACGTACACATCGACATCAACACAACAACCATTCCCTGCGATATTGCCATCTACCGCAGCTGAGACTCGAACTCAGGAGAGATAACAGCGACTAGACATGTTGTGCCACCCAACAGTGGTCTAGGTCACTGCTACCGTCTCGGTAACACATGAAAAAACGCCACTAACATCCTACCCCTAGCCAGGATTCGAACCCGGGACTCCGTGGTCGCAAGCCAAACGCCTTCAGCATTGCGCCACCGAGCTGGATGAAGTTCTTGATATTACCTTATCACATTCTCCATAAATAATAAACGAGTTTAAAAAGTCTTCGTGGGTGTAATTTAAACGTGCTGGCATTTTCTGACATAAGTAATGACTGATTGTTTCTAATCATGACTATTTTGATGAAGTGATTATAACAATTCATGAATTGCTAATAAAATCGCAAATATGTGTTCCATTTGACCTAAACAAGTTTTTGCGGCTTGAAGTTGACAAAATGTAACGCGAAAAACGGAACACTTGGTGTGATATTATTGAATTTATTTCAGTTGCAGAACGTAGTTCTCCTTGTGTTCTTTCTCCGTGCCTAAGAGCAAATGAGGATGTCCTACACAGAAAAAGTTATAACGGTTTTTGCAAACCGTTGCATCTGTCAAATTTTTTATAAAGTGTCAAATATCTGGGTTTAGATATAGGGAGTGCTACATGCCTGAACTCAGAATTTATTGTCATCTCGAAAAGTTGAAAATATATAAGATGTTCCATTTAAAATAAGCAAGTTGGTATCGACTTCCGGTATAACCGGAAGTACCCCATGCTTCTAATTTTTTTGTTGAATTGGCCACACTGACATTAGCAACTATTTAAATTTTCAAAAATTTATGAAGCGTACTTTTCTCTACATCGATCGATTCAGTTCTCGGTGAGACACCCTGTATGTATATGACAAAATGTGTCATTTAATAATATCACTAATAACTGTCAAGTTCTGAGGACATATGAAAATAAACAAGGAAACAAAACAGGTCAAATTAAGAACGAAATTGGGCATGAGCAATAAATTGGGCCATAAGCGTTCGAGTGAGTGCTTGACAAACCTTCATAATTTAAGTAAAAATATTTTACAATAAATTAGAACAAATATCGCTAGTATTGTATTAAGCTTATAAGAATTCAACCATGTTTAAGATTTCGGAAGAGTGCAAAAAAAAATTATTAAATTCAGAGAATAATTAAAGTAATTTATTTACAGAAGATTTCATACTTTATACTATTTTTTTGTTTTCTGTTATGCTCGCCATAGCTATTTGAAAATACATTTATTCTGATTTAATAACTATTTTATTTTATCACACCTATTTCTTTAGTATAAAATTATGAAGAAAAAGTAAGCTATTTTAACATATTTTATTTTCACGTTGGGTTGGGACATTTGTCACATTTTTATTTAACAATTTTAATTACTGTTGGGAGGATGGTCACATGGGAATAATTTTCTGCAACGTGCAAACAATGATGCAACTTAGTGCAGAGAAAATTTTGTTTTTTTAATGAAAAGTACGATGAAGGCGAAGAACGAACTTTGTAAATTGCTTCACAACTGACGCAGTTTGTTTTGTGCTGAAAAACTTAACAAAAACCTTGCGAGAAGTTCGGAAAAATTCCCATCTGTAACTGGAATGGCAATATAAAAAACCGCTGCCTAAGGAATCACTACTTCCACATCCAGATTATTCGTCCAAGTCACTTTAAAGGAAACATCTTGACTATATTTGCACTCTAGTATGTGGAAATTATTGGTCATAGAATTTTAATAATATTTGGGATAGATGTCATAGAAAAGTTTGAGGAGTTGGTTTCTACTATATACGTTAAAAATGAAGTTTCTAGTTTACCGTACTTATTTTCCACTATTTACAACCTACCACCTCAATGGAGTCATCTCAATCAGATGTCACTACAATACATACGTGTACTAACTTTCAAGTGAATATCTCAATTTGATGTTATCAATCCCATTAATAATGAAGCAGAGGTGGTAGAGTTTGAAAAATATTAGAAAGAAATCTGAGGCCTTGGTTTCTAGTATATACACCGAATCCCAAATTTCTGTAGTCTTACCAGCTTGCTTTACTTATTTTCCCCTATTTGCCCCTATTTAACCCCCAACCCTTCAACGGCATCATCTCAAATTATGATCTAGTTTCAAACGTCGTTATAATACATACGTGTACCAAATTTCAAATGAATATCTCAATTTTATTTTATCAACCCTTTTCATATTGGAGTAGAGGTGGTTGGGTTGAAAAATATTATAAGAAAATCTGACGCTGTGGCTTCTAGTACCGAATTTCAAGTTTCTGTAGTCTTACCAACGTTTTACTTATATTCCTCTATTTACCCCAAATTAACCCCCAACCCTTCAACGGAATCATCTCAAAATATAAACTAATTCCAGACGTCGTTATAATACATACGTGTACGAAATTTCAAATGAATATCTCAACTTTATTTTGCCAACCCCATTAATGGGGTATTGGTGGTGGGGGGGTTGAAAAATATTATAAAAAAATCTGAGGCCTTAACTTCTAGTACATACACCGAATTTCAAGTTTCTGTACTCTTACAAGCTTGCTTTACTTATTTCCCCCTATTTACCCCTATTTAACCCCCAACCCTTCACCGGATTTCCTCAAAAAACAATCCAGTTCCAGATCTCGTTATAATATATACGTGTACAAAATTTCAGGTCAATATCTTAAACCGTTCCGGAGAAAGCGTGCGGACAAAAAAAGTTACAGACAGACCGACAGACAGACAGACAGAAATTTTTTTTTTCGCTCAAATTTAAAATCTCGACGTTTCATGATATTCTAAACCTATTTCACGAATAAAAATTTTTGAAAATTTTGTTGCGATTACTATACTTCCAATCCACTACGTGGATGTGGAAGTAAAAGAACTGTGAAGTAAAATTCCTCATCGTCGTTGGGTTAATACAACCTTAAATTACCTGATATCGATATTAAGGATACGTGTTAAATACGTAACACACTATACAAAAATTGATTAGGCCTTTAAATATGGGAAGATATTGATCATGATGAATATCTTTAACCTTTTTTAACGCAACTGAACAATTTATGGACCAATTATTTGTAACAAAATAGTGTTCGTTGAAATTACGTAACAGATATAGTCAGACTTTCATTTTGTCTTTTTTAAGATTAAACAAAGTACGAAGGAAGAGTATCTACACGATTCTATTTTGTTTGCTGCCTGTTGCAATCAGTCGATTAAAATTATATTAAGGATAACTTTCTTTACAACACATTCAGTAAGAAACCATAGAGATACAAGCATCATTTGAAAATAATAATATAAGGTAAATACTAATGAGAGTTGAATAATGCGTATCCACTGGCGGTCCTAGGGGGAATAAAATAAATCATTTTTTGTTACAAAAGTTAAAGAAACAACTTTTTTCGGAATTTAGCAAAAAGTGGAGAAAATTATTGATGACTAATCAAAATCTAATCAAGAACTTAAAAAGTCAGGCCAGTTAGTGCGGCTTATCTGCAGATATAAAATTGCATTAAGCTTACGTTTTATTTTGGATTGTAGCCTGATTTCTCAAGTTTTTATGCCACTTGACCCCTCATAGAAAAAAGAAAGTCAACCACTCATAAATTGTAATTCTGTCCTGCCGCACTCGATAGAGTACTCAGGTCAAATATTTTGCATAATGGTTTTAAAGTTAATAGGTTTATCATAAACTTTCGCAATGATTGACACATTTTGCAAACGCTAGTTTTTACTTCCCTCGCATACCGAAGGGAAGTATTGTATTCGAGAAAAAATCACCCTCCGAGATTTTTTCGGATTCTGACGTTTCAGAACACGTAGATTCCGAAAATATAGGTTTTTCAATTCCGTCAGTCTGTCTGTCAGTCTGTCTGTCTGTCTGTCTGTCGGTCTGTCTGTCTGTCTGTCTGTTGGTGCATTAACTAAAAAACTACTTGACGGAGAGCAGTCAAATTTGGTAGGTAGTTAACCCTACTGTCAGCGAAGAACTGGTAGAATTTTCACTGAAAAATATACAGGGTGGACCGTCTAAACGGAATAAATAGTGAAAAAAATTTTTTTTTGCTCAAATTTAAAATTTCCACGTTTCATGACGCGCTAAACCTATTTCAGGAAAAAAAATTTTTTTGAAAAAATTTTTACCACTAAAAAAAATTTTTTTCTTTGTTCAAATTTAAAATTTCCACGTTTCATGGCATTCTAAACGTATTTAAAAGAAAAAAAATTAGTGAAAATTTTTTACCATCATTTTTGAAAAAATTTTTACCACCAAAATAGATGAATTTTTTTTTTCTAAATCTATTTAAAGAAAAATTTAAAAAAATTTAAAAATTTTTGAAAAAATTTTACCACAAATAGATGGAATTTTTTTTCAGATTTAAAATTTCCACGTTTCCATGGCATTCCAAATTTATTAAAACAAATTTAAAAATGTTTTAGAAAAATTAAAAAAAATGAAAACATGTTTATGTAATCTATTTATCACCATTATAGAATAGACGAAATATTTTTTTTGCTCACATTTAAAATTTCCACGTTTCATAACATTCTAAACCTATTTCGGAAAAAAAATTTGCAACATATTTTCACCAATTTGGAAAAAAATTTAACACTAGAATAGACAGAAAACATTTTTGAAAATTTGTTCTATATTTTAATCACCACTATGCTTCCACTCCATTACGTGAATGTGGGATTGAGAATGTGAGAGATGGCAATAATATTTGGCATATCCTATTATATACTTTTATTGAATAATGGCATCCCAAGAAATAATTGAGTCATGGTGGACATTTATAAAGGTATTTGCGCAAGCCTTCCATATTTGGCACCTGTTATATTGAACTTTTGCTGTTGGATGAACACTCTGTATATTTTTTTGACCAAAAGTTATCAGGTTTTCTTTGTAATAATACCAATAATTATATTCCGATTATTATTCCCAATAACGAGGGAAGTTCTGTGTAAATAACTTTACCGATTTTTTATTTAAAGATTTTAAAAGTATAAGCTCCAATAAAAATATCTTACTTTTTGGTATTTTAAATATTTTGGTATATTATTTGAATTTTTTGTTACTTTTGTATTTTATTGCGTTAATTTAAGTTACTTGTACCAAAGGCAAAGACTTTTAGTAAAAATATACAGGATGATCACCCTAAATAGCAATTAACAACGACGGAGAATAATAATTTTGGAATGTAATAGATACGACGCTACTGCATTGGTCACTCGAAAAAATGCTAATTAAGGATGGAATATGGAGAAATAGGATGTTCATGGTTCAAATGACTAAAATAACGTCATCAATTTTAATGGAATTGAATTAATACTGTCACGTGTTTCCACCCCGTAGGAAACCACCCTTTAAGATCCGTGGGTTCAAAAATTATAACAAGAGATAAACACTAACACACTTTATTGAACAATTTACTGAAAACTTCACAATACTTTTATTAACTAAAATACACGTTTACTGACTAAAATGACATTTAACAATGTTTATTACTTAATATTTGCACCCTACTGTCCACTTTGTGTCACATCGGATTTTTTAACATGAATTCATTAAAACATTTTTGCGGCATGTTTACAGCGGTTCACATACTCTACAAATTTCCTCTTGAACCATTCAGCAAAGTCCAGGACCTTCGTGTGCGGCAATCCAGAATAATGTAGAAATCTCGATCCTCTTCTATAAGTTCCAAAAAACGTACTACCATTGTCTCGGAGATGGCGCATGGCGCATACTACAGGTTTTAATGAATCCAGTTATAGTTGTCTATCGCCACTATTGCTACTTAATTTCGGCTACTATTCATGAGCTACCAGCCCCTAGGGGGCGTAAGCGCGTAACAACACAAAATATACTTGATACAACATTTAGTAAAAGGTATATACAGGGTGGTCTCCAATAGAAAAAAATAATAAATAAGAGCCGGAAGTAACTATATACTTTTATAGATTTTAATAAAGCACTTAAAGCGTTTTTTTCAAAAATTTGGAAGAATAAAGAAAGTTTCATAACTGAATTCGGCACAGTTTGAAATAACATACTTAATGGACTGATAAAAATAAGGTTCCACGAAGTTTTAAGGGCGACTTGCCCCAATAAATATGTCAATTAAGTCCAATTTCGTATCATTTAGGACTTTTCACATGCCCAAATTGTGTACCAAATTGAAACCTTGTTTCCAATCGTTTATTTTTCCAAATTTTAACGCAAATTGTGTATAGTTACTCTCCTTAAGAGAGGTGCAATTCGATACAGATCTAAGTATAACCTACTTACATCTGTATCGAGTTGCACCTCATCGAAGTCATCGTAGTTTTACCTGATCTTACAAATTGTTCCTTTATGTCCAATTAGTTACGAGACATCCTGTACATTTATTTTCTAAAATTTACCTTGCATGAGTAACGTCAAAACAATGCAATGTTTGTAGTGGGTTGAAGCACATAACCACTAATTTTTAAAACAAAATAACAAAGTATTAATTATAATTATTTTATTATTATTTTGCATTTTATTACGCCTTGTAAACAATGATAGAATAGAATTTTATTGCGTAATAGAAATAAAATTATTACAGTTCTTTCTTATTACCTACATGTCTAATAGTTGTGTAAAGAAAGTACATGGTAAATTGGTAAATTGTTTTATATATTCTACATACAGGGTTGCCCTATAGTTAATAAGTGTCATTTCTCCAAATGACAATGGGGTGACATAATACAAAAATATAAGTCGAATTTTATCTAGAAACTTTTGTCCTAAATTGGTTTCTAAATAAAACAGTTATTTCCATTATATTCTTTGCATGACAATTGATTTCGAAGATCACCGATTTGAATAATTCCAGTGTTAATTGATTTGTCTACATGTCACACTGGAGTTTTAACATATTTCATAAAGAAACCAGTTAACTATTATACTCTTCCCCGATTTACTGCACTTTTTATATAATTGTTGCACATTCTATAGGATACTCTTCGCAGTTTCCCTAATATTGGTTTTAGGCATTTTTTGTTTAATTATAAAAGGCGGGCACCCGGCAGTAGGGCAGCCGAGCAGGCGTGCAGGCGGGCATGCGGGCAGGCGGAGAGGCGGGCAGTCGGGCAGGCGCCAGGCGGGCATGACGACAGGCGGGCAGCGGTGCAGTGTGGCAGCCGGGCAGGCGAGTAGGCGGGCAGAAAGCGGGCATGCGGACAGGCATCAAGCGGGCTTACGGGCATGCGCGCAGGCGCCCAGTCGGGCAAACGCGCAGGCTGGCAGCCGGGCAAGGGTAGCAGGCGAGCAGGCGGACATGGGTGCCGGCGGGAAGGAGGGTAGGTAGGCAGGCAGGCAGGCGGGCAGTCGGGCAGGCGTACAGACTGGCAGGTGGGCAGGCGGGCTGGCGGGCAGATGGGCATTATGGGATTACTTGTACCGAACTTCTTATACCACTAATTATAAAAATGTAAATAATTCCTTCTCTTTCGGCACACCGCAAGCATAGCATGGCTGCAGGGGTTTCAGTTGGATTTGTTTACATGTGATTTTTTAATTTAGAACAAAATTATTGTAGCTTTTATTGTCCTTTATAAAATTTAAAAGTGGTTTATTAACATTTGTAACAGTTAGACGTCCGAGGTACGATAACAGAAAATAGTTGTGTATTTTAAATTAGGAAAAAATCTGATTTTTTTTAACGAATTGAGCGCATAATTTTTCCCAATCAGGTATCGAAAACTAAAAATCGAGTCTTTGGTCTCTATGAAAATCAATGTACACAACAATAAACAGATCAAAACAAGACAGCGAATATTAATAATAATAATAATAATCATACCTTTAATGCCCAATAGGTAACACCCAATAACTGAACAGTTCTTTTGACTTTTTTATGGTTTCTGTTCACATTAAAATACGTTGCTGCAATTGTTCTAAAGTGTCAATTGGATCACGGTAAACCAGAGATTAAAATGCCCCAAAAATAAAAGTCCATGGGATTTAAGTCGGGCGATCTAGCAGACCATTCTACCGGTCCGCCACGTATAATCCATCGTCGAGGAAATTTTCGAAACAGCCAGACTAAAATGGACTGCGCCGGTGCGCCATCGTGCAAATACCGCATTCTTCTGCGCATAGCCAAGGGTACATCAGCAAATTTGGCAATGTTTGTTGCAAAAAACTTAAGTATACATCACCATTTAATATAGCGGGTAATTGTATAGGTCCAATTATTTCATTACCGCAAATTCCTGCCCAAAAGTTAACGCTGAACCGTCGTTGAAAATGCGCCCTTATTACACGTGGATTTTCGTCTGCCTAAAGTGCATATTTTTAAAATTAAACGCTCCGTTTCTGGTAAAACTCGACTTATCGGAGAAACACAGGACGTTTAAAAAAATCCTCATTTGCCGCGTGTTTTCTTAAAATCCACCTACAAAATTGCATTCGCTCTGCAAAATCTTGAGGTTATAGTGCTTGGACACGTTGATAGTGACAGGAATGTTAGTTCATATCTCTCAATGTCCTCCATACCACAAAATCGCGGGTGCTTAAAGTTGGATCCTCTTCTACAAGTTCCAAAATTTGAACCTCTGCGTCAATTACCCTTTCTTCGTATTGTGGACCTCGTCCATCGAGACAACCTGTTTCTCGAAGACACTGGGCAATACTAACAAATGTACGAGCACAAGGATGACGTCGATTAGGGAACCTTAAACGATAAAGCTCTTCCGCACCAGCTGCATTTCTACCACTTTCTCCATACACCAAGTGCATATCCGCGAGCTCTGGATAAGTGTAATCTCCCATAATGTCCAAAATCTGCGTTTTAAAACACCACACTAAACTGTGAATAAACGTTATCAATAAAAAAAAACAAAAAGAAAAACTTGGACCAAAATCCAAAAAGTAACACAAAAAGTACGAACGAGAAGTAATGTCTTACGTAACCAAGCACTAACGACTTGAACGATAAGTCAATAAAATAAATCTTAACATAAGTGGCACAAAATTCAAGAAGAATAAAAGCAACAGACAAAACCAAGGAAGAGGTAGGTCGCGTCGTGTGTATGTACGTTGTTTACCAAGTAAGGACACAAACTGAAATTGTTACTTGAGAATATTACAAGGGAGAGTATAGCACGCGTAATAAGATAATATGGCCGCGAAGAAGCAAAAAACATGGCGGTGTCCTCTGTCGGTCGCTTTTAACTGCTTTGTCGGCATGCTTTTCGATGACCCCCGTCGCGGCCTAATTATCTCGTAGGCTCACCATACTCATTTGCACGAATGCCAGAGTATCATGTGCGAAAAGACGCGAGGCAATAAAGCCTACCCCAATATGCCAGCAGTTCTTAAACTAGGTTATTAAGAATTTTGGAAATTTTTGTTTAATTGTTTTATCCAAAACTATGAGCTTTAGACCCCATGTTATATGAGATTTTTTGGTTTGTCTTGTCGTTTCCTACCACCAGGTTTTTTTAATGACATGAAACTAATTACACCCTGTATAAAGAAAGCCAAAAAAATAGGCCATCAAAATATCACAGTTGGCGCTAAGGTACTACAGAGCCGTACTTCAAATTTTACGTATTAGAATGAACAAAATAATACTGGAGATATAAAATTTATGACTTTTCTGGTAAACTGAAAAATCTTACTCTGTATTGCATCAAGATAGGAATATCTTGCGCATTGGTGGAAGCATTGCCCGTCCTTCGCGACATTGACAGATCAATTCAAAGTGCAGCTCTGTGTATCTATACCCTGGGAATTAGAAATTTGACTTAAAAAGGGCGTGTTCTTGTTTATTTCTTATCTTAGTTATGTTGGAACAGACTTTACATAAGAGTGGTGATGTTTTATCTATTAAGTAATACATTATATTCATTATTTAATAAACTATAGAAAAATGCGACATGCCCTGGTTTCCCTTTATATCAGCTTTGAGTTTTCTTATGTGCCGTATAAATATGTAGTCAACTATAACCTGTTTTATTTTTTCTAGCTCCCAGTATGGCTGTTCATAATCTCAGTCTCTCTGGCTGTAACTAGTTCAGCAGCACCATCTAAACCCAGTAAAGTTCAGGTTATTACAAATGCAAATAACCAGCATAAAACTATCACAAAGAGACAATCGCTAAGACCTACTAGAAGTTATGGAAATCTCGATGTATCTATTGAATTTTGGCCTGAACCGCCATTCCCCTTTTTACATCCTCATCAGTCCAACTCCATAGGCTACGATTTTGGAAAAGATGGACACATAACTCCAGATTTCAGTAATGGTTTAGGTAAGTTCTATAGTTAACAGCAAACTGGAATTTTGCAGGCAGCTAGGTAACTCCTCTCCTCCCAGTGGAATGAACGGGTGAGTATCTTGGTGATCAGGCACTTCCCCCGGTGGTTATCCCCCCATTCCGCAATATACCATCAGCATATAGTAGATAATTTTTGACCTAATTCTACTAGTTATACGGAACACGTGACAAAAGGGGTGTTTCTACACCTCCCGATCATTTCCTACCTACATCTTTTTTATTAACATCATTGCAAACACATGGCACAAGGTTTCATCAAAATTTATTCACTAGTACTCAAATTAGAGATTAACTGCAGTTTTTATAATTTTATTTATTCTTCTCTTTGGGTCTAATTTTTAAACGCCTTGTATAACCAAAATAAATTTTCACAAACGTTATTTCTTTAACTTGCAAATTGTTTTTTTTAGAGTGATATTTAATAAAAAAAATTAAACTTTAAGTCCATTTGTGGTATAGGTAACCTCATTCGGGAACACCCGCCTGAGTATTACGAATCTTGTTGAATTAATTTCAACCTTTACAACCGCAGTATGTAGGTATAGTCCTAGAGGTGGCTGGAACCTTCAGTGTCACGCTCCATCTGAAGTAGTTTCGACAAACATCAAAACACTTGAAGACTACTGAAACTCGACATGTAGTTCGCCAACCAGGTTGGCATCATCGGAAGATGATTAAAATCTCAGTTTATTTCATTCAAACTTCATTCCCGATGATGCCAACATGGTTGACGAAGTACCCATCGAGTTCAAGTATTTTGGTGTTTATGGAAACTTCTTCAGACAGTATGTATACCTAAATACACAGTATTTTTCAGATTATCCTGATCCACTATTGTTAACTGGACCAGTATCGCAGAGAGCTGTATCGTATTTGTATAGCAGAGAACTATTTTTTGGAAATATCCCGCATGTTAGGGCAGTTTTAAGAAATCAAGAGGAAAGAAGAGCGAACGGCCTGTCTGATAACCGCCTGAGCACCTCGAGGATAGATCCATTATTTCAAAGATTTAGATCAATATAAAAAAGCACATATTAGTTTACACATATTTTGATATTTTATGTGATTTTATTCTGTATTAGTTTTTGTGTTTGTAAATAATTAAAATTATTATGTTGTTAATTATTGATATATAGGTAATAATGTATATAAATATTTATTTAATTTACCATTTATATTTTTTTGAATAAAGGCTAGTAAGTATCGTGGCTGTAATATATGTAATATAATATCTGACATATCAGTATACTCATCAGTTAGATATTCTTAGTCAATATATATACACATTGATCTCAAGATGTTACTAAAATATATTAACTAATGTTTCAAAATGCCCGTTGTCAAAAATAGACTAAGAAATAAAAAATTAGAATAAATATTCTTTCTTCGCCGATTTATTGAATTTTATCCTATATAAAAAAATAATCTCAGCTCCAGTGGCGGCTCGTGATATTGTCTGCAGAGGAGGCTTGATATTCTGAAAGACAACTGATGTGCAATATGACTACAATTTGTACATTTCCCCACCATCCCTGTTGTTCGCCAGGATACCGATTCACGACTTGAGAGAATAGAACTAATAAAAGAATAGAATGAAAAGGAAACAGAAAATATGATGAGATGAAAAAATCATTCTCATGAAATTCTCGTTCCTACGACTCGAGTATCGGTATCCAAAGGAGTCCTACTATCCCAGTTGTAATTAAATTATATAACTTTTAATAAAAATAAAAACAGTTTTGGTAAAAAAATTAAAGTGTTTTTCTACAAACAAAAAATTGTATTCATTATCACTGCCAGGCGTGTAAAATTATAAGTTTTAATAGAAATTAAAATAGTTTTGAGAAAGAAGTTATATAAAAAAAATATAACCGCGGAACTCTATATTATGGAGAATTATAAAAAATATTTCCTAAAAAATAAATAACACAAATAAATATTTTTTCTAAAATAACAACTACCTATATTAATCTCTGCTTTAAAGCCTGAATATTTTTATAAATGAGTGGTAACCTGCGATTTTTGGAACTAGCAAAATGGTTGATTATTTCATCATAAAATGAATCGCGTTTACTCAATTCTGACAAAAAACGTTTTTCTATTGAAATAAGCGATACATTTGAAAGGCGGTCTTGACTCATTTTGTTTCTAGTAAAAATGTTTTTATGCGTTTAAGTGTTGAAAATGATCATTCTACAGAAGCTTACCGGAATTGTCTAAAAAAATAGTGGCGTTATTCAAAAAGTTCTCTAATTTTGGGTCATAAATTTGTAAAAAATCTACCAGCTCTTTGAAATTTCCTTTATTGCACGATTCTCGTTTTTCGTCATGTCCTCGGAAAGAATTTTCTTGTGAAGATAACTATATAACGGCATCTATTAACCTCTTTAATATTTCCCTATTCTTACGGACCTTTTCGTTAACATTTTCTATTTCTCTCTTATGTGCAGAATCCAAGAAATTTACAATATTTTGTTTACCAAACATTTCGAATTTAATGCAAGATGAAATGTGCTCCTGGGATTTTTCGTGCCTTTCTAAACCTCGCGACAAATTTTGCAAATTACTAAACCCGGCCCTGCCCCAAATTGAGGATTGATCATTAGTAAATAATAAACATCTCCAACAATATAATTTGTCTCTAACTGTTGATGCCGTTAACCACTCGACTTTTTTATAATTGTTATCACAAAACCCTCTGTTTTGTTTACCACTTTTAAAAACTAACGAAAGCATTTCTGGTGTAGGCCTGGCATTTCTTTTAATTCTTACCTTTTCGTCATAAATAAGAGTAGTAAATCCAATTAATAACAAATAATTCACCACGTCTGGACAACAAGACATGCTGTTGAGAATATTTTCACCTAGAGCACTTATTTCTAGCCCGCCTATCAAATGTTTTATGTATTTATACGTCAAGTTGTTCTTAACCGGTTAAACGCCAGTTCGTTTTCTTTGTGAATCACCTGACTCTTGAATGACCTGTGCACATGCGCTATAAAAACTAAGATCTGAGGCTAGCCTCATACTTGGCTATTCCAAGTGTTGCTATTTTACACAGCACAAAGAAATTTAAGGTCATTCATGTCATAAGTAAATGCGGTAAAGTTGGAAGCTATTTCGTATTAGCCTCCAGCGAACCGCAGTGTTCATTCAGTAAAAGACCGGCCGACCGGGAAGTGTTGCTATTTTACACAGCACAAAGAAATTTAAGGTCATTCATGTCATAAGTAAATGCGGTAAAGTTGGAAGCTATTTCGTATTAGCCTCCAGCGAACCGCAGTGTTCATTCAGTAAAAGACCGGCCGACCGGGAAATATGCATACAAAGACTATCCGGACTGTAACGTTATAGGTATGTTTGTGGAAAGGAAATACAAAAATGTATATAAACTGAAAATTAATTAATGAATAATAAACAATAAAAAATATTGAAAATTGAGATATACCTAATAGAAATTTCTTAAGATATTACTTTTGAAGATATGGTGGTTCTTCCAAGGGGAGGCTCAGCCTCCCCTGCCTCCCCTGATGAGCCGCCACTGCTCAGCTCCCAAGCAGAGCATTCTTTTTTTTTAATTCCCAGAAAAATCGTAGCTTTAAAACCAATAGTCAAAAATGGGCAACACTGTCCTGATCGAACGACCGAACTCAGCTGACTGTCAGTAGCCAAGGTCACTAAGAAAACAGGTTGCTTTGTAACATACGTCACATGAAGTATTTCTATTTGTATATGAAAGGTAACTATTTGGTTAGGATAGAATTGTACATTGAAAGAATAATTTTGAAACTCTTTTCTATAAAATAATGGAAAAGCGGCCACACGCAGCTGTCATCGAGGTCTATACGTGACGTAACACTTGTCGATTTTAATGAGCCAACCTATCTTTTAGTAAGCTTGGTCAAATTCGTTTATTGCGTAACCGACAAATCCCGACACCATTTCCGCTAAATGTCGTGTCCCTTTAAATTGGAGTACACAACCAAAGAATTTATATAAATAGAAGCCGAGATAAAGTGTAAAAGTTATAAGATACTGTTGCCATCATGTCTAACATACCTTTTTCTCACCATTTCGTTCTAAGATACAATATTGCCTATAACGCTATCTCTGTTGCAATCACTCCAAGACCGTGGCAAAGATTAGAGAGTTAATTCCTTAATCTTTGACCGTGGTATGAGTGTAGCAAAGACATATGTGGAATTTAGTTATTTAAGAACTGTGTCTGTTTCATAGACATGGAGAGGGGAGAATGATCTTTCAATAAAATTGTTTTGTGCCAAATTGAAGAACGGTCAGACCGACGGTGCGCGCGCGCAGTTATCACACATTTTGAAATTTAAAAGGAATGCATATTATGATACATAAAACTTATTCATTAGGAATAACATGAATTTTGAGTATTAATCAGTATGTGAGTAGTATCAAATATATTTTTCGCCTAGCATATGTGAAATTGAAGCATATTAACCCTAAAAATATGACCGAAAGTAACAAACAAGTGCAAAATAGCAATAAATTGTAATTTTGTGAATAAGTTAAAATGAATGGTAACTCAGACTATATGGGACAGTTGTGTGTCACATATGCAGAGAACGCATTAGTAGTCCTTAGCTATCAGCTGCCCTCTGCCTAATGCTCATTTTCTGCCCTTGTGACACAATATACTATATTTATTTAAAATGTGTTTAAAGTGAAATAATTATTTATTGTATGTTTGTTTATAGGAGGTATTTACTGTCTGTTGGTGTTTAACCTAATAAAGCCCTTAATTGATCATTTTAGGTTGACGTCACGATGTCGGCGTGGGGGGCACACAACTCATTGTTTTGTTTTTTAGAGATGGGGAAAAGCTGTTATTGTTTAATGACAAGCTTAAATTGCTTCTGCTAGCCACTCATCTCTAATTGTTTACATTTGCCCTCCTTTGCGATTGGATGAGGTTTGTGTGCCCTCCAGACGGCGGTGTCAAAGTCAGGTGACCGAAAATGATCAATTAAATGATGTTATTAACCTTTGTTTTTAGAGGAAATGTCTTTAGTAACACATCATTCATCAACATGTTAAAACTGCAAGTGATAAACGACTGGACTCGCATACATACAAATATGCGAAAAGGATTATTGTCCTTTTGTGGTGGTAAAAATGTGTATGAAAGAATACGCAATGTTTATATTTTTACATTTTATTGATTATTAAATAATATTAGTTTAGTTAATTTCCGACGAAGTGGATTTCCCATCATTTCGGCAGTTTGACTTTTTCCTAAATTATATAGCCTAATTAAGCACTTGGTCGGCATTCTAATATAAAGTTCGTAAATAACACTATAAAGGCTGAAAGGTTTAATTCGTCAATGAACGAGGTTAACAATAACATATAAATGACAACTGACAGTTCTAAATTATTTCCATTTCTATCAAATTAATGAAGATAATCTGTGCGCAGTCTCAGACTCGGTTCATTTTAATCCCCATGAAATCTCGCGCATGTATTGGCGGGAAGGATGCAAAGGGCGTTCTCCCCTCTCCATGTCTATGGTCTGTTTTAACTACTCTAACCTCAAAATTATTTTCGTGTTTTGTAAATTTAAACAATTATTCTCGTTGAATCGTAAAAATAGTGAAGAAATGTGTTGCTTGTGGTGTAGTTGAGGATAAGAATAGCCAAAGAATTTCAGAGTAGCCTGTTGTCTTACATTTATTTGTCATGTTAAAAACAGTAGTACTGCAACAAAGATGGGGCTATAGTATTTTTTTTCATAAAGAAAGAGATAATTATAAAATGTAATGTCTGAACTTGAGTACGAGATGTTGACAACATACTTATAAATGTGTATCTGCTTCTATTTATATAAATTCTTTGTACACAACAATCTTCGTCTTCTCCGTCTGACTGTCCTATCTTGGTAGTTCTACTAGTTCTCTGATTTTTGGTATTAGAGTATTAGGGAATTATTGGAAATTTCAAATACTGCCATGCAGTATTAAGGGGTTACCTTATTTTATTAGTGCATCATCCTTATTTTACCAACGAAATGTTAGTTATTGGAACACCTGCTTCGTTTTTCGTGTCATTATTTCTGTGCAACTCGACGCTTGCGCACTCATTCCCTAACCTTACAAAATTAATTAATAAATAATGTTTATATATATTTTTTTCTATCCTCTGTGGTCTGGTGCGTGTGTACTGTTTTATTAGGAATTGGATCAGATACTTATAGGTTATATTATCTATGTATTATTGAAAGTTGCCAAATGTCAAAATACTGTAAATTTAACGCATTGCAGTATTCCTTCACAAATAAGGACAAGCACTATCCTTAATAAGGGATCCCTTATTTGCGGTTCAAACTGCGCAGGCGTACATGTCAAAATAACGCTTACTTTAATACTGCTTGTCCTTATTGCGCGTCCAATAATTCCCTATTAGCAAACCTGGCTTTCGTATTGAACACCAAATGGCGGACAAGACTACTGTTTCTTATGGAGTATGCTTCGAGTTAAACATTGTATTTGTGAGAGTAAAGACAAATAATGATTATTCCCTCGAAATTTTTTACAATTAAATTAACGATATTTGTCTTACCGAACGCACCCTATGGAATTTAAATTGCCACTATCTGTCATTACTGTCAATAAGTCACGACTGTCAAGAGTCAAAGACACATATTCGTACGTCTACAAGTACTCAAAAATTCCATACGATATATTATAAAAAGCTGGTAAAATATTAAAAAATGGATTCTCAACCAACAACAGAAGATATCCAATCAGTTTTTCATCGACTGCGAGCAATATCAACAAATAAAGTGAGCTACATTATTAAATAAACATTTATTCTTGAATTTAGGACTTGCTGTGACGTGGTACCAATAAAGTATTGCTACGTACTTTTTTTAATTGATGTTTTGCTTTCAGACGTGTTTCGATTGTAATGCTAAAAATCCGACTTGGGCCAGTGTCACATATGGAGTTTTTATTTGCATAGACTGTTCAGCTGTACATCGTAGCTTAGGGGTACATCTTACTTTTGTTCGATCTACTCAGTTAGATACCAACTGGACGTGGCCGCAGTTAAGGCAGATGCAATTAGGAGGTAACAGCAATGCTGTAAGTATTGTCTTTGTAGGAATCTTGTGTTATATTTCTGTCGTAATGTATTTGAATGCATATGTTGGATATATAAATTAGTATTGGTAGGTATACAATTGAATAATATAAATACTAGCATATTGTAACTGTTTTTTAAGGCTTTGTTATAATTACATGTAGAGAAACATCACTGGTCTTTGAGAATTCTTTATTTTCAAAGGAGAAGGAAAACATTTTGTACATAATATGATGTTTTCGTAAGCATTACATAAATTATATTCAATATGCTGTACCTACATATTTCATAATAATAATAATTTAATATTACTCTTATCTATTTTAGATTCAATTTTTTGCACAACATAATTGCAACACGTCTGACTCTCAGAAGAAATACAACTCGAGAGCAGCACAACTGTATAGAGAAAAATTGAGCCAAGCTGCTTTAGCTTCTCTCAAAACTAATAATGAGGTAAATATTTCTTTAAAAGATTTTTAATGTATACATTAAATTGTCCCATTATTGTCTTACCCAATACCCATTGTCGTTGCTATTAACTCCAACCAGGGGCGGTGTACTGTATACATGGTACATTTCTAAACCTGAAGCATTCTGTGTATATAAAAGACGATTTGTAGAATTTAAATCCAATTGAAAACTAATGTTTTTTGACTTCTAAAGTACTTCTTCCAATTTACAAAATAAAAGTTTTAAGATAAGATAACTTATGGGTGTATTCATACAATAAAACATATAAGAACTAAGGGATACCCTTTACAGAATTTCCCTTGTTGTCGTGTTTAATAATCATGAAGATAGAATTAGACCCTTTAACGTTGATACTGAATTAATTTTGGCAACCAAATACTACCCTTGACATACATTTTGCCGACCATCTCCAGATGTTAGCGAAACACATATCGAGTGTGGTGTTTACTATCGTTATCGTTTAAGCTCCTTCCAGTAGGTGCACCAACTATTAAAAATATATCAACAAAGTTGTAACGTTACTTTATAAATGAAATTGCAACTTTTTTCAAAATGGTGCCCTCAAATAGCAATAAATAAGTACTTTAAGATAGATCTTATCTAACACTATTCTTTCTAGTTGAACACTACAAGATACAGTGGGTTCTTCTTAAAGGAAAACCAAAAGGTAGGCGTGGATCACCCTCGCCTTTCAAAGCTTGTGAAATTGCTGTTTTAAATTTTGTTTTACTCACACTCAATTTATTTTCATGTGTATGACTAATACATCATAATCATTTTTTATTATTGGTACATTGCTGTGATTAATTTTTATTTCTTAGCTTCACGTTCACCCTCTGCCAGAAGCAAAAACGGAAGAGAAAGAGTTTGACTTTTTTTCAAAACATGAACAAATGCCTTCTACTGACTTGCCTATTCTGCAACAACTTAATATAGTATGTATTTTAATTATTCATATAGTTTCACTTTATTATTATACGTTTATTATGGTAGTATCTTCACCTTTATGAAAAGATATGTCGTGGGGAAAGAGCCGTGCGTAAAGCCAATAAATTTATAGATATTGTATTTGTAGCAAAAGTTGTTCAATCCTTCAACAGTCATGTTTGCAGTCTCAAAGTTTTTCGTTATTTTATTTTCATTTGCTCACTAGGATGTTCCGGAAATGCTTAAAGTGACCACCACCGACTATGAAAGTATGAGTTACTCCTTTTAGAAGGTCTTCCATTTCCTGCCTTTAACCGCATCTAAACCATCCGCATTACCAGGATGGAACTTCTAGATGGCCTTGCAAAACATCAAGTGGATTTAGATATGGAAACCAAGGAGGCCATGCAATAGATTTATTCTTCCTATTAGTTCATTAAAAATATATTTCATTTAAATAAGCTCTAATATAAACTCACTGGTTATGCTATAAATAAAAAATTCTAAAAAGAAATTAATCTATTTGTTATTTTACAATTCTTAGTGTAACAATAGTACTCACATGACACCTTACGACTTTGAAGAGTAAAGTTCGGACGTAGGAGATTAGATTGAGAAACGTATGCTTTTTTTTCAAAGGTGTATCAAAATAGGTGGGTTATTTTTTGGAAAACCAAAGTTAAGGGGCCATCGCAGTATAAACAAAATCAAAAGAACTTTGAGACTAAAAATGATCATTCCAAATGATTGAGTTTTGCCCAGGTTATTTTTCCATAGTTTATTTCTGAAGTTGTTTTCATTGCGCACGACTTTTTCTTCGTGACCCTGTATAGTAAACAGTTTATACATTTTTACAATTTCGTTTCAGAAAGAGGAAACTGAAAGTAAAGAGAATGCAACCACGATTACAAGCTCTGAGGAAGGTCCCAAAATTGATTTTTCATTGGGTAGTGAAAAAACAGAACCTCGCAAATCGACCATTACCTCAAGGAAGCCTGCCGCAAAAAAATCTGGGGTAAGTTGTGTCATCTTACTTACCATTTTCATCACAAGATTTCTTATAAATATGATTTGTAATCTTAAATTGAATTGCCACCTGAAAGACTACTTTCAGGTGGCAATTCAAGTAGGAATAACGATAAATGACTTATTTAACATAATTTGTACCGGTTCATTGTATCCGGGAAAACCCGCATGTGAAACTTGCATGTGGGTGTTATAATGCAAATGAATTGATAAAAGTTCAATATTGAATGAAAAATGTACAAATACTGCGAAATTATCACACAACTAAAATTTTAAAATATTTTATAATTGGATATGAATATACATAATATATTTATCTGATAGTTCATATAAAGGATCTAATTGTCTAAATGTTATTTGTGGCATTATCTTAATTTTTTTTTCCTTCTTCAATTCTTTGGGACTTCCTGCCACATGTATGTTTTCTTTCTAAGCGGTGCTATGGGAATCTACAAAATATATCACAATTAACCAGTATGTTACTGGTAAAAAACCTCTACGCCTGTGACGTTTACGTCAAAGGATCAGTTAAACGTTGTTTTTTTTTTTTTTATAAATAAACAACACAAATAAGTATAAAAACTTGAAATTAAATATTTCGCCGACGTTTCGGAAATCTAATCTGTTTTCTTTTTCAAGGCTTTTTTGAAAAATCTTTTTTGCTGTGTATGACAAATACACAGCTCTAAGAATGTTTGTTATATTCAATATCCATAGATACTTACTGTTTACATAGAACTGTTGATATAGTTAACAGTTTTTTAGTTTCTATACAATGTTAGGTTTGTGAAGTTCTTCTTTTAACATTGGCAGCCAAGTTGTACAGACATCTACGGAACAATTCGACACGCAATTATCCTCATTCAATAATATTATCGCGGATTCTTTAATTTTTCTTTTTTTGCTATCTGCCTCTTTTGTTAAAATTTTTGCCGAGTCCCAGTTTATTCTATGTCCGTTCTCCCACGCGTGTTCGCAGATCTTGGACCTCTGAATTTCATTTTTTCTGATATAATTTTGATGTTCGCCCAATCTTACACTAAAAGGTCTGGATGACTCACCCACGTATTGTTTGTTGCACTCACACGGAATACTATAAATGCAGTTTTTTGAATTTTGCTTGTGGTTTGTTGGTTTCGTCTTTGTCAGAATAGATCTTAAAGTGTTGCTTGTTTGAAATACCGTCCTAATATCAAATCTATCACCGATGCGGCGCAACTTTTCGGATAATCCGCATACATAAGGAATTAACGCTGTGTAACGTTTTTCAGGTTTTTGTCGTACCTGATTGGTATTTTCAATATTTATGAAAGTTTTATCGACAAAACCCCCAGGGTATTGGTTATTAATAAGAACTTCCTTTATAAACCGCTTCTCATTGTTTAGTATTTCATCATTAGAAGAAATGATTTTGGCCCTATCATACAAACATTTTACAACACCCCTCTTAACGTGCATCGACTGATTTGAGTTGAAATTTAAATATCTGTTGGTATGTGTTGGTTTTCTATAAACACATCTAAAAATGGTAATTCATTTCTAGTTTCCTTTTCTAAAGTGAATTTAATAGAAGGTTCTTTATTATTTAAATGATCCAAAAAACTATCTAGTAACTCAATACCATGAGGCCAGATTGCAAAGATATCATCTACGTATCTCCACCAGATAACCGGTTTGTATGCACAATTTTGAACATGCCTAGTCTCAAAATCCTCCATAAATATATTGCTTAAAATCGGTGACAATGGAGAACCCATTGCCATACCGAAATCCTGCTGATAGAAGTCATTTTCTAATTGAAAATAAGTTGTTTTTATACACATAGTTAAAAGTTCCATTATAGTATTTACACTCAATTTAGTTCTCGATGGTTAGTTTTGACGTAGTTAGTCTGTTCACTAACGTCCCAGTAGACAAAACTTTAAAAATAATCAAAGACAAATTGTTAAATGAAAATAATTTGGAAGCGAAGAAGAAGAGACATGTGACTATTGGAGTATTATATTTTCAAATATAATATGAATGTATGTAGAAATAGTATATACTGGGTGTCCAAAAAATCTGGGAACGGTCAAATATCTCGATAAATACATATTAGATCCAACAAAAACAAACACGTCCTTAATAATTTTAAAAGCGTTATCCAATGATACTAAACGCGACCCCCCACCCCTTGATTTTTCCTCACCAGATAACTACAAAAAAATGACAATTTCGGAAAAAAATGTTTCGAACAAAAGTATAGTCTGTTCTTAATAAGAATATCCGATTCTACAATAAAAAATTGGGGTATCCATTTAAGATTGTAAAGTTGCGTTTGGTATCATTGGATAGCGCTTTTAAAATTATTAAGGACGTTTTTTCTCCTTTGAATCCAATGTGTATTTCTCGAGATATTTGACCGTTTCCAGACTTTTTGGACACCCGGTATATGAAGCCGGAACATAGAGAGATTTCTGATGAAATCGGTAAGAGCTCTACCATTTCTACAATGTTTAAGATAAACACCTGTAACTTTCATGCATTACCCTTGAAGTAATGTATAAAAAGATCCGATGAATGGAAAAATTTCAAATATTTATTTTTGAAGATGTACACTTCCAAAATTTCGAAATTTTGAGAAAGTGATAAAATGTGATATGTATAACTAACTTTAACCACCTATTTATTACCCTAGTTTAAATCGCATTATTAGATTTCTGTAGGTGAGTATTTTAAAGCTTGAAATGTTTACGTTAAGATGCTTCAAGGGGATTTTCCTTAAAAATTAAATTAACCCTCTTTATTTTACGAAAATAAAGGAAACATTTTTCTTTGCTCCAAAATTCGTGAAACTAGGAGTAAAATAAACGTTAATAACTTTTATTAAAAAAATTATTTGGCTTACTTATCCATCGGATCTTTTTATACATTACTTCAAGAGTAGCATGCCAAATTTTCAGATTTTTATCTAAAAAATTGTAGAAATGGTAGAGCTTTTACCGATTTCATGAGAAATCTCTTTATGTTCCAACGTCTTATATGTAATGAAACATATTCTTTATAGGATTTTGCAAACAGCAGAAAAAAAATAAAAACTATGAAAATTAAGGAAAAGCTATATGTAAAAAATATTAATGAAATCTTTGCATTCTTTCGATAACCTGACTTCTGGTTATGCTAGCAAATCAAAATTCTAAAATAAATTTGTCCAATTTGACATTCTTATTATAACACTAGCATCCAACAGTCTCCTACGGCTAAGCAGATTAAACTAGTATCTACATGACCCCCTAAGGTATGTAAATTCAGTTAAAAATGAGAAAAAAGGCCTGAAATTAATATATTTACCTACCTTGTCTTTAAATTTTTTTTCATTCTAATGGATTACATTTCCATAAAATCTCTCATTCAGTTTGTTGGAAATGCTTAGCCTTTGAAACGTTATTCGCCCTTATTCTGAGCTAATCAGAAAGGCACAAAGCCACTTATAACGATGTTTCATGCAAAACCAAGGCAATATCCATGAATAAGTATAAAATAGTTGTATTTGATGTTGACTGATAAAAAACAACATCTTCACCTATCTATTAGCTAACTATTCATGGATATTGCCTTGGTTTTGCCTGAAACATCGTTATGAGCCCTACTTATGTGGCGCCACATTCCATTATTGTGCGTTAATCAAAAAAATCTGGAGCCTACCCTTTTGATCGAACAAAAAACTCCATATAAGTTTTTGATGTGAAATTTCTCCCTCTATCGCCTATTGCTATTAGTTTTTTGATATATTTTTTTTATTTTTCGAGTTATTAGCCAAAAACTGAATTTCAGCCAATATTTCAGATTTTTTTAGGGGTCGCCAGCACCTTACAGCTGTAAACTTTCTTTTATCGTATTCTACACCAACAAAAATACTTGCTCTGAAAAATTCAGCCATTTAACATTTAGTGACGAGTTTTTATCAATTTCTGTCTCTTACAATTGAGTTAAGAGGACCCCGCACTAGCATTGGGAAAGACATTTTGGTGGAGTTTTCTTCGAACTTTGGAAATAGGCAGTTCAAGGGCAAACAAGAAATGTCATATGAAAAAATGTATTGAATGTCTTCCCTGCAGAATTACACTGACTGGAAGTTAAAAACCTTTGAATTTTCAAAGATTCGTAACTTCCAGTCACTAATCATATCTTTAAAGTATACATCTTTGTCCTCTTTCATCCAGATTTTGAAAATTGCTCAGATCCAGTATATGTGAAACGACTTGAGATCGAGATCCTTTAATTTAAGTGATTTATTTAGCATGTACTTTTTAGCTTGGCACAAGGAAAAGTCTAGGAGCGACAAAAGTTAAAACAAACTTTGCCGAGTTAGAAAGAGAAGCCGAATTAGCAGAAGAATCACGTCTGAAAGCTGTCGAGGAATCAGCTAAAGTTGCCTTTTTATCTGCCAAAGAGCAAGAAGAACGTACTGCTGCCATACGACTAGCATACCAAGACCTTAGTAACGAGCAACAGAAGAAGGCGGATCAGTTTCGAAATCAAGATCCTAAAAAAGCAACACAAATGGAACGTTTAGGGATGGGAATTAATTCAAAGACGTAAGTTGTGATATTTGTCTAGTCATCATTGCCCTCCACTTCCTGTATTTCAACCGCCACAGCGCTTCACGTCGTGGATGTCCGACAGGCTCCGGGCATGGGTGACGGAAATTTTATGTACACTAAATTACTAACAAAGTTATTTTGATTGATTGATTGCTTCTTTTCTGGTTAAATTGTGTTACAAAATAAAGATTGCTATTTATTTTTAGAGGAGTCAGCCATTCAGCTTTAAGTGACATGCAGGCAATAGAACAGGAGAACGTACAGTCCACCCCAAGTGCTTTAAGTTCAGTGGGAAAATTACGCATATCTGACAATGACTCTTTCTTTGACGACTCATCCTATGGAAGTTCCTTCAGCATGAATCGTAGCAGCAGTTATGGCAGTAACAAAATCGAAACATTCTTATCGGAGAGTAGTACAGGCAGTAAGGATAATAGCTGGGTTATTATTTACGATCCCCCAGAAAAACCGAAGAGCAGTTATTCGTCGTCTGGTAAGTTTGATTTTCACAAGCATAATATAGGAACTAAAGTCAAAAATTTTCTAAAATCGGTAATAGCGCTCGTAGAAAAATCGCCCAAAATATACAATAAATCAGTGAAGACTATACTCTTATTTCTTCTGTACGAAATACCTAACTAATTAATAAAGAATTATTATATTGTCCAGTATCTGAATTAAAAGAGGAGTTCCCCAAGGTTCGGTTTTAGGACCCAAACCTTTTCTCTCTACATTAACGATCTACCATAAGGCATAAACAATTTTAACAGTACAGTTGTTATGTGTGCAGATAATACCACTTTTATTATAAGTTTAGATAAGGAATGTGTTGGTCAAGTCATACTACACAACATTTTACAACATGTTAAAGCTTGGTTTGCACACAGTCATGTAAAGAACAGAGATCCCAACATTTTTTATACCGACAAGAAATTTGGGATAAAGTATACTGTCTGTCCTTAATACCGTGTAATGTATTGTATTTTACCATTTTAATCTTTATTTAACTAACAAGTATTTTGAAACAAAGATACACATGTGTATAATATTCCCTTGGCTGCTCCAAAAGTCAATATTTGTTCCCTATTCATTAGAAAAATCATTTAGTCTAGTCGTTATTGCAGAGAGCAAACTGAGAGAAAAACACGTCAAACATTTTGAAACATCCAGTACGGACGAGGCTCAACAGAAGTTTGGCAACGCCAAAGCCATATCTTCCGATCAGTTCTTTAACGAACAAGGACCGGACTGTGAAACGAAGGCAAATCTAAATAGATTTCATGGTTCCTCAAGTATATCTTCAGCTGAATTTTTCGGCAATGGAGGTAAGTCCCTCTGTATAAAATTTACATTGTTATACATAATGGAACATTTCATCAGATGCTGTACAGACGAGTAGCTCACCTTCTTATGACATGGAAGATGTGAAAGAGAGCGTCAGACAAGGAGTTACAAAAGTAGCGGGGAAACTGGGTTCCTTGGCCAATGGTTTAATGTCGTCGATACAGGTATAGTCATTTTAATTGTATTGGTAAATTGTTTCGACTCGGGAAAGATCTCTTGTAAAGTTACAGAAAAAAGATGATCACTGACATATTTGCATCACACCACTGCAATCATTACTAACTCAATACTCACGAGTTCATGGATGTACTTGTCATGTCAGAATATCGAGGTGTCATCAGCAAAATAAATTAACTTTCTTTTAATTTCAACACAAATCAGATCATTGAAAAACATTAGAAGTAGTAATGGCCCAGGGTCGGAACTTTGTGGCGTACCGAAATTCACCTTGTGGCTTTGATACTTTACTATTAATAACATTCTGGAAACAACCAGGTAAATATTGCTGGAATGAATCCAGTGTTTCACCACAAATTTTTGATAACTACATGTAGATAAATTTTTAATCTCTAAAAATTATATTATGCTTATTACTTGGGACCCCAGACTTGCAATACAGTGTCAAATAGTAAGTTCCGCTTTAGGTGGAAAGGACATTAAACTACCTTTTAGTCAACTGTTATTAAACGCTGCAATTATCTTATTTAGGTCTTAAAGTGCATGTATAAAAAATTGGGAAAAGGTAACATCTTTTCTAAATTTTATACATGCTGTTTAATATTTTTTCGGTGATTTGTGAACTGCTGTATTCAATAACACGTCAGACAAGGAGTTACAAAAGTAGTGGGGGAACTGGGTTCCTTGGCCAATGGTTTAATGTCGTCGATACAGGTATAGTCATTTTAATTGTATTGATAAATTGTTTCGACTCGGGAAAGATCTCTTGTGTAGAAAAAAGATAATCACACACAAATTCGCACCACATCACTGTAATCATCACTAACTCAATACTCACGAGTTCATGGATGTACTTATCATGTGAAAATATCGAGGTATCATCAAGAAAACAAGTTAACTTTCCTTTAATTTAAACAAAAATCAGATCATTGTAAAACATTATAAATAGTAATGGCCCAAGATCGGAACCTTGTGGCATACCGAAATTCACCTTGTTGCTTTGATACTTTACTATTAATAACATTCTAAAAACAACCAGGTAAATATTGCTGGAATTAATCCAGCGTTTCACCACAAATTTTTGATGACTACATGTAGATAAATTTTTTACCTTCAAAAAATTATATTATGCTTATTACTTGGGACCCCAGACTTGCAATACAGTGTCAAATAGTATAAGTTTCGCTTTAGGTGGAGAGGACATTAAACTACCTTTTAGTGAACAGTTATTAAACGCTGCAATTATCTTATTTAGGTCTTAAAGTGCATGTATAAAAAATTTGGAAAACGTAACATCTTTTCTAAATTTTATACATGCAGTTTAATATTTTTTCAGTGATTTGTGAACTGCTATATTCAATAACACATCACCCGTAAGAACTCATGTTAAATTAAAATCGTTATAAATCAAAAACAATTTAGCGAAGTGATTTGAAATTTATTGGGGTGATTTACGAAGACATAGAGAACAATTACCCAAAACTTTATTAAGGAATTTCTTAACATTTGTTTATCGCTCCCATGCACTATTAAAATTAGACCTTGAATTCTAGTTTGGGACCCAGACTAGGGCACGTGCACTGTATAATTAACATAACCTCAAATATTGCATTGTTGTAAGTTTATACTTATTTTTAATGTTTTATTCACATTTCTAGATTGGAACCAGTGTAACATTAATGAACTCTTTCGGATAGGATTCATATAATTTTTTGAAACCATTGACTATTAAAAATAGACTGCTAATTATAGGTTGGGTTTCCAACCTCTAAATATCAGTATATTTTTAAGAATCAACAATATAAAAAATTTCTGTCTATATTATTTGCGACTTTTTAAATATATTGGTTCCAATCTAGATATTTGAAAAAAAAACATTAAAAATAGGGAGTGTCTGCGCAACCGCCGCGGCGGATTTTTTTCACGACTTATTGAACCGCCCCGCATAGAAATTGAAATATTGTATGCAATTTTCTGAAAAACAAGGCGGGGGGACACCCTCCTTTTTGTCTGCGACGCTAATGCTGCCTGCGGCGCTGATAATTTATTAACAATTATTTAGCAAGATAAAAATCAACCTAACTAACCCAACTACCATCACATGAAAGAGATAAATTATTATATGAAAAAAAAAGAACATTTCTGTCGTCAAATCCAACCAGAATTTGTGAAAAAGGATATTAATCGTTACAAAATATTTAAAAAAAAAAGTCAAGTGGGCAGTATTTGAACCCGGGACCTGTCGCTCCACAACGCGATAACGTTACGCATAGGCCAGCGATCCATATGGAAAACGCCGCTATAGCACAGAATAAATAGTATATAACCAAACCAATTGCCGCGGCGGTTCAATAAGTTGTGAAAAAGATCCGCCGCGGTGGTTCAATAGCCACTACCTTAAAAATAAGAATAAGTTACAAAAGTGTAAAATTTGAGGTTATGTTAGTTATATCATGCAAGCTCCCCATATGTGGTTAATATTAGGTGTTATAATAGAAAAACTTCTTTTTTTCAGGATCGATATGGATACTAACATTTACCCATAGATAAGGAGTTGGAAAGAGTGATACATTTGCATATTTCATAAATTTCTTAAAAAATTTTATTTAGTAAATTTATTGAAAAGTGAGTGTGTTGGCTATGTAAAATGTAACGTTTATGGCAACACCATGGGGTGGTTTTCGACGAATCGGCTAACACTTGCTACTGATCACGCGAGGTGGTTTACCAGTCTACCCAGAAAGCAAAAAAAAATTATATGTGATCAGTTGCACTAGTGCTAGTAGTATTGGACAATATGCTACGGTGGAAGTCTTGCCATTACGCACCGCATTTAACTCGTAAAAACCGTCCGTGTGAACAGTAGAATTATGCGACGCTTCCAGCGAATCAAAATGCTTTCACACATGAGTTGATTGACTATAAGATCTGTTCATATTGTGTGAACAGTTCTGTTATTTTAAATGAATGAGTGGCTGATTCGTCGAAAACTGCCATGTGTGATTTTAGCCTTAAAACCCAGTATGAAAGCATAAAATTCAAGCATATTATATATATCCCATTCACGATCTTCTTGCATTGGAACCGGCTATGGATCGAGAGGTTTCACCCAATATTCCGAGAGCAATGACAATATGGTTCATGCATCATGTTAGTGAGGAAATAAATTATATTAAGTTCTATAAGTGGTTTTATTGTCATTTGGAATAAAAATGAGTGAGTGAAACATCATCTTAAATAATTAATTACGTGTTGGTCTCGGAAGGGACAATATTCAATATATGTACAATTCAAATAGTTGGATGGCTGGCACAAGAGTTCCTTGAACTAGGAGTAAATCTTTCAGCTGGTGTTTGCTGCAATCGAAACCAAGCATTTTGTGGTAAAATATTACTTGTAATCCAGCACTCAGGGAAAGGCATATAGTCCGGAGAACAGGTGTTGATTTTCAGTCTGGTTATTATCCTTACGAAAAATAAGGATTCATAGAAGTAATCAACAGAAATATTTTTAAATTAGTCAATATCAAACTCGATGTCAAATTAAAGTTCGTTGTGTTTTCACGAGTAATTGTTTATATTCATTTTGTTTTTTTTATCATCGCCGTCTTGATTATGAAACAGTCCATAACAGGTGATGTAGCATTCGACTGATATCGCTGGGACTATAGCAGTCATCGAAATCGTCATCGGTATTCTTACAGTGATGTTGCCGATATTTTTAGTATGTTGCACGTTGGAGGTAAACTGGAGACGTGAGAAGACAAGGTCAAGACAGAAAACCTTTACCAATTCTGTAGATTATTGCTTTATAAGGTTACAAACACTCCGAGATATAGTACAGTAGATATATGTAAAAAATGGGTGATTGGTGAAACTAATTCCCACAAAGTTGGGGTTTGAATTTTACTTCCCTCGCATATCGAAGGGAAGTATTGTATTCGAGAAAAAATCACCCTCCGAGATTTTTTCGGATTCTGACGTTTCAGAACACGTAGATTACGAAAATATAGGTTTTTCAATTCCGTCAGTCTGTCTGTCTGTCTGTGCATTTACTAAAAAACTACTTGACGGAGAGCACTCAAATTTGGTAGGTAGTTGACGCTACTGTCAGTGAAGAAATGGTAGAAACTTCACTGGAAAATATACAGGGCGGACCGTCTAAACGGAATAAATAGTGAAAACAAATTTTTTTTGCTCAAATTTAAAATTTCCACGTTTCATGACGCGCTAAACCTATTTCAAAAAAAAAAAATTTTGAAAATTTGTTTCACCATTTTTGAAAAAATTTTTACCAAAATGAAAAAAATTTTTTTTTGCTCAAATTTAAAATTTCTACGTTTCATGACACGCTTAATACCCCGAGAGCTAGCGTCACAGAAATTTGTACTATTTGTAAATGGACAGAATATGTCTTAATAGGTTGTCGATGATCCATTGAATACCCGCCCATCAGTCTGCCGGGCTGGGAGCGCTGCGTTTGGCGGCGAGGGGCGGTTTAGTCAATGACCTGATTGGGTACTGTTACAAATGTCAAAAAAGCCGTTTTTGATTATCTCGTGCCGAGCCGAATTTTCGGTTTTGCCGTCGCAATTTACGACACCGACAAAATACCAATCTTTCTTTTTCCGTAGAGATATCACACGATCCTCCACCCGACGTATTTATTTAGTTCTTAACGTTTCAAAAATTGATGTTTTTGAAGTTTTGCCTTCTCCGAGATTATAGTCAATTTTTGGTTTGGGATCCGCCGTAGCGCGAACCTACTGTGGAATGGAAAACTAGAAAGATTATTTCCCTATGTATCACCAAAAAATGAGAAAAAATTACAAAAATTTATAATTTTAACACGTTAGCCGTATAGAAATAAGCCAAGACCAGTTATAGAATCAAAAATATGTGCCAAAAATTTTTAAAAAAATGAATAAAAAAGTAGCCCTGGGCGGGATTCGAAGTCGGGAATCCACTTAAAAGTAGTCGCCGCTTAGCACGGTCGACTACGGCGGATCCCAAACTTAAAATTGACTATAATCTCGAAGAAGGCAAAACTTCAAAAGCATCAATTTTTGAAACGTTAAGAACTAAATAAATACGTCGGGTGGAGGATCGTGTGATATCTCTACGGAAAAAGAAAGATTGGTATTTTGTCGGTGTCGTTAATTGCTACGGCAAGACCGGAAATTCGGCTCGGTACGAGATAATCAAAAACGGATTTTTTGACATTTGTAACAGTACCGCTGTCAGGTCATTGACTAAACCGCCCCTCGCCGCCAAACGCAGGGCTCCCAGCCCGGCAGACTGATGGGCGGGTATTCAATGGGTCATCGACAACCTATTAAGACATATTCTGTCCATTTACAAATAGTACATCCCTTGTGACGCTAGCTCTCGGTCTATAACCTATTTCAGGAAAAAAAAAAAAAAATTTTCACAAATATTTTTGAAATTTTTTTTACTAAAATGAAATAATTTTTTTTCTTTCTTCAAATTTAAAATTTTCACGTTTCATAGCATTCTAAGCCTGATTAAAAAAAAAAAAATTTGAAATTTTTTTTACCATTTTGGAAAATTTGTTTACCACTAAAATAGATAGAATTTTTTTTTATTTGCTCAAATTTAAAATTTTCACGTTTCATAGCATTCTAAACCTATTTTAAAAAATATATAGTTTTTAAACTTTTTTAGCACTACTATAGAATAGAAGGAAACTTTCCTTTTTGCTCAAATATAAAATTTCTACGTTTGACATTTTAAACCTATTTCAGAAGAAAAAATTTTGAAAATTATTTTACCAACATCTTTTGGAAAAGGACCCCGCACCAAATACATGGGAAAATGGATTTCGGTGAAATTCTTTCTAACTGGGGGGAATCAATCCGTTATTTGATGCTGAAAAAAGTTCCCAATACAACTTGGGTCTGAAAATCCTGGTGTCAAAAGTTACAGCTTATGAAAGTCGGCTATTTTCTGCCAATTAACAAGCAAAGTGCAATATGCATGAATCCCTGGAGATATGTTTGATATGTATGTATGTATGTACATATATGTATATATAATAGGAAGGAGTGGGTTATCAACCCTTAAATGGCCCTTTTCAGGGTCACACGATGTGCGAAATCCGACCGCACAACCTCCTCGTGGTACACATTGGGTAATGCTAATGCCGGCGGTACCAAGGTGTTTTCGATGTATATATCGCCGGGTTGTAATAAGAGAGAATGGACTTATTTTTATGGGATAAAAACGTTTTTGTATTTCTATATTAATAATTTTTTTCAGGAGTGCAGGTATACATTGCACTTTGCTTGTTAATTGGCAGAAAATAGCCGATTTTCATAAGCTGTAACTTTTGACACCGGGATTTTCAGACCCAAGTTGTATTGGGTACTTTTTTCAGCATCAAATAACGGATTGATTCCCCCCAGTTAGAAAGAATTTCACCGAAATCCATTTTCCCATGTATTTGGTGCGGGGTCCTTTAAAAAAAAATTAAATTATTTAACCACCACTATACTTCCACTCCATTACGTGAATGTTGGATTGAAAATGTGACAGATGGCAATAATATCTGGCATATGCACCTATTATACTCTTATTGAAAAATGTACAGGGTGGTCATCCCAAGAAATAATTCAGTCATGGTGGACATTTGTAAAGGTATTTGCGCAAGCCTCCCATATGTGGCACCTGCTATTTAGTATTGAACTTTTGCTGTTGGATGAGCAATCTGTATATTTTTTTGACCAAAACTTATCAAGTTTTCTTTGTAATAATAGTAATAACTATATTCCGATTATTATTTTCAATGTCATTTCGTAATTATAAATTTTTTAGAGTGACTGCCATGCAGAAATAACGAGGGAAGTTCTGTGTAAATACTTTTACCGATTTTTTTAGTTCGTTGTTGGTATCTTTTTGACATAGGGAAATTCTAGAAAATTCTGAGTGTGCAAAATCAGTTTTTTTGGCCATCATCTTGAAATTTTTTTTGTGTGGTATCAAATTACAGAAAATTTCATGTTGAAAAAGATTATGATATTGGTTTTAAAAAATAAAAATAAATAACGCACTAAAAGTCTATACACAAAAAAAAGGTTCGACCTTGTAAAAGTCATGCAGTTCTAATTTTTTAATATGTTGTTCGGACCTATACCAATAGTAAGAAACCAAGTTTGCAGCTTCGAAAGACCTGTGCGAGCTTTCTTTACTATCTCTTAAAGTATGCATTGTACAGAAAATGTTATTACTCCGTTTTTAAAGTTGATTAAATTTGCTATAATTCAAGCCCAAATAGAATTGCGTACGTCCAGAACTTTCCGAGATACATCTCTTCAAAAATTGGCAAATATCTCCAAAAAGTGAAAAAATTTCGTTTGGGTCATGTATCTTGCCAAATATCGGGAAAAGTACTCATTACACAAGAAAAGTCATAGTCGGGTACAATTTAAGCTGACTTGTGTCATGGCCGCTAAAACGTCTGAACTAAGATTTTATTTGATGCATAAGAAATGCCAGTAGTTCTCAGTGTTTTCTTATGTAACTGCAATGATGTCACTAAATAATTATAAAAAAATAGGAACGATGTTATCATAAAATGTTAAGATTATTAATTTAGTAACTTCGTCATTTTAGTGGTATACAATGTCCGCCATAAAGTTGGCTACATATGGGAAAGAATTGTATTATTGACATTTCTAAAAAACTATTGGGGGTTCGTTTATGCATGTCCAACAATAAAAATTACATTTTGACACGTCATGTGATCACCGGTTTGGCAGGACTGTAAAAAATAGTCGACGATGGTACCGAAAAATAGGTCAAATTGTTAAGATGTCGAACATTTTTATTAAGAAAAGGTGCATAGATACAACAAGGACCGCATATATCAATTTTGAAGCAGGTATGAGGAAAATAAAAAAGTGCAAATTTTACCCCTACCGTTAATTACTATATGAAAAATCATAAATTCTTGTGTCTGTTTCACAAATATTTGATTAGTTTCGACAAAAACTTTACGTATTTTAATTGAGTAAAGATATTTGCATGTAAAAAAAGAAACGAACCTCCAATACAGTATTTTTTAGAAATCTCAATAACACAAATTTTCCCATATGTAGCCAACTTGATGGCGGACACTGTAGACATAAGGGCTTGGGCACAAATGAAACTGATAACAAAAAATGAATTGCCCAATTCAGTCAATAACAATGAGTTATCAGAAAAAGAAATCGAAGACTAATATTGTTACAGTCCAGAAAGAAACACGGGGAGGTATGGACATTTCTTTCCAGGAAAGGATAGGATAGGAGCGTAGTATTAGTAGGGGAAATGATGTTAGTAAAAATAAAATATCTCAAATAATAAAAAAAAAAGGGGAAATCTCTATGAGAATAATGAAAATAAATTATTTTTCTTTTAGCGGTAATAAATAAAAACTCTCTTTGACCGTGCAATTGTTATAAACAAATTAAGGGTCCTAGATTAACATTTTTTTTCCTGCTCAACGAAACTTCAAACGGATATTTTATTGTAGTCAAAATGTTGCATTTTGTTCATAGAATTTATAGTTATTTGTGAGCATATTGTAATTGTTTAAACAAATAAGCTAATTTGTTTATTAAGGATTTGCGACTTTCCATGACATTTTTTGCACTCTTCACCCCCCGGCAGTCGATAAATATTGAAAAAAACTACCGTATTTGTGTAGTCTTGCCCTTTTTTTCTTTGTATTTAACCCCCCTCCGCCAATGTTTTTAAAAAAATTGCTTAGTAAACAAATGAAATATCTCAGGTCAGGAACGTTCTATCAAAGTGAAATCTGAAAATAAAACATAATAAAAAAAAAGGAAAATATTGAGCCAAGATAGGCCTCGATCCGTTAAAACCGGAGATATAGACCATTTTGCGTTTACGACTGTTAATTGTTTATTAAATTTTCTTCTTAAATCTTGTGACAACATAAACTAATTAGTTTTCAATTGTCACATAAATCCATTGATTTTTCATACATTTTATGCTTTTATGACAATTAATTTATGAACGTCGTACAACGTTTTTCGGTGTTTGCGCTTCGAGTGACTTGCGCAGCAACGGCTTTGTATATATAAAATTCAAAGCGTGCTCGGTTTTAAATATGCTGTAATAAATATTTTAAAAATAAACAATAATTTTAAAACAAATAAATTAAAACAATTCTGAAAGAACAACGCATTGACACGTCTTCATAAACACTAAAACACTTGAACACTACACTTGAACAATTTATCTACTCGACGCACGTTTCACCATTCATGTATTAATATATAACGTAAGAAAGTCGATTTTGTTAGAGATAAACACTCGCTAGTAGTAATAAGACACATTTTTGGGGAAAATAAAGTTTTAACAAAACTCGCGGCGCGGTTTAATAAAATAAAAAAAATATATAATAAAGCTGTGGAAATGATAAAAACGGATAACATTTAAAATAAATTTAATTAAACTAAGTATAACAAATAATGTACTTTTATTTGATAAATTAAAACTGATTTACACTTTACATTACCCTACATGATAATTATGAATATTTTTATCTTTTAAACTTCTTTTTTTTCTTCAATGGAGTTTTAAGATCCACTTCTGGACTATTGCTGTCTGCTTCAGGTAGTCGTTGTTCACTGCTGTAAATAATAAAACATTATTATACTTATTATAAGGGACGAATTAGAAATAACAAGTAAATTATTTAATTTCTATCTAAAATTCTACAGCACTAGGCAGTCGTCTAAAATTTCCTATTCACAGCTGATTATGTTGGAGCTTGTGAGAAACTAAATTAAAACTGAATGTGAAATGGAAAAAGAAGCGGGAGGGGGGAAAGAGAGAGAGTACTAGGACCATATGACCAGCATAACCTCAAATTTTACGTTTTTGTACATAAAATATTTTATCCGTTTAAAATATAAAATATGGCACCCCAATACCAAACATAAAATAAAAAAAAAATAATAAAAAATATGTTTTTAGTTTTTTATTCCCGATTTTAGTTTTTTTCCCTCGATAATTAAGAGAGCAATGAATAACTTGAGAATAACAGAAACATAATTAATGGGAAACCATTTTGATCTTTGACCCATTTGCTTCAGACTGCTCTAGATGACTATACTCGCGAGCAACGATTTTAACATGCACAGCACGAGAGGTTAGGTTGAGCCGCTCTGCAGTGAACGGGTTAACGTTTTTATTCACATTTCTAGATGGGATCCAGTGTAACATTTATAAACTCTCTCATAGAATAAACAATTTTCTAATCTCGTTGAATTTTAATAACAGATACTGATATTTATAGGTTGGATTTCCAACCTGTAAATAACATAGTGCATTTCTTCAAATCAACAATATTAATAAATTATCTGTATAATAATTGAGTTTATTAATGTCACACTGGACTCGATCTAGAAATGTGAATAAAAACATTAAAAATGAGGATAAACTTACAAAAACGTAAAATTTAAGGTTACGTTACTCATATGGTGCCACTTCTCCATTATGTTGTAGGATTTTTTCCTTCCTCATTGGTTACTGCTGAGAATTTAATTATTAAAAATAAATCAATATTTGTCATTCAAATGCCACCAGGATTTTACGACATATATCAGATATCGATGAAGTAGTAATTAGATAACAGTTTAAAATCATCCCCATATAATATGTCCACCTGGTTGTTGAAATTGAGTATAGCGATTAAGTATCTTGGTGTTAAAACTACTTAAATGCCAGTGTTACGCCAAAGGCTGCAATCAAGATTATGAATTATTAGTAAAGATTAAGTGGCTTTTTTTAAATATAATTTAATTTATGTCATTGATTAGTATAAATAATAACTGTCTGCAGATGGACAGGCATATATGATCACTTATAAATATTAAGAAAAATATGGAGGCTAGAATGGATCCTTGGGGTACACCTTTTACAATTGATGCCTGGCATGACATGAGCTGTAGCTCTGTAGATTGTAACCTAAGTTGTCTTTTAAGTAGTAGGCAGGAGGAAGCCTAACCATTGGCGATCCATTGAAAACTATTATGAGACAGTTTTTCCAAAGGTAAATTGTGGCATGCGTGGCTGTGTAAAATAGTGGCAGAATTATTTCATTCTTAAACTGAATAGACTATAGAGATACTCCTAACATTAACCGTGAAAATTTTGAAGAGCCTAATAGCCTACAGATATATTCTTACCTCTTAACAGAAATTAACCGCTTAGTTTTCCCAGATAATGCCCTATCCCATTCATCTTCAGACCCCTTGATGGCAAATTGCATTAAGTTTTCGTTTTTCAATTTTTCCAGCTGTTTCTTTTGTTTCCCGTGCAAATCCTTGGCAGCCTCTTCTAACTCATCGTTCATGCTTTTAGCAATTGGTGTCATATTTACATTTTTCTTATGGACGAACGACTTTTCTACGTCTTGTTCCAGGATTTTGTTGAAGTGTTGCACACAACGCCTTATTAAACGGTTGAAAAGGCCCATTAGCTGTGCTGCTGGTAATTCTAATTCGGAAGCTAGATCGTCCATAGTTTTGTGCTGAAGTCCTAAACCCAATAATATTGCCTGAAATATGTAATTGTTTATTTATTTTATATTCTCCAAAAGGCAACAGAATAAATGATATTTATTATTATTATTTACAATCAGAAATTACAAGCAGTAATAAAAATGAAGAAAGAAAAGGTATAATATATTTGAATTAAAATATGGAAACTGTAGAAATTCATTAAAAATAAGATAAGTATAAAAATGTTTTCCCGAAAATTGAAATATATTATTTTCCTTCCATTAAAACAAAGTAAATGGCAAGATAGGAATGATGTATTCATTACTTATGCACAATAGTAATATAATTATTAATAGATAATTTTTTTAAATAAAAAAAAAAAAATAAATGTAATTTTAAGAAATTTCACGTCTAATAACTAATTCTTTACTAAATGATGAAAAAAAAAGATGTTTATAGATATACTCATGGCAGAGAGATAATTTATTTATATCTTTGTTTTTAAGTCAAAAACTGAAAAATATTTGATTTAGTAAATAAGCCGGAAATGGGCTTGTTCGGCATTTTTTTTTATTTCATAAATCGAAAGTGCAAGTATAAAATAATGATTCTGCAAAAAATCAGAATCTTATTCGCACATTTAGTATCTTAAAAACTATTACAAATCTCCACCTCGCGAAAATGGGGCCTGGCCAGGTGTTACGTCACTATACGCATAGACTCGGCGATCTCAATAGACTAAGGAGCATTAGCTCCTTAGTTGTTATAATTATCAGTGTTTTCGAAGTATTGCTTGTTTTGCTTACTTCTTGACAGTAAGGGGAGGACAATTTAGTGAAATGTCAAAAAATTACAATTTTCTCTCGCTCCTGTCGGGACGAATTTTCGATTTTGACCCTTCAATTTACGAATAGGATTCATCGCTGACCTTCTTCTTTTCGTAGAGACATAGAACGAACTTCCACTTGACGTGTTTATTTAGTTACCAGCGTTTGGAAATGTGTCTTGATTTTTCAGGTTAAATTTAAAAGGTCCCAGAAAGCTACTTTTCTTACGTCATTTGCGTATAGTGATGTCACAAATGAGTGCTCGGTTTTTGCAACTATTACTATTTCCAACGCCTTATATCTCGAGAACTGAAAAAGTTAATAATACGAAATTTTAAGTGCATAATGAGAATATCGAGTACCATATGAAAAAGTATAAAAACCATATAAAAAGAATATTATGGAACAAGCCCAGTGTAAAAGCTGGGAAACAGCACCGATTTTAAAAATTCCTTCTGCGTGGTGTTCCTTGAATCCTCAGGATCATTCATCACCAGAGCCCGGCACAAAAGTAGTTATGCCAGAGACGGTCTTCACACACAGATAAATATAATGTTTTGTATGATTTACATAAGCAAATAAATACATTATTTATAGGAAACAAATACCTAATTTTGCGGTAAAAAATAAAAAGTATGGCATAAAACTCATAAAATAATAAATAAATAATTTATTATTGGTTTGGAGAAATTATTTATTTGGTATTGTTGAGCAAGTAGATGTAAGAGATGTTTACTGAAACTGGTGGATAAAAAACACCAGACTTCGTCCGCACATTATATATATCTGCAGCGTCGCGCGTCGGTCTGATTGTCTAATCGAAAACAAAAAACTCGGCACTTTAAACGGCATACGCCACTTGAACTTTTTACATCAGTTAAGAAAATGTAAACATCTCCCATATGTTTCTTCCCAACTATATTAAACAATTTTCAATTTAAAATATAATTTTTATCTGTCCACATAATATAAGGCACTATAATTTAAAAAAATATAAGGAGAATTTTGAACACCACAAAGTCACCGCCACGCTTGTCTCTCTTCTGCATTTTTACGACAGCAATACGGTAAACAATAATAATAGTAAAATAAACAGCACATTGCGGTTTATATTTTGCAGAAGACTTCAAACATACAGAAAGCATTTGAAATAAAAAAAAGTCCAACAACTATTATTAATTTGTTACACAATGACCAATGCCATGTGAGATTGTTTCATATGCACATACGCATTATGGAGTCAACACTACAGACTTGTCAGTACATTTGATAGAAGTAAATGTGTCGTGATTTGTTCTGGCGTCCATTAAATGAAACAGTACTTTCGTAGAACTGGTGTAGAACTTTTCTGTGCCAGCTGTGAAAAAACATTTTCGTGGACATGAAAACTAAAATTTAGCATATTTACATGGATATTTCTCACGGATCCGTCTAGCTATACGCAACGTTCAACTTAAGCCGGGAATAGATCCGTATACAGTAATTGATGCAATAAACATTACAGGTATTTTATCTACGTCAATATATTTTTAGAGTCTCAGGGGATATTTCTGAGTGAAATACAAATTAGATACACAACGGTGTTAAGAAACAACCCCGGTTTTTCAACATTTTTGTGTGTGGCAAAGAACTGGACTGTTCAATGCCGGACATAAGAAACTATACTTATTTTAAATATGCGCCGATTACATCGGTAGACGTTGAACGGTTGAACGATCCTTTTTCACAACACAAGTGGGATAGGCGCCGGAGTTTTATTTCGGACTATTTAGAACAAGTGCAAATAATATATTTTTATTATTCTGATAAGGTATAGTTACTAGGCGTTTGTGTTTGTGCATCCAACAATAAGTGCATCAAAGTATGACTTATAACCGTTTCGAGGCCATTTACTTTTAAATATTACGGAATTCACTAGATATAATGATAAGGTAAAATATTGTATTATTGCGCATGAAAATGTTTATATAGTTCATATTGCGCGAAGCCGACTCTGGCTTTTACGTCATAACTACCTCTGAGCCGGGGTCTGATCATCACTGACATCTTTGCAGATGGACAAAATGGGGGAGTTATGGGGGTTATAAGCCCTAAAAATTAAGCCTTAAAAAAACTTTAAAAATAAGAATTTCGGCTTGGAAATCTCTACTCGGGTGGTTGTCGAGGTCGCTGATAACGAATCTGAGGTCCAATTTGGGAAATCCAAAATGGCGGACCGGAAGTACAGGCAAATTCTCAGGAAAAACGCGTACTTGATTCGTTTTTGGGCTGAAAGCGGAAACTCGGGGTTTTTTTGTAGTCTCTGATAACGAATCCGGTGTCCAATTAGGTGGAATTCTAAATGACGGGCCGGAAGTAGAGCCGGATTCTCAGGAAAACTTTGTATTTTGATCTTTTGAGCTATTTCCAGTCTGCTATTTTGAATTTCCCCTAATTGGACATTGAAATCCTTATCAGCGACCACGAAAACCCGCAAGTGCCCACTTTCAGCCCAAAAACGAAAAAATACGAGTTTTTTCCTGAGAAATTGACTCTACTTCCTGTTCGCCATTTTGAATTTACCAAATTAGACCCCGAATTTGGAATCAGCGACCTCGAAAACACCGAGTATAGATTTTCGAGGCCAAAATAATCATTCTGATTTTTTCTGCAAAAATGGCCCAATTTCCGGTCCATCATTTAGAGTTTCCCAAATTGGACCCCAGATCCGTGATCAGCGACCTCGAAAACCCCCCCGTGTAGAGCTTTCCAGGCCGAAATTTTCATTTTTAAAGTTTTTTTTCTCAAATATAATTTATGGTGTTTATAACCGCCATAAATCCCCCATTTTGTCCGTCCGCAAAGATGTTAGTGGTGACGAATGATTTACAGTTCAAAGAAGGCAAAGCAGAAGGATTTTTTAAAATCGGTGCCGTTTCCCAACTTTTACACATTTGACACTTTTTCCGATTTATTTACTGGGGTATTACTGCACATATCCTAGCTAATTATTTTTTTGGTGGAGAAAAAAATGTTTTATAATAATTATAAGACCGTGTGTATATTCAAATGAAATATATGTCTCCAAAAAAATTCACAGACGTCAACTTTTCACACATGAAATAACCTCATTTAATAAGATAACAATTGATAGTATTTCACTTACCGATTGAATAACTGACATTCGAACATCACCCATCTGATTTAAAAAGTAAATTTTTGCCACGAGAGGCATCAAGTCCATTATCAAATGATAGTCGACTAGATTGTTACTGTACATCTCCAACCTTTTTATGTCATATTTCGTAAAATGTATATCCAGTTCTTGTCTAGTCAAATCTGAAATCAAAAATAATGTTTCCAATATAAACGGTTTCCGTGGAATTTATTATAAAAGGTAAAAATATTTTTTAACTTTGTCAAAAATAATATACAGATACAGAAGAGCATTTTGGCAACTATTGTGGCATTATCGGGAGACAATTAAGTTTTTTTTTAATAAGTACAGTATTCGAGTGTTTGATGTTTCTGCAAACTACATCATAAAAGATATTTAATGTTTGAAATCAATAGTCTTTCTTACCTCTCGGAGATATTTTAATCGACTTATTCGATAATACCCCCAACGACAAACTAGGAGAAAATTTCCTAAACTGATACCCCAACAAATTTACGAAACGTTTTTGGAAATCGGTCCAGTATGCTGCTAACCAACTACTTTCTTCAGGTACGTCACTGCTGCTTAACGTATTTAACATTATGCAAGAATGTTCACCAGTTAAATCGTTTGTAGTCTGCCTTATATACACTGGAATGTAGCCAGCCCTTTTCCAGAACTTCAACAGCTGCTCTGTTAGACCGAAAGAGACCCCTAAATAATCGAGTTTTTCAGGAGGTCTCTCGCTAAGTTTCAGCAAAAGCGGCGGCAGAGATTTTCTTGGCTCAATAGATTCTTCCAATAAATCAACTTCGTTTTCATCCATGTTCTGTATTTCTTGCTTTTCTGTGATTTGATCCTCATCTATGTTAAGGAGTTTGAATTCATAATACTGTTTAAGTATATTTAAGGCTCTAGATCCATATCCCATCTGAAAATTTTCACATAATTACACACTAGTTTATTCGATACAGAAAATTTAACACAATACCTCAATACAAGCAATGACATACTACATCGTGGGCTCTAAATGTACGCAACCAACTTTAAGCCTTGGCTACTTGTTTCAGTTAAATTAGTAGGTAGATTAGTTAATCATGTGTGATTCTTTTAAGGCGGCCACTTGTAGATGAGAATTATTTGAGATTTGGTACTCTACCATAGTCAACCATTACGAGTCCGAAAATTATAATTTCAAAATGGCGGCATTCCGGAAATACCGAAAGTCGATACCAACTTGCTTATTTTAAATGGAACACCCTATATATTTTCGACTTTTCTAAATGACCATAGAATGGGCTTGTTCAGCATTTTTTTTTATTTCATAAATCGAAAGTGCAAGTATAAATTAATGGATCTGCAAAAAATTAGAATCTTATTCGCACGTTTAGTATCTTAAAAACTATTACAAATCTCCATCTCACGAAAATGGGGCGTGGCCAGGCGCTACGTCACTATACGCATAGACTCAGCGATCTCAGTAGACTTGATGCTCCTTTCTTGTTATAATTATAAGTGTTTTCAAAGTATTGTTTGTTTTGTTTACTACCTGACAGTAGGGGAGTACAATTTGGTGAAATGTCAAATAATTACAATTTTCTATCGCTCCTGCCGGGACGAATTTTCGATTTTGATCATGCAATTTACGATTAGAATTGATCTCCGACCTTCTCCTTTCCTTAGAGACAGAACGAACTTTCACTCGACGTATTTATTTAGTTACCAGCGTTTAAAAATTCCATGTTTTTCGACTTTTCAGGTTAAATTTGAAAGATCCCAGAAGCCATTTTTCTTACGTCACTTACGTATAGTGACGTCACATATGAGCCCTCGGTTTTTGCAACTATTACCAATTTCACCTCCTTATATCTCGAGAACGGAAAAAGTTAATAATACGAAATTTTAAGTGTATAATGAGAATATCGAGTACTATATGAAAAAGTATAAAAACCATATAAAAAGAATATCATGGAACAAGCCCATTCTGAGCCAAAACATGTGGCACACCCTATACCTAAACTGAGCAGCTGCAATTGTTTGCAAGAACCGTTGTAACATTCTTCGTGTAGGAGATCCTCATTTGCTCTTTGGCATGTAGAAAGAACACAAGATGAGCTAGTCTCTACAATAAACATAAATTCCATAATAGTATACCAAGTGTTTTATTTTTCACGTTAGATTCTGTCAAATGCAAATGTCGAAAACTTACTTTAAATGGAACACCCTGTATTTTTTACATAAAATTATGTTATATTAAATTCTCTTTTTCTGGTTTAAGCATTGTAGGGGTTAAAGTTACAACTTTTTGAAATATTGGCGATTTTTCTAAATGTCCAAGAATTTTTGATAAAAATTGCCATCAACTTAACTGCATAATTAGAAACAATCATTAATGTCAGTAAGTCTTAAAAATTGCCGAAGACAACTTTTAGATTTGTTTATTTATGGACAATGTGATAAAGTAATACCAAAAACATGTAACACATTTGCTACTCGATACCCACAAGAACAAAAACCATTCACCATACACTAAAACGTATATGGGATAATATTAGAATATTTGGCTTTCTCAACACAGGAATTCTAAAGAGGAAGCCTATTGTGGATGACGAAAACGTAGAAATAGCAATTCTGGGGTATTTTCGAACATTTTCAATTATGTCATTAAGGCAAGCTGCTTTGGAATCGGAATTATCCATTCAATTTACAGAATCTTGTCAAAAAATAAATCCATTCTTGTTCCATATGGTTCAACAATTAAAAGAAACAGATTTCCTGACGAGAGAAAATTTTTGTAAATTTATTTTAATAAGACATGAAGGTGACAATGATTTTTTGGGAAATATTATATGAACCGATGATGCTAAATTTACCAAAAATGGACTTTTTAATCGACACAATTCCCATTAATGGAGTATTTCGAATCCTCATGTATTCAGGGAGTGAAATATTCAAGACCGCGCCAATATTCTTGACTCTGATGACGGTCTCGGATGATTAGGGGTCGAGCTTGAGCTCTTTGCACCAATCATCGCTGTAGACCTGGACCGGCCTCGTAAGGGTTATATAAAATATTACCAAATAACTTATAATATTTAGTCATATGAAAGTAGCCTTATCAGGCATATCATATTTCATATGGCAGCTGCTCCTTTTGCTAACTCAACATCACCTGATTCACAGGCTCGTTCACAATATTCCTTTGTTCTAAGACTCTTCAAGTCAGCACTTTTAAACTTATAAATATATGTAAAGGAACGTTTGCTCCTCAGTTATAATACTCATTTCATTATTTTCACTTCTTCATGTCTGGATAGTACGTACTATCCATTTAGGTAAATAAATCTTTTTAAAAAGTTCTTTGTGTTGTGTGTGATGTAACATTAGCACTTGGCAGTTTAATGTTCCTGTGCCATGAGAAACGATAGAGTGGTGACAATTTTTTGAGGAAAATTTATATATTAGGTTAAAAAGATTTCTTCATCTAATATGTCTAAGGCTTCCTCCTTAGAATTCCTGCCTTAACAGACCAAATATTCTAAAATTATCCAATATGCGTTTTATAGTGTACGGTGGATGGTTTCTGTTCTTGTGGGTATCGAGTAGCAAATGTGTTGCATGTTCTTGGTATTACTTTATCACATTCTCTATAGATAATAAACAAATAGTTTCAACGTTTAAATTACTTTAAACGTGCTGGCATTTTTTAACATAAGACAATGACTGACATTAACGATTGTTTCTAATCATGGGTAAGTTGATGGCAATTTTTACTAAAAGTTCTTGCAGATTTAAGAGAATCGCCAATATTTCAAAAAGTTGTAACTTTAACCCCTACAATGCTGATACTAGAAAAAAAGGGAATTTGATTTAACATAATTTTATGTAAAAAATATAGGGTGTTCCAATTGAAATAAAAAAAAATTTGAGGTTTGAATTTGACAAAATGTAACGTGAAAAATAAAACACTTGGTATACTATTATGCAATTTATTTTTATTGTAGAGAGTAGCTCATCTTGTGTTCTTTCTATGTGCCGAAGAGTAAATGAGGTTCTCCTACACAAAGAAAGTTATAACGGTTCTTGCAAACTGTTGCAACTGTCAAATTTTCTATAAAATGACAAATATATCCGAAACTACTCGGTTTAGGTATAGGGTGTGCTACATGTTTTGCCTCAGAATTTTATGGTTATTTCGAAAAGACGAAAATATATAGGGTGTTTCATTTAAAATAAGCAAGTTAAGTTGGTATCGACCTCTGGTATTTCCGGAAGTGCCGTCATTTTGAAACTATTATTAGGGTACCAAATCTCAAACATCTATCTCATGTGCAAGTGGGAAATATTCTAATGGCCGCCTTAAAAGAATCACCCTGTATATGACGTACTAACATATTCATTAATAAGAGTTGATAAAAAATTCTGGAAAATTCGTATGTCATTATTAGAGTTAGATAAACACATTTTTTTCCTTTGCACTTTCCCTATAAAGTTAATGTAAACTACAGTAAAAAGTTCCTGAATGTCTAAAATGACGAAAATTGTCTAGTTTTGACCTGCCACATCCCAAGAACTGTTGATTATTCAAGGTCGTATCCATCAGAGCTAAATTTACGGCAGGGCAATCGGCGTGGGAGCCCTAGGGCCTCCACAAATTCCCGGATACATAATTTTATAACTATAAACTTTTTGACTTTTAATTTATGAACATGAAAGCAATAAAATATATTGAACTAAGGGATATTTTAAATTATTCATCGTTTTTTCAATTTATTTAAAGGGAATATAGTGTTACGCCATGATTAAAACTACTTTTGCAACTTTTCCTTGAAATGTCATAAATTACGAATCAGAGATCGAAACCTTTTTTATTATTCACTAAAAAATCGTTTAGGAAAGAAAACATTTAAAGTGCTTCCACTTTTTCTAGCGTCCCGTGCCCTGACGCCTTCAAATCTGGCTCTGGTGACCATTATTACTTTTATTCAGGTCAAAATCGACAACATAGAAATGTAGACAACACCAACTGAACCCGATTTTCCTTAGGAATGGTGAAAGGTGCTTTGCACAATGAACATGGCAGTGGGCCATTTCAATAGTTACTTTAAATTCGTCAGACGGCATAAGCTAGGCAGTTGTTTTGAAAACAACTGCCTAGCTTATGCCATGACCACCTTTGTCTAAGATAATTTTTGATATTACAGTATGTACATAAAGTTGACAAATCAAAATCTGCATGGTAATTAAGATTTATCAACGTTATTTACAATAGAGAAATCTATTTACTTACTCCTTGATAATCCGGGTGAGTCGCAATACGAACAATTCTAGCTCCGGATAATTTTGGAAATTCAGGATCTTGATATTGCTGGCCTATAGTCCATGGAATCAAATCACCAGATGCCCCCTTACCTCTAGTGAACCCTTCAGCAATTGATGCTTTTGATATTTCTCCCTCCAGACATACTTGTATTATGGCTAATACCTCGGGCAGATTTTTTCGGTTGGGGTCCACCGGTCCTAACAAGCAGAATAAATGGTGGGCTGGGGCATCTGCCATCATTTGTAGGTCGTTTGGGGTATTCTGTAAAAATAATGTGTATGTGTATAGGTTAAATTCATAGAATTAGGTCTAAAAATATACCGATACATTTATTTTTATTATTCAAAATGTCATGAAGACATTCAAAAATTTACTACCGCTAATTTTGTACTTTAAATAAGGTAGTAAGGTGTATGTATGTATGTATGTAATTAAAGATAGTTCCGTACCTCTGCAGTTTGTATATTTTTGGCGTTATTAACTGACAAACAAAGCCATTAAAAAAAAATCACTGTCACCTCAATTTGTCAAAGAAAAATACTTGACCCAATATATCATTGTGCCTTGTTTAAAAAAATCGGGATTACTTTAAGTGATTTTTAAGTGATAAGTTAAACAAATCCAATTGCTGTTCAGTATATTTACTATTTGTTACCTTACCTTATAATGTGAAGCTACATATAAAGCAACCAATCTTTGAAGAAACTCTTCCGAAGCCTTGTGGTACGAGAACAGTGTGTCTCTGTTGATATAGTATAAATCACAGTTATCTGGAGGTGGGCAACCTGACAGGATTGGAGCCACAGATGTAGAATCTAAACACAGCAACTTTGTAAGCCACACTTCTACAGCATCCCCTGGTTTGTACCTAATTGATTCATCCAAGGTTACCTAGAATATTATTAAAAATTAAAAAAAAAAATTTGGATCAGGTGCATCTTTGGACAAGGAATCATTTTGTGAAAAATGACATTAAAATAGAGTCAATAGGTACATTGCTAAATTTAAGTTTTTAGTTATTTGCCATCGTTTATTCACACTATTGTCTCCAACCTAATTCTAAAATGATATTAATTATGAACTAAAAGTTATGTTAAGCTACTATTTACCTCATGCAAACTTCTACCGGTAGCGGCTGCAAAATCCTTTTTATTAACAGCATTTGTATTAACGCCAACGGGTGCTTCTTGTGCTCTTAACTGATTTAATAACTTTAAGGACAATGATCTTCCCGTTCCTTCGTATCCATTTATAGTAGACGCAAGAAAAACTAAATATGGTCCTAACATAGACTTAACGTAAGGTAACGGAATTGCTGCCGCTTCGTCAATTACTAATAATTCAGCCTGAGTTAATCTATGGCTATCGGTTGGGTGTATATACTGAAAAAAAAAAGTAGCAAATGACAATTTTATTAGAAATATATTTAAATGATGAAATAAAATGCTGCGGACCAGAACTATTTTTTTTTGTCTAATAAAGAAAGAATAAGAATTAAAAAAAGATAAAAAAAAACATACTGACACTTGCATTAACTTTTGTTTTCATGGCTTACTTAGTTGTTTATTGAAGATTATTTGTATATAACTTTCTATATAACGTTTTTCATGCTCTTTATCCACATTTTTAACATAATACATATACAAAAACTTACTTGTATGGTTTGCCGGTGATCTCTAAAGATATTAACTCTGATAATGGCTTTATTAAACTCAGGATTAGTGCTCTGCACCAAGCTATAATCAATATGTTCCTGGTATTCCAAAGCGTCGAAGCCTTTAAAAATGAACTCAAAAAAAGTATTTAAATTCTCAGGGGATGGACTTGTAACAAATATATTAGAATATCCAAATGCGACAGCCGCCGACACTGCCAGACCTAATGCAGCTGATTTTCCTCTGCCTCTGGATGCTGTGAGACTTACAGTTGCTCTCAAGGATTTTTCTGAAATTCCTTCAACAAATTTCAATAACGCTTTAGCCTGGTCCAAAGTTTTACACAGGCTAACAAGACTACCAACTGGTTGAGTATCTCGTAGCTGTTCTTTTAGCTCATTCAGTTCTACCTCATTTTCTGATAGGTCATTTGACATTTCTATGGCTGTAACATGCAAATTTTGCGACGAAATTGGTAGAACTGATAGCTGATCGTCCACAACCAAGCAACGTTTACAAGAGGCTAACGACAACAAAAATCTTTCGTTGAATCGGCAAACGATACTTTGATGTGCCTCAGTGCGAAACCTTTGGTGAACATCCATGGACATTGTGTATAACTGTTTGAGAGAAGTCATAGATCGTAATAAAATGACTATTAGCCCTCCGCCTTCAACAGTTTCTACTGTTCTAGCTAGAATATTTGGTGTAAGCGCTTCAAAATCTTGGAGTACACACATGCCATAAGTGTTTCCGAGAATCTTATGTGTTTCAGAATAGTAGCAGTATCGTATTTTAGTGGAAGACAGGAACAGCTCAAACGGATCATCCTCGTTTATGCTTAATTTTCCTGCTTTAATTTTATGTTGTAAATGCTTCATTCGCTTCTTTCTGTGACTACTAAAGCCTAATTCTTTTTTGTAACACCACAACACTGACGGCCTCGCCTTGACTTCAGCTTTCGCGAGCATGTGGTGTAAAATAACAACCTAGAAATTCATTGTTTTAAAATGATGAAATGTTTCTTTATCATATTATACACACCTGATCTCGGCCTTTCTCGCCGACAATAAAAAACAAAGTTCTGTGGCCCAGTTTAACCCCATTTTCTATTAAAACGCGTATCCTGTTGTCAATTTTCTTTCGAACCATTATAAACAATAGAAATTATTAAACTTGTGAAGAACCTACGTAAAATTCAATTACGTACAGACATAAAATACAAAACAGAAAAATTCAATCACAAAACCATGTATGCATGTTCACTGATTTAACTTTACACAACCACATATCACAACGTGAGAAATAAGTGAGGTTAGTTGACTAGTTGACATCACAGATCATAGAACCAAAATCAAGCTTTGTCACAGAATAATAAAACAATTAGAATGGAATCTCTCAGGGAAGAAGAAAATTCACACATTTCTAGAGACGCATCCAATCCGCCATGTTCCTGGAATAAAACAACCAATTGCAGTGTTGCCAAATGCACAATAATTTCTGATGAACCAGGGATAAGTAGTTCCTTTTTAGTTTTTATCACAATGGCATAATATTGATTTGGTATATTTTTCAGCCAACAAGGACCTTTTAGAAAATTCAGACAGAGTGATTTTGCAAGTTTCTTCGAGAAAAAGTACTTTGTAAAATTAAATTATAAATTCCTAAATTCACACCTGACCACTAGATTACAAACTACGTCCTTGACTTGTATTCCAACACGATGGACGATTTTAGAGTTATATCAAAGATTAAAGTTTAGTCTTTGGTTAAATTGTATATAAGCAAGGCTGAAAGTTTCCCTTTCTGATTGTTTCGTGTTCTGTAACTTTCTTTTGGGTCTGACACAGAATCAGAAGGAAACAAAATCGTTCAGCTCATCTTATTGGAATTGAACAGCAGGTATCGATTTATGAAGTAATCAGCCTTTTGATGGAATGGTAACGTTATTCATACCAGATATAGTACCGTCACTTATCTCTTTGTCTCACAGACATCCACTAGGAAAATTTGCTCCAGGTAGATACATAATGTTCGCATGGAGGTAATTTTAACATTGGAAATGTTTATGTTTTCGTATATGGGGTAGAGTTACCAGTTTTTGTCCAAGGTCAAAAGACAGCGGTGTCGCGGTCGACTGAGACTATCGTATGCAACGGCTGATATACGCAAACGTAATATAGGTTGCATATATCGCAGGTGGTCAAGTTACCAGTTTTCATTTAAGGTGGAAATACAGCAGTGTCGCGGTCGAGTGAGATTACGTATATGCAACGGCTGATATAAGCAAATGTAATATGGGTTGCGTATATCACAGGGGGGTCAAATTACCAGTTTTCATTTAAGGTGGAAATACAGCGGTCAAGTGGATCGTGCCAAAGTTGAAAAGTTTATGTTTTATGTATGGTGTTATCATTTCCAATGTCCCGATGATTGCAAGGATTGTGAATTTTTTACGAACTTAATAAAACGACATCGGGGGCAATTTGCCAATGCTTATTCGGCTCTATATAACTCAATAAGATATTTTGACAAAACTATACAAGCAGTAGTAGCAGGGCACTTACCTCCTTTTTTCCTTCACTTACACTCCAGGCAAATTAGCAGAAGTCGAACAGGGCTAAGAACATCCCCACCCCGTTTTTTTTTGGACGAGGATTCGATTGCAATGGGTCCGGGGGTCGAGAAATTATACATACCCTCACCCTTTATGCTGGCCCCCAAATGGGGGTTCTCAGGCTAAAGCGGACATTCTTTATATAAAAGTTGTTAGTAGGGAGAACGATAAGGGGGAATGTTATTCTTATGAAAGGGGTGAAAACTACCCCCATGAGAAAAATATCGACCGAGGCCGATTTTTCTTGCGTACTTCGAGAATCAGACCAACAGGTGGTCGAAAGGGATGAGTCAGACTCAGCACTCATTCAACCACCTTTCAAGCACCAGGGAAACTAGCCCCCCGAAGAGAATACAGAACTCACTCGATTTCCCTCGCATTTTTCGAGGGGTCCTGCTTGGGAGGTGGTCAAGAAGGATGATTAGGGTCAGATTCGTCCACCCACCCCTCCCGGCCCTCACTATATAAAGACTTACCTTATATGGATAAAACTTTTTATTCACTTAATGGATATCTTAATGACTAAATCTCCCTGGGTTTAAACCTCTGGATTTACTGCTCGCTAGGTGTTTTTACAATATTTGTTTCTACTGTGTTTTCTTGACATTTTTGTATTTTTTTTTTAAATTGAATTTGACGTACATATATTTAAATTATAAATAATTTATTAGGATTATTGTGATTGCATTATATACATTTATAAACATTCTGTATTTTTGTACTATGTAACTATATATATCTCTGTGACACGTACACTAGTTAAAATTGTTTAGGTCCACTTGGGAAAATAAAATATTATTACAACTATTACTATTAATAAAGAGGATAACACTTGAGGGGGGGGGGGTTAGACGAATATGACCCTATTCATCAATTCATCAATCTTGACCACTTCGCAACCAGATCCTCTCGAAAAAACTCGAGAAATCAAACAGGTTCGGGATTCTCTTCAGGAGGAGGGCGGCGGATGAGTACTGGGCCAGACTCATCCCTTATGGCCACCTCCCAGCACGATTATCTTGGTCGATATTTGCCTCCACCGCTTTCATCACTAACCTTCTCTCTTTATTGTTCTCCCAACTAACAACCTTTATACAGGGTGCGCCAAAGTTCTGAATTTGGTCGATTACGGCTCTATTTGAAATGGTGGAAATATATTGTTTATAGATTATTTTCTTGATTTTCAATTCTGAATAACCAGAAAATATGTACAATTATACAGGGTATTCCGTTTTCGTTGTCTGGGCAACAACTTCGTTATTTTAAATGGAACACCCTATATTTTTTTCCTTTATCGAGTTACCCATCTAATTATATTCATAACTCTATTAAGGTGGTAGGTACTTAAACTGAACCGTTTACGATATAAAAGAGATTTATTGACAAAAATTGAGGTTTGCGGATAAGTTTTTGAGTACCTCTGATTTCATAGACAAGAGAGTTATCAAAATTCTGCTTATACTGTTATGTTGGGCATATTAAGGGCTAGTAGGGTAGAAACGTTATTAACATTAATCTTATACAGAGTGCTGAAAAAATTGAGTTTATTTTTTTGCTAATAAAAAGGGCCGTAATTCAATTTTTTCAAATGGGACGTACTATTTTCAGTTCTGTCATCTAATGAAGTGTTAAATTATCTTTCCACTGATATATCATAGTAGGTATTTATCTTTAAGGGTTGCATAGATATTAAGGTTAAATATCTGTCTGACTGAAATTCACATAATTTTACATCACATTACATCACATAAATTAACTTTGACAGTATGACTTGTTGTTTGTCGTGCAAACTCAACTTTTACGAGCTGGCACGACAATCTTCAAAGCATACTTACTGCTCATGGTGGCTCATGTAGACAGAGAGGTGATACATCCGTTGATGCCACGTGTTGAGTTTGTTCGCTCCGCGCCGAGGCGATGGTGTGGACCAAGATTAGTAAACATGAGTGAGGTAGCCTACTAACTTTTCAAGGTCGAATCAAGACGCCATATTGCGCATCATAGTGCCTGCCCTGTGTTTGAACAAAGTTTTTCTGTATGATTTCATATTGAAAAGGCGTAATTTATGTAACATTCCCGTGTTTTTCTTTTCGACCTAAGTTTTAGTGTTCTATATTACTCGTATTCAAAATGAAATCATACAGAAAAACTTTGTTCAAACACAGGGCAGGCACAATGACGCGCAATATGGCATCTTGACTCGCCCTTGAAAAGTCAATAGGCAACCTCCCACTTTACTAATCTGGGGTGTGGACACTGTTATTAACTTGACATCGCTGCAAATTATATCTATCGTTGTTTATCTTAAATCCATCGCATTCATTCACGTTGTAACCCGCTATGTAATTCTAGGTTTGCCAGGAGTGGAACGTATTAGGTATTTGCACATTCTAGCTTGTCGTTAGTTTATGTTTGTCTATTGATTTGTCCAGTGAAGAAGTGTTTCAAAATAAATATGAATTATTCGCGGGAAGAAATGGTTGACATGATTTTTATTCTGGTGGAGTGCTCAAGGAACAGCCTCTTAGCATCCCGAGTCTATAAAACCACATATCCTGAAAGGAGACACCCTTTAGAACCTGCATTTAGTAATCTTAGAGACAGATTTATCGAAACTGGTGGTGCAGTACAAACCTCATGAATTAAGTTCCAGCAAGAAAAATGACTGTCAATGGACACAATTTTCATTATTATTCAGATGTCAATCCTCATTTATTAAAAACAGTTTCCCAACAGAGGTGGTCATTAAATGTATGGGGTGCTGTAGTAGGGCCGATTGTTATTGGACCTCATTTCTTTAATGGACCCTTAAATGGAAGAATATATCACGATTTTTTGGAAAATGAATTGCCGGTTCTCCTAGAAAACGTTCCTCTTGATATACGGCAAAAAGTGTGGTTTCAACAAGATGGAGCTCCGCCTCATTTTGCAGCAAATGTCAGAGAATGGTTAGATCGCAACTTCAATGATATGTGGATAGGGCGTGGCGCAGCAATAGTATGGCCTGCAAGGTCGCCCGATCTGACAGGTATGGACTTTTTTTTACAGGGCTATGTAAAGGATATAGTTTATCGCGACACTTCTACCACTGTTGATGACATGAAAAATAGGATCAGACGTGCCTTTGCATCCATTACTCCGCAGATGCTGCAAGAAATGCGTCATTCATTTAGGAAGAGGACTCAGATGTGTCTCGATCGAAATGGTGAACATTTTGAACATTTGTTAAAATAATTGTTTTTTTATTATGAGTAAATTCTTTATTACATACGTGCTGGTATTAATTTCAATTCTTTGTCCAACAATTCTAAGTAAAAAAATAATATTTCAGAAGGCTAATAATTAATTATGGAAAACTGCTTGTACTACTACACGATTAGTCTGATCCAGACAATTAACCTTAATATCTATGCAACTTTTAAAGATAAATACCTACTATGATATATCAATGGAAAGATAATTTAACACTTCATTAGATGACAGAACTGAAAATAGTACGTCCCATTTGAAAAAATTGAATTACGGCCTTTTTTATTAGTGAAAAAATAAACTCAATTTTTTCAGCACTCTGTATAAGATTAATGTTAATAATGTTTCTGCCCTACTAGCCCTTAATATGCCCAACATAACGGTATAAGCAGAATTTTGAAAACTCTCTTGTCTATGAAATCAGAGGTACTCAAAAACTTGTCAGTAAACCTCACTTTTTATCAAAAAATCTCTTTTATATCGTAAACGGTTAATTTTAAGTACCTACCACCTTAATAGATTTATGAATATAATTAGATGAGTAACTCGATAAAGGAAAAAAATATAGGGTGTTCCATTTAAAATAAGGAAGTTGTTGCCCGGACAACGAAAACGGAATACCCTGTATAATTGTACATATTTTCTGGTTATTCAGAATTGAAAATCAAGAAAATAATCTACAGACAATATATTTCCACCATTTCATATAGAGCCGTAATCGACCAAATTCAGAACTTTGGCGCACCCTGTATAAAAAAATTTCACCCGCTACACCTCGAAAATCTCCACTTGGGGGTAGTTTTTCAATAGGGGGTGTTGGTATAATTTCTCGACCACACAGGATTCATCATATTCAATCACCCCCCCCCCCCCAAAACGAGAGGGGAAATGTTTTTCAGCCCTGGTATTATGACAAATGATGGATACAAAATTATTATTTTAAAGCTTACCCATCGTCATTAATCTTGGATTAAGGTGTTAACGTCTCGACAAAGATTAATAGCTCTAATTTAGCCTAAACTGATTTATAGTTTTGCTTTTGATACACTGGCAAGCTATACCTCATCACGGAAGCATTTTTTGTCAATGACTGTTTCGTTTCATTAGGTACCTACATTGAAAATTTAAACAGTACTTACAAAAATTAATATTTATTATCAAATATGATTCAACAAAATACATTCAGTCTTAATAGACCAAGCAAATGGGTAGGTTAAGTCGCAAAATGTGTCCAGAGGGAGATCTCTACGGGAAAAGTTGTATTGAGCCGAGATGTAAAAAAAAAGCCTAATACACTACTAGCCCCACCCTTTCCTTAAGGGCAGAAAAAGGATGAAATAGTTTATTTTTGCGCATAAATCGAAAACGATGGTAGATATGGAAAAAGGTTTCAGATAAAAACTGTAGAGCTTAAAATTCTGCTTAAAAAAGGCTATATGCATTTATACCGTATTTCTGATGGTTTGGCTGTAAAACCTGTATGACGCTTAGGGGCTGAATGGAATGTTAAAAAAAATCGTAAAAAATCGAAAAGTTGATATTTTTAATTATTTTCTTTTTGAATCTCCTTAGAAAAATCCTCAACTTTCTTTCCAGAGATAAGGTATACTTGTCTACTTGTTTATATAAAAGTTATAAACATCTGAATTTTTAAATTCACGATTAATCAGGGTTGAACGTAGCGAAAAATATTTTTTTAAGCAACACTGTCTTCTTCGTGAAATTTCCTTGCAAAAAGTCCTTTACAGTTTTTTTTTATCTCACATACCAACGTTGATATCTAAATAAAATTACTATAATTCCTACAATTTTTATTTCACTCGACGCCACTGGAATATAGTCTAAGAGCTACTGGCCTCGACAACATACCCATTTTCACAAGGCTGGAAATATGCCAAGATGTTAGTTTAAGGCTTCCCAAAGAAGGAATGGCCGGTGTGGCGAAAGGATGTCGACGGGGTGAGCAGTGAGCACTCTTGCATTTTTTGAAATTGGTTGCCGTTTAAGTTGATGTTTATTTTTTACTTCTACAAAGTTTGCATTTTCAGATATCACATAGGAAGCCAGCGTGCAATCATCCAACATATTTATAAAAGCTAGAAACATTATTAATCCTGTTCCTTAGAGCTTGGCAGACAAAATAGTGATAAGATAAATTTCTTTGGTGGTGGGAACTTCACTAGATGACTGTTGAAAGTCTACATGCTTTTCGAGGTTGGTGGAAGTTTTTGTATGGAGCTGATATTTTTTTATCGATTACTTGTGTCACAATGAGTACAAAAATATGATTGACATGCATATCGGTTGGTGGGTTTCCAGAAGCAGAAACTGTTAACCTGCGAGATATTTCACTGTGGATGGCAGATTTATAACAAGCTGATTTTTTCTGTATCGATTAATTACCATTCGGTAATTACGAAAATACGATTAGCATACATATCGGTTAGTGCCTATCTAGAGGCAAAAACTGTTCATCTGCATGACAGATTTGTAACAAGCTGTTTTTTTTTATTAATTCATTTATATTCTACAAGTAGAAAAATAATGGTGTCGAATATAGTGATATACGACTCTGAAGTGGTGAACAAATTCATTAACTTGGACATGGATTATTTCTATTTTTTTATAGTTTTTAAACGTCAATCGCATAAATGCGATGAATATAGGATAATAAATATCCGCCAAAAAGTTCAACATAAATTTTAAAAAGTTCAAAACAAATTTAAAAAGTACACCTGTACAGGATTCGAACCGAGAAATCCGCTATGAAAGTCGTCGCTTAACGCGATTTGCTACGGCCGGGATGGATTTGAAATTTCAGTCTCGTTGGAGAATGCAAAACATGAAATTTTTAAATGGATATAACTAAGTAAATGCACCAGCAGGAAGGCTCCCGAATGTCGATATCGATACAGGTTAGGTGATGTCTTGAAAATGAGATAATGCAAGATAAGAACTGTGTTAAGTGACCTGGATAGCTATTCAGAAATAGGCTTGTGAAAAAACACTATTAGTTTTTTCATCCAAAATGTATTGAAAAATATATTTTTTAACTATAAAAATTCACATTGAAAGCACGAACAGGATGTAATTCATACTTTAATTATATAAACGGAAATGTTTTGAATGAGAAAAGTTGAACTTTACAAAAAAATCTTACAATGTCGAATATGTTTTAAATTACGATAATTGATTATATATTTAGAGATCATTTTAGAAGCAAATGTATAACAGTATTTTGGAATGAGGAAGAATTCTATAAAATAGAATTCCACAAAGTTTATTACTTGGAGACCTCAAATGGTGAACTTAAAGCAGATCTCATAATCTTTAAAAAAATGTTTTTTTTCTGCCTTCGTTTAGGCACCACTATTTTTGTCTGCCAATACAGTTACATTACTAAAACAACTGTGCATACATTTTTAAACAAATTTTGAGCTGAGTTAAAGGGTTGAAGGGTATTCATTCGGTCCAAAAATATTTATTTCATGGCCCCGGGCCCAAAATCAAACCACTGCATTATTCATTTATAATAAATAATGTTAGTTTATTGAACTCCATAACTGGAACATTTCCATCTATTTTAAAGATAGCCAAAGTTTTTTCTCTACACAAAAAATTAGATAAAACATTACCTGAGAATCACAGGCCCGTGGCTTTTGTCAACTATTTCTAAAATAGTAGAACGTGTTATTTTTAACAGAATTGTACATTTTTCAGCAAAAAATTAAATATTGTCAAAATGCTCAATATAGTCTTCATAAAAAAAATTCAACAGAGGACTGTTTAAGCGCCTCCGTCGGAATGCTTCCATTTTGGAGTAGCGTGATGCCCATAATATTTTGTATTAGTGAAAGAAAGTGTTTCTGATTAAAATGAAGTATTCTTAAAATCTGTAATTATACATTGCAAAAGGTTTAAGAAAAGTTCAAGTATAGTTTTCATTTTACGTTCCTTCGCATTCAAAAAAAATTGAATATTCAACCAATGATCTTAAAAAACTTGACATATTTACACATATCACTTTAAAATTTTGGCAGTAGATGGTATACAAAACTATAGTTTTTTTTGAAAGTTAACTCGCTCTATGGTTCTTCATATTGAGAAAAAATTAAATATTCAAAAAAATTCATTCAATATCTGAAACAATAAAAATATAAACGAAGATTTGATTTCGGTATGAAGTACCGTACTACGAGTTGATTCTTTAACGCAAAATCTTTATAATTGTGTGTACTATCGAGTTCAAAAATTTGAAAGTGATAACATGTCCAGTTTTTGAAAAATCCTAGTTGTCTTTTCGTGTTTCAGTTTATGAATTTATTTTATTGAGTATTTGATATTCTTTATACGAAGAAACGTAACGCAAGTTGACTTTTTAGGGACAACTCTAGATAGTTTTGTATAAACTATCGACAGAAAGGCGGAGCTTACTGCTAGCGGTCGCGGCGGTCTAGTCAATAATTCATGCTTATCGCAAATGTCAAAAAGAGCCGTTTTTGATTCACTCGTGCCGAACTGAATTTCTGATTTCGCTGACGCAATTTATGATGCCCACAAAACGTCAATCACCAATCATATTTTTTCCATAGAGGCATTATACGAACTCCACTCGACGTATCTTTTTAGATATTAAGGTTTGAAAATGTGATGTTTGTGAGTTTGTACCTTTTCCGCCGAGATTATATTTAATATATTTTGTGCCATTAATTCGAAAATGGATCATTTTGTTTCAAATGTAGATCTCGATGCCAGCTTTCCGATGACATTAAACATTTATTTTTAAAGTCATATTGGCCACTTTCTTGAAATTTATATATAAACCAAATAACAACAAATTGATTTTTTGGGCCATTTTGAACTTGAGTTATTTTACTTTTAGTATTTTGGCCAATTATTGTTAATTAACAAATGGCTAATATTCGAACTGTATCATTTTGAAACATATTTATACTTCATATGAAACGTCCAAAAACATTTTAAACTTATAAAAACTGTTTTTCGAACATTTACATTTCATTGCTGTTAGCCTGAATAGCTTTTTTCAAATTTATATATCGAGATTACCTCTTGTTTTGTTGCACTGTGCTCAATTGTTTCCGGCTTACTTAAGTTAGTAGTTAGTAGTTAACGAATGTATTTAGGGGAATTTAATATTCTGCTAACTTATCTTTATAAAATTATAACCTTATTTTTCTTGGCTAATGTCAAATATTTGTTCTGTTCAGAGACAACTCTGTTTTAGCTCGGGAGGCAGCGACAGATTTTTCGCGTTAATATCAATAAAGCTAGATTTTTTTTCCAAAGAGAGTTTATATAGAATCTATAATGAAAGTGCAATTCTACCAAACTCTTAATGGTGCATAAAAGAGTAACGAATTAAACAACATGTTGCAAAAAAATAAATGGACGAAAATATCGTTTTTCGAATTGTCAAAAAATGACAATTCACCTTCGCTTCTGCCGGCCCCAATTTTCGATTTTCACCTCGCGATTCATGTTGTACGGTCATTGCCGACCTTCTCCTCGTCATCGAGACATAGAACGGGTATCCAATATCACCGTATTTGTTCAGTTCTTACGTTTGAAAAATTGACTTGCGGTCGTGCTAATCGGTGACTATTTTTAAGTGGTTTCCCGAGTTCGAATCCCGCCCGGGGATACTTTTTTTTTTTTCGTTTTCAATTTTTTGGCGGATATTTTTTATTCTATAATTGCCATTCGCTCCGTTCTATTGCATTTCTCGGAGAAGTTTTGCATTTTTCGTCGCGAAATATTAATCTGCATTATTTCGATTAAGAATCACATTCTACCCCCGCTATTGGGTGGATAAATCTTTGGTAGACGTTGCAAAAACGGCAATACGTAGTCAAATCATGCCAATTATATTCCTCATTAGTATTAATGAACAGGCAGTTTTTATAGATCTGTTAATAAGCTTTCATTACATGTTTCGGTAAGGAAATTTCTGATCTTTAATTGAAATAGTGCAAATTAATATTCCGCGCCGGAAAATGCAAATCTTGAAATCTTCAAAATATTGAAAACGAAAAAAAAAACAGTATCCCCGGACGGGATTCGAACTCGGGAAACCACTTAAAAATAGTCGCCGATTAGCAAGAACGCAAGTCAATTTTTCAAACGTCAGAACTCAATAAATACGGCGATCGGAGACCCGTTCTATGTCTCTATGGCGAGGAGAAGGTCGACAATGACCGTACAACGTGAGTCGCGAGGTGAAAATTGAAAATTGAGGCCGGCAGGAGCGAAGGCGAATCGTCATTTTTTGACAATTCGTGACAATTCGAAAATTGAAATTTATGTCCATCTATTTTTTTACATGTTTAATTTTTTACTCATTTATGCACCACTAAGAGTTTGGTAGAATTGAACCTTCATTATAGATACTATCTAAACTCTCTTTGGAAAAAAATTAGCTTTATAGAAATGATTTCACGAAAACGGTCGCTGCCTCCCAGGATATTTCTATGTGTATGTGTGTGTATATTTATTGCTATTTATCTTTTTACAAGATGCTAAAAGTTAACTATCTCGAGTTCATATAGATGAAAATTAACTTTATTTTAAATCAAAGTTCTCGCAATTCTCTTTCTTTTCTGATAAAAAAAATTTCAAAGTGTCCTAAAAAATTTGTTGTTTTCAACAAAAGGTATATTTTCTGAAAGTTTGAAGCCGATCGCAATTCTTGACGTCCCTGGGCGTTAAAATGAAAAATGGCTTTTTAGCCAGTTTATTTAATTTTGCATGATATATACATACTTAAATGACCCAAAACCAACGCAGATTTCTTGCTTGATTTTTTGTTTGTCCCGATCGGACCTCTAGAACCGGAGATATTCACCTCTTTACCTAAATAAACGCTGTTCGAAAAACAAAATTGTTTATAAAAAAAACGCAATAGGCTTTGGAAGTCCAAAACTCAGATATATACTCCTGGTGATACCCCAGAAGGTATTATATAATATTGGTGTTACAAAACTATACACATCAATGTCATTATTCGCTCCACTATGTGACTATTGGATTATTATATTTTCAAATAAAAAATGAATGTATGTAGGAATGGTACATGTATATTGAGGTCGGAGCATAAAGAGATTTCCGATGAAATCGGTATAAGCTCTACGATTTCTACAATTTTTAAGATAAGAACCTGGAACTTTCACATATTACTCTTGAAGTAATGTATAAGAAATCGCTGTAATTAGGTATGCTAAATAATTTTTTTTTAAATTTATTAATGTTTATCTTATCCCTAATTTCACGAATTTTAGAACAAAAAATACTTTTTTTATTCTGTTAAAATTAAGAGGGTTAATATAATTTGTAAGGTAAATTACTTTGAAGCTTCGTAAAGGTCATATTTCAAGCTTTAAAAATCACCTACAGAAATCGAATAACGTAATTGAAACCAGAGTAATCGATGGTTGAAGTTAGTTATACATATCAAATTTTATCATTTTCTCAAAATTTTGAAATTTTGGAGTGTACATCTTCAAAAATAAATTTTTTGAATTTTTTTCACTCTCCGGATCTTTTTATATATTACTTCAAGAGTAATATGAGACAGTTCTGGGTTCTTATCTTAAACAATGTAAAAATGGTTGACCTTCTAAGTACAGAGTTTATCGGAAATCTCTTTATGTTCCGATTTCATATATCTACTATTCCTACATACATTCATTTTTTTAATTATACGTATAATATGTTTCTTCTTTCAATTAGATCTTGTTGAGCTCAATTAGTTCAAAAGTTACAACAAATTTGGTGTAGCGCGCCCAAGACACCGCTCGCTTCGCGCGCCTTACGCATCACCACGTTCCATTTTCGTGCGATCTGAAGCCTACATTTTTCATTGTAAAAAATAACTTCATATACATTTTTATGCAAAATTTCCCGTACTTTCGAACTGCGCTATTAGTTTTTATAAGAGAAACATATTTCAAGAGATATTTGACAATAACTGGTATTTGGCAACTATTTTGTTCAATAACAAATGACGCTCAAGGACTATTATTTGTAACTTTTGGTATGTTGTTCCCGACATATCAGATATGTATTTTCAAAAGTTACCGCTTCCCGGAATTATTAAGTAATGCATATTTTCAGCCTCATTGACTCCACTAGGTATGATATGTCAATATGTTGAGTTTTTGAAAAATCCTGGTTTCATTTTTGATTGTGTGAGATATTGAATTTATTTTATTACACATTTAATTTTTTTTCAGTGTGAGAAAACGTAAAATGAAAATAATGTATGAACTTTTCTTGCCTTTTTCAATGTATAATTGTAGATTTCAAAAATACTTAATTAATCGAAAACACTTTCTGTCACTAATACAAAATATTATGACAAAGAAACATTTATAGAAGTGAACTATAGGTAACATAATATTCGAGCAAGAGATTTGGGTCGAAAAATAAAAAAAAAAAGCAAAAAATATTTTTGGCGCTACATAGGATTTGAACTCTTGACCTCTAGCGTGCTAAGTATTTCTGTCGCCGCTACTCTATTTGAGGTCTGTAACTCAAAAGTTTGTAGAAGTGAATAAATAAATATCGGGGGAGACCTAACCTAACATTTTAACATATTTCCAGCATTGGGACAATGGGTTGCCGAGGCCAGTAGCTCTTAGACTATATTCCAGTGGCGTCGAGTGAAATAAAAATTGTAGGAATTATAGTAATTTTATTTAGATATCAACGTTGGTATGTGAGATAAAAAAAACTGTAAAGGACTTTTTGTAAGGAAATTTCACGAAGAAGACAGTGTTGCTTAAAAAAAATATTTTTCGCTACGTTCAACCCTGATTAATCGTGAATTTAAAAATTCAGATATTCATAACTTTTATATAAACAAGTAGACAAGGATACTTTATCTCTGGAAAGAAAGTTGGGGATTTTTCTAAGGAGATTCAAAAAGAAAATAATTAAAAATATCAACTTTTCGATTTTTTACGATTTTTTTTAACATTCCATTCAGCCCCTAAGCGTCATACAGGTTTTACAGCCAAACCATCAGAAATACGGTATAAATGCATATGGCCTTTTTTAAGCAGAATTTTAAGCTCTACAATTTTTATCTAAAACCTTTTTCCATATCTACCATCGTTTTCGTTTTCTTACTTATTTATACGCAAAAATAAACTATTTCATCCTTTTTCTGCCCTTAAGGAAAGGGTGGGGCTAGTAGTGTATTAGGCTTTTTTTTTACATCTCAGCTCAATACAACTTTTCCCGTAGAGATCTCCCTCCGGACACATTTTGCGACTTAACCTACCCATTTGCTTGGTCTATAATAATTTAACACATTTTTGTACAAGTTCCACATAAAGAACTATACATCTAAATCATAATTCATTTAAATCATTATTAACAACTAACGGTTTCTTTATACTATCAATAAATGTAAGTATTTGTTTAATCTTCTCCTCAGTGGTCTGCTGAGTCATAAGAAGTTGATCTTGCTGAGTTTTCTGATTTTTCAGGGAAATTGTTAGTTGGGAATGGCGATTCTGAAGCTGCGTTAGTTCTGCAGTTAAATTCTGTTTTTTCTCTTCTAATTGCTTTTTCTCTTTCAGTTTTTCTGTAAAATAAGTTCATTGGAATTAAAGAAAATACGTTTTTTTTTACCTAATACACCACACCCTCGCAACATTAACTCAAATAATATTAAGTTTCGAATTGAGAACGTTTCTCTTTAATACAATTACGATTCCATTTCTTCGTTCTGTTTATTAAGCCCTTATTAATGTATTTGGGGATTGGCATCTCTTCTTGAACTACAAGCATTGTATTTGACGCAAGAATATCATCTTTTAAAAACCTCACAGATAATACACTGATCATCTATGATTTTTTGAAATATTTTTGTAAATGGTTGTAACGATAGTCAAAAGAACCTTGGTCAATAGCCTGTTGAATCAATTTTGGTTCAATAAATTTCCTATGTAATTCATTTTAATAAATGTTTGTTGTCAATAAAATATATTTTTTAAATAAAAGAGATGGGTAAGTAGAAGAGGACATATTGAATGGCCAGGTTAAAGTCCTTTAGACTATCTTCTTTGAGATCATTTAACATCCATTGTCTATAAGCCCAAGCTTCCGCTAGATTAGATTTCCAAAATGTTTGCCTGGTTGTCTGTCCGTCCTTTGTCTTTCTTGTAAGCATGATAACGAGAGTTAAGAGTCCGATTGTATTGAAATTTGAGCAGTAAGTGTTAGGTAGAGGAAAAACCTTGTTTTTGATAGCCTCGATTAGTAAATATTAGAAAAATTTTAAGAGAAAAAAATATACATGAAGTGTTGCAATACTTCATATGATTCTACAGACATAAAAATATTACTTTGTAAACTGACAACTTTTTGCCAATCAAGATGGCATTGTCAGAACATGATTAAAAAAGGGAGTTGCTACATGGACGCCGCGGCGGACATATATTATTTCTTAGCTGTCCGCCGCGCATGCGCATTCGCTTTTGCACAGAGAAATTGGAATGTTTTTATGCAATTTTCTGAAATTGTCTGCGACGCTAATGCTGCCTGCGGCGCTGATCATTTATTAACAATTATTTAGCAAAATAAAAATCAACCTAACTAACCCAACTACCATCACATGAAAGAGATAAATTATTATATGAAAAAAAAGATCATTTCTGTCGTCAAATCCAACCAGAATTTGTAAAAAAGGATATTAATCGTTACAAAATATTAAAAAAAAAAGTCTAGTGGGCAGTATTTGAACCCGGGACCTGTCGCTCCACAACGCGACAACGTTACGCATAGGCCTGCGATCCACGTGGAAAACACCGCTATAGCACGGAATAAATAGTATCTAACCAAACCAATTGCCGCGGCGGACAGCTAAGAAATGATAGATGTCCGCCGCGGCGTCCTTGTAGACAGTCCCATTAAAAAATTAATTTTTTTTATCGAATAATAAAATACTTCCACATTTCAACCTATTTTGATTCTTTTATCCCCCAAAAAACTTTAAATAATTTTTATTATAATTATAGCAATTCTAGTTGTGTTGTACATACTGTTTACAATAATATTGAATCCTCAATGTGGAATTTATTTATTTTTTTATTACATACACTGTTCAACAGGAAAGATACCCAATTACAGATCAGGAATAAAGGCATATAAATCATTATTTAAGTAAAATACAAGATATACAACAAAATAGAAAGGAAGTGAAATAAGACAAAGAACATAACATGTATACATCATATGAACTACGAATAACATAGAAATTCCACATCATAACTATGAGAAGAAAAAAATGACATCGATAACATTTAAATAAGAACAAATATATATACATATACTCGTAATACACATCATTAAGTGTGTGTGTGTTGTAAAATTATTGGTAAATTATCCACAAATATTGGTATTTGTTATTGATTTTAAGAATTATATGAAAACTTGAATTTCAATTCAGAGTGAAGAGAATGCAAACTATATTGATCTTTAATCATTTTTGCAATGTAAAGGCAGACCATAAAATTTAGACGAGCCATGCAGAGCAAGAGACGCAAGCCATATGCTCAACAATAAAACAATAAGTTTAACAAAAAAAAAAAAACGCAAAAATATATTTCAAAAATATTTCAAGCCTTCTTGTGAAAATATTTGTAAAATACTTGGAAAATTAATTGGTTGAAATCAGAATGAAACTTGATTGACGAATTTAAAATTTTACCAAGAAAGTGTACTCCCTGTAGGTACATTTCCCATAGAAAAAGGGCCCAATTTATAAGCGAAGGCTAGTAGCAACTTAGTTTTACAATTTCTGCAGAAAATTTCATGATTCTTTGCAAAAATCGCTCATTTCTCAATATATTGACCATGACATACACACTGAAGGGTGCTTGCACTTCTTAGACTTCCCTAGGGACTCTTATAGTTTCGGTATGTCCGTTTGTCTGCCTGTATATCACAGCGCTACCATTCTCTCTCATATTTATACTTAAAAACAGAAATGAAGAGATATTTTGACCCCCTCCCATACAGTGAAAAGTAAACCAAAAAAACTTTACATTTACACCATCGGTATCGTTGGATAGACATCTTAAAATGTTTCGGAACCTTATAATTTCCCTTCTGCCACGAGATATTTGCTTTCAAAGTTGCTATTAATGCCCGCCCCCCTCTAACTTCCAAACTATCTACATTAATGGCAACTACAGCAAAAGCAATTTCTGGAAAATTTTTAAATCACTGTTTTTAGTAAATGAGTAAAGTCAAGATGAAACAGCCGTTAATACGAAGGTATATAGCCTAACATTGAGGAGAATGTTAGAGAGTAGGGCATGGAAACCTATTATATCTGTGCTTAATTAAAAAATTAATCTAAAATAATATTGGTATCTGAAGGTGTTGTCTTGCAGCTATCATTTGATTGTCAAAAGTTTCTACTTCATTTTGCTTTATATTTTTTTAATCTAGTATAACTACTGCATTATTAATTATTATTTTTTCTATTTCATAATGCTGCTATTTGAAATAACCAATGTAATGTATGTTAACTATAACTCATATAATGTACATCCTTACAGCCAGTTGGCTTTTTGCTTATGTCATCAGGGCAAGGCTTAAAAGCGGTTTATTTTGTTAATTATCAGGTGGCAGCCAAAAATCTACACAATTACATACTGCGGCTGCCGCATTAAATGCTGCTTCCTATCAGCTAAGATGTCAAAAATATGAGTAAACTCACATCATTACGGCAAAGCCACCTTTTTCATATTTCGTAGATACAGTCTAATCACGAATGTTGTCGTTCACTTTATCAATGTATGTATTTATCAAAGACATGAGATTTCTCTATTAGCTTAAACACTAGCGCATTACAACGTAAATAACAAAAAGTAACGTCTGATGGGGCTACGGCAGAAGTTCCAAGAGTAACGATGCATTTTAGAGATGAATAATACAACCGCTTGTTGTATTTGCCACATTTGTCAAATTTAATAATTTTCTATTTCTCTTCGTTATTTACATAAGTTTGTAGTGTTTTTTTACTGTGCGTGTTTAAGTTTCGTGTAATTATATAAATTGTTGTGTAAATAGTTGGAAACGTGTGCGGAGCAGGATGCCCCAAATGCCACTGTGGCAAAATATGGACCCAGAAAGAAAAATAAAACTAAGGACTTGGTGGAGGCAAAAAAGATGGACGTGAGGGATACAATTTATAATGTGTATTGCAAAAATGTGTGCCGTAATTTATTTTGTAGCTTTTGTAGGTACTCTATCTGACTGTTGAAATAGTGTTGTCGCTTGGTGAGAATACTATATTATAATATTAAAATTGTATGACGTAATAGTTGTTATTTTACAGAAAACTCCTTTCAAATGATACGCCCATGTGTGCCATTCTGTGTGACGTTGAGTTGATTTGATTCGGAAATTAAAGGATGATGACGTAAACGACAACATGAATAGGTTTATGTATTGTTGAGAACTCTAATTATTTAGTATTAAGTGTATATTATTTTATTGCTTCTTTTTAATTTACATCTCTCACGACACATACAGGTGTTTAGTCACTTAGGTGCCGAATATAAAAGCCGTTTACAATTGTCCAAAGTTGTTACCTTATTAATAATTATTATGTATTTTTTATAAGTTATAAATAAAGTTATTATTATTATTCATGTTTGAACTGTATTTTAATGTAAATAATCAAAATCTTAATGGTAAGCATTGAACTGGTGCGGAAAAGAAGTTAGACACATTGAATGTGTTAAACACCTGTCACACGTGATTGGAGCAAGCATTCTTTCTGGGTCAATCTTTGGTTCTTAAGGAGGTTGAGGTATTACAATCCCAACCAAAAGTAAGTCGAATTTTAAATCGGAACTTTTCCATAATAAATTATTACAAAAGGTTATAAGTCGATGATACCAATAATTATTGTCATAAAGACATAAATAAATCATTTTTTATTATTAATCAATTATTTTACTTAATGAATAACTTTTGGATGTTTTGTCCAAACCTATTAAAAAAAAAAAAAAGTAAATATCTGTGTATTTTACAAATTTGTTTCAGTAAATAATTTAAAAAATAATGAGAAGCAGTAAAATCAAAATTAAATCATTAAATAATTGAAAAATCAGTTAAAAATCATTAACGAAAAGAGAAATTTGATAGTTTACAATTGTTTAAGAATTTTTTTATTTATTAAAAGTCTCCTAATTAAATTGGAAACAATATTAAAATATGCATAAGACATCAATGCTTTACATAGTTAGTTTTCGGAACTGCTGACATTATTTGGTTATTTGCTATAAATTAAAATGTACCAAAAGATTGATTGAAGGAGCCATTACTCTGTGGTAGTTAATCATTTTGCACAAATAACTAAATAAAACACACTACTATCTTTTCTACCATTATGTGGTAGAAAACATAGTAGTGCGTTTTATTTAGTTACTTGTGTTAAAATTTACCGTTTGCATGCTGGGTTGACATAGAGTAGTATTATTATGAGAAGATGCTTGCAAAAAATAATGTGCAAAAACGAGTTTGTGTTCCTCCATCGTTTTAGGCCAATGAGAATGAATTGCATCATATTTGATGTCGAAGCCAGTGGCACCGTCAATCTGAAGTCACAGGATCAGTGCTGCAGTATACTTGTTGTGTTCGCCGTTTTTGATTGAATTAAGTGATATAACCTTACTTTCAGTGAAGAATGTCTTCATCGAAAACACCAGTGTGTGACAAGTTTTAATATTCTACATTACACAGCTCCTCGACCTCGAAAATTTGATTATATTTATTATATATCCTTCTCCCCCAGATGATGCTGTCACTGGTAAAAATATTCGCGCACGTTAGCTCCGCCCCGAGCATCTTCTCATAATAATACAACTCTACTTTCCATAAGACTACATGTAAAAGTTTTAAAATTTTTTAACTTTATGAGTTTCCTAATGATTTTTTACAGAAAATTGCGTCATATAAAAATCTATTAAAGAACTTTATTTCAGATTTTTTAAATTAATTTCGTCTAACGCCTCAACCTCCTTAATGTCAAAAATATGGAAATTATTAGCAAACGAATACTCGTTAACTTCTTATTCCAGATTTCAGTTATATTTCATGAGTCAAAACTTTAATACAATACAGTAAAATACTGCCGTAAACAAATATTTAAATTATGTTGCAAACTGATTTACACAGAGCCCCGAAAACATTTTTTTTAACTTTAGTCTTTTATTAGGGGGTCGACGTTTATTTACAGGGAATTAATAAATAACCATTTAAAGTATTTTATATTCAAGGGATTCGTCTTGCTTCGTTTTTGAGGAGTCAAGAATGGTAAACACATGTTTACACGGCCTGGGTTGATGTTAGAATACAACGAACCGTCGCGTCGGGGGGTACATTTTCAAGAGCAAAGTAGTTGATTCAGAAAATATTCAAGAAAATAAATGTAATAATTTTAGTAGTAAAATTAGATAGGCCAAAAGGGTGAATTTTCTCCCATATAAAAGCAAAGGTATTCAGTTTTTTTTATCTGCCTTGCTGGTATAAAATGTTAGATAGGGCAAATTAGGATGATAAATTATTAGGGACTATGGCATGGCATCATGCGATGCCCATAAAGTCATTTTTTGTAAATCCCATGGTCTGTTAGGCAATATAAAATTGGGGACGGCTTAACGCAGGGAATGTTGGTAGAGGGTTCGAAGTATACTACCCATATTTAAGAAGTCTTATCTCGAGGAGAGAAAAATAGACTCTTGTTTTAGCGTTGCTCCGGGTCAACATATACCTACAGGGGATAGTAAATATTTGTATTGCGAACACTTTTCAGTTTTAAAGTGTCTGTAAATTTGTTCAGTATTTATTTGGTTATAACGTAATTTAATGTGTTAAAATTAATTAAGTGAATTGAGCCCGCGATTTAGCTAAAGATTTAAAATTGCCACGGACCACTTAATTCTCTGATAATGGCGTAATTATTGTTATTTAATTTGTTCAATTGTTAAATGTTTGTGTTTCTCGTTTCAATTGTTTTCATTGTTTTTCTGTAAATATAGTTGCTTAAGTGTTTTATTGCTTGATATGTAATTGGGACACTCCGTATCATACCAATGGTAATGTCTAATTTAATTTATATAATTAGGGGAATAAAACCCCAAAAATTACAAATATAACTCTATGCAAGTATTGGCAGATATGAGTTTGTGATATCGGTAGTATGCAGCCTACGTTGGTCTCAGAATTGAGAAATGTATTTTATTGTCACTCTCCTCCAGTTCTCTTTGTTGCTTAGGACACATTGTTTGGGAGTCTACAGCCAATCGTAACTGATTTGCAAGGATAACCCCCATCTGGGTCTAAACTGGATATGTTCACAAAAAAAATGTGTGACAGAAATAAAAAGCGAATAATAAGATTGTATTTTATAATTAATTATAGAAAAATAACAAATTCAATTAAGATCATAATTCTTATGTACAGTACCACTAAAAAAAAAATTGAGTTTTTGAGATCTGAAGAGAGGCCTTTGCTTATTAAACAGTTTTCATACAAATTCTATAGGCTGGAGCTATACAATCTAGCAGCTTCAAGATATGTGATTAACGAAAATATTCTTTCATGTGGTGTACGATTGAGTCACACTATCACAATTTAGAAACTGAAAGAGACACAAAGCGTTATTGTATAGTATTAAACTAAATAAACAGTTGAGAATGAAAATAAATAAATAAATCACAGTTTGATAATGTCTCAAACCTAATTATCAAGACATAAGAAGCATGTCCCTTGTAAAGCATACATTTTGAAGACTATGGATTTAAATACACTATCAACATTACTTTAGCTACATATTTAATACTTACAAATTAATATTCGCAATATTCACTATACAACACGGTAAGTAACTATTAATTTTATATTGTCCAGAAATTAACGTAGAAAATACAAATTAAGGTTCCGAAGAGAAAATAAAATCTGTAAGTATAACTTATACTACACACACCAATTTTTAGGTGTTTGTATTGTGCTTAGATGAATACGTAACGAAATATGCGGACAAGTACATCGACCCATATTTGTTTAATTCTTCAAATAAGTCATGTTTTTGTCATAATTAAATCAACTACTTTTGCACCACCAATTTATAAACAAAGTAGCACTAAATTAATAAATTTATTTGGCACTTAATTGTCAAAAAATATTTTCATAATATTAAGAGCCAAAATAAGAACAGAATGTTCCATAAATAGCAGGAATGTAAAAAAAAAATTATCCCATATTTATTAATTCTTCATATACGAGATGTTTCTGAAATACATGTATATATTTTTAACCTGCGAGTCTTTATATAATGAGAAGATCAAATTTTAAAAATACAACATTTTAAAGCTAAGTAAATTGCTTCATTACAGCGTTGTCATGTCTGCACAAAATAATCACAAATAAATAAAACTGAAAATGGCCATTCAGAAAATATTTTCGAGAGAATGGGTTATTTTTAACCACATTGTAACGGTCACGTTTTAAAAGAACACTCAGTACCTTAAATTAAATTAAAATATGTTTAAAATGTATGTATTATTAAATTCGTTTTGTACGATCGAAAAAACCTTTAACGCGAGTCAGGTATAAAGACCGTTTGACCTCTAACGTGGTACTGAGAGGATAAGGAGTCGAGTTCCGTTTTTTAGCCGATACACATGGGAGAAGGTGAATTGGACCTCCCCGATTTAATGTGTATGTTGTTATTTGCGAGGGAAGGCGGTGAATTTTACCGCCCTCAGTAATGATAATTGTGTTATGAGCTGTCGTTCAGAAAAGACGCAAGAAGTGCTTGCAAATTTACATTTGGGTCTATTTTCCGTTAGTTAAGAAAATAGTAATTTACTATTTTAAAAACCTTGTTCGAGAATTTGTACACTTACCGTATAATAAGTAAGAACGGTTTCAAGCTGATTTGATATTTGTGCAACAAAGTGCTTGTTTTACGAAAGTACTTTCTGAAATGAAAGGAGTATTGAGTATTGTGTAAAAGTAATGTTTTATGAAATGGATCAAGTTGTGTTCTCGTTGACAGTATCGTGACGGATTAGTGGAAGTGCCATAGAGACTCAGACTTGTTGAGACGAGTCGTCCTCAGAAAACTGTGTGTGAAATAAAAGTGGTACCACAATCATAAATGTAAGTTTTTACCTTTTCAACCTGACTAGTCAACAAAGAGACAAACGCATGTTAAGGTTTTTTGAACATTTCGGTTAGACAGTAACGAAATAGTATTTTTAATGTATAATGTATAAATAATCTAATTTTATGTTGGTGACTTTGTTGTTGTTAATTTGTGGCATGTTACCCGAGAAATAAGGTGTAACATTCCGGTTTTCTTGTCACCTATCTGGAAACTGTACAACAGAGGGTGTTTAATTACTCGTTTATTAATGAATGGTCCTATGTTAATTTCCTAAATTATCTGCGTAGTTTTTTTTGTTAAGTTGATAAGCCGATGAGATCGGATTTTTATCTATGTTTGTATTTTTTATTACTGGAGGCTTTCAAATATAAGCCATATTTTCATTCTTATCATGATGAAATTAATTGAAGTTAATTTTGAATGATATGTTAATGTTTTACCTTAAGACTTATGTGTTTAATTCCCTTTCATGTTGCAAATTTAACATCTAAGCTTGATATAAATTATCCTACTAATTAACCATACTTAGTAAATAATAATTGTGTACCTTTGGACATTTTGTAAACAGTTAATTTTTAATATACCATGTTTTATTGTTACATATGTTTTTTATTAAGTATGGTGTGTAATCCGGTTTTAACAACATACTTGCTTGGATCAAGTTAATGAATTTCAAATAGATAAGTTAAAAAGTAAGCGAATGTAACAGGTCTGTCAGTTGGTAACAGTCAAGATTTTAAAATTTGTAAGAAAATTTATAGATCTGAATATATACATGTATTTCAAAAACATTCTTCATAATACCAACCCCAAAATAATAAAAATACCTAAAGAATGTTTTTCTCAATAATAATTATATTGTAGTGCGCCAGAAAATCAACACTGACGATTATTAGAAAGAATTGTATGTCATCGCGAGTGTTCATTTACTAGCAATAAAATTTAAATTTTGAACTCACTGAGCCAACTTTAGAGGATGTATTCTAACCTGAAACTTCGGGAGGAGTCACGTACGACACACTCATGCCGGAAGGCACATTTAGGGAACCAACAGTTCTAATTTCTTTACTAATACATTGTGGACATTGCCTTGGAGTTTGAGTTAAAGGACGGTTATGACAACTTATGTGGAAACCATTCGAACAAACTTCACAAACGGAAAAAACTCCTGTAAAAAATTTAAAGTTTAATTTAGTAATCACATTTTTTGATAAAAGTTTAAGCAATGTTACGGGATATAAAATAACTTCAAAACAGTTTTATACTTGGTAATATATGTCAATCTATTAAATAAAAAAAAGCCACCACATGCGTACACTATTAATTTTGATTTTCTGTAGATATTAAAAATATGAATTCGTTTGTGTGGAGTATGTAACTCCTTGGCGTTCGTCCTTGTCCATGTTGTGATCTCAATTACATACGGTGTAAACAAAAACTAGAGATGTATAGTAATATATTTTTTCTACAATTGTTTATTAATAGTAACCTCTTGGTTGTCTTTTTAGTTTCAAAATGGCACACACTTGTGCTTAAAACTAACGTTCTTTTAAGTATTTATGTGTAACACTAGACAAAAACATGATAAAGCTTTTTTTTATATATTATAATTAATAATAATAATAAAACTACTTTATTGAGTAAAGACTCAAATGGCAATTGATCAAAGTCCTTCAACCTATATTTTAAACAATAATATAAATTACATTTTGCAATATAACAAGGGGATAATAGACAGATAGATTTAGATCTCATGTGAATAAAAATCAAGTAAATTATAGGGCGCATGCATTTTATGACTAACATAACCACAAATATTACATTATTGTAAGTTTATACTCATTTTTAATGTTTTTATTCGCATTTCTAGATTGGTACCTGTGTAATATTAATGAACTCTCTCGGATAGGATGCATGTAATTTTTTTTTAAATCATTAGTTTTTAAAAATATACCGAATTTATAAGTTGAAAATTCAACTTATAATTAGCGGTCTCTTTTTAATTTAAAAAAATTATATGCATCCTATCCGAGAGAGTTCATTAATGTTACACAGGTACCAATCTAGAAATGTGAATAAAAACATTACTTACAATTTAATATTTGAGGTTATGTTAGTCATACAATGCACGCACCCTATTGGCTGTTTATTATGTGGTTCTTATTTCGATAAAGTGTTCCTAGTTTTTTCTGGAAATTCTGTTACTGGGTTTTTCATGATTTCTTGTATAACATAGAGGTCGAATTATTTCTATATTGTGATCAGCCTTGGCAAACTTAGTGCCGTTACTTTCGGCCACGATTAAGTTAATTCAGCTTCTGATTAAATATTAACCAGTTGATTTGGTTACTTTCGTGCTCAGTTAGGGCTTGTAGTTAAATATGGCCATGGGAGTAGTTAAATTTAATCTTAGCATCGAGATACGATTACCGAAGACGATCAAGATTAAACATAACCAAATCTTTCGTAAAGTAAGGTCAGTTGTGATGTTTTTACTGCACTTCGTAAATTTTATTCTGAAAAATGGATTTACTTGAATTGGCTGAGCTATTTGACGACAATGATGATGAAGATTCGCGGTACATAAATAATTTAGGTACATTTTTATTTTCGATAGTCATTAACTCTGGTTTCAAAGTCTGCACAAACAAAACTAATTTGACTCGAGGTGAAATTAGTCGCCAGCCTCCAGACAGCGGTGTCAAAATCATGTGACCGAAAATGGTCAATGCGCTTGTTCGGCATTTTTTTTTAATTTCATAAATCAAAAGTGCAATAATGGATCTGCAAAAAAATCAGAATCTTATTCGCACGTTTAGTATCTTAAAAACTATTACAAATCTCCACTTTGAGAAAATGGGGCATGGCCAGGCGCTACGTCACTATACGCATAGACTCGGCGATCTCAATAGACTTGATGCTCCTTAGTTGTTATAATTATAAGTGTTTTCGAAGTATTGTTTATTTTGCTTACTTCTTGACAGTAGGGGAGTACAATTTGGTGAAATGTCAAAAAATTACAGTTTTCTCTCGCTCCTGTCGGGACGAATTTTCGATTTTGATCCTGCAATTTACGATTAGGATTCATCGCCGACCTTCTCCTTTCCGTAGAGACATAGAATGAACTTCCACTCGATGTATTTATTTAGTTACCAGCATTTGAAAATTCCATGTTTTTCGACTTTTCAGGTTAAATTTGAAAGATCCCAGAGAGCCACTTTTATTACGTCACTTGTGTATAATAACGTCACAAATGAGCGCTCGGTTTTTGCAACTATTACTAATTTCAACTCCTTGTATCTCGAGAATGGAAAAAGTTAATAATACGAAATTTTAAGCGCATAATGAGAATATCGAGTACTATATGAAAAAGTATAAAACCCATATAAAAAGAATATCATGGAACAAGCCCATTAACAAAACCATAATCTGAATCTACAGAAACTTTATAAAACATGCTTTTATTTTTCATCTCTTTTCAATATATGAACTAGAAATGTAACATATCTAGAGCGTATGTCTACTCTAGACTATTCAAATCTAAAGTAATGTAACAGAAGAGGAAGAACCGATAAATTAATAATGCCAAATGTCACAACATACACAACCAACATTAAGCCTTGGCTATTTGTTTCAGTTAAATTAGCAGGCAGATTAGTTAACCATGTTTTTAATTAAGACCAAAAGAAACGGCTCTTAGTGGACAATTTAGACACTTTTTTATTATTATTATTTTTAAAGGAGAGCATTTGGTGGATTGTGCATATAGAATTTCTTCTTCTTTCGTGTCGATATTTAGTGATGGTCCTGAGGCCTGATGTTTCTGCGACATGGATATTCTTTACTGCTGGTTTTCTGGCATTTAGGTAAAGGGGATGGCTGTAGTCTAACATTGGTCTCCATATCGATTTGTAGATGTGAGCTGCTGTTTTCTTACTGATGCCCCTTTTTCTTTAGGTCATGCAGCAAGTGTTCACTTCTAGAGATGCACTTCTTTTTTATAGATTTGGTGTGGTGGTTGAAGTTTAATCTTTGATGTAAGCTTACGCCCAGATACTTCACTGTTGTGATGGTTGACAGTAACTGTTGGTGAATTGTGGATTGATACATTATTAAAAATAACGTATTGGGATTTTATTGGGTTGGGCTTCGATCTCCATACTTGTTGAACCATGTCAAATATATTATAAATAACAGGTCCATTAAATAAAAAATTCAAGTATTGTGTAGTTTGTAGATGCATGAGTATAAACGTGACAATATTTATTAGTCCTATGAAATGGAATATATTTTATTGCATTATTAGTTCAGCACTGACGACACCACAAGTACCATTTTGTCAACATACTTTGCAGTTTTAAACATCATTATGGTTTTGTTACAGAGTTCCAGACCATTTTCATAAAGTAGACTATTACAAGACAACATTATTACTCAGATGTATTTAGGCAAGAGAGGGCCCTAAATCAGATCCTTGTGGAACTACAAACTGAGTCAGTTCTAGAAACATGTGGCACCATGCAACATTAATAAAGAAAATTTTACCTCATCACAAACATATGTACAAAGAATTCCCATTTGAATTAAACCTCTTGTACACTGTATTCGTTTTTAAGTATAGATTTAGATACTTGAGAAATACATACATTTTTCATGTACAATATTACTACAATACAATAGTATCTATTTTATGACTTTGTGTCGTTTTTTTGAGCAGTGGTAGCCCATCTTTAACATTCCCGACTCTTTGCTGCCCACGGCGAAATTTTAGGAAACAATTCTTTGCAATTCGATGTCTCGTTATCTCTTTACATGTGCATGCAAGATTCATAAATTTAAATTATTGTTTTCTCTTCAGTTTGAATCGAAATTTTTTTAAGATTTACAATATCAATAAACTGTACACTCACCTGGTTGTTTGCAAGTAATACAAGCCTTGGAATCTGGCGATGAACCGCCAGGACTAACTCTCTCTATTATAAGGCCACTTGGTAAATTAGGAATCGCGGGAAAAGAACTGTAAAGCTGCTTATTAGGGCTATTTCCATTCAATTCCGATTTTGCGGCGGGATTAACCGCAGGTGGTGGTGATACTCTCTCTTGCTTTTTCTTCACAGACTGTCGAGTATGTGGCGGAGAAATTGGTGATATTAGGAATGTGTTTCGTTTACGTTTCTGAAAAGAAAAAGGAGCCTCAAAACCAGTTTGGAGAAATTTGTACGTATTCGCAAATTTGCCTGATTAATTAACAAAAAATCGATTTTAATGTTATTAAGGTAAATCTCTAAATGTCAAAATGTTGTTTCAATATTCCTGTAACAGAGATATTTCAAATAGGCATTTAAATATCTTTATTAATTAAGATAATTTTTTTATTGTGAATATGATCACAGATATATAAGAAAAATGCACAATAATTTTCTCTGCAGAGCTGCCCCAATGAATAGTGTTTAGTGCTCGTACAGATGCTCGAAGCCCTTTAGTGCACTTATTCTTATACAAACCCCAACTGATAGGCATTTGTGAAATATCTTCAAGTGAGGAAATATAAAAATTTTGGCAAAATCGTCTGCTTGTTATATCGGAGTTATTCCATGTAAAAGCCGAAAGAAAAAGTTGGAAATTATGCTATACCCCAACCACTTGAAATTGGTGTCATTTTGTCTGATTCATTATCCCCTTACGCTAAATCAAGTGCTTCCTCGATCGGTTAACTCTTTGTTTATTTATTCAACATTCTACGCGATCAATTTTTTTTTTATCATGATATTATGCGGCAAATGATAAAGTTTACAATGGTTTTTATCGTCTCATTCACAAGATCCATTCATGAGAATAAATACTGTATTTATTCTACGAGAAGAAACTGTTTCAAAATCTACTCTAAATGGCACTCATTTCTTTACTGTATTTTCCTCAAAATTTTTTTATGTAACTGAATATATCCAGATAAAGCAATGAACATAAAAGAAAAATATTTAGACCTATTTGAATTATATCGGTAATACAAACGTTTTAAAAATAAGCTAATACATACATTGTTCGTCAAAAATTCCCAACCTTTATTTCCATACAAAAAATGTGGGTTAGCTGTGCTACGTCTTTTCCTTTCAGCTCTTTTATTCTGCATTTCCTTGTAGACCTCATGGGTCGCCAGGCTGAAATATGTGAGAAATTCAGTCTGTGTAATGTCATGTGGTTCGAGAGGATGCTGATGGTGCTCCGGTGATGAATTAACTAAGAGATATTCAATGGATTCATCAGAAAAAGACGTTACAGATGCTGAACGAGTAATAGCGCTAAAATAAAGATTCAATTAGTTTGTGAAGTTTTCACAAGCGTCGAAGCATACTCACATATTTTGTTTTCTTGCACGATTAAGTGCGTTGGTTAAATTAAATCTTCTTTCCTCAATTCCATTTTTTACAGCGTTTGTTTTTAATGTTTTCTGATATGCTCTATATTCATCTCTTAATCTTTCCAACAAATTCTTCTAGAAATCCAAATTAAAAAACTGATTATCTAATAAGCATCTAAAGGTGTGTAAAGAATTATTTTCTACTAGGCATCGGAGACACATTCTTTTACCGAATTTCATTAATATAAATCAAACCATGATTTATTGATCAAATAAATATAGAGACAGATTTTCAAATTATCAATACTGATTAAAATGAACTAAGTAACTTTTAAAACATGTATTTTTATTGATATTGTTATGTCGATATTTCAGTAACATTAGATGATCCCCAAGGTTCAGCGCTTGGGCCTTTGTTATTTAACATTTCCATACATGTCATCATTGTTGACTTAGTAGTCCATTTTTAAGAGATTTGCCCCAAAAATAATTCTCTAAGTAAACGTTGTACGCATAAATAGTACTTTACACATAGAATAGAATTAGTAAAAGCTTGCAATGACAGCCGTTGTGCTGTGATAGCCATGTTTTTCTAAAAAATCATTAAATAATGAGGTAATTTATATATTCGACGAAACTTTTTAATTATATCTTAGTAACGATAAAGGGTATCAATTCTATATATAGCATAAGTGTTTCCGATTTACCTGTGAAAATCCTACTGTTTGTGGCACTCTACTTAAAAATTAGATATATAGTATTTCGTATATAGGTTAGGTTAGGTTGACATGTGAGTGGTCTCTTGTCAGACCCACCACTGTGACCATCAGGTCTATTGTGGCTCGTATATAACTAAGTACTAAGTAGTAACTGCTCAAATCCTGTAAAATGGCTTACGTGAAAAAATATATTATTATTATGATTGTGTGCAGCAAGTGTTTGAAAATCAATTTAATATAAACCGTGTATTCAACATGTGCGTCAAAGATTATAAGTACTATTACTTCAGCAAGAATGCATATTGTGTTTGAATTATCAACCTTTACAAAAAATTTTTTCATGGCTCCTAAAAAAATCACTATTCACTATTTTTTCTGCACAAAACAGGTTTATGACAAAAGCGAAACAAAGCAACAAATGTGAAAAGAAGTGCCATTTTATTTTGGCGAACAGCCGAATCATAAAACTGCATGGAGTTGTCTCCTTAACTTCGCTTTAGAAACATCAAATTTTAAATTTGGCACTTATTGAAGATGAATCACAATAAAAAGACAGCAACGAAGACTTTTTCAGTAAACTCCAGTAAAATGATTATTTATTTATTCACTATCTAAACAGACCTACTTACTCATTTCCTAACTTAATCTACTTAAAAAAAACAATAGATAAAGATGATGAACTTAAAATTCACTCTATTAAATAATAGTGAAATTGATGAGAAATATACTATATATACTAATTCATAAAAAATTAGAAATTTTATAGCGTACAAAATAGCTTTTACTGTAAATTGCGAATTTTTAACTGATTTTTCTCTCAGATAAGTAACGAATGATTACTACCCATGCATCACTAATTTAAACACACATTACAACACTATAGTGAAGAAGACCGCCAGATGGCAAGAAGATCTTGTACTATTTTAGTACCGATGCAGCATGAATATATTGTCACGCAGGAAATATTATTAATCATGCAAATCCGGGAAAGTAGCAAATGCTTATATAAACAAACATATTCGACCCCAGTCTAGTTATAAATTGGAAAACAATAAAACAAAGTCAATGTCGATATTAGAATTATTTAATAATAAAACACAAGTATATATAAATATGACATTGACATTGTTTAAACCTTTTATGTAGAATGAGCAGTTGTTAAACATATAAATTTAATATTAAAAACAAACCGAGGTTCCTTCAGTTCCGACGTTTTAATGTCGACACCCAGCCAGCAGCCGGAGCCGCAAATATTTGTAAGTTGCATTGAAACCGTTACTATTGTAAATATATGTGGCGCCACTGAATGCGGTAGGCTAGGGTCGTGAAGTTTGTTTGAGAGGTCCACAGCAATTGAACAAATTAATAGGTATAAAGGCACCATATTCAAACATTTATTCTATTTGGTCGACTGTACCAGTTACACATAATGACCTAGTCGTAGTTTTCATCTCTGGTAGGCAGATAAAACTTAATATATTTCTCTTGATTATGTGGGATTAATGGGGAAATGTGGCAAATTAATAGGGTGTTTGTCATGCAAAAAAAAAATAATTAGGATTATCTTCAATTTGCCCTATAGACATACGTCATGACACTTTAAGAAACAAGAAAATTATGACACTACCATGCATATACATGTATAAATTGCTTTGTTTTATTTTTAATAATATCGGCAAATTTAGGCTCAATAGGTCAGTACACGATCATAAAACAAGGAAACACATCCACAACTATAGGATTAGTAAATACAAAAAATCCCTGTACTGTGCTGGTGCCCATCTATTTAATCTACATCCAATGACTTAGACTGTATTCATCACATTGAATTTAGACTTCGATTATTTCATACATTAAGATCGTATTTTGTTACATACAATTTATGTACGTCTGTGGTTTGTACATATTTTATCTTTTATATAAGTACACATTTGTTTATATTAATGTATTAAATAATCTAAGATCGTATTTTTTATATATAATTTGTACGTCTGTTGTTCTTATATATTTTCTATTTTATCTTTTATATACGTATATATTTTCTATTTTTATATTTCTCTAATTATAGTTGACGAAACCTTTTTCTGTGAAAAGTTTTTTATGGCAAATAAATGTTTCTAGTTTATTTTATTATATAGTAGAATAAGGTGCCGCTTAAGTATTACAAAGCAGTGTTACTATCCTTTGACCACAATGCCGCTGATTTTTTGCTCTACTACCTACACTTATTTGCCTTGTATTAATCGACAAACTAATATTTTAAAATTGAGTAGAGTATAAGTAAATTTATTTAAATTTCAAAACTTATATATTATTCATCATTATAGCCACTTTCAGTATATTATTTTTCTCAGTAACAAATTGAATAAGCGAGTAAGTAATTGCGTAGGTTTACTTAAAAACCTTAGTTAAAAGAATCTTGACTAAAATAATAAGTATACTTAAAATAAACTTTCCACTACACCATGTAAAGAGGTACTTAAGTAATAAAATTACAATTCTTTTAACGCAAAAGTCACAACGGCGCAGATGATATATCCCAGTAATATTCTGTTACTTGTATTATTCTGTACATTCTTTGGACATCTTTTAGAAGTAAAGATTAAAAAAATTACTATTGGTAGATACTGCATGATATATCATTAGGTCAGAGTTAAAAAAGGAAAGTTACAGGAGCCACGATAGAATATTAGTATTTTTCATTTTGTACCGCTTCGTATCTACATAATAATACATAATTTAATACCAACTTGTATACTCCATAAAGATAACTTACTTATAGATATTAAAATTATACAAAGAATCTCGCAAACATTGTAAATACAACAGATTCCTACAGATTAAAAATAACAAAAGCATATTTTATATAATAAAGCGCTATCCTACTTGGAATTATACCTTCAACTCCACAGTAAGTAATGTTAATATAAGCATATAAATATTCATTGTTTTGATTTGTGTAATAGTAATGATCTGATAAAAACCACATTCATCTTCAAACTATATTAACAAAAATATACTACGCACGAGTACATGAAGAATGAGGCCTATAAAAATATAAATAAAAAAATTAGTGAACTTAGGTACGTCAAACAAGAATATGAAATACATTCTGATTGCATGTAAATAATAACTATTACAGTTTGAGAACATCTACGCACACAAACACAGCAATTCTGAAAAAATAGGAATAAGAAAACCAGAAAAGGCCAGAATGTATTATTTATAATAAAAATGCAGTACCAAGTGGCATACTTAGTAACTTTTACAGCATACTCTCATACCAATTACCAAAATAAAACAATGAATAAAATACATGTCTGGAATAGAAAAAAATATATACCTATATGGAAATAGATTTACCTGCTCAAGTCCAATGGCAATAATCTGCTCCTCGGCTTTGTTTATTTCTTTCTGAATATCCACATTCTGCATTAAAGTTATTAGAATTAATTACAAAATAAAAAAATACGGAACCACACCGCCTTTCAACCGAGCATTATTAACAAAAATACTTACATATGGATCTGCCCTCAACTTAGTTAAGTTATCCTACGAAAATAAAACAAGAATTAATTTTCTAAAATAATAAACATAGATATAGTCTTAAAACAGTATTGTAACTTTATTGTTATCAATGATTTCCAAAAATTTTACATCTTGAAAATTATGAGTTATAATTTTATCTCTTTTGTCAACATTTAAAACTTGATTGGGTGAAAAGAAAATATAATTACCACGTGAAGAAAAAATAAAGTCCAAAACTTACCTGATGATTACGAATTGCACTTTTTAACTGAGTTTGATTCAATTCAATGTCACGCTTTAATTCTTTAGTAATTTCCATTGCAATCATTTCATTTTTGACAGATTAAACACTTAAATATAATTAATTAATAATTGTAATAAAGTATGTATGCCCGTAATAAACTCAACTCGATTTATTATTTGACCCGGCACGTCAGACAACGAGTAAAACAGAGAACAGGCTAATAAAACAGAGAATAGAGAGAACGTTAGCGGCGCACGCTGCAAATATAGGTATTTGCAATTCAATAAATATCCAAGTAGGTACCTAGAACCTACAACATATTCCAACACTTATTTAAAACTAGTTTATAATGTAGCAACTTAAAGTTTTGAGAGCATCAACATACAAATGTTGAATAATTTAATTTTCTCTTTCTTCTGTTTATTCTGTTAGGGGAGGGGGTCTAGGATGTTTGTAAATTACACAGATATCTACGGTACGGTTTAACCATGTAAAAAGATCACAATCATAGATTTATAAATAGTTAAAATAAGTACAGGTAGTAAAATTTATAACATTGATAAATTTATATCTACTTATGCTTATAGTTGGGCGCCCCTTGACGTCGAAACGGCATTGTAATATTTAAAAAAGAACAAGAACATTAGCAATCAACTATAAACAACTGGCGTAGTTGATTTTTATTTGCAGCTAAATAGACATACATAATTACAACCTATTTTAGAGGTACATTTTAAAGTTTTGATGTCAGTTGCCCAATAATTAACTATATAAAGGTGGCAATACCCATTAAAAAATCTACTATGCGTTTAAAACTGCGAATGGGAAACTTTTAGTAGACAGATTAAAAATCAATAATCTATGGTAGATTCTAACATTAGATGCATGGCAAATCGGTCGATGTCGATGTCAGATGAAGGATCTTCTGATTTGGCCAGTGGCTAATAAAGGTTAATGATTTATATTTAATCTTCGATATGGCATAAACAAACAACGTTAATTATATTTTATCTCTGTCATGTCTTCAGACACTGTCGTTGAATAACCTTAGGTAGTACACGCATGCGCAATATTGCGGAAGCAGAGGAAAATGTCGAAAAAGTAATAGTTGAGACACAGACTAAAGTTGAGATTTGAAGTCACACAGTACCGTATTTAGCAAAACGATTGAATTACGATCATAGTGTTATATGGACAAAATGAGAATTACAAAACTGGCCACACCACAGCTACTGTGGCCACACTTCCAACAATTTAAAATGTTAAATGCACGCACGCGCAGTATACCAACCGTTTAGTCTTAGTTACTGAATTGTCACTGTGAATTATCTAAAGTATGACGTGATCACGACTACACATACCAAACAGTTTATAAGCTTCAATGAACGAAATCGACAAGGTATTCTATATACGTACATAATACGTGCATATCTGTTTGGGAAATCACAGATCGCACACCTCAGCGTGAGAACATAAAAGGATTTTAGTCAATAGCAGTTGGTATAAAAAACGCCGCATGTAATACGCAATAATATAACGACAAATCAAATGCATACATAACTGCATATAAAATAACGTTATTGGTATTCATTGTGCAGTGTACTATATAGAGTGATAAATTTCCAATTAAAACCAAGAGTCTTTCTTATATTTACAAGATGGAATGACCCAACAGCACAGCAATATCACCAGTGATTTCTTAATACCAGTTATTTAAATCACAATTCGTGAAATATCGCCTTTTACTATTTACAGGCGTGCCGTGTAGTGTTGGGCGATATCGTGATTTTTCAATCACAACGTGAATCGTGACTGTGATTTTCTTATATCAGTGAATTTAAAACGTGATGTGATCACGACTTCACGACTTTTCATAATGCAGTGAATGGGATAAATTGTTAATTGTTCTCTATTCCTAAATAAGCGTCGACAGACTGTGAATCGTGAATTCGCTACTTTGGTAATCTATGCGGCCGTAAATATGAAGATATGTAATACGTATGATATTTTATGAATTAATTATGATACATATTGAATGATATAGTCAACTAACCTAATTTGTGGATTGACGATAAAGCAAAAGCACTAAATTTTGAATGAGACGCTTGTTTGAACTCCGTAATAGCATGTTTTTGCAAAGTTACACAAATATAAACATTTCGGAAACATCAATAAATTTTTATAGTTTAAATTTAGGTTGCTATAGTTATCAACCAGCGATTTATATTTTTGCTGGTACCTATTATTGTTTATAACAGTATTGAAACCTTTTTAATATAAGCCTCGGATTGCAATACAAAGGTACAACTTAAATAGTGAATAATATAATATGTTTATTTATATAGTTCTTATAGTTTCTATTATTCAATGGGATTTTGATTTAATAGAGTAGAGTATTTCTCTCATTCAAATATATTTATAAAAAATTTGGTAGGTACCTAACTCTTCCATTCGATTTTGTTCAACGGCTGGCAGCACTTATAAGGTAAACAAGCTAACTATTATTCATCCTTAATATCAGCTTCAAATTGATTATTCCAAATAATAATTTCTTTGTTATCCGTTGTTATGCAATACATTATACATCCATTCGTAATCTCAACCTCTTCCAACAAAATGCGTATCTATCTAATAACCCGTTAATACATAGGGTAGCAAACAAAAATAGACTCAAATTACCAAAGCGGATATATATATCGTAAAAAATATATTGGTATATGGAAAGTCGTGATCACTTCACGCTTTTCTACCAACTTTATTAACAGTCGTTACCTGTGATTTTTTAATATCAGTGATTAAATCACAGTTCGTGATATATCGCCCATCACTAGTGCCGTGTGACGTTGTGACTGTGACAACGTGACAACTGACAGGTGTCAGAACAGGATACTGGTCTACTGGAGTTATTAGGTTAACTCATGTAATCACAAGATAATAAGAAACTGGACAATTTAAAGCAATATAATTAGATTACTGTAAATTAACATCTTTTTCTAGATAAATATGGCGTAAGTATATTCACTGAATATTATTTTAATACATGGTATAATCTGATGAAAGTAACATATGTTTTAACATTTTTTAATTTAACGCAACATGTTTTAACTAACATATGTTAAAGAGGTCTTTTCTATATTTTAGGTCAAAAGTCACGTTTAAAATCACTTTAACGTCAGATCCCAAGCTTCCGTTTAAAGTGTAAGTAATTTTTAATATAATATAACTTGTCGGTGGTTACGATGTGAAAATGATTACTGTCAGTTAAGTACCTACCTGGTCATGTAAATTTAATTATTTTATTTTTTTTAACAGATGCATGGAGGGTTAATCTGATCTGACAGTAATCACCAATGGACAAAAAAATGAATGATACCGCCAATTCTAATATTAAACAAATCCTTAATTCTTTTGACAACTTCGTAACCCTATTAGAAAATCCAATTTGGGTCAAATCTGCGAAGATAGAAGAGATAAAATCTGCTTTTAAATTGGGTTGCTTTGTTGAAAAAACCATAACACATTTTAGATCTAGAAACAGTTTGCCAGAATTTATGAACATGTTAAATAAGTGGTGGAACACAAGAAATCGATCCAAAATTTATACCGATAATATTTTTCAATTTGCTTGTGATCAGCTACTTGTACAGTTTTTTAAGTGTGAAAATATAATGGAAGTGACGTTGGATATTGCTATTAGAGTGTACACATCAATTTTCCCAAGAGACCGTCTACAAAAAGTCTTAACTAGTGTTATATTATCATCAAGTTCTTATGAAGCCATAACTGATTTTGCTAATGTCATTGTGACAAGTGATGAAACAATAGAGTTAGAATATCATTTAAAACTTGTGAATTGGTCAAATTTGCTGCAGACCGGTCAGGAAAATGATATTCGTACTGAGATAACAAACAGTCTATCGTTATACAAAGTGGAATCAAATTTAGGTGTACTAATAGGAATGTTGAATTTGAGTGATGTGTCAGTGAATGAAAAACTTGTTCAGAACATTATTCTAGAAATTATATTACAGAGAATGTTAGATAGAAGTGTTTTAAGTAATAAATTTTGGTTGACTTTATTTAAACAAGTTGAAATTAGGTTTGTTTGTAATGCTTGTAATAATTTTAAGGCGTTTTTGGTTTCTTTATTTAATTTTATTGTGTATATTGGAAGTATGATGGTCAAAGATGGTAATATGTGGAAAAACGACATCAGTGTATCTTTATGTCCCGAAATAAGTTATTATGATCTCTTGATTTGTATTAAAAATATTTGCAATGTTGCTACTTTAAAGCAGTATGTAATTGACCGATTAAATGAAGCAAAGGAGCATACAAATTCTTGTATTTGGGATAAAATAAAGGAGGAGATATAAATTTTGATTAATGTTTTTTCTTCTGTAGGCATACAGCCTACATACCTTCATTATTTATGTGTGCCATTATTATATTGTAAAGGAATGGCATTAAATATTAAATTCGTGGTGTGAAATCTCCAAAGGAATAGCTGATTAATATGGTGGATCGATGTCGGTGGTGTAGAGTAGTATTATTATGCGAAGATGCTTGGGGCGGAGCTAACGTGCGCGAATATTTTTACCAGTGACAGCATTATCTGGAGTATAGTGTTTACGAAGTCAATTGAAACTGGTCAGTGTTAAAGCACATGACCGTGCTCACATATATGTATTTAACAATGGTATCGAGAATCGAATAGTAGTTGAAACTGTGCAGACGAATCCGAGACTGGCAATGTAATCAGCCTGAATGAACCATCTACGACTGCACTGGTTTAAAGATAATAAAACGGACAGGCCGACTAGCATAAAAAAAAATTGTAAATCGTTTCTCAAGAGTCAATGTGGACTTGTGAGATGTGGTGTCATTGGCCTGCATTTGAGGACGGGTGGCGACGATTGGCTGGCTCCCGGGTATTCCTCAGTCCGATTGGTCAGTCGGTGTTTGAGTTATATCAGTCATTAGTCAACGTGGACTCAATATTTCTCCAGTGCAGTGCGAAAAATGGTTTTCAGAATAGCTTTTATACCAAATATTCCGCCTAATTCGGTAATTGTATTAGATAATGCTTCCTATCACTCCCGAATATTAAATAAAATACCAAACACCAGTACAAGGAAGACATTTTAAAATTCATGAGAGAAAAAAATATGGAAATTCCTGTAAAAGTTCCAATAAAGCGCGAATTACTGAAATGAATAGAAGAATAGAATTTCAAAAAGGAATATGTTATTGATAACTTATCCAATATACACGGTCATAAACGTTTGCGGTTACCTCCGTACTATGCATATTTAATCCTATCGAGATGGTTTGAGCAACTTTAAAAGATCGTTTGCGAAAATGTGATGACTCTCCAACGTTAAGCGCGGTAGTAGATTATCATACAAGAGAAATAATAAATGACCTCGACAAAACTGATTTATGGAAAAATTGCGTTAAGCATGTAATTGAAAACGAAAATCAATATCCAACACTACCCCCCCATTGCGCCGATTATAATTCAACCCGATAATGATCCCTCTTCAGAAAGTGAAGATTCGGACGCGTCAACTTTTAGCATTTAACTTTTTAATATATATTTTCAGAACAAAATATTTAGCTATTATATTAGGTATGAAGTTTACTTTTTTATTGTTACATTTCTTGGAATATATTTTATTTAGTTGACAAGAAATTTTAATTTAAGTTACTTTATTCTAGAGACATATTTTAATTTTGTATTTATTTATGTTTTATCTATACAAGTATTTATTTTTGTTGTACTAATTCTTTGCTTTGGTTAAGAAACTTCCATTTTTATTTTTATTTTAGAAGGAACTTAAATTTAATTTTTAGTATTTAACATCCTTGCCCCTCGCCAATCTGTCCCATTCCCTCATCCCGGCAAGGATAATAACATATTTCAATACAGAATGGGATAACTTTAAAACTAAACCCTATAAATTTAATTTAATTAAGTTTTTTCACAGCAATTACATTTTTCAGTTGCCAAGAGTGAAATCTATTCTTGATAATATATAAAACAGTAATAGAAATAATATTTATTATGTGTTATAGATTAAGTGTACCAGAAGCGACACCATTTACAGCTGTGTTGAAGTTTGCGGCGGAAGAATTCAAGGTCCCTCCTGCAACCTCTGCTATCATTACAGATGACGGCATTGGAATAAACCCACAACAAACAGCTGGTGAGTAAATATAATTTTCTAGGTTTTCAGTTAATATAATGGTAATATTGTTAAAATGTTAGGTGTGGTATTCACATACTTCTATTTTTCTTTCTGGGATGTCCTGTCCACTGATCCTTTGACGTAAAAGTCTCTGGGTGGATCTATTAGATTTAGGTCACATATTGGTAAACACAATTTAATAACTTGAATAACAGTCACGTAAATAACAAAGTATCATGAGTTATATGGTTTATCTAAACAGCTAAATGTCAAATAATATCTTACTGTTGAAAATGTAAAAAATACTTCAACATTTTGGGAGCTAAAAGTCTGCCACCACTAGTCCTGAGATATAAAACTGTATCTACAAAGGTTATACTTAGACTAATTGACGGAACTCTCAAGGGGTTATGTTCTGCACACCGGGAGAGGGTGTCTCCGAGGGTACTCCAGGCGCCATCTGTTTCACATGACCACAAATGAAAATGTTTACTCTCCACATTCTTTAATGCAATCGGTACTTGCTGACAACGTTCTCTTGACTTGGCAGTGAATTATGTACTTTTAGGGATCTACGAGAGTATCGGAGGGCGTCTGCAAGGGGATCGTCTCCGACATACTGGTTAATTGTATTATTTTGTAGATTCATTGGACATTATTTAAAAGTGAAAATACATGTTCCAGAAATCCCAAAAAGAAAAGTAGAAAAATAATAGTAATAGTCAAGTGCCACTATCGCAGTTAAAGGTCTTTGGCTCCAAGTGAGGAGGCCAGGGAGATTGACCTTGAATCAGCTATTTTAACTTTATTCTAAGATTTTCAAAATAAGAATTCATAACCATTAAATGTTTCAAGAGCTTTTATGTATCATTTTTGTTCTAGGTAACGTATTTTTGAAACATGGTTCCGAATTAAGGCTCATTCCCAGAGATAGAGTAGGTTCAAAGTGTTAATCCAATATTATGTATTATATTAAATTTTATTTAAATTATAAGTACTCTTATTTTTTACAAATGTGTTTAATTTGCAAATTCCGTATCTTAGATAAGTAAAATGTTAAAAGTAAAATTGATTAATGTTTTTCTTTTCTTACATTTAAATAGTCTCGCCAACTGTGTCGGCATCATCTGGGCCCGGTTAAATCTAAACTAAGTTTAGTTATAATAATCCCCAGATGATGTCAATATAGTTGGTGAAAAGCGTCAAATGAACACCAAAAGGCACAGGTTAATAAAATTTGTTCGGAAAGAAAAGCAGAATCCAAAAATATAAATATATACAGGGTGTTCCATTTGAAAAAGTAACATTGCATAACCTGAGTCTTTTTAAAGCACTTTGTATATTTGAAATTAAAATGATTAAATGCATCTCATCAAAAAATTATGACTAAATGCATCAACACTTTTTCATTTAACGTTTCTTTCTATATATGTCTCACTGTTTTCCAGATATGGTTGTCTAAATAGAGCTAGGACACCCTAGATTAGAATATACATATATATTCTAATCTACTTGTATTTCGAAAAATTTGTTACATATACTGACACAAAAAATTCACTAGAAGATAAATTAAAAAATTACAAGTATAAATATTGAATTTATGCGTTACTCTTGATACTCTGCGAAGTTGTTAGATTTTGCTAATTAAATAAGAAAAAGTAGCTATCAAAGTTTATACTTCTTGATAATCAATAATAAGTATTTATTAACAATACCGTTACAATCTTCCCCGATTTACTGCACATTTTATATAACTGTTGCATATTCTATAGGATACTCTTCGTAGTTTTTCTGTAAATAATATTAGTTTTAGACATTTTTAGTTTAATTACAAAACACAAAAAAAAAATGTAAAAAATCCGTTTTTATTTAAAAAATGTATACCTAACTTTTTTATTTATTGATAGATTTTATTTAAAGACAATAGGGTTCGTCCCCTAGCTAACACTAACTTACTGTCCAAATTTAAATACAATCGGACTTTTCGTTCTTAAGTTATCGTGCTTAAAATAAGAAATGTGACAGACAGACGAGCAATATAATTGGTTTTAGAAATGTGCCGATCGAATGCAATATACTGATCGTTTTGTATTTGTGAAGAGCTAGTATAATAACAATAACTCTATTAACGATTACGTCCATGTTAGTATTACTGTAAAGAATCTAAATAGGCTTGCCATTCAAAATATGGTACACTTGATTATCAACTTATATTTGATCTGTGACCTTGATTGAGAATTAAAACCATATAGAGGAGCGAATTCGAGACTCTATCGTGTCGTTTTTTTTTTCTCGAGTAGAACCAGGTCAAACATGGTAGGTTTTGTTAAGCATGTCACTGGGCATATGAAATCGTATTTCACGACATTTTTTCGTGGTCTGGACCTTTTTAAATTAAAAAAAGGGGAAAATATTGTATTTTAAATAAAATGTGTTTTTTTTTGTTTCCACCGTCATATCTTCAAAACTAATGTTGCTATCGACGTTCTTTTTTTTTCAATTAAAGTACACATAATAGCGCTTTTAACTGTACTAATGGTTTTTACACAGTTCGCATTTTCATTTCCTTAAAAATTAAGAAAACTAGATATTTGAATTTTACGTATTACAATTTTCACCAATCGATAAATTTTTTTATTTTTGAAAATTTTTATACACATACAGTAAAGCAAATGTAGCCCAAACATTAGAAAAGTTTTTGATATAATTATTTATTTCCCAATGTGTATCGTTTGGCAACAGCGATTTTTTTTAAAGCGCGCTAAATTAGTCATATGTATTATTGCGGCTCACAATCTAGGTACGTACACCGCGTATGGAAGGTAGGATAAGATGCGTCTAACTAATATACTGTCAACATGTATTGACCCCTCACCTTAACCGCGAATATCTCAAAAACGGAAGAACGGAAAAAATTGAAAAAGTTATGAATATTGTAAATCATTCACTGAAATTTGAATAATGTACATTGGACAGTTTTGAAGTGCTGCTAAGTTATATTGAAAAATGTTCTACTTTTTAAGGAAATTTTGACAATACCAGTTTTAAATCCATTATATATTTGAAAATATGCCTACTATATAAATAATAGTTTAGATGCCGATAAGGCATGATGTACGAGGAAATTTTTTCATAATTCATTATTCTAAAATTTTGCAGTTATTCTAAAAAACGTGACATCATGTTTATTCGGTTATTTATCAAGGTATTTACAAAAATTTTGATAAAATAGTTAATTATATAAAATGTGTAAAATGTAAACATTTTCAGAAAAAATAATTGGTATATATCAAATAATAATTTAGTTATCAAGTGCAATAGATAATATTATTGCCCGCGTTCTGCAATATAATCTATTGCACTTGATAACTAAATTAATATTTGATATAGGTATACCAATTATTTTTTCTGAAAATGCTTACATTTTATATAATTAACTATTTTATTAAAAATCTTTTAAATACCTTGATAAATAGCCGAATAAACATGAGGTCACGTTTTTGACAATAACTGCCAAATTTTAGAATAAAAAATTATGAAAGAATTTCTTTGTACAAAAAATGCCGTGCTTCATCGGTATCTAAAATATCATTCATATAGTAGGCATATTTTTCAAGATATAATGAATTTAAAACTGGTATGGTCAAAATTTCCTTAAAAAGTAGGACATTTATCAATATAACTTAGCAGAACCTCAAAACCGTCCAATGTACATTATTCAAACTTTAGTGAATAATTTACAATAGACACATAATGAACACATATTTTTTCAAATTTCTCTGGTCCGCCATTTTTGAGATATTCGCGGTTAAAATGAGGGGTCAATACATTTGAACCGTATATTAGTAGTTTGCGGGATTTAGAGTACCTATACGTATAAATACTTTTAAATAAATGCGATGCTGTAGAATATTCGCAATTTAGTTTTCTAAAATAATGGAGTGCATTATTTGTTAGAAAATTGCGCGGGATGATGACAAATCTGTGGTACCAAGACCTAGGATACAAGGTTTGGTGTCACTAATATCTAGTGCTCAAAAAAGATGACATCGCGGAAATATTGTTTCAGAAAGATAATATTTTAAATGACGAAATTTAATTAAAATGTCATATAGACTGTCGTATAGGTAGACAAGTTTTGAAAACATGAATACGAAATATTAATAATAGATGGAGGATTTAAATTAACAGAAAAAGTAGTTTCATTACATAAACGTCATTCAGAAATCACCAAAAATCTATTTAGCAAACAGGAAGATACCAGGCCGGTTTTGCATGCAATGTACGAAACTAGATTAAAAAATCTGCGTTTGATGTTCTTAAAGAATATTGTTGTTTTTCAAAAATTATCGGAACCGCCATTGCTGTCTAAAGACGAAGCTTTAAAAATCTTTACAAAATTGATTCTAGTACTGTACAAAAACAAAAATTAACAAATTCAGATATTAAACGACCTAAGGATCAAATTAGGCACCTTTTGCCACCCCTTAAGGTAAACATATATATTTAAATAATAGATTTCCTATCTAATACATTTAGTTATGTATTGCAGGTTTATGTATCAATTTAGAATATCGTACAGAAGCAATATGCCAACTACATTTATAAATGCACATGGTTCAGGACGGAATTTAAGTGACGATGTTTGGACAATATTTTCATTGAGTATTTATTGTTCAGATAAAAATTGTGAAAATCGAAAATATGATTGTGTTAAAGAATGCCTAAAATGTTGTAATGAGTGTAAATGTCGTACTTGAAATACTGTTATTTAAAGGTTTCGATGAATGTACAGACGAACTAGAATGCTTTTAACGCAGGGCCTACGTAACTAAATACTCATTTGTCAATAGAAAAATAGTTGCAAAAAAATTAAGTTGTTTTTTTCCTGCGTCTTGGTTTAATTCAAATAAAAAATGTATAATAATCTACTTATTAGGTATAGGTACTTAGTTTATAACAATGATTTATATTTACCTGCTTTTAAATAAATATGTTTTACCTTAAAACAACAAAGGTAGGTTTATACCTTAGGTTCGTACCTATTTTGGAGCTGTTAATAAAAGCCCGATTAGTACACAACACCCGTAGTCCGCAGGCAGGTAAGCAGTATATGAGAGCCGGGCGCGCAAGAATAATATGTTTTAGCCCATTTAAAAAAAATCGCTGACTACATACTATAACCTGCACATCAAAAATTATGATTCTAAAAACTTTTTTCATATACTGGCTTCAATTTGTTCACAGCATGTAGGTATATACATATTTTCATAAATAAAAATTTTTCTCGATTGCTGAAAAATACATTCACGAAAATAAGAACTTTAAGTTTGCTATTATTTTAACAATTAAAAAATATATATTTTATAATTACATTGTACATAGTTAGAAGCGTTATTGTGTCTACTTCAATTTAAAAAAAAAACAGTTCCATAGCACAATTATTTTTAAAGATATAACGGTGGGGACGTTAAAAAACATGTTTCATGGAAAAATCATTTTTTTACAGTTTTTTCAAAATAAAAAAGTTCCTGACCACCAGAAAATGTCGTGAAAAGTGGTTTCATGTACACGATCACCTAATTAAAGAATCGCACCAAGTCTGGTTTGGTTCTACGCCAGTTTTTTTTTTCTCGGAAACTAAGCGACTTTGCTTCCCAATTTTACTCGTCTAATAGCGTTAATTTTTCTACGGTAGGGATACTAATTAAATAATTCTTTGATTCTGATGTTTGTTTCGCCATCTCTTGGGTGAAAACTAAGTTATCCATGTAACATTATTTCTAGTTGCATCAAAAAAGAAAACTATATAACAGCAGTGTTTCCCTCTATTGGATATAGTTAGTACTTGAAAGAAAATTGTAAGGAAATGTTAGATAACAATGATAATAATCGCAACGATTCGTAGAAATTAATTTACTGAATAGTAAGCATTGGTAGTTGACCTAGAAAATCAGCTACATCAGTAATAGAAAAAAAAAACACATCAACTTCGGCGACATCTACTAAGAAGTATTAGGTATTAATAACAGCTAATACATAATCTACTTTACCAACATAGCTTCTAAGTAGATACGGTTTTCAACAGAAAGATAGATGTTAAGCTTCTCGCCAGAAGATGGAAAGACAGGTTTTACTACGTTTACACGTAGGTCAGAAGTCAGAACTTGTTTTCTGATTGTGCATACAATGTGTTTTTAAAACATCAATTTATATATGTAAATACTTTCTAATATTCTGAAGCACTTATTAACAAAATATTGAGTAGAAATATAACAATTAAAAAAAAATAATAAAATACGTTTTCAATGTAAACATGATCCAATATAAACGTGGTATGGCGATATAAAAACTTGTTTGTCATGTTGATCCCGTCATTAGTGTCAAAATCTCTAGCAAAAGTCAGTAAATTTAATATAAACAATATCAGAACTTTTTCCAGAACTTACTCTGCAAATTTTAACAAAAATATGTCTGAGGCATTGGAAGTTACTGTTGCGGCGAAGACTAAGCAACTAGCTCCCCCTCTTACGAATGATCGGCATAAGGGTCAAGCCGGCAGAATAGGGGTTTTTGGCGGAAGTCTTGAATTTACCGGTAAGTTGAACATTTTGAATGCCAGGTATTAATAAGAGTAATAATATGGAATAATTATGTTTAAATATCTAAATTTAACAAGTTTATATACCTACACATCGCTGGTCCACATCAAAAGGGGATATTTTAAAACATTATCCGTATTTTTCTTTCTTGAAGTTTTGATCTCATAGATATATTATTTTTTAAATACTTCTGTAAAAGTGTAAACATTTTATTGAATCACTAATATACCCTATAGGACGATTTTAAAAAAGGTAAGGTGCAAATTGATGCCACTTTTTGGAATTGAATATTAAAAAAAACAATTTTATTTTGTTAAATATCTCAAAAAGTAAGCTAAATGATGGACACACTGTATATCTCTTTTGCAAGGTCTACAAATAATTTCGTTGTATTTTTTGTTTTGTTTATTGACCATATTCCTTCATCATTTATAATGTACTTAATTATAATAAATGATATAAGTAATATCGCTAATATCGCAAATATGATATAATATTGCTTTATCATGGAGAATAAATGTGTGTAAAACTTCAAGACTGGAGTACAAAACGAAAATATTTGGGTGTAGTGACCCCTATGAGCTGCTGGTCGAACAAGAAATTTTAACTATACGTACGGATGGACGAACAAGTGCACACAGTGGGCCCAGAAATCGAAAAGCCGGGCCAAAATTCTGAATATGGTTAAATCGCCTAAAAATCAGCACATCAATCAAAAGAATATTTAAAAAAATTAAAAGTAATGGGGGTGTTAGCTGGGGTGCAGAAATTGAAAAAACGTGATAAAAAATGAAAATTGACAAATCGGCTAAAAAGAGTGCAATAAACATGGAAAAAATATTGACAAACAATTATTTTATTATGAGGGAAAATGCGAAAAATGTGGCAAAATGATTTAAGAATGGGCCTGTTTTCTAAAAATGAGTATATTTAGCATGGACACATTATTTAAATAAAAATAAAGGTAATGGGGGTAGTTTGCAGGGATGTAAAAAGTAAAATAAGTGTTAAGACAAGTAAAAATGGACAAGTCGCCTAGAAAATAGTATATTGAACATGTAAAACACATATTGAATTAGAACACATTAGTGCATACAAGTGACAGAGTATAATCGAATCAGGTGTCAAATTCTTCGCTACTCAAATCTGAATCTCCATATTCACTCTCGTAGTTGATATCGTCCTCGGAATCTCCTTCATACGAAACACCATCATTTTCTTCCAAAATATTAATTTGCCTGTCAGAATATGCGGTACTACACGTTGGAGATTCTCGTAGCTCTTCTGTGTTTTCAGTCTTTGCAATAAATATCAATTAATCAAACCTATTTTCATCATGCGCGAGCTCAGTAAATTGAATGAAAAATATTTTTTGTTACCTGAGTCAACGCTGCAATTAGTTTCTAATCATAACTTGTATTAATTTTAGTATTTAATTAACAGTAATATTGATAAATAATAAAAACTTTTAAATAATGAATTTTTTTGAATAAGTTACGAAAAAAAAAAACACTTCTTACAATGAAATCTATAAAGGATCGTGAATTTATTAGTTATTAATATGCTGAATGTATTTTTTTGGCATTAACAAAAGTATAAATTGAAAGAGAAATTTCCTTATCGAAACATATAATATAATGGAGTAAATAAAAGCTTATTAACAGATCTATAAAAATACTGTCTGTTCATTAATACCAATGAGGAATATAATTGTCATGATTTGACTACGTATTGCCATTTTTGCAACGTCTACCAAAGATTTCGCCACCCTATTAGCGGAAATAGAATGTGATTTTTAATCGAAATAGCGTAGATAATTATTCCGCGGCGGAAAATGCAAAACTTCCCCGAGAAATGCAACGGAGTGAATTAGCAATTATAGAATAAAAATATCTGCCAAAAAATTTGAAACGAAAAAAAAAAAAGTATCCCCGAGCGGGATTCGAACTCGGGAAACCACTTAAAAATAGTCGCCGATTACAACGACCGCAAGTCAATTTTTTAAACGCAAGAACTGAATAAATACGGCGATCGGAGACCTGTTCTATGTCTCGATGGCGAGGAGAAGGTCGGCAATGACCGTACAACGTGAATCGCGAGGTGAAAATCGAAAATTGGGGCCGGCAGGAGCGAAGGCGAATCGTCATTTTTGGTAATTCGTGACATTTCGAAAAACGAAATTTTCGTCCATCTAACATGTTGTTTAACTTTTTACTCATCTATGCACCACTAACAGTTTGATAGAAATGCACCTTCATTATAGATACTATCTGAACTCTCTTTGGAAAAAAATCTTGCTTTATAGATAATTAACGCGAAAAATCTGTCGCTGCCTCCCGGACTATTAGGTACATTTCTGATCGTGAAAGACTGTTGAGAACTCGAAAAATATGTACGTGACAAAAAAAAAAAAAAACAAGAGATCTACATTTTAAAGAATATACGAACCTATACGTCTGAATTTTTCCAGATTTTACATTTCGTATTTTAGGAGATTTTCCATTTTCCGATAAGGGTCCTTTTTTCGTGTTTTTCCGGAAATACTTGGACAGAATGCATTTTAGGAAAAAGCCGTAGAGGAAAAAATGTCTTGTACTTTAATAATACATTCACCAGAATTTTTATGGATTTCTTCTCGTCACTATTTATTCATCCTGCTCCTTTTTGGAAAAATTCGAACCGGCCCGAACCGCTATATCTCGGAAAATATCCATTTTTCTAAAATTTTACAAGAGTAAAAATTCGCGATTTTTCGTCAAAATTTGCTTTAATTTTGCTAGTTGACAAATTAGCAACAACATCATTGTTTACAACAATTGCGGGGCAATAGCGGCATTTTTTTTTTTAGGGTTTGATCTAGGCGTGAAAACGAACAGAATACTCATAGTTTCGTGAAAATCCATTCATTCGGTAAACTTTTTTAAGTTAGGTCGATTTTAGTCTAATTTGCCTATACTACATGCAGGGCCGTCGAGAGATAATCGGGGCCCGGGGGGTAGTAACATACGACTCCCACCAATCTTCAATATAAATTTCGAAGAACGGGGGGAAGCATTCCTTAGAATGGAATATTCATCTCGATCCAACAAATTTTGAAGAGCGGTGGGTAATATTCCTTTGAATTAAATATTTACCACGGTAGAAATTTTACAGAACACGGATATTCCTTTACATAATGCTTTCATTTTTATTGCATTATACACAATACAAATCATTCGGAACTCATTGTCATTTACATCACACTAATCATTTTAAAGTATACCTCTCTCGTTTCACCTAATGTAAATGCAAATCTCCAACTTCAGGTGGAATCCGTGCCCCCTCAAAACCACCGGGGCCCTCTCAAAAACCGCCGGGCCCGGGGGGAAACACCCCCGTCCCCCCTCTCGACAGGCCTGACTACATGGCACGTGGAAAACTGTTCCATTCTTTGATTTTTTTTTTTAATAACTTGACGTTACATAATTTGAAAGTACCGAGCATCGATATTAAATGAAAATAAAATTTTCTCATTGATATTATTACAGGTGCTCCATATTTCGCAGCAATAAGCTCCTTAAAAGTGGGATCGGATCTGGCGTACGTTTTCTGTGCGAAAGAGGCCGGAGTTGTTATCAAATCCTACAGCCCGGAACTCATCGTCCTTCCAATCTTGGATCAACCCAATGCTGTCGAACACATAGAACCATGGCTGGAACGATTGCACGTCGTCCTTATAGGACCAGGATTGGGACGGCTCGATTCTACTTTTTCCATCATCGAACAAATCATTAAGATTTGTAGGGATAAGAAGAAGGCACTCGTTAGTATCTTGACGAGGGGTCAACCGCTGGGTAACATTCTGTACACCTTATTTCACGTATTTCACAGTATCATAAATATTTCATTATCTAATACATGTGGTACGTTTTATGTTTTCTGTTCTCATAAGTAATTCAAACATCTGTACACCATATTACACAGCGGTTAACACCTCTTGTTCTTTTATATAATAACTAGCTGATATCCGCGGCTACATTCTCGTAGTAGCCTAGGCAAAAGGGTAGTTTTAGAAAGAAAAATTAAAACCAACCTGGTGTTTTCAGCGGAAATGTGTATTTCTAAGTGTGTATAACTATTGTGCCTAAAATCTAACAGCTGATAGTGCGTCTATGTTTAATTAACAACAATCTTGGCTTGTATAAATTTATTTTTAGATCTTACGAGAATACGTCAGTGTAAGACGAAGTAGGTATTAAAAATACATACAAAATGAATCCATCCACATTAAAAGTGGTTCATTAGTTTTTTAACAAAATGCAAAATACTGCTAAAAAACGCTGTTTATTAATAGTCAAGGGAAAATAGCACAAAAATAGCCTTCACCATCGGTTTTTCTTTTGCAGTAAGACGGATCAAGATGCGGTTTTTTGCATTCGCTTCCTGAACTCATCTAGAAAGTTTGTGTCCACTTTTGGTCATGTATTTTTAGGAAATTGCCTCGGTGCATTGAAAGATGCACTTATATATTAAAAAGTACTTTTTTGAAAATTAATTTCTACAGCTTAGGGATGTCATAGCGTAACATGGTTGGGCTTATTTCCTTCCTAAAGAGTTGTACTTTCGATCTCTCTGTTATATTAAATCGATTTTTGCAACGTAGGCGAGAGAAGAAAAATAATTTTATAATTCTATAAAGAGAAATTCGCAGAATATCAAATTCCACCTACATACGTTAACTACCAGCTTAAGTAAGCCGGAAACAATTGAGTACGGTGCAACAGAAAAAGAGGTAATCTTGATATATAAATTTTAAAAAAAGCTATTCAGGCTAATTAACAACAATGAATGAAATGTAAATGGTTGAAAATTAGTTTTTATAAGTTAAAAATGTTTTTTGGGCATTTCGTATGAAGCAAATATGTTTCCAAATGATACAGTTCAAATATTAGCTAAAAATAGGCTTTTATTAATTAACAATTGGCCAAAATGCTAAAAGTTAAATATCTCGAGTTCATATGGACGAATATTAACTCTTTTTAAAAATTAAAGTTCTCGCAATTCTCTTTCTTTTCAACATTTGCCAAAAATGTTTTCAAAATGGCCGAGAAAATAAATTTGTTGTCATTTGGTTTATTAATAAATGCCAAAAAAGTGGCCAAAATGACTTTAAAAGACATTTTTCAATGGCATCGGAAAGCTGCCTGCCAGATCTACATGTTGAAAAAATTATCCATTTTGGCCTTAATGGCACAAAATGGCGGACAATTCAAATTTCAGACAACAAATTCATAAGGTTTAATATTTGGACACCAATGGTCCCATTGGTTGAGGATCTCACACTCCTCAACCAATGGGACCTTCCGGAGGGCGGAGCCTGGGAAAGATAGGTAAAAAATCTGCAGAATGAACCTCCATAAGAAATAACATGCATTTTTGGCTCCGTGTTGTCATAGCTATACTACTATAAACGTACAAATTTTCAGCTGTTGTATTTCAGGCAGAATAGTTGTACATACTGACAGGTACATATTTTCGCTGAAAACCCCGTTGGCATTGTTTTTAAACAGACCTTTTCTGGCCATTTTGTCTAGGCTATAGAACCTGCGCCACATTTCTCATATTCTCACCATCTATCTTGCCTCATTTTCCACGATCTCTAAACCACATTTTCTCCTTGTGTTTATGTGTTTGTTAAGCCAGTTTCTAAGTGTTGAAAGTAGAATTAAAATTGAAAGTAAAATTAACACCGATTTTTACAACCTGAATTTCAATTTTAAACAGTAATTGTATTGCTGGGTTATATACTATTCTCACTCAGTACGCCAGCACCACAGTTTTGTTAATTAAAGTCATTTTTAGTTGGTTAGCTTTGCAAGAGGTCGATTTTATAATAGCTTTTTGAAAAGGCTTGATTATAGTCTAAAAAATGGCACTATTTTCACATTGATTTCACATTTTATTAAGTTACCATATGTCTTCATCAGTCGGACTGTACAAGTGGGAACACTCTACAGGTTGCAATCCTTAATCTATGCATTTGCAGCATTTTTAATCACTTCGTCTCCTATAAGGATATGGCCCTATTGAATTTCATAATGGTCTGTCGTATCGTTTAATTATGGTACTTAAATAGTTATTCAACATCGTTTCCGCAGACCATTTCCCTCGTTCTCGACGGCTATTGGAAAATAATAATTAAAATTAAGTTGGTCTCAAATTTTTACAGTGTTTGTTAACGAATTTTGCTAATACGATGGCCAAAAGGTACCCACCCCCTCCACAAGATAGTAAAATTTGCACCTTTACAAATTAAAGTTACTTGGTGCATGTATAAAGGCATGTTAAAAAAATGGTTTTAAATGATATTTATGGCCCGTCCCCTCTCCTTCCTCTCTGAAATAAAAAAAAAATCAATAAAAATAAAAGTTTTGGAGATAATCGCAAAAAATTGTATATTTTTGCGAACAAATTTTCAAATTGGCGCCTTGAACATACGACAGTTTTTGACACACTAAAAGTAACGTTCTGAGGAGAGTAACGTGGTTTATTTCCAAATTAGAATGCATATTGTTATTGTGTTAAAAATGCGAGGATGTGTGAGTATGCCACAAACAAATAATTTAAATAAAATCGTAAATGATATCTATTTCTAGCCCGACCACAACAGTAAAGAAAACATATTTTTCATAATAATAGGATATTTCTATAAATATTGGTTACATTTTCAGTAGATATAGGTAAATAAACAAATATTTCCCGCTAGAAAGTATGTGTTGTGGCATTACACTGAATGAAAGCGTGAAAATTATTTTATACATAAAACTAGTACAGTTGTAATGTAAAAATCTTCACGTTAGAATAATATTTACTGAAAAACATATTAGAGTAAAAGAATTTTGGCCTCGTGAAAAATATAAATTTAGAAAATCTCCCACATAAAAAGCTTCAGAAAGATGTTTTGCCAGGATTATCGTAAATTTTATTGTGGTAGGTTAAAAATATTTGTCTAGGATTTTGTTGTTGAAGATAAAACCAGACTGTAAACATATTTTTATGGAAAAAATGTACGGTTGCCAAAAGATCGAACCATTTACATTTAGTCTATTATCATAGGGCTCAAAGACAACAGTTCGCGTCGATGTCTTGCTAAGTTTTAAAACGCTTTATTTTATGAAAATGTAAACCAATGGGATCACCAAATGCCTTATTGGCATTTCTGAAAATTGATTATTCTCCAGCAATCCACAATTCAAGATGGCCACTAGGCCGATTAAAAAAAAAATCATATCTTCAGTAATAATTGACCAATTTTCAATTTCAAAAAAACAAAGTGCTTACAAGAAAATATAATTTGCGAAAAAAAATAGTAGAGTTAAACATATTTAATACCTATTGGAATATTCCCAAAAAAACTAAAATTTGTATTTCTTAATTTTATTTATCATTTTTTATATTGAAAAAAATGCGCAAAATATTATGCTGAATCCAACGATATACAAATTTATAGGTGTTGAGACATCCGATAGGGATATATTTATTATTTTTGGCCATAACTTTTTTTCTTAGTACGTATATTTAAAAAAAACTATAAGAGTATCTAAGTAGAACCATAACAAAACTATGAATTTTCACTCAATAATTTCAGTGGTTTGCGAAGTAGCTAGATTTAAATTTAAAGGTTATGTTAATCTTCCTATTTCGTACTTTTAAATCTAGCTATTTTGCAAACCACCGAAATTATTAAGTGAAAATTCATAGCAGTGGTCTTGTTATGGTTCTACTTAGGTGCTCTTATAGTTTTTTAAATATACGTACTAAGAAAAAAAAGTTATAGGCAAAAATAATAAATATATCTCCATCGGATGTCTCTCTCTTCCTTAAACTAATTACAAAATATTAAAAATGGTTTTTCTAAAATTTGGTAAATTAATTCCTTTTTATTTACTGATTTTGTTCAAAAACAATAGGGTTCTTCTTCTAGCTAACACTTACTGTCCAAATTTTAATACAATCGGACTTCTCGTTCTTAGGTTATTGTTCGTACAAGAAACTGACGGACAGACAGAAAGACGGGCGGACGGACAACTTGAAAGTTGTTCATAATTCGATCACCCACTCAGCGATATGAATTTTTTTTCTCTACGAGCGATATTAACGGTTTGAAAAATGTTATAAAAAAATCTGAGGCCTTGGCTTCTAGTATATACATCAAATCCCAAGTTTTTGTACTCTTACCAGCCTACTTTACTTATTTTCCCCTATTTAACCCCCAACCCTTCAACGTAATCATCTCATAATATAATCTAATTATAGATGTCGTAATAATACATACATGTATCTCATTTCGCCGTCCTGGTAAAGTGGTAGAGTAGCATTAGCTAAACTTCGTCAGAACGTTAAAATAAATAAGGCAATTAAATAAAAAATGTACCAAATTTTAAGTGAAAATCTCAATTTTATTTTATCAACCCTTTTAATAATGGAGTGGGGTGGTGGGAAGAATTGAAAAAATTATTTAAAAAATTGGAGGCCCTTGCTTTTAGTATGTACACCAAATCTCAAATTTTTGTACTCTTACCAGCTTGCTTTACTTATTTTCTCCCATTTACCCCTATTTACCCCCAACCCTTCACCGGATAAGTTCAAAAAACAATCCAGTTCCAGATCTTGTTATAGCATATACGTTGATAAAACAGGTCAATATCTTAAACCCTTCTAGAGATATCGCGCGTACAAAAAAGTTACAGACCAACAGACAGACATTTTAAACCTATTTCAACAAAAAAATTTTTGAATTTTTTTTTTACGATTACTGTACTTCCACTCCACTATGTGGATGTAGAAGTAATAACGATTAAAAAAAATTCAACACCCTGTAGCAAAAAATTTAAGACGTTGCGGACATATGTTCATATGAACTTTTCTTCATAAAATGACCTAAGAAATCACACCCTGAAAAATTAGCATGTCATTAAAGAACATCCTGTATATCCAAATTATTGAATATATTGCATTAAACTTTACACACTATTTGTTTCTGACAATCAATCTTTGACAAAGGACCAAATATAGTACAGGCGAATTAGCCATTCAGGGTAACAAAAATTAATTAAAGGATCATCTCTGGAATTTAAGTAGGCAATAACCTTGAGAATGAGATGATGCATTCTTTGCATTTCCAAATTCCGGGAAAATTCAAAAAAATTTGGAAAAACTTTTTGATTTTCGTTTTTTTTTGCTCTAGTGGCCAAAATAATGAAAATAGAGAAAAAAGTTCCCAACGAAAGTTGTAGCTCGTCTCTTTCTCTACAAAAAAGATCTTTACAAATGTTTATCTTAATTAAGCCGTTTAGAAGGTAATCGAGTTTTCCATTTATAGTTTAAACCGTTTCGAAATGCGCGAAAAATGAGAATTCTCCGAGAATTTCGTACGACCGGGCCCATCGATCGATAATTCTTACTATTCAGAGCCCCTAAAAAATGAAAATAACATAAAATGTAGAGAAAAGTCTCAGCTTTAATGTGGAACTAATCACAAAATTCATAAAAAAATTTATCATAGAGAAAAAGTGTCAGAAAATGGCTTAGTAAACTTTGCACAGTTGATTCACAGATTTATTCATATCTTTGCCGGGAGTCTTTAGAATGATAATTCATTTTGCTTGTATATTCTTATATAATGATATATTAATCCAATTAACATTTTATTGCAATTACTTTTGTTGGAAAAATATGCCTTGCGATCAAAGTAGAGGGTATATTTCTCATCGATCAATCACCTCCAAATTTTGGAGTTCAATTCGCTATATCTTTATTAATAATAATAGCAGTCCTAATTTTTGGATTAAAGGTATAATAAAACATATTCTTTCGAATGATTTTAGAGTTTTTTAAATGCGTACAGTACTTTTTGATTTGTCTACATTATTCATACACGTTCAGAAAATGCACAATTATGCAGTAAAACATATACAACTTATTTGTTTCTTAACATTGTGCAATGAGATTTTCACGACATATAGGTTAAAGTGAGTGGAATCGAATCCATGCAGTGAAAAAGCACCCATTGTTACAGGAGAAATAGACAGGATGCATAAAACTCAAAGATATGAATAAATCAACTGTATAAAGTTTACTAAGCCATCTTCTAACACTTTTTTTCTCTATGATAATTTTTTTATGTATTTTGTGATTAGATCCACATTAAAGCTGAGACTTTTCTCTATATTTTATGTTGTTTTCATTTTTGAGCGGCTCTGAATAGTAAGAATTATCGATCGATGTGTCCGGTCGTACGAAACTCCCAGAGAATTCTCATTTTTGGCGCATTTCGGAGCGGCTCAAAACTGTAAGTGGAAAACTGGATTTATCTCCTAAACGGCTTAAGTAAGACAAAAATTTGTGAAGACCTTTTTTGTAGAGAAAGAGACGAGCTACAAATTTTGTTGAAAACTTTTTTCTGTATATTCATTATTTTAGCCGCTAAAGCAAAAAAACTGAACATCAAAAAGTTTTTCCAAATTTTTTTGAATTTTCCCGGAACCTGGAAGTGCAAAGAATGCATCATTCCATTCTACAGGTTAATACCTACTTAAATCTCGGAGATGATCATTTTATTAATTTTTGCGAGGTTTTTACAAAATTTTGCATTCATTGCCTGTACTAATAGTGTTTCTCCCATATTTTTGTTTATTATCTCATGTCGAAGACTTTCCCGTACTCTCCCTCGAATTGCCTGTCAAGTACATCTACATTTATCGTTTCAGGTAATTGATGCTGATGGTCTTGTTCTCGTATCGCAAAATCCAGATATCATTAAGGATTATCCTGCTCCTGTCGTCCTAACACCAAACATCATGGAGTTTAATAAACTAGTCGGTCAAAACACTGGCGACGGAACAAAACTGGAACGCTCCGCTGCTTTCTTGAACAACCTAGGAGAGAATATCACAATCCTTTGCAAGGACCATGTAGATGAGATAATCAACAAGGGAAAGAGTGTCAAAGTGTCTGGTGGAGGATCGGGTAGGAGGTGCGGTGGACAAGGAGACTTATTGGGAGGATCAGTGTCGACATTTTTAGCTTGGGCCTTGGAGAAACAATATGAAGCAAATGTGGCGTGCTTTGCGGGATGTAAACTTACAAGGGAGTGTAATGCAAGGGCGTTTGCTAAATTCGGAAGGAGTATGACTGTAACGGAGATGATTGATGAAATTCATGGAGTGTTTCAAGATAATTATGAACTGAAATAGTAATTAATAATTATTAATAATGATTTACTGTGTATTGTCTTCAATGAATTTTGATATGTATATAATAAAAAAGTGCATTTTATAGAATAGTTTTTCTGGTGTACTAGGCGAAAAAACTCAATGAACTGCCCTTGATAGAGAACCAAAAATGTAAGGTTATCGCCCTTAATAAAGACAATTTATTATTATTATCATTAATAGCTTAACATTCCTCTTGGGAGTAGATTTCTCGAGTGGTGCGTACGGACAACCCACGAGTTTTTTTTTTTTTTTTGGGAAGAGGGGGGGGTGTTACGCACAAGGTAAGCTCGCAAGTTTAAAGCGATTTGAAGCGCGATGATTTTGGACAAAAATATTAAAGTGGCAGGACCAAATGATTGTCGCTGTCACTTTCTTTTGGTTGCATTATTACCTAATATTTAGGGCATACAGATATGCCTACAGTTATAAATAAAATAACAATTATAATAAGGAATTTAAAACGCGCTTTCAGTACTTATTTGAAAAGGAGACGTCAATAAGCGTGATGATGGAATTTTGGGTAAATAGATAATTTAGAATAACTGTAATTTAATAATTAAACTTTATAGCCCGGGAGGCAGCGACAGATTTTTCGCGTTAGTATCTATAAAGCTAGATTTTTTTTCCAAAGAGAGTTTAGATAGTATCTATAATGAAGGTGCAATTCTACCAAACTTTAGTGGTGCATAAATGAGTAAAAAATTAAACATGTTGCAAAAAAATAGACGGACGAAATTTCGTTTTTCGAATTATCAAAAAATGACGATTCGCCTTCTCTCCTGCCGGCTCCAATTTTCGATTTTCATCTCGCAATTCACCTTGTACGGTCATTGCCGACGTTCTCCTCGCTATCACAATTATATTCCTAGGTTTAGTGATAAAATAAGTAGAAAATTGAATAAGTTAGGCATCTCCACAATAAGTGTAAACAAAACAAATTTAGGAAGTATTTTAGTTAACAATAAAGAAAAAATAAGTAAAGTCAACAAATCGGGGGTTTTATGAAATTAAATGTAAGGACTGTAATGCGGTATATATTGGCCAGAGTGGTAGAAGTATAGCTAATAGGGTAAAAGAACATGAACAATCTATTTTAAACAACACCAAAAACACAGGAATGTCAACACATTGCATTGAAAATAGTCATTTTATCGACACAGAGAATATTAATTTAATCCATTCAGAAAGAAAAGGAAAACGCTTAAACCTCCTTGAACAATTAGAAATAAAAAAATCTCTTAAAAGCAACACTTGTACCACCAATGACCAACTAAATTTCATAAACACTCCTATAATAGACAAGGTTTTAAGAATAGCCCATTGACTTATATTCCGAGTAGGTAGATCCACATGTATGGGTATTATTGCATTTATTTTTAATTCCACATCCACGTAGTGGATTGGAAGTATAGTAATCGCAAAAAAATTCTCAAAATTTTTTTTAGAACAACCGCCCTCATAGCTTTAGTATTCATCTGTAAATGTAAAAGCTAGGTCCATAATCTAGACCAGGTTAAATAAACCTAGTGTAAAAGCTAGGTCCCTAATCTAGCCCAGGCTGAGAAAGGCCTAACAAGCCGAAACATATGTAGAGTGTATAAAAATACAGTTTTTATTTGAAACATCAAAAAGCATTGTTTTTCCCTTAAAATAATTATTATAGAAATGGTTTCACGAAAACCGTCGCTGCCGCCCGGGCTATTAGTATTGGACTTAGATGGAATAAAACTAGAATTAGAACGCAAATTGTACATTGCTTTATTAGGAGTAAAAGTGATACTTTTGTGACGAGTCTGTAGGTTTGCCGGACGAACGAAGTGGGACAGGAAACAACAACTTCTTAAGATGCTTGCACACAGTATACTTTTTAGTCCGCATAACAAAAGAATGAGTCTTAACTTCTTTAAGCTCAAGATTCATACAAAACGAGCTTGTTGTACGGTAACAGTGCTGTCTCTATTTAAGTTGCTAATGTTGGAATTAAAATCCAAAATTGATGTGTCGTCGGCATAGGCAAAGTATTTTGTGGGGGACATAAAATGAAATCAATCATTTATATATAAAATAAACAATAGTGGCCCCAGTACAGAACCTCGAGGCACCCCGTACCTTATTGTTAGAAGTTCTAATGCCGTAAAAGTCTAGCTTTTCCATAAGTAACTCATGTGAGATACAGTCGAGGGCCCTAGAGAGGTTACACAGACTTACTGCCACATGCTTACCACTCTGAAGGCCCTCGACTATATCACTATTTTATCACTATTTTAAAAACCGCCTTCGTAGTAGAACATTTATTTCGGAAGCTAAATCGAGCACAATTTAAGATATTGTTTGTTTCAAGATAGTTAACAAGCTTTTTTTAAAGAAAAATTTCAGAAAATTTAGAAAACATTGGAATTTTTTAAACGCACTGGTAGTTATCGATAATATTAATATATATAACTTTGGAAACCTTAAGCACATCTGAGAAGTAACCCTCACTAATGCAGCCATTGATGAGCGCTGTGAGTGGGATTAAAATAAGGTTTGTTTTCTTAAAATGTTTTCTTAACCGCTTCTCAAGTCACCGCGGCAACTCCTTGAAAATCTAGAATGATTTTGTGTGAGGTAAAGAGAAACGAGGCCCTACAATTTATAGTGGAGTCCGAACCACAACTTGGGGATAATTTTATAATTAAAATTATTTCGCGGCGAGCAGAGATTGAACCTGCTTCGCTGGATATTCCAGTATGCAAGCTAGACACGCTAAACCATTGAGCTACCGCCCACTGTGAATTGTTTCTTTAAAATTCGACTATTTATTCCATAGATGTCGGTACAATTAGAGTTCTTTAAATTTTTTACCGCTTCGGCTACTTCAGACGTAGTGACCGGTTCAAGAAAAAACGACGATTTAAAATTAGATAGAGTTTTTAAGTAATAAAATAAAATCCATAGAAAATGGAGAGTATAAGTCAAGAGACTTGTTTTTGTGCCACCGGCGACTTCGGCAAAAGTTGAAGTGATAAAGGGATTTGGAAGAAAATAAAGTACTACTTTTTTTATTGTTATTTTATTAGTATTATTTATATTTGATTTAGTGAGTGGTGTTCATGTAAAATTCAGATTATTCACAGCTAAGAGTACGCCGTGGATGATTCGAATAAAACTAAACGGGTTGTGAGTTATGAAACTAACGAGTGTTAGAAAAACGACGTGAAAAGTTGCATATACAGGGTGCGCCAAAGTTCTGATTTTGGTCGATTACGGCTGTATTTGAAATGGTGGAAATATATTGTCTATAGATTATTTTCTTGATTTTCAATTCTGAATAACCAGAAAATATGTACAATTATACAGGGTACTCCGTTTTCGTTGTCCGAGCAACAACTTCGTTATTTTAAATGGAACACCCTATATTTTTTTCCTTTATCGAGTTACCCATCTAATTATATTCATAATTCTATTAAGGTGGTAGGTACTTAAAATGAACCGTTTACGATATAAAAAAGATTTTTTGACAAAAAGTGAGGTTTGCGGATAAGTTTTTGAGTACCTCTGATTTCATAGACAAGAGAGTTTTCAAAATTCTGCTTATACTGTTATGTTGAGCATATTAAGGGCTAGTAGGGCAGAAACATTATTAATATTAATCTTATACAGAGTGCTGAAAAAATTGAGTTTAATGTTTCGCTAATAAAAAAGGCCGTAATTCAATTTTTTCAAATGGGACGTACTATTTTCAGTTCTGTCATCTAATGAAGTATTAAATTATCTTTCCATTGATATATCATAGTAGGTATTTATCTTTAGGAGTTGCATAGATATTAAGGTTAATTGTCTGGATCAGTCATTTTTCTTGCTGGAACTTCATGAGGTTTGTACTGCACTTCACCAGTTTCGATAAATCTGTCTCTAAGATTACTAAATGCAGGTTCTAAAGGGTGTCTCCTTTCAGGATATCTGGTTTTATAGACTCGGGATGCTAAGAGGCTGTTCCTTGAGCACTCCCCCAGAATAAAAATCATGTCAACCATTTCTTCCCGCGAATAATTCATATTTAATATAATTATATGCAAATGCAACTTGGAAATGGAACTGTAAAAGCTACTAGTATTTTATTAAAGACAATCAAAACAAAAGCACTTACCGATATAGCATTAACACAAAACTTTAGAACATCCACAGACACGTGTTTTGACATCTATGTCTCTTCGGTGCGGCTTTTTCTAAAGTTCACAATCAACTGAAATATGTAAGCAAATACTCGTGTTATAACTATCAAAGGATTACCAGAACAGGATATTAAAAATTAAAATTAGATTATAGGAAATTCCCCGTAAAGGGATAATTATCAATATAATTATATGCAAATGCAACTTCCTGGAACTGTAAAAGCTACTAGTATTTTATTAGCTAATAAAATACTAGTAGCTTTTACAGTTCCAGGAAGTTGCATTTGCATATAATTATATTGATAATAAAATATAAAAATAATTAATAAAATACTAGTAGCTTTTACAGTTCCATTTCCAAGTTGCATTTGCATATAATTATATTAAATATGAATTATTCGCGGGAAGAAATGGTTGACATGATTTTTATTCTGGGGGAGTGCTCAAGGAACAGCCTCTTAGCATCCCGAGTCTATAAAACCAGATATCCTGAAAGGAGACACCCTTTAGAACCTGCATTTAGTAATCTTAGAGACAGATTTATCGAAACTGGTGAAGTGCAGTACAAACCTCATGAAGTTCCAGCAAGAAAAATGACTGATCCAGACAATTAACCTTAATATCTATGCAACTCCTAAAGATAAATACCTACTATGATATATCAATGGAAAGATAATTTAATACTTCATTAGATGACAGAACTGAAAATAGTACGTCCCATTTGAAAAAATTGAATTACGGCCTTTTTTATTAGCGAAATATTAAACTCAATTTTTTCAGCACTCTGTATAAGATTAATATTAATAATGTTTCTGCCCTACTAGCCCTTAATATGCTCAACATAACAGTATAAGCAGAATTTTGAAAACTCTCTTGTCTATGAAATCAGAGGTACTCAAAAACTTATCCGCAAACCTCACTTTTTGTCAAAAAATCTTTTTTATATCGTAAACGGTTCATTTTAAGTACCTACCACCTTAATAGAATTATGAATATAATTAGATGGGTAACTCGATAAAGGAAAAAAATATAGGGTGTTCCATTTAAAATAACGAAGTTGTTGCTCGGACAACGAAAACGGAGTACCCTGTATAATTGTACATATTTTCTGGTTATTCAGAATTGAAAATCAAGAAAATAATCTATAGACAATATATTTCCACCATTTCAAATACAGCCGTAATCGACCAAAATCAGAACTTTGGCGCACCCTGTATAAATTAAACGCCTGGCTTAGATTTGCTTTTATGAAACTGTCATACGATGCATAATATTACTGTAATTTTCTTACGCCATTACACGAATAAATAATTTTTTTTCGAAACAGTGCATTTACTTTCAATGAAAATGCAACAAAATTATTACAAGTGTTAGTAAAAAGTGCACTATTTTGCCCCAATATATCCCTGAGCCCTCTTTTTAATGAAATTGAAAACATTTTGTAGAAGAATGGGATTGTTAATAGCTTGAGGATGACCACCGTCATAAATTTGAAATGCCGATTTTTTTACAAAATTACATTATCTTTAGCATTTCATACTTGTTTGGCTATTTTGTCGTCGATTGATTGCAATAAGTGGTGATAACTCCACTTGCAAGTTGCGTAAACACTGTAGCTCAACTTACACGAGAGAGAAAATTTATATTTGTTGAGGTACTTACTTCCTGGTCCGTACTGACGAAGGCCAAAAGCCTGAAACTGCAGCATACAGATGGTATAACTTACTAAGGCAAGACATATTAATATGCATACAGTGTGAACATAAAGAAATGCACAAAATTCATATCTTTGGAATGTCATTTTTCAAAAAAATCCTCGAACAGGTCAAATTTAGTTTTGTAAATGCTATATTTTGTCACTATACCAATATTTATGACGTCATTGGTTTTTGAGTTATGATGCCATCATAATTTTTTTTAATAGAAACAGACATTTTTGCTTAGTGTTTTTGATGGTATATTCCTCTAGCTTTCTGGTGATATAAAAAAAATGATATTACCTGAGCCATTCTTCTGGAAAAATTACATTTTATGTAAGAGTATCTTACCTTTCGCAAATTCACGAGTAATGTTCCACTTTCTTATGGTCTGATCAATCTTGTTGCCTACACTTTTGTTTTAACTAGCATGAAAACATTTGACATAAAAATAAAACAAAGAAAATAATAAAAAAACAATCACCTTAACAACAGAGAGATACAGACTTTTTGTGTAAAGTATCGATAACTTTTTTATTCCTGGCACGTGTGGAAGCTCAGTTTTGTGACACTTCTGAGACAGTGTAAAACTATTGAATGCAACGCCGCGTTTAAGTGAAAGAGAACGCGTAGAACTTTTGATGATGGTTGGATATGGTGATAAGCAGATAACTCATCAGGAAGCATGTGATGTTTTCAATGCCAAGTATCCCGAAAAGCAAATTTCTGGATCCACTGTAAGTAGATCGGTGGCTAGATATGATGAATCTGGCAGTGTAGCTGACCTCCCTCGATCTGGTCGTCCTAGCACAAGCAACAAAACCAAATTAAATGTCTTCTAGAAAGTGAGGAAAACCGCCATCTTTCGACAAGGCAGCTGGCTTTAAATCATAACTTGAGTCAAACTTCTGTTGTACATCTATTGAAAAAAGAAAAATACCATCCATACAAAGTGCAATTAATCCACGAATTGAATGAGGACGATCCAGATCGCCGTTTACAGTTTTGTGAACAGTTGATGACCTTGTGCGATAAAAACCCAAATTTTTTAAAGAATATTGTTTTTTCTGATGAAGCTACATTTTCTTTAAAGGGGACTGTACATCGGCATAACTGTAGGTATTGGTCACGCGAAAATCCTCATTGGACTCAAGGAGCCCATACGCAGCGACGAGATAAAGTAAACGTGTGGGCAGGTATGATTGGTGATCGTTTATTGGGACCTTTTTTTTTAAGAAAATCTTACGGCTGCAAGATATTTACAGTTTTTGCGAGTTGAGTTAGTGCCAGCCTTAGCTGTTATGTTTCCGAACAATGAAGATGAAGATATTCCTGCTGAAAACGTCTGGTTTCAGCAAGACGGGGCCCCACCTCATTTTGGGATAGCAGTGCGTCAGTTTTTAGATGACACTATTACTGGAAGGTGGATAGGTCGTCGAGGTCTGATTGAGTGGCCCCCGCGTTCACCGGATTTAACCCCCTTTGACTTATTTCTTTGGTGTTACTTAAAGTCAAGGTTGTATTTTAACAGACCGGATACCATAGAAGAATTAAAAGACAGAACTGGCTTGGAGACGAGACGAATTGCCCATGAGATGATTCAGAACAGCGTGCAATTTGAACAATGGAGATGATTTTTTTCTCACAATTACTTATGTAAGGTATCAATCAATAAAAATAGTTTTTTCCAAAAGAATGGCTCAGGTAATATCAATTTTTTTGATATCACCAGAAAGCTAAAGGAATATGCCACCAAAAATAGTAAACAAAAATGTCTGTTTCCATTAAAAAAAATTATGATGACGTCGTAACTTAAAAACCAATGACGTCATAAATATTGGTATAGTGACAAAATGTATCATTTACAAAACTAAAATCGACCTATTCGAGGATTTTTTTGACAAATGACACATACCAAAGATATAAATTTTGTGCGTTTCTTTAGTTTCACACTCTATTTAGGAACTTCACATATAGTGTTCTTCAGCAAAAACTAGTGCTAAACCGATCAAAATTGGTGGTGGGTTAGGCTCACTAAGATATCGTGTGAATTTTTTACAAAATTTGTAGATTGTATTACGGAGAGGTCATAGGTACTATCTTATACAATTGTTGGGTATTTCCCTCCGCCAATCCTTAACATCTTATTTAATATTAGTTAATAGTGTTGCAAATGTCCTGCTGAAAAAATAATCAGTAAACTGGAGGGGTGTTCATTACAGTTATTATATGGGATATTTTCCCAAATTGGGTGCGGCGTAATTTTTTTTCCACCGGCAACTGAAAATATTTGCTGCTAAGGCGTTTTTGAGTTAGGGATTGAAACAAATGAAGGTAAAGGTAAAATATATCCACTGTGAATCTCTTCGGCAGGCTCCGATATCTATCATAATTAAGAAAACCTTAAACTTTACTATTAATTGAAACTTAAGCTCATATGCAGCTTATATTTCCAAAAAAAAAAAAATTTTTAATATTCATCATGAAATAAACTATTAGCCTAACTAAACTGCTGGCCACTCGAACTTACACATAGAGACTTTTAGGCAAAATTTAAAGTTCAATATTTTCAACAGGAATGCAAAATTTTGAACGCGGCTTGCAAATTTTAAGATCTAGTTTTTTCGAATTAAACTGCATGACGTATATTTATCGTAGGACCAGACTAGAAGTTTATTATATACGGGGTGATCAATGAAGTCATGCAAAAAATCGAAAAGTTTGTATGAGTGAAATTTCCGCAAAAAATTTTTTTGGTCGTTGCAATATGGTTCCTTACTAAGGTAACATCAATATCTCTAGACGGTTTTGTCAGTTTTTGGATTAAGGCCCTTAGGCCTTGTACACACTACTCAACATAAAATTTGGATACCGAAATCTTTAAAATGCTATAACTTGACATTGGATTGACGGTTCTTGATGATTTTTGCGGATTTGGAATCCTTATTTCACGTAGATTTTCTATGGTCTAAGCATTTTATTTGAGAGTTGAAATTTACACATTATACCGGGTCGATAATAAACAAAAATGTAGGGTACGACGCGCTCTAAAGTTTGGCATTATTTAAGTTTTTGTAAAAATAAATTCTCACCTCAAGTTGTTTTTATTTAATGTTCTTCTCACTGTTCTGTCCGAAACTCACACCCCAGTTTGTTGTCTCAAAGAATCATTCAGTTTTACAGAGTTCTTTGTCCACCCCCATGCCCATAATTATGATCGGGTGTAATTTCTACGCGACGCGTCAATTTCAAAGTAGGCATTGGAAAAACAAATTTGTTGCTATGGAATTAAAAACTGTTTACATTATTTTAGAAATAATCTGACATATTTCAATGTTATAATTTTGTAAAGTTTAATTAATATGAGGCGTTTAACCACGGCAGAAAGGGAAAATTGCATTCGACTTATCAACGAAGGAATGTCAAAACAGCAAGTTGCGCACATTTACAATGTCAGCCGAAAGACAATTTATAATTTGAACCGCCGCGTCGAAACTACTGGTGATCATAATTATGGGCATGGGGGTGGACATACAAAAAAAATAAACCAAAGAACCGAAAGAATTTTAATGAGAGAAACTATGCGGAATAGAACAAAGAACTCTAGAAAACTAAATGACTCTTTAAGACAACAAACTGGGGTGAGAGTTTCGGACAGAACAGTGAGAAGAACATTAAATGAAAACAACTTGAGGTGAGATTGTTTTTTAAAAAAAACATAACATAATGCCAAACATTTTAAATTATAGAGCCCGTCGCAGAGCAAAATGTGTGCGGTTATTACAACGCCTTAGAGCGAATAGGCGGGCATGGGCAAATCGGCATGCGAATTGGGGTAATGCAGAGTGGAGCCATTGTTTATTTACTGACGAAACAAGATTTAATTTGTTTCACTCCGATGGCCGAATGTTAGTTTGGAGAAGGCCAAATCAGCGATATTTGGAGGAAAATATGGCCCCTCAAAAAGCATTTGGTGGCGGAGGCGTTACAATGTGGGGAGGTATCATAAGAAATGGTAAAACCGAGCTATTCATTACCAACCAAACCATTAATGCTACTGTTTGTCAGGAGGAAATTTTGGAACTTATTGTTGTTCCTTTTGCTCGACATTACGGCCCAGAAATTCTATTGGTGAATGACAACGCTCGACCTCACAGAGCGCGAAGAAATCACACAGTAGAATTGAGGAAATGAATATATTACTAGCAAAAATACTCGTAATTATTTCAAACTCTTACTAAAGACTTATTCATAGATAAGTACAAAAACATATATCTTTCTAAACAAAATACTTTTCTGGCTACATGCCACGAACAACATTGAATTATAAGAAAGAAATATGCACATTACGTACAGAAAACTGTCACAATAATGTTAGTTTTAATTTTAAATTATCCTGTTCAACAAAACCAAAAACAACCAAAGACAAAAACACTTACCAAAAACTTTAAAAACTTTCACAGACACGTGTTTCTGTATCCTACACAAGGATACTTCTTCAGTGCTACTTCTTTCAAAGTTGAAAATGAACTAAACAGTCACTTACCAGGTAATACGTATTTATGCAATAATTATTTATGGTTCTAACGAACAGGATAATCCAAAACGGATTTCGGAGAATTACCAGTACAGGTATAATCATAAAACATAATCAAATGCAAATGCAAATTCCCTACAATGTAAGAGTAATCTAAAATAGAATTGAGGAAATGAATATATTACTAGCAAAAATACTCGTAATTATTTCAAACTCAAGTGTTTTTGTCTTTGGTTGTTTTTGGTTTTGTTGAACAGGATAATTTAAAATTAAAACTAACATTATTGTGACAGTTTTCTGTACGTAATGTGCATATTTCTTTCTTATAATTCAATGTTGTTCGTGGCATGTAGCCAGCAAAGTATTTTGTTTAGAAAGATATATGTTTTTGTACTTATCTATGAATAAGTCTTTAGTAAGAGTTTGAAATAATTACGAGTATTTTTGCTAGTAATATATTCATTTCCTCAATTCTATTTTAGATTACTCTTACATTGTAGGGAATTTGCATTTGCATTTGATTATGTTTTATGATTATACCTGTACTGGTAATTCTCCGAAATCTGTTTTGGATTATCCTGTTCGTTAGAACCATAAATAATTATTGCATAAATACGTATTACCTGGTAAGTGACTGTTTAGTTCATTTTCAACTTTGAAAGAAGTAGCACTGAAGAAGTATCCTTGTGTAGGATACAGAAACACGTGTCTGTGAAAGTTTTTAAAGTTTTTGGTAAGTGTTTTTGTCTTTGGTTGTTTTTGGTTTTGTTGAGCAGGATAATTTAAAATTAAAACTAACATTATTGTGACAGTTTTCTGTACGTAATGTGCATATTTCTTTCTTATAATTCAATGTTGTTCGTGGCATGTAGCCAGCAAAGTATTTTGTTTAGAAAGATATATGTTTTTGTACTTATCTATGAATAAGTCTTTAGTAAGAGTTTGAAATAATTACGAGTATTTTTGCTAATAATATATTCATTTCCTCAATTCTATTTTAGATTACTCTTACATTGTAGGGAATTTGCATTTGCATTTGATTATGTTTTATGATTAAATCACACAGTTTTTGCAGGCACAAAACATCAATAGGATGGACTGGCCTGCAAAGTCTCCGGATCTTAATGTCATCGAACACGTTTGGTCTTATTTAAAACTTAAAGTAAGATCTCTTGATGTACCCCCTGAAACCTTAGAAACGCTCAGTGAGGCCATTCGTGAAGAATGGGAGAATATTCCACAAGATTTTATAAATAATCTTGTGGATACTCTACCAAATCGATGTCGGGAAGTAATATTCCGAGCAGGAGGACCAACAAAATATTAGCTTCTCTTTTTTTTAATTAATGTACCTAATTTTAATTAGGTAATTTTAATTTAATTTTAATTTAAGTTTAAATTAAATTAATTTTCAATTTTTTAGTTAATTTTTTTTTCAGTTATTAAAAATTACCAGAATTAGAATTATAAATTTTTTAAGAATTGACTTTTGGTCGTTGTTAAGCAATGTTGTATATTGTAGAATTTAATGTAATAAACTTGTTCTTGTCGCTACGTTTTTGTTTATTATCGACCCGGTATAATGTGTAAATTTAAATCCTCAAATAAAATGCTTAGACCATAGAAAATCTACGTGAAATAAGGATACCAAATCCGCAAAAATCACCAAGAACCGTCAATCCAATGTCAAGTTATAGCATTTTAAAAATTTCGGTATCCAAATTTTATGTTGTGTAGTGTGTACAAGGCCTAAGGGCCTTAATCCAAAAACTGACAAAACCGTCTAGAGATATTGATGTTGTAAGGAACCATATTGCAACGACCAAAAAAATTTTTTGCGGAAATTTCACTCATACAAACTTTTTGATTTTTTGCATGACTTCATTGATCACCCCGTATATAATAAACTTATGGTCCTACGATAAATATACGTCATGCAGCTTAATCCAAAAAAAACTAGCTCTTAAAATTTGCAAGCCGCGTTCAAAAATTTTCATTCCTGTTGAAAATATTGAACTTTAAATTTTGCCTAAAAGTCTCTATGTGTAAGTTCGAGTGGCCAGCAGTATATTTAGAAAATTTCCGGGAAATATAAAATAGAAGATAATGCACATATTCCTTAATTTCTAAGTTTAATGTTATAAACTTTCAGAAATGTAAATTTGTTGGCTATTGCATTAATGAATTAGAGTTATGTCTACATTAATGAATTTCTTCAAGAGGCATCTGAAGAACATATATAATATATAACAATTATAAGACAATGCATTAAATCGGCAAAAAGTGTAACGTTTACTCTAATTAATTGCTAGTTGCGAAAGCTAAAGAAATATAGGTATTAACTACTTCTTACTTTCACGGTATTTCACAATATTTATCTGATAATCTTGCACTATATTGAATGGCATTTGCTTTTTTTGCATAATTTGGGAAACGTAGAATTCCGGCAAAGACCTTGCGCTGAAAGCTCTATCAAATAGAGGGGATGAAAAGCACGCTGTGGTAAAGCTTTGGCGGGAGTTTACCGAAATTTGCCGCAGCGGTCGGAGTGCTGTTTGCAACACGGTCTGCTGAGAACTTTTCGTATCATTGAAGTGGTTTTTACTTTATATTGAGATATTTGCTTGACATTTGGAAAATCTGGGTTAAGGTCGCCATTCATTTGATATTGAATCCAGTAAGTAAATACCAAATTTGATTAGGTTTTCCTCACGGCTGTTTACAGTATAAGCATCGAAGAAATAATTAAAATGAGGATTTTTATTTATGCCCTTAGATGTAATAAAATTATATAGAGTATCCTATAAGTGGATGACTAAGTGAAGTGGGATGACAGGGGAGATAATTTTGCTGTTAAAATAACGATATGTGTAGTTATCCAATTGGTGACAATTTAAAAGTTATTTAAATTTTTGAATTTACGCCTTAAATGGAGTAGCGCGCCACTAAAAAAATAAGTTTAAAAAGTGTGAGTTTTCGGTTGTGTTTCTCATAAGTAGCTTTTAAGTGGGTACATCTTCCACTGAAAGCATTTTAATGGACTCTTGTTTTTGTGTCAAATAAAAATAACGGTTTTCCAAATACCTATTCACACAAAAATGTTGTACATCTTTAAGTAATTTTGTCAGAAGAAAAGTGTAGTACCGAAAGTTGACAAACGATTAGGAAAAGTTGTCAATTTAATGTAGATTCTGACATGGTAAAACACATACAGTTACTCAGAACAGATTTTTAAATATTTTTTTCACAAGAATAAGTGTTTTTTAAAATATATCCTTTACAAAATTTCGATAATAATTAAGGGAGCTGGTTTGTCAGAAATAAAACAAAAGTAGTAAGATAACAATTTTTATTGGTTTTCAAGTATTGGGCATCGCTGAAAAAAAATTCTTTTATTGCTAATCAGACTGGTCTCTTCTCTTAGTTTTTGCAGCAAATATTTGATCTGATTTTTTTCTCCGTATAGACAAGTTCTTTAAAATAACTCCATACAAAGAAGTCTATGTGGCCCAGGTTGGAGCATGGCTGTGAAAAAAAAATTTACATACGCAAGGCCCAGGCCCGACGAGAGGGGGGGTGTCGGGGGTGTTTCCCCCCTGGTCCGGCGGTTTTTGAGGGGGCCCGGTGGTTTCGAGGGGACTCGGGTTTCACCCGAAGTTGAAGATTAGGATTTGCATTTGCTAAAATGAGAGAGATATACTTTAGGGAATAATCCTCCCCCCGCTCTTCGAAATGTTAGTACAGGTAAATAGTTTGTTATTATGGGTGCCACCCCCCGCTCTTTCAGAATTTATGTTGAAGATTGGTGGGAGTCGTATGTTACAACCCACCGGGCCCCGATTTTTTCTCGACGGCCCTGGCAAGGCCTAAGATTTTATAAAAAAATCGGTAAAGGTATTTACACAGAACTTCCCTCTTTATTTGTGCATGGCGGTCACTGTAAAAAATTAATAATTACAAAATGACATAGAAAATAATAATCGGAATATAGTTCTATTATTACAAAGAAAACCTGATAAGTTTTTGTCAAAAAAATATACAGAGCACTCATCCAACAACAAAAGTTCAATACTAAATGACAGGTGCCAAATATGGAAGGCTTGGCAAATACCTTTATAAATGTCCACTATGACTGAATTATTTCTTGGGATGACCACCCTGTACATTTTTCAATAAAAGTATAATTGGTGCCATAATATGCCAAATATTATTGCCATCTGTCACATTTCAAAATTCCACATTCACGTAGTGGAGTGGAAGTATAGTGGTGGTTAAAAGATTTCATTATTTTTGAAATTTTTCAAAAACGTTAATAAAGAAGTTTTCAATTTTTTTTAATTCTGAGATAGGTTTAGAATGTCATGAAACGTGGAAATTTTAAATTTGAGCAAAAAGGAAAGTTTCCTTCTATTCTATACTTGTGGTAAAACAAGATTACAAATTAAAATTTTTTTTTTAAATAGTTTTAGAATGCCATGAATCGTGAACATTTTAAATTTGAGCAAAGCAAAAACGTTTTTCCATCTATTTTAGCGGTAAAAAAATTTCCAAGTGTTGGTGAAAAAAAAATTCAATATTTTTTTTCTGAAATAGGTTTAGAATGTCGTGAAACGTGAAACATTTAAATCTGGGCAATCTATTCTAGTGGTAAAATATTTTTCCAAAATGGTAAAAAAATGTTGCAAATTTTTTTTCCGAAATAGGTTTGGAAAGTCATGAAACATGGAAATTTTAATTTTGAGCAAAAAAATGTTTCATCTATTCTATAGTGGTGATAAATTAAAATTAAAAAATTTAAATTTGTTTTGGTTGAAATAGGTTTAGAATGCCATGGGAACGTGAAAATTTTAAATTTGAACAAAGAAAAAAAATTTTCCATCATTTAGTGGCAAAATTTTTTCAAAAATCGTTAAAAAATTTTCTAAATTTTTTTTTAAATGGGTTTAGAACGTTATGAAACGTGAAAATTTTAAATTTGAACAAAGAAAAAATTTTTTTCCATCTGTTGTAGTGGTAAAAATTTTTAAAAAATGTTGGTTAAAAAAAATCAAATTAAAAAAAAATAGGTTTAGAATGCCATGAAACACGGAAATTTTAAATTTGAAGAAAGAAAAAAATTTTTCATCTATTTTAGTGGTAAAAAAATTTTCAAAAATGTTGGTGAAAAAATTTTCAATTTTTTTTTATTCTGAAATTGGTGTAGCGTCTCATGAAACGTGAAAATTTTAAATTTGAGCAAAAACATTTTTTTTTCATGATTTATTCCCTTTAGACGGTCCACCCTGTATATTCTCCAGTGAAAGTTTAACTATTTCTTCGCTGACAGTAGCGTCAACTACTTATCAAATTTGACTGCTCTCCGTCAAGTAGTTTTTTTAGTTATTGCACCAACAGACAGACAGACAGACTGACGGAATTGACAAACCTGTATTTTCGTCATCTACGTGATCTGAAACGCCAAAATCCGAAAAAATCTCGGAGGGTGATTTTTTCTCGAATACAATATTTCCTTCGGTATGGGAAGTAAAAATGATGTATTGAAGAGAAACAATTTTTCTGTTATACTTTTAGGGCACCAAAAAACGATTTTTCTGTTTCAAAATTAATAACATTGAAAATATCAACTTTATGAAACAAGTTATCAAACATTTATTGTTGAAAATTGGTCAAAGAATATTAAAAAAAAAACTTGTCCACGACTATTAAATAATGTACTCATTATGTATGTGTTTCCTCAACGTTAATACTATTAATGAGAATAGTCAGTTGTTTATAAGAAAATACGTTCGTGACTTTTTATAAAAAAATTAAAATGTCAAAATTGCAGCAACCAAAAGACAAGTAAGGTCTCTCTATGTTTTCTAGGAGGCACTCAAATGGTACAAGCCGAAGAGGTTCTTTAATGAATACTCAAACACTACATTAGTAAGTTCCTTTCAAAGCATCATCTATTAGCAGCACACGGCAATCTCCAACATTATTTTCGAAATCATTTACCTACGTGCCTACAAACTGTATTACTTTATTAGTAAGCCATGACAATGCGTCAAAATGTAATTTTGTTATCGATTTGGAATGTCAAAATCTGTGCGATTTTAACGTCAACGTTATTTATAATAATTTTACATATTACTCAAAAAGACTAATATAATATAATTAAATAAATGGATACTCACAGTGAAAACGAGCTTTCTTTGACGCCGCCAGAGGTACGGAAAGCTGCAGAAATCGCCTCATGAAACATGTTGCCCGAAAATCGAGAAGAATGTATATGATGGCGTATGAATCTTTCTTAAATTGGAGAAATGAAATTAAATAAATATGGGATATTTAATAGTCGTGGACAAAGTACAGACAAAGAATTCTACTCGCATATAATGGCTACTATTCACTCTGGTAATTCACGATACTCGCCTGCGGCGCGTATCTTAAACTTCACCAACGTGAATAATAGCCGTCATTATATGCTTGTTGAATAATATATTATTATTTGATAAAATGTGATATTTCCTTTTGTTATAAACAAAATTGTTCTAAAGAATATGAGACCAAGTTACCGTCTGGTAACATGAATTTCCATAATCGGTAGTGTCTTCTGAACTGATTTTAGCAAGAAACAGCGGTCGAAATGTATTTGAAACGCAAGCATCCACGGTCTAAGACAAGGATACAGAATTTATAAAGATCAGGTTATGATGAAGTCATCCGATGCATTCAATAAGAAGCAGCGGGGCGGATGTAGATGCCATTTATCTAATGGAAGAAGCGTTCGAATAAATCACCCTTATCTCGGAAACTAAAGCACTTATGATAAAAACAAGAGACGAAAAACTTTCTTACGGCTCAAGCTATATTTCTGTTCAATTCTGCAATATTATATTTTTAGTAATAAAGCCATTCCTAGTAGGATACAAATTACCTATGAAATTTAACAATAAAATGATTCTAGAGTTCTGGGGAAACTTCCGGAGTTTCTCAGTGTCCGGGTTACTCATGTAAAGTCTCTATTCTAACAAATGAATATCAACTATAGTCTATTTGGAAATGAAAGATGCTAATAAAAGACCATTATAAATGCAAATTCTATAAAGACATATTAAGTCAGCTTATTAATAATTTTTTATATTATATATTATAAGCACCCTGTGTTTCGTCTTCAGGCAACTGTACAAAACAGCTTCCTTGTAGATACTTAAAGTGGCATATTTTGAATTGGTACAATCAGTAATAACATATGGGCTATGTTTCTGGGGCAACTCGGCGAATATGATGAAAGTATTTACTATGAAAAAGGGAAATATTGTATTCAAGAAAAAATCACCCTCCGAGATTTTCTCAGTTTTTGACGTTTCAGATCACGTAGATTACGTAAATATAAGTTTTTCAATTCCGTCTGTCTGTCCTTCCGTCCGTCTGTCTGTCTGTCTGTCTGACTGTTGGTGCATTAACTAAAAAACTACTTGATGGAGAGCAGTCAAATTTGGTTGGTAGTAGACGCTACTGTCGGAGCAGAAATGGTTAAACTTTACTGAAAAATATAGTGTGGGTCTGCCTAAAGGGAATAAATAATGAAAAACTTTTTTTTCGCTCAAATTTAAAATTTCCACGTTTCATGATACGCTAAACCTATTTCAGAACAAAAATATTGAAAATTTCTTTCACCAACATTTTTGAAACATTTTTTACCACTAAGATAGATGAAAAATTTTTTTTCTTTGTTCAAATTTAAAATTTCATTTCATTTTCATGGCCTAAACCTATTTCAAAAAAAAATTTTTTTGAAATTTTTAACCGTTTTTGAAAATTTTTTTACCACTAAAATAAAGGGATTTTTTTTATTTGTTCAAATTTAAAATTTTCACGTTTCATAGCGTTCTAAACCTATAAAAAAAAAACATTTTTGGAAAAATTTTACCACCAAAATAGACGGAAATTTTTTTTTGTTAAGATTTAAAATTTCCATGTTTCCATGGCATTCTAAACCTATTCAAACAAATTTAACACTTTTTTTGAACATTAAAAAAAAACATTTTTATAGAATAGATGGAATTTTTTTTTGCTCAAATTTAAAATTTCCACGTTTCATGACATTTCAAACCTATTTCGAAAAAAAAAAATTTCAATAAGTATTTTTTTTACCATTTTGGAAAAAAATGACCAATGGAAAACAATTTTTTTTGCCCAAATTTAAAATTCTCACATTTCATGACATTCGAAACCTATTTAAAAAAAAAAAATAAAATTTGTAATATTTTTTTATCACTACTATAGAATAGAAGGAAACTTTCCCTTTTGCTCAAATTTAAAATTTCCACGTTTCATGACATTTTAAACCTATTTCATAAGAAAAAAATTTTGATAATTTTTTTACCAACATTTTTGAAAAATAAAAAAAAAATGAATTTTTTTAACCACCACTATACTTCCACTCTACTACGTGAATGTGGAATTGAAAATGTGACAGATGGCAATAATATTTGGCACCTATTATGCTTTTATTGAAAAATGTACGGGTTGGTCATCCCAAGAAATAATTCAGTCATGGTGGACATTTGTAAAGGTATTTGCGCCTTCCATATGTGGCGCCTGTTATTTAGTACTGAACTTTTGCTGTTGGATGAGCACTCTGTATATTTTTTTGAGCAAAACTTATCAGGTTTTCTTTGTAATAATAGTAATAACTATATTCCGATTATTATTTTCAATGTCATTTGGTAATTGTTAATTTTTTGTGTGACCGCCATGCACAAATAAAGAGGGAAGTCGTGTGTAAATACCTTTGCCGATTTTTTTATCTTAGATTTTATCTTTGAAATAGCATTTTTAATATTTTAAAGTCCTATATAAAAAAATACCCAACGATAAAATGAAATTCTGATGGCGTTATCGAATTGAGTAGGTCAAATACATAAAGTATTGGTAGGTTTAGTTTCTGGATTTCAACATTTTTTTCTTGTTCGGCTGTGTTATTGGTCGTTGGAGGGGTTATGGGGGGTCGGAATAAATATTCAGCATCATCGTCGTGTTCAGCATGAAAACGGGCGGTAGGACATTTTTGAGCCGTGAAAATTATATCCTGAGTGCTTAACCCCGTTTGGGGGTGGTTCTTGGCTATTTGGGGACTTGCGCAACCCCAAAGAGACATTGTACAACCTTCATCGTGTTCAGTATCTTCGAAAAAGAGAGAGGAGGTCATTTTGTTACGAATCAAATTACCGGGTGCCCCATTATATTTTGACCCTTTGTAAACACCCTGTAAATTTTTTCACAGTTGGAAAGCCCATTTCCGGAAATGCCATATTTGTTATGGAAATTATACAATGTGATGCTTTTATAAGGTTTTAAAATGAATACTGCGTTTAATCGAAATGCTACTAAAAAAAAATAATGATTTACAAAGTAGATTATGGAAACAAAAGACAACATCACTTGTAAACGTCAAATTAGTTTATTAACAGTTGCATATTACTACAAAATTGCTAATATTGAAAATGTACATTATGAAATTCGATATTACAAAGTGTAACAGAATATTGTTATGAATTACACCCCCTTGGAACTGGAAATTGATACGCCTATGCGTAAAAGTGAGTAACTGGAAACTTGCAGAAAAAGATAGACTTTTCTAGAATGTGGTGAGAGAAGATTCTTGATTGATCTGGAGGCCATATCAGAGTATATAAGGCGCGATTACCGGCGCAGAGAGAGAAGTTTACTAAAGTGAAGTTTATTAAGAAAGAAGTTTATAGAAGTGACGTTCGGTAAAAAGTGAGGTTAAATAAGAAGTAAATAAAGTGTAAAGGTTATTTTGAAGTATTGTATAGACAGTAAATTATTAAATAAAGTGTTAGTGATTATCTCTTGTTGAAATTATTTAGAACCCACAGATTCATACAGGGTGTTTCCTAAAAGGTGGAAAACACGCAACAATATTTATTAAACAAATAAGAAATAAACAAAATAATACACGTTAATTACAAAAAAAATTTCAAAATGTTGGTCATCAACTTGGATACATTTATTTTTTCTCTACAAAGTTGTCACACCTTCTACTGAACTGTTCGGGGGTAATGTTATTAAAGACATTTCGAATGTTTTCTTTAAGTTCTGCTAAATTTTGTTTCATAGGGCTATAACACCTGTCTTTCACATACTCCTTATGAAAAAATCTGGAACTGTGAGCTCTGGGGATCGAGGGGCTATGCTGTACGACTTCCCCTTCCTATCCAACGATTTCCAAAGTTGGCATTCAGGGAATCTCTAGTTATCATAGCATAGTGAGGCGTAGCACCGTCTTGTTGGAAATAGACAGTCCTCAACTCAACAAATTATCCTGTTCAAGTTGCGGATAAAAGAAATTTGCCAACATGTCCAAATATGATGGGGCACTGACAATCGGATTGTTAAAAAAATGGACTGTAGCTTTTTTGTTTTGATATCGCACACCAAACTGTAACTTTTGGAGATGGTCTGACATACTGATGGAGATTTCTGGGATTTTCTGATTCCTAAACTCTACAATTATGCTTATTCACCTTGCCATTTAAGTGAAATGATGCTTCGTCTGACATGGCTAACTTATCAAAAAAATGCCTATTTCTTCTACGTAAATCAAGAATTTTTCTACAAAATTGTACTCGTTTTGGAAAATCAGTTTCCTTTAATTCTTGATGAATCAGAATTTTATAAGCATTCAATTTTAGAACATTTTTCATAACAATATGAATAGTAGTTTTCGGAATACCTGTTGTGGAAGAAATTTTTCTCGTAGAAGAAGAAGGATAATTTTGTGTCATTTCCAAAATTTCAATTGGTGTATTAAGCCTATTTTCATTATTTGGAGTTATTTTTTACGGTCAATACAACCCGAATTCCCAGTTTCTATATCATTTGCTAATTAAATTTTTTTTTGGAGGTTCCTTGTTAAATATAGTTCTAAATCTTCTTTGTGTTCTATTGTAAGGTTTAGTTTCAGCAAAAAGAATTAGACACTTAGCTTTTTCACTTAAAGTAAACATTTTTCTTACAGTAACTGAAGTACCCGAGTTGTCAATATAGTTAAAATGCGAGGGGGGGGGGGGCGTGAAATTGGAAACCAAAACGAGCTTACCTTACCGGTACGTTTTTTGGGTCGCTGAATCCGAAAATCGGGGTCCCGAGGGCTGGACTCTGTCCGTTCACCCTTAATTTGCAAAATACACCCCTTTTTAGGGGGTTACTAACAAATTTATGTATTTGAGGTCTCAGATTACGTTTTTTTGGGTTGCTGAATACAAATTTACGGGTCTCAAGTATTGCCAGCACCCTTAAATTTGCAAAAACTACCCTTAATTAGGGTATTTTTGCAAGATTCTTAGTAAACTGTATTTCAACAAACTTTTACACGTAGGATACGTTTTTTGGGTCGCTGATTACGAATTTCAGGGTCCCGAGTCCAAAAAACATTGCCAGCACCCTTAAATTTGCTAAAACTACCCTTAATTAGGGTATTTTTGCAAGATTCTTAGTAAACTGTATTTCCATAAACTTTTACACGCAGGATACAGTTTACTAAGAATCTTGCAAAAATACCCCAATTAAGGGTAGTTTTTGCAAATTTAAGGGTGCTGGCAATACTCGAGACCCGTAAATTTGTATTCAGCAACCCAAAAAATGTAATCTGAGACCTCAAATACATGAATTTGTTAGTATTTATGACGTAAGTGCAGAATATTTCACAAAAACACCCTAAAAGGGGGTGTATTTTGCAAATTAAGGGTGAACGGACAGAGTCCAGCCCTCGGGACCCCGATTTTCGGATTCAGCGACCCAAAAAACGTACCGGTAAGGTAAGCTCGTTTTGGTTTCCAATTTCACAGCAAAACTCGCATTTTAACTGGATTAATAGACTAATTAGACGTTTACAGGTGATGTTGTCTCTTGTTTCCATAGTCTACTTTGTGAACCATTATTTTTTTCGTAGCATTTCGATAAAACGCAGTATTCACTTTAAAACCTTATAAAACCATCACTGTGTATAATGTCCATGAAAAATATGGCATTTTCGGAAAGGGGAAACAATGGGCTAGTCCAACTGTGAAAAAATATACAGGGTGTTCCGTTTGAAATAACAAAGTTGCCCAATCCCCGAAAATACGCTGTGTCTTTTCCGGTTAAACCGGAAGTGAGCAAAAAAAGGTGATTACTCAGGAAAAACTAATCAAAATTAGAAGGACTGGTGAAAACAGCAGTTCATTATCTCAACTACTTCAAAAGTTATATAGGTTTAGAAAGGATCAAAATATAATGGGGCACCCGGTATTTACCATCTTCGGGTTTTTCTTCCACTCACACATGCCACTATGGTATTTTTTAACGTAACAATTTCCGCAATTTTTAACAATTTTGAAGGTTTACAAAAGTTTTACCCCATTCTAAATTCATTTATTTATGAGACACCTGTAGATACAATGCAGTTCAATAACGAAAATAACTGAAAAAAACTACGTTTTAAAGTTTCAAATTTATTTTCATTCAACAGACTCTTCTCCGAGTAATAAACTTTCAATTCTATTACATGTGTCGAATGCCAAGACGTAGAATTCTTTCAAGCAGTTTGCAAACTATAAATGCCGGTCGACCGGCATTTTAAAATGAAGCTTAGTACTCAAATATTTGAGTGGCTACGCTGAAATGATCTGAGAGATTAACAGAGCAAGATAGAAGGTACGTGAGTCCTTATTAGATTCTATAAAGAGTTCATAACAATAGCACAGACGTTAAAGTAAGCTCATAATAATTATAATCCACTCAAAGGCTTAAGACAAACAATGAGATGGCATTTGAGTGCGCCGCAATATTACAGGGTTAAACTTCATATAAGGTAAAACAACGGTTTATGTTTGTGCAATAACGCAGCTCTGTCCTTGATAATGCGATTACAATTTCATTTGTTTATTGGTCGATATAGCTTTAGTGCTGATGTCCACACATACGCTACAAGAAATAAAAACAATATCTATATCGATAAATTTAATCATACCTTTCATAAAAAATCTCCATACGTTGCCGGTTATACATATTATAATATGTTATTTCCCGAATTAACTGGTATCAAATCATGATTTGTATAAAAATTTAAAAAAATATTATTGGAAGAATGCTTTTATAACTTAACAGAATTTGAGGAATAATTTAGAAATCTGTAAATTCTACATAATATAGGAGTTTTTACTTACGTACACCCTTATTTGTATTTGTACATAAACTGTAAATGTTTTTAATATTGTTACGTGTTTTCCAACTTTTAGGAAACACCCTGTACGAATCCGTGGGTTCTAAAATAATTTCAACGTGAGATAAACACTAACACTTTATTTAATAATTTACTGATTATACAAAACTTCTTAAATAATCTTTACACTTTGTTTACTTTATATTTAACCTCACTTTTTCGCTTTAACTTCACTTTAGTAAACTTCTTCTTCTGCGCCGGTAATCGCGCCTCTTATGCTCTGAAATTACTTCTAGATCCATCCAGAATCCTCTCTCATCACATTCTAGAAAAGTCCACTTCTTTCTACTAGTTTCCAGTCACTCACGTTTAGGCATAGGCGTATCAATTTCCAGTTTCAAGGGGGTGTAATTCATAACAATGCCCCCTCCTTAAGCCTGATCGTCCCGATCAGGCAACTCAGAATCATCGATGTATTTCGCCAGTCTGTCGAAATGCACGATCTTCAACTTGGACTTTTTGCTTCGTTGAATCCGATAGACGACATCATTAATTCGGGTAATAACAGTGTACGGTCCAAGGTGATTTCGGTGACTTTCTTTTCCTCCGCTGTGGGTTGTACAGCCAAACCAGCTCTTCCACCTTGATGAACCCTTTTGGATTACCCTTCCGGTCGTATCGAGCCTTCATTCGGTCACTGGCTGGTGATGGCTCCGCTATTTCGTTAGCCAACCTCTTGAAAGGAGCTCCAGCGTTGAACCCATCACCCTTACTTCTAGTCTGTGGTCCCTTACTGGCTGCACAAATCTTGCATTTGCGACACCAAGCCTCCACATCCTGACGACTTCTTATCCAATAAAATGGTTCTCGTATTTTCTTCAGGGTCTTGTTAACACCGAAGTGTCCATCGGATGTTCCATCGTGCACTTCTTGAAGCACCTTCGCTACTCGACACCTGGGAATCACTAGACGCATAACCACCTGTTTTCCATCCGGGCTTTCCCATGCTCTCCGCAACAGCCCGTTCATGACTTTCAGTGAGTCCCACTGCGCCCATAGTGCCTTCAGTCCGACTCTTTTGCCTGAAACATCCTTCCATTTTGGACGAGTTCCCCTTTCTTTGGCTCTCACTATAGGCCCAATTTCCTCATCGTTCAGTTGCTCTTGTCTGAGCACTTCATCTGTCCTGTCATCCGGCACCTCCACCTTGACAGTGTTGACTGCTCCCGTCTGATTTTCCCCTCAGTTTCACAGCATCTCCGGCTTTCACTCTCTTCAATCTCCTTCGTGGACATTCAAGCTGGATATGTCTTAATTCTCCGCACCTGTAACATTTCACACACCGTCCACTTGGCCTTCCATGTCTTCCTGGAGTATCCAATTTAGCCATTATTTAAGTAAGCATTTCCTCCATCTTGGTCAACCTAGGGTCTTGGTTCCTCTTTACTGGCTGCGATTCTTCGATACTCACAGCTTGTACTCTTGGACTCGGGGTATCCTGAAGGGCAGCTTCCACCTCGAGTGCATGCACCAACGCCTCACTGCTGTTCTTGTATCGAGATAACCTGAGGACTCGCCTGATCTCATCGTCCTGTATACCATCTAGAAATGCCTCTACTCTCAGTTGGTCTTGGAATTCTTTCGGTACATTGGGGTAAGTCAGGTGAACCAGGCCCCACACGGCAGCTTCGAACTCTTGCAAGCTTTCCCCAGCCTCTTGAACACATGATTTCAGCTGGGTCTGGTACACCTGGGTAAGATGTTCACCATATCGTAAGTCCAGGGCAGCTTCTAAAACTTTAAAATCCTGTTGTTGCTCTACTGGGATTGTCTGGAGTATTTCCAATGCTTGGTCCCTTAATGCCACGATTAACGCCATAGCCTTCACTTCGTTACTCCAGTTGTTTGCACTCGCTGTTGCCTCAAACTGCCTCTTGTAAATGGTCCATGAACTTTGGCAGTCAAAGGAGGGAGGTTCAAACAGCTGATCTGATAATACCACTTGCTGGCTTCCTCTATCCCTCAACTGTCGCTTAAGCAGGTCTATTTCCTCTTTGATTTCTTCTTCAAACTTGTTTGCTTTCCTTTTGACTTCACTTACTTCTCCTCGATGCTTTCTTTCTAGCTCCTCCAACACTTTCTGGAATTGTGCAAATAAATCCTGTATTTGCTTTTCGGTTACCATACTTCTGGTTATTATAGGCATACGACTACGTTGAAATCAAATAAATTTAACAATTACGTCACTATCGGTAATGGGACTGTCCAGAAAAACCTCAACACAGCACGAGAAAGTTTTATCTAGAGTCCTTGTCACTTAACCAGTAATGTCCAAATAAAATATTCCAAAAATGTCTAAAAAAATGCACTTAACACTATTTTTCTGTTCGAAAATAATCCTCGAACAATGTCCAGTAAATTAGTCCTTCCTGTGTTAGCACTAACTCGTAGAATACTGTCCCAGTCTTCTCAACACTTCCGAAAAATCCTCTTGTTAAAATTCCGCGTCTGACACCAGTGTTGCGTGTTTTCCACCTTTTAGGAAACACCCTGTATGAATCCGTGGGTTCTAAAATAATTTCAACAAGACTAACACTTTATTTAATAATTTACTGATTATACAAAACTTCTTAAATAACCTTTACACTTTGTTTACTTTATATTTAACCTCACTTTTTCGCTTTAACTTCACTTTAGTAAACTTCTTCTTCTGCGTCGGTAATCGCGCCTTATATACTCTGAAATTACTTCTAGATCCATCCAGAATCCTCTCTCACCACATTCTAGAAAAGTTCACTTCTTTCTACTAGTTTCCAGTCACTCACTTTTAGGCATAGGCGTATCAATTTCCAGTTTCAAGGGGGTGTAATTCATAACAATATTATTTATTGTAGATGTCATTATTGTAACATTTTAACACTATATTTTACCTTATCTATTTAATAATTCTACTTCCACTTGCATTTTTCTTAATTTTAATGACAAAACTAATCCATAATTGTATGGCTACAAAGTTGAATAAAGAATTTGAATTTGAAATTATAAGTATGAGGTTTTTTTTGTGCTAACACTTCAACACTTCAAGAAAATCAATAGCATATGGTGACTTATCCACGACTATGAAATATGTACGCACTATGTATGTGCTTCCTTAAGGATAATGCTATCCATTATTCCCTGCAGTGAATAATGGTTTCATTATCCACTGCAGTGAATAATATTATAGCTAGGGAGGTGGTGGCGATACGGGTATATAACTTCATTGTTCAATAATATGGAATGAAGATATTGATATAACTGACCGATTAGAGCAGCTACCGAGTTTGGTTGCTGCTGATTTTTTAAATAAATGAATGTCAAATTTGCAAAAAAAATGCTCCTGCTATTTTTGTTTCAGCCATTGCTATAAAATTGTTCATTGATCAAAAATATAAATAAAAAAATGGTTGGCTGAAGTCCATGCCTCTGATTTAAAAAAAAACCTAATTGTTAACTTGCAAAAAGGAGCGCTATTAAGTCATTGCATTGTACTTCGCATTAGTTTTAATTTCTTAGTCATCTCGAATGAAAGGTGCAAAAAATAGTTTTTTCAAAAAAATTCGGCAATGCTCGACCCTACGAGAAAAATGACGCAGACAAAGTTCAAATGTACAAAATTTCCTACATTTTTTGTACATGTTTATTGCAAGTTAGTTTAAAGAGATGCAGCGTCAGAGAGATGGATTTAAGAATTTTTTACTTCCCTCGCATACCGAAGGAAAGTATTGTATTCGAGAAAAAATCACCCTACGAGTTTTTTTCGGAATTTTGACGTTTCAGATTACGTAGATTACGAAAATATAGGTTTTTCAATTCCGTCAGTCTGTCTGTCTCTCTCTCTCTCTGTGTGTCTGTCTGTTGGTGCATTAACTAAAAAACTACTTGACGGAGAGCAGTCAAATTTGGTAGGTAGTTGACGCTATTGTCAGCGAAGAAATGGTTAAACATTCACTGGAAAATATACAGGGTGGATCGTCTGAAGGGAATAAATAATGAAAAAAATTTTATTTGCTCAAATTTAAAGTTTCCACGTTTTATGACACGCTAAACCTGTTTCAGAAAAAAAAATTTGGAAATTTTTTTCACCAATATTTTTGGAAATTTTTTTAACACTAAAAGAGATGAACATTTTTTTTCTTTTTTCAAATTTAAAATTTCCACGTTTTATGGCATGCTAAACCTATTTAAAAAAAAATTTAGATAACTTTTTTACCATTTTTGAAAACATTTTACCACTAATGGAACATTTTTTTTCTTTGTTCAAATTTAAAATTTCCATGTTACCGTGGCATTCTAAACCTATTCAAATAAATTTAAAAATGTTTTTGAAATGTTTAAACACTTTATTGAAAAATTTTTTAATCTATTTAAATTATCACTACTTGCTATAGAACAGATGAACATTTTTTTGCTCAAATTTAAAATTTCCAGGTTTCATGACATTCCAATCCTATTTCGGAAAAAAATTTGCAACATTTTTTTACCATTTGCAAAAATAATGTACCACTGGAATTAAAATTTAAGAATTTTATTGAAAAATTTTTTAATCTGTTTAAATTATCACTACTTGCTATAGAATAGATGAACATTTTTTTTGCTCAAATTTAAAATTTCCACGTTTCATGACATTCCAAACCTATTTCGGAAAAAAATTTGCAACATTTTTTTACTATTTTGCAAAAATAATGTACCACTGGAATAGATGGAAAAAGTTTTTTTTGCTCAACTTTAAAATTTTCACGTTGTCCTATTTCAGAAAAAAAAAATTTGAAAATTTTTTTCACCAACATTTTTGAAACATTTTTTACCACTGAAATAGATGGAAAAATATTTTTCTTTGATCAAATTTTAAATTTTCACGTTTCATCGCATTCTAAACCTATTAAAGAAAAAAAATTACCACTACTATAGAATAGAAGGAAACTTTCCTTTTCGCTCAAATTTAAAACTTCCCACGTTTCATGACATTCTAAACTTATTTCAGAAGAAAAAAAAATGAAAATTTTTTTAACAACATTTTTGAAAAATATTAAAAAAGAAATTATATTTTTTAACCACCACTATACTTCAACTCCACTACGTGAATGTGGAATTGAAAATGTGACAGATGGCAATAATATTTGGCATATGCTATTATACTTTTATTGAAAAATGTATAGGGTGGTCATCCAAAGAAACAATTCAGTCATGGTGGACGTTTGTAAAGGTATTTGCGCAAGCCTTCCATATTTGGCACCTGTCATTTAGTATTGAACTTTTGTTGTTGGATGAGCACTCTGTATATTTTTTTGACCAAAACTTATCAGGTTTTCTTTGTAATAATAGTGATAACTATATTCCGATTATTATTTTCAATGTTATTTCGTAATTATTAATTTTTTAGAGTAACCGCCATGCACAAATACAGAGGGAAGTTCTGTGTAAACACCTTTACCGATTTTTTTATTATGTATTGTACGTTTACAACATAACATATTTTATATCATTTATATTATCGTAACAAAGATCTACTTCTGTTGATACAAAAAAAAAAAAAAATTGACGGGATAGTATTACAGTGGCTTACATCATTCCTCGAAAATAGGAAACAAGTTATTAAATTTAATGGCAATTTCTTTTCTTGAAATAGGCTTAGAATGCCATGAAACGTCGAGATTTTAAATTTGGGAGAAAGAAAATTATCTGTCTGTCTGTCGGTCTGTGATTTTTTTTGTCCGCACCTTTTCTTCGGAACGGTTTAGTGTATTGACTTGAAATATTGTACACGTATATATTGTAACGAGATATGAAACTGGATTGTCTTTTCAACATATCTGGTGAAGGGTTGGGGGGTAAATAGGGGGAAATTAGTAAAGCAAACTGGTAAGAGTACATAAACTTGGAATTTTGTGTATGTACTAGAAACCGAGGCCTCAAATTTTTCTATAATGTTTTCCATCCCACCACCACCCCCACTCCATTATTGAAAGGGTTGATAAAATAAAATTGAGACATTCACTTGAAATTTGATATACGTTTATATTATAATGACATCTGGAACCAGATTGTATTTTGGGATTATTCCGTAGAAGGGTTGGGGGTTAAATAGGGGTAAATAGGGGAAAATAAGTAAAGCAAGCTGGCAAGAGTACAGAAATTTGGGATTTGGTGTACTATATACTAGAAGAGAAGGCCTCAGGTCTTTTTAATAATATTTTCCATCCCCCACCACCCCCACTCCCTTATTAAAAGAGTTGATAAAATTAAATTGAGATTTTCACTTGAAATTTGGTACACATATGTATTATAACTACATCTGAAACTAGATTATATTTTGACATGATTCCGTTGAAGGAATGGGGAGAAAGTAGAGCTAAACAGGGAAAAGTAAGTAAAGCAAGCTGTTAAGGGTACAGAAACTTGAGATTTGGTGTATATGCAAGAAACCAAGTCCTCAGATTTCTTTCTAATATTTTTCAACATTTTTGAGCTCTATAAAAAAGTTAGACAGCATATAGCGGCGATTTAATAAATTTCTTGCTATACCATAAATATTTTTAGTTTTCATCTTAACTTTAGCGAAGCACGTGTATATTGATAGTTGAGTATAAATGAAGTGTTACTAAAAGATACTAAATAAAAACCTTACCTTATTAATTCTTCTCATTTAGAATGAGTTGGCAGAGATCTTGTGATCCATGCATTATTCCAGTCGACTTCGCTATGTCTAACAGCATCACGTCATTGCGTATTGTCGAAGTTGCCTATCAAGCGTATCACCTAGTCTATATTAATATAAAAAATGTGGAACTATTTGTAATTCGATACCTGCAGAAATCTTCAACTTGAATAGCATTCGCATAGTTGGGTATACAGGGTATAGAGATGGGTCGGTTTTTATTTTTGGAGTGGATACTTTTTTGAGGATATCTTGAACCATTAATCGCTTAAGTAAATGCTACTACAATATTTTCACATTGTTTGGTTTCATAAATTTACATGTCAAATATGAATCAACTAAAATAAAAAAAATAAACCACAGTAATTATTAGGATTAAATAATGATATTTCAAATGAATACCTCATTTTACTTCACACATGTTTTAATTAACTTTTTTAAAAGGTTTGTAGCAATAGCAGCTGATGGTTCTATGTCAAAAGATCTCCCCACAAAAGTGAAAATCTGTCTCTGCAACTTTTTCCTCAAAATAATATCTTCTAGAGTAATTCGGGGTGTTTCGGTTTAAACAGGGCACTTTGTATACATATGTTTAATTAATAAAAGATGGTCTATAACAGTTCATTGCGTATAAGTTAAATAAAATTTGACCAACCCTTCAAACGTGCTTACGAACAGCAATGTGTTATTATTAATTATAACACATTGCTTTGAACACCGTTTAAAAGCATTTGCGATTTAAATCTAGCCCACAATGATTTTATTATCCAGAAATATCAACAATCATACTAAATATCAGAACATCTGAATAATGACAGTCGCTCAGATACGCATACGTCACGCAAGATTCCAAGAAACAGCGGTGGAAAACAAAACTAATGCGTCGAGTAAAATACAGACGGCAATGCAACACTCAAATCAAGTAACATATGAATATCAACTGAGGCATCACAGGTGCTGTTGTTGACAGTCCTTAAAGTAAAAGTGTTGCGTGTGAAGAAAAACTACAATTCCAGATGATCTGATAAATTGAATAAATAAACAAAACAGTTTTAAGTGTGTAGCTTTTTGTGCTTAGTGTCTAGTGTTTAGTGTAGTACCTATTTAAAAGTGCCAGATTCTTATTACATCATGATATATAGTTGTTGTTCTTGGACCATGGGTCTGGATTAACAAAAATGATAACAAAAATGACAGGGATTAATGCTGCTGTGGTGAGTAACAATTAATAATGTGATATAGTATGTGCAATTTGTAAATTAAGAAATACTGATAGTTGAGATGTAGGTCAATGTTAGCTACTTGTCACGCAGGCTTTGGTTTTGGCGTGCAATTTGGATTCAGTTGACAACAATAAGTGAACAAATCCTTATTTACATATTTGTGAGATGTTACAATTTGAAATAATCGTTAGTGGGCTCTGCAAAAGTACCTATCACTAGGGTATTTTTATACGGACATGCACTAAGAGTCGGTGAAAAAGGACGTTTTTAATTTTTAAAGCTGAAAGTTAAATTTGCAAATGATACCAGCATATAGAATAAGGTCGGAAAAGGGTTTTGTTATAAAATCATTTTGAATGAATTTTGGAAAATGATTGTCTCAAGTGATAACCGCAATCTGTCGTCCTATAGTAAAAACATAAAGATAAAAGAGGAAGTAATAGTACTCATAAGAAAATAAGAAGGTTGTCTTAAATAGATTCGAAAGAAAGTAATGAAACAATAATTTCAGAAAGTTTTCTAGGATATTTGCTGTTCATACCTATCAAAACTTTGATATCTTATCACTTTAGCAGTTACCTGTATCTATCTGGGGGATATTTTAAAATTATTACCTAAAAATTTAAGTTCATTTCTCTGAAAAATGTTTTCACTTATAGTGATCTTGGTCTCTCTCGTGCTGGTTACATATTATAGTATATTATTGTATGAGCGATTATGATAGCCATTATTCACGAAGATGATGGGAATTCATAATTCACTACCGTGAATTATAGGTATTATATTTTACAAAATAAATGCTAATAATAGAGCAGTAGCAGCTGACGTCACAACATGGCCGCCACGGTCGATTGGTGGACAATAACCTAGTTTTGCGTTTGTGTCCATGCTGATTAATTCGAGTTTTTAAAGAGGTTTTAGTGCTTTTTTAAACGTTTTTCTTGTGTAAAATCAATTTTTGGTGTTTTTCGTGTATTATACATTTCGTAATTTGTTAATCTGACTTTAATTTAGTGTTTTATTTGTGTTTTTCTTCCAGCGTGTTATCTTGTGTGTATCTTGTTATTAATTTTTGATATTGTAAGTGAATTTTAGTGAATTTATTATAATTTTATTTATATTCTACATTTTAGGAGTCCCCTCGTAACATTTCTAAGTTGAAATATATTAATGGAGTTAACCTATAGGATTTAAAATTGGAAGATTCATACTGCTTCCAACTTAGTGTTGAATTAATGAACCATTGTGACCGTTCTTGGAAATAAAAATGCTATCTAAACTATAAGACTGTTATTATTCATACTTACCTTTATTATTATCTATAATGTGTACGATCTTAAACATCCTATTATGGTTGTTATGTTTATAAGCATCATTTTGAAGAACTTTATTTTACTCCCGCTAAAAGTGTTATTTTTTAAGTTCTGTCGCGTTCTAGGTCACTTACCTTCATTGATATTTTATTTGTAAGCATTATCAATATTTTAAACATCTGTGATTATAATTGTAAGAATGAAAACAAATACCAAACTAGGTAAGTATGCTTATACATATAAAGTATTTCGAGCATATTACGTTGCATACCTATTTGTTTATAATTTTAATTAAATGGAAACTGAAACGGTCTCAGTCTTATCTTTATATTAGATTTACTATTACTCCTGCATTTCACAATACAAACCTCTGATTATTGTTATTAATGTGTTAAACTATTAAACTTATTAGAAACTGTTGAGCCAAATGAAAGTAAGATATAATCAATAAAAAGTTGATGGGAAATGGTTTGAATTGTCTAAAAACTTTAATTTCACAAAAGATTTATAAAATCATTAATATATGATTGATATATTGGCATGAATCAACGAATGTTGTGACAACTTTTAACCTATGCTTAGCTGCGTAACTGAGCCTGTGTTAATTAAACATTTACTGAAATATGTCGTGATGTATATGTACAAAAAAGTTCAAAAATCCAATATAATCTTTATTTTCACCATATTATGGGTTCACAAAGATGTCAACGTATTTGACATCAAATTTTACACTTGGAAAAACAACACTAATAAAGTATATATAAAATTCTTTCTCACACTAGGCTTTTAAAAAAACATTAACAAACATCACTACACATATAGCTGATATTCAGAAATCCTCCACTTTAATTTTTATCAAGCGAAAACTGACACCTACTCTTATGTCAAATTTCGAAGTTTTTCCACCAATCACGTGACAGCTGGCATAACTGTGACGTCACTGCTAGTGCTCTATTGTCATATAATTAAATAGGTGTAGAAAAAAATATATTTTAATTATAAGCCTCAGTCCTTGCCGATTTCAAAAGAAGACTGACAGTCCCACAATTCCTTCAAAAGATATAATACATTGAAATATCTGCAAATTGTCTTAGTATTATATTTGGTAGAACGAGAACACGGGAAAAAATTTAAAATAATTTGATTACAACATTAAATAATATCAAAATGGAGTGTGCTAATCCAACAAACTGACTTGAAATAGATGCTGATCTAATATTTTCTAAACACATGTCAAAAACCGTTGCCTAAGGAATCGCCACTTCCACATCCAGATTTTCCATCCAAGTCTCTTTAAAGAAAAATACTTTGACTATATTATTTGCACTCTAGTATGTGGAAATAATTGGTCCATAAAAAAATTTGAAATGTTGGCTTCTAGCATATACGCCAAATATGAAGTCTCTGGACTCTTATTAGCTTCCTCCACCTATTGTCTCCAATTATCTCCCCCCCCCCCCCCCCCCTTTAACGGAATCATCTCAATATATAATCTAGTTCCAGATGTCGTTATAATACATACGCGTACCAAATTTCAAGTGAATATGTATTATATTTTATCAACCCCTTCAATAATAGTGTGAGGCCTTGGCTTCAAGTGTATACATCAAATCCCAAATTTCTGTACTCTGAAAAGAATGTTTTACTTACTTCCTCATATTCACCCCTATTTAACCCCCGACCCCTCAACGGAATCATCTCAAAATATAATTAAGTTCTAAGTGTCGTTATAACATATAGGTATGTGTACCAAATTTCAAATGAATATCTCAGTTTAATTTTATCAACGCCTTTAATAATGGAGTGGGGGCCGTGGGAGAGTTGAAAAATATTATACAAAAATTAGAGGCCTTGACTTCTAGTACATACACCGAATTTCAAGTTTCTGTACTCTTGCCAGCTTGCTTTACTTATTTTCCCCTATTTAACACCCAATCTATCAACGGAATCATCTCATAATATAATCTAATTATAGATGTCGTAATAATACATACATGTACCAAATTTTAAGTGAAAATATCAATTTTATATTATTAACCCTTTTAATAAGGGAGTGGGGGTGGTGGGAGGAATTGAAAATATTATAGAAAATCGGAGACCTTGGCCTCTAGTATATACACCAAATCCCAAATTTCTGTACTCTTACCAGCTTGTTTTACTTATTTTGCCATATTTACCCCTATTTAACCCCCAACTCTTCAACGGTATAATCTCAAAATATAATCTAGTTCCAAGTGTCGTTTTAATGCATACGTGTACTCAAGTGAATATGTCAATTTAATTTTAACAACACCTTTAATAATGGAGTGGGGGTGGTGGGAGAGTTAAAAATACTATAAAAAAAATCTAGGACCTAGGCTTCTAGTATATACACCAAATTCCAAGTTTCTGTACCCTTACCAGCCTGCTTTACTTATTTTCACCTATTTACCCCTATATTTAACCGCCAACTTTTCTACGGAATCATCTCAAAATATTGTTACGTATTTCCACCTCTTAGGAAACACCCTGAATGAATCCGTGGGTTCTAAATAATTTTAACAAGGGGTAAATCACTAACACTTTATTAAATAACTTACTGATTATACAATAATACTTCTTAATTAACCAAAATAACCTTTACACTTTGTTTACTTGATATTTAACCTTACTTTTTCGTTACCAAACTTCACTTTTATAAACTTCACTTTTATTAAAACTCTCCGCCGTCGATTTCGCCTTATATATCCCAAAATTGCCTCTAGATCCATCCTGAGATTTCCAATTCCAGAACAATATAGAACTCTAGAGCATCTACAAGCTTCCAGAAGAGATGATGGCATGTATTCTTGTTTGCCTAACCATTGGTTCTTAATTAATTTCAGCTATTACTATCATCGGCGTATCTGTCTCTAGTTTCAAGGGGGTGTAATTCATAACAATATAATCTAGTTCCAGGTGTCGTTATAATACATACGTGTACTAAATTTCAAGTGAATATCTCCATTTTATTTTATCAACCCCTTTAATAATGAAGTGGGGGTGATGGGACAGTTGAAATATATTATAAAAAAATCTGAGGCCTTGACTTCTAGTATATACAAAAAAATTCCAAGTTTCTGTACCAGCCTGCTTTACTTATTTTCCCGTATTTACCCCTATTTAACCCCCAACCCTTCAACGAAATCATCTCAAAATATAATGTAGTTAACATATACGTGCATCAAATTACAAGTGAATTTTCAATTTTATTTTATCAACCTCTTTATGGGGTGGGGGTGGTGCGGGGTGGGATGGACATATTATAAAAAAATCTGACTCCTTGGCTTCTAGTATATACATTAAATCCGAAATTTTTGTACTCTTACCGGCTCTACTTATTTTCTCCTCTTTACCCCCATTTACCCCCAACCCTTCACCAGATAAGTTAAAAAAACAATCCAGTTCCAGGTTTCGTTATAGTACATACTTGTATAAAATTTCAAGTCAACATCCTAAACCCTTCCAGAGATATTGTGCGCACAAAAAAGTTACAGACCGACAGGCAGAACAGAAACCCAGATAGACACCCCCGATCTCGGCTTCGCCTCGTCCGGAAATAGCACGATCCACTACACCGCTGTATTTCCACCTTAAATGAAAACTGGTAACTTAACTCCCTGTTATATATGCAACCCATGTTACATTTGCGTATATCAGCCGTTGTATATACGCAGTCTCACTCGACCGCGACACCGCTGTATTTCCACCTTAAATTAAAACTGACAACTTGACCCCCTGTGATATATGCAACCCATATTACATTTACCTATATGATAGTCTCAGTCGACCGCGACACATTAGTTTGAAATAAAGAAATATTATTATTGTCACCGAATCTGTACAACAGACAACCTATATCAGTTAGTTGCAATTCTAACACATCATTTATTTGCAAGCAGGCACCTATTTGTAGCAAGCTGTACACTTTTGTGTTCTACCGTCAGCATCGCTGTACAACTTTTCGGTAATCTCCCGACGTGGTAGGTAATGTAATTGGCAAACGCAGCAGCCTAATCGATTGTACCGCGGCCTCTTCGGCAGCCTTTTTTGCTTGAATAATATAAAGTCATACATTTTCAGTCTGTGAGGTCAGATGCGGATGTTATGTAATAAATTTAAGTAAAGGCAGGTCAAATTTTAATTCGCTACTTATTGATTAATCAGTAAACATTAAATTCAATCGCAAAATAAATCATATGCCAAGGATATCTTCGAACAAAAATAATTTAGTGTCATTGTAAGTGTTGGCCAGTTTATTAGCATTTTCTAGCTCGAACAGTGTATATGTAGATGAGCGTACAAATATCGGATGCGCAGTGGATTCATAATAAATAAAATCGATTACAACAAATCTCAAGAGTAAGTGAGCCTACTGGTCTTCTCTCTACTGTGCCGCGACACCGCTGTCTTTTGACCTTGAACAAAAACTGCTAATTCTACCCCATAAGTATATGACAACATAAACATTTCCAATGTTAAAAAATTATTACTTTTAAAAATTTTAATATACATCTTTACTGCTTCATCTTTTTATGATATTTTGTAATTATTTTGTTATTTTATTTTCTTAGCTTTCTATGTGAATTTAACTATTTTAGGCAATTTCGTAAAGTCTATAACTACTTTTACATCCATGCAGTGGAGTGGAGGTGTGCTGATGAACTTTTTTCATCGAAGTGTTTAATGTATATATACCTAAGTATTATAATAATTCTAGGTTAGTCACGGTTAAGTGGAAGATCAGGTGGTATGTCACCTGAACTTCGATTATATAAACAAACTCTGTTTGTTTAATAAAGTCATTTATTATTATTATGTCAATCACCCTTCTCTGTGGCTTCAACCCTCACCGAGGGGAGCTGGTAGTACCGGTAGCCACTTCCCACACCGTGGGCTAAGTGACTACTGGGGAATCATGTGCCCTGAATAGACGCAGCGAACCGAGGATGACGGCCTTCTGCTTCCTACCGGCTTTTATTATTATTATTATTATTATTATTATTATTACTTCATTCTTAAAAGTTGAGCAATTTTGACATGTATTGGTGAAACGAACCGGTCGTAAGCACATTGTTATTTTGGCTTCGGAAATATAAACAAAAGTGTGATTTTTTATGAAACAACGGTTTTTTTTAAATTACACTCACTTCACCTTGCTGTGAGGATTTGGTGACATAATTTTGGAATATCCTGTATATAAGCCTCAAGTGAAGTTAATCGTCAACACTGCAGAAGTCTGTGTTTGCATTTTCTCAATCGTAATACATTTTTACACGTTTTTGGGAAGTAGCTATATGTTTACTTGAAAATAAAGAACTCTTCTAAAATATATTTTATTCCATACTCTCTAGAAGCCATGCAATTTCACACAAAAAGTCTTTTCATATTCAATGTCGCCTTCAATACAAATAATAATTATCTTTTATTCTTAAATAAAAACACAATAGCGTTCAAATCAAATAGAACGCCGAATATACAGAAAAAGTTCAAACTTCACGGTAATTTTCCGGGCCATTAAAAGAAAGCTTTGTGAAACGTGACCTTCTTCGTAGATAAAAAATATTGAATAATTTAACTTCACCATATACTTGTGGAGATAGAAGTATTAAGAGATATTTTATTAATAAGTGTCATAAAACTTCAATGGCCCCATTTTTTGCTCCTTTCAAAATAATAATTGATTTTGGTCAACTAGACGAATGCTCCAGATTTATTAATATTTAATATTCAATTTTCGTAATATCTGTTTTGAAACATCGTAAATATTAAACCTCGTAACGTTATGAGGAAAAGAACTGAACAATAATTTTGTTAATTCTGCACCACAAATTACTTCTGATGCATCCCTAATTCAATTTTATAATAATAATATAAAACGCACTGTTAATTCATCATTTAACCTTCACACAGTCAGAGAAATTGATGTTCTAAAGATACTTTCCAAAATGAAGAGTAAATCTTGTGGCTTAGATGGTATACATATTTTAACTATACAGCTTTGTTTGCCTTTTTGCTTCCATATATTACACATATAATGAACTATTGTTTAATTAACTCTGTCTTTCCCAATACATGGAAGCAAGCCCGAGTAATACCTATACCAAAAATTACAAGTTCTACATGTTTAAATAACTTAAGACCAATTAGTATCTTGGCAACGTTCTCAAAATTATTAGCAAAAATTATAGAAATACAAATACAGGGGCATCTAAAAGATAATCAGATAATACCATCAAATCAGTCCGGGTTTAGGCAAGGCCACAGATGCAGTACTGCATTGATGAGCATCACATATGACATCGTAGGGGCATGTGACTTAAATAAACTAACAGTTTTAATTCTTTTAGACTACTCCAAAGCGTTTGATACCATCAATCTTAATACTTAACTTAGTAAATACCTCCCTGTCCAAGGGATGTATACTATCAGAACTTAAACTTAGTACCATAGTACCAGTCCCAAAAGTTCAGATATCGTCTGAACCATCTGAATATAGACCCATAAATTTACTTCCGGTTGTTGATAAAATTATTGAAATCGCAGTAGGTGAACAATTGCTGGAGTATGTTGAATTAAATAAAGTTATCTATAGTGGCCAAAATGGATTTAGGAAGAAATATTCGTGCGAGTCAGCTTTACAATTTGTGCGTGGACAATGGATGAGAGACATTGGCGAGGAGAAGGTTACGCTGAGTGTGTTTGTTGACTTGCAGCGCGCCTTTGAGACGATAGACATATTGTGGAAATTGAAGAAATATGGTATAAAATCGACTGCCCTAAGATGGATGGCAAGTTATTTAGAAAAGAGGTGTCATAAAACTAAAGTTAATAACAAAATATCAAACTCGATTGATAGTATATATGGGGTCCCGCAGGGAAGTGTGCTAGGGCCACTCCTCTTTGTGCTATACATAAACGATATTAGTAAAATTTTAAAAAGTTCGTTTGTCAGTTTATTTGCAGATGATACACTAATATCTGTGTCTGGGTACGATCTGAAGGATATAGTGCAAACTTTAAATGTAGAACTTGATATTTTGTATAACTGGTTATGTGTTAATAAATTAAAGCTGAATTCGGCCAAAACAAAATGTGTGTTAATTGGATCTAAACATAATTGCCAAAAATACTCCGGAGATGATATTGATGTATGTATAAAAAATAATAAAATTGAAGTAGTGTCTGAGATAAAGTACCTGGGAGTGATTTTCGATCTGCAACTTACCTTTTCTCATAATGTTGATTATCTTTGTAAGAAAACGGGGGAAAAAATGGTTTCTTCTATCGTATTTCCAGGAACACATAAATAGATTACAGATACTCCAAAATAAAATAATGAGAATAATGCTGAATTGTGATAAATATACCCCTATTTTAGACATGTTGAAATCACTGAAATGGCTATCCGTGAGCCAAACCATTGATAAGGCAAATGTCATTTTAATTTACAAAATCAGACATAAAAAATCTCTAGAGTACCTGCAAAATTTTCTAGTGACAAGATCTGAAAAACACTGGTATAATATAAGGTCAAAAGATAATTATAATATCGAATTCGAAAAATCCCTTAAATTGCAGAAAACTTGACATGATAATTTTTTATGAAGAGACTCGACGTAATGCAACTACAACACAAAGTCTGTATGGACGGAGATATCCAGAAAGAAGACAACCCCCGAGAAACTATTTCGCCCGGTTGGAGCAACAATTTAAAACTGAACCTAATGTAAAAATTGAAGAAAGATTTATTGTGGATGAAGAAACGGAAATTAATGTATTAGCTTTAGTGCATGTTACCCAACCATTTCGATAAAACAAATTGAACATGAATTACCAGTTTCCAAAGAATCAGCCAAAATTTTTTTAAAGAAATTTCTTATAAATATCAATTGCATCAATTTTTGTGTGAGAATGATTATCAACGAAGAATAACCTTTTGTAATTGGTTACAGTTACGCCAATTAAAAAATGAGAATTTTATTAAAAACATTTTGTTCACTGATGAATCGAAATTTACAAACCTTGGGTTATTTAATCGAAACAACACTCGATATTGGGCAATTGATAATCCTCACATTATGAGACAGGGGCGGTTTCAGGGGCGGTTTGGCTTCAATGTTTGGTTAAGCGTACTGGGCGACCATATCATAGGTCCAATAATTTTTAACGAAACTCTAACTGGACCAAGATATCTAGAATTTCTCCAAAATATAATAGCTTCACAGATTAATCAAATTCCCAATGCCAATATTGACGAGGTTTACTTCCAACAAGACGGGGCTGGACCACACAATGCTATTATCGTTAGGGATTACTTAAACAATTATTTCCAGATCGTTGGATTGGGACCCATGGTCCAGTCAGATGGCCTGCAAGGTCGCCTGATTTAACCCCACTCGATTTTTTTATTTGGGCGCATCTGAAAAATAGAGTCTACATGACTGCTCCAACCACAAGGCAAGATCTGGAAGAAAGAGTTCGACACGAAATTGCACAAATAACTCCTCAACCATTACAGAATGTTAGACGTGCAACGATAAGCCGCGCTACTCTGTGTATTAATCATAACGATGAACAGTTTGAACAATTTTTATAATGGTTTATTATAATTTAGGTTTTAAATAGTTTTGTTATTCTTGGTAATTTATTCATGGTTGTAACGTTATACCTATTAAAATTATTTCTTGTTTAATTTGTGTTTACTTTTTAAAAATACTTCTATTATTACGAAGGATATCGTTAAGAAATGATTAATGGCGAAAAAATTATAGTTTATGAATCATTATTTCTGATTAATAAAATAAATAGCACAGTTCCATTAAAAAAAATTCCATAGGACCCCTACGGAAATGAAAACAAAATTCCGTTTTTTTGAAAAAACTGAAAATACTGGTACCTATAGTAATTCAAACAACTATTTTCTGCTTTACAGACAAGTCTACAACCTTACTAATAATTTCCATAGCCTACATAGTAATTTTATTACTTCGCATTCATCTGACGCGGCCATTTTGAAAAAATTAAAAAATTGTTCATGTCTCAGTTATTCTTTGGATTTTTTTACATCTGAAAAAACTGTTGCACTTAGAAATTTATACTTAGTGAGAAACCATCAAAAAAATATAGTCATTGCATTTAAGAAAAAAAAGTTGATGTCACTTCCGGTTCAACCGGAAGTGATACTTTCATTCCTGTTAGTCTAAAAGTATACTATTATTATCTATTTTATTTGTACCAAAAACCAAATTTTTCAATACAAAAACAACCAAAATATTGGGGACGTACATTGGCTCGTGGCCACCCGGTATAGACCATAACGTTGTCGGCTGCACTCTCTTAATTTTGTATTCAAAATATCGACACATTTTTAAATTTCTTAGAATCAGTTCATTCCATAAAGTCTTTGTGAGCAGATTCATATTTCCTGATCGATTTGCTGGGAACGAGTGCAGAACTTGCACTCTTCGTTGCTTCAGACACTTCACATGGTAGATCTTCCTCACTTTCTGATAACATGTTTTACGTTTTTCCAATGATAACATTATTGAAAAAACTGCCACCAACTCAAGATTTAAAAAGACGCGTGTTTTCTTAAAAGAATTTTTGACTGTACTAAAGCTTGTTTGTTGCGTTGCTATCGTTACTGACGCGCCAAAGAATATTTGAGATTAAAATATGTGCAGCAAATTATAGATGACATACATGTCAATAAATTAATTGTAAATATCAAAAATCTCTTTTCATTTTTAGTAATTTTTTAACTTTGGGAGACAGTTTTCGAAAAAATATTGTTCAATACTCGATTGCGAAATTCGCTTGCATTCTCGAATAATCATTTTTGCTTGCTATCGCTAGTAAAAAAACTTTCATTGTCGAATGCAAAATAGCATTTCGCAATCTAGCATCAAAAGTATTTATAAACTATACCACTCTTAATTTCCTACAACTTTGATCTCGGACATTTTTTGAAATATCGGAGGAATGCGGAGAAATAACAGCCCAGGCACTAGCGACCCTGTATAAGACTTCTTGTTTGTTTGGTTGCCCCTCACTACCAATTTTTAAATGATATGAAACCAATACACCCTCTAAATAGACAAATAGTCTAATCCTGTAATTTATTTACAATCTTTTCTAGTTAAATATTTTAAAAATAATTATATAAGTCTTACATTTACTTTAACACCGGCTGATGTAAAACTCATTTTCATTACATAAAAAGCTTTTAACAAAATGAAGTGATAAAAAGAATTTCAATTTTCGGTATCTGGGATTCTGTAATAATTTACGGACAAAAGGGAGATATGCAGCTTCTAAATGAGCCTTTCCAATTATAAACTGCAAATGTAATTATAGAAATGCTCCAGTGCAATTCAAATTTAATATATTCCTCTAATGATTATATTTGCAGGCAGAAGATTTGTCTTGATTTACGAATCAATTATATCAAAATTGGTTAATTATATTGAACAAAATGCAATCATTGCAAAAAGCCGCAAGGCTGGCTTCTAGACAAATAAATAGATTGCATCAGTTTTCAGAATTATTTACTTTGTAACAATTGCTTTCTTAATCTCCCCACCCTTTAATAAGGGGAGTGTAGCCACGCTAACACGAGAGTGTTCTTCATTTTAAGTCTGCCATACTGAATCCGTCAATTTGAGTTTTAAAATTTAGACTAATATTCGTTTTCAGCGACCTTACAAACTTCTGCATATAAATATTAAAGAGATATCCAAATATTAAAAAAAAATGTTTTTGAGTTTCAGAAAAATTTAAAAAAACAATTGTTTTTAACGGGTAAACTTTGAACTATTACAATTAGAATTTATCAGGTGCATAACATATTGACAGAGGAATTATTCAAAAACTATCCACTTTTGTATGTAATATCATTAGTAGTATGTGAAATTTTTTGGTGCTCTTGGTGGTCGGAAAGATAAAATCCCAAGTTGGCGATTAGGAATAGGCGCCACGTTGAAAAAAAATGGAATCAATTTAGTCGTTTCCTGTTGGTCGGAAGAAAAAGCATCATTTATACTGATTTTGCAACATTTTTGAATCAAATGTTTTTTTTTATAATATTATATACAAACCTTTAAAAATGATGATAACTATATAGGTACCATATTTTTTTATAATAATATATACAGTGTGACCCATATTGAACGGAAACACCCCTGTAAAAAATGTGTCTATTATCTGATTTTAACGGAGCTTCTTTTAAAAGATAGGCCATCGAAAGCTCTACTTTATGACAAAAATTTAGAGATAAATTTCAATTTTCAAGACCTACTAATCAAATCAAATCAAATCAAAATATACTTTATTGTTCAGAAGAAAGAGTTTCTCATTAACAAAGTAAATAAGCGTAGGTCCATAGCATATATAGTTTACACAATGCACCTACATTATATAAATACAAAACTTAGATTACATATAAATTTTAATACAATAATAATAGTTAATGTAAAAAGTCAGAAAATACGATAAGATAAGGTAGTAAATGCCTAATTAGAATGTGTCATTATAGTACTCGTCTAAATTATAATAGAGTTTAACAATTAAAAGTCTTTTTACCGCCTTTCTAAAATTTGTATTTGAACTAATTTCTTTAATATTATTTGGTGAGTGATTGAACATCTTATAGCCATTGTAAATAATTGAGTCTTTGACTAGAGTGGATCTGGGAATTGGCAGAGTAACGTTATTGACTTGCCGAGTTACATATTGTATGGAGGAATTATTTATAATATTACTTTTATGCTTATGAACTAAACAAACTGTTTCTAGAATGTAAATTGATATCACAGTGAGAAATCCATATGTCAAGAACAGTGGCTTACATGATTCACGAATTCTAGTTTTGTGCAGGTAGCGAATAGCACGTTTTTGAAGTACCAATATTGTTTGTAAAAGATATTTACTACATGCGCCCCAGAAGGCAATGCCGTACCTTAAGTGTGATTCGATTAGTGAAAAATAAGTAGTCTTAGCAGCTGCATAACCCAGTTCATTTGTGATCACTCTGATAGCGTAGGATCCGGATGCTAGTTTGTTACTAAGTATTTTAATGTGTTCTTTGAATTTTAACTTGCAGTCAATATTTAGTCCAAGAAATTTTGAGCAGGGTTTATTTTCAAGAAAATGGTTACCTAAGGAGATGTCCGTTAAATTGCAGTGAAATGTAGTTATGTTTGTTTTGTTAATGTTGAATGAAAGCAAATTGGAGTCACACCACTCTTTGACCTTATTTATATCGGCCGACACCGTTTGCTCAAGGACAGTATCATCTTTATTGTGCCACAGTATGGTGGTGTCGTCAGCAAATAAAGTGAATTTTCCTTCAATATTAATTTTTGTCAGGTCGTTGATATATAATAAAAAAGAATTGGGCCAAGAACGGAACCTTGGGGCACTCCAAACTTTATATTTAGTTTATCAGAATAATTTGTATTTCTAACTATTTGGCTACGGTTTGATAGGTATGATTGAAACCACTTTAGGGTAGTGCCTCGAAAACCATAATGCTCAAGCTTTCTTAACAATATTTCATGCTGGACACAATCAAACGCTTTCGATAAGTCGCAGAAAATTGCTGCCGCTGCCTCCCCGTTATTGATTTCGGTATAAATCTGACTTAAAAGTGAGAACATTGCATCATTTGTACTTTTTTCCTTTTGAAATCCGAATTGTTGATCACTTAGTAGGTTGCAGGAGGACAAAAATTCTACAACCCTTTTTTTAACTAATTTTTCGAGAATTTTTGCTAATGTGGGGATTAGTGAGATGGGTCGGAAGTTAGATGGATTATTTACCTCTCCGCCCTTATAGAGTGGAATAACTACAGAAGTTTTTAAAAAAGATGGAAATGTTCCGGATTCAAACGATTCGTTTATTAGAGATGCTAATATATAAAGAGCCGAGTTTGGTAAATTTTCGAATATATTTACAGAGATTTCGTCGAGGCCAGACGACTTCTTATTTTTAATGTCGCTTATAATTTCCTTAAGTTCGTCGATGTTTGTCCTATATAGGTATAAGGTCTTATGATTGTATATTTCTCCAAGGTAGCTCAAGGGGTCATTTGTTGGAATTATGTTTTCCATTAGATTGCCTGCGATTGAACAGTAGTAGTTATTTATAATATTGGGGTTTAAAGACGATGTTACAGGTGGTTGGCTCTTACCCCTAAGTTCGTTTATAATAGCCCAACTCTCTTTTGCTCCATTACTGGCTCGTTCTATTCTGGACTTGTAATGAGTTTCTTTAGCTTGTTTGATGACTTTTCTGTAGATATTACGGTATTTATTATAGTATTCAAAGAAAAATTCTTCGTTGGTGTACTTTCTTATATAGTGAAGAGATCTTAGATTTTTGGCAGATGTTTTTATACCTTTGGATATCCATGGTTTTTTACTTTTTAATTTAATTTTTTGAACTGGAAATGCTTCATTGAATGCATGTTTTGTTTTCAATGTCAAAAATGGACAAATTTGATTAGCGATTTTTTAAATAAAATCTAACTATACCACTGGATTGAGAAACATCTCAAATGGGTAAATTAAAAATTTCGTGCAAAAATATTAAATAATGACAGATTTATGACAAAATTAATGTTGGTAATATTTTATAATAACTTTTACATGATTTTTTCTAAAAATCGAAGTAGACCATGAAAAATAAACAATAGAAAGATAGAGGTCGCTGAAACAGATTATGAAATCACAAAAATGGCTGATTCAATATGGCCGACTTTTCGTTAAAAATTATTAGTGAGGTCTCAAAAAATAAATCTCGATATAAAAAGTAAACATGGTTTACGCATAATAAAAGATTTTTATTAAACACAATACGTATTCAAATTATATTGCTTTTGCTTTCTATCTCTTTCTGTTATTGAGGCATTATAATTTGACTCGTGGCTCTGTACCACCTGAATATCTCAAATGTGTTTTCGATATTTTAAACGGGATACAATTTTTAGAAACATCAACATCGAGTCGATTTACAGAAAAAACTTGATTTCTTCAACATGTTGTGCTACAGGGATCAATTCTAGGGCCGCACTTGTATACGTTATATACATCAGGCTTCGAAAAAGCAGCTGAGCATTGTCAGATGCATTTCTATGCTGACGACACTCAGCTCTACCTTTCATTTGATCCAGAGGAATGCGCAGAAGCGATGGTTGCTATTAATAGAGACTTAAGCTCGTTAATAAAAAGTCTAGAAACTACGCTTTAAATGTTAACGCCAGTAAAACATCGGCTCTTGTTTTTGGTCATCATAACAGCAGGTCAGTTGTAATGGAAAATCTTCAGATAAATGTAGATGGACATCACATACCTTTCACAGAAAAGGCAACAAATTTAGAGGTAACATTTGATATAAATCTAAGATTTAGACCGCATATTAACAACTGTATACTTACCGCATATACAAATTTAAAATTAATATATAACATCAGGCACTTTCTGAATAAAAAAACTATTCTATGCGAATCATTGGTTTTATCAAGGTTTAATTATGCTGATACTGTATATGGTCCTTGTTTGGATGCAGAGGATATGTGTCGAATACAAGTACTGCAAAATTCTTGTTTGAGACTAATATTTGGAGTTAAGCGCCGACAAGGTATATCAGATAAACTAGTCCAAATAAGTTGGCTCAATATGCCTAGACGACGCTTCCTGCACTCTGCTTGTTTATTTCATAAAATTCTTAATAATAAAACTCCTAAATACCTGAATAAAAAAATTTCGTATAAAACAGACGTCCACAACTTGAATATTCGTTTCAAGGATAAACTTACTCCTCCCCTTCATCGTACAGAATTATTTAAGCATTCCTTTACCTACCAAATTACCTAAATTTACAATTCTATACTTTCATATATAAAAAGTAAAACGTTACCAGCCTTCAAATCTACTTTAAAAAGATATTGCACCATATAGGTGAATTCTTCTCGTAAATTTAATTTAGTTATTTATTCTGCAAGTACTAGCTAAATTTAAATTATATAACACACATATTTTTAATGCCTGAGACTTTGTATTGATAACATATGTGTTGGATGTTTTTTTAAAATTAAATGTTATTTACATTTTGATGGTACAAAAAAACTTCATATACATTTTTCTTGTGAAATTTCACGAATTTTCGAATGGCGAAATTGGTTTTTATTAAAAAATAATAAAAAAAATATTTGACAAAGACTGGTATTTTGCAACTAATTTGTTTAATAACAAATGATGCTCAAGGACTATTGTTGGTAACTTTTGGTATGTTATTCCTGGCATGTTCAGATATGTATACTTAAAAATATTTTACGAAATAACACATAACATGTCTGAGGCTGCAAAGTGATTTATAGCGATAAAGCTGTAAGACTCTGTCTTACAGTGATAAAACTGCTTGTGAGAGCCGTCAAAGGACGATCTAAACTGATTCACTACTAATAATGTCATTTGATTGATATAATGATCTCAAAAAATGGCATTTCATTGTTAACGAGTGAAAAAATTAGGTCTAATTTTAGTTCAAATTGCAATAATAAACATACTCAATATGAGTTTCAACTATACGTATAATTTGTCAATGATCTGTAGACATAGTTATTCAAAAAATAAGTGCATAAAAGTGTATTGACGAACAAAAAGTACGTATTTTTCAAACTGTTAACATAAATATTTCAAGGTTGATCAATTGGGTGACTTTAGAAGACTTTTTAAACACCTATAATGGTTATACATTTTCAAGATTAAATTCATGGAGTAATTTGCGGTGTTTACGGCTATTATTTATCACACGGTTATCGGTCAACCGTTGAAATGCACCAGCGTCGAATCCAGTCCCGGACTGAGATACTATTTCGGCCCTAATTTTATTTTGCACCGACACATGCCAAATGAACAAAAGTGACCATCTCTAATTACAGTTTACACATATTTCAGAAAAAAAAAACAAAGCGGTTTTATGGAAATATGTTATACATTTATAAACAATTGTTATTCATAATAATCTGAACTTAAGAAGTATTCCTAATATAAAAAGTATTTTAATCGGAGTCAAAATACAGAGCGGTTAATAGTTCAAGGAAAATCAATGGAAAATGCAAAGAGGACAAAAACGTTGAGCTGATGTCATAGAGGGGCTAAGGGACAAGAGCATTGGTGAGGCTGTGGCAAACTCACGCTAACTACAATAATTTATGAACCACAAAACATCTAGCAGGACTTTGTGAATATTTCAAAATCTGTAGAGGAAATGTTTAAAAAAAAAATTAGCACTCTTTTTTCAATTTGAAAATTTTTCAAATTTTTGGAATTGCTTTAAAATTGGCGTTAAAAAAATAGTTCCTTTTCCAATCGATTATTTTTCATTGAAACATAACGCAAATTTTGGATTATTAAAATCTGACCAGTAAAACCCGAGATTTCGATATCTTTGAGACATAACCTATTATGACAGAAGTTTATTGCATGGTTCAATTTAAAACATTCTTTAAACTTTTTCCCTCTGGAAGCAAATAAGTTCACATAAGTTCCTATAAAAAAAGTTGTCTCTGAGTTTGAAGAAAACCCACATACCTACTTCAAGTCGACAAGCAGCTTCAGCATTGAATGTTTCCCATTCTTCAATTATTCGCGTATTAAAAGAAAATAAAATGCATCCCTATAAACTGACCGCAACTCAGGAGTTTAGTGAAGACGATTCTTATACGAGAAGAGCGTATTTTTGTAAAAAAATGATATAAAGGTTAGATAACAATGTTATTCAAGTAGAAAACGTGTTGTTTTCGGATGGGTCCGCTTTTACTCTTCATAGCCATATTTATCGTCAAAACTGTCGCTACTGAGCTAATGAAAATCCTCACTAGATGACAGAATTAAATACGCAACATCCTGAAAAGGTTGATATTTTGACGTGGATAATTGGAAACCATGTCATTGGTCCCTTTTTCATTGATGGCAATTCGAATGGAGATAATTATTAGGTTCTGAACCAAAATAATGTCGTGCCAACTTTGTCAAAGTTCTACTCGGCTCAAGCAAGCCCACAAGTTCCGGCAGATGTAATATGATTCCAACAGGATGGAGCACCACCAAATTACCGAATTGATGTCCGGCAATACCTCGACGTAATATATCCAAATTGGCGAATAGGGAGGCGAGGATCTCTAGAATGGCCAGCACGTCCTCCTGATCTTACACCCTTAAAATTTCTTTCTATGAGGATATGCGAAAAGTGTGGTATACAAAACTAAGTCACGCGATATAGCTGACTTAAGAAGAAGAATAACAGATGTGGTTACGGCGGACCCGTCTCAGATGTTGGAAAGTGTTAGAAGTCATTTTTATTTACCATTAGGACGCTACCAAGACGTTCTAGGATCTCATTTTGAACATTTACTACATTGAAATTAAGTTTGCTGTAGCGAGTTACGCCAAGCACATGAATTCATTTTACTATCGTTAATTTTTGCAATAAATATTAAAACCATAGCATTTTTGAGGCAAAGAGGCCCAGTAGACATCGGCCTACCGAGTATTTCTCCCTAACTCTTCGGCCTAATCCGGGCCTGGTCGAATCAATAAAGTGAAACTTACGCAACCTTGGTGTCCTTTAATACGTTAATATATTGCGAAATTGCTACAAAAATCTTTTATATATATAATATATAAACATTCGAGACTTTAAACTCCGTATTAGTAGTGTCGGCCGAGGGCTGCGAGACAATTTATTGCTTTGATTTACACGGTACTTTTACTACAATAGTTATTCGATCAGAAAGTGCAGTGCTGATAGTGCCCGCGCTCCAGAAGAATAATGGCTCCGCTGGGGAGAGTTCTAGTGTTGTTATCGGCAGTTATTCTAGTAGAGTCTATGGAAAAGAGCAACATGTATATGGCAAACACAGGCTCGGAAGATATGGAAATGTCGGCATCAGGATACGATTACCAGACTCACTCGGGAGAGCCATTCGTCTATTCTAATGACGATTCTTCAGACACAAGGAAATTTAGTAACTTCCAGTATCCTCCCCTGGGTTACGGACATTATAAATACCAGCAATTGCCGATTCAGACGCTTCCCCTCTCGGCGAAGTTTGTTCCCAGGCATTATGACAAGTTGTATAATTCGTACGGAGTTCCTCTTAGCTATGCTGCATACGCTGAACCCGTTAAGGGGTATCAAGCGTTCATGTATCCTATTAAAACAGGGTAAGTAGTGTCTACTGGTACTGGAATTGCAAAAAATTGCTTTCTTAAAAGGAGAGTGTGTAGGGGATGTCAGCCCTAATTATCAGGAATTTATCGTCTGGGGTTTTCGCAATAAATGCGTTGACCTACTCCCGAATTGTTAAGAGTTGATAATAACAGAATTGATTAATTAATGAGATTTTAGTTATCAAATTACAACTTTATAGTACGCAGGTAGTACAGGCAAATTAACAATTTAGGGTAACAAAAATTAATAAAAGGACCATCTCTGGGATTTAAGTAGGTAATAACCTGGAGAATGAGATGATGCATTCTTTGCACTTCCAAGTTCCGGGAAAATCCAACAAAATTTGGACAAACTTTTTGATTTTCATTTTTTTGCCCTAGCGGCCAAAATAATGAAAATGGAGAAAGAAGTTCCCAACAAAAGTTGTAGCTCGTTATTTTTTCTACAAAAAAGGTCTTTACAAATTTTTATCTTACGTAAGCCGTTTAGAAGATCGAGTTTTCCACTTAAAGTTTTAAGCCGCTTCGAAATGCGCGAAACATGAGAATTCTTCGGGAGTTTCGTACGACCGGGCTCATCGATCGATAATTCTTACTATTCAGAGCCCCTAAAAAAAATGAAAATAACATAAAATGTAGAGAAAAGTCTTAGCTTTAATGTGGAACTAATCACAAAATTCATAAAAAGATTTATCAAAGAGAGGAAGTGTCAGAAGATGGCTTAGTGAACTTCATAATTCATTATGCTTATATATTCTTATACAATAATATATTAATCCAATTAACATTTTATTGCAATTACTTTTGTTGGAAAAATATACCTTGCGATCAAAGTAGAGGGTATATTTGTCATCGATCAATCACCTCCAAATTTTGGAGTTCAATTCGCTATACCTTAAGTAATAATAATAGCACAGTCTTAATTTTTGGATTATAAGTACAATAAAACATATTTTTTCGAATGACTTTAGAGTTTTTTAAATGCGCGCAGTTCTTTTTGAATTTGTCTACATTATTCATACAGGTTCAGAAAATGCACAATTATACAATAAAACATTCAATTTATTTGTTTCTTAACAATCTTTAATGAAATTTTCACGAAATATAGATTAACGGGCGTGAAATCGAACCCATGCAGTGAAAAAGCACCCACTGTTACGGGAGAAATAGGCAGGATGCATAAAACTCAAGGATGTGAATAAATAAACTGTATAAAGTTTACTAAGCCATCTTCTAACACTTTTTTCTCTATGATAAAAATTTATATGAATTTTGTGATTAGTTCCACATTAAAGCTGAGACTTTTCTCAACATTTTACGTTGATTCCATTTTCTTTAGCGGCTCTGAATAGTAATAATTATCGATTGATATATCGGGTCGTACGAAACTCCCAGAGAATTCTCATTTTCCGCGCATTTCGGAGCGGCTCAAAACCATAAGAGAAAAACTGGATTTTTCTCCTAAACGGCTTAAGTAAGACAAACATTTGTAATGACCTATTTTGTAGAGAAAGAGACGATCTACAAATTTTGTTGAAAACTTTTTTCTGTATTTTCATTATTTTAGCCGTTAGAACAAAAAAAAAAAAAAACGAGAATCAAAAAATTTTTCCCAAATTTTTTTAAATTTTCCCGAAACTCGGTAGTGCAAAGAATGCATCATTCCATTCTACAGGTTATTAACTACTTAAATCCCAGAGATGATTCTTTTATTAATTTTTGCGAGGTTTTTACATTTTGCCTTCATTGCCTGTACTAAGGTGTTAGAAACTATTTTCTTTAACACCGCTAATAGAAACCTTAAAAACAGTGCTCTGAAAAGTTATATATTATACCCTGACATTATGAAAAAGAAAACTCTTAATGGTCGTAAAAAATAGTACACGTCTTGATATTGTAGCAAACTTAATACAAAACAGGTAACAGCTTTAATCATTAAAAATTGATTAATTTTTAAAAAATTTAGCTACATTTTCTGTTCATTTTTTTATGTAGCTTTGAAATAATTTGACTTGTACATTAATTACAGCTACTAATTAGTACTGTAAATGGGTTAATTGGCAGATTAATTCAAATTTAATAATAACGTGTCTCTTTCTGTTTCAATTCAGTTCCTTAAGTCGTAATCGAACCGATAGGAATGAAAATTAGTACAGGTGTGTATTCAAGGACGCTTATTCACATGGAAAACTCTGGAAATATGCGATTTTGTTGAAAGACGAACTTATCTAAATGAAAGTTATTATAAAGATTAGTAAAGATATCTGCACAGAGAAAAAACATATTTTCAGTTAAAACTATACAGGGTGTTCCTTAATGACGTGCTAATATTTCAGGGTGTGATTTCATATGTCCGCAACCTTTTGTTTTTTTTATCGTTATTTGTTTGTATCAGAAAGTACTTTAGATATTGTGTTGATAGGATATAAAATCATATATTTTGGTTAGAAAAGTTATTTTATATCTCGACCAGTGGCGTCCCTGCGAACATGTCCTCTAATATTTTTACAAAAAAAGTGGTACGCCACTGACATTGTTCCATGTGGATGTTTTTTTGATTAGTTTGGTCAAGTCTATATGAAAACGGTCGCTTGCGTTTTTCTTCTCAGATACTCTTCTTGTATAAAACAATCAAAAGCTCTATAAAAAATCGATCTGGCGCTGACTTGGTTCAGAGTATCAGCTACTCATTTACACCTTCTCTCTGAAACTTGTCAAAGGAAAGTACAAAAATGCCTGTCCACTATAACTGATGCTCCGGCTTTCCAAAATGAATTCAGGTAATGCATAAATGAAGTCAACGAAGATCTAAGTATAGTAGTTTTCATAGATAATTCGGCCATATAAAAAACTTGCAAAAAAGTTTAAAGGAGGCCGCAATTAGTTTTCAATTTATGTACAAAAAAGGTCATAAAGAAGGCGTTCCGCTTCTTTTATTATCATCACAAAAAATTGTCATAAATATTTCCTAACGAGTTAAGAACGTGGGCCACACTGAATATAATTTTTACTTCCCTCGCATACCGAAGGGAAGTATTGTATTCGAGAAAAAATCACCCTCCGAGATTTTTACGGATTCTGACGTTTCAGATCACGGAGATTACGAAAATATAGGTTTTTCAATTCCGTCCGTCTGTCTGTCTGTCTGTCTGTCGGTCTGTCTGTCTGTCTGTCTGTTGGTGCATTTACTAAAAAACTACTTGACGGAGAGCAGTCAAATCTGGTAGGTAGTTAACCCTACTGTCAGCGAAGAACTGGTAGAATTTTCACTGAAAAATATACAGGGTGTACCGTCTAAACGGAATAAATAATGAAAACAAATTTTCTTTGCTCAAATTTAAAATTTCCACGTTTCATGACGCGCTAAACCTATTTCAGGAAAAAAAAATTTTTTGAAAATTTTTTTCATTTTTGAAAAAATTTTTACCACTAAAAAAAATTTTTTCTTTGTTCAAATTTAAAATTTCCACGTTTCATGGCATTCTAAACCTATTTAAAAGAAAAAAAATTTTCGAAAATTTTTTACCAACATTTTTGAAAAAATTTTTACCACCAAAATAGATGAATTTTTTTTTTCTCAAAATTTAAAATTTCCACGTTTCATAGCGTTCTAAATCTATTTAAAGAAAAATAAAAAAAAATTTAAAAATTTTTGAAAAAATTTTACCACAAATAGATGGAATTTTTTTTGCTCAAATTTAAAATTTCCACGTTTGATAACATTCTAAACCTATTTCGGAAAGAAAAATTTGCAACATATTTTCACCAATTTGGAAAAAAATTTAACACTAGAATAGACAGAAAACATTTTTGAAAATTTGTTCTATATTTTAATCACCACTATACTTCCACTCCATTACGTGAATGTGGGATTGAGAATGTGAGAGATGGCAATAATATTTGGCATATCCTATTATATACTTTTATTGAATAATGGCATCCCAAGAAATAATTGAGTCATGGTGGACATTTATAAAGGTATTTGCGCAAGCCTTCCATATTTGGCACCTGTTATTTAGTATATTGTTGGATGAACACGTATATTTTTTTGACCAAAAGTTATCAGGTTTTCTTTGTAATAATACCAATAATTATATTCCGATTATTATTCCCAATGTCATTTCGTAATTAATAATTTTTTGAGTGACTGTCATGCACAAATATCGAGGGAAGTTCTGTGTAAATAACTTTACCGATTTTTTGAAATTTGTCCTACCAAATAGATGATTCGTTGAAATAAGCGATGTAGTCAACGTGGGGTGGAGTAACTGTTTCTTTGTCATAAAAGTTTAAGAATAAATTTATTACATTTATATATCGCTGAATAATCGCTGAATAATCTATGGAAACTACTATACCTTGTGGTTTTAACAAAAAGAGAACATTACACGAGCGATAACAGAAACACAAAGTGGGACGCGTAGAAATATGTTAGAGCCAAGGATAACTGTTGAAACTCTAACTGAAGTACAAACCAGGAATGATTTGAATTCTCAAGGTGTCAACATTGCTTTGGAATCGGAAGTATAACATACTAACGCGGATAATGCAGACTCTTTGTCGAAGAGACAAGAATTCTAATCTACAAGATGTTTTTCTAGAACTGGAGTCACATGTTGATCTCAATAATAACAAGACTGGGATCTAGGATATTATTTAAGCAGAAAATTTTTAAATTCATTGGATACCTACGAAATTATTCTTGAATCATTTTGTTGAAAATTTTATGAGTTGTTGGTTCTACAATAACGCTCTTTTCAATAAAGACATTTTTTGAAATATTCGCGGAAACTGCTAACAGCATATTTTTCAAGATGACGATGCATCTAACATTTTTTTATTTTATCAGTTGAAAGAAGATCCTTGAATATATATGTATACAGTTAATTCCTAACTGTTTGATTATGTCCTAGAATGTTAAGATAACTAGTAGTCCAGTCCATGGGGGTTTCACCTCTAATTTGAGTGCTAATGAATGGATTGTGCAATATGTTTGTAATGATGTTAATAAAAAGTTTGAAAAAATATTGGAGTAGGAAATGATTTGAAGGAGTAGAAAACGTCCCTTTTATCGCGGTTTCCGTAACTTGAAGAATTAGGTCAGAAATGAAAAAAAAATAACATATTTATCTTTTTTGGCCCACATTAAGATGTTTTTACTCTTGTAAATTTTTTCTCGAAACATGCATATATTTTGAGATATGGCCACTCGAAAGTTCCTAAAAGTGGGGGAGTAGAAATGTAAAAGTTGAAAAATAATCTGAAAAAATTCAGGTGATACATTCAGCATTGAAATGATCTAAGTTCAATATTTTTATTTACAATAGGTATTTGTAGGCTTTTATGAACTTTACCCCTAGTTTCATGCTGATGGGATATGAAATTTTATAAATGCGAATTCTTTTGTAAATATGAGCAACAAGATAATATGTACAGTGAGCGGACATTGACAATCTCTTCTGTATATTGTAAATTCGTAGGATAAACTTATTTTTGGGATGAAGTTTTATATTACATTTAGTTGTTTTAGTGTATTGTTGTAAAGCCCTCCCCAAGCAATAATGCCATATCTAATTAACGATTCCACCAGTGACTTGTACACCATTATTAAAAGTTTTTCCCTTGAAATTCTCTCATTAAGTAGAATTTATGTATTTTCTTGTTTGATGCTATTCCCATTATAAATTTTGATCAATTATAATGCTTAGATATTTTGCTTGCGGTGCTTCTAGAATTTCCTCCGCACAGTTAAAATCTAATTTTGGAAAAGTCAGGTCTACTAGCTGATGTTAATGAAAAAGCTACGTAATGTGTCGTTTTTAATATCTAGTGATGATTTGAAAGTACTCAACCAATTATGTACTTTTTTACACCCTTTATAACTTGGACAGCATTAAACAGAAAGGAACCAACACACTCAGCTAAAATCAAGAAACAAGCTTATAAAGAAAGGTTTTGCATCTTAATTACAATATTGAAACTACACTATTAAATTCTTATATGGAAAAATGAGTTGGACTTTTTCAGCTGAACACACATTACGATATTCTACATTTAAATAAATTAAGAAACAAATGTTTTAAATTTTGTGGGTTGGTTTTTTAATTTTGTGGGTTGGCTCCTTTCTGTTTAATGCCGTCCACTTTTTCTTCAACGAGGTTCCAAGAAGAGTCTTGGAATAATAAGACTGTGTCATCAGCAAAAGAAATAATAGTACAATTTATGTCTACGCTAGTTAATGAGTTTATTTAAATTAAAAACAAAATTGGAGCAAGCATAGTGCCTTGAGGAGCACCTATTTGAATTCTCCTTGGTGGATTGATAGCTTCTCTAACGCGAGTCATTTGAAACCTGTCCGGTAGATAGTTTCTAAAGACATTCAGCACAGTTCCACGTACTCCATAATGATGTAATACATCTAGGAGCTTTTCGTGGGGCACTGTGTCGAATGCCTTAGCTAGGTCTAGGAATACTGTTTTGATTTAGATCATCAGTTATTTCTTTCGTCAGTTGGTATATGGCATCGGCTGTACTCAGCCCTCTTAAAAATCCATATTGATTCTTTGATAATAGATGGTTAACATTCAGGTAGTTCATTAATTTGTATTTCAGACATTTTTCAAAACTTTTGCAAAGTTGTTAACAAGGCTGATTGGTCTATAATCTTCAATGTTTAATTTACTATCTACTTTGTGGATTGGAGAAATTACTGTATTCCTGAAGCTGCTTGGAACAATACTGGTTTTAAAGATTAAGTTAAAGAGGCTTAACAATATCTAGATGAGTATCTTTTATTAATTATTTAGCTGGGATTCCGTCAATTTCTGGGGAGCTGTCGTTCTTGAGCGAGTGTATATGTTGGATTAGTTCATTAATGGTAATAATTGGCTTTAGAAACATGGACGAAATACTATTGTAACTAATATCAGTTTCATTTAATTATATTGTTAGCCATTTCCAATACTCTAATCCTTTTTTCAACTTTTTTATTAACGTCATTGCAAACACACTTCACAAGGCTTCATCAAAATCCATTCATTAGCACTCAAATTAGAGATTTTAGCCATTCTAGTGCTGGACTGGACGTTTTTGACTGGACTATAGGCAATAATGAATTGTTATTACAACATACTAAAATTTATACTATTTATCATTAAACAAGATCATTTTCAGCACCCCAGTGCCAAACAACTACGGACTGGATTCGACATACTTCCTCAAGGGTGGCGGCTCCAGCTACGGGGAAGCAGAAAAAGCCAGCCACGGAGAAAAGGGGGAGAGAGCATATTTAAACCGCGAAGAATACGAGAAGGGATCAAGGGGTAAACACGGAAATGAGCAGCAGAAGGGCTACTACAATCTAGCGGGCGGAAACAAAGCTGGATTCCAGGAAGTAGCCGGTCATTACGGTAATAAAGAACAGGCCAGCAAGGCGCGACGCGGAGAGTCTTTCTCCGACAAGACGGGTCGGGACAAGGGGTCGAAAACGACAGGTTACCACAAAGTATATCATAAAGATGACTATAAAAAAGAGCATAGCTTTTACGATAAAGCGGACAGACGAGGCCATTTCAAGAAATATGGCGATTACGATGCTAAAAATGCCGCTCAACAGGGTGATTTCAAAAAAGGTGGACGTCATGATAGTGCGTTTAAAGGAAGTGTATATGGAGCTAAGGGTCTGTCAGATAAGAATAGATTTGTCGATGAATCTCGTGGGTACAAAGGAGCAGCGGGGAAACAAAAATATTTTCAAAATAATTCTGAATACGCTGATAAGGCTGGGAAGGAATTTGGCAATCAACAGGCATTTAGGCTGGGTGATAATTATAGCGACGTTGGAAAATAACTTTATTTATTTGTTATTATTTAATCTATTTATTTATTTTGCATTTGTTGGTATTTTTAAGCTTTAATCTGTATTAAATATTACTGAGTTGTTTGCTGGTCAAACAGATCACGGGCACGTGACAATTTTTTTAATGATCTGATCATCCGGCAGACGTTATTTGACCAGCGCTCTAAAGTAAGAAAAGCAGCTTAATTATAGACGCCCTCAGTTCTGCATTAAATATAATTCTATTTTTTTAAGAATGCGAAAGATGTGTATAATGTGATAATTCCGTAAACAGTTTTCATTATTAGGTAGAGAACATTAATCATAATGTCTGCCAGCATGGTGTCATTTGACAGCGCTTTAAAGTGGGAAGACAAATTCACAGATTTCGCAATCCTTGCAATCATCGGGATATTGGAAATGATAACACCATACATAAAACAAAGTTTTTCAACTTTTTCAACTTAGCACGATCCACTACACCGCTGTATTTCCACCTTAAATGAAAACTGGTAACTTGACCCCCTGTGATATATGCAACCCATGTTACATTTGCGTATATCAGCCGTTGCATAGGATAGTCTCAGTCGACCGCGACACATTGCTTTGAAATAAAGAGATATTATTGTCAATTTGTACAACATACAACCTATTTAGTTGCAATTCTAACACATCATTTATTTGCAAGCAGGCACCTATTTGTAGCAAGCTGTACACTTTTGTGTTCTACCGTCAGCATCGCTGCACAACTTTTAGGTAATCTCCCGACACGGTAGGTAATGTAATTGGCAAGCGCAGCAGCCTAATCGATACTCGATAGTAGCGCGGACTTTTCGGCAGCCGTGTACAAATTTTTGCTTAAATAATATAAAGTCATACATTTTCAGTCTGTGATGTCAGACGCGGATGTTATGTAACAAATTTAAGTAAAAGCAGGTCAAATTTTAATTCGCTAATTATTGATTAATCAGTAAACATTAAATTCAATTGCAAAATAAATCATCTGCCAAGGATATCTTCGAACAAAAATAATTTAGTGTTGGTCAGTTAATTAGCATTTTCTAGCTCGAGCAGTCTATATGTAGATGAGCGTACAAATATCGGATGCGCAGTGGATTCATAAAGAATAAAATCGATTACAACAAATCTCAACAGCAAGTGAGCCTACTGGTCTTCTCCCTACTGTGCCGCGACACCGCTGTCTTTTGACCTTGAACAAAAACTGGTAACTCTACCTTATATACGAAAACATAAACATTTCCAATGTTAAAATATCACGCCTTTGAGCCAAATAATTAGATACATAATAATATTCCAAAAGTCAGTGGCACTCAAAAGTTTCTTGCACGTAGACTGATAGTCATTCTTACAGGCCGATTCAGAAAGGTATCGAGATACTCTGTGTCTTCAAGTGAGGAAATATAAGAATTTCTGTAAAATTTCATGCTTGCTATACAGGAGTGATTTCATGTAAAAGCCGAAAGAAGAAAATTAAATATTATGTCGTACCCCAACCACTTGAAATTGGTGTCATTTTGTCCGATTTACTACCCTCTTAAGCCTAAGGGCCTGCTCGATCGCGTAACTTTTTGTTTATATATACGACATTTTAGGCGACAAAAATCTAAACAAATTATTAACCGTCACGTTGAAGTTAAAGTCTGTGACGTATGCGTCTACCTATGATATATTCGTATTCAGAGGACCATAATGAATGAAATAAACTAAGGTTTCAAGATTATAGCTGAATTCTCTACACTTTTATAACCATCTTCATTGATAGGGCAGGTTTTGGACGTTTGTCTTGAATATATCCTCAGTTTTTGTCATGTATTTATTCGTTTGGATCAGAGGCAGACATGGTCACATGATATAGTACGCCCCTTTTTACTACTTTAAAGTTTTGTCAATTGGCAACACGACAACAAGGGGGCTTACCACATGGATTTCTTGGCTAACAATAATATGCAGTAATATATCTACATAGTATGAAATATGGTCAGATCATACCAAAAGCGTCACCAGCCCGTAATCTAAACGTTTATTCTTTTATTTGTAATAATACTGTCTTAAAATATTGATTTTCTTTCATTTTTACCTTTATGTTATTCAGAGTATTAACCATTAAACAAAATATCGATTTGGTCTGAAATTTTCATGTTATTGATGATATCCAGACATTTAAAATTGATGAACTGGAGAATTCAGAAGTTTCGTGAGTTTAGAACTGAATTTAAAGTTTTATTTATAACTGCCAAAGCCACATATTTATAGCGATTTACTAGATTTAAGATATTGAGATTAGATAAGTCACTGCCGCTTGCGTATTTTTCCATATTTATTATTTTTCTATTACTTGGATGTATTTCGTTAAAGCAGCTTCCATTTTTGTGTATTATTATATTGTGAATATGTTCATTTTGTGTATTACTTTTACTTATAACCACATTTGAATACGATTTATTTAACCAAATGTTTGGTTGGATGTTAATTATTTTGTACATTTATTTTGTTAAATATATAATGAAGTAGAAAAGTATTTTTTGTGTATCTACTGATCCATATTTATTAGAATCCTATACCTCAATATAGAAACATTTACAAATTATTACCAGAAACCAAAAAGAACTTTTTAAAAACAATCTCTTATCAAAATGTGTTGAAAGAAGAAAACAAACATTGATGTTGGGGTAGGGTCTCAGTTCAATAAGTGTATCCAGTGTGGATGAGTAGTTGTAAACGAAGGTAAGATACAAATGCTGATGGTAGTAATATTATATTCATCTCTCTAACTAATAAGTTTTATCCTAAAAACGTTGTATTGTCGTCATATATGTGCAAAATTTCAAGGCAATTCATCAACTGGAAGTGTTTCAAAATTGACTTGCAAAATTTGAACTAAAGAAACTGATACCTGATTGACAAGAGTATGAAGCTGAATCAAAATTGAGGCTTGATGTTTGAAATATGTAGGTAATCTAGATATCTTAGACTAAGGAAAAATTGGAGTATGTAGAATATTTCAATTTTTCTCTAGCTTAAGTGAGAAATAGAAGTTGTCATTTAAAAAACTGCTACCTAAGGAATCAACACTTCCACATCTAGAGTTTTCATCCAAGTCTCTTTGAAAGAATACTTCTTTACTATATCTGCACTCTAGTGTCTGGGAATAATTGGTCATAGAATTTTATTAATGTAATATTGAGGCAGATGTCATAAAAAAATTGAGACGTGGTGTCTAGCATATACGCAAAAAATTAAGTTTCTCCACTCTTATTAGCCTGCTTTACTTATTTCCCCTATTTACCCCCCACCCCACACCCCTTCAACGTAATCATCTCAATCAGATATCATTACACTACATACGTCTACCAAATTTCAAGTGAATATCTCAATTTTATTTTATCAACCCCTTTAATAGGGGTGGTTGAGGGTTGAAAAATATTATAAAGAAATCTGAGGCCTTGGCTTCTAGTATATATACACCAAATTCCAAGTTTCTGTACTCTTACCAGCTTGTATATGTACATATGTGTATCAAATTTCAAGTTGAGACTGACAGACAGACCGACAGACTGACAGACAGACAGACAAAACATTTTTTTTTTTCGCTCAAATTTAAAATCTCGACGTTTTATGACATTCCAAACCTATTTCAACAAAGAAAATTTTGAACATTTTTTGGAAAACGTTAAAAAAAAATGTTTTTGAACACGAATAGAAAGAATGTGGAAGGGGTTTCTCGCCCCCTCTTTTATAGTGGACCAACTTGCTCTGAAATGTTACTATTTTTACGGCACTGTGATTTATAAAGCGCTTATAATTCTTATTTGAAATCGGGAATTAAACGGCGTTGCACAGTTCACTAAAATTTTCTTTGCACTATAAAGAACTTATTCCTGCATTGCATTGTTCAATAGAAGAGTGAAACATTCAAATTCAAGCGAGGAAACATACAAAGGTAATTTCGTATCCTGTTTACTAGTCTTTAAACGTTCTTTAAAGGATTATTATGCTCTAATGAATGAATGAAATGAAGGAACGAATTAAGGCTTGAATATTCATGAATTGTAAAACTGAAAACTAGCTTCTTGCATGCAAGTATGCATTTAATTAGAAAGGATTAGACAAGAGATAGTTTGAAGCTAAAATCAATTACATATTACCAGTAGAGTATAACGTTACTTCTATTTGTTAATAAATAAATACTTTTCCAGTATTAGAATAATTACTACTATTCAATATTTAACTGTAATATCTTCAATTTCTGCTTTTAATTTATTGACATTGTAATTTGGGTATTTTACAGACAGTTTTCATACATACAATATCGAATGTTTAGTACGAAAATAATAAATGACATTCATTACATTGCACTGGTCTACAAAAAAACAACATTTTCTGCTCCAAAGACTAAACCTATCAGTCCTTCAGTATTCTTCTGGGATGAATCCGAATTTTCAATTTCTACCTCGCAGATTTCGAGCAAGTCCCAATTTTTGTCGTCAAAGTACGTTTCTTTGCCAAATTTCGACGTAAAACGTGTTTACATGAGGGATCCTTACCCCAAAACATAATAAAAAGTTCCATTTAGTATGTATCTTTGGGCGATGATTACGAATCCGTCCTCAAAAAAGGCCGCTCTCTCCTCTAAAGGGCAATGAAGGGAGAAAAGGGCAAAAACTCAATTTTATTGAAAAGAGAAGTGCGAGGTGTGTTTAAATTTAGAAACGGTAGTGTGCGCCTGTGTCGACCTCGACCATATTGAAAATTCCGGGTTATGGCAGTAACGTGTTGTGGTGCTTGGGAAATTTGCCAATTTGCTAATAAGAATAGTGCACAGTTTGTGAAAAGTGCAGTAATTTAATAGGTAAATGTTCATGATCCTATTCAAGTAGTGATTGGTAACAAACAGCGTATTATTTCAGATAATTTTTCTCATGTTTACAAACTTTTCTGTGTTTGTCGCCTCTTGTGTTCTGTTCAATAGAAATTGTTGCACCGAGGATATATACTGTTCAGGAATGCTTGCAAGTTAACTATATTAAGGCATTAAGATATTTACCATTATAATTTACATTCATTCAAAGGTTAAAGCGTTTAGGTAACTAATCCTTCTATAAATATAAATTGTAGCAATATTGGGCCAATATTTTTCCAACATTATAGGTACCCAATCCTTTTATAAATATAAATTGTAGCAATATTGAACCAATACTCTTCCAACATTAGCAAACCAAATTTAATATTAATATCATTTTTGACCAAAAAAATGGTTCATTTCGTCCCACTGTGCTAAGGCGTGAATTTACATGTCTTCTTTCCACCTTTTTTAGTGGCCTCTTATGTAGGTTCTACAAAGTTGAAGAAAAAATCTGTAGTTTTAAACAATGTTAAAAATGATTAAATTTTTGCCCCACTGATAAAAGTTAAATGATAGTATAAAATACTTATTTAGCGGAAAACAGTCGGGAACATTTTCGAAATGTGCTATTATGTAATATAAATGTAACATTATTACAAATGTATTTATAAATGTTTTTGTTGTTTTTCTTTAGTTTTTTTTCAGTGTAATTTTTTTTATAATACATAAATACTATACCCTCATCCCTCTTTCGGAGTTATTAATGTCACTTTATAGGCCTCTCAAAAAATGTCATTTTACACTTTTGAAATTCGATATCTCGAAAACTAAGCGAGATATCAAAAAATGTTATTCTTTATTTTTAACTTATTTCATAGAGTTCTACAAGAAACCATCATCAATAGGTGGCGCCGCGGTTACCGTAGTCTTGCCGTACTTACGAATTATAAGTTAAATTATGAAGAGGAGGAATAAAAAAAATGCTTTTTAATGGAGCAGTCTTTCTGAGGGTGGCACCTAACTTTATGAAACTCGATTTTACATTATAAAGGTTTATTCTTGAACAATATCAACCAAAATTTATTTTATTCATAGGAGGAGAAACGAGGGATAGTTTTCAGGATTACATTTTTTATTGTTTCAGACTTAATTATGATTCCCAGGATAATACATAAAGAAGGTTATCTATATAGTTAGATGTATGACTTTCCGTTTTCAAGGGAAAGTAATTTAAACGAAATATTGATGATTCCCTTGGTAATGAGTGTTATAAAGAAATGAGACAAATGACTCTTCCTTGTTTCTCCGCCTATGAATAAAATTAGGTTTGGTTAGTAGTGTGCAGAAATATGCCTTAATAATGCAAAATAAGTCGTCCCAATAAAAGCAGTAAAAATCTATACTTAGGCGCCATCCTCTGAGGGTTGTAACTTCCTTAGGAAACATTTCCAGACAAAGGAAATTTTCTTATTATTTTTGCATGTAGCATCAGTGTCTAAAAGGAAATGTGAGAATATCGGCACACTCTATATATTTTAAATATTGTGTAGCAATGGGGCGCCAATGCTGGTGTCCAGTATGCTACCAATGCTGGTATCCAATATAATGCCAATGTTAATATCTAATATGGCACATATATTGTTATTCTCTTCTATCTTATATAACACCAATCTTGGTGTCCAATGTGGCACTAATGTTGGGATTCAATATGGCATCTATGTTGGTATATAATGTGACACCAATATGTGATTGCAATATTGGACATTTATTGCAAAAATCTGACGTTCGGTATATTGGCCCAATATGTGAATCAGTTTGTGCTAGATGGATTGTTATTACTAACTTTTGAAGAAAGGTAAGTTTGGATGAATTGTATTATTTCTACGTTAGGAATCTGTTGATGCTCTGTACTACTTATGAGATACCCTGTATAAAATACATTTTCTGGAAAGTCGCTTGAATTACCAATCTTTTCTTATACACAACGTCTCGAGATACTTTTTGTAACCATGCATTATTCCAGTTGACCTCCCTTTGATACATGGTACATCTGACAACATCACGCCATTTGCCGCGGTTGCCTGTTAGGAGTATGGCCTCTTCAAAGCTCTGTTCCATCGAACTTGCTGACATCAAACCAATGTATTGAAGTTTGTGTAATGCATTTCTACTGCTTGTTACTTAATACAAAATCCTAAAATTGATTAGCTGATGAATATTTCCAGTAATAAATTGTAGTTAATTTGATTTAACCATTTTCTTTTCCGGCCCATACATCAATATTCATTTACTAATTCAATATTTAGTTTTATTCATTTTGCTAAACCTCGCCATGAAAGTTTAACGAAATCACAGTTAAATATTGAATGTACGTGATTAAACGCCAAATCTTTTAAGATGGAATACTTAAGTGAATTACAAAATTGTGTTAAACGATACGGAGAGCGCGTCTATAGCCAGAGAGAATAATAAATTGAAGAGTGATTTAATGTTAGCTAAGAAAAAAGAAACCTTTAACTAACTGCTCCAGAATACTGAAACAGATTCCAGCACGGAAGGTTTTCAATTTAAATCAGCTGGGACTCCTTCACCCATAAATATTCTAAACTGCGTTATTATTCATAAAAAAATCCTAAAGCTGGATAAATTACTAAGTTCACCAAGTGTAAAAGAGTTATAACTTTTTCGGGTTTAAGAGTGATTTATTTTGTAAACAGGTACCAGACAGGGCGACCAGGGCGTAAATGTTTCCTCTTCTGACCCTCGAGAAATGAGTAAACACAGTAATACCTAGGCCGCTGAAAAAATATTTCGCGTGATTTTGTCAAGCATACATTTTTCTTTCTTACGTTTTTATTTATAAGGAACTTAGTTGCGTATTCCCACTGATATATAAAAGTGAAACGTTGTCAGTGAAAGAGCTTGTTGCTTTATCTCGCAAACACCAGGTGCCGAGTCAACATGAAATGGTGCATGTAGGTAGAAAATGGGTAGGATTAATATATAGGCCATTAGTCATTTTGAATTTCAGCGACGTTCTTGAGAGAAACCCGAAAAATTATGCAGATAAAATTACTGCTTAGATCAGCATACAGTGTTTTGACGATTTTTCTCTTATACTCTTATACAGTATACGTAAAAAGCTAATCTTTGACAAAGTTGTCACTAAAAATAAATTCAGACTATGATATTGAATATTAATTAGTACATCTTCCAAAGAATAAAATTAGTCAATACTTAAGTTAACCAATGTCCTTTTATTGAGTTCAAATATACAAGATTTATTTTTTACATTACAGTATTACTAGGTTCATTAATTGCAAAACGTTTACCACACATTTCTCATGAATGACTAATGTACGTAACTCCAAAACCTTACAAAGACGTTTTGGTTCGATCCAAGTATACAATATAAAATATAAGATATAGAAAGTATAAAATATAAGAGTATAAAATAATTAATTAGTTTAGAGTAGCTTAATATTATGGTTATGTACTTAAATGTAGGTTACAATCAATTTCGAACAGAGAGTTATATGGTCTTGGAGTAATTATTTAAAGAACACAATGGTCACCAATAGAGTTATATATTTCCATCATGGAATAAATGGGTGATTTAGCAAGGATGTTTGTTCTTTCAGATGGCAGTGAAAACGTAAATGTCTGACGAGAGCCTAAACGTGGAATTCTAATATTAATTTAAGATAGGCGTTCTGGAGAGTATTATTGATCAGCTTGCAAATAATTGCAAATAAACATTCTTCTGTTTTCTAATTAATCCAAGCTATACCGCGTTAACATTAAATAATTTGGATATCCTGTTCGGGGTATTGGTGATCTTCTTTAAAAGATAAATGTTTAAGAAATTTCCGTTGAACGGATTCTAACGATTGTGAATATTTCTCATAAATGATATTCCGTATTGCTGAACCATACTCCACTTTCGAACGCACAAAACACAAATATGTTTTTAATGCTTCTGTATTAGTAAAATTTTTTGAATTTCTCATAACAAAACCGAGTATTTATAACGCAGATTTAGTAATTGAGAAATTGAGTCAATGTGTCCTGTAAATTCCAATCTGAAGTCGAACAGTATACCCAAATCTTTAATACTCTTACGATGAGGTAAAGATATTGATTGATTTGCCAGCGTATGGTGGGCATTGCTGCCAATTCTGGGCATCCATGGAGGTTCGTTCCAACACGTAGCCGGAACCAAATCTCGGATGTTTTATATATCGCCGGACCGGCTGCATACGCCGGGTTGGACATTGGACATGCTTGTTGTCAGCAGCGAGAGCCGCATGACGCGTGGGGTGGGAATATAGTATAGGTGTTTGAGAGATGCTTCTTTTAAGTTTCCATGCTTCTATTAAGTTTCCATTTGTCATCATCGGCTGGGGTGTGGTGCAGTTGTTTGCGAGATGCTTCTTTTCAGTTTCCATGCTTCTTTTAAGTTTCCATCTATCCTCATCTCCTTATTTTTCTTCTTCTAAGTTTTCTGCTTCTTGTGTCTCTGAATCTGGCAGCTTCTTTTTTATTTTATTTCTGTTTTTTTCCCCTTTTTTCCCTTTCTTTTTTTATTTATTAACCGCCCCACAAGTAAATATCCATCTACGGTAGAGTTGCTGGGAAGGGCCCTACCTCGCGATGACAATATTTTTTGCACGTTGTGAGAAAAGAGGTCCGAAGGGATAGTTTGCTTACCCTGTATGTCGTTTCCTTGAAACAATCATTTTCAATTTTGGGCAGTTTTTCCATTTCATCACCTATATATTATGTTTAATATCTTTTCAATTTTGATCTCCAATTATTGTTTAAAAATGAATAAAGACATAAATAAACCTATGCTAATGCTATATAAACAAAAACTTATCTGTTTCATTCACACATCTGGCTGGCTGTTGCTTATTTTATATCACCTACTTCAAGAAGGGACGAATCCAGGTATATATTTTATAGTCAAGCACTCAAGCAGTCAGTATACTTTTCTCGCGTTGTCTATATACACTATTTTATGTTGCTCTATTCAACGAACATAATAATTTAATCAAATATCAACTATATGAAATAGCCATACTCATGCTGATTTATATCAATCAATGCAGAATTGTTCACGCTTCAATTCAGTACAATTTCGGCGTTTTGGTGCCGCTTTATCTGGATTTATCTCGATATCCCGTAGGAGCCACGAAACATGTGTCTTTCACCGAACTCGACACATTGAACTACCTCTCACAATGAGGTAAAGAGATGTCGTTAAAACTGTATAAACATTCAACCGGATTCACCTTTCGTGGATAAGTCGTAACTTTACATTTTGATACATTTATTGATAATTTATTCACTATGCACCAATGATATTTGTTTGTTCTGGTAATCTTGCACAATCCTCTATCGCATCATCCACAAAGAGAAGTTCATTGCAATTCAATCCATCATATAAGTCATTACTAAATACCGAAAATAAGAGTGGACCCAAGCTTGAACCCTGAGGTACGGCGGAGGCTGCGACAGATGTATTTGATTTAAAACCATTGTACTGAACATATTGCAACCGGATTTGTAACCAGGACTAAAAAAATTAACAAGTATATCACTAAAACCAAAGTTGTCAAGTTTATGAATTAAAAGTCTATGGTCGAAGCGATCAAAAGCCATTGAGTAGTGTCTAGTATACTAGAAATAAATTGGGCTAGACGCGCTAAGTTAGATATTGTAGATATTTTTTCCACAAAGCAATGTTGAGATATATAAATTAATTTTGTTGCAGTAAGTTTATTACTTTATACACCGACATCTCGAAATTCTTTGCAAAACTGGATGAAATAGAAATACCTCTGTATAGTTAAGCGTATCACTTATGTTACCATTATTGTGTATGGGACACACAGTTACCAGTTTCCAGCATTCTGGAAAGGTTGATGCTTTTAGCGATAGATTGAATACATTTAGCAGCGGAATAATAAGCACATTAAAGCGGCTCTTTATCAGGAAGGTAGGAATTTAATCGTTACTCGAGGTAATTTTATTTTTTAACTTGTTAATAGCTTCCGATGTATCAGATTTTGACAGACGTATAAGGATAATAATTAGACAACCCAACTAGCGATTTGATATTTTATAAAAGTTGTAGGAATGTTCCTGACACAAATTTTATAAAGCAACGTTACTCTCAGAAACACTTTCATAACGTTTTCACAGCAGTTATAAATGCAAAATTGACTCCATCCTATAAAATATCTCAGTCGCTGTTGATATTTTGTAACGCCTAATTGAACCATTACAAAATAATTGTATAAACATTTGTAGAAACCTTATGAAAATTTAGTACCATCACTATATAGTAGTTTTATTAAAGTTTCATTTAATTGTACTGTAAACACACTTCACTGTTTGTTAAATTACTGCTATAAAACAACTGAAGAACTGTTTTATAAGAGCTTTTAAATAGTCATTATTTAAAAAAAATGCTTTATACACACTAATAAAATAAAATGACTCCTAGAATGTATCCTAAAAGTTGAAGTATTTTTGACACTAAAAGCGTATAGCATTGTGATTTAATACTAGGTACCTAATAACCTAGAAAAAATATTTAAGAGACTTGTTCTGGCTTACAGCGATTGCAATTTTTGATGCGGAGAAAATTTTACTGTGAACTATGGCCCCATTGTTTAATATATTTTTAACGGACGTCAAATTTATTGATAATTTCTAATAATTTTTGAAATTTTATGTCGATTTTATGAATTTGAATTTTCTTGCAATGTAACTTACACTAATTTGTTTTAGTAGTTATAACTGTATAATTAGCACGTCTCTGACTCCATAAATTCTAATAAACATTTGATATTTTAAATTTTCATATCTTGTCATTTTTACCATCATGAACGCTGGCCTTTCAAGATGGCCTCGCTTTATAAAATACTTTTGTGTTAGTAGCAAGCATTTTACGATATCTAAATTATTAGACGATTGCTATAAAACATCTATAAAATAATGCACCTTAGGGTAACATTTTTCGTGAATTTTATAAAATAGATCACTCACTTTCACGATACTTTTGTAGCTCTTATGATATATCTGTTAGGACTGACTTGTAAACGCAACCATGGATACAGAATTGGTTCAATTTGCATAAATATAACCTAGAAATTAGTAGCAGTAAATCACCTCATTTATGGAGCTGCTTATTTATGATTTTTTTATTGCCAAAACACGTAGTTACTTTTACTAGTGGAAGCAACAGTACTTTGGCATATGACCTGATACCTTAACAGTGCAGTGAGTGAAATGCATCGTTTCATTTAACAACGTGTTATTGTCAAAACTACTACACTTTTAATACATGTACCTAATATTTGTACAACCACTTTTTAAGTTTCTCCATTGTCCTAAATCTGGTGTTTTTAGTTTTACCGTTATACAATCTGTCAAGATCTGCACCGCTCTTGTCAATGTTGGTAACTAACATTTTGGGAGAATGATTTTTTTATAAACTAGAATACTATAATTATGATAAATTTTAATTAAAAGACAGACTTTAATTATGACTAAATATAAATACACAGCTAACGCAGGAAATTAATTTTCTCAAACATGTTTTATTGTATTGTTAGCCACTACATTTTTATGCTCAAGTAAGCAATTTTGTTTTGTAATGACTTTGTTGCTGTTTCCATATAACAGCAAATACAATGCTATATAATAATTGTATAACATACTCTGGAACAACATTTATTCTTAAAAGCAAAATTGTCACAAATAGATCTTTAATATAACCGTTTTGTAAGAAATAACTATAAAAGAATTAGAATGTATATGTATAACGGTGCTAGAAATACTGCTGAATGTTATTAAAAAATTGTTATAAAACTGTTTAGTTTTATAAGCTGAAATGTTTTATAGCTTAGTCACGAAAACATTTATAAAATAATTTCTTAACTCCATTATAAGATATTCTATAATTTTGCAGTAGAAAGGTTTTAATTATAAATTTATAAAATAGTTCAGGTGCAGACAACAAAATAGTATTTTCTGGAATCAATCGGCATTTAGAATCATTAATAAAATAAAAACAAAACAAAATAATCCTAGAACATTTAAGTTATAAAACAAATTTGCTGGTTGGGAATTATATATATTATATAATATATTTGGAGGTGCGTCATAAATTATGACGTCACAATACATTTCCCCCGGTATTCTTGCTTCACCTTTCTCATTATGTGTATAGGACCAAAATTGTTTGGGATTGGCTGTTAAGTTAACTTCTGCTTAGATATATAAAATTTATATGCTTCTGAAATTTGAGTTTTGACCAATGCTCGAATGGGCTTAAAATCTTCCGAATCATTTAATAGAAAAAATGTAGTATTTTCTTTTACCATTTAATCCACATCAAAGTCATGGTGAAAGAAGTCATTATTTAACCTTCCTCTTTTAAAAATGTTTTTAGGTCAGTTGAAAACGCACATGTGTTTACTGGACACATACTGCAGATCTGGCACTTTGATCCATCGCATCAGTCTATTTGACCGACTATAAAAAAGCTCGATTAGTTCCCATATAAAACTGCGCTTCCCCTTTTCTATTACTTAATAGGTGTCAGCCACCTAACAGACATATTCAATCGGCGTATATAGAAAAAAATAAAGATAAATTAAGTTATCCGTTTTGTACATTTTGTGCCTATTAATCTTTATCAAGAGGAATTAAGAGTCCCTCCGATCATTCACAACTAAAATGACTCGAAAATTAATTACACTCGTTACCTATCTATCCGAAACTTGTGCCATTATCGTTAACAGAGAAAATCTTGTTCGTACAAAAAATAATTAATGAAAAGCCGCATTTCCTTTGTTGCTATTGGAGCAGAACCTTAATGGAAAGGCCAAGATAAGGCTGTTAATGAATACACGACATTGAACGCTATCCATCACCGCGGGCAGACATATAGGGTTCTACAATAACTATGTGGGCGTAACAAATACTTGACAAAAGGGCCATATTGTGTTCGGCAAGGTTCTGATTAAATAAGGAACAATGGTTACATCATTACGCGTTGTTGTAGTTATTATAAATTCATTAACATTATAAATTTCGAGACTATCGAAACAAAATGTGTTTTATGTTTATAGAGTACAATCGTTATATAGTTTCTACAAAGTAATATTTCTTCTGCTTTTGCAGCCAAGAGAGTTTTTCAGACAGAACAAATATTTCACAAGAAACTTGTAGTTACGTACTAATTTGTTCAAACCTTATGTCAAGATCATGAATATAAGCTTATAAAAACAAAAAATAACAACAAAGACATCAACTGATTCTTTTAAACTCAATAATCTGTTCGAAAGAAATAAGCATTGAAACATTCTTTATAGGATTTTGCAAACAGCAGAAAAATTAACTATCTATAAAAGAAAAACTTTGTGTAGAAATATTAATGAAATCATTGCTTTCTTTCGATAACCTGAATTCTGGTTATGCTAGCAAGTTAAAATCCTAAAATGAATTTGTCTAATTTCTTATTTGACAATTCTCATTCTAACACTAGCATCCACGCAGTCCCCTACGGCCATGCAGATTAAACTAGTATCCACATAACCCCCTACGATTATGAAGATTCAGTTAAAAATGAGAACAAAGACCTAAAATGAATTTATTTATCTACCTTGTCTTAAAAAAAAAAAAAAAAATTTTTTTCATTCCAATGGATTACATTTTCATGAAATCTATCATTCTGTTTCCTGGAAATGCTTAGCCTTTGAAACGTTTTTCGCCCTTATTCTGGAGCTCATCAGAAAGACATAAAGCCATTCATAAAGATGTTTCATGCAAAAACCAAGACAATTTCTATGAATAAGTGTGAAATGATTATATTTGACATTGACTGATAAAAACATCAGTCAATGTCAAATATAATCATTTCACACTTATTCATAGAAATTGTCTTGGTTTTTGCATGAAACATCTTTATGAATGGCTTTATGTCTTTCTGATGAGCTCCAGAATAAGGGCGAAAAACGTTTCAAAGGCTAAGCATTTCCAGGAAACAGAATGATAGATTTCATGAAAATGTAATCCATTGGAATGAAAAAAAAATTTTTTTTTTAAGACAAGGTAGATAAATAAATTCATTTTAGGTCTTTGTTCTCATTTTTAACTGAATCTTCATTATCGTAGGGGGTTATGTGGATACTAGTTTAATCTGCATGGCCGTAGGGGACTGTGTGGATGCTAGTGTTAGAATGAGAATTGTCAAATAAGAAATTAGACAAATTCATTTTAGGATTTTAACTTGCTAGCATAACCAGAATTCAGGTTATCGAAAGAAAGCAATGATTTCATTAATATTTCTACACAAAGTTTTTCTTTTATAGATAGTTAATTTTTCTGCTGTTTGCAAAATCCTATAAAGAATGTTTCAATACAATTATAAGCAAACAAATAATAATTCATTTTTAAAAATAAGCATTGTCTGTAAAAATTTCAAAATTACATGTATGTGGAAATAATTAGTAATAAAATTTTATTAATATATTTGGAGCAGATGTTAAAACAATTTGCGACGTTGGATTCTAGATAAACACCAAAAATAATGTTCCTGGATTCTTATTAGCGCGCTTTACTTATTTCCCCTATTTATCCCCCACCTCCACCCCTTTAATGTAATGTAATCATCTTAATCAGATGGCATTACAATACATACGTGTTCAAGTGAATACGTCAATTTTATTTTATCAACCCCTTTAATAATGGTGTGGAAGTGGTGGGGGGTTTGAAAAATATTATAAATAACCCGACGAGAAGGGCGGGTCGGGGGTGTTTTCCCCTGGGCCCGGTGTCTTTGAGGAGGTCCGGATTCTACCCGAATTTCTGAAATATACTTGATTCACTCCAATGGTTTTTCTTAAATTAAATATTATCCAAAAATTCCATATTCTCCGGTCAGATATTGGTAATTATAATATTGTCTAGGCCAATAACGCCGGTCAAATTGAGCCAAGTTAAAGTCTTTTTGGGATCCACATCTCTTGTTCAATTATGTTGTAAAATACGTATTGTTACGTATTTCCACCTCTTAGGAAACACCCTGTATGAATCTGTGGGTTCTAAATAATTTTAACAAGGGGTAAACCACTAACACTTTATTTAACAATTTACTGACTGTACAATACTTCAAAATAACCTTTACACTTTGTTTACTTGATATTTAACCCCACTTTCGTTACTGAACGTCACTTCCTAAAACTTCTTCTTAATAAACTTCCTCTTCCCACCTTGGAATCTCACCTTACATACCCTGAAATTGCCTCTAGAGTAACTAGAACATAATCGAGAATCTTCTCCTACCACGCTCTAGAAAACTCTACATCTTTCTATAAGTTTCCAGTCACTATTAGGCATAGGCGTATCAATCTCCAGTTTCAAGGCGGTGTAATACATAACACTGCCTCCTCCTTAAACCTGATCGTCCCGATTAGGCAATTCAGAATCTTCAGTGTATTTCGCCAGTCTATTCAAATGCCCGATCTCCATCCTAGACTTTCTGCTTTACTGAATCCGATAGACGACATCATTAATTCGGGTAATAACAGTGTACGGTCCATCCAAAGGTGATTTCGGTGACTTTCCTTTTCTTCGCTGCTGGTTATACAGCCAAACCAGCTCTCCCACCTTGATGAACCCTTTTGGACTACCCTTCCGGTCGTATCGAGCCTTCATTCGGTTACTGGCTGGTGATGGCTCCGCTATATTGTTAGCCAACCTCTTGAAAGGAGCTCCGGCGTTGAACCCTTCACCCTTACTTCCAGTCTGTGGTTCCTTACTGGCTGCACAAATCTTGAATTTGCGACACCAAGCCTCCACATCCTGACGACTTCTTATCCAATAAAATCGTTCTCGTATCTTCTTCAGGGTCTTGTTAACACAGAAGTGTCCATCGGATGTTCCATTGTGCATTTCATGAAGCACCTTCGCTACTCGACACCTGTTAATCACTAGACGCATATAATATTTCATACGCCGTCCACTTGGCTTTCCACTACTTCTATTCCGAGTCTTTTCAACCTTTTCAGCATTTGCTCTTCTCGAGTTCTGCTGTCGACAGTCTCGTCTGATATGTCCAACATTTCCGTAGTTGTAAGATTTAATACCCCCGCTTGGCTTTCCTCGTTTTCCTGGAGTATCCAATTTAGCCAGTATTTGAGTAAACATTTTCTCCATCTTGGTCAACCTTGGGTCCTGGTTCTTCTTTTCTGGTTGCGATTCTTCAATACTCACAGCTTGTACTCTTGGACTCGGGGTATCCTGAAGGACAGCTTCCACCTCGAGTGCATGCACCAACGCTTCATTGCTGTTCTGGTATCGAGATAACCTGAGGACTCGCCTGATCTCATCGTCCTGTATACCATCCAGAAAAGCCTCTACTGCCAGTTGATCCTGGAGTTCCTTCCTACATCCGGGTAAGCCAGGTGAGCCAGGCTCCACACGGCACCTTCGAACTCTTGCAAGCTTTCCCCAGCCTCTTGAACACGTGATTTCAGCTGGGTCTGGTACACGTGGGCAAGGTGTTGTTCACCATATCGTAAGTCTAAGGCAGCTTCTAAAACTTTAAAATCCTGTTGTTGCTCTACTGGGATTGTCTGGAGTATTTCCAATGCTTGGCCCCTTAATGCCACGATTAACGCCATAGCCTTCTCTTCGTTACTCCAGTTGTTTACACTCGCTGCTGCCTCAAACTGCCTCTTGTAAATGGTCTATGAACTTTGGCCGTCAAAGGCGGGAGGTTCGAACAGCTGACCTAATAATACCACTTGCTGGCTTCCCTTATCCCTCAACTGTCGCTTAAGTTGGTCTATTTCTCCCTCTACCTGGTGCATTTCCTCTTTGAGTTCACTTACTTCTTCTCGATGCCTTCTTTCTAGCTCTTCCAACACTTTCTGGAATTGTGCAAATAAGCCTTTTTGCTTTTCGGTTGTCATACTTCTGGTTGTTATAGGCACACGACTACGTTGAAATCAAATAAATTTAACAATTACGTCACTATCGGTAATGGGACTGTCCAGAAAAACCTCAAAACGGCACAAGAAAAAGTCTGATCCAGAGTCTTTTTCATTTAACCAGTAATGTCCAAATAAAATGTACCAAAAATGTCTCAAAAAATGCACTTAACACTATTTTCCTGTTCGAAAATAATCCTCGAACGATGTCCAGTAAATTAGTCCTCGAACACTTCCGAAAAATCCTCTTGTTAAAATTCCGCTTCTGACATCATTTGTTACGTATTTCCTCCTTTTAGGAAACACCCTGTATGAATCTGTGGGTTCTAAATAATTTTAACAAGGGGTAAACCACTAACACTTTATTTAATAATTTACTGACTATACAATACTTCAAAATAACCTTTACACTTTGTTTACTTGATATTTAACTTCACTTTCGTTACCGAACGCCACTTCCTAAAACTTCTCCTTAATAAACTTCCTCTCCCCGCCGTGGTATCTCGCCTTATATACCCTGAAAGTGCCTCTAGAGTTATCTAGAACATAATCGAGAATTTTCTCCTACCACACTCTAGAAAATTCTACATCTTTCTACAAGTTTCCAGTCACTATTAGGCATAGGCGTATCAATCTCCAGTTTCAAGGGGGTGTGATATATAACAGTATAAAACGCTAGATAAGTGCCACATTGCTTATTGAATGTTGCCAGATGTGTTTCATAAAGAAAAGTAATCGTTGTCGGCGTCAGCAGCTCAAAGAGACACGTGTTTTCGGCCTTATATTATTTAGTTGGGCTAACAATCATACAGTGTTGTCAACGTGTCTGATTTGTCTAGTTTTTAGGTTTTATAGTAAGAATTACGATCACTGGATGTGATGAACGGGATGGCGTTGTATGCATTGCTGAAATAAAATTAACCGCCAATAATTTAATTACTGACAGTTGTTAAAGGCATTTGCATTACAATAAATAAATAAGGAGTTTTATTCTCATCATTATAATGCATTTATTTAATGCAAGACTATAGGAAAACTATTAATCGTGTACTAAAATTGATTTAAACGCAAAAACAATAATATCAGAATGGAATTCAAGATGGAGGCAATCTTGTTGAAAGTAAACCAGGGCAAATATTTCGCTTAAAGGCAGAACTTAAGCAAATCTACAAGAAAATGTTGAAGTAAATGAAGCTCATCTCAGTCTATATTAAATTAAACTTTTGTTAATAAGCTCCCTTCAAGAACTTTTAAAAATGGTGTAATAAAAACGAATGGCATAATACGATCCTTCCTAAACTCTATGAAAATAAATTTAAAATTACGATTTTAATATAAGGCATTCTGCTTTTGTTAAAGGCATTTCAAGTTGTTTGCTCATGTAGAGCTTTTTATTAAGGTATTTTAATAAAGAAAATCCGCGTGTTTCTTTTATTACTGAAAATAATTAAACAAACTTTTAACATTATAAGTAGTGTAGTTATGAATTATATATTTTTCTCAAATCAAGTGCATCCTGCAGAAGCATATAAAAATATTAAAACTGTCGTCCAAGAAGTTATAAACAATGCATGAGAAAATAGTGATATAACAATAGAATGACAACAATTTGCCTATGTTGAGTAACGAATGTTCTTTACTCTTTTTGATTAAGGTTGAGTTTTTGCTTACATTAAAATGTCTTCAAATATTTCTTTACACACCCGCTAGAGTTGCTGAAAGATTACCAACATTGTAACAAGTTTGTTTAACAATGCTATCTGCAAAGGCAGACTAATGGCGCAAAATAAAATAAATAAAATAAAATACAAAGATTACCGATAGAAAAAGGCTTCAGCTATTCCAGAAAAACGCAAACAAAGCTCAGTTGCCATTGAAAAGGAACATTTAAATGAAATGATGCAGGTTTGGGATGAAGCAACGCCTGAAGGGTTGCAGAGAAAATTTTACCATGTGGCGGCGTTTGAACTTGCATGGAAATGAGGAGAGACTGTTAAATGTAAGATCGATCACTTCAGATTTGAAAAAGAAACTGACGGGAGTTTAACTAATAGTATAGAAAACAATCCTATTTTTTCAAAGACACAGCGAGGAGATGAAAACAAGCTTAGCAATCGTAAGTCTCTTACACCTAATTTAGAAATACCTTCCATCTGTCCGGTACATTTATTCCAAAAATTAATGAGTAATCGGTCGAATTCAATTAAAACAAACATATTAGTTTGACACCTGACTGCACCTGGAACCAAGAAAACTATAGTGGATGGTACAAAAATGTGCCAGTGGGAGAGAATATTCTTGGAAAATAGACTAAAGAAGCAACCAGGAAAACTGAGCTCGATGTTGAAAACAATAAACCATTCTTACAGTCTCAGAAGCAGTACAGTTTCAAATCTTTCTAAATCTAGTATTTCCAGTGAATATTTAACCAAAATAACTGTTTGCAAATACCAAATCAATAAACCAATATCTTCAGCAAGATAAAGACCATTATTCAATAACATTTAAATTTAAGAAACTCTACAAGCGAAATTACAAATAATTCTGTAATTTTCATCTCCTTGCCGTGTCTTTGAAAAATAGAATTTTTTTGTATACTATTAGTAAACTTCTGTCAGTTTCTTTTTCAAATCTGAAGTGATTGATCTTACATTTGACAGTCTCCTCTCCTCTCCATGCAAGTTTAAACGCCGCCACATGGTAAAATTTTCTCTGTAACCCTTCAGGCGTTGCTTCATCCCGAACCTGCATCATTTCATTTAAATGTTCCTTTTCAATGGCAACTGAGCTTTGTTTGTGTTTTTCTGGAATAGCTGAAGCCTTTTTCTATCTCTAAGTAATCACTACTTCCACATCCGATTTTCCATCCAAGGTACTTTAAAGGAAAATATCTTGACTATAATTGCACTCTAGGATGAGGAAATCATTGATCATAGAATTTTAATAATACTTGAGGCAGATGTGATAAAAAAAATTGAGGTGTTGGTTCTTAGCGTATACACGAAAATGATATTTCTGAAATCTGATTAGCTTGCTCCACTCATTTTACCCTAGCCTACAGCCCCCCCCACCCCCTTTACGGGAAAAAGCTCAATCAGCTGTCATTATAATAACGTATACCAAATTACAAGTGAATATCTTAATTTTATTTTATCAACCCCTTTAATCACGGATTGGAGGTGGTGAGGGTTTTGGAAAATATGATAAAGAAATCTGACACCATGGCTCCTAGAATATACACCAAAATCTCAAGTTTCTGTACTCTTACCCTCTCGCTTTGCTCGTTTTCCCCTTACCTCTACTTACTCCCCACCCCTTCAATGGAATCATCTCAAAACAAACTATAGTTCTAGATGTCGTTATAATACATACGTGTACCAAATTTCACGTAGATATCTCAATTTAATTTTATCAGCCTATTTAATAATGGAGTGGGGATGACGGAGGGGTTGAAAAATGTTATAAAAATGAGGCTTTGGCTTCTAGTATTTACACCAAATCCAAGTTCCTGTACTCTCACCCGCTTGCTTTACTTATTTTTAGCTATTTACCCCTACTTACCCCCAAATTCTTCGCCGGAATCATCACAAAATATAATATAATTACAGATGTGGTTATAATACATACATGTGCCAAATTTCAAGTGAATATCTCAATTTTATTTTATTAACCCTTTAATACTGGTGGAGGGGAGTTGAAAAATATTATAGAAAATTTTAGACCTTGACTTCTAGTACATACACCAAATCCCAAGTTTCTGTACTGTTACCAGCTTGCTTCACTCATTTTCTCTTATTTACCCCTATTTACCCCACAACCCTTCACCGGATATGTTCAAAAAACAATCCAGTTCCAGATCTCGTTATAATACATACGTGTATAAAACAAGTCAATATCTTAAACCGTTCCAGAAAAAAACGTGCGGACAAAAAAAAGTTAGAGACCGACAGACTGACAGACAGAAAATAATAATAATAATTCATTTTTAAACAGAAAATGTCTTTCTCTCAATGACATTCTAAACCTATACTTCTATTCCAGTACGTGGATGTGGAAGTAAACCATGAAGAAGAGTTTAAAAGTAATAGCATTGTTTATGATAATTGTGTATTTAATACAGATACAAACATTAGAAAAAGTTTCTATTTTTTACTATAAATTGTTATTTTTTAAACTTTAAGTGAAGAGTTTTGTTGTTCTAACAATTATTTTAGATACTATTCTTAATAATATTAAATTAACTTGACGTATACATGAGATTTTTTTGGATGGGATGGGATGGGATGTATACATGGGATACATGGGATGGGTCAGCTTTAAATGAAAATTCATCGTCATCGTCAGAGGAAAAACTACAATATTTATATTAAAGTACGATTATTTTATGTAATTTTACAAATTGAACTTCATTACTTACAATTTAAACATTTTTTTGTTTACACTATTTTACCATTTTACGCCTGTTTCTGTTAAAAGTTTTAAGGCAACTAAAAATGCTGAACAAAAGTATTGTCTGCTTTCTGGTCTGTGTTATGTCACTATTGATACAGTTTATTTAATTTATGGATGTTAGATATGAAGTTTTCTCTAATGGCTGGTGGTGCGAAATATGATATTTTAAGAAGCTGACCGAAAAATGCCAGGTATACATCAAGTTAATTTGATATCAATGGCCAACAAAACACAAATATTTACTTAATAATACAGGGTTGGGCAATAGTCCCGGAACGGCTCGATTACAGCCGAACGTCCACCTCTTATCAACTTCGGGTTTTCGACACTGTATTCAGCGAAATTTTTAGAACTTCTTGACATGAATTTCAGGACCGTGACTTCATTACGTTAGGAGGTGTGATATAAGTGTCAATTTTTTTAAATGAAACACCCGGTATATTTTTCCATATTTGTATACTTTAAGGAGTCCCAAATTCAACGATGTAACGTTTGTATGGATTCTGTTATGTAATGTGGTCCCAATAAGGGAAAATTAGAAATTACAATCGTAATTAACAGTGGATATCCAAACAGCTGTATCCAAAAAAGACACTCTTTTTTTACCATTTTTTATACAAAACTAAGACCCACGTAAACAAGTTTTTTTGTAGTCGTTTAATAAAAACACAGGTCATAGTTAAATTGTTCTCATTATTTTACTAGTTTATCTAAGTAAGTCGTGGTATAAACGCCACTGTGACATTACTTTTGTACTACTAATTTATGATTCTAAAAACGTGTCTTTAAAATGGCTCAACTGAACGACACTGAACGGATAACTTTACTCATGATGATTGGATTCGGAGAGAGGCGTCGATCCCTTCAGGAAGCAAGTGACCTCTTCAACGATACCTTTCCTGAGCGAAACCCGATTTCCAAGTCGACAGCATGTCGAATTTTGCACAATTTTGAACATACGGGAAGTGTCAAGAATTTACCAAAAACTGGCCGCCCAAAAACAGCGACAAACGACGACAGAGCTTTACATGTACTGTTAGCGATTCAGGAGGAGCCTAAAACGTCAATTCCGAAACTTTCATTAGAAACTGGTAACAGTGAAAGATCCATTCGAAGAATACTCAGGAGAAATAAAATACATCCCTACAAAGTCAGCTTACTTCAGGAACTTGCGGAAGATGACCCTGATCGTCGAATGCAGTTTTGCCAACAAATTATGAATTTCTTAGACGAGACACCACAGTTTGTAGATCGCATTTTGTTTTCCGATGAGGCTACATTTTGTTTAAATGGATTTGTCAATCGTCATAATTGTCGCTATTGGTCTGCTGAGAATCCACATTGGATGGAAGAAATGCACACACAACATCCACAAAAAGTAAATGTCTGGGCGAGTATAATTGGAACACATGTAATAGGGCCGTTTTTTCTAAATGGTAATTTAACTGCTGATACCTATTTAACTTTAGTACGCGAAAGAGTTATACCCGCTGTAATTCGGATATTTACTAACCGCGAAAATCCTCAGGTGATCGCAAATGACGTGTAATTCTAGCAAGACGGAGCTCCGCCACACTATGCCAGAATTGTACGAGATTTTTTGGACCCTGTCTTTCCCCGGAGATGGATAGGTAGAAGGAGTCATATCGAATGGCCAGCTAGGTCACCTGACCTAACCCCTCTTGATTTTTTTCTGGGGTCATTTGAAGTCTGTGGTGTGTCGCACAAGACCTGCCACGGTACAAGAGCTTCAAGAAAGAATTCTAGCGGTTGCTGATAATATTACACCTCAGTCCCTCCAAAATGTTCAGCGGGAATTCGTGGACAGGCTAGCACATTGTCAGGCAGTGGAAGGATTCCAATTTGAACATTTAATAAAATAAAACTATTCTCTGTTAATTACGATTGTAATTTTTAATTTTCCCTTATTGAGACCACATTACATAACAGAATCCATACAAACGTTACATCGTTGAACTCGGGACTCCTTAAAGTATACAAATATGGAAAAATATACCGGGTGTTTCATTTAAAAAAATTGACACTTATGTCACACCTCCGAACGTAATGACGTCACGGTCCTGAAATACATGTCGAGAAATTCTAAAAATTTCGCTGAATAGAGTGTCGAAAACCCGAAGTTGATACGAGGTCCCGTTCGGCTGTAATCGAGCCGTTCCGGGACTATTGCCCAACCCTGTATATTATTCTTCTGTGATACACACTAGCCGATTTTCTACTCGGGTACATTTTTTTGAGGACTCAAACCTGTTTCCATGAAATTTTTGCTTGAAATAAGGGACATAGGAAAAATCGCTCCACTTTATGTCACGATTTTTCCATGCCTTTAATTCTCGAACTATTTTAATAAAAAAAAATATATATTTATCCGGTAATAAATCCACCTTTTGTATATTAATAACCGATAATACTTCATTAGGCATTAAATTTACTACTAATAATGGCGTTTAGTTGGTGTAATCCCAAAATTGACACTTCCTTGGCTAAGGAGTGAGATAATATATATAATATGTATAAGAGGTTTAATGAAAGCGTCTTTATCTTCCATCAATTACATCATGAATTCATTATATTTTTAACATATATATTCCGAGCGAAATAGATTTATTCCAAGAATATAGAACTTCTTGTTAACTTCCAAGCTATATCATTAATTTATTCTGCAAAGTAAACTCCCGCCCTACCCTAGGGAACGTTTTCACCGAATGAATCATTAACTACCACATACACAGTTTTGAGGAATGTATTCCCCAAGAACACACGTAAACGGCTGGAAGTAGGTTTTCTAGATTAATGTTCAACCTAACACTGCAAGTCATGATTGATTTCCTCCCGCTATAATTTAAGCTGTTGTAACAACGCCTAAGAAAATAAATTTCAACTAATTTAATATAAATTAGAATATATGTACGGTTTGATGAAACAATTCCGAAACAACGGAGGGGTCTTTCCTAACAGGAAGCGATGAATTACCTCTAGCATCGCCCGCTTTGTATCCAGATAAGAGTGTATGGTACGTTTACCCTGCGCTCATTTACATATATAAGATTTATCTATATGCAAGTCTTTAAAAGCGAATTTAATTAAATTGGAACGCTTGCTTATCTATTACCTGATTATAAACTATGATAAATAGGGTCCTCGAGAGGGCTGGAACATTCAGTGTGGCGCTGTCTGTGAAGTAGTTTTCACAAAAACCAAAATACTTGAACACAACACTCGAATACTAACACTCGACGTGCTTTTCGCCAACCACGTTGGCATCATCGGGAGATGGTTAAAGCTAAATTATAACTAAACTTACCTATATTTATACTAAAACGAACGAACCTATCTTGTCATCATTACCTAAATCAGTCACTACTGAACGAGCTGCAACCTAATAACTAATAATCGAAAGTGACATCTCAATCCAACTAAAATTAATCCATCTTACACAGATGAAATGATAGATGAAAGTAAAAGATAAACATTCAACTAATAAACAAAAATGTTACAAGCCACGGCAGTTGGTTGTTTATACTTTTGGTTTTATAAATATTTATTAACATGATCCTAAACACCTCAGGAAACAAGATAAGAAATATTTCCGTCATTACAATTAAAATGTATAATAACGGTTTTACTTGATTTAATTTTTCGTAACGAAGACATGATCTTATCTCCCACTTAAAATTCCCGAGGCGATTTTTTCGAAAACAACGAAATATTTTAATTTTGTAAAAGGTATTCAGTATATTATAGAGGGTGTTTCTGGTATGCGGTCCCTCCTAAGTGAGCTGCGGGCCTCTCACACACAAAATTGACATTTTAGTTAATATCTCAGGAACCCTTTGAGCTACAGTGACCAGTTTTTGCACGTGATTCGATATCAGTAAAGGTTATTATCTGATGCTATTCACCAAGGGTAAATTCAATCAGGAGTGCACAAAATTGGAAAAGGGGGAATTTATTTCTCCCCCAAATTTTTTAATGTGAATTTTTTGTTATTGTCTCATCGGAATATGATTCCTTGGCTATAAATACACAAAATAGGTTATCTTGTAAAACCGTAGGACCAACCGGTTTCGAGAAATTTGAACCTAAATAAATTTTTCCAGTATTCTTGCGTAAAGAGATTTTTACTTCCCTCGCATACCGAAGTATTGTATTCGAGAAAAAATTACCCTTCAAGATTTTTTCGGATTTTGACGTTTCAGATCACGTAGATTACGAAAATATAGGTTTTTCAATTCCGTCAGTCTGCATGTCTGTCTGTCTGTCTGTTGGTGCATTAACTAAAAAACTGCTTGACGGAGAGCAGTCAAATTTGGTAGGTAGTTGACCCTACTGTCAGCGAAGAAACGGTTAAACTTTCACTGGAGAATATACAGGGTGGACTGTCTAAAATAATGAAAAAAAATTTTTTTTTCTCAAATTTTAAATTTCCACGTTTCATGACACACTAAACTGTCATTGTTGACGGCCAAAAAAGTTTTGAGAACGGAAGTAGATTCTCTTCCGAAACGTTAACTACCTATAGCTTTGATTTTCAGTTTTTAGTTTATAACATTGTTCTAGTTTATATATTTTTAGGTGTGAGACTTTCTGAAACAGTCAAGTACTCAAGAACCAACCTCTGTCTGATCCGTTTGGCGCAGAGGTTTTTTCATCAAAATTTTTAAATATTTTTCAGTGGCAAAATACCCAATAAAAAGTAAGAAAACGCTAAATCTATTTCAGAAAAATATAATTCTGAAAGTTTTTTTCACCAATATTTTTGAAAAATTTTTTCGCACTAAAATAGATGAATTTTTTTTTCTTTGTTCATATTTAAAATTACCACGTTTTATCGCATTCTAAACCTATTTCAAAATAAAATTTTTTTAAATTTCTTTCCACGAATAGATGGAAACATTTTTTTTTACTAAAATTTAAAATGTTCACGTTTCATTGAATTCTAAACACATTTCAGAAAAAAAAATCGTTTTTTTCAAACATTTTTGAAAAATTCTTTACCAATAAAATAGATGAAAACTTTTTCTTCTTTGTTCAAATATAAAATTTCCACGTTTCATTGCATTCTAAACCTATTTCAAAACAATTTTTTTTTGAAATTTTTTTTTACTATTTTTCAAAAATTTTTTTTACCACTAAAAGAGATGGAAGAAATTTTTGTTTTTGTTCAAATTTAAAATTTCCACGTTTCATAGGGTTCTAAACCCATAAAAAAATAGGAAATTTTTTCATCATTTTTGAAAAAATTTTACCACTAAATAGATAATTTTTTTTTTCTTTGTTCAAATTTTAAATTTCCACGTTTCCATGGCATTCTAAACCTATTCAAACAAATTTAAAAAAATGTTTGAAATATTTTTTTACCATTTTGGAAAAAAAAATTTACCACTAGAATAGATGGGAAATTTTTTTTTGCTCAAATTTAAAATTTTCACGTTTCATGACATTCTAAACCTATTTCGGAAAATAAAATTGAAATTTTTTTTTGAAATATTTCAAAAAATTTTTATCACTAAAATAGATGGAAATTTTTTTCTTTGCTCAAATTTAAAATTTCTACGTTTCATGGCATTCTAAACCTATTTAAAAAAAAAAAATTACCACTACTGTAGAATAGAAGGAAACTTTCCTTTTTGCTCAAATTTAAAATTTCCACGTTTCATGACAGTTTAAACCTATTTCAGTAGAAAAATTTTTTAAAATTTTTTTAACATTTTTCAAAAATTGAAAAAAAAAATGAAATGTTTTAACCACTACTATACTTCGACTCCACTACGTGAATGTGGAATTGAATATGTGACAGATAGCAATAATATTTGGCACCTATTATGCTTTTATTGAAAAATGTACAGGGTGGTCATCCCAAGAAATAATTCAGTAATGGTGGTGGAAACTTGTAAAGGTATTTGCGCAAGCCTTTCATGTGTGGCACCTGTTATTTAGTATTCTATATTTTTTTGACCAAAACTTATCAGGTTTTCTTTGTAATAATAGTGATAACTATATTTCGATTATTATTTTCAATGTCATTTCGTAATTATTAATTTTTTAGAGTGACCGCCATGCACAAATAAAGAGGGAAGTTCTGTGTAAATAACTTTACCGATTTTTTTCAATGAATTGATCACTTTCTTCACATTTTCGCAAGTGCCATGGACAGGTTATCTTTAGATCTACGCTTGCAAAAATTCACAGCAACTTGGGATTTGGCGTATATACTAGAAGCCAAGACCTCAGATTTTTAATAATATTTTCAACCGCCAGCGCTCTAATTTGGATTCGGCAGCGCTTAGAAGATTTGGCAGCGTCCGGAAGTTACCTTAGAATTCGACAGCGCCCGAATATAGAATCGGTAGCGTCCTAGTATGGATTCGGTAACGCCCGCAAATTGCCTTGGTATTTGGCAGCGCGCGGAAGTCACCTTGGCATATATAGATTCGGCAAGCACCCATAACTTACCTTGATTGGGCAGAGCTCGGATATGGATTTAACACCGTCCTAATATGAATTCGGAAACGCTCGCAAATTGCCTTGGTATCTGGATGTGGATGTGGAAGAGGTGATTCCTTGCCCTATTTTTCGGTATTAAGGATTTTCCTCATAATCTAAAATATGGCTGTCTAATAACACTTAGTTATAAGAAAGAATATTGAAAGAAATTATCGTAAATAATATATGAACTAATTAAATGAAAACTGAAATAGTATTTACAATAAGAAGAAATTTAATTGCTTGCCATTCTCCACAGCTGGATGCGCTGAGGCAGTATAAAATTACGCTGCAATTTATTTTCCAGCGTTAGTTTAAACTGTCTGCCAATAAGCCATTACGTTTGATAAACTTTAAAACAGTAGTTTTCCTTTTTGACAAAAGTGAATTTCTTCAAGTTAGCCTTTTGTCTAAGTAAATTTCTAAATCATTTGTATCATCAGATTATTCTACTTGAAAGTTATTTATTTACAGTGATTAGGAGGATTAGGAGGGGGGCACATGTCTTGTCTTATTAGAACTATTACATACACTGAGAATTTTTCGTTAGCACTAATTGAAAAATTGGATGTGTGGCCTGTAGTTTTTCTAGTCGGTGGTAGATCTGTTGCGAACAGACAGGCAGATTGCTTGAGGCATGATGGAGTTCGTCGATAATTGTTGAAGTTCTACCTAGTATAGAAAAGCAGTTCAATAGATTATTCCTTTAGTGCATTGTTGATTATCCTGATTAGACTGTGCCCGTGTCTGTTGTCCCTTTTTGGTTCCTGAATCCAAATTGATGTTTAAGAGTCAGCTTTTTAGCTCCACAGTAGGTTGCAAAATTTCAGACATCGTGTTTCAAAAACTTTGAATACACCCAGAAAAGAAACTCGGAGCCTAAATTCGGTTCAGTTCGGGCAACGGGAAGCAGCAGCAGGCCAACTATCAGCGATAACCTGAAGATGGCAGATGTGAAACTGTCGAAATGTCGTTTAAATGACCTCAGCCCTTCTACGGGCTTGTCAAATATGCGGAACTACATCCGCGCCAATATTCTTGACTCAAGATGACGGTCTCGGATGATTAGGGGTCGAGCTTGAGCTCTTTGCTCCAAATCATCGCTGTAGACTTGGACCGGCCTCGTAAGGTGCGGGCCTGCTTTTTTGCCTATCCCCCCGCAAGTAAGAACGGTGTAGGCAATGTTAGCAGACCTCTCCTGGTCCTGGCCGTTGGACCCTGCCAGCTGGGTCGTTTCCTCTGGCGCTCTTCTGCCTTGGTCTTCTCTCTTCGCTATCTATTAGATCATTCTAGTCTATATACATATGATCCAACCCTCAGAGATTATTTTAATTGTCAAAAAGTATATATTTTTTACTTTTAGTTCTAGTCAAAATTTTTACATATGTATGATTATAGGCTGAACCACTCGGTATATAAAAGAAAAATTATTCCACAAAAAGTATAAAAACAGAGCTCGGTGGCGCAATGCTGAAGGTGTTTGGCTTGCCACCACGGAGTCCCGGGTTCGAATCCTGGCCAGGGTGTGGATGTTGGTGGCGTTTTTTCATGTGTTACCGAGATGGTAGCGGTGACCTAGACCGCTGTTGGGTGGCACAAGTCGCTGTTATCTCTCCTGAGTTTGAGTCTCGGCTGCGGTAGATGGCAATATCGCAGGGAATGGTTGTTGTGTTGATGTCTATGTGTACGTGTCCTGGTTGAGTAGTAGAGCACCAATAGCTGAACTCCGCCAGGACGTTAATATAAATAAGGCATTAAAAAAAAAAGTGTGGATATTAAAATACATGATTTACATAGTTAAATGTGAAATAGAAAATAATTATCTATATTATTACTGTCTAAAATATAAAAAAAAATCTAAGCTAAGACTTGAGAATGAAATTTTCGCAATCATAAAATTTCTTTAGGCTGTAAAAACAATTTGTGCTAAGGAAAGAGTATTATGCTTTTTTATAACCATTCAAATATTCTCACTGTAGGGATTTGGTAGTCGCTAGTTTCATTTTTTAAGTGTATTACTTCCACATCCACGTAGTGGATTGGAAGTATAGTAATCGTAAAAAAAAATGCAAAAATTTTTATTCTTGAAATAGGTTTAGAATGTCATGAAACGTCGAGATTTTTAAATTTGAGTGGAAAAAAAACTTTCTGTCTGTCTGTCGTTCTGTTTGTCTCTCTGTAACTTTTTTTGTCTGCACGTTTTCTCCGGAACGGTTTAAGATATTGATTTGAAATTTTGTATACGTATATATTATAACGAGATCTGGAACTGGATTGTTTTCTGAAGATATCCGGTGAAGGGTTGGGCGGTAAATAGGGGTAAATAGGGGGAAATATGTAAAGACAGCTGGTAAGAGTACAGAAACTTGAAATTTGATGTATGTACTACAAGCCAAGGCCACAAAATTTTTTATAATATTTTTCGTCCCCCCATCACCCCCCATTCCATTATTAAAGGGAATGATAAAATAAAATTTAGATATTCACTTGAAATTTGGTACACGTATATATTATAATGAAATCAGGAACCAGATTATATTTTGGGATTATTCTGATAATGGGTTGGGGGTTAAATAGGGGTAAATACGGGAAAATAAGTAAAGCAAGCTAGTAAGAGTACCGTAACTTGAAATTCGGTGTATGTACTAGAAGCCAAGACCTCAGATTTTTTATAATATTTTTCAACCCCCCACCACTTTTACTCCATTATTGAAGGGGTTGGTAAAATAAAATTGAGACATTCGTTTGAAATTTGGTACACGTATGTATTATAACGACATTTGTAATTAGATTATATTTTGAGATAATTTCGGGGGGTTGGGGTTAAATAGGGGTAATAGGGGAAAATAAGTAAAGCAAGTTGGTGAGAGTACAGTAACTTAAAATTCGGTGCATGTACTAGAAGCCAAAGCCTCGGATTTTTTTATAGTATTTTTCAACCCCCCACCACCCCTACTCCATTATTAAAGGCCTTGATAGAATAAAATTAAGGTATTCATTTGAAATTTGGCACACGTATGTATCATAACAACATCTGGAACTAGATTATATTTGGAGATGATTCCATTCAAGGGTTGGGGGTTGTTTAGGGGTAAATAAGGAAATATAAGTAAATCAATTTGGTAAAAGTACAGAAACTTGACATTCGGTGTATGTACTAGAAACAAAGGCCTCAGATTCTTTTATAATATTTTTCAACCCACCAATACCCCTACTCCATTATTAAAGGGGATGATAAAATAAAATTGAGATATTCACTTGAAATTTGGCACACGTATATATCATAACGACATCTGGAATTAGATTATATTTTGAGATTATTCCATTCAAGGGTTGGGGGTTACTTAGGGGTAAATAAGGGAATATAAATAAATCAAATTAGTAAGAGTACAGAAATTAGAGATGCACCGACTAGTGGCCGACTAGTCGGGAAAGCCGACTATTCGGCCAATTTTGTAGTCGGCGACTAGTCGGCGATTAGTCGGTGACTATTAGGCGACTAGTCGGCGAAAAAAATATAACATACCTTGCCTAATTAAGAGGGCGTTTTTAATAATATTTTCATAAAGTAAAACAACGCGTGTGTAAAATGTTGGAACAAAATTTAAAAAAAAACACTACGTTTCACTACATGGTACATACTGTATGATACGAAATAAACAGTAAACTTAATTTTGTTCGAGGGATCAGATACAGTATAGAATATATTGAAATAAAATTTAAAAAAACATTGTTCTAGTATATATTACTCTATATTAATAAGTATGTGATGTATTACAGTACATCAGATACCACCATTTTATATGATTGTTCATATTTGAGGTATTAGCTGCTTTTCCGCGGCCACTGCGAGAAATTAACGATTGGCATTGATTAAACTTCACTTTATTGCCATTGTCTCCTTCAGTCTCATCAAAGAATAACCAAACACGTGACGTTTTTTTACTTGTTTTCGACATATCTATATCTAACACTTCTGCAGCTAAGATTAAATCCAATACCACAAAAACTAACCTTAAAACAACCGGCAGAGCAAACAATGTTCTAAGTGAAGTGAAGTAAACAACAACAGAAAATACGTGTACGTGACTGTTGATAGGTCCGTCGCGTCGGCCAGCGGCCTGCGACAGGCGACGAGACATGGCACGCGAAGTTTATCGAAGTCGGCGCGCGAAGAAATTGGCGGCGTATTTCGCTGGCATTTAAAAATAGTCGGCTGGGTCGACTAGTAGGCTTTATGAAAAGCCGATTAGTCCGCTATTGACTAGTCGGCAAGAACCCTAGTCGGTACATCTCTAACAGAAACTTGACATTTGGTGTATGTACTAGAAACAAAGGCCTCAGGTTCTTTTATAATATTTTTCAACCCCCCAATACCCCTACTCCATTATTAAAGGGGATGATTAAATAAAACTGAGATATTGACCTGAAATTTGGTATACGTATGTATTGTAACGATATCTGGAACTAGATTATATATTGAGATGATTCCGTCGAAGGGTTGGGGGTTAAATAGAAGTAAATAGGGGGAAATTAGTAAAGCAAGCTGGCAAGAGTACAGAAATTTGAAATTTGGTGTATATACTAGAAACCAAGGCCTCAGGTTTCTTTCTGATATTTTTCAAACCCCACCACCTCCGCTCCATTATTAATGGGATTGATAACCTGAAATTAAGATATTCACTTGAAAGTTAGTACACGTATGTATTGTAATGACATCTGATTGAGATGATTCCACTGAAGGGGTGGAAGGTGGTAGTTTGTGAATAGGGGAAACAAGTAGTGTAAACTAGAAAGTTCATTTTTAGCAAACTTTATAGAATCGAAACTATAATTAAACCGGGGGCCGCACTTCATCAATTAATAGAAAATCTGACTGGGTTAACACAAGATTACACGCATCATGATCATGTCATCATTATTGGAGGCTTTAATAATTTTAACCAAACAAACAAATATCCTCTCTTTAAGGATATAGGTCAGAAAATCAGAAGTTGCCACAATACAAATATCACCATCTCTACTGCTCCGTATAAATCAAGACATATCAACAAATTCATTAGAAAATACAACAGAAAATTGGGAGAATTTATGACCTTACTAGACAACTCTCTTCAAGGTAAAATGCGCCTCCTTAACATCAACAATAATTATAGAAATTTTAGCAAGAGGCAGATTGCTTTAAACATAGGGCAAATCGTTCGAAATAAAAAACTGCAAACAAACCTGCTGACAATAGAGGTACTTAGAGATAAAAAATGTAATTCCTCAAATGAAACCGAAAATACACCTACTCAACTAGCAGAAACACCAACTATTTACCAAACTCAAACTGAGAAAATACCTGACATAACTAATAAAATCATCATATTAGACAACCTACAACTGCCAGCTCCCCACATCACTAATGACACATCTGCAAACGCAAATAATGACTCTTTTTTATAAGTGATTAAACCTCAGCAGTAGCTGGACAAACTAATGTATATAAGGATGTTAATTGTGCTCAAGTAAGTGAAAATATAACTTTAATCTCATTAAATATTCAGTGTATTCGTAATAAAATTGATGATTTGTACATTTTTTTAGAAAATCATAATTATCCTAGTTTAGTTTTAATCTCAGAGCACTGGCTAAAAAGTAATGAACCAGTTTACATTCCTAACTACTCTGTTTTATCAAAATATTGTAGAATTAATTCCATTCATGGTGGAACATTAATACTTATAAATAATGATTTACATGATAATTTTCCCTTCATTAATTTTGACAAATATGATGACGTCCTAGAAGAAAAGCAGTTTGAATTTTCCATAATTTATTGCAGTAAATTAGATATGTATATTGTATGTATGTATAGATCCCCTTTATCAAATGTTAAGTTATTCTTAGAAAAACTCGAAGCATTATTATACAGGGTACCTACAAAATCGTCGATTATTTTAGCTGGAGATCTTAATATAAATTTTAGTGACTTGGAATCAAATGATACGCAATTGCTAAAATCTCTGCTAACTTCCTTTAATCTTAACATGCATGTCAATTCACCTACTAGAATTTCCCAGCACTCAGCTACAACCATCGACTATTTCTGTAGTAACCTTAGTAAAGAAAATATCTCCTGCCTGGTCATCCCAGCTGCGTTATCAGACCACGAGGCAGTATATTGTTCATTACAGACCTCTTGGAATGCTTGTCAAAAATTCAAATATGGCCGTTTATATAGTGGGACTAATTATAATAGGTTTTATCAAAATTGCCTTGGGTACAACTGGGAGGATCTGCTGAATAGAGCAGAGCCATTTGATGCCTTCTACAGGTATCTTAAACATGCATTCAATGAAGCATTTCCAGTTCAAAAAATTAAACTAAAAAGTAAAAAACCATGGATATCTAAGGGTATAAAAACATCTGCCAAAAATCTAAGATCTCTTCACTATATAAGAAAGTACACCAACGAAGAATTTTTCTTTGAATACTATAATAAATACCGTAATATCTACAGAAAAGTCATCAAACAAGCTAAAGAAAATCATTACAAGTCCAGAATAGAACGAGCCAGTAATGGAGCAAAAGAGAGTTGGGCTATTATAAACGAACTTAGGGGTAAGAGCCAACCACCTGTAACATCGTCTTTAAACCCCAATATTATAAATAACTACTACTGTTCAATCGCAGGCAATCTAATGGAAAACATAATTCCAACAAATGACCCCTTGAGCTACCTTGGAGAAATATACAATCATAAGACCTTATACCTATATAGGACAAACATCGACGAACTTAAAGAAATTATAAGCGACATTAAAAATAAGAAGTCGTCTGGCCTCGACGAAATCTCTGTAAATATATTCGAAAATTTACCAAACTCGGCTCTTTATATATTAGCATCTCTAATAAACGAATCGTTTGAATCCGGAACATTTCCATCTTTTTTAAAAACTTCTGTAGTTATTCCACTCTATAAGGGCGGAGAGGTAAATAATCCATCTAACTTCCGACCCATCTCACTAATCCCCACATTAGCAAAAATTCTCGAAAAATTAGTTAAAAAAAGGGTTGTAGAATTTTTGTCCTCCTGCAACCTACTAAGTGATCAACAATTCGGATTTCAAAAGGAAAAAAGTACAAATGATGCAATGTTCTCATTTTTAAGTCAGATTTATACCGAAATCAATAACGGGGAGGCAGCGGCAGCAATTTTCTGCGACTTATCGAAAGCGTTTGATTGTGTCCAGCATGAAATATTGTTAAGAAAGCTTGAGCATTATGGTTTTCGAGGCACTACCCTAAAGTGGTTTCAATCATACCTATCAAACCGTAGCCAAATAGTTAGAAATACAAATTATTCTGATAAACTAAATATAAAGTTTGGAGTGCCCCAAGGTTCCGTTCTTGGCCCAATTCTTTTTTTATTATATATCAACGACCTGACAAAAATTAATATTGAAGGAAAATTCACTTTATTTGCTGACGACACCACCATACTGTGGCACAATAAAGATGATACTGTCCTTGAGCAAACGGTGTCGGCCGATATAAATAAGGTCAAAGAGTGGTGTGACTCCAATTTGCTTTCATTCAACATTAACAAAACAAACATAACTACATTTCACTGCAATTTAACGGACATCTCCTTAGGTAACCATTTTCTTGAAAATAAACCCTGCTCAAAATTTCTTGGACTAAATATTGACTGCAAGTTAAAATTCAAAGAACACATTAAAATACTTAGTAACAAACTAGCATCCGGATCCTACGCTATCAGAGTGATCACAAATGAACTGGGTTATGCAGCTGCTAAGACTGCTTATTTTTCACTAATCGAATCACACTTAAGGTACGGCATTGCCTTCTGGGGCGCATGTAGTAAATATCTTTTACAAACAATATTGGTACCTACTTCAAAAACGTGCTATTCGCTACCTGCACAAAACTAGAATTCGTGAATCATGTAAGCCACTGTTCTTGACATATGGATTTCTCACTGTGATATCAATTTACATTCTAGAAACAGTTTGTTTAGTTCATAAGCATAAAAGTAATATTATAAATAATTCCTCCATACAATATGTAACTCGGCAAGTCAATAACGTTACTCTGCCAATTCCCAGATCCACTCTAGTCAAAGACTCAATTATTTACAATGGCTATAAGATGTTCAATCACTTACCAAATAATATTAAAGAAATTAGTTCAAATACAAATTTCAGAAAGGCGGTAAAAAGACTTTTAATTGTTAAACCCTATTATAATTTAGACGAGTACTATAATGACACATTCTAATTAGGCATTTACTACCTTATCTTATCGTATTTTCTGACTTTTTACATTAACTATTATTATTGTATTAAAATTTATATGTAATCTATGTTTTGTATTTATATAATGTAGGTGCATTGTGTAAACTATATATGCTATGGACCTACGCTTATTTACTTTGTTAATGAGAAACTCTTTCTTCTGAACAATAAAGTATATTTTGATTTGATTTGATTTGATTTGAACGTATATGGTATACACCAACGCAACGCCTCAAACTTTTCTATGACATCTGCCCCAATTATTAAAATTTTATAACCAACAAATTCCACATACTAGAGTGCAAATCTGATCAAGGTGTTTGATTTAAAGTGATTTGGATGAAAAATCTGGATGTGGAAGTAGTGTTTCCTTAGGTAGCGGTTTTTTTTAAGAATGTGTGTTATGATTGTGGATGTAATTGTAGTGCAAATTTTTCGAAACTGATTTTGAAAAAAATCGCTGATTCACATATAAATACACCAACAGTGGTTAATATGTTGTCAGCCTTAATATGCCTGCCTTTATCTAAAGGCTGAAGAGAAAGTATTAATTTTAGTAACTTCTTTGTAGAATAAAAACTCTGTGTATGTTAGTTGCATGTCTCCAGTATACGATTAGATACTTGATACAGGAGTATGTTAAAGAATTTGTAGATGATATTTGCGATCGTTGGAGACTTCCTATTCCGTAATAGGTTGAATTTAGCTTGAAAAAATGTTAGTCCTATTCATTCATTCTCCTTAGAAAGGCTTAAAAACAAGGCTTACGCAATCATCTGAAATGTTGTACACATTCTTTCCATATCTATTATTCTCTTATGTAAAGCACATACGTAGTGTGGTATGCACATGATTGCCTAATTTCCACGTTTAGATCAGCCAGTTACAATCCGCCATTTTGAATGTTGAATTTATAATATCAAAATCGCAAGCAACGACTTTGAAAATTGCTTTTTAAATGTTTTCGTAATTTGATCACTTGATTTATTGTCGTGAGAGCTACAAATTTTTTCTCAATAAATCAATAAACTTTTTAGAGATTTTTGAAAAATTTTAATTTGTCCACTTTCTTAGTAAGTAAACTTTTAGAATACGTTGCAAACAGTTTCGTTTAAGGCCCTGAAGTTACGCACTTTTCTCATGTAAATGCACAGACTAATGAGATTATAAAGCATATAAGCGTTCTCACCATTTTGTATTGTATAGACGTAGGAAAAATGTTATTTATATTAAATGGAAAATCCCTTCAAAAGGTAATTTATTTCCCACTATCAAGTGTGCGATATTAATCTCGTTAACACGACTTTCTACCCCAAAAAGTAATTTGAAATTCATAACAGGAAAACCTTCCTTTTTACACATTGTTTTTTTCTCGTTAAATATGTAAAACATGTGCACCCTTAAGTTACTACTTGACGTTCCTGTTATGTCTTTTATATCGGACGCAATTAGATTCATTTAATGAAAAGAACATTTTAGTCACTTTTGCGCGTTCACCTCCTATTCTCAATAATTAAATGTCGTAATCAATAGTTAATTAATCCAATTTCATCAAGCTGGGAAAATGTTTCGTAAAAGTTCAAGGTCTCGCCACTTTTGCTTTTATTTCTCGTGGCCCATAATATTAAAGTTTCAGGCTAACGTTAATTCATTGTATCTTTTATATTTCTCCTGTTCCCGTCAGGTTATGAATTATTAAAGTAACACGTCTACAGTTATAAGCTTCATGTTTTGTAAAGAGCTGTACAGGGTGAGGCTAGAGGAAAGTGCCAAACCCCTGAAATGTATACACTTAAGTGTATTACTAAAAATCGGTAAAGGTATTCATTTATTTATTTATTTATTTATTTAACAATACACTACCCAACAGAGCATTCCAATCACAGGGTAGGAAATAGTAAGTATTTACAAATATATATGGTATGAGAGTAGAATACAAAGTAAACAGATAAAACCAAAGATAAAACACCACAAAAAATTTTAAATTATGCACTTAATCTTTTTATCGCAGCTACATTGCAGTGGAATATATCAAACTGATCTTGTAGATTATTATAATTGTCACACATTTTGTATAGCGGCGAAAATTTCTGGACGTTAGTTCGGGGAGTCGGCAAATAGAACAATGAGATATGCCTAGAACCAGGTCTAGGACTTCGAAAATTTAGTAAGTTTAAGATAGCGCCGCAATCAGTTATATTATGTATTATTTTAAAAAGAAAAATTTGCTGTGAAATAGTTCTACGAGTCTCCAGACTCGAGAGTGAGAATCTATTTAACAGTTCAGTCTGAGCAAAACCAATAGCAGGATAGACACCATCTTCCTTACAACTCACAGTCTTTAAAAAACGTCTCTGAATTCTCTACATGTTCTGCATATGTGTGTTATAATGGGGCGACCAAATAATTGACGAATATTCCAATTTGGATCGAACAAACGATTGATATAGTAGTTTCAGTGTGTCAACGTCGTTAAAATCGCGAGAACATCGTATTATTAATCCTAGCGTTCTGAAACTTTCATTAGTGATGGTATTTAAATGGCAATTAAATGATAGTTTGGTGTCAAATGTTACACCTAGTTCGCGGAATCTTGATGGACGTGTAAGCACTGAATCTTCTATACGGTAATTCAATTCTACATATTGGTGTTTATTAGTAAAAGTTGGGACAATACACTTTCTTATACTCAACTGCAATTTGTTTACATTACACCATTCGTTAATTTTATCAAGGGCACTTTGTAATACCACACAGTCACTCACTTCATTTACTTTATTGTATAACTTCATATCATCTGCGTATAAAAGACAATTGACACTCAATTCCTCTGCAATGTCATTAATGAAAATGTTGAAGAATAGTGGGCCCAAAACAGAGCCTTGGGGTACACCGGAGGTAGATACGAATTCCGCAGATCGTTGTCCACGGTATTCAACATGGTGATGTCTATTTTCAAGATATGATTTGAAAAATAACAACAAATTTCTTGAGAAGCCAAATTGTTGAAATTTAGAACAAAATACTGTGATCTAGTCTGTCAGTTTTACAAACAAATTGGTGACATTTCAACCCTGAGATATGAATAAACAAAATATTTAGATCACTAATTATACCATAATTTCAAAAGTTTTCTTGGTCAAAGATAAATATAAAGATCATTAATTTGAAGGAATTAATATTTTACACTAACAGATATGTTAAACGACTGAAGATGCTGTATAAACTGATGCAAAATGGAGGATATAAGGTTTTTTATATTTTCCACAATATGTTCAGTTTGAGCAATACTTTATTTACTCACTGTATAAGAAATTATATTTAAATATTACTCCAAATATAATAAGAAGAATCTCTTTCAATGATACAATAACAGATGGTAGAAAAATAATACTGCATTCTATTATCCTCTTTCCAGATTTCTCTAAGGAACGATTTCAACAGAAAACATAGAAACCTTGTGGGTATCATTTAAAGCCAAGAACTTAACATTAAATTAAGTCAATTGATATTGGAGTCATAAAGCAACCCGAAAGGAACTATCCAGAATTACATTTTCAATACAAAAGCTGAATAGAGTAAGCGTACAATATCTAAACAAAATACTCGAGGGACCACTGGTGAAGGAAAGGGCAGCGCAACAACATTGAGGTATAGCCAGATGACTCAGATATGCTTAAATCCGGGAAAGAATATCTTAAACATTTTCTAAACATTTGATTCATAACAAAATAGAATGATACCTGTGCTTTGCATGGATTGCTTAACTTCCACAACTTCATCGGAGAACTAGTTTAGTTTTACATCAAAGATTTTTAGTTAATGAAGGTGGTTGGCAGTTGACTAGAGTTGGGTGTAGACGTACCGCAGAACGCTCCCAAAGAAAATGCGAAAAAAACCACTTAAAACTACGTTGAACTCGATGAAATTTAAGTGGTCTGTAGGTCAGGAAATTCTGCGTAAACTGAGGTGTCATAATCGAAGAACATAGTTCATTCTAAATTAATATTTGAAAATTACTGGTAAAGTGCTCTTTTTTAACGCGCTTTTATTAGATTCACCTGTATCTATCAATCTATCAATGTGACGGAGTCTTTCAACGTAATTTTCACCCCCTTCTAATTGTTGTATCATCATGAAACTTGGCAATTGTGTGTAGCTCCGATGACAATACAATATAGTATACTCAATTTTATAATATGTTCAAAATGGCCGCCGCATTAAGATGGCGGATTATCATTTTATTTACAACCCCCTTGATATGGGTATTAAGGGAAAGGGTTTGACAAGTAGAAAAGTATGTAATCAAAACTTAAAAATTCAAAATGGCGGCGTCAACATGGCGGATAGGTTATATCAATTATCATCAGATTCGACTCAAAATCGGTATCTGTGTGTAATCGATGTTCCAGATTAGAATTATCTGGCCGAAATTTTTAAGATTAAAAAATACAAAATAAATAACTCTTTAATAACAAACCGAGCTAAAAAGTAAAAAAATAATACAATACAATACAAAATAGCGTGGGGTGTTTGTTATCAACTGGTATAAATATTTCATAGTAATAAGCACCGCTTTTTTGTATTGTAATGTATTATATTATTTTTTACTTTTTCGTTCGTTTCGCTATTAAAGCGTGTTTTTTTGTTCTTTTCAAAGTATTATTTTTGATAATAATACTCTGATAAAAGAAAGTAAACACGTGCAACCGGACCGACCCATTGCTAGGTATCAAGTGGGTGATAAATTATCGTGCAACAACAAACCATAGGGACGCACAAGTGACAGATATACGAAGTGAAGTGTAAGAAATTAACCCAAGAAAAAAAAATCGGTAAAGGTATTTACACAGAACTTCCCTTGTTATTTGTGCATGGCGGTCACACTAAAAAATTAATAATTACGAAATGACATTGAGAATAATAATCGGAATATAGTTATTACTATAATTATAAAGAAAACTTGATAACTTTTGGTCAAAAAAATATAGATTGCTCGTCCAACAGCAAAAGTTCAATACTAAATAGCAGCTGCCACATATGGCAGGCTTGCGCAAATACCTTTGCAAATGTCCACCATGACTGAATTATTTCTTGGGATGACCACCCTGTACATTTTTCAATAAAAGTATAATAGGTGCATATGCCAGATATTATTGCCATCTGTCACATTTTCAATCCAACATTCACGTAATGGAGTTTAAGTATAGTGTGGTTAAAAAATTTCATTTTTTGAAATTTTTCAAAAATGTTGGTAAAAAAATGTTCAACATTTTTTCTTCTGAAATAGGTTTAAAATGTCAAACGTAGAAATTTTAAATTTGAGCAAAATGGAAAGTTTCCGTCTACTCTATACTAGTGGTAAAAAAGTTTAAAATTTAAAAATTATATGCTTTTTTTTTAAATAGGTTTAGAATGTCATGAAACGTGAAACTTTTAAATTTGAGCAAAAAATAGTTTCTATTATAGTGTTAATTTTTTGCAATTTTTTTTTTCCGAAATTAGTTTGGAATGTCATGAAACGTGGAAATTTTAAATTTGGGCAAAAAAAAATTTTTCGTCTATTCTATAGTAAGTAGTGATAAATAGATTAAAAATGTTTTCATTTTTTTTTTTTTACTTTTTCAAAAACATTTTTAAATTTGTTTGAATAGTTTTAGAATGCCAAGGAAACGTGGATAGTTTAAATTTGAACAAAGAAAAAAAAATTCTTAGTGGTAAAATTTTTTAAAAATGATAAAAAAAAATTCTAATTTTTCTTTTAAATAGATTTAGAACGCTATGAAACGTAGAAATTTTAAATTTGAAGAAATAAAAAAAAATTCCATCTATTTTTGTGGTAAAAAAAATTTCAAAAATGTTGGTAGAAAAGAATTTTTTTTAATCTTAAAAAAAATTTCTTTTTTTGAATCAGGCTTAGAATGTCATAAAACGTGGAAATTTTAAATTTGAAGGAAGAAAAAAATTTTTTTCATCAATTTTAGTAGAAAAGAATTTTTCAAAAATGTTGGTAAAAAAAATTTCAATTTTTTTTTAAATTAGGCTTAGAATGCCATGAAACGTAGAAATTTTAAATTTGAGCAAAAAAAATTTTTTTCATCTTGGTAAAAAAAAAATTAAAAAATGTTGGGGAAAAAAATTTCAAAATTTTTTTTTTCTGAAATAGGTTAAGCGTGTCATGAAACGTGGAAATTTTAAATTTGAGCAAAAAAAATTTTTTTTCATTATTTATTCCCTTTAGACGGTCCACCCTGTATATTTTCCAGTGAAATTTCTACCATTTCTTCGCTGACAGTAGCGTCAACTACCTACCAAATTTGACTGCTCTCCGTCAAGTACTTTTTTAGTAAATGCACCAACATACAGACAGACAGACAGACTGACGGAATTGAAAAACCTATATTTTCGTAATCTACGTGTTCTGAAACGTCAGAATCCGAAAAAATCTCGGAGGGTGATTTTTTCTCGAATACAATACTTCCCTTCGGTATGCGAGGGAAATAAAAATTAACCGGCAATCACAAACCAGGCGATTACAGAAAGCTAAGCTATATTAATCAAATTTATTAACTTAATTTATTAATTAAAAACCAGATTTTAAATAGTTTCTTAATAATCTCAAAACTAACAGAAGGCAGGCAATAAAATACAAAAATGCCTGGAATTGGAAGACGGTAATTGAAATTAATTGTAACGGTCACGTTTTGAAAGAGCACTCGGTAAATTAAATTAAATGAAAGTTGTTTAAAATGTTTAAAACTTGTGTATTTATAAAATTGTTTTTGCACGATCGTAAAGCTTTAACTTCTACACAGGTATAATGACCGTTTGACTTTTAACGCGGTACGGAGATGACACGGGAAGAGGAGGCTTGTTTGTTTCAAAGCGGTGTTTTTGGTTTAAAGCCAGGAGTTGAGTTTTGGTCTGGGGCCGAGACACTACGTAACGGGAGCAGGTGAATTTGACCTCCCCGAATTAGTTAAACGTGGCAATTAATTCGAGTGTTGACCGTGTTGGCTGAAAAATTAGAGCCGCCATATATTTGTAGATATTTGTACACAGTGATTAATAACTGCTAATAGAAATAGTATAGTAGTTATGATGCTATCTGTATGTATTTATTGTGTGCCCATAGCTATAGCCAGGCAATGTTTTCGCCGAATAAACTGTAAGTAGACTTTTCTATTATATACGTCTCTCGTGATGCCAAAGTTGCTGTTTGAAGCCGGTTACAACCAGAATTATTGATGGCTTCATTACTTCATTCCACGTTTGGCCAGTAATATTCTCTATTGTATCCAGTGTTACCGTCCGATAAAGACGTCTCTTACCCCATGAGAAGACTATAGTGCGTGAATAATTTTATGTGAACGTTATGTTTGCGTAACTAGATCGCCCCGTTTTTAGACATCTCCCGTGTGTTTTGGGCATAAAAAAAAAACATAGTGTTCAACTACCGAACCAGTTTATGTCGAAATTACTAATTGTCGGCCATTCTTGTTATTAATTTTACGTACAGTCTGTAGTATTTCCTTTTGTGTGTTTTCATGTAATTTAATTGAGCCTTTTTATGTTTTATGTTTTATGTTTTACCGCTCTGGCCAGATCGTGTTTAGTTTAGTTTAATTATTTATTGTATATGGATTTCTATTGTGTACAATTTTGCTTTGTATTTTGTTATTTCAAATGGACTTTTGATGATTTTTTGTATATTATTATTCTGGCGAAAGTTTTTGAAGTTTACCTACACCCTGAAGCCAATTGCTCTATCCTTGTTTGTGTATTTTTCAGTAATCTATTAAAGTAGTTAAATTTCAATGATTCGTTTTATTTAAACTTAAGAAATTTTCATAATTACTTTAAAAGCATTAACAAATCAATATGCAAAATATTCTCCCAGGTCTCTTTCTCATTTACAACACGCTGCAAAAAGCTCTTTTACTGAGCTGCAGATAATAATAAAAAAAGAACTCTCTTACAGCAAGTTATCATAGGTTTTGAAAAACAAATGAAATGGACACATTAATACAGAACGTTGAAAATAGAACATGCCAATTACTGGTACAAAAAGTCGACGGTGATGGGAACTGCGTATTAAACCTAATAAAAAAAAATACTTCAAATTTTTAAATATTTTTCAGTGGCAAAATACCCAATAAAAGTAAGAAAATTTGAATATGCCACAAATAAACATCATAGATAAAACCTAATAGAATTTCTTAAAATTAAAAATGTATTAAACATAAGGCAGATCCCACAACAGAAAGGTCTCAACTGGCAGCTGTCACGTGATCCATATATTGGACTTGTTTACGAATACGCAAATATTTCTCAGGTCAAAGCAGTTGGGGTCTGCTTGATATACAGAGCATACCAATTGTTCTCCTAGACCTCTTTTCTATTTCTTGCAGATGTTATTTTTTATTTTGCTTTAATTTGGCAGATCTGTATACAGTGTGTCTCAAAAGTTCTCTCCTGGCTCTTCCTTGCACTCCCACTGTAAATGGCTATTTATCACTGGAACGATTAATAAATAATTTAATGACGGTAGAAAGGCCGAAACCCAATTTTTATATGATTATTGCGGGGTCCTTTTATATTCTTAGGTGGTGGGAAAATGCCTAAAAAATTCACAGAGCGGACAAACAATAGGAAAAGAAAGAAGCAAAAAATTGTTAATTTTGTTGGATTAAAAAGATTCTTTGTATTGAAACACATTCTTTATTGGATTTTGCAAACAGCAGAAAAAATAACTATCTATAACTAAAAGAAAAACTTTGTGTAAAAATATTAATGAAATATTTGCATTCTTTCGATGACCTGAATTCTGGTTATGCTAGCAAATTAAAATCCCAAAACGAATTTGTCTGATTTCTTATTTGACAGTTCTCATTCTAACACTAGCATCCACACAGTCCCTTACGGCCATGCGGATTAAACTAGAATCTACATAACCCCCTACCTTGTCTTAAAAAAAGAATGTAAAGATTTCATTAATATTTTTATACAAAGTTTTTCTTTTAGTTATAGATACTTAAAACTGCTGTTTGCAAAATCCTAAAAAGAATATGTTTCAATAAGCAAACAAATAATAATTCTTTGTATTTTCTGACTACTCTTGAAAAATTGATTATAACTTCCATGTCATTTAACTATTTCCATTCATTAAATGTTTTTAGTAAAGAACTGAATTAATGTGGAATTTATATCCTATCAGCATATATATCTCTTACTATTAAGGGTCGCTTTATTTATTTTACAACCGATTTGCTTTATCTAGTTAATGAAACCTCCAAACTTGCCTACAAAGGCAAATAAGCTGTATTATAGTCTTTGTAGTTTTATTAAAAGCCATTTCAATTACTTGCCTATTCCTGAATAGTCTTTTATCATCGAAGGTTTCCTTTTGATAGCCAACTTGTGGCTTAGAATGGATGGTTATATTTTGTCTCGACTGCAGTTTAAACTGAAATGGACTTTATTACAGTGGAACCTTTTGTGGATTAAAATAGATTCTGCGAGTATATTATTCGGTCTCGGAGCCTGGAAATTTATTAAGAGGAAAAATTTCACAATAAGCAGGAAGCGTTTTAGTAATGCTACTGTTAAAGTAAAACAACGAGTAGAAGTTGCAGTTTGGACGTAGTTGACTGCGAATATCTGCTTGATTAACAGTTTATTCGAATATTGTATAATTCACACAGACACATGGATATTTTATTTCGATATTTAAAACTCATAGGTTTTTTAAATGAATTTCTGCATTATATTTTTTTGACAATACAATTATTGGCGAAAAGAAATCGAAAATCTGAAAGAGCATCCTTCTTTACATAATATGTTTATTTTCCTTTAACACAATACAATTTTTTTCTTTTGAATTTTTTGGGACTTCCTGCTACATGTATTTTTTTCTTTTTAAGCGGTGCTCGGGGAATCTACAAAATATCACAATTAACCAGTACGTTACTGGGAAATAACCTCTACGCCTGTGACTTTTACGTCAAGGGATCAGTTAGAGGTTGCCTTTTAAAAAAATAAATAACACAAATAAGTATAAAAACTTGAAATTAAATATTTCGTAGACGCTTCGGAAATCTAATCTGTTCCTTTTTTCAAGGCTTTTTCGAAAAATCTTTTTTGCTGTGTATGATAAATACACAGCTCTAAGGATGTTTGTTATATTCAATATCCATAGATACTTACTATTTACATAGAACTGTTGATATAGAATAATGTTTTTATTTGCATATAATTGTAATAAAATATATTCTTTATAGGATTTTGCAAACACCAGAAAAATAATTTATGAAGAATAAAAGAAAGTTTATCTATGAAAATATTAGTTTTCAATCTATACATTCTTTTGATAACCTACATACTGGTTATGCTAGAAATTGAAAAATTCTAAAATGAATTTATATAATTGTTATTTGGAAATTCTTAGTGTAACACCAATATCCATATAGCCCCTTATGACTATGAAGAGTAAAGGATTAAATGCATATAAGCAGTCTGCTACACTCGAGTGTAACTTCCACACGTTTTATTTCCATGTTTCCCTTTGCTACTCCCCCATCACTTCCTACACTTTTATATTTTATTTATGTATTTTTATTATGCTGTTTTTAATAAGTGTTTCACCTTTAGAAACCGTGTATTATGTAACGATGTAATAAAAAGTGCTATTCAAATCAACTGATGTAAAGTTTCTCGAAGTAAATAAGCAGCCGTCAAATCATGCTATATTAAATCCACTAAACATCATACACTTGAGTTTGGAAACCTTTCAAGGAGGGCGATATAAAAGTCGAGGATTTCTCTTTAAAAGGGTCAGCTCCTGTCAAAATTAGAAAATGTTCCCAAGTTTCGATCAATCACTGTCAAACAGGTAGTTATTGAAAAAAAAATGACATTTATAAAAGCTATTTACGACAAAGAATTTTTTTATATAGTATCATTTATCATTACCAATAAAGCATAGATATTCTTGAAATAATAAATATATTATATACAACTTGTAGGTGGAATTTGTAAACACTTAATATAAAAGCTTCAGTAGCTAGTAATCATTCCTGCCGTGGAATTAAAGTAGGTACACTAAATTTTGCATCATTATGGCCAGCATTTATTCTTTTAATGTCATGTTACAATTTTTGTATATGTTCGTCTTCATTCAATTTCTATAATCTAGACTCCTCCAAATGTACCGATAAATCACCTAAATGCAATTTTTTCTTGTAATTTTTTTGTGATTCCTGCGCTGAAAATGGTAGAATTTAAAGACGTTTGCTTAAATGATAAATTGTTAAAATTAATACGCCATGTGTTCGGCGTAAACTGGGAACAGAACTTTTTACTTCAGTTTACACTCCGATTCCTTTTAATATTTGGGAAGCCTTCCGTAAAAAGCATTATATTCGTACATCGATGCCGTCGGTCGCTCCTATCCGGAAACCACCCATGAAATTGGAAATATTTTACACCAGATCAACCACTTAATAAAAAACCGTATTAAGGGCTTATATTTTTTATATGCTTTTCATCAAATGTATAATCCAATTTTCGAGGTTGTGGGTACTTTCTTGACATGTTTATAGAGACATTCTTGTTTATTTATTGAAAATTATCTTGCAGATAGAAATGTCTTTTTACTTGACAATGTTATTACGTTATATGGCACATATGATGTATTAAAATATTAGTAAATTAAATGAAGTTATTTAACTTTTAATATTTTGATAAATTTTATTCCATATATAATTTTCTTATTTATAGTCTTGTTGCCTGAGGATGTAAAGCAAATATTTGTTCACGAAACTAGTAGTAAATAAAATACTTTGTATGACAAAAGTCTGTTGGTTAATTTTATCATGATATTCTCAATGCTGAATAATTATTTATTATATTAATCTGCAAACATAGTTGCATGATATAACTGAGCATTGTGTGCAGCTAGTTTGGTCTGATGTATAGTTGAATAAATAAATTATGTTAAATGATAATTTATTATTATAAGTATTTGTCATTAAATTATTGAGTGTTATGATTTGAAAATGAGGGTTTATGATAGCTTCGAAACAACAGTCTCCATTTTAAGAGAGTGATTTTTTAGGACTTCTAATCGGATAAAAAATTTCTTCATATTATCTGAAAAAGATAAAATAAAATGATTGGATTTAAACCATGAATATTAAATATAAAACCTTCTACCTTCCCTACGACTCGCCAACACCGCCACCTTCAACCGAACTGGAGAAGATGGTTCAATTCTGTACTGATAGACGACTGCCTCTCATCATAGGATGTGACGCCAATGCTCACCATATCTGCTGGGGCAGCACAGGGGTCAATCCTAGAGGCAGTAGTCTATTACAGTACCTGTACACTACCGATTTAGAGATAATAAATCGGGGCAACACTCCAACCTTCGTTACCCAACGGAGGCAGGAGGTCATCGACGTCACACTGGGATCCAGACTAGCGGTCCCCCTGTTCAAAAATTGGTACGTATCAACGGAACCCTCATTGTCGGATCACCGACACATCAGGTTCAAACTGGACTGCGCTCCCTCCTCAGAGGAGAGCTGGTACAGGAACCCCAGAGATACCGACTGGGACGCCTATAGACGAGCCCTCTCGGACAAAATAAACAGGGTTATTATACCCAAAAACACAGAGGAGATAGAATCCTCTGCCAAACTTCTCAATGGAGCGATCACTGCCTCATACGAGAGCAGCTGTCCTCTAAAAAGAAGCAAGGGAAAGAATAAAGTTCCCTGGTGGAACAGGGAACTTTTGAACCTACGCAAGGAGACACGCAGGCTCCTTAACAGGGCTATGCGCACTCAACTCCCGGAGGACTGGGACGACTACAAACGACCCCAACGCCTCTACAAAAGCCACATTCGTAGCAATAAGAGGGCAGCCTGGAGGAAATTCTGCAAAAGCATTGAAGATCTTCCAGAAGCCGCTAGGCTTTGCAAAGCCCTTAAGAAAGATAAACCTTCGCAGCTGGAGGACTTGAGGCTTCCTTCCGGTAGACTAACGTCTACCAATGAGGAGCGCCTCAAGCATCTATTAGCAACTCATTTCCCCGAATCCGTAGTGGAGACGGAGGAAGCACCACCCCCTCGGCCCCCCCGCGCTGCGGTCACGGCAGCGGATTGGAGGACAGCCTCGAGGGTGGTAACAGTGGAAAGGGTCAGGTGGGCTATTTCCACGTTTGAGCCGTTCAAAAGCCCAGGACCGGATGGAGTGTTTCCGGCACTTCTGCAAGAGGGGACAGAGACACTCATCCGTCCGGTCTATCATTTGTTGAGAACCTGCCTGGCCACGGGGTATATTCCTATACCCTGGAGGGCCGTCAAGGTGGTTTTCATACCTAAAGCAGGACGTACGTCGTACGACACTGCCAACTCCTACAGAGCTATCAGCCTAACATCCTTCCTTCTCAAAACTTTAGAGAGGTTGGTTGAAAGGTACGTCAAAGACGGAGCACTGACCTCAGTACCTCTGCATCCGTCACAACATGCTTACCAGGCCGGTAAGTCAGTGGAAACGGCCCTTCACTCGATCGTTTTGAGGATCGAGAAGGCGCTGCAACACAAAGAACTTGCGGCCGGAGCCTTCTTAGATATCGAAGGAGCCTTTGAAAATTCCCAAATACGGTCAGCGGACTCTTACAAAGGGCCTTGCAGATCGTACAAAGATGGTGCAATGACCAGGGCCTTAGAGTCAATCCCTCAAAGGCGCAAATGGTCATCTTTACTAGGAGACGCAGGCTAGACGGTTTCGTCGAACCCGTACTCTACAACACTACTCTAACGATCTCAAGGACAGTGAAGTATCTAGGGGTCATCCTGGACTCTAAGCTGACCTGGAGAGATCATATAGAGAGACAAGTACAAAGGGCCACTACAACCCTATGGGTATGTAGAAGAACCTTTGGCAAAACATGGGGGCTAAACCCCAGGGTGGCTATGTGGTACTATACTGTCATAGTTAGACCAATGATTACGTATGCCTCTCTTGTCTGGTGGCCTGCCACAACCAGGTCAACCATACGACAGAAGCTAACACAACTCCAAAGACTTGCCTGCTTAGGAGTCACAGGAGCAATACGCACGACCCCCACAGCAGCTCTGGAGGTCCTTCTGGACCTTGCGCCCCTTCACCTAGTAATTGTGGCCGAGGCTCGGAAAGCGGCTTACAGACTGGAATGCGGAGGTCAGTGGAAGAAAGGAGGAGAACAATCAGGTCACACAAGGGCCCTAGCTGATGCGATAGGAGCCCACTCACTTCTGGAGGCTAGGAGTGACGACGTGATGCCTTCCTTCTCCTTCGCACAACCCTTCGAGGTAGTCTTCCCGAAAAGGGAAGACTGGAGACAACTCGAGGACATACTCAGGCCTGCAGATATTGTCTGGTTCACAGACGGATCGAGGCTAGAGGAAAGTACCGGAGCGGGTATATTTGGGGAAAGGCCCAGGGCTGAGCTTTCCTATGCCCTGGGCAAATTCGCCACGGTATTCCAGACCGAGATCTTCGCTATTTTGGTCTGCGCACAGGAGAACATCCGAAGGAAATACTCCAATAAACACATATATATATGTAGCGATAGCCAAGCGGCCCTCAAGGCCCTTGCATCGAATCGGACCAAGTCAAAACTGGTCCAAAACTGTAAACAGGCCCTCTGTGAACTTGGCTCATCAAACTGGGTCAGGCTTCTCTGGGTGCCTGGACACAGCAACATTGAGGGTAACGAGCGGGCCGATGCTCTGGCCAGAAGGGGCTCTCGTGAACCTCTGCTCGGTCCGGAGCCGGCTCTCGGTTACCCTAGATCCCAAGCCAAGAGGTTGATAGATAACTGGACTCGCTCCCAGTTCATTGACCTCTGGGATTCCTATCCAGGACTCCGGCAAGCGAAGCTCCTTATCTCAGGACCCTTGCCGGAGAGAACAAAGCAATTTCTGCGTCTAAGCAGAAAGCAAATTAGAGCCGTAACAGGCCTCCTGACCGGACATGGCTCTTTTAGGAAACACCTACACACAATGGGGGTGGTTGACCACCCCGATTGCAGGTTCTGTGAGGACGAGGAGGAGACTTCCATCCACGTTCTCACTTCTTGCCCAGGACTGATGAACCTGAGGCACAAGCACTTCGGCGCTGGCTTTCCAGTGCTGGAGGAAATAAGGAGTTCTCCCGTGGGAAGGATTTCAGCCTTTGGGCTGGAATCCGGTCTGTACGGGGGAGCTCCTTAATTTGTTAGCGGTAGCACAATGGGCCACAAGGCCTGAGTGCGGCGACCTCCAGGCGCCCCGCTAAAAGAAGAAGAAGAAGAAGAAGGGGCAAATATTATGGTGTATATAGGTAAATAAAGCCATACAGCTTATAGTCCAGTCGGTAAAGTAAAAAATACATCAGAAGCTGGCAAAAAATGTAATCTGAGATTTTCCTTCAGTAACTGTTAGTGGGAGGATTAAACGTTACAAAACGACCAAAATCAATTCTGGGGGTGCCGCGCAATCCCCTAAAAAAACCACCCCTACGGTGGAAAAAGCTTTATTTTACTGATAACTCATTAACCGTTGAAGATATGAAAAAATTGCTCATAAAAAAGAGTAATTGACTAATTGCCTAAAACAAAGTCCTCTTGTAATTTTCTTGTATATGCCATGGTTTTCGAGAAAATCGGTATTGACAAAAATTGCAAAATTTGGATTTTGTATTTGTATTTTTGTATTTTCGTTTATTTGAAATTTCTTGCGCGCGGGGCAATAGAAAAAATGGAAAAGCTCGAAAACCAAACAAGCTAGGAAGAAAAATCAAAAAGGGTTTTAAAGGGGATATAAAATACTCTCTTGTGTTGCCATTTTCGATGGCTATTGATATTTATTGGTATATAAAAATAACAATATGATATAGTTATATCTTGATTTTTTGTACATCTAACTATTCACTGGCTCATAAAAAATAACAGAATTTAATATAAGTTATAAATGCATTATCTTTTAGTTCAAGATAGTACTTTAATGCAGGAAAAGTTAGAAATAAAAATATTCACATTTACAAATTTACCAGCATGTTGAAGTTAGTCAAAAAAAATTCAAAAAAGGCTGCATATTCAATTTTTTGATGATATTTTTTTATGCAATTTTTTAACTATTAAATGATTAGAAACAATAGTTATATGATAATATATCAACTAAAAAAAAATTAGCTGAATTTTTAAGATGTTTGGTTCTTTTTTTATTTATTAGAAAACAATAAAAAATTGGCCTAATTTCAACATGCTGGTAAATTTGTAAATGTGAATATTTTTATTCCTAACTTTTTATGCATTGAAGTACTACCTTGAATTAAAAGATAATGCATAACTTATATTAAAGTCAGTTATTTTTTACGGGACTGTGAATAGTTACAAGCCCAAAAAATCTAGAGGTAACTATATTATATTGTAATTTTTATATACTAATAGATGTCAATAGCCATCAAAAATGGAAACACAAGTGAGTATTTTATATCTCCTTTAAAACCCATTTTGATCTTTCTTCCTAGCTTGTTTGGTTTTCCAGCAATTCAACGTTTTCTATAGGCGGCACGCAAAAAATTTCAAATAAAGGAAAATTCGAAGGCATTAAAAATATAAATGTTACAATTTTTTTGGATGGGAGGTATGACTGTTAAACACATGAAAAACCGGTTTTTCTCAGTTTGCGCGCGATCGGGGAGGCGGACAAAAAATAATTCAGATAAGTAGGAAAGGTCTACTCGAGCCGCGTAAACTGGTTTTTGGTTTTTTAAAATCGGCCAATTAGGGCCCGAGATATGGTCGTCTGAAGATATTGAGTTTCAGGGTAATAAAAGAGGTTATGAGGGGTGATTCAGAGATAAGGGATGGGGTTAGGATGGTAATTTTTTTCCTATTGTGGATGGTTATAGGAAGAGGTCAAAGTCGCGGGGGAAGGTCTCTAGGGCAATTAGGTAAGGAGAGGGAGGGGGGAACGTGCAAAGAAGGAAGACGGCCATATCTCCGGTTCTAATAGGGCGATTTAAAAAAATAAAAATAGCGTTTCTTACTTTTTTGATCAGCTATAATGTTGGATAGGTAGGAAATAATTTTCGCCGAAAGTGTAAAAATGGGGGGCAAAAGAAAAAATGTATTTTTTTTTCAAAACGATTTTTTTTATTAAGGAAAAATGTCTGACTTATCTTTCTGAACTTCGATTTCCCTTTGTGTGTGTGTGACTGAGAGCAGCGAGTGAGTAGAGAGGGTAGAGGCCACGCCTACTCTCCCGCCGCTGCAATTGCTGAATGAAAAGAAATAAATTTATAAGTGTAACTCGCGCGCGTAGCGCAAGTTGCTGTCCGATCGATTGTTCTTTCTTTAATAAAAAGAGAAATTTGTTCTCTTTAAAATGAGCCCCGGCAGAAGGGCGTAGGACTTTCCTTTGCCCTTCTGCAGGGCTTAAACTTCAAGTTGTCGCCCTGCCTGTCGTAATGAAGGAATTTCAAAAATTCTTTTTTCGTTTAAAAGGGGATGAAAATCTCCGTTTATTAGGAGCATTTTATCCCTCCCACTCACCCCCTTCATAAAATAACTCGTTTTGAAAAAAAAAATACATTTTTTCTGTTGCCCCCCATTTTTACATTTTCGGCGAAAATTATTTCCTACCTATCCAGCATTATAGCTGCTTAAAGAAGGAAGAAATCCCATTTTGATTTTTCAAAATCGCCCTATTGGAACCGGAGATATGGCCGTTTTCCCTGCGCGTTCTCCCCTCCCTCTCCTTCCCAAATTGCCCTAGAGAGCTCCCTCTGCGGCCTCGACCTCTTCCTATAACCACCCACAACAAAAAAAAAAATCGGTAAAGTTATTTACACAGAACTTCCCTCGTTATTTGTGCATGGCGGTCACTCTAAAAAATTATTAATTACGAAATGACATTGAGAACATAGATCGGAATATAGTTATTGCTATTATTACAAAAGAACCTGATAACTTTTGGTCAAAAAAATATACAGAGTGCTCATCCAACAGCAAAAGTTCAATACTATGTAACAGGTGCCAGATATGGAAGGCTTGCGCAAATACCTTTACAAATGTCCACCATAACTGAATTATTTCTTGGGATGCCATTATTCAATAAAAGTATATAATAGGTGCATATGCCAAATATTATTGCCATCTGTCACATTTTCAATTCCACATTCACGTAATGGAGTGGAAGTATAGTGGTGGCTAAAAAATATAAAAAATTTTCAAAACTTTTTTTTTGAATTGGTTTAGAATGTCACGAAACGCGAAAATTTTAAATTTGAGGAAAAAAAAATTTTTCGCTCTATTCCAGTGTTAAATTTTTTTCCAAAATGGTGAAAAGATGTGGCAAATTTTTTTTTCCGAAATAGGTTTAAATGTCATGAAACGTGGAAATTTTAAATTTGAAAAAAAAATAATATTTCGTCTATTCTATAATAGTGATAAATAGATTACCTAAACATGTTTTCAAATTTCTTTAAAAATTTTTCAAAAACGTTTTTAAATTTGTTTGAATAATTTTAGAATGCCATGGAAACGTGGAAATTTTAAATCTGAACAAAGAAAAAAAATTCCATCTATTTTAGTGGTAATTTTTTTTTCGAAATTTTTAAAAAATTTAAAATTTTTTTTTAAATAGATTTAGAGCGCTATGAAACGTGGAAATTTAAAATTTTAGGAAAAAAAAATCCATCTATTTTAGTGGTAAAATTTTTTAAAAAAATGTTGGTAAAAAATTTTCAAACATTTTTTTCTTTTAAATAGGTTTAGAATGCCATGAAACGTGGAAATTTTAAATTTGAACAAAGAAAAAAAATTTTTAGTGCTAAAAATTTTTTCAAAAATGATGGTGAAAGAAATTTTCAAAAATTTTTTTTTTCAGAAATAGGTTTAGCGTGTCATGAAACGTGGAAATTTTAAATTTGAGAAAAAAAAAAATTTTTTTCATCTTGGTAAAAATTTTTTCAAAAATGTTGGTGAAAAAAATTTTCAAAAATTTTTTTTCCCGAAATAGGACTAGCGCGTCATGAAACGTGGAAATTTTAAATTTGAGCGAAAAAAAATTTTTTTCACTATTTATTCCTTTTAGACGGTCAACCCTGTATATTTTCCAGTGAAATTTCTACCATTTCTGCGCTGACAGTAGCGTCAACTACCTACCAAATTTGACTGCTCTCCGTCAAGTAGTTTTTTAGTAAATGCACCAACAGACAGACAGACAGACAGACAGACAGCCAGACAGACCGACAGACAGACAGACAGACAGACTGACGGAATTGAAAAACCTATATTTTCGTAATCTCCGTATTCTGAAACGTCAGAATCCGTAAAAATCTCGGAGGGTGATTTTTTCTCGAATACAATACTTCCCTTCGGTATGCGAGGGAAGTAAAAATTACCATCCTAACCCCATCCCTTATCTCATAAACACCCCTCATACCTCCTATCCGACCCCTTTTCCTACCCTGAAACTCAATCCTTTCAAATGGCCATATCTCCGGCCCTAATTGGCCGATTTAAAAAAACCAAAAACCACTTTACGTGCCTCGGGGGAGACCTTTCTTTTTCGTCTGAAACATTGTTTTGTCCGTCTCCTCGATCGCGCGCAAACTGAAAATAACCGATTTTTCGTACGTTTAATAGCTCCCCCTCCCCCCACACCACCTAGATCTCGGATGTGAAAGTGTCAGGGAAGTGGGGGAAGTCGTCCTCTATAAGACAGGCATTTTTTTTTAAAGGCACTTGTTTTTCACCCCCTTTTTTCTGCCAGATCTACTCCACTATATTTAAAAGACGCAAATGTCAAAATGAGATGAATAATGTCAAAATAAATTATAAATTAAAATAATCTAGATAAATAAAGTTTTCAATGGTAATTCTATGTACAAGTACATAAGTTGATACAAAGCTTAAGAGCCAGTGTGTAAAATCGACTATTTTGAATACCTGCTAACAATGGCGGTATACTGAGGAATACATTATACTCATCACCGTATGTAGGGGGTCACAAGCCCCCAAAGTGGGTTGATACCTGCTAACAACTGTGGCATACGATAGTCTGTATAATTCCGAGTTGATAAAAAAAAGTTACAGTTTTTTGTTGGTACAGGAAAAAGCGCGACCATGACCAAAAAATTACAATTTTCCCACGTTCCAAAAAAAAGTACAATGCCATTTTAGACTCAGAATTAAACAAAAATTGGAAAGTTCTCGACGGAAAACGCTAAAAATTGACATATGCATTCTGGATATCATAAGAAATGACATACATAAAAGTTACATCTTTCTGCCTTCCCTACACGCCTCCAGGGGGCCACAATACGGGTTGAAAAATGACATTTTCCGACAAGTCCTCGAATGCCTGGAATGGAAAAATGCGAAGAAGGGGTGGTGGAAGCACTTAGGGGTAATTCTCGGGGGGTGCGAGGCCTAAAAATATCACCATGGTGTTCAGCGAACCCGAAAACGGGGTGGGGGTGCCCAGGTCTTGTCCTAGTCACAGCACTTTTCAAGTTTACCCCTTTTTTGCAACTATTTCATGGACTATTATTACAAAGAATTCTCGCGCACTCTTCGACATATTACGTGACGAGGTTATTTAGTTAAGCAGAGAGTATTATCTTTAAAATGTTGATTAAGTGTTGCGAATTGAAATATGCAGACCAGAAAATTCATTTCCTGAATTATTAACTTACTTTTTGATGGTAAGCAGATTTTTAACTTCCTAAGTTTCTAATGGAGTACCATATATATATTTATATAAAGCTGCTGATATAGTCTGCCTCAGCGTTCATGGCGTGTGCGTCATGAAAAGCGTACGGTCTAAGATGATTTGAAGCTAGGAACGAGCAGTGGGCACAAACATTGTATATTGAGTTTAACCGCAAGAAAGAATGAAAGAGATGAACGCTTACCGCCTGATATGTGTATGAGTGAGAGAGTGAGGACAGATCTTAAAGCATGTCGTAGTTCGAGCCGTACACATGCCATAAACCCTGAGACAGACTATAGTGCTATATGCTTTCATAATACTTGTTTAAATCTAGCAGTTTCGATTATAGCCAACACAAGCTGACAACGCTGAGTAGATGTTTTATTTAATTTAAACCAAATAAAAGACAATTTAATACTACAGATAAATTTGAAGGCGAATTACAATTTCATGTAAAGCTTTTCTCGAGTTTAAACAACTTATTTTCCCGGTTAATAAGCTTATTTTACTGCGGTTCAGTGAAGTAAGCAGCGAGTCGACGACGACAGTTTAAGTCTCAGTTTCGTCTTTTGATCTTTAATAAGCTGCTTTTTATGGCACAGCAGAACGCACATATAGCGCAAATGTTTACACCTCCAATCTACATTAATCAGAAGGAGTGTTTCTGATTACTTTAGTTCATTTTAAATTAATTTTTCTGCTTTTGATGTCCTAATTATATATATAATCATTGGATTAGCAGTGAAGTGAGGAAAAAGTGAAAAAAGTTAACGAAGCGTTTCCTTTTATTTTACAATTTCACAGTCACCAATTATTGTTGAATTTACTGTCGGTGGGCTGTAAGGCGTGTTTTCTCGTTTAGTCCGACGAAATAAGCACTTTAGCTTTCAAATAAATAAACCGAAACGTTTTCTTATACAATGTCTTTACTTCTGCATATACCCTGTGTAAATTAATATTCAGTTCATCAATATAAATTAATAATAATTACTAGCCTGAATAATGTACGTATATGGTATATATTGGGCTATAGTTTGTAAAATTAAACACATACTTTCATAGAGAAATAAGAGCTGTAGATAAAACAAAAAGTTATCCAGAAAAAGACAAAAGAGAAAAAATTGAAAAGAGTGATTAACATCTATTGCTCGTGTGAGCATTAATTCGTATATACTAGAAGCAAAGGCCTTAGATTTTTTATAATAATTTCCAACCCCCCCCCCCCACCACTCCCACTCTATTATTAAAGGGGTTGATAAGGTAAAATTGAGATATTCCCTTGAAATTTGATTCACGTATGTAACGAGATATGGAATTAGATTATATTTTGAGATGATTCCGTTGAAGGGTTGGGAGTAAATAGGGGAAAATAAGTAAAGCAAATTGGTAAGAGTACAGAAACTTGGGATTTGTTGTAAATACTAGAAGCGAAGGCATCAGATTTTTATAATATTTTTTAACCCCGCGCCACCTCCACTCCATTATTAAAAAGTTGATAAAATAAAATTGAGATTTTCACTTGAAATTTGGTACATGTAAGCATTATAACGACATCTGAAACTAGATTATATTTTGAAATGATTCCGTTGAAGGAGGAGGAGGGGAGTAAGCAGATGTAAATAGAGAAAAATAAGTAAGGCAAGCTGGTAAGAGTACCGAAACTTGGAATTTCGTGTATACACTAGAAGCCAAAGCCTCATATTTCTTTCTAATGTTTTTCACTGGATGTGGAAGTAGTGATTCCTTAGGCAGCGGTTTTTTATTTGTTATATTGATAATAGTGCAGATTACAATATTTTATTCAACTTCTTTTCATGATACCTAAATCAGAGTAGAACATATAGTATGTTTTAACCACGCACATTGAAGCTGGTGGTTATAAGGTTTTGTTTTAAGTGTCGTATATTTATTGTTACATAATTAAGACCTTTTATATGTGTATTTTCACCTCTTTGTATCGTTAAATACTATTAAACTTATATACCTGTATACAATATCGTCACACAAGTTTTAGATTATTAAATATTTTGTCTTAAATTTATTTCTGTATTTTATTCTCCTTTTCTGTCGATATTAATCGACTGGCGCCCACACTTAGCTTATTCAAACCTTAATGAAATATTCACAACATACAAACCAATTTTTATTAAATGCAAACTAAACTCATTCACAATCCTAACTGAGCTACCGGCTTGTCGCCTATTATTTGAAAAGCGGGTAAGTACGCCACATAAGCCAGGTCGTTGGTCCGTCTTTTGGAAAATTAGTTCTAAAATGCGCGAATCACAAAACTTTGTTAACTAAAATAAAAGCGACTATACCAGAAATAGGGTTATATCATGATATTTGAGGCGGGGATTGGAAAAAAAAGAAGTTAATCCCGTAAGGATTATGACCTGTAGAGCGCAGTGTACACATGATTGCATAATTTATATTTATGTCAGCCATTTTGAATCCTCGACTTTGAATTTTGAAATTATTTTATCAAAATCCCCATTAACGACCCCGAAACCTCCGTCTTGGTTTTCTCGTTATTTTATTTCTTGAATCGTTGTTATTATAGTCCAGCCAATTCATATACAAATACCGGTGTCAACAAAGCAGATTTTGAAGCCGCCATTTTGAATTCTCGATTTGCGACAACATATTCATAATTTGCGACATTAAAAATCTCCAGATACCAAATTTTAGTAGAATCGGATATTAAATTAGATTACACTGTCCGCCATCTTGGAAACGCCATATTGGATTTCTCTATAAAATGTCAAAATATATTGTCATGTGAACCATACACACATGCAAAATCTCAAGTCAATACGACACCTTGAAGTGGGTGAAAATTTAGTTGCAAGTTTCTGCACATAGAAATCAATATGGTGGGCTGTTGTGTATGTTATGTCCGTGTTATGTGTGTTACGTATGCACTTATGTACTTTTTTATGTACCTAGTTAATATTTTTTGTTTTGCTTTTACCACTAAGAAATGTAAAAATGCGTATAAATAGTTTCGCTTCAATAAGACCTTCGTACAAGTGTGAATGTATGACTGTTTTATGTGAGTTAAATGTGCCTTTATGTACCTTTCCTTGTATTTCATGTTTGTAATGCCTTCTTCATTTGTGAAAAATATGTTGAGTCTATGAATGTGTTTCAAGTTGAAAAAAAAATGTATACGTGAATATTAACACGAATTTAAATCATATTTTGTGCAAGTTTCGATACGTCAACTATCAAACAAATTCCAAAACAATATTAGAAGTTTCGTCTCGTTCTCAGTGAGTTAATTTTCTTTTCTTTCGAGAAGGTCCTGGTGACTTATTTCCGTCCTCATAAAAAAAAGTTTAGTGTTTCTGACTCTAATAAAGAATAAATAAAACAGTTTTGTATAACCGATCGTACAAAATTTTTTATACAATTTTAGATTTTTCTAAAGACACTTAATGAACATTTTCTAAAAATCGTCTTGTATTCTTTCTACGTGCCAAAGAGCAAATAAGGATCTGGTACACGAAGAAAGTTATAACGATCCTTACAAACTGTTGCACCTGTCAAGTTTTTATAAAACGTCAAATATCTCCGAAACTGTTGGGTTTAGGTATATGGTATGCTACATGTTATGGTTATTTCGAAAAATTATATAGGGTGTTCCATTTAAAATAGGCAAGTTGGTATAGAAAAATGTTACCAAGTAGAAAAATATTACTAAGTGGAAAGTAGCATTTTTCTGCACCGTTTTTCTTTGTAGAGAAAAGATATCCTCTTCCATTAAGCACAGGAAAAAATTAACTTTTATTTCGGAAGAGAAGCATGTTTAAGTGACAGACTTACTCCTACAATGTTAATTAATTCCCAAGACTATATTAATAAAACGCAAAAGAAAATTATAAGCCGTGGAATTATTTCTAGACAATTTTATCTCGATTGAGTTTCTAAATACGATTTTAACTAATTCAGCCTTCATTAAAAATAAGTATCCGATATATCTTGCAGCTTAGTTTTTTGTTTAGACTCACAAAAATGCCGAAGTAAAAGTAGAACATATTTAGAATAGATGGCCCTAATACTACCATCGATAATTAAAGCACCAGCGAGGATAAATAAAACCCTACAGTAATTCAACAAAGTGGTCTAATGGTCACGTCGATTAAGGATAAATACGTGACTTGTGAAGACTATTAATATTCCACGAGGGTAGCGAGAACACAGAAATCCATTCACGAATCCAAAACATAGCTTACCAGATTTAGCTGAAAGTAAAGTGTTTCTAGGGAAATCTTTTACGGTAAATTGTTAGACTCTCTTATAGTTACATGCGATTCATTTAAAAATAGGTTTGTAGCTTTTGTAGCTAGAGTAAACATTATTTTCTTCGACGATCGTTTAAGCGTTTTATGTAACTGTTGCATGTTGTATAAGATACTCTTTGCAGTTCTTGTAAATAATGTTAGTTTGAGACAGTTTTAATTTTTTGATGCCAACTCAGCGAAACACACGTCAGTGTAAAATAAATTAAAAAAAAAACCTACATCTTATCCATCTGCGTCTTGAGAATATTACAAGGGAGAGTATAGAGTACGCCTAATAGGATAATTGGCCGCGAAGAAGCAAAAAACATGACGATGTCCTCTGTCGGTCGCTTTTAGCTGCTTTGTCGGCATACTTATTTGCAGGAATGTCAGAGTATCTCGTGCGACAAGACGTAAGGCAATAAAACCTACCCCAATATGCCAGCAGTTCTCAAACTAGGTTATTAAGTATTTTGGAAATTTTTGTTTATTTTTTCTCTCCAAAACTATGAGTTTTAGACCCCATGTTATATAAGGTTTTTTTGTTTGCCTTGTCGTTCCCTATCACCAGTTTTTTTAATGACATGACACTAATTACAACCTGTATAATACATTTATTATTTTTTTATTATAAGGGTATGATCATTAGACCGGCCCACCGGAAGTGGCCAGGCCAAGCCTGGCAGGTGTTATGAACTATTCCTTTGTCGGTCTATTTTCTAATTTTCTAATTGATAAACAGATAAACTATATAAGGACTGTGAAATTCTGTACTGATATGTCAAGTGTTTAATTATTATTAATGTAAAAATGACATAATCTTATTTACTAGATAACTTCGGATCAATTGTTTGTAGGCAACGCAATGTTTCATTTTCATTACGTATTCATAGTCTTTATATATTGAAGGCTACACCCGAAAGTACATATTCAATGAACTAACTAACTGGGTTACGAGCTGACCAAGGGAATTTGCCTCCACATCAAATACAACGTCGTGGAAAGCGCATATCTGAATGGTTGCGTATAAATACCCAGACCAGTAAATATGGGATAATCCATTTCACATGAAGCCCGTATTTCATCTAATTTTCTCTGGGATAATTTTGTATTGCACTCTTCTCATCACATAATAATTATCTTCTAATTAACAATGAATTTGTTGTTGCAACAAGTGCACTATAATATATAATTGTTATATAGAATATACCACAGGCTTAGAAGGTACATCACTAACATGCCGCGTTTAATTTAAGTTTAGTTCACTGTATCATACACTACCAAATTAATTCTCTATTGTAATTATTAGGAAAGCTGTAAGTGATTATATTCAAGAGCTTCCGAGCTTTAATAACAATTTTGATACTGGATATTATTTTGTATTATACGAGTTGAATTTTAATGAAGTGTTAGAAATTTGGATGTCCTTTTCCGCCTCGTTGAGCAGATAGGGAGATACACTGACATAACAGTGTAAGACTAATATTTGCTTGGGTATTTGATTGGATTTATTGACTGCTCTAACGGCACACTTTCAGGAATAGACTATTTTGTTGGATTGCGTTCTGGTCGTTTAATATAAGTTACAGAGGGTGGCATAAACAACATTTTCATTCTCTAACTGAAATTATGTCGTTTAATCTCATACATTTTATTTCATATCATATTTGTTTATTATTTAACCGTAAGAAATTAAGGAGATTCTCAGTTTGATTGGCTCTGAGTAAATTTGTATTTTTTAATTATTTTTTATATATGTTTCTTCAGAGCTAGAATAATAGTATGTACCTGTGCTTCGTGAATTTCAGTAAGACATTTGACAATGCGAAATGTAATAAACTATAGACTGTTATAGAACACCCAGATATTTGGTATCTATTATTCGATAAAACTACTTTGGTAAATATTGACAACACTAACTTCGATAAATGTAAGGTTACCAGAGGCGCCAGTCAGGGCAGCATTCTGCACAAAAGAGAAGCTTTATATAAGTACTTTTACAGATGTTTTATTTTTACTAACCAACGCTCGTTTCGTTATTGCCATACTAAACAAAGAATTTATGCACTTTAAATTAAAATTGACATACATTCCTTAGACCATATTTGTCGAATAGAAACCAATCCGTATGTATACAAAATAATTTTTTCGATTATAGGTCAGTAATACACGGAGTACCCCAAGGTTCGGTCTTGGAGCCCCTGTTGTTTATTGTATATGTCAATGACTTATTCCATAACACGTTCCCTAACACTTGTGTTATGATACAACCATAATAAATTCAAGTCCAGACATGATTGATCTCATGTTAAAAAGTATTTCTCCAGCCAAAAATAGTTTGCATCCAACAAATTGAACCAAGAACTATCGAGATCGGTATTTGTTTTACGTGACCTAACAAGAACGTTATCAATGGAGACTCTTCAAACCTGAGAGGCAAACTGTAGTTTCTATATCTTGTATATCTTCTTATTTTTATGTGCCTAATTGAAAGCCTTAGTAACATTTAGCTCTAAAATAAAGCATAGTTTATGTAAAATTTGACAGCATACACGCTCACAACGATTACTTTGTATGACTGTCATGACCTAATTTCAATACCGTATCGTTTTACATATTGAAAAATTGTCAATTTGGCTATTAGCAGACAGCTTCATACATTATCTAATATTTAATATGAAGTAACAACAAATCACCTATTCTCTTATAATTGTTTATTTGTGGCATATTCAGATTTTCTTACTTTTTGTTGGGTATTTTGCCACTGAAAAATATTTAATGAAGAAATTTTTAATGAAGAAATCTCTGCGCCAAACGAATCAGACAGAGGTTGGTTCTTGAATACTTAATTGTTTCAAAAAGTCTCACACCTAAAAATATATAAACTAGAACAATGTTATAAACTGAACATTGAAAATGAAAGCTATAGGCAGTTTACGTTTTGAAAGAGAATCCGTTCTCAAAACTTTTGGCGGTCTACCATGACAGTTCTTTGTTTATGTATTTCCATAGTCACGTGTGACATTAAATTATATTTATCTTATCTTTACGTACTTCGTCTCTAAGGATGGGCAACCAACTAGTACAAGAATCTAATGAATAATTTGAAACGCATCTTTCCTCGTTTAATAAAATAATCGCGGATTCTTTAAGTTTTCTTTTAGTTCCGTTGCTCTCTTTTTGCAAAATCTTCGCCGAGTCCCATTGAATCCTGTGATTATTATCCCACGCGTGTTCATAAAATTTGGATTTTTCAAACTCTCCCCTTCTAGCGTAATTTCTATGTTCACCAAGCCTTACGTTGAAAGGTCTAGATGATACACCTACGTAATGTTTTCCGCACTCACATGGAACACTATAAATTCAATTTTTTGAATTTTGAACAATATTTAGAGGTTCGGCTTTTGACAAAATGGATCTTAGCGTGGAGCCCGTTTGAAAAACCGTTCGTACGGAAAACCTATTCCCAATTTATCGTAATTTATCCGATAAACCGTATATATGGAACCACTGCCATTGACCTAAATATCTCAGGTTGTGATAGTATATTCTCTCTACTACCAATGTTCAATAACTGACTATCAACAAAACTATCAGGATATTGATTATTTAATAAGACAGTTTTTATAAAGTGCTTTTTGTTCCTTAATATTACATCATTTGAAGAAATAATTTTGGCTCTGTCATACAGACACTTAACAACACCTCTCTTAACACTAATATGTTGATTTGAATTGAAATTTAAGTATCTGTTTGTGTGTGTTTGTTTTCTATATACACTGGTTTCGTATGTGTTATCTAATTTTTTAATTAAAATATCTAAGAAAGGTAATTCATTATTATTCTCTATTTCTATTGTAAATTTAATTGAAGGTTTTTTTTCGTTAATCTGAATCAAGAAATTACTTAAACATTCTTTACTATGAGGCCATATAGCAAAAATGTCATCTACATATTTCCACCATACAATGGGTTTATAAGCTAGATTATTAATATTACTTTCCTCAAAATTTTCAATGAAATTTAAGTATTTGTTTGTGTGTGTTTGTTTTCTATACACTGATCCGTTTGGTGCAGAGGTTTTTTCATTAAAAAATTTTAAATATTTTTCAGTAGCAAAATACCCAACAAAAAGTAAGAAAATTAACTATTCCTTATATGTACTCTTGATTTTATTCTGTTGACTAATAAAGCTAATCTATGTAAAAGTATAATATATTTTTATCTGGAAGAGACCACTCCAGTTAAATAGATATTCGGCAATGCTCGGCTGTAACTTTGCCTTAATAATATCTGTAGCAAAATCGATATATCATCCAATGCACGTAATGTTCCTCCGAATTTGAGTAACAGTCTGTACTAGTTTAGATGACTTACATATCTGCCTATTTTTGTGTGCTTCACATACCTCAGTGACATTTTGGTCTAAAATTATAGTAGAACACTTTGTATAAAATGTGACGATATTTATGGATACTCAATATGATAAATCGTCTCGAATTAAACTTCATAAGCTATAAGGAAGATCTGTTGATAGTTTTTTAAAAAACGTTTATTTTTCCAGGTACCGCAAAAACGTGACCCCCTCCTAAGAAAAATTCGCCTTCAATTCTGATGAGTTTTTTCGCTTCATGAAAGAGTAAGTATATATGGAAATTATTTTTGCTTTTCTTCTTAATATTTCATAATTCTATAGAACTGGATAACTACAGAGATCGAACCTATAGAAATTTGCACGTTTTTCAGATCATTTTTCGAATGTTTTTGAAATATATTACATATATTTATATTATTAATATTACATCTGTAACAGCCCCCTCTACCCTGTTTACTTTAATCTGGGGGTAAATTAATTTCGTGGACATAATCCATAAAAATGACAATTCCCAGATTAAAGTAAACAGGGTAAAGGAGGCGCCGTTAACAAAAAATTGCAATGGCCAATCTGATTTTCGGTGCAGCTGGATTTTATCGAAAAATTAATTATAGCTACAATATACTTTATGGTCATTGCCGAGAAGTATTTGTATCTGTCACGAACGGTTGTTATAATTTGAAACTTATACGAGATCGTTTGCTTTTTGAAATCTCTCTAATATTCCCTTGAGCCGACGATTCTACGATTCTTAATAGCTGACCTCCTAATTTTCTACAAAATCGGGCTTTTGCATGAAAAGGAATTTTAATTTCTTTAACTCCTATCTTACGTTTGTTACACTTCATTCATGTAATGTAGTGTGAGTTTAGTAATCGCAAAAAGCTTTCAATTTTTTCTCTTGTTGAAAGAGATTTAGAACGTTATGAAACGTCGAGATTTTAAATTTGAGCGAACTGTAGCTTTTTTTTGTGAGCATGATTACTCTAGAATGGTTCAAGATTGATATTTTAAATTGAAAATGAATTGAAATTTGGTAGACGTATGTATCATAACGAGATCTGGAATTAATTATATTTTGAGCTGATTATATTGAAGGGTTGGGGGTAAATAGGGGTAAATAAATAAAGCAAGCTAATAATAGTTCAGAAACTGGAGATTTGGTGTATATACTAAAGGCCAGGGTATCAAATTTGTTTATGACATCAGCAATCTCCACCACCTTCATTATTAAAGTAGTTAACAATATAAAATTCAGATATTGGCTTGAAATTTGATTTAAATTTGTATTATAATGAGATTTAGAACTAGATTATACTTTGAGGTTGTTCTGTTGAAGGGTTGGGTGACAAACAGTAATTTACGACAGTAAATCTCAAAAGAGTCCTGAAGCTTGAGATGTGTTATGTATGCTAGAAGCCAAGGTCTCAAATTTTTTGTATGACAATATATAACAAAATAAAATTGCGATTTAGTGGGTGTACGAGAACAGAAGTTCTCAAAATTTTTTTGAGATTATCCACGCCCATTACCACTTTGGGGCAGGGATTTCATTACGTTCCTTGAATCCCCAGGATCATGCGTCACCACTAATATAATTGTGGGCGGACAAAATGGGGGAGTCATGCTTATAAGCCCCAAAAATGAGGCGTTGAAAAATACTTTAGCCCCAGAAATTTGTGCCCGGAGGTTCTTGAGGTCGCTGATTACGGTTCTGAAGTCTAATTTGGGAAATTCAAAATGGCTGACCGGAAATCGGACCATTTTCCAGGAAAATGATAATGGATATTTTGGCCTTGATAATCTGTACTCGGGGGTTTTCGAGATCGCTGATTACGAATCCGAGGTCTAATTTGGTACAGACCGAAAGCAGATAGTACAGGCAATTAAGGCAAAATGTTGTAAAAACCTCGCAAAAATTAATAAAAGAATTATCTCTGGAATTTAAGTAGTTAATAACCTGTAGAATGGAATTATGCATTCTTTGTACTTCCAAGTTGCGGGAAAATTCAAAAAAATTTGGAAAAACTTTTTGATTTTCGGTTTTTTGCTCTTTCGGCTAAAATAATGAAAATACAGAAAGAAGTTTTCAACAAAATTTGTAGCTCGTCTCTTTCTCTACAAAATAGGTCTTTACCAAGTTTTGTCTTACCTAAGCCGTTTAGGAGATAAATCCAGTTTTCCACTTATAGTTTTGAGCCGCTCCGAAACGCGCGGAAAATGAGAATTCTCTGAGAGTTACGTACGACCGGACATATCAATCAATAATTATTAATATTCAGAGTTGCTAAAAAAATTGAAACAACGTAAAGTGTAGAGGAAAGTCTCAGCTTTAATGTGGAACTAATCACAAAATTCATACAAATTTTTATTATAGAGAAAAAAGTGTTGGAAGATGGCTTAGTAAACTTTATACAGTTGATTTATTCACATCTTTAAGTTTTATGCATCCTGCCTATTTTTCCCGTAACAATGGGTGCTTTTTCACTGCATGGATTCGATTCCACGCACTTTAATCCATATTTCGTGAAAGTTTCATTGAAGAATGTTAAGAAACAAATAAGTTGTATATGTTTTACTGTATAATTGTGCATTTTCTGAACGTGTATGAATAATGTAGACAAATTCAAAAAGTACTACGCGCATTTAAAAAACTCTTAAAGTTGTTCGGAAGAATATATTTTATCGTACTTATGATCCAAAAATTAAGACTGTGCTATTATTATTACTTAAGATATAGCGAATTGAACTCGAAAATTTGGAGGTGATTGATCGATGAGAAATATACCCTCTACTTTGATCGCAAAGCATATTTTTGCAACAAAAGTAATTGCAATAAAATGTTAATGGGATTAATATATCATTATATAAGAATATGTAAGCAAAATGAATTATCATTCTAACAACTCCCGGCAAAGATATGAATAAATCTGTGGATCAACTGTACAAAGTTCACTAAGCCATCTTCTCACACTTTCTCTCCTTGATAATTTTTTTTATGAATTTTGTGATAGTTCCACATTAAAGCTGAGACTTTTCTCTACATTTTATGTTATTTTCATTTTTTTAGGGGCTCTGAATAGTAAGAATTATCGATCGATGAGCCCGGTCATACGAAACTCTTGGAGAATTATCATCTTTCGCGTATTTCGAAGCGGCTTAAAACTATAAGTGGAAAACTCAATTTGTCGGCTTAAGTTAGACAAACATTTGTAAAGACCTTTTTTGTAGAGAAAAAGCCGAGCTACAAATTTTGTTGGGAACTTCTTTCTCTATTTGCATTAATTTGACCGCTAGAGCAAAAAAAACGAAAATAAAAAAGTTTTTCCAAATTTTTTTGAAGTTTCCCGGAACTTGGAAGTGGAAAGAATACATCATGTCATTCTCCAGGTTATTACCTACTTAAATCCCAGAGATGATCCTTTTATTAATTTGTGTTACCCTAAATTGTTAATTTGCCTGTACTAAGAGTCAATTTCTAATTAAATATTCGTACCTTTTTCGTCTTTTGGCTGAAACAGGGAGTTCGGGGGTTTTCGTGGTTTATGATAACGAATTCGATGAAAGTAGCGTGAATTTCTCAGGAAGAATTATTTTCTTTTCTAAGTGGAAACTCCGGGGTTTTCATTGTCGCTGATAACGAGTCCGATGTCCACTTCGACCGGAAGTAGAGTCAGTTTCTCAGGAAAACCTAGTATCTTTTTTTTTCATGAAAGTGGAAACTCGGGGGTTTCGTGATTGGTGATAACGAATCGGATGTCTAATTAGGGGAAATTCCAAATGGAGGGCCGGAAATAGAGCCATTTTTTAAAGGAAACCCAGTATATTTTTCGTTTTTATGCTGAAAATGTCGGGAGTTTTCGTTATCGGGGACCATGAAAATCCCGAGTTCGAATTTTCAGCCCAAAAACGAAAAAAGTACGAGTTTTTACTGATAAATTGACTGTACTTCCGGTCCGCCATTTTGAATTTCCTAAATTGGATCTCGGATTCGTGACCTGAAAAACCGCCAAGTACTCATATTCAGCCCAAGGACGAAAAATATAAAAGTTGTTCCTGAGAGATGCATCCTACTTCCGGTCCGTCATTTTGAATTTCTCCAAAACGGACATCAGATTCGTGATCAGCGACGTCGAACCCCCCGACTAGAGATATCCAGATCAAGATTTTCAAGTCTTTGTCAAAGCTTAATTTTTGGGGCTTATAACCCCATAACTCCCCATGTTGTACACCCAAGAAGATGTTAGTGGTAACGAATGATCCTGAGGGTTAAAGGAACACAACGCACGAAGAATTTTTAAAATCGGAGCTGTTTCCCAACTTTTGCACAGTTAGCACTTTTTTCCGGCTTATTTACTGGAGTATTAGTGTCGGCGCCTCCGCCAGATTTTTAAATGGATAAAAAATGAGCAGCCAAGGTCTTTCACCAAAATTTTAAAATGTATCTGCTCCTAGTAGTAGATGGCACTTTTACTTCTCGTTGCGTAAATAGCTTTTAAATTAGCATAAGAATCAACTCGTCGTACTCAGGAAATTAAAAAACACTGAGCTCCTTCGGTACAGTCGATGTTATGGCCTTGAGTAAGGTTACACCAATATTGCATTGTCATAATTTAGATGCTCTACATAATGCAAATGCCATCGAATGTCAACTTTGATATAGAACACGCACCGTATATGATTATTCAGTAGGTAATAAAGGACACTGCTGGGTCATGAATACTAACAACGATGTTTGTTACATACTGCAGCACGTAATGTGATATTAAATTATATATTATGTGCCTTATCCAGCTATCATAGTCGGTGGAAAAGTATGAAATTGTATTTTTCAGTAAAATGAAGGGTGATATAATACCCGACGCGACGTATTGAATAAGACCACACGACTTTAGATATTTGGAGTAATTTAATCATCAAACATAATGTTCTAGAATGACATTGCAAAATAATTTGGCAAAGATGGAACCGTGTTCAAGAAAGTTGTCACCAAAAATCATTAAATCAAATATCATCGTCACCCTATTGGTTACAACTTATCTCAAAAGTGCCTCTTGAATTCTTGGAGAATGTTTATAAAATACCATGCAAAAATTGTGATAATCGTTATGTTGGTCAAACAAAGAAAATGTACAAAATAAAAAATTAGGGAACACGAAACGTGAAAAATAAAAATATATTAAAAAATCCCAGTTATTTTAATATGTAATATCGTGTAATATGGAGTAGTGCTCCGATACTGAAACAATAAATGTCGAAACGTCGCTTAGAAGAACAGTTTTCTTTAAATAAGACTAAGATCCTATAAAAACTGTCAATAAATATACGGTGTGACCGACTTTGAATGGAAACACTCCTATAAAAAATGAGTTTTTTAATCAATTTTGATGAGAATTTTTTAATACTATAGATTACCAAAGCCTTTACTTTTAGTCGAGTGCAAATAGGTTTCTACCTCGGAAGCCAGTAATAATGAATAGTAGTCTTTTTATAGGATTTGTTTTCTATCCGTACAGCTTGAAAGGATAACAATGTCATGTGCAAAACAATGAATAGTTTGTAATTTTGTTTTAAGAAAATTCAGGATTTTCTGTTGCCCTTGGCCATATGATGCAAATTCAAACAGACTGTACCAGTTTTTATTAATATTTAGCATTGCTAACGTGCTCTAAATTTTTGGCATTTTTAAAGTAGTCGTTTTTTAAAAATCTACCTACTTTAAATTAAGAAGAATTTTACAATTTTGCTCATAAAATTCCTTTTTTTTGTAAATGTTTCCAAAACAATTGCACTAAACGAAAATGCGACAAAATATAAACCTTAAGAAGCCATATAATAAACGGTTTTTAAAAATATTTGTAGAATTAATAGTTTCGGAAATATGACAATACAAATGTGGGGCTTGTAGTGACAAGGAAATACACTAAAGTCTCATATTTGTTTAAAACATTTGATAAATTGAAGCTCTCAAAATTAGAGCATGTTGGTAATACTAGATATTAATAAAAACTGGTAGAGAATTTTGAATTTCTGTTCTATGGCCAATCACAACAGGAAAATCTTAAATATTTTATTTTAAAGAATTGCAAAGCACTCATTTTTTTGGACATATAATCGTTATGAAACATATTCTTTATAGGATTTAGCAAACAGCGAAAAAAAACTATTTATGAGAACTAAAAGAAAAACTATCCGTGCGAAATCTTTACATTCTTTCGATAACCTGACTTCTGGTTATGCTAGCAAGTTAAAATCCTAAAATAAATTTGTCCAATTTCTTATTTGACATTTTCATTGTAACACTAGCATCTAACATAGTCCCCTACGGCTATGCAGATTAAAATAGTATCTACATGACCCCCTATGGTATGAAGATTCATTTAAAAAGTTCTCAAACGTTCTCAAACGCCTGAAATGAATTTATTTACCTACCTTGTCTTAATAATTTTTTCATTCTAATGGATTACATTTTCATAAAATCTCTCATTCAGTTTCTTGAAAATGCTTAGTGGGTCAAATTGTTAAGATATCGAAAAATTTTATGAAGAATACAACATGGACCCCATATACCAATTTTGAAGCAGATATGAGGAAAATAAATAAGTGCAAATTTTACCCCTACTATTAATTATCACAAACTCTTGTGTCTATTTCACAAATATTTGATTAGTTTCGACAAAAACTTTATGTATTTTAGTTGAATAAAGGTATTTGCATGTAAAAAAAACGAACCCCCAATATAGTATTTTTTAGAAATCTCAATAATACAATTTTTTCCCATATGTAGCCAACTTTACGACGGACACTGTAGGTACTTAGGTTCGGGCACAAATGAAACTGATAACAAAAAATGAATTGCCCAGTTCAGTCAATAACAATGAGTGATCAGAAAAAGAAATCAAAGACCAATATTGCTACAGTCCAGCAAGAGACACGGGAAGGTTTGGGCATTTCTTGCCAGGAAAGGATAGGATCGTAGTATTAGTAGGGGAAACGATGTCAGTAAAAATAAACAAATTCATATAACAAAAATAAATCTGAAATCTCTATGAGGATAACGAAAGAAAATTATTTTTCTTTTAGCGGTAATAAATAAAAATTCTGGTTGACAAAATAAATATTAAAAAAATTAACAATAATTTTAAAACAGATAAATTAAAACAATTCTGAAAGAAGAACGCATTGACATGTTTTTATAAACACTAAAACACTACACTTGAACAATTTATCTAGTCGACGCACGTTTCACCATTCGTGTATTAATACATAACGTAAGAAAGTAGATTTTATTAGAGATAAATACGCGTTAGTAGTAATAAGACACATTTTTGGAGAAAATAGAGTTTTAACAAAACTCGCGGCGCGATTTAATAAAACAAAAATTTTAGAAGTAGAATTATTAACTTTTAATAATTAATCAAATAAAAAAAAGTGGAAGTGCTTGGGGATCGATCTCACAACCACCCCATTTATACTTATTGCTCGAGCATCTTACCAATTGAGCTACGCGGTCGTGTTTATCTTACTCTAAAACGTGTAATATCTACATGGTAGAAAATTGTAAGACTTAGTGGTTTGACAATGTTCGTTTGACAGATGAATATTCACTATTTACCACTAAAAATAACTTAAATATTTCATATAAAGATGTTTTTCATATTTAGAATGGTGTTAGTTCACGGAAATAAATAATATTCTTCGTTAAATCACGCAGTTTGAGAATCACTGAGCTTATAACTATATTTCTCACTCGTCAGTGCTCATTTCATATTTCCGTCTCAAAAGAAGTAATAATAATAATAATAATAATAATTTATTAATTCGTTTGCCATTTAAACAATGGATAGAACAGGTCATAAAACTTAGTTAATTATTGTAAAATAATTACACAAAGTTAATAAATTATTATTTACTTCAAAACAAGGGACATATATAAAACATAATATAAATATCTGATGATATACAATCATATACTTGACACTTAACATACTAAATAAATTAAATTTATAAATAGTTAGGACTTTAATGAATCGCACAAATATTCGCCCACACTATAGTAGCACTTTTTAAGCAACATTTTTTTCACACTGGTTTTAAATGTTTGTATTGTTTTTTTCTCGCGAATTGATTGAGGAAGCTTGTTGTATAATTTGGGACCGATGTAATCAGGTGACTTTTCGAATAAAGTTGTTTTGTGCTGGGGGAGCTTTATTAAAGAGCCACTACGAGTGGGGTATTTGTGAGAGTCATTCTTTTTCACAAAATTCTCATGGTCTTGTTTCACATATGTTAGTGATTTTAAAATAAAAATACAGGGCACAGTTAAAATTGAATATTTTATAAAATAAGGCTTACATGAGTCTTGAAATTTTAGATTAAATATCAATCTAATGATTCTCTTTTAACTGACAAATATTCGGTGTGCGTTAGCGGAGTAGCCCCACAGTTGAATATTATAACTAATGTGACTGTATCCTAAAGCATAGTAGATATTGATGAGAAATTTAATTTCAAAGCATCTTTTCAAATTGAGAAGGGCGAAATAACAGCTGTTTAATTTTTTAGCTAAATTATTAATGTGTTCTGACCAGCTTAATTGTTCATCAAGGTAAATCCCTAAGTACTTTAATGTTTTGGAAAATATGATTGGTATACCGTCCATTGTTAAATTTATACCTGATATAGGTTGCTTTTTGTTGAAAAAATTGATACATACTGTTTTCTCAGTATTTAGAATAAGACAATTTTTTGTTGCCCATTGATTAAATTCCTTGAGTATAGATTTCAGTTGAATTTTAATAATATCTAGATCTAAGGAAGACACAATTAAGCTGGTATCATCAGCATACATTATAATTTTACAATATTGTGGCATATGATTCGGTAGATCATTTGCAAACAAAAGGAAGAGCAGAGATCCAAGAACGGATCCTTGCACGACTCCTAAGTCTATGTTATAATTTTCCGACCTAGTTTTGTTCAGTTGCACAATAAATTTACAGTTGGATAAAAAGGACATTAGTAAATTAGATAAGTTTCCCCGTATGCCTTTGTGTATCAATATATCTGAGTCTATCGAGTCAAAAGCTACACTAAAATCAAAATAAATGCCAGCCACAATTTTACCCTGATCTAATTCTGAATATATATAACTTAAACCGTCAATACATGCGGACTCGGTGGATCTTTTAGGGATAAATCCATGCTGTGCTTCAGTAATTATTTTGAACCTAGTTAAAAACTTGATGGTTCGATTATACAATATCTTTTCTAGGATTTTAGATATAACACTCAACATAGAGATCGGTCGATAGTTCGTAATGTCAGTGGAAAAGAATCTTGGCAGACATACATTGACAATGTCTTTAGGCTATGGCTTTAAGTTTGGGTGCAAGAGATAGTGAAAGCATATGTGCAATATTAATTCATACATCGGTCTTTTTAAACTTGACTCGGCTCTATATGACAACAATTTTAAGATTAATTTCAGTTTTTGTCTTCTGTCAAAAGTGAAGTAATTTGATTAGTGATTTTTTTACCGAAAATATGACTAATACCATTGGATTCAGAAACCCCTCAAGTGGATAAATACCAAACTTCGTGAAAATTATTTAATAATACTTAACAGATTTATGATAAAATTTTATTATTTTATAGAAACACCTCTGTAAAAAAGGTGTTTATTACTCGGTTTCAACAGGATTTAAAAAATATATACCTTTACTGCAATATGACAAAACTTTAGAGACTAGTTTCAATTTTCAAGACCTATTATGTTTTTTCATTGGCAAAATAGACAAATTTGTTTAGCGATTTTTATTCATTGAAAATCTAACTACACTACTTAATGAACAACATTATTAACGTGAATTCATAATAATGACCATTTACGTCGATTTGTGAGTTAGCATTTTATGCTGCCACCAGTTCGATAAATTAAGTTAACAAATTATTGAATAATACCTAATTTATCACAATAGAGAACAGGAACTTATCTGAATAAAAGCAGCATTGCTATAATTTTGTTTAGAGCGTCGATCTCAAATAAGCGAGAAGAGAATTTAACAGCTTACAGAAAATTTAGTATTTTACAGTAACATAAATAAAATAATACGAATTACAAATTTGCTGCAAAATAGTCCATACAGATAAAACAGCCAATACGATAAAATATACCGCTGGTTTGTAACAGAAGAGCGGTATTACATTTAAATTATATCGATATTTTATATGCTGGTGCAGATGGAGATATAATTTCACTAACACACGTACAAGCGGAGCAATATAATTTTTAAATAATAACTCAGTCCTCTCAATAAATCAGCATGGCTTTAGAGCGAATAGATCAACCATATCAGCTTTAGTAAGTTTTCTGGACTATATTTATGAAAATATTGACAGAGGTCATGGAGTTATGGCACTATTTATTGACCTCTCAAATGCATTTGATTGTGTTAATCATGACATTCTCTTGGATACTATTGAAACATATGGTACACGAGGGAAATGCAAAATGTTATTAAAATCTTGCTTATTCCAACAGACAGCAGTATGTCGATTTCTTAGGTTCGAGGTCAGAAATTAAAACAATAGATATTGGTGTACCCGAAGGTAGTATTTTGGGACTGCACCTTTTTCTCCTTTACATTAACGACTTAGATAATTATGTAAATGAATTTTATTGCTCCTTTGCTGATGATATTACCGTTGCCGTAGGTACAAAAAACATTCAAGAACTGATTGATAAGTTAAATTCTACCCTACTTAATATAAATAATTATTTCACTATAAAGAAATCGGTAATGAACCAAAAAAAAAACATTATTGTTTAGGCCATTTGACCCAAGCGGAAATTTATATTTTATATTTTAAAATGCACCAATCACCGGTCAGCCGGCGCTCCGATGAGTGAGTATGGTGGGGTGTGCGCCCGGCGCCGCATGCAAAAACATTTTAGTAGTAGTAGATTTTTTGATGTATGTACGAGTAACAGGGCAATTAGAGCTCCTGAAAAGGACAAATATTGTGTTCAGTAAATGTTATAGCAAGTTCTATTAAAAGGTGTAAAAAACTTTAAATGCTAGTTTGCTTCCAAATCTAATAAACTCAAATAAAAGAAATAATATACAGTCCACACGAAGACGAGAAACCAGCGACAGGTAGGGAACAAAGTGCCAAACACGGAACTTAACCCAGCCCATTTTACAATTATCATTACAGTTTCATCCTGTTAGAGCTCATTACATATCGAGTTTGCTTTTACAGCTTAATGGTAGATCCATTGAACAAGTGTCAACTTTTAAATTATTAGGTCTGTATATTGATTTGTCACTGAATTGGAAGTCACATGTCTCCTATATCTGCAATAAATGCTCAAGTCACGGTTTTGCGCTGAAAAGATTACGTCACATAATAAATTTAAAGACTGTGAAGATATTTCATTTTACTAATTTAGAGTCCAGACTACGCTATGGTCGCTATGGTATTATTTTTTGGGGAAACTCACCGTCATCTAACCGTGTGTTCTTGCTACAAAAAAGAGCTCTTCGTAATATGTTTAATTTAAGCTATAGAGAATCCTGCAAGCAGACATTTATCAAACATAATATTTTTACATTACCCTGTCTGTACATACATGAAATTTTAAAATTTGTAAAAAAAACTTATCCACCTTCAATTCCTTAAATGCTGATCACAATTATCTTACACGGCATGTATCCAATTTGCAATACGATATACACAGACTTCAATTATATAAAAGAAAACCATATTACATGGGATGTACACTTTACAATAAGTTAGCCGTTGAAATTAAAACTATACCTAGTGTAAACAAGTTTTTTGTCAGAATTAAAAAAGTTTCTGTTAAAAAATGCATTCTACTCGATAGAATTCTTAATGTATTAATATGTTTATCTTATTCTGGAAATGTATTTGATGTATCCTATATAATTGTATGATCTCTTGGATAAATAAAGCATTATTATTATTATTGTTATTATTATTATTATTATACACAATACAGTACTTAGGACTCCAAAATTAAAATACCAGATAGGGATGACAAACGGTCCCCCGATATCAGCATAAACAGTCTGGTATACAGACGGCTCTAAGAGAAAACAGGGAGTCGGAGCTGGGATTTGCGGAATAAAACCAAAAACGAAAATTCCAATACGTCTAGAAAAACACGCCACGGTATACAATAGGCGCGAGGTCCGTGGACACTTCCACACTTTTGATATGCAATTTGGGTTTAACTTCCTGGAGCTAAACCTTTGCACAGAGGCACTTAATTCATAATATGCTAATCAAAAGTTTCCACTCCCACAAAGGATTTTAATAAGAAAATTTCGAGATATTGACCGAAGAAGGTTTTAATTTCGACGAAACTACGACTTTTTTCGACTAATAATTACTAAATTAACAATGAAATTTTAAACGATCCCGATAAATTTGTCCATTCATTGCCTGAGCACTACCTTACCGAGGTCTCAAATAAAATAAAGGATCACTTTGGTCATCAAATATCAAAAAAATGTACTACAATGCCTAAAAATAACAACACCTTTTTTTTAACGCCAATCACTGGTAAGGACTTCACAAATATAATGAGTCAATTAAAAAATACCAACTCTGTATAGGAGTAGATTGTGTGTCTACAGAAATTATTAAATATGTTGCTCAATTTATCGCCGAACCGCTGCTGGCTTACATTGTTAATATATCTGTAGAACCGAGAAAATTCCCGGAAGAATTGAAAATAGGAAAAGTAATCCCAATCTACAAAAATAGTGATCCATATCTAATAGAGAATTACAGGTCTATCACTGTACTTGTAAAATCAGTGAACGCGCTATATACGATAAATTACTTGCCTATTTAATAAAATACCAAATTATTTCCAAGTGTCAAAATGGATTTTACTCTGGCAGGTCAACCGAGAGTGCGGCGACTGACTTCTTGGAACTTGTGTACAATCGTATGGATAACAGAAAGTACGGTGCTGCCCTTTTCTTTGACCTGCCCAATGCATTTGATTCCCACAAAAGTGGACCCAGATTAGATCAGTGTGGTACGCCTGAGGTTGGTAAGATTTATTTGCGTATATTTATATGCAACAAAATATGCCTGCTTCAAATTATTACGCTTGTCTGTATGTGAATGCAAAAAATTTTAATTTATATATTGAAGAAAGTCCACGTCTGGAATGACCACTTAGCATCCGGGATCTTCCTGGTAAGGTCATGGTCTGCGAACTATGTAACTAATAGTTTGCATTTGTAGATCAATACAACTGATGACAATACTTTGTCACAAGTTACCCTTGATAAAATTGTAAACGATCTAAATACTGTATAGTTTGACACGACACATAATTCACTGTCGTATAAAGCAGAAGAATAAGTGTGCGTCAGCGGGGTTTATGGTTACTATAACGACTCACATTATTTACAACTGTAATTTCAAGTTAAATCGTTTATTTAGACTATTACATATATTTCGCTTACGTTAAAAGCTTCTGAATGTTTTTTAATTTAGTCAATGGGTCCTGAATTGAAAAAAAATCCACTTGATGGAATTTGCGAGGGCGACGTTGAGTGAGTATATTCATTCTTTTCACGCCGATTTTTGAAACGGTACAAATTACGGAATGTAAGTGTTAATTGTTATTTTACCGGAGGAAAGCTTTTCATTCTCGAGCAAATTAATTTTGAAATAAAATTATAATAGACGAAATCAAATACAGTTCGCTTCAGATATACCGTTATATCAAAGTCACTGCCTAAGGAATCACTATTTAATCGTTATTTTACTTCCACATCCACGTAGTCGATTGAAAGTATAGTTTCGAAAAAAAAAATATTTCAAATTTTTTTTTTTCTTGAAAAGGTTTAGAATGTCATGAAACGTCGAGATGTTAAATTTGAGCGGAAACAAATTTTTCTGTCTGTCTGTCGGTGTGCCTGTCGGTCTGTCCGTAACTTTTTGTCCGCTCGTTTTCTCCGGAACGGTTTAAGATATTGACTTCAAATTTTGTAAACGTATGTATTATAACGAGATCTGGAACTGGATTGTTTTTTGAAGATATCCGGTAAAGGGTTGGGGGTAAATAAGGGCAAATATGTGTATCAAGCTGGTAAGAGTACAGAGACTTAAAATTTGATGTATGTACTGCAAGCCACGCCTTAAAATATTTTTTAGAATATTTTTCATCCCCCACCACCCCCCACTCCAATATTGAAGGGGTTGATAATTTGATACACGTATGTATTATGACGACATCTGGAAGTAGATCATACAGGGTGTAATCAGTTTCATGTCATTAAAAAAAAACTGGTAAGGGGGACCGACTAGACAAACAAAAAACCTTTATGACTTTTCCCTCTAGGGGCACTTTGAAAAAAACTGATCTAGGTTAACATATTTAATATTATGGTAGACAACTGTTGAGAACCACTGCTTTTCTTGGTCGATGGACTTGTACTTCCCAATTACACAACTTTTAAACTGTCATAAAAAAGTGCTCGCCGGCACACGCGGTGTCAAAGCATCATCGGCCGCCTTTGATGGACCGCCTCAACTGAACTGAGGCAAGTGTAAAGAGGTAAATAATTCGTTCTCTTTTCGTGCACAGTTGCAAGCAAATAATGGCCACAAAGGTTTAAGCAGAGCATTTCTTTACATGTGCGTTTTTTAATTTGGAACAAAATATTGGATTGTTTATAATTTAGAAAATTTAAATGTGGTTTATTAACATTTGTAACATAAATGAGTGTCCTGGGTTAAAAGCTTACTACCTACCTAAATGATTCAAAATCTCTGCATGTGCATCAATACACAGTTCGATACGTCGAATTAAGGACATGCGCACTTCGTTCAACACTAAACTATCAACTAACGTTGTCAATAAGGAAAAATAAAATAAAAACTTGGTACAAAAGCCAAAAAGGAATACAAAAAGAACGAACAAGTAAGTTGTGTCTGTACGTAATCAAGAATTTGACAACTTGAACGGTAAGTCAATAAAATAAATCTTAACTATAAATACACAATGAAGCGAAATTCAAAAATAATAAAAACAACGAACGGCGGGTTGTACGTGTGTACATAACGAAATACCCACAGTAACTAAAATATTGCACAAGGGAGAGTCAGAGTATAATGCAGACACGCGCGACGATCTAAACCTACCTCAATATTCCAGCAGTTCTCAAAAAAGTTTATTGGAAATTTGCGAAATTTTTGTTTATTTTTTTTGTTGTGTTATATAAAGTTTTTTTTTTGTTTCTCTTGCCGTTCCCTACCACCAGTTTTTTTAATGACATGAAACTAATTACACCCTGTATTTTGAGACGATTCCGTTGAAGGGTTGGGAGTTAAATAGGGTTAAATAGGGGAAAATAAGTAAAACAGGCTGGTATGAGTACAGAAACTTTATGTGTATGTACTAGAAACCGAGGCCTCGGATTTTTTTATAATATTTTTCATCCCCCCACCACACCCACTCCCTTATTAAAAGAATTGATAAAATTAAATTTAAATTTTCACTTGAAATTTGGTACACGTATGTATTATAACGATATTTGAAACTAGATTATGTTATGAGATGATTGCGTTAATGAAGTGGGGGGTAAGTAGAGGTAAATAGGGAAAAATAAATAACGCAAGCTGGTAATAGTACAGAATCTTGAAATTCGGTGTATATCCTAGATGGCAAGGCCTCAGATCTTTTAATAATATTCCCCCCCCCCCTCCTTCCTTACTTCATTATTAAAGGGGATTATAAAATAAAATTGAGATATGGCAAGCTGGCATGAGTACAGAAACTTGAAATTTGGTGTATGTACTAGAAACCAAGGCCGCAGATTTTTTTAATATTATTTTTCAACCCCCCGATACCCCTATTCTATTATTAAAGAGGTTGATGAAATAAAATTGAGATGTTCACTTGAAAGTTAGTACCCATATGTACTGTAATGACATCTGATTGGGATGATTCCATTGAAGGGGAGGGAGGTGGTAGGTTGTGAATAGCGGAAAATAAGTAGGGTAAACTAGAAACTGCATTTTTAACGCACATGCTAGAAAGCAACGCCTCAAACTTTTTTATGACATCTGCCCCAAATATTATTAAAATTCTATTCTATAAATTGCACCGTAGCCTGCTCTATTTGTGCCGAATTTGACTGCACAAACCGTCAAATATTTTTGAAATAAGAGCAGAAACAAGAAAAGCAGATCGAACTTCCATTAACTGAAGAAATCGATTCTTAAAAGTGAAATTATATTGTTCAAAATAATTTGTACAACATTTTTAAAGAAATTCTTATCTAAAAGTCGGCCATATTGGATCAGCCATGTGGAATAATCATTTTTGGACATCTTAATCTGTTCCAGTGACCTCGAAAACCCCTAATATGTCAATTTGAATAAATTGCCTTAAAATTTACTTATAATAATTTTGATGACAGTGTTTTTTTTGTTTAAATAATTAATAAAAAATTTCCTCACAATTATATATCTATATTTTTTTATTTTAAGGTATACAAAAGTGATATCAAAAGGTTTTAGGAAGCTCGAAGCTTCCCGTAATTATTCCGAAATAATTATATTATTAGCCTTCTATTGACTCCTCTATATGCAGATAAGAAGATTATAGAGGTTTTAGACGTAAATAGTACTCTTGCACATATTCTTGGCCTTTTTAAAGAAATATAATTTCTAGTTTTATTTCTGATAAAAAACATTAAGAGCATAGATAATTAATTACACGTGGTTGCCCTATGTCCACTTACTTGCTATACATCCTGTATAAGTTATATTGAAAAGTTTTTTTTTAATTTTAATATCGCTGTAAAATAAAAATTGACTTGCAGATTTATACTTTAAAGTCCCAAGGCATGACGCTTTGACAATAAATTTATTATACAGATGTTACATATTACAGATGTTTAAGGAAATTGCAAAATCTCTAGAGAAATTCAGGTTTTGTTGCAGCTCTGTGTGGCAAATAACTCAATAAATTTTATAGTTTTGGTACGCTTGAGCTATATATCGCTGTATCTAACTAAAACATAAAGTTTAATTACGGTGCAACCGGCAACCGCCCTTGATCTCCTTTGTAAGTAAATAAGGACTATAAATTGTCTGACGGCTATTAGAAACATTGATCGAGTAGATGTGACAGCGAAACCGCTATATTGCTGTTATTCAATTTCAATAAATATATTCAGAGCATTTTGTGTATCTAACTTTGCTCTAGTTTCTAAAACTAACTTCAGTTGACGTTAAATCAAATAAACTGAAAATGTCAGTTCTTTCATGAAAGTTAGCTAATATACAGGGTGGGGCAATAGTGCGTCGGACCTCGATATCTCGAGTTCTACGATAGCTAGAAATTAAAAAAAAATGTAAGTAAACTAGATAAAAAAGACTATAACTGAAAATTATTTTCGAACATACAGGGTGAGCCAAGACGAAATTACAGGAGCAAGTGCCTTTTTTTATATGGAATGCTATGTATAGGTGTAAAAAAAGGTGACAACAGCCAACTTAAAAATTACCGTCCAATTGCGTTATTGTCTGTTTTTTCGAAAATATTTGAAAAACTACTTTCAAGACGAATAATAGCTTTTTTAGAGTCAAATGAACTATATTCTCCTAACCAACACGGGTTTAGAAAAAACAGGTCTACAATTTCTGCCTTGAGGTGGCCATTCCCTAGAAAGAAACATCCGATAAGGAAATATTTATTATTTTTGCCCATAACTTTTTTTTCTTAGTACGTATATTTAAAAAATATACAAGAGTACCTAAGTAGAACTATAACAAGACTATTACAATGAATTTTCACTCAATAATTTCAGTGGTTTGCAAAATAGCTCGATTTAAAACTACGAAATAGGAAGATTAACACAATTTTTAAATTTAAATCAAGCTATTTTGCAAACCACTAAAATTATTGAGTGAAAATTCATAGTAATAGTCTTGTTATGGTTCTACTTAGGTACTCTTATAGTTTTTTTAAATATACGTACTAAGAAAAAAAAGTTATAGCTAAAAATAGTAAATATTTCCCTATCGGATGTCTCTTTCTAGGGAATGGCCACCTTAATGGACATATTACATTTCATTTACAAGAACATAGATGAAGGAAAAAAAGTTATGGCAATTTTTATCGACCTTTCTAAGGCTTTTGACTGCGTAGATCACGATGTTCTACTAAATAATGTTGAACATTATGGCCTGCGTGGTCATTGTAAAAATCTCATTTCGTCGTATTTAAATAATAGGAAACAATTTGTTATCTCGGAGAATGCTCTGAGGAATTGCCTGTTGATATTGGGGTGCCGCAAGGAAGTGTACTCGGGCCCCTACTATTCTTATTATACATAAATGATTTAGACTCAATTTTATCAATTTTTTCCAGTACCTTTGCAGATGACGTCACAATTGTTGCAGGTGAAACTAATTTGGAAGTGTTAATTTCCAAGCTAAGATCAAACTTACTTTCACTCAACCATTATTTTAATGAAAAAAATTTACTAATGAATCTAGACAAAACCTATTCATTGCAGTTCCACCCCATAGGAGCAAATTATCTATCCAGTCCTCTATTAAAACTTAACGGTAAATCAATACAACAGGTAACCACTTTTAAACTTCTTGGAATTCATATTGACCTTTCTCTAAACTGGAAATCACATATAAATTTTATTTTTAATAAATGTGCCAGCAATTGCTTTGCATTAAAAAGACTTCGCCAAATAACTAGTACTACAATAGTAAAAGTGTTCTATTACTCCAACATGGAATCAAGGCTCCGTTACGGCATTATTTTTTGGGGTAATTCTACATCCTCAAATAGGATTTTTGTGTTGCAAAAAAGAGCCATACGCTGCATGTTTGGTTTACAGTTAGAGAATCATGTAAAAGAACATTCATTGAACAAAACATTTTGACTCTGCCTTGCTTATATATACTAGAAATCTTAAAACTGGTAAAAAAGAATCCATCTAAATTTAACGTGCTGAATGAGCATCATCATTATTCGACACGTCATGGCTTGAATTTGCAGCATGAAATTCACAGGCTGGAACTCTACAAAGCTAACCCATATTACGTGGGCTCTGTTCTCTTCAATAAATTAGGCAGTGAAGTAAAAAATATTGTAAGTGTAAAAAGATTTGTGACAACTGTTAAAACTTATCTTATTTCAAAGGCTTTTTATTCTGTTGATGAATACTTAATGACTTAACAGATTGTAGAAAAATTATTGTTTTGTGTTGTAAGTTCACAAATATGTAAACTTTTTACTTATAATTATGCAATTATTGACTTATCCTATATCGTCTTGTATGATCTATTGGATTAATAAAGGTATTATTATTATTATTATTATTATTATATCAGTACATTTTTTGAAAGCCTCTTTCTAGTCTCTATTGATTCCTATATCAGCATTAAATATCTCCCAACCACTTGGATGTAATGAATTCTTTTGTTGAAATAATGAGGTCTGCAGATGGATATTAAAAAAATCACCACAGTCACAATTATGGGTTTTAAGAAAAATTTATGTGAATACCAGTTACGAGACATCTAATTAATGTTTTTGAATCATTTGCTAAAACTGTACAGGGTTGCCAAAACTATTTTTCAATTAAGAACTTTTTAAATTGAGTTTTCTCAAATTTTTTTAATGGGACACACTGTATATTTTTCAACGATGTGATGTAGTAATGAAAAACGAACATTTTTGTAAGTACTTCCCTATGGCAAATTGCAACCAATTTCATTTTATTGGGCAATAATTACAAAATTCAAGAATAAACTTAAAAAAAGATGTTTCTTCAAATAACTCGGTAGAAAAAATTATAATAAATGTTCCACATGTTGCCCATTTTGATTGACACATCTCTATGAGCTTTTGAAATGGGGTTCCCACTGTTCCCAAAACTGCCGGTGTGATAGATCTAAAGGCAGTTATGATTATTTCCTTCATATTTTGTACTGTTGTTGGTGTGTCTCTATAAACAATTTCCTTCACGTATCCTCATAAAAAGAAATTCATTTTTGTAAAATATGGGAATCTAGCAGGCCATTTAGTGGGTCCATTTTTTCCAATCCATTGATGAGGGTAGGCATTATTTAAGTGGTCTCTAACTGTATTTAATGCGGTGGAGCACCATCTTGTTGAAACCACATCCTATTTCGAATTCTTTCAGGGAGATTTACCAATAATTGTGGCAGACAGTTTTCCAAAAAATGAAGACAGATAGCTCCAGTTAATGTACCATCAAAGAAATGTGGTCCTATTACATGTTTTCCAATAATTCCTCCCCAAACGTTTATAGACCATCTGTGTTGGTTATCAACTTGCATAAAAAAGTCAGAATTTTCCGAAGCATGATAATGGAAATTGCGCCTATTAACAAATCCATTTTTATGAAAAGTTGCCTCATCAGTGAATAAAACATTATTGAAGAAAACATCATCTTGCATTTTACCTCTGGTCCAATTACAAAATGGTAGGCGCTTTTGAAAATCGTCATCAGATAATTCCTTATTTGTTTTTAAGATTCGACCCACAGACCGTCTACTTATTCCTACTAATGAGCTCACTTCTTTTTGACTAACATGGGGATTCTCAACCGTTGCCAGCACCACAGAAAACTCATTTTCTTCGTTCACAACACGTTCTATTCTTTCATTTTTTTTTCATATTCGACATTCATAAAATAAAAATAAAAAATAAAATAAAATAAAATTTCCAGTTTCCAGAAATCTATCGAGAAGGTTTTGGAAGATGCTAACATCAGGAATCCTTCTTTCAGGATAACGTTGGTGATAAATTCTATTCGCAAGTTAACAATTTCTGTCTGAGTCGTCCAAAACAAAAGTCATGTCTACAAGTTCCGCTTTATTGAAATTCCTGTTGTACAATTCCAAATATTTTAAATTCAATACAAATTATAACTAACGACCGATAAGTGTGATAAATGCTCCATTGTACACGACAATTTATGCCAAACTGAGATTTTATTGCTTGTCGAATAACGAAAACGGCAAAAAAATTTACAAAAAAACATTACAGTAAAGGACCTGTTGAATACTATTTACTCATTTTAATGGATTGGAAGAAATGGTCCGACTAAATGACCTCATTTCAAAATTGCATAAAGACGTGTGTCAATCAAAATGGACAACACGTCAAATACAGCATAAAAACGAAAACTTGGAGTCCACGTGGACTTGATCCACCTGTCGCATTATTCACATTGCGTTGACAAATCAAACTAGCTAGGCATCTAATCCAGCCCACATTTCTATGTGACAGGCGCATCAAGTCCACGTGGGCTCCTACTTTTCGTTTTTATGCCGTCCCAATTGACATCGTATGAAGTATACCAACCAAACCATGTAATTTCTCGCAAAAATCATGATAAAAAAGTGGTCCAAAGTTATAAGCAAATTAATAATAAGAAAGTGGTCCAAGGTTATAAGCAAATTAATATATTTTGCAAAACGTCATATTTTGCAAAATTGTGCACTTTTGATAAAACGAGGAGTCTCTTTGGTAATCATTGAAGTGTATGCAAAAAATTTTGAGCAATCTAACTGGAGAATTCGTATAGTTATGCAACTTAGAATACGGAACTCAAAATTTGCAAAAATTCGCCAGTCCTTGCTATGTAAAAATAGTATTTATAATTGAAGCATAATGGAACCAACTTACCTTAAAAGTACATGTATTCCTGAGTAAAACGAGCTTTGGAAAGTTCAAAAGTTCAAATCTGACGATTAGAACGAAAGTTATAAAGAAAAAGACATAAACAATTATGAATTTTGCGGTAATTTTGCAATAACAAATTTAGAGGGGGGGTGGGGGTTAATTACATCAAGATATTATTCCCGTAATGTGGCTAATATTTTTTTATTTTTACAAAAAAAGTAGGTGTGCTAAGAGCAACAGTGCTTTTAATTTATTATTTGGCCCAAAGTCGGGTCTACATATGGTACAAAATAATTTCAGCATAATTGATAATTCAGATTAAATATGAACAAAACGATTTCATAGTCAACTTGGGGGATGAAATCAATTTAAAGATTAATTTTAATGACCTCTATTAAGTCTTCGAAATGTTCAAGACAACTTTCGCTATAAGCAATGCAGGAGGATATTGTACTAACACAAACTCCTAAATCACTGATGTTACCTACCGGGAAGGCGTGGAATCAGCCTCATTGTTAGGAAAGTCAAGAAAGAGGCGGATGCTATTCAGAAAACTTTGCAAGACAATAAAATTTGCATTATTAAACTTTTGCAATTAGGCATTGATGAGGCTTTCTGGCAGTACAGTGTGGTAAGAGGAAAATGTTTAAAATATAATTAATATTTTGAAAATTGCGTGAAATAAAGTTTGACATTAAAAATGCAATTGCTGAGAAATTATACAGAGGAAAATGTGTGCAACATTTTATCCCAATTTTAAAAAATTACGTTTCAAATTGTTTACATTTTTTGGGGGATATTTATTTAAATTTCACGAAACTATAACAATAATAATTTATTTATCCAACCGACCATTTTCTATCACTTTGAGTCCAAATACACAGAGATCTAAGAGAACAACCACGTCATTAATACATTGTTACTGAAGGTATGTGCAGAAATAAGCTATTATATTTTATCTAGGTAATATCAATTGAAAAATCATAGAAAAAGATCGACAGAGGAAATGATCATTATAAGAGTACTGTCATGAGAGCCAATCAATAATTTTTAGAATAATTAGGCATGATGTAAATTATTTATTTATAATAAATAATGTGTGATGCTTCAAATATGCGCTAAACAACCTGATGAAGAAAGCACTTATTCTATAAAAGACTCAAAATCCGTCGTAGAGTCTTTGAAACTTTTGCAATTAGGCATTGATGAGGCTTTCTGGCAGTACAGTGTGGTAAGAGGAAAATGTTTAAAATATAATTAATATTTTGAAAATTGCGTGAAATAAAGTTTGACATTAAAAATGCAATTGCTGAGAAATTATACAGAGGAAAATGTGTGCAACATTTTATCCCAATTTTAAAAAATTACGTTTCAAATTGTTTACATTTTTTGGGGGATATTTATTTAAATTTCACGAAACTATAACAATAATAATTTATTTATCCAACCGACCATTTTCTATCACTTTGAGTCCAAATACACAGAGATCTAAGAGAACAACCACGTCATTAATACATTGTTACTGAAGGTATGTGCAGAAATAAGCTATTATATTTTATCTACCTAATATCAATTGAAAAATCATAGAAAAAGATCGACAGAGGAAATGATCATTATAAGAGTACTGTCATGAGAGCCAATCAATAATTTTTAGAATAATTAGGCATGATGTAAATTATTTATTTATAATAAATAATGTGTGATGCTTCAAATATGCGCTAAACAACCTGATGAAGAAAGCACTTATTCTATAAAAGACTCAAAATCCGTCGTAGAGTCTTTGAAAAGCGTAGTCAATACTAAATCACTCTCCACTTTGTTGGGAAGATTTTCAAAATATATCAGCAGGCAGTAAACGTTAACTTGATTATTACAATTATGTGGATAAAGGCGCATGGTGGCTTAGAATATAATGAGAGAGTATCTGGCTAAAAAATCAATCAGAATATCACAAGGGCAATTAATGAAATACCTTATAGTTACCTAATCCCAAAATACAATCACAAGGCAAGAAAAGAGTGGGAACAAATTTATAAAAATACCTCGTCGACAAACCAACAAATTATTTTTTAATACACCCTAAACTTCCCAATAAACATTGGTATAATAATGTGCACATATCCAGACACTTCTATACATCTATTATAAGATTTGAATTTAATCATGGCCGATTCTCATCACACCTCTTTAAAATATAAATACATACGGATATTCTTTGTACATGTGGACAATATGGGGATATAAATAATACATTTTTTAATTGTGTACTTAACCAAGATCACACATGTAGGTCTTAATAGACATATTATCAAAATTAAAATTTTATCCTCCACTAAATATATTAATAGTATACTGACATCAGAAAATTTCGAGGCTTTCACAGCACTATTTAATTTTCTTAAAGCAAGTTGAAAGTTTATTAATAAAGTAATTTTAATGTAAATTGTTCCTGTGTGACTTTTAAACCTTACCATACCGTGGTCTCCTTATCTTTGTCTTTATAAAGCCGTCAAGGTGGACCCCTTGACGTGAAACGAGAGGCTCCGTGTATATCCCGATGGTGGATAGATTTGTACGCATAGGTTTGTGTATGGGTGCATTTAAACGTATGTGTAGTGTGTATATACATTGTTATATAGATTTATTTTAGGGTAGTGCATAGGGGAAAAAGAGATAGAATTTAAAAATCAGAACAAGCTAGATTAGTTTCATTTGCATATGCATCAGTATATTATAAATCAAGAGCTACTGGCCGATGGTTCATCCAAAACTAAGGGGAGAAAAGAAAAGTTAGTTCAATAAACATCTCTAGATGATTCAATGAAAGTAAAGAAATGTTATTTAACCTACGGCTATGCTACCGGCACATTATATAGTTAAAGCGAGACCTCTGAGACCAGGTACAAGGCTTATAATGGTAAAACAATTGACTACTTTGAATGGACGATTGTGGAATCGTGCGATTTTGCAGTCAGCCGATTACATTGGACTAATGAAATCGAGCGGTCGCGATTGGATAAAAAATCTGTGCCCAGATCTGTGAAATCGTCATGCACGCCTGGCCTAATATTCAAGCCCGTCTTCCGTGTTATTATTTCACAGGCAGGATTAGGAATGATTTATCCTGGTAGCATCGCTTCATACTCAATTGAAAATACTATGGACACATGTCCTTTACCACTTCTGCTTGTAGGTGGCAACCCGTCAATGTCTGCATTTTCATAATGATACAGCCACAATTTGTGTTCATCTAAAGATCTTCAAGCTAAACCCTTTCGTAATAACTGCGTTAAGTATTTCTCTGCAAGTGTAAGGCTTTCACCCATCTTATCCCACTCAGGTGACACTACGTAATTCTTCAAGTATGTTCCAGATGCGCTATAAAGAGCTGTGTTCTTGGCAGAGAAGGTATCTACAGCAAACTCCACTTTCTTATTTATTAGTTATTTCTATGGCATCATCACCTTCGTATTTTAAGAAAAACCGTTGGAGTAAAACAAAAATATTATAAGAGATTTTTACTTCTTTTGGATCAATGTATTCTCATGCAAAATATTAGGGCATATAGGTACACCAGATACTCTGTATACACCCAGTTATTTAACGTCCTTATTCAAGTTCAACGACATATAATTCTATTAGAGCTCATAACGTAGTGATAATTTTCATTGGTTACTTCAAATGGGATAAAAGATTATTAAATTATATACATAATTCTCAAAAATGCAAACGCCTCTACCTGGTGTAAGGAGAGGTTCATCTGTCTTCGGGGATTCGACAATTAACAAGAGAAGAAATCAACCCCTCAGCCCTGTAGGGTCGGAAGGAATTACCTTAATCCTTCTTATCATCGTAAATACGTTTATAGTCAAATGACTGCCGAGAGTCCTTTTTCGGTACGGATTAAGGAGTTTAGTTGTTGGGTTTTCTGTATTTCTGTGGAATACTTAAAAATACCTATAGTCAATATAAATAGTCGAACAGACTTCATGACTGATGTAGATAATTAGGACCCAGCAATTATTTTCTATGCCTTCATATAGCTTTGCTTTGAATGCGCGGTAATTTTAAACGTGCGATACGGGATAAATAAAATGCAATAAGCTCCATCAGAAGAAATTACCTTGTGTGACGAAGATCAAATTTTAATAAGTGTAGATTTTTTTTTTCTAAGGCCATGCCCATGAAATGTGAGAATTTATGTTTTAAAATAACTATTTTTACTTCCCTCGCATACAGAAGGGAAGTATTGTATTCGAGAAAAAATCACCCTCCGAGATTTTTTCGGATTCTGACGTTTCAGATCATGGAGATTACGAAAATATAGGTTTTTCAATTCCGTCACTCTGTCTGTCTGTCTGTTGGTGCAGTTACTAAAAAACTACTTGACGGAGAGCAGTCAAATTTGGCGGTAGTTGACTCTACTGTCAGCGAAGAAATGCTAGAACTTTCACTGGAAAATATACAGGATGGATCGTCTAAAGGGAATAAATAATGAGAAAAATTTTTTTTTGCTCAAATTTAAAATTTCAACGTTTCATGACGTGCTAAACCCATTTCAGAAAAAAAAAATTGAAAATTTTTTTCACCAACATTTTTGAAAATTTTTTTACCGCTAAAAAATTTTTTGTCTTTGTTCAAATTTAAAATTTCCACGTTTCATGGCATTCTAAACCTATTAAAAAAAAAAAACATTTTTTTTACCAACGTTTTTGAAAAAAATTTTGCCACTAAAATAGATGGAATTTTTTACCACCACTATACTTCTACTCCACTACGTGTATGTGGAATTGAAAATGTGACAGATGGCAATAATATTAGGCATATGCACCTATTATACTATTATTTAAAAATATACAGGGTGGTCATCCCAAGAAATAATTCAGTCATGGTGGACATTTATAAAGGTATTTGCCCAAACCTTCCATATTTGGCACCTGTTATTTAGTATTGATCTATTGCTGTTGGATGAGCACTCTGTATATTTTTTTGATCAAAACTTATCAGGTGTTCTTTGTAATAATAGTGATAACTATATTCCGATTATTATTTTCGGTGTCATTTCGTAATTATTAATTTTTAGAGTGACCGCCATGCACAAATAAAGAGGGAAGTTCTGTGTAAATACCTTTACCGATTTTTTTACTATATGATTTTGGCAAATTGAATATACTTTTCAAACGCTTAAAGCTTCATAACTGTTTTATGTAGAAGAAAACATTTTAACTTTAATGTAAACTTCTTTCTATGTTACAAAGTATCAATTCATTCGACATTCAATGATTTTCGAGTTATTAGACTTCATTTTAAAGTAGGTTATTTTCTTTCAAAAGTTCTTGTAAGCCCCATTAAAAAAATAAAATAAATTTTCTCTTGTGAACATTAACACGTTCAATTTTGACCACTGTTGTTTTCATAATTTGGTATAACTGTAACGAAATGTTTTATTTTTTACCAACACAAAATCACTATTTATGTTTGTTGTAAAAAATAATATTTAAAAAGATATTTACTAAAATCGTAGAAAAACGCATTACCACCCTTATTTTTAACCTTCGAGTCCAGCAGGACGATCATTGTCAATTTCTTTTTAATAAAGTATAACTACGTTAGGTGTACGGCTGGTTCTAGCCAGTCATGTATTTTTATCTACTCATATTTGTAGGAGAATGAGCGCAGAAAAATGGTAGTACTGTATTGTGGCATGGTCAAAATACTTTTGTCGAGAAAATTACACAGTATAGTCCAATAATTATAAAGATTTTCATAATAAAAAAATGTTATCTGATATTTTCCTTCAGTAACTGTTACTGGAGGGATTATACGTCACAAAACCACAAAAATAAGTTCTGGGAGTACCGCCAACCCCATCAAAAAACCTCCCCTTCGGTGAAATAAACCTTATTTTACTGATGGCTCGTTAACCGTTGAAGATATAAAAAAAATTGCTCATTATAAAAAAGAAAGCTTGACTAATTGCCTAAAAAAAAGTCCTCTTGTAAGTTTCTTGTATATGCCATGGTTTTCGAGAAAATTGATATTGACAAAAATTACAAAATTTGTATTTTTAATGAGCACGAATTTCCGTTTATTTGAAATTTTTTACGTGCGGCCTATAGAAAAAATTGAATTGCTCGAAAACCAAACATGCTAGGAAGAAAAATCAAAATGGGTTTTAAAGGGGATATAAAATACTCTTTTGTGTTTCCATTTTTGATGGCTATTGATATCTATTAGTATATAAAAATAACAATATGAAACAGTTACCTCTTGATTTTTTGCACTTTTAACTATTCACAGGCCCATACAAAATAACTGACTTTAATATAAGTTATAAATGCATTATCTTTTAATTCAAGGTAGTACTTCAATGCAGAAAAAGTTAGGAATAAATATATTCACATTTACAAATTTACTAGCATGTTGAAGTTAGCCAAATTTTGGCCAATTTTTTATTGTTTCCTAGAAATAAAAAATGACACAAACATCTTGAAAATTTAGCTCAAAATTTTTTTTTGACTCTATGTATCATATAACTATTGTTTCCATTCACTTAATAGTTAAAAAATTGTATTAAAAAAATATCATAAAAAAATTGAATATGCAGCCTTTTTTTTATTTCTTTTTGGCTAACTTTAACATGCTGCTAAATTTGTAAATGTGAATATTTTTATTCCTAACTTTTTCTGCATTGAAGTACTACCTTGAACGAAAAGATACTTTATTTATAACTTATATTATAATCGGTTATTTTTTATGGGCTTGTGAATAGTTAGATGCACAAAAAATCAAGAGATAACTATATTATATTGTTATTTTTATGTACTAATAAATATCAATAGCCCTCAAAAATGACAACACAAGAGAGTATTTTATATCCCCTTTAAAACCCATTTTGAGTTTTCTTCCTAACTTGTTTGATTTTCGAGCAATTAAATTTTTTCTATAGGCCGCGCGCAAAAAATTTCATATAAACGAAAATAATAACTAAAGCTCTAGCTTGCTTGTTATCTAGGGCTCTAAATATATTGTCTTTATCATTTACTAAGGCAGATGTTGCACTGTGACCCTTTCGGAAACCTGACTGAAATAAAAAAAATATTTTGTGTTCTTTGACATAATCATTTAATTGCCGGTGTACAATTTTCTCAAGAATTTTTGATAAAACAGTTAAAATGCTTACAGGATGCAAGTCAGTTTTGAGGATTATTAGCTTTTGGGAAAGGACTAAACTAGTGCCTCTTTCCATTGATCAGAGAAATATCCTTGTTCCAGGCAACAATTCATAATGTGAGTGAGTTACAGGGTTCGGACTCGTATGGAAAACCTGGAGAACCTTGAAAATTCTGGAAATATCAGGAAATTTTATAAATTGTATAAAAAATCAGGGAATTCTGCGTCTTGATATGAAAAACCATCTTAAGAATTATCACTGATTCAGTTCAATTTAAGGAATTATTTTATGCCGAATAAAAAATTACTTTACTAAAAAATATATGAATATTAATGTTTTTGGTTTGGGAAAACTTGGAAAATTCGGGGAATTTTTTTCAGCTTCGCGAAGTCTGAACCCTGAGTCACCAATTAGTGGAAAACTGTATTTTAACATTACTCTAAGATTATCGTTGGTTAAATAATATGATATTATGTAACTGAAAAAATTTTTCCTGTACTATTATTGGATAAAACAACTTGCCGGTAATACCAACGATTTGTATTTGTTTGGTGTTAATGCAAAATTGTACTGCTATGTATATGAACATGATTTTAAGCTTCCTCTAGCATGTTATCGCACACATGTTTGTCCTTCACCCAATATATTATTAGATTAATGTGGAGCGTTAGGGGAGCAAATATACCTGTGTCCTTGACAACCTACACAATTTGCAAACGTGCCAGTTATACATCGTCTGATGAAAGTAAGCACGAAATCGAATAAAACCACAAATGAAAAATTGCATTATTAATTCATATCCCATTCGGAAAATTATTTCCCGTTCTACGATAAACGTGAGAGATGTGGCTATAAATTGATTGAAATCGTAGAATTAAACTCAATGGTTTCTGAACGAATGTGGACTTTATTAGTCGTACCATAAAAATATTAATTTTAGTATCTTACGCATGTATCATAAATTCGATATAAAATATCTTCTTCCCATCACAACTCCTTAAAAGGCGTTTTATGCTTCATGTATTATTCTGGTTACTCCCCTTTACTGTATGGTACGTTTTATAATATCATGGAGTTTTAATAACTATGATAAACGTTTCGACAACTTATGTTAATTGAAATTATAAAACTAAAATGTTAACCACGTACAGTGCTCATTATTATTAATCTAGGCGGACATAATCCAAATTTCTAACCCATTCCAATACAAAATTTATTAACATATCTTGGTAATAAATACCCCAAACTGAATAGTTTTTATGATGACCGGTTTATAGGGGATTACGGACTCGTGCAGATCAATTAAAAATTGAGTTTATGGTTAGACATTCCTGAGTAAATGTGTTTTAAATGTGGTATTGTGCTGAAGTTATTCTTTGTCATAGATAATGTATAACAAGGTATGTATTTTTTTTATTCTTAAACAAAATCACCAATATTTACCTTTTACTATTTTTTATAGAGGTGTCATTTTTAACCAAACGAGAACTGTAATTTTCTGAATGTCTACAAGTTCTTACAGCTGTAATATAGTTTTATTCATATTGATTCATGTTTTGTCGTTTTAAGAACTATAGTAACCTATTATTGCTTTATCATTTTATGAAAGAAAAAGCTGCACACATCTGCCTCTCTTATCATGATTTTACTTTTTAGCTACTTATGCTATATCAGGGAGAAGGTCGATATAATATGAGAAAACGTACAAAATAATAGGATGTACCTGCATGTTCCGAATCGTTTGGCGTACAACATTGTAGAGAAACTTTAGAACAGGCAATAATGGACAAAATTTAAAGAAATTGGATATCAAATTTCTGAAAGATGACGAAAAAGTTGTAGGAGTAAGGTTAAGATTTTAAAGGATAATGATCCCTGGTTCGACGAGGAAATTAATTCTAGTAAACTGGAAGGGTTAATAGAGGACACGCCTAAACAACCATCAACTTCCAAATCACCTGGCCAGCCAAGAAAATTGTTTGTGATAGCGACTAATTTTTTTGCTTGCTTATTTTTATTTTTATTACCGCTGATATACATTTGTATATAGAGCAATTAATTTTAAATACAAGTTAAGTGACAACATATCTGAACATTATTTCAAGAAATACCTAAAATTATAAAGTTAACCATTTTGCACCAAAGACAGAAAATGGTTGGAGGGTCACAATTTGAGCAATGGAGATGATTTTTTTCTCACAATTACTTATGTAAGGTATCAATCAATAAAAATATTTTTTTCCAAAAGAATGGCTTCGGTAATATCAATTTTTTTCATATCACCAGAAAGCTAAAGGACTATACCACCAAAAACAGTAAACAAAAATGTCTGTTGATTGATTGATTGATTTGCCAGCGTAAGGTGGGTATTGCTGCCGATTCCGGTGCATGGAGATTTGTTTCACCACGCAGCCCGATCGCCCGCCGAACGTCCATCCACAGATGCCCAGTCGTCTATTACATATTCATGCGGCTCCACCCGACGAACCAACGGATCATCCCACCGTGTGCCGGAACAAACCCCCGGTGCATTTATATACCGCCGGATTGGCCATACGCTGGATTGGACATTGGACATGCTTGTTGTCAGCAGAGAGAGTCGCATGACGCATGGGGTAGGAGTATAGGATGGAGCGTGTAGGTGTTTGTGAGATGTTTCTTCTTGTTTTCCTTCTGTCTTCATCGTAGGGAACGGGTAGGCGTTTGTGAGATGCTTCTTTTAGGTTTTCGTGCTTCTTTTTTACTTTCAGGTTTTTATGATATGTTTCTTCTTAGTTTCTGTCTGTGATCATCTTCTCTCCTATTCTACTTCTGAGTTTTCTGTTTCTTCTGTTTCTGAGTCTGGCAGTTGATATTTCTTTATTGCATTCCATTTTTTGTTGTGCCCACTTTTCCCAGTGTGTATAATCCTTTCCTAGCTTATTCATAATCCTCTCGATTGTTGTTATCCATGTGTGGCATGGCCTCCCTATTTTCAGTTTGTTGCTGTGTCGTGTCTCGTCTTTGGACGTGTTCCCAGTATTTCATTGCGTATGATTCTATTCTTTTGATTATTGTTCTTCCTTCTAGTAATGTTGACGTTTTCTGGTATTCCTGTTTTTGCTAGCGGTTGGATAATGTCCCTTTCAGCTCTTCTCAGGCTTCTTCTGTTGGCCTTTGTCGTTGCTGCGTTTTTGACCCCATCATGGTGGTTTGTTGTCCTCAATGAAGGGTAGTAGAGCTCTTGCGACTCTGTAGGCTGTATTAATTCTTTCCCTTACTGTTTCCCGCCTTTTTAGTTGATGCGTTAGGTATGTTCCTAGGTATTTCATTCTATTCGTGGTTCTCAGGGTGTAGTCTCCTATTTTGTATTCTTACCCACTTGTTGGACTTGTTTTTGTCAACGGGTCTTGGACCATTATTAGGCTCTTCTTGAAGTTTATTTTCATTCCAGAGGAATCCAGATGTGGTGCCATGTTTCTTAGAAATTTAACGATGTCTTGTTCTTCCTCGGTGATGATGAGTATATCGTCGGCATATGCAAGTACGATGGGGGGTTTTATCGTTCCATCGTTTCCATTGAAATTCTGATTCTCCTTTATTGTGCTTTCTATCACTTGGTCCAGGACTGTGGTGAATAGTCGGGGGGATAGGGGACATCCTTGTTTGACTCCTATATTCTTCATTTTTGATTCCGTCGTCTGTCCAAACCATTGTATTGCAGTGATTTCGTGTAGGCATGCTTTTATTATTCTGTTTATTAAGTAGTGCTGTACTCAACTGTTGAGCAAAGTGTTGACTATAGCCTCATGCCTTATGGTATCAAATGCCTTTTGGAGGTCAATTGAGACTGTATATAGTTTTGTTCTTTCCTTCCACTTTTCTTCCAGGATCCGTCTGGTGGTGTACATATGGTCGTCTGTTGATCTACCCTTGATAAATGCCGTTTGATAATCTGGTAGTTCCGGTCCATAGTATAGTAGTTCGTTATTTATTTTATCTGTTCCCGGGGCCGTGTTTCTTTTAGCTCTGGCCATTATTTCTAGTAGTTCGTCTTTTGACGGTGGCTTTCTCAGAGGCCAGTGGTCCATTTCTTGTACTGGTTCTATTTGACTTCTCTCTGCGTTTCCTTCTTCTAGTTTCCTGACCCAATGCTGCAGTGGTATGTATTTTCTTGGCTGCGTATTGACGTCATAAATTTTGGTATTGTGATAAAATGTAGCATATACAAAACTAAAATCGACATGTTCGAGGATTTTTTTGAAAAATGACACATACCAAAGATATGAATATTGTGCGTTTCTTTAGGTTCACACTGTATATCAACTTGAATGTGGAACTATATTAATATAAAATAATATGAAACTGTTCATAATTTACTCATAATCATAATATTTTGCGATAAGCAAGAATCTTTATGCACAGTCAATTTTTCTATTGCATGTTATTCAGGAAATTGGGTCTATGTGTAGTTTCACTAAGAGTAATACTTTTAACATGTTCTACAATCGTTGCATTTTATTACAGGATAAGAATTGTTACACGGAACATAACATGGTTAAATATATCATTACATATGCGAAGTGTTTGCAGCATCAACTTTTTAATGAGATATTTTTTCCGTTGAGATTTATAATCATAATCACACTATACTTGCAGTTATAGAAATGTAGACAAAGTTTTCGAAAACACTTCACACACACACATCATTCACACAAGTGAAATTAACTTGACTCATTTTTTAGATTTAAAGTAAAGTTCATTAAGTATATTACATTATTTTTATCATGACACTTTTTACAATTTATATACTTATTTTTCTAAGAAATAAATGAGTTTCTAGATATAATAAGGGAAACATATTTATGCTTTTCAAGAAAGGAGACGTAAACCAGCCGAAAAACTACAGACCTATCACTTGTTTGTCTGTCATCAATAATCTATAAACTTTTCACTTCTCCTATCAATGAGAAAATATATCAGCATTGATTGGCCAACAGAATTTTCGAGGAGGAACATCAGTAAGGCTGTACCTGATGTTGATTTGGTATTATTTACAAACGATGTCACACTCCTGGTATCTGACAAAAAATTGGAGGTTGTTCAAAGGCAAATAGATGAAACTAATTTAAATGCTTTAGAATGGTTCTCATCAAATAAATTATCACTAAATGAGCATAAAACTACGAATATCATTTTCAGTCATGGGCCAATGGAAAATTATAAAAACCCAGAAAAAGTTAAATTTCTAGGCGTTTTTATTGACCCAAATCTCAACTGGTTCCATAATGTTGATTACACAGCAAAAAATTTGAAAAAATATATTCTTGCTAAGAAACCTAAAAAATTTTATTAACTGCCTATTACTCGCTAATAGTGTCCCATATGACTTACGGTCTGATAAACTGGGCCCATGCCCCGCAAGCTAACAGAATTTTCTGGTTACAGAGGAAAACTATCAGGATAATAACAAATGGAGGATATAGAGAGGATGTAAGAGATAAATTTATTGAATTGGGAATTTTAACATTTCCATCACTATACATTTTTCATTGCCTGATATATATTTATGAAAATATAAACCAATACAAAAAACATGATGATAATCACAAATACAACACGATGACTCAACATAACTTAGTGATAGATTTTAATAGGCTTAAGTCAAGTGATTGTGGCTTTAACTGTTACGGCCCTAAATTTTTTCATAAAATTCCAAATTGGGCGAAAGCCCTACCAGAGGTGAAATATAAACAGTTAATAAAAATTTGTTTAATAAAAGAATGTTTCTATAGTATACATGAATTCCTAAATGTTAATGGCACTGAAACCAAAATAATGGACAACAAATTTATGTAAATATTCAGTATATTTTATTGTGTATGTTTGTATACGTGTATGATATTTTTTGTGCATATTTGAAATATTTTAAATTAGTTATGTTATTTTACAATTTATTTATATTTTTGTATCCTATATTATACATATTATATGTGATATTTCAAATGATATTATGACAACTACTATACCTGACTTATGTAAAACTGTATTGTTAATGCACCAATAAATTTGATTTGATTTGATAAAGGTTTTAATTAGCTTCAATTTATGTTATTACGCCATATTCGATATTCTCTTTCGCTTTAGAGAAAAAAATTGGAAACACTCTTTTTGACTCTTAAAATAAATTTGAAAAGAATGTAAATAATAATTTTAAGCTTTATTTGTAAAAGGCATTAATTAAAACCTTTATAAGAAAACACTAACACAGTTCATGTACAGGACGAGGGAAAATAATATTCAAGGAAATTAAGTTTCATTTCGTAATAATTTGTTCAAAAATATTTCTCTAAAATCACTCTGTATGCATATTTAAAGGTCTTAAAAATATCTACAATTTGATGTGTCGAACATGATAGTAACTTAAAAAAAAATCGGTAAAGGTATTTACACAGAACTTCCCTCGTTCATGGCAGTCTCTCTAAAAAAATAATAATTACGAAATGACATTGAGAATAATATTCGGAGTAGAGTTATTGCTATTATTACAAAGAAAACTTGATAAGTTTTGGTCAAAAAAATATACAGATTGCTCATCCAACAGCAAAAGTTCAATACTAAATAGCAGATGCCACATATGGCAGGTTTGCGCAAATACCTTTACAAATGTCCACCATGACTAAATTATTTCTTGGGAATTATTTCTTGTACATTTTTCAATAAAAGTATAATAGGTGCATATGCCAGATGTTATTGCCATCTGTTACATTTTCAATCCAACATTCACGTAATGGAGTGGAAGTATAGTGGTGGTTAAAAAATTTCATTTTTTAAAAATTTTTCAAAAGATGGTAAAATAATTTTCAAATTTTTTTCTTCTGAAATAGGTTTAAAATGTCAAAGGTAGAAATTTTAAATTAGAGCAAAAAGGAAAGTTTCCTTCTGTTCTATAGTAGTGCTAAAAAAAGTTTAAAAATTAAAAATGGTGTATTTTTAAAATAGGTTTAGAATGCTATGAAACGTGAAAATTTTAAATTTGAGCAAATAAAAAAAAATTCGATCTATTTTAGTGGTAAAAACTTTTTGAAAAATGTTGGTGAAAAAAATTTTCAAATTTTTTTTTCTGAAATACCTAGGTTTAGAATGTCATTTAAATTTGAGCATTCTGGTGTTAAATTTTTTTCCAAACTGGTAACAAAATGTTGCAAATTTTTTTTTCCGAAATTGGTTTGGAATATCATGAAACGTGGAAATTTTAAATTTGAGCAAAAAAAATTTTTTCGTCTGTTCTATAGTAATGATACATAAATGGATTAAAAATGTTTTCAAATTTTTAAAAAAATTCTTCAAAAACATTTTTAAATTTGTTTGAATAGTTTTAGAATGTCATGGAAACGTGGATAGTTAAAATCTGAACAAAGAAAGAAAAATTCTATCTTAGTGATAAAATTTCAAAAAACTTTTTTTTTTAATCAGGCTTAGAATGCCATGAAACGTGAAAATTTTAAATTTGAAGAAAGAAAAAAAAATTCATTTTAGTAGTAAAAATTTTTTCAAAAATATTGGTGAAAAAAAATTTTCAAAAATTTTTTTTTCCTGAAATAGGTTTAGCGCGTCATGAAACGTCGAAATTTTAAATTTGAGCAAAAAAAATTTTTTTTCATCTTGGTAAAAATTTTTTCAAAAATGTTTGAAAAAAATTTTCACAAATTTTTTTTTCCTGAAACAGGTTTAGCGCGTCATGAAACGTGGAAATTTTAAATTTGAGCAAAAAAAAATTTTTTTCACTATTTATTCCGTTTAGACGGTCCACCCTGTATATTTTTCAGTGAAAATTCTACCAGTTCTTCGCTGACAGTAGGGTTAACTACCTACCAAATTTGACTGCTCTCCGTCAAGTAGTTTTTTAGTAAATACACCAACAGACAGACAGACAGACAGACACAGACAGACAGACAGACAGACCGACAGACCGACAGACAGACAGACAGACAGACTGACGGAATTGAAAAACCTATATTTTCGGAATCTACGTGTTCTGAGACGTCAGAATCCGAAAAAATCTCGGAGGGTGATTTTTTCTCGAATACAATACTTCCCTTCGGTATGCGAGGGAAGTAATAAAGAAGTTAGGAGTCTGGGGAATTCTAAGTGGTGGACCCTGTATACACGTATACATAAGGTGTCTGTATTTTACAAATTTACTGTATATTAAAAATTTGTTGTTCACTAGTTACTTCCCTGACTTGCAAATGTTCATATGTACATATAATGGTGAAATAAGAACTATATTTCTATCTATCTAACCATCTATCTATCTAAAATATACAAAATGCAACTCAATCTTAATGGCACTACACGACAGTAAATTGCGCCATTTTCAAGCAAAATGTTACTCAAATAGCTATTCCCAGTCGGCCACACCCGATTACAATTTTCATTTGTTTCGTTATACTTTAATAACACCTGCTTGTTGCTTTTGAATGCTTATTACTCTTACAATTTCAAAGTTTCCTGTCAGTTTTGTGAATTCACTTTCCCTAGATACAATCAGCTTCGTAGGAAATCTTCTACATGGACTAGAAAATCTTTTAAGGACGAGTAATTTATTTGTGTCATGTGGAGGCACGAAAGGGCAAATAAAAATCGTTAAAAGCCATTATTCACACTAAGATAATAAATATTCAGTCACGTTATTGACTATTTTATTATTTCTTCTTTTACTTCACGTCATGTCGTCATTCACTTTTATATAGATTTTCTGTAAATTTCCAATTTTTCACATTACTAAGTTTATGTGTGGGTGCAACTGTGTATACCAGGATGCTGGAGTGAAGGAGCAATTTAGTGATAATGATACAACCCAGCAAACACACATACGCTAGAAGAACGTTTATCATGTCCAAGCAACATTTTAAAAATATGTGTCTTAAACTTAGACTTAAAAATATCTCGGTTTCACACTTTCAAATAAAGAAAGTATATTGGTACGGGAGCCCATCGACTAAAGTCTTGTCTCCTGGTATTTTTTTCCAAAGTGCTTCCTTCCTCCGGACAAAAATAACAAAAAAGAAGAATTCATTGACATCTATTAATTAGTTTAGGGTGAACTAAGCGTTTTAGAGAAAAACTCCAAGCGCCTAAACTTGCTTATTCTCGCCCAAGGAACACGCCTGTCGTATTTCAAGATTCCTTAGCCAAAAAATAATTTTGGTCAAGAATTTCACTAGAATTTATTATTTTCTTCAGAAAAATCTCGAAAAATTTGCGCACATTCTTTAGACAAAAATAAATAACTTCTACCTCCTGAATTCTTTGGCTTCCATCTCCCAGAAAAAAGTAAGGAGAATGAAGAACTTTGGAGGAAAACACCAAGAGCTTATTGTTGTAATGACCTGCGTAATGCTACAAAAATCGAAATCCCATTAAAAACACTAAATTACGTGATTTATAAGCAAAAACTTCACCAAAATTGTTTTTGGGGCAAAACTCAATTTTTAGAAATGGAACCATATCGGTACGGTAGTACCATTTATTAGTATTATTAATAAGGAATATGTCGTATTAAAATGTGCGATAAATACAAACAAAATTACAGCTAAAATAAAATAAGAAAATACAATTTTATTCTAATTACCTTGTTACACATAAGGTGGTTTTGGAATACAAAAAATTAACACAAAACATTACAACAGTCGTTCAAAATGCTGTCCATTAACGCCAATGCACTTCTGAACTCGCATACCTGTTTCTCTAAGAACGTTCGCCAATTATGGCTGGGCCGTTATGCTATTAATTGCTCGTCTTCTCGTAGCTCCAGGTCTTCAAGGGTTGTAACGGCGGTTGCATAGACAATATTTTTTAAATGAATCAAAACAAAGAAATCAACGGGCGTTAAATCAGGTGACCTTGGAGGCCACCTCACAGGACCATTCGTTGAAATTACGTTTTCTCAGAATTTCCGCTGAAAGTAATCAATTACTATCCTTGAATTATGGGGAGGAGCGCCATCTTGTTGGAAATACATTCCCTGTCCTAAATCTAAAGGTAACTCATCTAAAATGTCCTAAATCTCATTTTCCAGGAATCTCAAGTATCTGGCACCAATCAGAGGTCCTTCAAATATTATTGGACCATGGATTCTACTAACGATTATTCCAAGCCAAACACTGAAACCGAACCGTACTTGAAAGTTACCGACCCGTAATAAAATTTGATTTTCTTCTAACCAATATTTTGTATTTTGTCGGTTAAGTAATCCCAAATTTGTAAACCTTAACTCTAATCGTAAACCTAATCGGAACCGTTATGTCATACTTAAATGGAAATTAAAAGTTATATTATAAACAAAATTGATGTTTGAAATGTCACTTATTTGACATCGTTGGATTCAGAAAATTATGCAGAATTCAAAAATGCAATTATATAACAATGATCTTCAAAACTAAAGGGGAAAAGGGGGTATACCATGTTCCTGTTACAACCGGTATAGCATATCAGACGATTGTGGAACCGAACGCGAGTCTATCGGTAGAACATTTCTACACTTCTTTCCTCCTGAGGGGTAGTTTTGAAGGGTTGAAAAGTTGTAATAAATAATTATTCAAGTTGAACACGATAAGATACCAAATTAAGATAAATGATGTATATTATATAAATATGCCGGTAAATGATTTTTCCAATTTTTCCGTAATAAGGGATGATTTTTAAGGGTTGATAAGTTTGGATGAAAATATATGGAGTATGACAAAGTCAATAAATTGTGTTTTCCTAATTTTTTCATAATATGGGGTAGTTTATAAGCGGTAGATAAATCAAATAAGGGTTGACAAATAAAAAATTGGTGTCTTAAAATATCAAACAATCTTGATTCAAACACCATTAACGTTTTTTAACTTATTAAATACTTCAATACATTATTTTATTAAGTTCTTGCAATAAAGGGCAGTTTATACCCTTAAGAATAATTTGTACATATAGACATAGGGTAGGGAATGAAGTGAAGGGTAAGTAAGCTTTAAAATTTCATGAAAATCTATGCTTCTTGATAAGATTCGGAGGTAATATCATATTTATACCGTCGTACACTGGACTATATGCCAGAAATCTATTTTGTCAGGATTTATGTTCAATAGAATTAATAAACTTGCACAGAATCCATATAAAGATGAATATACCTAGCTCCTGGACTCTTATTAACAGCAGGTAAATAGTTGTGTACATATTATTTGCTGTTAAATCAGGGGGTGGTGGATTAGTATGAATAAGGGATACACCCCTTATTCTTGCCTCTAAAGATTTACCTGCTCAGTTACATACTGTCGGTTTAACAATAAACAATATGGTGTTGTGAGAGCATATCTACTTAAGTTAAATCGTAAACTAGGTACATTAGATATATGCAGAATATACATACACAAACGTATGGATATTGTACACTGTTTTCGTTTAACATAGTACTAACACTTTAGTCTGGTGTGCTTTTGTGCATAGGACATCAATAAACTGAAATTATAAGTTAGTGTGGTGCAAATCAGAACAAAATCAACGACTTCCCTTGAAAAAGATTGCCTATACCCGAAAGAATTTGTTGTATAATTCGGAGAAGGATTCAGAAGAAACCTTAAAACAACGTCCAGATATGTTTCTTCTTTCTGGTAGAGGAAATACCATGAGCGCTGCTTCCCAAAATAACAGTGAGCCTGTAATGAGAGAGATCATTACAAATGTTTGCTTGCCGCGGACCCCAACTCGCCATGCAGGAGTAACAGCCATAGCACCAGCTACTTTGGCGGGGCTCATAAACGGCGAATTTAACGACAGAGTTAAATCTTTCAAAGTGATAGATTGCCGCTATCCCTACGAATTCGAAGGCGGCCATATTAAAGGAGCTGTTAATATTAATAGAAAGGAGCATTGCCTGGAGAAGCTTTTACATGCCGAAAATAACCCAGGAGAAAATGCAGACAACGGGCATATTCTAATTTTCCATTGCGAGTTTTCGAGTAAAAGGGGGCCCTCATTATATCGCTTCTTGCGCATAGAAGATTATAGGAAAAATGGAACCTCTTTGCGCTATCCGGAGATGTATCTTCTAAGGGGTGGATACAGCAGATTCTTCAAGAAATTTCCGGACATGTGCGATCCCGTTGGTTATACGCGGATGCTAGATGATCCAAGATATGTGGCAGAGAGAGAGAGTGAGGAGCGTAGAGCTGCTTCTTTACGCCGGAGGTTGAACGTTGCCCGTGTCCACCCCCAGCTGAGTTTGATCGACCTTTATCAAATTTCGACAGACTTGTCTGTGGATGATTCCGTTTTACTTGAGGCCGTCCAACACCATTTTTCAGCAAGTGCGACTGCATTAGGGCCCTCCAGGCAAAGTTTTGCCCCTGACGAGGAAAGAGTTTAAATGTTGAAAGTTTTGGATCCCCTATATAACATTAGTGAAGTTACATACTGTGAATGAAGCCAAAAATTCGTAAAGAACGTTCGTTACATGACTATTTTAAATTAGAAACATTCCGGCGGTGTACGGCGGCGCAAATATGGGTTCTTCCAATGAGAATCAGTGTCACAAAGGACCCTGCACTTTTTCCTATATAAAATGGTTTTGAATTACAGGACGATATCAAAAATAAAGTTTTTCGGCATTTTTCTTGTGTTTTATCTTTTGTATCACCCTCAGGAGCCCTATAAAATTACATATATTTGGAATCAGCTGTCAATGTACAATCAATATATATTAAAATATACAGGGCGTCTTCTTAGAATGAGTCACACGTGTTTCCAAATTTTTGACTCGCCCTGTATAAAATATACAAATTGGGAATTTCGGTAACTATGAAACAGTGTATTTCATTTCAAAAATAATTTTCTCAAAATTTTGTTGTTTCAGCATAAGCACATCGATTTTAAAAATTCACTTTGTTATTGGTGGCTCACCCTGTATATAGGCGCATATTTTTATCACAATATATTATCTGACGTTACAGCAATGATATTCGTGGAAAAAAAATTAATCGAATCCTTCAATTTGAATACATTTTATAAAAATAGCGTCTTTTTAACTTAACACCCTGTATCTCAAAAATTAGTTATAGGATTAGATTGGGCCCATGTTTCTTTTAATCAGGAGATAGAGATCTATAACTAAAATTTTACCGAGAACCATTTTATATAGGAAAAAGTGCGGGGTCCTTTATAAATATTTTCGATTTTTTAATTTAAAATTTTCATTTTACAAATAAGCAGCTGATCTGTCAAATTATGTAAGTAAACAGAAAATTTGACAACTGTCAAATTTATAGATTAGTATCAATTACGTAGAAAGTCTTAAGGTATTTTATACTTATATTATTTAAAATGTTATATTATTTCTATATAATAGAAGATACACTGAAGCTATTATATTTGGCAGTTAATTTGGCATCTGTCAACAATAAAAAATGAAAATGGAAAATGTAATTTGACAGATCATTTGCTTATTTGTAAAATGAAAATTTAAAATTAAGAAATCGAAAATATTTATAAATCTGTGACCTTGGCACGAATTTTCACTGGAGAAACCCATATTTTTTAGTAGAAATGCGTTTGTAGATGAAAATTGTAAAAAGTCGAGAATGAAAATTGAAAATTCGACTGGAGGGACTGATAGAGAATTTCATAACGAACATTAGAAAAAAGGGTCTTAAATTCTTTAATTTTACGATTTATAATAGTGGAGCGCAGTTATGTTTTTTTTGCAATTCTCGTGCACACGGTCGTGACCCGGCTCATAATATTCGTATGGTTGTGTGTTTTCCACCTTTTTAGGAAACACTCTGTATGAATCCGTGGGTTCTAAATTAATTTCAACAAGAGATAAACACTAACACTTTATTTAATAATTTACTGACTGTACAATACTTAAAAATAACCTTTACACTTTGTTTACTTGATATTTAACCTCACTATTTCGTTATCTTTCCCTTTTATAAACTTCTCGTTAATAAACTTCTTTCTGCGCCGGTAATCGCGCCTTATATACTCTGAAATTACCTCTAGATTGAACCAGAATCTTCTTCCACCACACTCTAGAAAAGTCCATGGCTCTTTCTACAAGTTTCCAGTCACAATTAGTAGGCATAGGCGTATCAATTTCCAGTTCCAAGGGGGTGTGATTCATAACAGTATTGACGGCCCAAACAACATATTAAAAAGTTGAAATCTCAAAATGGGTGCAACCCATTTTTAATGGCCAAAAACTGGGTTTTGGGCCTTTTTGGGGGTGTATTTTTTAGTTTGGTAAAAAATGTTTGATAGTTCTCTAATTCAGATCCAAATATCTTTTGTCATTTTGAGGTTAGCGAGATCTACTTGGGCTCAACTCAAAGATATTTTCATGTAGTTTAACATGATATATGGCCTAATTAATTTTTTTAAATCTGGACAATATTTTGATATTTACTGTATATGTATATTGGCGCTATGATTTACGGCTTTTGTGACATCATGTTTTGTAAACATGGTTTTATTATTTATTTATTTGTTAATAGCACGAACCTTTCTAGTTATACAAAACATGGTAGGTATATTCAATTTGCAAGGAAAGTGTATTTCCAAGTTTGTGTAAGTTTTTTCGAAAAATACCCACTATTTCGAAAAAATACAATCAATAAGAGTTGTTTAGAATATTATTTTGCATCGTAATTTATAGGTCCCATATTCATTTCGCAAAGAAATTAAAAAATATATTTTTTCATCTTTTCTCCGAAAGATACACACTTTCTCGAAAAAATACAATCAATAAAAGTTGTTTAGAATATTATTTGGCATCGGAATGTATAGGTCACATGTCCATTTCACGAAAAAATTGAGAAGTCCAGCTCCAATGGACATCGGTCCATGACCTATGTATATTAATGTATATCTGTGTTGAATATACATATGCATATGTATGTATATGTATTCATATACAAATAAAGCCATAAATCATAGCGCGAATATACATATACAGTAAATGCCCAGATTAAAAAAAATAATTCGACCATATATCATGTTAAACTACATGAAAATAGCCATCAGTTGAGCCCAATAAGACCTAGCTAACCCTAAAATGACAAAAGATACTTGGATTTGAATTTATAGGAAAAAATGGGCTAAAATTGGGCTGTAGAGAAAACTATCAAACATTTTTTACCAAACCTGGGACAATTTTTTTAGTTATGGAAAGAACTACTTACCTGCAACTAAATTTTCATCTAAATTAATCAATTATTGACCCTTCCATGCCAATTTGAATTTTTTCCTAAAATACATGTATATATGTATATATTGGGGGTGGGGGGGGGGATTAACCGATTTTGAAAAACCTTGAACCAGTGGGTTACTCTGACAGACAGAATAAAACGGAATCAAAAAACTAAAAAGTACACCTCCAAAAAGGGCCAAAACCCGTTTTTGGCCAATAAAAATGGGTTGCACCTATTTTGAGATTTCAACTTTTTAATATGTTGTTTGGGCCGTCAATACGAACATTTTGAGCCGGGTCACGACCATGGGCGTGAAAATTGCAAAAAAACAATAACTGCCCTCCACTACAAGTTGATTTAGGTAGAACAGTACAGTTTTGTCCCATTGAGCGGCGGTTGATTACATTTGTTGAATTCTAATTTTGAAAATATTTAAAAAAAATCTGGTACAATTTAGAGACTCCATACATTAAGTGCGATTTTCGACGAGAAAATATTACCTATGAGGTTCCTGGGATGACTGATTATATGTCAAAATAGTATTTTTCGGAAATTTTCCAAAAATTTTTACAGATGGTAAGAATTGTTTTACATGTTTTATATATTTATCAAAATATTTAATAGAAATCTTATTCGAGGTATTTCTTATTACGAATAAAATTGTTATACAAAAATTTTCCAATTTTTGGAAACTGTAGATAATAATTTTTATTCGAAGAAATTATATCTGACCGACCCGACTGGTCGCTGATTACGATTTTCTGGTTAGAATTGACATTTTCCTTACATTTTCCACTATTCTACGCCAACACTTTCATTTTTTGTATAATTACTATAATTTTGAGAGAAGTATGACTGAGTAGGTTTTACTGTGTAGTTACAAGAAATAAAATTAGTTTATAAAATTTTTGCGAGAATTTTCATTTTGTCCTGAAATTTGAAATTTGTGATTGATACATATTTTTCCAGGAAAATTAAATCTATAGGGACCGACTAGACAAACAAAAAACCTGTATGACTTTTTTCTCTTGGGACACTTTGAAAAAACTGACCTGGGTTTACATTTTTAATGTTAAGGTAGGAAACTTTTTGGGAACCACTGTTTTTCAGGGACAATGGATCAATAGTTCCGAATATTAGAAATAATAAAAAACTGTAAAACCCGACTTGTGTTCCCGCCGGCACTTTCATGGGATTATTTGTACCGAATTTTTTATACCACTAATTATGAAAATGTAAATAATTCCTTCTCTTTCGGCACAACGCAAGCATAGCATGGCTGCAGGGGTTTAAATAGGATTTGTTTAAATGTGTTTTTTAATTTGGAAGAAAGTTATTGTAGCTTTTATTATCGTTTATAAGAATTTATAAAATTTAAAAGTGGTTTATTAACATTTGTAACATTGTGTTAAAAGCTTACAAAATTAGTAATTATTATATGAAATTGGAAAATGAACTGTTAGACGTCCGAGATACGATAACAGAAAATAGTTGTGTATTTTAAGTTAGGAAAAAATCTGATTTTTTTAATGGATTGAGCGCATAATTTTTCCCAATCAGGTATCGAAAACTAAAAATCGAGTCTTTGGTCTCTATGAAAATCAATTTAAACATTAATAAACAGATCAAAATAAGACAGCGAATAATAATAATAATAATGATAATAATAATAATAATAATAATAATAATAATCATACCTTTCGGCACGTCGAACTAAGGACATACGCACTCCGTTCAATACATTTGGTAAATTAGGATAATTTTTTATGGTTTCTATGCACATTAAAATACGTTCTTGCAATTGTTCTAAAGCGTCAATTGGATCACGGTAAACCAGAGACTTAAAATGCCCCCAAATATAAAACTCCATCGGATTTAAGTCGGGCAATCTAGCACGTCACGTCCAATCCATCGTTGAGGAAACTTTCTGCTCAAAAAATTTCGAACAGCCAAACTAAAATGGACTGGCGCGCCATCGTGCAAATACCACATTCTTCTGCGCGTAGCCAAGGGTACATCTTCCAAACTTGGCAATGTTTGTTCCAAAAAATTAAATACATCACCATTTAATCTAGCGGGTAATTCTATAGGTCCAATTATTTCATTACCGCAGATTCCTGCCCACAAATTAACGCTGAACTGTTGTTGAAAATACGCCCTTCTTAATACACGTGGATTTTCGTCTGCCCAATAGTGCATATTTTTAAACTTAAACACTCCATTTCTGATAAAACACGACTCATAGGAGAAACAGAGAACGTTTAAAAAATCCTCATTTGCCGCGCGTTTTCTTAAAATCCACCTACAAAATTGCATTCGCTCTGCAAAATCTTAAGGTTCTAGTGCTTGGACACGTTGATAGTGATAGGGATGTAAATTCATATCTCTCAATGTCCTCCATACCACAAAATGGGATACTTCCACACGGTTCGCGATATCGCGGGTGCTTAAAGTTGGAACCTCTTCTACAAGTTCCAAAATTTGAACCTCTGCATCAATTACTCTTTCTTCACGTTGTGGACCTCGTTCTCCTCCATGTCCATCGAGACGACCTGTTTCTCGAAGACGCTGGTCAATACCAACAAATGTACGAGCACAAGGATGACGTCAATTGGGGAACCTTAAACGATAAAGCTCTTCCGCACCAGCTGCATTTCCACCACTTTCTCCACACACCACGTGCATATCCGCGAGCTCTGGATAAGTGTAATCTCCCATAATGTCCAAAATCTGCGTTTTAAAACACCATACTAAACTGTGATTTAACGTTATCAATAAAGAAAAGAAAAAGAAAAATTTGGTCCAAAATCCAAAAAGTGACACAAAAAGCACGAACGAGAAGTAGTGTCTTATGTAACCAAGTACTAACGACTTGAACGATAAGTCAATAAAATAAATCTTAACATAAGTGGCACAAAGCCAAGGAACGGCTAGGTCGCGCGCCGTATGTGCGTTATTTACCAAGTAAGGACACAAACTGAAACTGTTACTTGAGAATATTACAAGGGAGAGTATAGCACTCCCAATAAGATAATTTGGCCGCGAAGAAACAAAAAACATGGCGGTGTCCTCTGTCGGTCGCTTTTAACTGCTTCGTCGGCATGCTTTTTGATGATCTTTTAGACGCACCATACTTATTTGCAGGAGTATGCCAGCAGTTCTCAGACTATTTTTTAAATTATTTTGTCAATTTTTGTTTATTTTTTTTCTCCAAAACTATGAGCTTTAGACCCCATGTTATATAAGGTTTTTTTGTTTGTCTTTTCATTCCCTACCACCAGTTTTTTTAATGACATGAAACTAATTACCCCTGTATATATATAGGATGTAGGTAATTAATATCTGAAATATTTTAAGTCAAAATACACACAGTGTAAGTTTAAAATTGACAGGTATATAGCTGGATAGAGAAGAGTAGATAGATAAGAGTCAAATATAAATACATAAAGAGAATATTGAGTGTTCTATTTAAAACATTTAAGTATTAGCCTGTCACCACTATGGATTATAGATTTGAAAATAATTTTGCAATATGCTGCTCTTCGTCTACTACAATTTTTGTCTGTCATTATTTCAAATTACAAGTGGCTGGGAAAATATCGACCTTCCACACACTAATGACTCACTTTGTATTTACTTATAATAATAAACAAATTAGGTCTGTCACACAATTGGTCAATTTAATGATATGGCAGACCCATATGTTCAATAACAGGTCTACTTAAGGTTTAATTAAAAAAAGGAAACAAACGGTATTCTATAGTCACATAATGAACATCTTCACAGGGGTCTGCCGGGCACATGGGTCAAACTAAGACAAGGCAGACCATTGGAATCATACAGAATACATAATTCTTTATAATTGTGGTATTTTGTGGGGCAGTTTTTATGTCACCTTATCTCTCAAGTTAATTAAAAACACCTTGGTCACAGTTTTTAAAAGTTTGCCATCGGTTCAATCTTTGGTAACATATTTTCTAATACAGTTTACAAATTTTGTAAAGGCATTCTGTGAGACAGGTTTTAGTGTCGTGGCCTCCTTAACTATTAGTGCTTATTTTAAAATTTGCACAAGAATGTCAACAAAAAGACTCAACGACTCGACGAGATGTAGGTGCGAAGATAGCAATTATTTCAAAAGAATTTAGCGACGTTTTACAACGAAACGGTCAGGAATTCAAGGTAATTTAGGTTATTAAATCGTACTCAATAAGCCTGTGAAAATTAAACTCTCGCGTGAAATTCCCAACTCTCACTCTCAGTATTATTAAATCCATAAAAGAGCTTTTGTGTTAAAGCACACTTGGGTGAAGGGTTCGGGCTGGTCTCTCTAATTGCCATCCAGTATTGCTGTCGTTTATATCAAATTCATAAATGTCATAATAATTTTAAAAGACACTGATGGTCAGCCTGAGATTATATTCTGTGATATTGTCATATATTGTCAGGGGTTTTACAACTACATGTAAACATTGGGTTGATTCTGCGGTTGGTTCCTTGTGAAACATTCTTCAATAATTTAAATATACAGGATATTATGCTTTTTAATGTTTCAAAAAGTTTTATTAAAATTCTACACGTGTTTCGGCTTATTAGGCCTTTATCAAGAGTGCAAAATATTACTAAATTTAAAATGTGTTCCTTACTTATTTATACCTAATGGAAAGGTATAAATTATGCAAAGCTTTTAATCTATTTATTATATGCAAAATAGTTATATGATTCCTATCCTATGTAAATATACTACAAATAGGATCTTAATGTTAAATTATTTTTTCTAGAATATGACCGATAAATAATGTTTGATCATCAGTTACATTTTTATGCTTTTTTACAGCTTTCATAATCTCAAATTGTTCTAGTAAATCTAACTTATTTCCTTTATTTTCTGTATGGAATAATTCGACTTCATTGAAATTAACAAAATGATTATTTTCTATACAGTGTGTTGACATACCGGTGCTATGTATACCGTTCGTTATTGATTTTTTGTGTTCAGCGAGACGGTTTTTTAATTTACGACCAGTTTGACCAATATATGTAGCATCGCAGGCAATTACATTTTAATTGATATACACCTGTTTTTTCTAATAAATCTCTTGTATCTAACATTTTCCCTAGATTATGTTTATTAACAGAGATAGTTTCACATCCTAGTTTTTTAAGTTTATGACTAATTTTATCACTAATCTTAGGCCTATAATTAATACATTTATACATGTTAGTTCTTTGTGGAGTATCAGCATAAAATTCTTTAAGTAACTTTTTCTTTTGTTTATTTTTTATTATAAATATTTATCTATGAGGTTTTCACTATAACCATTGTTTCTAGCGATTTCTTTAATGGTGTTTACTTCTTTCATAAAGTTTTTCTTATTTAAAGGAAAGGTTAGTAGAGGGTGGATATATGAACGGAAAGATGCCATTTTTATTTGTGATGATTGCTTAGAGTTCTTGTGAATGACTGTGTCTGTGCAAGTTGGTTTACGGTAAATGTCAAACTCTAAGTTGTTGTTCATACCAACTTTCTTTACTTATTTGCTCCTATTTACCCCTATTTAACCCCCAACGCTTCAACGAAATCTTCTCAAAATGTATTCTAATTCGAGATGTCGTTATAATATATACGTGTACCAAATTTCAAGTGAATATTTATATTTTATTATATTAACCCTTTTAATAATAGAGTTGTTGGTGAAAAATATTATAAAAAACTACGAGACCCTGGTTTCTAGTATATACACCAGATTCTAAGTTTGTGTACTTTTACCAGCTTGTTTTTCTTATTTTTTTTACCCCTTTTTAACCCTCAATCCTTCACTGGAATGGTTCTAGATCTCATCATGATACATATGTGTACCAACTTTCAAGTCAATATCTTAAACCGTTCCTCAGAAAACGTGCACACAAAAAAGTTAGACAGACAGACACACTTTTGCTAAAATTTAAAATCTGGACGTTTTATGACATTCTAGGCCTATTTCAACAAAAAACGTTTGATATATTTTTTTTCGATTACTACTGTACTTCCCCTCCACCACGTAGATGCGGAAGTAAAAGAAGAAAATAAATAGATACTTTCAGAGAGTTAAACTTTAAAAAACCAACTGATGATGTTAGAAAATGCACTAAAAAGAAGAAAAGAATTTCAATAATAATAGAGATTATTATTAGATTTTGTTCTTTCTAGTCTGTTTTTACGAATAACATTATACAATGGTTATACAGTGTTGTTATTAAATCTAATATAACATTCATATTATGCCTCACAATAATTCAAATAAGTGGACGCTCCACATCTCTAATCTATAAAAACAGCTTTTTTAGTACGTTTTTATGGAAAGCTCTTTTGTGGCTTTTAAATTTGTGCTATTAGTGGAAATTGGTGCCATAGCTCAGTAAATATGTAATAAAAAAAAGCGTTAACACCCTCGTTTATTGCCTTCATGTCATATTGCATTAAATGTGTTGCCATTAAATGTGTATATCGACCCACCACATTTTAGAACGATTAAAAAAATATTTATTTTATAGAATTAATTGATATAATATCTACTCCTTGATATACCTGTTTATACATGGTAGGAGGAAAATACGACAATAACAATAATGATAATAAAAGATCTTTATTTCCAATGTAAATATAAATAATTAAATGATCTACAATACAGTTTCTGCAAAGAAGAACACAAATATTGGAAAAAAAACCGAAGATCAGGTAGTCATTCTCCGCATGACTGTTTATCAGTCATATTCAACATTACACATACATACATACTGCCATGATTTGTACCACTCAAGTTTAATGTTCTCAAAGTATAATCTTGAAATACAACCATAACAATTATACTAATAAAGTATACAGATGCATGAATGCCTGTTATTACCTATAGTTTGATTCAAGTTCATTTACGCGAAGCAAGTATGGTATAGTAAATTAAACTTAGTCTTAGATTGAACAAAGTAATTTTCATATTTTTATAAAAATGAAATTATGAGTTAAGAAATTGTATGTTTTTTATATCAACAAAATGTATAGCTATAAGATCATGAAACAGTGCATTGTAGATATGTTAAGATACCAAGAAGACCATAACGTAGTGCAATGTGGTGGCCAAACAATGTCCACAAGGTATCAACGAAAGTGATGAACCTAAAAATAAGAAAAAAAGAGTTAATTTAGTTTTAACATGGTTAAACTAATAGTATTATATATAGAATGAACTTTTAAAAATCATCAGCCTGTTTTAAATAATATAGAATAGACTTTTTAAACCAGGAAAACAAATTTCTAAAATATGATATCAAATTTGAAAACTTAGGGCTGAATTTATAAAATATTATGTAAAAACATTTTGAAACTAAATAGAGTATATCTCAAATACAAAACAATTACCAATAGTTGCAATGCAGTGTGGTTGCTTCAGAAATAAGGACTGAAATGAGCTCTACAGCTTTTAACACAGAGATTGACGTGTTATAGTCGAGTCGCTGTATCGAAATTTATAAAAAACCCAAAAAATGTTCAATACTTTAGCGACTTTTTTTAAATTTTGGGGATATCTTCTTGGGTTCATAACTCGAAAAGTTAAGAGTTTTTTTTTTATCGGTCGAACTTCCGACGTTGTTAAATAAACAAATTAAGTTAACAATTGAATAACTTCCTGAATAATTATTCAAAATGGCTGAACTTTTTTTTACGTAATTTTTGGGGGTCGCTGATTACATATATAAATTTAAAAATTCATAAAAAGTATTTGTTTATTAACAAAAAATCTATTAAGATACAAAAATCCGCACGCATTTCCAAATAAACGATGATTTTTACGAAGTGTAATATATTATCATAGGCATATATTTATGTGAATCTTATAGATATATCGTATGTAGGTATACACCAAAAATAGAATTTCACATACACCACATATTCTGGAAAATATATAAAAAATGTTTTCGTCGGAAAAGTGAACTTAATAATTAAAGAACTTAATGTGATTTTGGACTATAACAACAACAAATGTTAAAAATCGGCCTGAAACTAAGAATACTCGAAGGTGCGTTCATTAGAATATTTTTGTTTTTTGTTTCACTCAAAAAATCGAATCCGTTTTCCAGAAATTAAAAAACGGAGCGGTTTTCCAGCTGTACGCTGGTGGGATGGGTGTTTATGAGGGGTCGCATTTGAAAACTATTACACGTATTAGCTCCAAACAAAGAACAGTCGAAAAATATGTTTATTGGCTTCATTTTGCATTTTATTTCATTAACAAATTCGAAACCTTTTTCTAGATATTGAAAAAAAAACAGAGCAATTTTCCGACCTCACGCCGCGCCGGTGGGATAGGTGCTTGTGAGGGGTCGCATTTGAATACAATTATAGATATCGACTTCAAACAAAGAACAGCCAAAAGATACGTTTATTAGCTTTGCATTTTATTTCATTAAAAATTCTGAACCGTTTTTCAGAAATAAAAAAAAAAAAACGGAGCGATTCCCCGACCATACGCTCGCGGAGTAGATGCTTATTAGTAACGGCCTTTGAATACAATAACTGATTTGGTCTCCAAACCAATAACATTTGAAACGTACGTTAAGCATAGTCATATTTAACATTTTGTTATATAAAAAAATTCGGTTTCTCTGAGAGTTATCATTTTTTTAGAATGACAGATTTACAAAAATATTTAAAATAATGGATGATATTTCGGCCATTTTGAATCCGCCATTTTCAATTCTGACTTTTCCATGTTAAATTAATAATTCACGACCTAAGAAGCTTTTCAGGAAATTACAATTATTAATATTCATAGAGAATATTCTAAACAATTAATGTCAGAACCACCATTTTGATTTTTATTCAATTGTTAGTTAAAAATATACGAAATAATTAATAACATATACGCCATTTTGATTCCGCCACTTTGAATTTGAACTCTTTAATATCAATTTCGTAATCAGCGTAAACCTCCCTAAAAAAAATCAGCCATTTTGCATAATTATTCAGGAAGTTATTCAATTGTTAACTTACAAACAAATGTTTATTTAACAATGTCGGAGGTTCGACCGACAAAAAAAACTCTTAACTTTTCGATTTATGGACCGCAAGAAGAAATGTCCAAAGTTTCAAAGAAATCGGTGAAGTATTAAACATTTTTTGGGATTTTTAAAAATTTCGATACAGCGACTCGACTATCGGAAAGATTACGTTATGTTCTTATTTAGTTCAATGATTTAGAATAAAGTGACTATTGATCTATATGTATTAAGCAGTATTTTTTATTTTAACCTGGAATGGATATTTATTGTTATAATTAGATTTTAAACTATTAAGGGCCTATCAACTATGCGACTGCAAATTTTGAACAAGCCAGGTATATTGATGTAATTGAAAATTATTTTTCTTGCATTATGAGTTTTGTTGGGTTATTGCGAAGAACATTTTTGGAACAACGCAAACTCTCTTGAATTGAGATGGATAGCCTTCTGGTATAAGAGACATACGGAGGAAAAACATCTAGACAAGCTGCGCTAAAAAATGAAAGCAACATTGACTGATGTTTAAAAAATATATTTCGAAAACGTTATAACAACAGGACTAAAATATTCATGTTTCTCCAAATTGCTTGTAATATCTGATATCGCAGAATATTAGAGATTTTCTCGCTTAGGTAACGAGAATTTGTCTGTTCGCTGAGCACACAAATTGTGTTAATGTAGAATTACCTCTGGCTTGTTTTATTCTGCTAATATCTGCAACAAAATTTAAAAGGTTTTGCTCGTTATTTACTCTCCGAGTGTGTTCCAGGATTTTATTACTTTACTTTTTGTAAATTTCGGGAATTACTTTTAATTGCCGGAAATGCGTGTTTGTTTTAGGGCCGGTCCTAAAATCGAAATCAAATAAACGGCTAGGGCTATAAACGTGTTTAAAATGGTTATGAATTGTTTTATACGAGATCTGTGAAATTTATTACACCTACGTAATAAATAACTCGTACTTTTTCTCAATTCCAGCCTGTTGTAAGTTTATTTGTAAGCGGTAATTGCGAAAATCTTGATTAATAACACCACAAACTCAAAGAAGAACGTAACAAATGTGAGTTGAGTTCTGAGAATTTTTTTGTTGATGGTTGGTAACAGCTTTTCACATCTTCGCTAATGACTGTTTATTCTTTGTTCACTAATATATTGTTATTAGTGTTTAAAACAAGAGCTTTATAGGAAAAGTTCTCTAATGATTTGTTGTCTCTAGTCATTTTCTCTTTCTTATCTTTTGTAAATGCTTCTTGCTTGTGTGGAATTTCTACCTTATAAATAAAGGAAATAGTCATTGTAGTATCAGAAAGGTAATAATAATAATAATAATAATAATATTTGTTGAAAAACATGTATAGATATTTAAAAATTTTTCCAAAAGGAAATGGAATTGCTATTTTTCAGCCCTTCGTAAAATACAAGCAGTGTAAATTTAATAAAACATAATAAAATAAAATATACATCAAATATTAAAACAAAAACAATGTAAATACGTACTTTTCCATGACCTTAGTTAATTAAATGATTAATTTTCATGTTGATTTAACATATGTGCCTTATTTTCGTTTTTAAATCTGTAAGGTATTTTACTGGATATAAATATATTATTAAATTGGTTAAAAATCTTTGGACTTAAATACAATACCGCTGCCTAAGGAATCGCTGCTTCCACATCCAGATTTTTTATCCAAGTCACTTTAAAGGAAACATCTCGATTAGATTTGCACTCTAGTATGTGGAAATTATTGCTCATAGAATTTTAATAATGTTTAGGGCAGATGTGAAAAATATTATAAATAATCTGAGACCTTGGCTTCTAGTACATACAGCGGACTTCACGTTTCGGTACTCTTACCAGCCAGCTTTACTTATCCCCTATTTACCCCTATTTAACCCCCAACCCTTCAACGGAATCATCTCAAAATATAATCCAGTTCTAGATGTCGTTATAATACATACGTGTACCAAATTTGAAATGAATACCTCAATTTTATTTTATCAACCCCTTTAATAATGGAGTAGGGGTAGTGAGGAGGTTGAAAAATATTATGAAAGAATCTGAGGCTTTGGCTTCTAGTACATACATCGGATTTCAAGTTTCTGCACTCTTATCAACTTGTTTTACTTATATTTCCCTATTTACCCCTATTTAACCCCCAAGCCTTCAACAGAATCATCTCAAAATATAATCTAGTTCAGATGTCGTTATAATACATACGTGTACCAAATTTCAAATGAATGTATCAATTTTATTTTATCAACCCCTTTAATAATGAAATAGGGGTGGTGCGGGTTGAAAAAATAAACAAAAATTGAGGCCTTGGTTTGTAGTACATACATCAAATTTCAAGTTTCTGTACTCTTACCAGCTGGCTTTACATATATCCCCTAATTACCCCTACCCCAACCCTTCACTGAATATCTTCAAAAAACAATCCAGTTACAGATCTCGTTATAATATATACGGGTACAAAATTTCAAGTCAATATCTTAAACCGTTCCGGGGAAAACGTGCGGACAAAAAAAGTTACAGACAGTCCGACAAATAGGCAGACAGAGAGACCGACAGACAGACAGAGCGACAGATAGACAGACAGACAGAAAAAAATTTTTCGCTCAAATTTAAAATCTCGACGTTTCATGACATGCTAAACCTATTTCAAGAAAAAAAATGTTTGAAATTTTTTTTACGATTACTATACTTCCAATCCACTACGTGGGTGTGGAAGTAAAAACAGGATTCAAATTTCGCAGTTCTGTATTGAGGAATAGTAAAAATGTCAACATTTGTAAGAGTGATATCTGTGACTTGGGTATTAGACATTCATATAAATAAGTTGGCATTTCAAATGATATGGTATTGTATAATAATGTTGCAAATACCTAGTGCAATATATCTATCTTTAGGAGGTTGTACTATGTACTTATTTTAATAGGATGTAACATGTTTACTTCTCTCAATATTACAGGAATATCTTAAACAACTATTTTGTACAATTTGTGTTTTATTTTGAAAATATTTTGTTAGATGTGGATAATAAACACTACTGCAATAATCAAAGTTACTTAATATAACAGAATTTACTAAGTTCCATTTGGTTTCAGCTACCTCAAATTTAAAGAGTTTGTCTAATGTTCTCTTGTGAGAGGTGTAGGGCTTTTAATAGACAAAGAACCAATTGATTTACATCCTCTTCAAAGGAGGGTATATCCATTACGCAATCCTCGCCTAATATTACATAGCTTCTGTGTACACACGGGTATACAAACTGCTAGAATATGGTCATCCCTCCAAGTACTAACTGTAGTTGCAGTAGCTTAACTTTTTGTATCGAGATACGAGAATTGCAAGACGAATCTCCGTACGGTGCCACTAGTACACAGGTTAAATTGTCAAAAGATTTTGCAAACATAGATTAGCCGATATAATTGCTACCCTAATCAACAAGTCTCTTGAATTTGGACAATTTCCAAACCTTTTGAAATTAAGTGAATTAATACCATTACACAAGAAAGATGTTAGAAACCTACCGACCAATCATAATCCTAAGTGACATATCTAAAATTTCTGAAAAAGCAGTGGCCACACGCCTGAAAATACAAATTTACAGATAGCCAGTATGGTTATAGATCTAATAGATCTACGCAAGTAGCCAGCCTGGAGTTTACTCAAAAAGTACATGATTACCTTGATAATGGTAAAAAAGTTGCAGGGTTGTGTTCTTTGATTTAACATCGGCCTTTGATTGCGTAAATTTAAATTTTTTGCAACTGAAATTATCTTCCTTAGGAATAAGAGGTGACATGTTGAATTGGATCATGTCCTATCTTGAAAACAGAAAACTATTGGTTTCTCTAGATTGTGTAACTTTAAATATATATAATATGGATATTGGAGTGGGATAGGGCTCGATAATAGGCCCATTACTATTTCTATTGTTCATAAATGACTTTCCATCTTTCCTAACTCAGAGTGATGTCTTCATGTATGATGGTGATACATCTGTGGTCATTAATGCAAATAGCGTACAGGAACTAGAATCGAAGGCATACCTAATTTCTGATGAATTTAAAAATTGGTGTGATAAAAATTCGCTCATAGTGAAGACAGTGCTTCCTTATTTTTCTGTTTCAACACCAACTTTGTTACCTAATATTGACCGTGTAGAAACAAGTAACAACATAAAGTTGTTGGACATCGTTTCAGACCCAACACTTGACTGCTTCGGCCGTATAGAAAGTGTCTGCACAAAATTAGCTAAATGTAGATCTGGAATTTTAAACATTAAAAAAGAAGTTAACGAAATGGCCCTGATAACATGTTATTATTCTCTTGTATACTCAGTACTTAGCTATAATATTATCATCTGGGGACGGGCAGTGGTAATTAATAGGATGTGTGTCATGCAAAAAATGATAATTACAATTTACCTTATAGATATACGTGTCGTGACACTTTTCGAAACAAGAAAATTATTAAACTACTTTGCATATACATGTTTAAATTACTGTTTCGTTTTTAATGATATTGGTAAATTTAGGCTCAATAGATCAGTATACGATCATAGAACAAAGAGTGCTAACGCTAATAATGCTATACACGTTCACAACTATAGGCGTAGTAAATACAAAAAGTCTCCGTACTGTGCTGGTGCTCATCTATTTAATCTACTTCCAGATAGACTAAAATAAGTAAACACATACAAGTTATTTCTGGCAGAACTAAAAAGCTATTTAATTGAAAACTTTTTATTTCATTGACGAATTCAGCTCATCAATGACATAGACTGCATCCATCACATTGAATTTAGACTTAAATTACTTCATACATTAAGATCGTACTTTCTTATATACAATTTATATACGTCTGTTGTTTGTACATATTTTCTATTTTATCTTTTATATAAATATGTATTTTTTTAGACTTAGATTATTTCATACGTTGATATCGTATTTTGTTATATACAATTTGTACGCCTGTTGTTTGTATATGTTTTCTATTTTATCTTTTATGTAAGTATACATTTTCTTTTTATTTCTATAATTATAGTTGACGAAACCTTTTTCTGTGAAAACAGTTTTTTTATGACACATAAATATTTCTATTCTATTCTATTCTATTAGTGTCTTAGTTTAAGGTCCTACGCTGGCTTTTCTTTTCTCCACAGGAATGCAACTTAGTATAGAGATAAGTTAATGCTTGCTCCTTGTGTGCTCCTCTACAAGCCCCTGTACATAATAATCATGACGCCACGTTTGTTGAGGTTTAATAACATACAGTCCCTTTCAACAAGAACTATTTTTTTCCGTAAACTTAATAGTAGAAATTTCATACACTGTACATTAAATAAAGTAGAGGAAATAATTCTTGTACGGTTAAATAACTCTTTAACTTTGAAAAAGCGTATGTTGGCGTCACCATCACCTCCTTCACCATCAGTCCATCCAGTCACGACCGACCTCGTTTCAAATAATTCACTTGCCGGATGAAATTCCAGCTTAACACGAGCTAAAGTAAGGGGACAATAAAAAGCTATTATTTCTTAGTGGCTTAATCCCGAAATGTATCTTTGCATCCGCATTCGATAAATTGTCTATGCTTGAGTCCAAAACTAAATTACACAAATCGGCTTAAGGAACGGCTATACCTACCTATATATCGTCATTTCGAGATCGAATGGCTTGCTAATATTTATTTGCTGAATTCCAATTTGTCAAGAAAATTGAGTTTTACGATAAAACCAGCAGAAAATACGAAATGGTTTCTTTACGTATCGGATTTAAAGGTAAGGAATTCGTAAGCCGTTTAAAGTTTTGACTTGGGTTTTTGGTTGGCAATTGAATATATATGTACATTGCGACTAAAAACTTGCTATAGTCCACACTATAAAGTTTACACTAATGAGAAACTGTGCTTTTATTGACTTTAGATAAATTTCATTCTTGATGAAAGTTAGCGTTAGACTCAAACGGAAAACTACTACACAAGTTTGTATTTGTCCGAGCTGTCAGCTACGGAAAATTAAATTATTTAAAATTGAGTTAACAGTAAACTACCTATTTATAAAATATGAAAAATGTATGTTTCCCTTCTTATTCACCATCAGAGTTATGTCGAGCATTGATAAAAAATGCTTCCACATAGAATCTCCTAAACAGTTGCAGAAAGATTGTGGGTTTTTAGTCGTTGGGCCAGATAGTCCAATCAACCTGTCACGGTTTAATGGCAAATTTACCAAAATTAATACCCAGAAACAAAAAGTATGGCTGTATAGATGAAAAAATTCTAAGAAAGATTTACGAAAAACTGTTTTTTTCTACTTTTACTAAGTAAACAAAAAACCATGAAACAATTTAAATCAAATGTTCAAACTGGGCGCCCGTTGCTTCTTGACAATAATAGAGGCGTTGCTCAAATTCTTCTAAGACATTTTTATCATTTCCGGAGTGATTTGATAAATGTTTTGCCTTAATCTGCCTTTTAAATCATCATCGCTATTTGATCTGTTGAAGTAGACTATCGATTTTAAGTTACGCTATAAGAAATTGTCAAGCGGGGTCAAACCGGGAGAATGGGCAGGCTACTCAGTTTCACCGCGTCCATCGATCTACCTATTGGGAAAAACTGATTGAAATCAAATCGAATCGAATCGAATCAAATCCAATCAAACAATTCAAATCAAATCAAATCAAATCAAATTTATTGGTGCGTTAACAATACAGTTTTACACAAATCAGGTATAGTAGGTGTCATAATATCATATGAAATATCACATATAATATGTATAATATAGGATACGCAAATATGAATAAATTGTAAAAATATAAATACATTGTAAAATAACGTAAATAATTCAAAATATTTCAAATATGCACAAAAAATATGATACACGTATACAAATATGTACAATAAAATGTACTGAATATTTATATAAAATTGTTGTCCATTATTGTGTCATTAAAATTTAGGAATTCATGTATACTATAGAAACATTATTTTATTAAAAAAAAATGTATTAACTGTTTATATTTCACCTCTGGTAAGGCTTTCACCAAATTTGGAATTTTATTATAAAAATAGGGCCGTAACAGCTAAAGCCACAATCACTTGACTTAAGCCTATTAAAATCTATCATTAAGTTATGTTGTATTTGTGATTATCCTCATGTTTTTTGTATTGGTTTATATTTTCATAAATATATATCGGGCAATAAAAAATGCATAGTGATGGAAATGTTAAAATTCCCAATTCAATAAATTTATCTCTTACATTCTCTCTACATCCACGATTTGTAATTATCCTGACAGTTTACTCTATAACCCGAAAATTCTGTTAGCTTACGGGCATGCGCCCAGTGTATCAGGCCATGTCATATGGGACCCACTGTGGTATGTTCTTACTTCCAATGCGAAATGTGGTGTAGCCAATGTACAAAATATTTCTGTCAATTTCATTAGAGTTGTCATCATCTGGGAAAAGTATCTTAAAAATTATGGTATTCTGGAACTAAGAAATTTTGCAAGAAATCCAAGTAACGCGCGCCAGTTAATGTGCTATCAAAGAAATATGGTCCGATAATTTGAGAAATTATAAATTTTTTTTGATATGTAAAAGGAAACCCTTTTTACTTCTTTCGTTTTGTTGGATATTTTGCCACCTGCGTATCAGAAAAAACGATACATTTAAATTGAATGTTATGACATGACACAAAATTAACACAAAATTAATTAGCAAAGTCAAATTTGACAGATATTTGGTATATAGGCATAAACGGTTTATACATTTTAAAATTTTCAAATTTAAATTTCTTGATGAAGAATACACAAAATTCAAAAAAACCTTATATTGCTGGATAGACAATTAAAAGCCTTTTCAAATGAGCAATCACACGCACCCGCGTTCCATTTAAAAATTTTATATGGGGTTGAAGTGGGAGGTATAAAAATAAATTATGTTTGCAAAATGTCATTTTAGAATTAAAAATTGACGTGTTTTAGGATTTTACTCATAAATTGTAAATTATGTAGATAGTCAATTTATTTGTTAGTTACGGACCTCACGGAATATTTATTAATATAGGGACATTTCTATCGAAAGTCACTCTTGTAAGAAAAGAAAGCTGGGGTATTGGGCACATCGCTAGAATGGTTCAGGAGTTACTTGTGTGGTGGAAAATGCAATATTACAGAGATTAACCTATGATGATAGCCCAAAGCGTGTAGTGATTAAAGTACCTAATTTGTACAAGTCTACTGACAAAATAACTTTAAAATACAAATGAAATATTATCTTAAAATTACTGAAAAAAAGGCATACTATTCTGTTAAAGAGTACTTTAACGACAGTTGGGCAGTATTTTATTTCGTAAAATAATATTAAATTGATTTGCTATCCCTAATGTGTTGTACATTTACTGATATTGTATCTGATAGTTCAGATATTATTTTGATCATGTTCCAACGTGTGAATTATACAAGGTGTAATCAGTTTCGTGTCATTAAAAAAAAACTGGTAATGGGGACCGTCTAGACAAACAAAAAACCTTTATGACTTTTCCCTCTAGGTGCACTTTGAAAAACACTGATCTAGGTTAACATATTTAATATTATGGTAGACAACTATTGAAACCCACTGCTTTTCTTGGTCGATGGACTTGTACTTCCCAATTATACAACTTTTAAATTGTCATAAAAAAGTGCTGGCCGGCACACGCGGTGTCAAAGGATCATCGACCGCCTTTGATGAACCGCCTCAACTGAACTGTGGCAAGTATAAAGAGGTAAATAATTCGTTCTCTCTTCGTGCACAATTGCAAGCAAATAATGGCCATAGAGGTTTAAACAGAGCATTTCTTTACATGTGTGTTTTTTAATTTGGAACAAAATATTGGATTGTTTATAATTTAGAAAATTTAAATGTGGTTTATTAACATTTGTAACATAAATGAGTGTCCTGGGTTAAAAGCTACCTACCTAAATGATTCAAAACCTCTGCATCTGTGTCAATACACAGTTCGGTACCTCGAATTAAGTACATACGCACTTCGTTCAATACTAAACTATTAACTAACGTTGTCAATAAAGAAAAATAAAATAAAAACTTGGTACAAAAGTCAAAAAGGAATACAAAAAGAACGAACAAGTAAGTTGTGTCTGTACATAATCAAGAATTTGACAACTTGAACGGTAAGTCAATAAAATAAATCTTAACTATAAATACACAATGACGCGAAATTCAAAAATAACAAAAACAACGAACGGCGGGTTGGACGTGGGTACATAACGAAACACGGACAGTAACTAAAATATTGCACAAGGGAAAGTTAGAGTTTTCTTCAGATCAGATCTAGATCTAAACCTACCTCAATATTCCAGTAGTTCTCAAAAGAATTTATTGAAAATTTGCGAAATTTTTGTTTATTTATTTTTCTCCAAAACTATGAGCTTTAGACCCCCACATGTTATATAAGGTTTTTTTGTTTGTCTTGTCGTTCGCTACCACCAGTTTTTTTAATGACATGAAACTAATTACACCCTGTATCTAGGATATATAAACAATACACTATTATTATGAAAATGATTAAAAACACCTCTCCTTACGGAACACAGTTTGGGATACGCTGATCTATGCTATGAGAGAAAAACATTTTCACTCAACTATCACAAGAGTGCAAAGAACAAAACACTATATATACATATTAATTAAAAGATATACCTGAATAAACTAATTTGAAACAAGTACTCATTTACATTTACATAGAGGCTCTAAATGAACGGCAGGTGGTTTTGCGGTTTTCTTTGCATTAAAATGTAAATGTGGGTTCTGTGGGGGTAATTATTCAGCAAATATTCATTAAATATCGTCTATTTTATATTAAACCAGTTCACAAATGAATTAGTCCGGGGAAGTTAGCTTCAGAAATTACGATTTCTAGGAAAGTTTTGGGACTAGCTGAAAATTGGCCTATGCCCTACAGAATTTCCTCAGGAATCCGAAAAAAATAGTGTTAACCACCCAAAGTGGTGGCTTCAATTGTTATATAACTTAAAAAAAATCATTTTGCAACTTAATTCTTTGCTTATATCCTCGCTTGTAAAGGCCGTAGAAAAACGTTTTCCCCGTCAATGTCTTCGTTTTGAACTCTCGTATAAGGTACGTCTACGTAATGCACGAAATTTCAATTGTTAGTAACATTTTAAGGCAAAATACTGAAATGATTTAATATTTACATCCTCGAATTTTGAAGTAATGTAGAAGTAAATGTTAAATCCATATGTTTACGATATTATAAGAAATAATACATTTCTTTACCCTTAGGAAAATGCGCATTATTCCGTTCCAAAATATAAGTTACTTTTTTTGCAATTATTATGCATTTTTCTAAATTGAGACTGTTGTAACAAAAGATCAAATTAATATTTTACAATTCTGCTAGGGTTCACACATTCTATTTGACGATTTTTTTCATAATTAAAAAGAATGTTACAAAAGAATTTAAATTTTCTACTTCTTTAAACAAGAAAACAATTTTCTAACTTAAACAAATGTAAATATCGCGGTAGATTTTGAATAAAATTTGTTTATATCTTGGCTTTAGAGCATCGTAGACCAAAGTTTTTTTTGTCTTTTTCGTGGCGATTAATATGCCGTCGGTTGCAAAAAATTTTATGCAAAATTCACTGAGATATTTACATTTATGTAAGTTGCAAAATTGTCTTTTTGCGTAAAAAAGTGGAAAATTTAAATTTCCTTGCATTGTTCTTTTTGATTATGAAAATATATGTCAAACAGTATGTATATGAATACAAGCAGAATTGTAAAATATTAATTTGATCCTCTGTTATAACAGTCTCATTTAAAAAAAAAAAATTATTCCAAAAAAGTAATTAATATTTTGCAACGGAACAAAGCGCATTTTTAAGAGTAAAGAGATGTACTATTTCTTATAATATTGTTAACATACGGATTTTACATTTGCTTCTACATTACTTCAAAGTTCGAGCATCGACAAATTCAATTTTTTCAGTTATTTGCTATGAAATATTAATAACAACTGGAATTTCGTTCATCGCGTAGGCGTACCTTATAGGGGAGTTCAAGACGAAGAAATTGACGGGTCAAACGTCTTTTTACGGAACGCCGAAACGTCGGCGAAATATTTAATTTCAAGTTTTTATACTTATTTGTGTTATTTAACTAAAAAAACGCAACCTCTAACTGATCCTTTGACGTAAAAGTCACAAGCGTAGAGGTTATTTACCAGCAACATACTGGTTAATTGTGATATTTTGTAGATTCCCGAGCACCGCTTAAAAAGAAAAAATGCATGTGGCAGGAAGTCCCTAAGAAATGAAGAAGAAAAAAAATATTTTTCTTTCATGTATCTTATTCATAGGAAATCTGAACAGCCGACACTCGGCCTATAATGAACTGATTTCAACTGTAAAATCTTTTGCCCCATTTAAAGCGATGTTAATATACCTGACGCCTGGCCAATAATTCATTATTGTGCGATTCTTGTAATTGACGGAGATGGCAGATAAACGTCAGCAACAATTTTTCATTGCTTGTGACATAATTATGTTGTAATAAAGGGTAAGGGTAAATACAGTTTTCTAAATTATTATTCTGTAATAAACATTACTTTAATAATAATAATAATAATCAAACAGTGACGTCTAAATAAAATTATTGCTACTTAAGATGTCTCTCCCTTGCGCTGAATATATACATTATGCATGAATGACTTCTTAAAGAGCAAATTCATTTCATTGCGCGGGAATTATAATAAAACACCTGTTTCTTACATTTATCGCGCTTTTTGGGATAAATTTAATATTTCCCGACACACACTCGTTTTAATATATTACCTCATTTTCCTCATTTTACTTATCCAGGTGTACGCTTTACCACCAACGGAAATATATTGCATCTATTTTTCAAGATGGTACGGTTTAGAGTTTCATAACTTTTCTTATTCGTCATTTAATCCCGACAAGAAAGCGTCCCCCAGAATTACACAGGACTGCTGAGTCGAAGAAAAACAATTGCCCATATTTGTAGCGTGCACGTTTACGTCGCACATATAAAAATTGGAAGTATAAATTCTGTAAATCGATCTTTTATGCGCGAAAGGAAATAAGCGAACTGTCTGGAAATCAGGAGACTAAATAACTCTGTGGGAGGAGCTAGATGGGTTCAGTTTCTAATGCAATCAAGTGGTGGTAGATTATTATACAGGGTGTAATTAGTTTCATGTCATTAAAAAAACAGGTGGTAGGGAACGACAAGACCAACAAAAAAACCTTATATAAAATAGGATCTGAAGCTCATAGTTTTGGAGAAAAAAAAAATAAACAAAAATTTCGCAAATATTCAACAACATTTTTTGAGAACTGCTGGAATATTGAGGTAGGTTTAGATCTAGATCTGATCTGAAGAAAATTATAACTCTCCCTTGTGTAATATTTTAGTTACTGTGGGTGTTTCGTTATGTACACACGTCCAACCCGCCGTTCGTTGTTTTTGTTATGTTTGAATTTCGAGTCATTGTATATTTATAGTTAAGATTTATTTTATAGACTTATCGTTCAAGTTGTCAAGTTCTTGATTACGTACAGACACCACTTACTTGTTCGTTCTTTGTTGTATTCCTTTTTGGCTTTTGTACCAAGTTTTTTTTATTTTTTTTTTATTGACAACGTTAGTTGATAGTTTAGTGTTTAGTGTTGAACGAAGTGCGTATGTCCTTAATTCGACGTACCGAACTGTGTATTGATGCAGATGCAGATATTTTGAATCATTTAGGTAGGTAGTAAGCTTTTAACCCAGGACACTCATATATGTTACAATTGTTAATAAACTACATTTAAATTTTCTACATTATAAACAATCCAATATTTTGTTCCAAATTAAAAAACACACATGTAAAGAAGTGCTCTGTTTAAACCTCTATGGCCATTATTTGCTTGCAATTGTGCACGAAGAGAGAACGAATTATTTACTTCTTTACACTTGCCTCAGTTCAGTTGAGGCGGTCCATCAAAGGCGGTCGATGGTCCTTTGACACCGCAGACCACCGCTTGTGCCGGCGAGCACTTATTTATGACAATTTAAAAGTTGTATAATTGGGAACTACAAGTCCATTGACCAAGAAAAGCAGTGGTTCTCAATAGTTGTCTACCATAATATTAAAAATATTGACCTAGATCAGTTTCTTTCAAAGTGCCCCTAGAGAGAAAAGTCATAAAGGTTTTCTGTTTGTCTAGTCGGTCCCCATTACCAGTTTTCTTTTAATGACATGAAACTGATTACACCCTGTATAAATATATTTGAGATAAAAGGTTCTTTTGTAGCATAATAAAATTAGACAGGTACATGTTCGGATCTCTCTAAGCTTAATAAAAAATCTTAGTATAATTTTGCTCTAAAATCATAACAATACAAGTTGTGCCTCATTAAAAACCAAATGAAAACACCAAATTGAAATTTATACTGAGATTTATTGAAAAGAATATACAGTTTTTGAAAAACCGTATCTGACTGATCGATTTTGTTAGTTAACACTTGTCTAGAAACCACCTTTATGCATTGAAATTGGTCTGTCATCGAAAAAATGCTTTTACTATGCCAAAATTAATTTTAATCCGTGCTACGCTCACGTTTTTTAGGAATGTGGTAAGATCAGACCACTTGCATAAATAACACCTTAGATTTTTTATGTTTACAAATAAGTTTTAGATCCCTTTTGTGCACTAGCATTGGCTTTTCATAGAACAAATGTTCTTTACTATGTCAGGCTCAATTTTAAGTCTAACATTGTGAAAATCATGTTACCCATGGAAGAGCAATTTTAATTCATAAAGGGGGTTTCTAACTTTATTTAAAATAATCATTCAAACAAGTTTTTCGATACGCTAACAGTCATCTGACTATATTCACTAAAAATGCAGGCGCGGCACTTAAAAAAATTAAGTCCAATATAATAAAAAACATTTTTTCTATGGTAAACCAATTTTCATGCACAGGGGGATCTAAAAGTTATTTGTACCTAAACATAAAAAATTGAAGGTGTTATGTCATGCAAGTGGTCTGATCATACTATATAGGAAACCTGGGCGCTTTGCCTAAAAAAATTAAGTCTGACATAGTAAAGAGCATTTCTTCCATGACAGAGCAATTTTAAAGCATAAGGGGGTTTATAACTTTATTTTAAATAGCACGAAAGAAGTTGTTATATAATATCAACTGTCAGATCTTCAATTCGTCTCATGGGTGAATGCTACTCAAATAAAATGAAGTTAGACATAGTAAAAAATGTTTTTTCATTTTTACTAGATAGAGGAGGTATTAGGCTTCATTGAATAAACAACAAACAAAAAATTGTGCTATGAAATGTATTATTCGTGAAAAAATTAAAGTATAAAAAGAGGTCTGACAGGTGTTAATTAACAAAATCGGTCAGTCAGACACGGTTTTTAAAAACTATATATTCTTCTCAATAAATAGTAAAAATTTCAATTTGGTGTTTTCATTTGAAAATAAAATGAAGTTAGACATTATTTTCGTCGATATCAAAGCTTAAAAAAAGAGAAAATAACAAATGAAACGTAGTCTGATGGGCTTGAAAAGCTTTTAACAGGTTTTCCTGTCATTTGTTTAATTGTTTAATTTTTGGAGTATTCTCCCATGCTATTTTACAAATATTCAAAATTTGAGGAAAACCAAGAACATTATTATTTCAACTGCGACTACTAATATGGCGACTAAGAAAACAGAAATTAAAATTTTAATTTGAAATGTTCACAGTATTGTATTCAAAATATTTGCTGGTAAAAAACGCACCTTTTAAAAATATGCTTTAAGAAAAAATAAAAATTTATTTTTGTTAGTGTTATTGAAAAGTACATAAAAAACTATAACCTGACATCAAAATTTTTATTCTACGACCTTAAACAATCTACGATTCAATTATCTATATTTGGCAGTTGTTCTCTAGACGTTTTTTTTAACTTTAAACTTGACTTGATGTTTTAGCTCCACAAGAGGTTATTATTCTAATGTTTTGTTAAAGTATATGCACTATTGTTCAAGCTAGTCATTAGTCTTACTACACTATTTATAGATATTCACTGTATTATATCTACTGTAACTATCTGGAAGATTCCATAGAATTATCTAAAGAGAATAAAATTCATATTCGTTCATCGCATTGCCGTAAATTAAATACGTTTCAATGTTCTAGGTTAAGTAAACTAAAATGAATACCCATTAAAGTGATTGCGGTGGGAATGTACACCACTATCACGTCTTACGGATAATGAATTGCTAGATACATCATTACACGGAGGCAGCCATACTTTGTGGAATTATTTCCGTGTTGAATTAATTATTAGATCCAACTACACAGCACCGCGACATTGAAAGTGTCATTTACACCTGTCTTACTTAATTACAAACTTCATTATCGCCTTTTATGAATATCTGAACGAATAGGCAGATCCTTTCCTGTGAAACCACTTAAGAACATAGTTCTGGTATGTTAGGAAAATAGCTTGGAATGATCTTTTTTCAACTTATTTATTATATATGAAATTAATTGGTAGAGAGAAATTTTTACATCTTGCTTTGTAATTATGTCATACTTCGATAACACAATGTGTCTTGTTTGCCGAGTGTCAACGAGGTCACTTTCCGGCTGCCATTTATTTGCCTATTTAGGAATTAAGTCGGTAAATTGGTTCAAAAGTTATTTATCCACAACTAAACAGGTGAAATTATATTGCTCGGAGAAACCTCTGACCCCTCAGGATAGCCTTATAATATCAAGGGTGCCACAAGGGTCAATCTGGGGTTCCATACTATTTGTGGTTCTTATGTCTGATCTAAATTCTGTAAATTCTATCAGTATGTAGTCGACAGTCAAATGTTATACTTCATATAATCCAGTCAGTTGATGATGTAGATCAGACAATCGTTAACACTGATTAAGATTCTGTATATAAATACTCAAGAGATTATGGATTAAAGTTCAATGCTCAGAAATCCGTTGCTATTAATTTGAAATTCAAGCTCTTTTTTACTGACGATTCTAACAAGTTACATATAAATGGTACAGAATTATTATTCGTAGAATCCGCCAATAGTCTGGGAATTATCTTTGATAAACATTTAACTTTTGAAAGTCATGTTACCAAACTGCTGCAAAAATGTTATTCGAAGCTAAAATCGCTACGTGCTTCTAAATATATCTTACCAATAACTACCAAGTTAAAATTATCAGAGTCTCTTATAATATCTCAACTTGAGTATGGAAACGTCATTTATGGACCGTGTATTATTGCTGCAGAACAATATAGATTGCAAAAGTTGCAAAATTCGTGCTTACGTTTCTCTGTAGTGACACCTAGTCGTGATCATATCACTCCTTTTTGTAAAAAGTTTAATTGGCTTAATTTTCAATCCAAATGGCAACGAACATCTGATATGTCTTGTGCACAACATATTAATATACCAAGAACCTAAATATCTTAGTAAGAAATTAATTTTCTGGGGTTTCCTGTATACCTCTCCTCTACTTTTCGTAGACACTACATTAAATATCCCAAGTCATAGCTTCAAAAAATATGAATCGTCTTTCATTTATTTAGCTGCCTTCTTATATAACACAGTTTCACATAAGGGATTAAAAAAAATTGTAAACTAATATTTTTAAGTAATAGTCCAATAATTATAAAGTTTTCCATAACAAAAAATGTTGTCTGAAAATTTCCTTCAGTAACTGTTAGTGGAGGAATTATCCATCACAAAACCACAAAAATAAGTGTGTGCCGCGCAACCCATCCCAAAAAACCACCCCTTCGGTGAAAGAAGCCTTATGTTACTGATAACTCGTTAATCGTTGAAGATATAAAAAACTGCTCATCGTAAAAAAGAAAGCTGGACTAATTTCCTAAAAGAAAGTTCTCTTGTAATTTTCTTGTATATGCTATGATTTTCGCGAAAATTGATATTGAAAATCATTGCAAAATTTGTATTTTTAATCCGTAAGAATTTTCGTTTATTTGAAATTTTTTGCGTGCGGCCTACAGAAAAATTGAATTGCTCGAAAACCAAATAAGCTAGGAAGAAAATTCAAAATGGGTTGTAAAGGGGACATAAAATACTCTCTTGGGTTTCCGTTTTTGATGGTTATTGATATATATTAGTATATAAGAATAACAATATAATATAGTTACCTCTTAATTTTTTGCGCACAGGCCCATAAAAAATAACTGACTTTAATATAAATTATAAGTGCATTATTTTTAAGTTCAAGGTAGTATTTCAATACAGAAAAAGTTAGGAATAAAAATATTAACATTTACAAATTTACCAGCATGTTGAAGTTAGCCAAATTTTGATCAATTTCTTATTGTTTCCTAAAAATAAAAAAAAGACCCAAACATCTTGAAAATTTAGTAATTTTTTTTTTTGAGTTTATATATCATATAACTATTGTTTCTAATATTGTCTGTAATTGTTTATTTGTGGCATATTCAGATTTTCTTACTTTTTATTGGGTATTTTGCCACAGTGGCAAAATACCCAATAAAAAGTAAGAATATATTGTTTCTAATCATCTAATAGTTAAAAAAAATTGCATAAAAAATATCAAAAGATTGAATAAGCAGCCTTTTATATTACTGATTTTGAGCTTATCTTTACTTTCTGTACTTAATGTAATTTTTTTCTGAGTTTCTGGTTGGGATTAACCAGCATTTGCTGACACCCCGCCAAGTTTATTTATTATTATTTCCACATACTAGAGTACAAATATAGTCGAGATGTTTTCTTTTAAAGAGACTTGGATGGAATATCTGGATGTGGAAGTAGTGATTCCTTAGACAGGGGTTTTTCATATGAAATTTTTTATGCATAATATCAACTGATAAAATTTAAAAAGCATTTAAAGCTAGTCAAAAGTGTCCAATTTCTCCCACAGTGCTAAACAAGAAACACAAAATTTAAAAATAAAAAGTTTATAAGCTGTCGTGAAAATGCAATAGCTGTTATGTTGGTAAAATAAATGATTACAAGATACATCGAAAATTTCAAAATATATTAGTGATTCAAATTTCATAGAACATTCTTTATACACTGACCATTTTTCTCCGTCAATAGATAAAGTGGAGGTTTTACATTCTTCGACAAAAACTAGAAAATTTAATATACTAGAACATATTGAAATTTACAAACACTGAAATAACCCGAATGCTAGTCTTCCTAATGACCAATTACATGTAGAAATCCCACTTTATTTACCGCTCTGATGTAACAATGAGCCTACCTGCACTGTTTGTTTAATCCTAGCTACTTAACAGAATCCCTTGCAACGTATTACTACCCGACAATTTAATTTGTATATTCACTGTGCTGGAGAGTGTAATTTGGAAACTGAAACCACAGAGGCAAATAGAGAAATATGTTAAAAGATATTTAACCAACAAATTCTGTGCTCGTTTGTCAATACAATGTTGTCAAATTGATTTCCAACTTGTAAATAAAAATATAACTTAGTCGTGCTGCTGAAGTAGTTAACAATCTAACTGTTCATAACAATGCTCACATTTAAAAAAATAAATAAAAACATTAAATTGAACAGAGAATTACATTTACTTACGAATAAGAGAAAGGAAAAAAAATACATGTATGATTTTAGATACAATTTTCTATTTATTAAAGATATAATACTGGAGGTGGCTTGAGTTAGTACACATGCTGTGTACATACTGGCGAAAACTTTGTAATGTTAATCCGGACTAGAGCAAGGTAGAATGTTTGGTTACGTCTTAAATTTAAAGGTTAGTGTACAAGAAAAAATTTTTTCTGATGCCTCAAAGTTATTGCGTTTTTCAGATAGGTTACTCATGTAAAACATTTGAAGTAAATCGCTTTATGGAAATCCAATTTGTAGATATACACCTTCAGATTTCAAATACAGAAGTTTTAAAAAATGAGGTTGCACCTATTTTAATTTAGAGCTATGAATGTTCTAGCAGGGCTGCCAAAGAACAGACGCATACTCTAGCTTAGATAGCAAGAAAGATATCATAATTTTAATGTTGCGGTATTTGAGAAATCACGCCCATTGTTCATAATAAAACCAAGCGTTTTATTCCTGTCACAACTTAACATGTCTATACGATTAACAGAACTCAATTTTCTGTCAAAAATTATTCTGTGGTTTTTAAATAAGGATGTCCGAGGTAAAGGTTCGTTATCTAGAGAGTAGTTAAATGTATAATTAACATCCTTCCTGGAAAATGTCATTACGTTACACCTTTTATTAATCTGGGACTGTTCTCGACACACCGAGAACTAAGTTTATATACATTATTTTGTAATTTAATTCAGTCACTTGTTAAAAATCCTGTTTACCAGTCTGAAGTCATCTGCATACATTAAGAAATATACATCTAACTTATATGTTATATTATTAATATTAAACTAGAGTGGTCCAATACCAGACCCTTGAGGTATACGGTAACAGGATACATAATAAGTTGACTTGAATGCATTGTACGTGACGTACTGTCTTAATCTGTTAAATATTGTTGTAAAATTTGTGTGATAATTTTTAAAACGCCAATATTAGGCAGTTTTTTTATAAGAACAAACCGATCGATCGAATGCTTTTGTAAAATCAAAATACTATTACAACTCTTTGAGCTTGCATGTCAATAGATTCAGATATGTATTGATAGCACATATTAAGTTGGTTGTTGTAGATCAGCCTTTCATAAATTCATGCTGTTAAGTGGATATACTGTTTATGTCACGCAGATATAGACAGTTATGCAGTAATTTTCAACAGCCTTGCCAACGTTCAAATGATGTCATTTCCACAGCCAACTGTTGTAAGACATTAATACTTTGTTTGATAAATGCTATTAAATGCAACAAATGCCATTTCCACAGCCGACTATTATAAGAGCAACACGTACTTCGGTGTATTTCGCGCATTAAAACACAAAATTATCGATAAAACAAAAATTATAAAAGATGAGTATAGAGAACTCTAATACAAATCGATGCAGAATAAAATTCTACATCAGAAACTGTAAAAATATACAGGGTGTTCCATTAAAAAATACACTTTTCGACGTTTGAAGTTTGCCAAAATTGGCAGTAAATTCTGACCACCCTGTAAGCAATTAGGTTACTTTCAAAGCACGATTAGGAAGCTTAAGGGTTCGACGTTTGAAGTTTGCCAAAATTGGCAGTAAATTCTGACCACCCTGTAAGCAATTAGGTTACTTTCAAAGCACGATTAGGAAGCTTAAGGGTTCTACTATTCGTGTTGTATAAATGTCCACTTTCGCTTTCATTATGTTAGAGACAGGAAATTTCAAACTACTCGGTGTCGAGACACAAATTTTCCGAAAACTCAATATATCTCAAGTAGGATTAGATTTAGGGATATGGTAGTATTATCAAAGTCCTATTAAAATGACCAGTAGAATTCAAAAACGCAAGAAAATATATATCATTCCATTTAAAATAACGAAGTTGATGGTAACTTCTGGTATAAGAGGAAGGGCAATGACCTTGAAAATATTTTTAGTGAAAGGAGCATAAAAAACTATGTAACCAAATTTTCAAAATTAACTTATCGCTACAAGTCCCTAAACTTCTAATGAACGGTTTGCGTGAATCACCCTGTATATATGTTTGGCTGTTGTATCTCGGCTCTAACCGTAAAAAAATTAATTCTCAAATTTTTATTTTCATTTTTCACATAATTGAAATTATTTAAAAAATCTAAAATAAATACATATTATAGACCAAGTAATGGTCTAACAGAGCCTTTTTGTTTCATTCGTCTAGCTAGAACAGTTTTCGAGAAAAACATGTTTAAATAATACTCGTGGCGGCGCATGTTTTGTCAATTATCTCATGGAAAAATTAAGGTCAGGAGCTGAAAGTTTGCTAATCGTATTCTTATGACTTGCTAATATTATAAGTTACTTCAAAGATTGCCTTCTGGGGCCATTTCGCCTAGCTTATCCTGCTAAATCCTTTTCTGTTATTTTCAGGAAACATAAATTTTGGTACACACATTTTAACACTTAGATAGATCATATCTTGAATAAATTTCTCTTTCTTTCCAGACCTTCGGCATGTTATAGTCAACAATGAAGTCTGCGCTCCTATACCGTTACAGCAGCATTGCTGGTAGGGGCTCTTGCAGACTACTTAACCCCAGACACGCTGCGATTACGGCAGCTATCTACACGTTGGTAAGTAAACAATTGGCTTTGTAGCCTCTAATTAACTAATTAGCCTTATCAATAGTGTACAATATCAGTTACTTAAGAAGGGTTAGCAGAAATACAAAGGTCTAGTGGCTATAAATACAACTTGTGCCAAACCCATCAGATTGGTAATTTGCGTATTTGTTTTATGGGTTGTCATACTTAAGAGACATAAGTCTTAAAAACTCATAATTCTGATGTTGTTACTTACGATTTTTCAAAAAAAGAAAACAAAGTGGATTGTTGTATAAACGAGACTATAAGTATTTGGATTTAAGGTGACTATTTCAAGACTGTTACTATGAATTTTCACTCAATAATTCCAGTCATTTCCAAAGTAGTTAGATTTAAAACGTACGAAATAAGAAAATTAGCATAATCTAAAAGTTTAAATCTAACTATTTTGCAAACCACTAAAATTATTGAGTGAAAATCCATAGAAATACTTCTTATGGTTCTACTTAGGTAGTCTTACAGTTTTTTTTATATACAGGGTGGGGCAATAGTGCCTTGGACCTTGATATCTCGAGTTCTACGATAGCTAGGAATTTAAAAAAAAATGGAAGTAAACTAGATAAAAAGTCTATAACTAGAAATTAATTTCAAATATACAGGGCGAGACAAGACGAAATTACAAGTCCAAGTGCCTTTCTTTTAAATGAAATTCTATGTATATCAGGACATTTTTGAAGCCTCTTTCTAGGCTCTACTCATTCCCATATAACAAGCTAAAGTGTAACTTCAATAAACTGAAATAAAAATCGCAGTAAAAACAGACTCATGTAGAAGACGTTCTTGGGTAAGTGATTTTTTTATTTTATATCTGAATTGGAGAAAATTTAGGAAACTCACTTCGAGAGGCAATTTAAAGAGAATTGTGTGCAAAAATCTCCTGTGCTTTTAAGAGTTGTCGTTAGCCATACGAAGTCATTGTTGTTTAAGTCTGTTTTACTTCTCCTGTTGGAGGCATGGTCTTGACCTCTGCATGATTTTAAAACAATTTTCTTTTCTTACTTAAAATAATTCGTCGGTATTACCTAACAACTCATCTTCACTCTCAGAATTTTATTGTAGTTCTGACTCAGGATAACAAATAAGGATTCGTTACTAAAGTCTTCTGTTTTTGATACAGAGGTTGGACCTGCATCTACATCCGATATACTGTGGTCTACGTATTTATTTTTCTTGGTTTCCTCTATATCATCTATGAGCAGACCCCGGCGCAAAAGTAGTTATGCCAGAGACGGCCCAGACACACCGATAAATATTATGTTTTGAATCGAGAATCTTATGATTCACATAAGCAAATAAATACATTATTTATAGGCAACAAATACTTTCGCAGTAAGAAATAAAATGTATGGCATAAAACTTATAAAATAATGAATAAATAATTTACCATTAGAAATATGGAGAAATTATTTATTAGGTATAAGTAGATATAAGAAATGTTTACTGAAACTGGTGGATAAAAAGCACAAGACTTTGGCCGCACATTATTATACCTGCAGCGTCAGCCTCACTATCTAACCGAGAACAAAGAACTCGACACTTAAACCGGTAGACGCCACTTGAATTTTTTGTATCAATTAAGGGAATGTAAACATCTCCTACATGTTTCTTCCCAACTATATTAAACAATTCTTAATTTAAAATATTATTTTTATCTGTGCACATAATGTAATGCACTACATTTTAGAAAACATAAGGAGAATTTTTGACACCACAAAGCCACCGCTACTCTTGTCGCTCTCTTTCTACCGTTTTTACAATAGAAAATAGGATACGGTAAACAATAATAATAGTAAAATAAACCGCAAATTGCGATTTATATTATGCAGAAGACTTTAAACATACAGAAAGCACTTGATATAAAAGAGGTTTAACAATTATTATTATTTTATTACTCAACGACCAATAGCAGCATGTTTCATATGCACATACGCATTATGGGGTCAACGCTACAGGCTTGTCAGTACATTTTCAGTTATTGATAGAAGTAAATGTGTCGTGAATTATTATGGCGTCGAGTGGCTTTCCATTAAATGAAACAGTACTTTCGTGAATTCAAGATTTTCCAGAACTGCGGTTTAACGGTGTAGAACTTTTCGGTACCAGCTGCGAAAAAACAGTTTCGTGGACACGCAAGTCGAATATTTTAAAACATGTTTCATCTGAACGTCACAAAAACTAAAATTTAGCATATATACATGGATATTCCTCACGAAATAGCCAAACGCGATCTTCAACGTAAGCCGGAAACAGATCAGTATGCAGTAATTGATGCAATGAACATTATATATCAAGGGGTGTTGCTGAGATAGTGAAATACTGGATACAGTATTAAGAAACAACCCCGGTTTTTCAACATCTTTGTGTGCGGTGGACCTATTAAGTGGCAAAGAAGTGGAATATTCAATACCGGACATAAATCTGCCATCTATAAGAAAACACACTTATTTTAAATATGCGCCGATTACATCGGTAGACAACACAAATGGATATTTAGTGACAGGCGCCGGAATTTAACTTCGGACCATTTTGAACAAATGCAAATAATATATTTTTATTATTCTAATAAGGCATAGTTACTAAGTGTTTCTGTTTGTGCATCCAACAATAAGTGCATCAAAGTATGACTTCTAACCCTTTCGGAGACATTTACCTTTAAATATTACGGAATTCAGTAGATACAATTACAAGGTAAGTTATTGTATTATTACGCATGAAAATGTTTATATAGATCATATTGCGCAAAGCCGATTCTGCCTTTTACGTCATAACTACCTCGGAGCCGGGGTCTGTCTATGAGGGTCTCTTGTGCACTAGAACAATTTATGCCGATGCAGTAGTGACATATCTGTGTACGTATGACGCCTACCTTCTTACATGAGTATGTTATAAATTTGCTGCCTTTTTTACATTTACAAGAAATGGTTTCTAATAAAAGTTCTGCAATTGGTGATTTTTTCAATGTTTTGGGCATCAAGCCATTTATTGTATTGTACAAAAATTGTTCCAATAATATTATTTTTTTAATAATACTGAAGGGGAATAAAAAACTTGAGTGATTTAGACCTTTAGTTTTACTATACTATAAAAATATAACAGATATAATAGAACTAAGTAAGTAATAAAGACGTAAACAGCACTTAAATTTCAGATAAATGAACTAAATGAACGATTGAAGAAAGTAAAATTTGCACAGTATTGTTGAATTAAATACTTTATCTCAAAATTGTGCAGGAAAACTGAAATCTACAAGAAAAAACAATTGTTAATAAAAAAAAAAAACATCGTTATACGATGAAATTGAAGGGCGATGAAGCAGGATTCAATACGCCGTGAAAACGTTCGAATGAGCGCTAGAACGTTCCAGACTGCGAAAGTTGGCCCTTATTGCTGTTAGGTAAATTAAATTCGATTATATTGTAACAACTTATGTGATAAAAAATATTTTAACATAGTCAATTAAGTTTTAAATATTATTAAATTTTTAGTGCTAGTTTCAAGTCACTATTTCACTTCTTTTGTTTATAAATGACTAAAAGAAATGCCATATTTCGGCTCCTGATTGTCTTATGTATTTTTAATGTATGTTAATAATTTTTAATTATAGGTAAAATGTTGATGACTAAAATGCATCTATTAAAGAAAAACAAATAAAAAACATGTTTTTCAAGAATACTACAAATGTTTATTTTAACGCCGCTTATTTTAAGTACTATAAGCTGAAATGAAAAAGTTTGTTGTACGACATGATGCCCAAAACGTCCAACTGTTCAATATAGGACTTTGTTATTGCTTTTAAGCCGTTGTTGTAAACATTTCGATTTGAAATTTGATACTATAATTTATCTCTATTTGTGGAATATGCCTCTAAAGTAAAGTAAATTTAACGCATTATTGTTTAAGTTATTACCAATTGTTTAAAAATTGCCACCCACAATTGTTTCTATGTTTTACAATTTAACCAATTGACCAAGAGAATTCGGATACATCTAGTTCCCTTTGCAATTTCATCGTGAATAATCTGTTCCTCTTTCCTTATTACGATAAAAGTCATAGAACCAGAGTTATTAAAGAAACACTGCACGATTTTGAACATTCATTTGTTTAAACAAAAGCTTTCCACCGCACGGATTTAATCCAAAACTTTTTCCTAAACTTCTTGTAATGCCTACAACAAGTTCCAGCAATGGTTTGAGCGGGGGGTGTAGGTCCTTTAGTATATTTACCTCCTAACTATTCCAAACACAGTCCTGAAGTCAAAAATTCTTTTCCCTACCATGTCCTCTACACCCTGTTCATTGACTGGACTATGTATGCAGCATTCATCGTGGGAATTTAAATTCTGTATTAGACTCAGTTTAAATGAAAGCGTTAGTTATCTACCCCCTGGACATGTGCAAAATCATATTAATTTTAATCCAATCTCAAATATAATCCAATTAAAATACTCTTTGCTACCTTTGCTACGCTCCTCATTGCAAACTTCGTCGAGTGTGTATAGAAGTAATAAAAGATTTTGTAAGTTCAATTCTGATAAATCAACAAGTCTTGTACGTAAACGAGAACACGAATAGTGCTGTAAAGGACGTAATAAATTCAATAATAGTTTAAAAGTAAGAAAAACTTTATCTGTAACTTCTTCATAAAAACAAATTTAATTTAACTTCCGTATTGGTAGTTATGCCTCGCCGCGTTCGGAAGTTATAAAATATTTTATATGAGTTTGCTTTTAAAATGCCAATAAGAAATAATGCAATTATATTGTTTTGGGAAACATGAATAGTTTTTGTTGAATTTTATATACAAATTCCGCAAAATATTTTAATATAAAAGTTTTAAACTTGATATATTTTAGCTTAAAATAAATAAAATTTCCTCGTAGTTCCTCAACACATTGATAAGCTTTATTTATTTTTTACACTATTCGATATACCCAATTATAGAAAAATACACCAAACGTATACACCTAATGAATAAAGCATTGATAATTAAGACGATAAATATTAAATAAAGTGTATTTTGAAATAATTAAATATAGAGTATATTGAAAGGAATAGTTGAAGAAGAAAAACTATCAAAAAATTATAATTACATGATACCATTAAAAAATAAACGAAGAACTATAGTCGAGTTCTTCTGATCTGTATAATGGATTGAAAAATGTGGCGAAAAAAACACTAAAGATATCGGCGTTGCTGCTAGTTAGGCAAGTGTCGAAGGACAGGGGTGGCTTTAATTTTTCCTAAATAATTAACTTTGAACTAGACTTGATATTTCAATAATTAATTATTTATACCAAATAGAGAAGCGTTAAAAGAAGTAATTATCAATTTAATACAGTAGACGCTTAGTTTTAATTGTAATCATCTGAAACTGATTCAATTTAAATCCACTAATTGCACTATTTTTGTTCAATTTCGGGATTAGTGTATTCTCAAAGCATTCTTGGAACATTCCCGTCGACATACATTGACGATAATCCACATTTGACTCTTCTATTTTTCGCCATATTATTTCTGGCAATGGGGTCGTTGCACGTATTTTTTTTATTGCATATTCTGAAAATATAATGGAAAATATTAGACCCGTGTTTTCTGTTTTTTTTTTGTTGCATGCGTTTTAAGGGTGTAAATTAGCGTCAAAGTTCGATCTGTGGCTCTTTAAACCCTTTAAATGATGATGTAGAGCGGGCAACGCTGAATGCCTTCGAAAATAGTCGGAACTTACCGATCTATCCGTGCCCGTCCCTGTCATTCAAAAACCTGCCGGCCGAACGTGGACCATGACCTAGACCCATGATACTACGATACCAAATACCATGGTCATCATTTATCAAAGAAAGTTTTTCAAATTTTACAGGATGTGAATATAAACAATTTATATACTCTATAAAAGCTATACTTAAATGTGTACCGGCAATGATATTTGTCACGGGGTGACGTCATGCGCATCGATGTCTAAAACAGGTCAAGCAAGTGAGCTTATCTTGTCAGTATCGTAGTATCAGACCTACGTGTCGATCAATAATCCGGCGCTAGTGCATCAGCGTTTTCAATTTATGACGTAGCAGGGGCAAAGGAATTCTGCTGACGGCGCGCTTTATTTTAAAGTGGTGCAGTTTGAATTTTGGACAATAATTTGGTCAATTCATGTAACACAAGGCACTAACAAACCCACAGTTATATTTTTCATACAAAATCAACCTCAATTTCGATATAGTGCAACGACCCCATTATCCACCCACCCGTTTACAGAACCGCAGTGTACAATTATTAGTTGGCTTCCTTTACTCAATCCGTCCATCTTTTACTTCCACATCCACGTAGTGAAACGTCGAGATTTTAAATTTGAGCGAAAACATTTTTTCTGTCTGTCTGTTGGTCTGCCGGTCTATCTGTTGGTCGGCCTGTCAGTCTAACTTTTTTGTCCGCACACTTTCTCCGGAACGGTTTAAGATATTGACTTGAAATTTTATACACGTATATATTATAACGAGATCTGGAACTGGATTGTTTTTTGAAGATATCCTGTGAAGGGTTGGGGAGTCAATAGGGGTAAATATGGGGAAATATGCAAAGCAAGCTGGTAAGAGTACAGAAACTTGAAATTTGATGTATGTACTACAAGCCAAGACCTCATATTTTTTTATAATATTTTTAAACCCCCCCACTACCCCTAGTCCATTATTAAAGGGGTTGATAAAATAAAATTGGGATACTCATTTGAAATTTGGTACACGTATTTATTATAACGGCATCTCTAACTGGATTATATTTTGAGATGATTCCGTTGAAGGATTGGGGGTTAAATAGGGGTTAATAGGGGAAAATAAGTAAAGCAAGCTGGTACAAATACAGAAACTTCAAATTGGGTGTATGTACTAGAATCCAAAGCCTCAAATTTTTTTGTAATATTTTTCAACACCACACCACCCCTACTCCATTATTAAAGGGGTTGATAAAATAAAATTGAGATATTCATTTGAAATTTGGTACACGTATGTACCATAACGACATCTGGAAGTAAATTATATTTTGAGGTGATTCCGTTGAAGGGTTGGTGGTTAAATAGGGGTAAATAGAGAAATATAAGTAAAGCAAGATGGTAAGAGTACAGAAACTAGAAATTCGGTGTATGTACTAGAAGCTAAAGACTCAGATTTTTTATAATATTCTTCAAGCCCCCACCACCCGTACTCCATTATTAAAGGGGTTGATAAAATAGAATTGAGATATTCATTTGAAATTTGGTAGACGTATGTCTGGAACTAGATTATATTTTGAGATGGTTTCGTTGAAGGGTTGGGGGTTGAATAGGGATAAATAGGGGGAAAAGGTAAAGCAAGCTGGTAAGAGTGCAAAAACTTGAAATTCCAAGGTACGGCACTAAGGAAAATTCTTTGGAACATATTTACTTGGATAAAATCTTGAGAATCTAACAGTCTCTCAAACAGAGCACAACTATGTTAATAATAATTTATATTTAATCTGAAATTTACTTCGATAGTTCGGAAAACGGTAATTATATTTTGATACATGGAATTGGAATGATTTTAAATTAACACGTATTTCAGAAAACTAACCTTATCCTTGTAAATATAAAAAACTCTGACAAGAAACAGTAGCTCTCTCAAATCGGCACTTACTGAATGCGATGTATAACAGTCAACTTAGCTATAAGACAGACAGAACGGAATTGTTGTTTCAATGAGAATGATTTGCGCTGGCTTAGCCAACGCCCGCAGCTTCAATTTTTGCAATTTAGCCAACATTACAGATAATCTTCTCACAGCTGGGTTTACTACATTTTCTATATAAAGTAGAAATCTGCTTCGCGGTTTAAGCTAGCTAAATTAGAAAAAATGTATAACATTGATTTAAAGCAACTAGTTTATTTCAATTGTAAATGGAACAAGTAACGAAGGTTATCATTTATTTAAATTGTATTTTTGGCATCGGAGAAACACTTCGTTACAATATGTAACTGTACACAGCAAAACCTATAATCTGTCATAGTTTGTTACATCTACGTTCATTATTTTTAAACATAAAAATGTATTAAGAAACAGCAATATTTTACATTTATAGACGAGTAAAATTGGGAAGCAAAGACGCTTAGTTTCCGAGAAAAAAAAAACTGGCGTAGAACCAAACCAGACTTGGTGCGATTCTTTAATTAGGTGATCGTGTACATGAAACCACTTTTCACGACATTTTCTGGTGGTCTGGAACTTTTTTATTTCGAAAAAACTGTAAAAAAATGAATTTTCCATGAAACATGTTTTTTAACGTCCTCATCGTTATATCTTTAAAAATAATTGTGCTATGGAACTGATTTTTTTTTAAAATTGAAGTAGACACAATAGCGCTTCTAACTATGTACAATGTGATTGTAAAATATATATTTTTTAATTGTTAAAATAATAGCAAACTTAAAGTTGTTATTTTCGTGAATGTATTTTTCAGCAATCGAGAAAAATTTTCATTTATGAAAATATGTATATACATGCTGTGAACAAATTGAAGCCAATATATGAAAAAAGTTTTTAGAATCATAATTTTTGATGTGCAGGTATGTAGTCAGCGATTTTTTTAAAACGGGCTAAATCATATTCTTGCACGCCCGGCTCTCATTATACTGCTTACCGCCTGCGGACTACGGTTGTTGGATTCATGTGTACTAATCGGGCTTTTATTAACAGCTCCAAAATAGGTACGAACCTACCTTTTGTTGTTTTAAGGTAAAAAATATTTAAAAGGAGGTAAATATAAATCATTGTTATAAAGTAAGTAGCCACCTAATAAGTAGGTTATTACACATTTTTGATTGAATTAAACCAAGATGCAGGAATAAAACAACTTTATTTTTTTGCAACTATTTTTATATTGAAAAATGAGTATTTAGTTACGTAGGCCCTGCGTTAAAAGCATTCTAGTTCGTCTGTACATTCGTCGAAACCTTTAAATAACAGTATTTCAAGTACGGCATTTACACTCGTTACAACATTTTAGGCCTTCTTTAACACAATCATATTTTCCATTTTCACAATTTTTAACTGAACAATAAATACTTAATGAAAATATTGTCCAAACATCGTCACTTAAATTCCGTCCTGAACCATGTGCATTTATAAGTGTAGTTGGCATATTGCTTCTCTACGATATTCTAAGTTGATGCATAAACCTGCAATAGTTAACTAAATGTATTAGATAGGAAATCTATGATTTAAATATATATGTTTACCTTAAGAATGGGTAGTAAAAAGTGCCTTCAGTTGAAGAAAGCTCCGTTTGTTGTTGTTGCTAATTTGATCCTTAGGTCGTTTAATATCTGAATTTGTTTACTTTTGTTTTTGTGCAGTACTAGAATCAATTTTGTATAGATTTTTAAAGCTTCGTCTTTAGACAGCAATGGCAATTCCGATAAATTTTTAAAAGCAACAATATTCTTTAAGAACATCAAACGCAGATTTTTTAAATATTTAAAAAAAGACCATTAGTGGTGTCGCAACCAGTAAAACAATGAAGACAAGAACAAACTGTAGTTCATAAACTTTGCACTACCTTCTATATTTACAAAAATTGTCTGCTAGTGAAAAAAGGAGAGTAAGTAAAATTAATACATCTATATCAACTAATTTCACCAATGTTTGTTTGCTAAATTTAGTTTCGTACATTGCATGCAAAATCATCCTGGTATATCTTGCTGTTTGCTAAATAGATTTTTGGTCATTTCTGAATGACGTTTATGTAGTGAAACTACTTTTTCTGTTAATTTAAATCCTCCATCTATTATTAATATTTCGTATTCGATTAAGTACTGTGCAGCATCTGTTGCAAATCGGCGCGGCGCGGCGGCACTGTATGATTGCAAAAAACGTTCATGTTTTCAAAACTTGTTTACCTATACGACAGTCTATATGATATTTTAATTAAATTTCGTCATTTAAAATATCTTTCTGACACAATATTTCCGCGATGTCGTCTTTTTTCAGCACTAGATATTAGTGACAACAAACCTTGTATCCTAGTTCTTGGTACCACATATTTGTCATCATCCCGCGCAATTTTCTTACAAATAATGCACTCCATTATTTTAGAAAACTAAATTGCGAATATTCTACAGCATCGCATTTATTTAAAACTATTTATACGTATACTCTAAATCCCGCAAACTACTAATATACGATTCAAATGTATTGACCCCTCATTTTACCCGCGAAATCTCAAAAATGGGGGACCAGAGAAAATTTGAGAAAATATGTGTTCATTATGTGTCTATTGTAAATTATTCACTGAAGTTTGAATAATGTACATTGGACGGTTTTGAGGTTCTGCTAAGTTATATTGAAAAATACCCTACTTTTTAAGGAAATTTTGACCATACCAGTTTTAAATTCATTATATCTTGAAAAATATGCCTACTATATGAATAATATTTTAGATACCGATAAAGCGCGGCATTTTTTGTACGAAGAAATTCTTTCATCATTTTTTATTCTAAAATTTGGCAGTTATTGTCAAAAACATGACTTCATGTTTATTCGGCTTTTATCAAGGTATTTGAAAGATTTTTGATAAAATAGTTAATCATATAAAATGTAAGGATTTTCAGAAAAAAGAATTGGTATATATCAAATATTAATTTAGTTATCAAGTGCAATAGATAATATTGCAGAACCCGGGCAATAATATTATCTATTGCACTTGATAACTAAATTAATATTTGATATATATCAATTCTTTTTTCTGAAAATGCTTACATTTTATATAATTAACCATTTTATCAAAATTTTTGTAAATACCTTGATAAATAACCGAATAAACATGATGTGTTTTTTAGAATAAATGCAAAATTTTAGAATAAAAAATTATGAAAAAATTTCCTCGTACAAAAAATACCACGCCTTATCGGCATCTAAAAGATTATTTATGTAGTAGGCATATTTTCAAATATATAATGGATTTAAAACTGGTATTGTCAAAATTTCCTTAAAAAGTAGGACATTTTTCAATATAACTTAGCAGCACTTCAAAACTGTCCAATGTACATTATTCAAATTTCAGTGAATGATTTACAATAGACACATAATTTTTTCAATTTTTTCCGTTCCTCCGTTTTTGAGATATTCGCGGTTAAGGTGAGGGGTCAATAAATTTGGATAGTCTATTAGTTAGACGCATCTTATCCTACCTTCCATACGCGGTGTACAATAATACATAGGACTAATTTAGCGCGCTTTAAAAAAATCGCTGTTGCCAAACGATACACATTGGGAAAAAAACAATTATATCAAAAACTTTTCTAATGTTTGGGCTACATTTGCTTCACTGTATGTGTATAAAAATTTTCAAAAATAAAAAAGTTTATCGATTGGTGAAAATTGTAATACGTAAAATTTAAATATCTAGTTTTCCTAATTTTTAAGGAAATGAAAATGCGAACTGTGTAAAAACCATTAGTACAGTTAAAAGCGCTATTGTGTGTACTTTAATTGAAAAAAAAAACAACGTCGATAACAACATTAGTTTTGAAGATATGGCGGTGGAAACAAAAAAAAAACACATTTTATTTAAAATGCAATATTTTCCCTTTTTTTTAATTTAAAAAGGTTCAGACCACGAAAAAATGTCGTGAAATACGATTTCATATGCCCAGTGACATGCTTAACAAAACCTACCATGTTTGACCTGGTTCTACGCCAGAAAAAAAAAACGGCACGATAGAGTCTCGAATTCGCTCCTCTATTAGTTAAAAACCCGATTTTAATGCGGTTGCCCTTATTTTGTAGATATTTCTAATACCTACACTTCTTCCACGGACGTGTTTTCGGAAAATCTAGAGATAAATTTATACAACCCAAAAACTTGGTTTACATAACTTCATTTGTTAATTAAATATATGCCCTAATTTTCAGCCGTTGGATTTTAGATACAATAGTTAAACATACTGAGAGGTACATATTTCCGCCGAAAAAAACCGGTTGGTATTTTTTTTAAACCCCTTTTTCCCTAGGCTATAGAGCATTGCATGAATTTCAATTTTTCAAAATAAAGAACATTTATTCAATATTAGGATAAATGATTTTTAATTAACAAAACCATTACGTCGACTGAACATACAATTATTTCAGACGAATTTGTAGAAAATAATATAACACGGGTTTTATATTTAACGTTGTTAAAAATGTACAAAGCCAGCGAAAATGCAAGTTGCTGTCTCTGAGAGTAGTTTTTATGGCTTATTTATTGAAACAAAAATTAAATTGGGATTTCAAACCGGTTCCACTGGGGATATTTTACTTGCAAATATGTAGAAGCAATTTAGTTAGAGAATAGTCATTTTATACTCTTCGTGTTTACAACTATGCATCGTAAAATAACGGCGGTACGGTGGTCGACATTGTCTCGCTCGTATTAATGACGACTTCCGTATACAGCCGTTTATTTGGAATTAATATTTACCCACTTTAACTTCAGACATTTTCATGATAAATATACTTAATTTTGTATCTGAAAACGTACTTTCTAGTAACACCAAAACTCTTAACACAACCCTCGAATACCAGTAGTCGACGTGGATTTCGTCAACCACGTTGTCATCATCGTGAGATTATAATCCTTGTAAGGATTGTAATTTGAAGAGTGTTGGACAATGAACGACCGATTGTAAACATATGTCCCATCTCAAATATAGAAGAACTGAAAAGCCCAGTCTTGTCGAACATGTATAGTTAGTTAATTGAGTCTACTTTGCATTTTCCCTGGCCGCAATATAAAAAAGCACATTGTTTGTAAAGGCAGTGTTCTAAAATAAAATAACTGACTTTAATATAAGTTATAAATGCATTATCTTTTAGTTCCAGGTAGTACTTTAACGCAGAAAAAGTTGGGAATAAAAATATTCACATTTACAAATTTGAAATTAGCCAAATTTTGGCCAATTTTTTATTGTTTCCTAAAAATAAAGAAAAATACCCAAACATCTTGAAAATTTAGCTCAGTTTTTTTTTGAGTTTTTGTATATCATATATTTATTGTTTCCAATCATTTAATAGTTAAAAAATTGTACAAATAAAATATCATAAGAAAATTGAATAATCAGCCGTTTTTTGATTTTTCTTCGGCTAATTTTAGCATGCTGCTAAATTTGTAAATGTGAATATATTTATTCCTAACTTTTTCTGCAATGAAGTACTACCTTAAACTAAGAGATAATGCATTTATAACTTATATTATAGGCAGTTAGTTATTTTTCATGGGACTGTAAATAGTTAGATGCACAAAAAATCAAGAGATACCTATATTATGTTGTTATTTTCATATGCTAATAAATATAAATAGCCCTCAAAAATGGCAGCACAAGAGAGTATTTTATATCCCCTTTAAAGCCCATTTTGATTTACTTCCTACCTTGTATGGTTTTCGAGCAATTCAATTTTTTCTATAGGCGGAGCGCAAACAATTTTAAATAAACAAAAATTCGCGCGCATTAAAAATACAAATTTTGTAAGTTTTGTCGATATCAATTTTCTCGAAAACCATGGCATATACAAGAAAATTACAAGATGACTTTTTTAGGCAATTAGTCAAGCTCTCTTTTTTATATCTTCGACGATTAACGAGTTATCAGTAAAATAAGGCTTTTTTCACAGAAGCAGTGGTTTCTTTTTGGGAGGTTGCGCGGCATCCCCAGAACTGATTTTTGGGGTTTTGTGTTAATTCTCGCACTAACAGTTACGGAAGGAAAACCTCAGGTAATATTTTTTGCGAACTTCTGGTGTATTTTTTACTTTACCGACTGGATATCCGCTGTGTAAAGTAGCAATAGGGCGATATTACGAAAATGGCTCTTTAAATAGCACCATGGCCATACATAACAATTGTTTTCTGCATTCAAAATTAATTGCATATGTTAGTTTTGAGCTGAATATTTTTATATCTTCCAGGAATATATTTATAGATTTGAATATATATGTAGGTATTTCTTAAAGAACCCTAACAAAAATAAAGTTATACTTCTTTCGGTCGACAGATATTCACATAAAATAACAATTCATATTATGCGACTCTGCTGCTGTTTTTGCTAGACCCGTTGCTATATTATTTAACTCATCACTTTTCCGTTGCTTTGGAAATTATCAAAAATAAGTCCAGTGTTTAAGTAGGGTGACAGATCCGAAATTTCTAATTACCGCCCGATGGTTTCGCTCAGGCATTTGAAATTCTCCTACACCATTTTATTTTTAACCATAAAAGCATCAATAGCTCAACATGGGTCCTTCAAGGGCCGTTCAATAGTTACCAATTTAATTAATATTCCAGAATTTATTTATGATTTTATTGATAGGGAGTGTACAAACAGATGTTATATACACTGGCTTTTCTAAAGCTTTCGATAGACTGAATCACGGTATCCTCTTAGATAAATTTGAATTTTACAGTTGCTCGGATAACCTTATTGAGCTTTTTAAGTCCTATCTAACTGATAGAAAGCGGTATGTTGTATACCATGGTGTTAGATATATCGAAGTTTTAGTCATGTCAGGGGTCACTCAAAGTTCAAATTTAGGTACACATTTTTTTTTTAATTTGTATGTAAACGATTTAGTAGATAATCTAACTCTTAACTTATACGCGGGTGGTTTAAAACTCTTTTGTAATATTGCGAGTTGAACGATTGCTACAAACTGCAAAACAATGTTGATCGTATTAACACATGGTATATGGCCAACAAATTTATCATTAAATGATACAAAATGTAACGTTATGACATTTACAATAAAACAAAATATTATCCTGTACTATTACAAATTAGACAATCATACACTTTACCGTCCTCACACTTTTTGTGACATTTGATAAAAAACTAAAGTTTGTAATCCATGTCGAATTTGCTGCTAGTACAAGTTATAGAACGCTGGGTTTTGATATTAGAAACTCCGCACATTTAAAAAATGTACATACATTTAAGCAGCTTTACACTACTTTTGTTAAGCCACATCTTGAATATGCCACAATAATATGGCGTCTAACTTATAATGTACACATACAACATTTGGAAAGAACTCAACGCCGTTTTTTAAAACATTCGTCATTTAAGGCTGACGGACCTACCTTCCTATTGCTTATCCACATGAAGAACTGCTATCTAGGTTCTCCTTAGATAATCTAGAGATCCGTAGATGCACATAACATCGAGTGTGAAGACATTTTAAGTACCGTAGATCGGGGTGGATAGAAACTTAAGGGTCAATAGAAACAAAAACTGTGAACGTAATTCAATGATACCTACAGAGCATCAAATTAAATTTGTAATAATGATCCCTTGATTATTACAGAAGATCACCAAATTTAATTTGATGCTCTGTAGGTATCATTGAATTACGTTCACAGTTCTTGTTTCTATTGACCCTTAAGTTTCTATTCACCCCGTTCTATCGAGTATGCTTAATATTCAAATTCCTAAAGCGGCATCTAGACACAACAATCTATTTTACTTGCCATTTTCAAGAAGAAATATTGAATTCAGCAGATGCAGTATGCACAATAATGTGTGTACTTAATACATGTGTGTTATAATAAATATAATTCTAAAATTATCTATGATTTAACCCACAATTTCGATTTTTTAATTTGATCTTTATTTTTTTTTTCAGAATATTTCCATCCTCGTAGTGCTTATATATAGTTGGAGAATCAGTGTTAATATAAAACGATTTTCAACGCTGGAAGACGTATACTATGGTGAGTGAGTTATTATTAGAGTATTAAATTTGTATTTAAATATTCACGTATTTACGCAACAGATTGCAAAATTAATATATAGGACAAAAATTTAAAACAAAACAAATTTTAAGCTAACATGCAAACATCTTAACAACTATGTTAACAAGATATTAATAGTCTAATTCACAACTTCAAAAAGGTGGTAATTATTGTAATAGTTCCTAAAGATATGGGCGATAGCTCATTGGATTCGGAATGACGTCTACAAAAATGTATTAAAATATTTCATTAACACATAAAAAATTGCAAAAGTTATAAACAAATTAAGATGAAAAAAATGACATTTAGTTTTTCGCTTATAACTTAAAAACTATAAAGATAACGGAAATCGAAAAAAAGATTCTTAAAGAAGAGAAAATTAAAAAGTCCCAACTCCCGGAACTGTATCTCCATTATTTATAATTTTAATTTAACGCTGAAAATAAGTCTCCGCGCGACCGAATCAGAATGCACGCGCCGCGCGCCGCGCGCCGCCTCAAAAGAGAGTACATCACAGAAAATAACTTCTTTATACTATTAAATATCAATTAAAAATTTTGAAAAAATTATGATGTACTCTTAACACTTCAAAAAATAAGGTTCCATTAGAAAAATATGTTAAAGTTTATTTTTAAACAAGTTAGGCCATTGTTAACTAACGAAATTTTATGAGAGCTCCGTTGTCATTGGTGACAGAAATTTAAAAAAAAATAATTGGCCTATAAAATGTTCGCTTGTTGGAACCCTTCTTATACATATACTTAACAACATCACGTTATAGAAGTTTTTAAAAATTGTTTATTTTGTTTATTATAATTTTTAAAAGTAAACAAAAAATTGAAAACCACAGTAAAGTAGTAAAGTATTTTTTTTTCATATTCGTTGTCATATTACTATTTTTGCATTGAAGAAAAGCATTCATTAACGTTAAAAATATTTTTTTACGCCATTTGTTTATAAACAATATGCCTAACTTTATGTTTAAAAAAAAATATTTCACGATTTTGTTGTCTTGAGAATATTACGATTTAAACAAAATTCTTGAAAACGGTATCTTATTGTTTATAATCGTTTTTCTTATTATCGATCATTTGAATAATTAGTTAAGAAATTATTTTCTTCTTTAAAGTCATAATTGGCAATTCCCAATAAAGTAACAAATTAAAAAAATATGTATCAATAATTTCATTGTTTATTAACTTAACAATTTGTTATAAACAAATTCTGACAATCCCAATATTTTTTTTCTAACTCTTAAAAAAAATTACAAAAACAACCATATGCAGCAACATATTGAAAAAAAATACTTGGTATTTTTTATAGCGTTTTTCAGTATTACATTATGCAGAAGTTGAAACGGCCACTTGATTTGTCAACTAAAAAACTGATATAACTCTTAAACTATTAGAGATATCACAATAGACATTTAGGTCGTTTTTATAGAGGATTAATTAATCTTTAAATGAGTTAACTTCCAAGTTCGTAACTATTATTAATCAATTATGAGCATTTGTTTATTAAAATTAATATGTTTTCTATTTATTTATCAATAAATAATTGCAACTTTCAGATATTTTATCACTTAACAAAATTGCCTGAAGGTCCATTACCATATCTGCATTATTTGATAAGCTAGAAGTCATAAAAGATTCAAAAACATCGAAAACACATTTAATTTTTATAAACAAATGCGCATAATAACTGATTAATAATAGTTACAAACTTGAAAGTCAACTCATTTAAAGATTAATTAATCCTCTATAAAAACGACCTCTAATAGTTTAAAAGTCATATCAGCATTTTAGTTGACAAATCAAGTAGCCGTTTCAACTTCTGTAACGTGTAATATGGAAAAGCGCTATAAAAAAATACCACCGACTTTTTTTCAATATGTATTTGCATAAGGCTGTTTTCATAATTTTTTAATATTTAGAAAAAAATATTAATATTGTCAGAATTTGTTTATAACAAGTTGTTAAGTTAATAAACAATGAAATTGTTGATAAAAAATATTTTTTTTTGTTAATTTATTGAAGATTGCCAATTATGATTTTTAAGAAAAAAGTAATGTCTTAACTAATTATTCAAATGATGGATAATTAAAAAAAAAACGATTATAAACAATAAGATAATGTTTTTAAGAAAAACATATTTTTTAAAAATCATGATATTCTCAAGACAACAAAATTGTAAAAAAAATTAGATATAAGACTGTTTAAAAACAATTTATAGACAAATGGCGTAAACATTTTTTTTAACGTTAATGAAAGCCTTTCTTCAATGCAAAAACAGTAATATGATTTTTTTTTACAACTTTACTTTGGTTTTTAATTTTTTGTTAACTTTAAACAATTATAATAAACAAAATAAACAATTTTCTTACTTTTTATTGGGTATTTTGCCACTGAAAAATATTTAAAAATTTTAATGAAAAAACCTCTGCGCCAAACGGATCAGACAGAGGTTGGTTCTTGAGTACTTGACTGTTTCAAAAAGTCTCACACCTAAAAATATATAAACTAGAACAATGTTATAAACTAAAAACTCAAAATCAAAGCTATAGGTAGTTAACGTTTCGGAAGAGAATCTACTTCCGTTCTCAAAACTTTTTTGGCCGTCAACCATGACAGTTCTTTGTTTATGTATTTCCATAGTCACGTGAGACATTAAATTATATTTATCTTATTTTTACTTACTTCGTCTCTAAGGATGGGCAACCAACTAGTACAAAAATCTATTGAATAATTAGAAACCTCTGTCTGATCCGTTTGGCGCAGAGGTTTTTTCATTAAAATTTTTAAATATTTTTCAGTGGCAAAATACCCAATAAAAAGTAAGAAAATCTGAATATGCCACAAATAAACAATTACAGACAATAAAATAAACAATTTATGAAAACTTTTATAACGCGATCTTGTTAAGTATATGTATAAAAAAGGCTTCAAGAAGCGAAGAATTTATAGTCCAATTATTTAGAAAAAAATTGTCTCCAATGACAACGGAGGTCCCATAAAATTTCGTTAGTTAAATGGCCTAACTTGTTGAAAAATAAACTTAAAATTTTTTTTTTAAGTGTTAAGAATACACTATATTTTTTTCAAATTTCTTAATTGATACTTAATAGTATAAAAAAATTATTTTATGTGATGTACTCTCTTTTGAGGCGGCGCGGCGCGCGGATCCTGCAGCGGTCTCGCGGAGTCCTATTTTCAGCGTTAAATTAAAAATATAAATAATGGAGATAGAGCTCTGGGAGCTGGGACTTTTTGATTGGAAACTTCCTCCTATTTAAGAATCTTTTTTTCGATTTCCGTTATTGCTTATAGTTTTTGAGTTATAAGCGAAAAACTAAATGCCATTAATTTTTTTCATGTTAATTTGTTTATAACTTTTGCAATTTTGTATGTGCTAATAAAACATTTTAACATTTTTCTAGGCGTCAATCCGAATCCAATGAGCTATCGCTCATATTTTTAGGAGTTAATTCAAGAATTAATACCTTTTTGAACTTGAATTAGACTGTAAAACAGAGTTAAGAGTAGTGACAACTACAAGAAATAAAACAAACATGTTATCAGACTATATTATTAAATAGTTCAATGAAATATTGTCTGGTAAATTGAAAGCGTAAATATTAATTATATGAGATGTTTAGCGAAATACTGAATAATTACTTTTGAATTATATTAGTTGAGCCGTAATAACATGAATTTTATTTAAATTGCCACTCGTTACATTCAGAGGTATTTTATGTTGGTATTCTGGGTTTCCAACCTCCATCAACACTTCGTCTATCTACATCCCTAACGGTTAATATTTCAGATGCGCCATGAAATATGGAGCGAACTAAGGCGTTAGCAAGCAATTATTTTTAGCCAGCAAAAAATATAAAAAAAATTAGGTTCTCGGTTTGGCCTGCATGTAAATCTGTATATTATATTCTTTGCATGTTTCCTCAGAATTCGACAACCATTAGAAATACCGAGATAAAATTTTTTTGTAGGTTCTTCATCAGAGTGTCATTCACGTATTTCTTTATAACTTACAGAAGTATATATAGTGCCTATAAAATTATTGGGATGTCATAGTATGTATTTGTAACCCCAGCGCCTTCGCCATATTTTAAATAGTACTAGTCCGCCGGAACACATGGTTTAAAATACAGCGTGGAACTGCCAAATGGAATAAGTTCAGCATCATTGTGCATATTTAAAAAAAATCCCGAGACGAGTCGATTTTGGATTCTTAAATGACATTCTGCAACGTACAAATTTCATTCCAAATTCAACCCCCTTCAAGTGGCAGTTGCAACATCTAAATTTTTAAATGGGAAGTAGGGGCTTGTGATACCTCATTTGAAAGATCTTTCATTCTCTACTCAAAAATACTATGGTTTTAATATTTACTGTAAAAATTAACGGTCTGCTTGACGAAATTCGCTACAACAAACGAAAAACATAAAAAGTTACAGCGTCTTTTACAGGCTAGCAAAAACAATTTCAGTGTTTTTTTTCTGCATAATCAACTAAAAAGAAGACATAAAAACATCAAAATTCTTTATAGCCTGGCATTGTCAGTTTTACCGAAAGCGCCGTAGTCATTGACAGCAATGAATAGTTGTCATAGTTGTCAGTAAATACCTAGTTGTGAGTGTTCTGCGTATTGTTTGAGTTTTGCTAATTTCTAAACATGGTTACTTAAACTAAATGCATAAAATAATAATTTTACAGATGCTTGGTTACGGAGATAGAATGCGATCACAGGACGAAGTTGCTCGCCTATTTCAAGAAAAATTTTCTGATTTGCTGCCTATACCCCAAGCTACAATTAGCAAATTGAAAAGCAGTTTCGAAAATGGACATGTATGACAGATACAATGAGTAACGATACCAAATTAGATATACTACTTGAGTTTGAAGAAATCCCACATAGTTCAAGTCGGCAAGCAACTTCAACATTGAATGTTTCCCATTCCTCAATTATTCGCATATTAAAAAAATAAAATGCTTCTCTATAAGCTGACCCCAACTTAAGAGCTTAGTGAAGATAATTTTGAAAGAAAAAAGTATTCTTGTGAACAAATGATGCAAAGGTTAGATAACAATGTTATCCAACTGGAGAATGTTTTATTTTCGGATGAGTCCGCTTTGAATCTTCATGACCATGCTAATCATCAAAACTGTCACTACTCCTCACTGGATGAGAGAATTACATACGCAAAATCCTGAAAAGGTTAATGTTTGGGCTGGGATAATTGGAAACCATATCATTGGTCCCTTTTTCATTGAAGGCAATTTGAATGGAGATAATTATTTAACTCTACTCCAAAATAATGTCGTGCCAACTTTAGCAAACTTATATCCTGCTCAGGCAAACTCACAAGTTCCAGCGGATGTAATATGGTTCCAGCAGGATGGAGCACCACCACATTATCGAATCGATGTCTGGCAATACCTCCACTTAACATTTGTAAATCGGTGGATAGGAAGGCGAAGATCGCTAGAATGGCCAGTACATTTTCCTGATCTTACACCCTTAGATTTCTTTCTATATAGATATGTGAGAAGTATGGTCTATAAAGCTAAGCCACGGGATATAGTTGAGGTCACGCCTCAGTTATAGAAGGTTAGAAGACATTTATATTTGCGATTAGGATGTTGATAAGATGTCCAGGGAACTTATTTTGAACATTACCTACATTGAAATTAAGTTTTCTTTAGTTTGATGTAGCGAATGACGAAGTACATGAATTAATTTTATTACCGTTAATTGCAATGAATATTAAAAGCATTTTTGAAAAGACAATCAAAAGAACTTTCAAATGAGGTATCACAAGCCCCTACTTCCCATTTAAAAATTTAGGGGTTGCAACTGGCACTCGAAGGGGTTTGAATTTAGGGATGAAATTTGTACATTGCAGGATGTAATTTTGGAATCCAAAATCGACGATTTTTATAAATACGCACTGTAACATCTTAAAAGACACTGACAACGTGTTCTTTAGTTGTGTAAAATACAGTGCTACCTCAACTAAATTAATATAAAAAATTATTGATAATGCAATACTCTCACTCCATCTAATTTACTAAGTTTTTGTTAATATTTTTCAATTGAAACAGTGTTATTAATTTTTAAAAGCAACTGAAATTAACCTATAGGTTACTCTCATAAAACCTTTGTCTTTCCTAATGTTATTTTTCCCTACTTTCCGAGGTCTCCTCCCCCTGTCTTGTCTATAAAGGAATTTATACAAAACGTCCGTCTTTACTTCATCTTTTAACTAAGAATTATATTTTCTCTTGAATAATCACCCTATACAGGGTGATTCATTGGTAAGTGTTTATCGGCATATGTAGGTTACTAAAATGTGTAAATCTGTTGGTTTCAATAGGATGATTGAATAATTTTCAGGACTTACGTTTTATGAATTGTTTTTTATTGAATATGAAAGTTTTTATTAACTGGTTGTCAGTTATAAAGAAAAAATGCTATTCTCTATGAGATACTCAGTTCTTAGTTTTGTAAAATTTCCTTTTATAAAAAAATAATAGAAAATTGAGATGCGCAATTTGAAAATGTACTTTATTTACCTTATTTTTTATGCTCTTTCCAAATCTTCAAACATATTTTTAAAACTTTCGATATAGAGTGTTTTTCTTAAGATTTAATAATTCGGCCCCTTTTTTCTGTCCGGCCCTGTATTTTGATTCCGCTAAATTAAGAAATCGGTATGGCTTACCAAGTAAAATATACACACAAAGTTTTGATTTTTTATTCCTAGAGGTTTTAAAAATATGGCCCAAGACAACCCTGTATCTTGGTAATTGAGGATTATTGACCCATTAACCATAAGTCACATGGAATCGCCCAAGTAACCTACATATGTAGGTAAAGTATGTACACTTACCAATGACTCACCCTCTATATGTTTTAGTATATCAAGATTTATTACTGGCAATAGTGACAGTATTTCAGTATTATTGTCGTCCGTTGTTATATTGTTTTAAAGTGTACCACCCTGTATATTTTTCACTGAACAGCTTTCTTCATCGACAGTTGTTTTTTTTATAAAGCACCATCAAAAGTGTTTTTCTGACATTACAATCTGACCAAGAATTGATCAATGAGTAATATTGTGCCAATCTAAATTAACACTACATAAAAAAAAATAAGGACTTACTCACTAGTATCCCTTACATACCTATAATTTAATTACACTTATATCGTGTACAGTAGCACTATACTCTACTTTGGAACTAACTAAAAATTACACTAGTTCGGAACGTTTGGTCCTCTTGAGTCTTCTGATCAGATTCGTGTTATCAGGGAGCTGGATGGTGTCGATATTTACATGGTGATGTTCATGACTCTTGGCGAATTTGATAATGGTCTGCTTAACAGTATCCATCTTCAAGTCTCTGTGGAGCTCACTGTTTTTGACAATGTTCCTTAGTACCTTGTTGTGGAATCGCTGGATTATTTCCAAGTTGCTCTTTTTGGCGCTTAAGGATTTGTTTGTACAGTTAGTATGTACTCTTTTCTAAATTTGAATCCAGTTCTTCTTTTTTCTTTTTCCTTTGTTCGTTAAATTGACACGAACAGATTTAGTCTCATTCAGTTTGATTCGCCATTGCTTAGTTCAGTTGTTGATTTTATTTACTGAGATTTGCAAATTCGCCGTAGCTTCTTCATAAATTTTGCTTACAGCCATTATGGCAGATGGCCATCGTGTCAATTCAGGAATATCATAAGTAGAGGACCGGCTCTAATACACTGCCTTGTGGTACTTCCGCCTTAATTTCTTTCAGTTCAGAGAAAGCATCTTACTAAAAACTGTGTTTGAAATGTAAGACTTCAGTAACTTTGAGAACTGTTCGGGTAAAAGCTTGTATAATTAACAGTTGTGTGCTAAAAAGCCATCACTAAAAGCCATGAAATAAATTGCCAGTACCTCTTATAAATTTTCATCGATATTCTATTTTTTCAATGATCACATTTATATTAACGTTCTGACACGTACACATAGACATCAACACAACAACCATCCCTGTGACATTGTCATCTACCGCTAAGATTCGAACTTTGGAGAGATAACAGCGGCTAGACATGTTGTGCCATTCAGCGTTCTAGCCTTACAATCTCGGTAACACATTAAAACGCCACTAAACATTCATATCCTTTCAAGATTCGATCATAGGGCTGCGTGGGCACAAGCCTAACACGTAAGTATTACGCGACCGAGCCGATAAATTTAGTATCATTATTATTTAAATTTATCAAAATCTTCATTATTTATAGTCGGTTTTTTTATTTTAAAAATAAATATTTTAATTGTTTCAATGTGCTTGTGTACTTTTATTCTCAAGTTTGTTAGTCAAGTATTGATGTAAGTTACTAACACAGACATCGTTAATTTTTGTATCGTATGAATAAAGAATGCAACGCTTTATTACTACCAGCAAGCTCTCGACAGATTGTTCAAGTTGGCTTTAATCTCTTCAAGCTGCTGTACCACGTTAAATTGCAAAAGGCGTACAGAATACACAGACACATACAACCCTTATGTGCCGCTTATCTACATAGCCTTACGCGAGTGTATGTGAAACATGAACGTATCTTAAACATTAAACACTACTAAGTGTCTTTAAATACAATAAAACCCTTATTGCGTTTGAGGTAAAACGTTATATTAAAGTTTAACCATTTGGATGAGGATAACTTCAATATCCTGCAAGGATACGAGAAGGTCACGAGCCTGTCGCTAGACAGACTGACCTATATTTATAATACTGTCACGTACGTTTGAGGAAATATATACGTATACCTATACTAATATTAATATGTATGCTGTATATCTCACTTGGTGTACATTATACATCTATATAGGATATATCTGTTGACAGCAAAGTATATAGATCAGTAAAGTAAGAGAAACTGGGGTAACAACGTTTTAAAGAATAGGCCAAAAGTTCTTTTACATAGAATCGATTGCTTCTGGTTCTAAATGTATGGTTAACAGCTTGACCGCTTGCGACGCCATTTAAAAAAAATTATGGCAAGGATAAATTTTGTCTGAGAATGTCCGATACCAAAAATAAGTCATAAGAAATTATTTAATAATTGTTTTTCTATTAACTTCTGAGTGAGAAAAATTGATGAATATGCCGTTCGAAAAATAAATAAATTCGGCAATTTTAGAGACTTGAAAGACACCGAGTAACCATTTTCATCTAATTGTAACGGTCACGTTTTGTAAGAACACTCAGTACCTTAAATTATATAAAGCGCGCGACTATTCTATTAAATATTTTAAATTTAAATTGTAAGATACTGATCTGAGCATTATATGCGTTTAAATTTTATCTTCTAGTTATGACAAATGCTTGACCAATAGCATAGTAGTTTGTACCACCAAATTTAGCGAATAGTAGAGGATATACGCGCCGACTTTGGCAAGGAGACGCTGGAAAGATGGCGTAAAGGCAGTAGGCCGTGTAGGGCCATAACAATTAAAAGCCGCCATATATTTGTAAATATCTGTATACAGTGATTAATAACTGCGAATAGAATCAGTAAAGTAGTTATTATAGTTTATATGTTCTGTGTTATTGTGTTCCATTGCCCATACCTACAGCAAGGCAATGTTTTCGACGAACTAGCTGTAAGCAGTCTTTTATATTATGTATGCCTCTCGTGATGCAAATAATGCTGTTTGAAGCCACTTGCGACAATGCAGAATTAATTGATGGCTTCAATATCTCATTCCACGTTTGACCAGTAATATTCTTTGTTGTATCCAGTGTTACCATCCGGTAAAGACTTCTCTTACCCCATGAGAAGACTATAATAGTGCGTGAATAATTTCGTGTGAACGCTATGTTTCCCTAACTATATAGCCCTGTTTTTAGACATATCGCGTGTGGTTTGGGCTTAAAAACCTAGTGTACGACTACCGAACCAGTCTATATCGAAAATATTAATTGTCGGGCCATTTTTTGTTATTAACTTTAGGTACAGTTAGTAATATTTTCCTTTTGTGTGTCTTAATTATGCTATCGTAAAAATTCTTTGTTTTACCGCTCTGGCCAGATCGTGTTTAGTTTAGTTTAATTATTTAGCGTATACGGATTCTTATTGTGTACAGTTTGCTTTGTATTTTGTTATATGTCAGATGGACTAATGATTTGTTTATATGATTATTCTGACGAAGGTTTTTGTAAAGTTTACACACAATCCTGATGTAAATGGCTGTGCTTTGTTTGTGTATTTTTTGTAAATCATTAAAGTAAGTTAAATTCAATGATTCGTTTTATTTTCCCTTAAGAAATTATCAAGTTACATAATTCTATGGAATATGGTGTATGATAACCAAATTTTTCAATTAATTTAATTAGATTGGCCATTAATATTGGCCAATTATTGAAAAAAAAAGAAACCAAACGTTTCCGCCAAAAAATAAAAGGTACTGTTTTTTCTAAATGCCTCCCTGAACTCTTTGCAACAAAAATGAAGTTAATTGATCCTGTACCTTTTTTTAGAGGTTTTCAGACTTTTCATGCTAAAGTGAGGCGACTATATGGAATTATCGGGAATGAAAAATAAACATCGTGTAAACTATACACAAAAATAGAAGAGTTTTTACTTATACATCACCGTATTTTATCCTATATGCTATTTTACAGAAAAACTCTATACGGAAAAATAAGTATAACAAGATTATATTTAGAACCGTATTATGTTTTCATTTACATTTCGAAGCTCCCCATGTTTTTATAACTACAAGCACTTTAAATACGAAAATATTATGACGACGTTGAGAGCTTGCATGCAGCAGACAGCAAACACATTTTTTTGCTATATTTATGTGATAATAACATAAGCTGAGTTATTAATGGTGGGATAATAAGAAAGAGCTGACACTTTTTCAGTCACGGCGAATATTTTAGTTACTAACCACTACCCATTTTGATATTTTATATATTAGTTAGGTCGCGAGAGATCAAAAACTGTTCATTCTTAACAATTTTAGATAGCATGAGTCAACATATAGGGTGTTTGACAGAGTGTAGGGAAAAGCATGTAAGAAAAAATTTTGAAAATTTTGGGAGATAGTGAAGTCAGTGTGGCCAAATAATTACAAGCATGTGGTAGTTCCGGTTACACCGGAAGTTGATACCAACTTGTTTATTTTAAATGGAACACCCTATGTATTTTCAGCTTTTCGAAATGACCATAAAATCCTGAATCGAAACATGTCACATATCCTACACTTAAGACCCAGCAGTTCCGGAGATATTTGACGTTTTATAAAAAATTTGACAGGTGCAATGGTTTAGCAGAATCCGTATAACTTTCTTCGCGTAGAAGATTCTCATTTGCTCTTTGGCACGTAGAAAGAACACAAGAACAGCTACACTCTACAATAAACTCTCTAAAACATATTCCATATGTAGTAAGTGTCCTATTTTTCACGTTACATTTTATCAAATGCAAACCTCAAAAACTTTTTCAGATCAAATGGAACAGCCTATATTTTTTTACATCAAGGTATGTATAATTAAATTCCCTTTTTTCTAGAATAGGCATTGTATTGGTTAAAGTAATCACTTTTTGTAATATTCGCGATTTTTTTAAATGTTCAAGGATTTTTAGAAAAAATTTCCATCAACTTTTAGTCATGATTAGAAACAATAGTTAATGTCAGTCATTTTCTTTTGTCAAAAAATGCCAGAAAGATTAAATTGCACCCGCGTCAATATTCTTGACTAAAGATGACGGTCTCGGATGATTAGGGGTCGAGCTTGAGCTCTTTGCCCCAATCATCGCTGTAGACCTGGTCCGGCCTCGTAAGGGGTGGGCCTGCTTTTTCGCCTATCCCCCCCGCAAATGCGGACGGTATTGGCGATGTTAGCAAACCTCCCCTGGTCCTGGCTGTTGGACCCTGCCAGCTGGGTCGTTTCTTCTGGCGCTCTTCTGTCTTGGTCTTCTTTCTTCGCTGGCATGTATAGGCTCCCGGGAGCGTCTTTCGTCTGTCGTGAGAGGGAACGGCTGTTACCGAGCCCTCTCGGAGTTTGAAAGGGATTTGGGGGTGTTGACTAGTCGGAAGCCCAGGGTGCCAATTGGTATCATGTGCTCCGATTTCGTCGGAAGGAAGTGTGAACTGTGTAGTTCAGGATTGTGTTCGGCCTGAGACGCTTTCTTAGCGTCAGAGGCCGGCACGGTATAGGGTAAGGGTACGCTGGTTGTTTGCTTGGTACCCCCAGGATCGGGTAATTGGATGTTTTTGGTCATTGTCTCCTTGCGGTGTGGCTTGCAGATCGGGCTGAAACAGATAAAGAGTTAGTTATACTTACCCATTATCCAGGATCTGGAGATTCGGCCAAATTGCACCCATGAAGACTTTTTAGATTTGCTTATTATTTATGGAGAATGAGATAAAGTAATATCAAGAACATGTAACATATTTGCTACTCGATACCCACAAGAACAGAAACCATCACCATACACTGTGAAGCACATACTGAATTATTTTAGAATATTTGGTTCTGTCAAGGCAGGAATTCTAAGTAGGAAGACGTAGACATATTAGCTCAAGAAGAGATCTTTTTAACTTACTATTTAAATATTCCTGAAAAAATTGTGATATCACCATTCTATCGTTTTTCAAGGCACCGTAAGCATTAAACTGCTAATGTTCTTGAGTATTTCGCTCCCTGAATACATAAGGATTCGGGTCACTACAGTAATGGGAATTGTGTCGATTAAAACGTTCATTTTTGATAAATTTAGCATCATCTGTCTATATAATATTTCCCAAAAAACAATTGTCACCTTCATGTCTTATTAAATTAAAGCAAAAATTTTCTTTTGTCAGCAAATCTATTTCTTTTCAACTAAAACATGGAACAACGACCAAACATGTCATCAGCCATCTCCTTTACATGGACGACATCAAGTTGTATGCCGCCAATGAGAAGCAACTAAATGAACTTCTCCAGCTTACCGAGAAGTTCTCCAATGATATCCAGATGTCTTTTGGCTTGGACAAATGCAGAACCCTGAACATCAACCAAGGGAAAATCACAGCCAACGGCTTTGAAATGGAAGATGGAGGAATTATTGGACCAATGATGGACACTGACACCTATAAGTACCTCGGCCTTCTTCAATCTAGGCGCCTCCAGTATAAGCAGATTAAAGAGATAGTCTTAACGGAGTACAGCAAACGGCTTACTGACATCCTGAAATCGAAACTGAATGGCAAGAATAGTTTTAAGGCCATAAACGCGTATGCCATTCCAGTCTTAACGTACACCTTTGGGACCGTGAAGTGGACGAAGACTGATTTGGAGAATGTCCAAATTAAGACCCGAACGACTCTCACTAAATACCGAGCTCATCACCCAAAAGCTGCTACGGAAAGGATGACATTGTAGCGTCAAAAGGGGGTCGAGGTTTAATAGATGTTGATAGACTCCACCAGAAGCAGATCAATAGCCTACAGCGTTACTTCCTCAGTACGAGAAAACCAATCCATGAAGCCGTCAGGCTAGCGGACAACAGCTACACACCATTAGATCTACTCCATGCCAATGATGTTGCACTCCCTACTAATGAAACTTACGAGCATATTAAAATACAATCCTGGGCAGGAAAAGCCTTACATGGTCGACAACCAACTATATGAGTGACTGAGCTCAGTCACAACTTTGTCGATAATGAAGCGTCGAACAAGTGGCTCACGCGTGCAGATTTATTTCTTGAGGCCGAGGGCTTCATGATTGCAATCCAGGACCAAGTCATTGCAACCAAAAACTACCGCAAGTTCATTTTAAGGGAGCTTGATATCAACGACACATGCAGGAGATGTAGTGAAACAGCAGAGACTATTCAACATATCACTGCTGGCTGCAGAATATTAGCGAATACGAGCTACCTTCAGAGTCACGACCAGGTAGCCAGCATAGTGCATCAGAAACTGGCTACAATGCACAAGCTGTCCGCTGATACGAGTCCCTACTACAAGTACCAACCTGACAACGTGCTCAAAAATGACACTCACAAGTTGTACTGGAACCGAAGCATTATAACGGATAAAACCATACCTTGTAATCGGTCAGACATCACCCTCACAGATAAGGCATCCAACACCACGTACCTAATAGACATTGCCATTCCCAACTCGCACAACCTTCAGACCACTTGGAATGAAAAGCTAAGCAAGTATAGACCTCTCGCTGATGAAATTAAGAACATGTGGAAGCAGAAACAGGTTTATATAATTCCGATAGTCATATCAGCAACGGCAGTCATCCCGCGGAAACTGCATGAAAGTATCCTTAAGCTACAGCTGCATCCACTCACTTAGATCCAACTCCAGAAGTCAGTTGTCCTCAATACCACAGCAATAGTCCGGTCCCACCTCAACATTTCTCAATAGAATTGATAGTTAGTTGTTTGTAAAAATCGTACCTATCACTTTCCGTCGAAAGACGTGCGAAACAAAATAATAATAATAATAATAATCGTATTTTAATCCAAAAGATCACACTGATATAGGATTAGTGACAAGAGAAAGTTGAGCACCTTACTAGTGAATCATGTGCTTTCATTAGTGCCTAAAACTAGGTAAAAAGACAAAACAGAAAAGAGACATTTCATAAATATAAATATGTATAAAGTAATATAGCATAATATACCATAACTAAACTATTGAGATCACTTACTAATTTTTCAAATATTCGTCAACTGAATAAAAACATTTAGCTGTTAGGTATTTTTTTGTTACGTTTTTAAATATTTTTGTTTTTGACACTTTTTAAGTTTGGGAATTTATTATACAATTTTATTCCTATATATTTTGGTATTCTTGACACTTCGTTCTTCATATTTTGATAACGGTGTGCTTTACTTTCTCTGGTATCATAATTATGACGGTTTTTTTGTTGAACTTTTTCCCGTACCAGCAACCAAAATTTAATCAGTGTTTTGTGCCCTAGTTTTTATTGCGTCAATGTTAAGTATTATTATGCATTACAACCCCCTATGATACGCCTATGCCTAATAGTGACTGGAAACTTGTAGAGAGATAGAGTTTTCTAGAGTGTGGTGGGAGAAGATTCTTGATTGTGTTCTGGATGACTCTGGAGGCAATTTCAGATTCGACGATTCCCGGCGGAAGGGAGAAAAGTTTTTATAAAAGTGAGGTTTGGTAGCGAAATACTGAGGTTGAATATCAAGTAAACAAAGTGTAAAGGTTATTTTGGTTAATTAAGAAATATTGTGTAATCAGTAAATTACTAAATGAAGTGTTAGTGGTTTACCCCTTGTTAAAATTATTTAGAACCCACGGATTTATACAGGGTGTTTCCTAAGGGGCGAAAACACGTAACAGTATTTTAAGCCTGCTGCGTAGACATAGTGTAATTTTAATATTAATTTTAATCTTCCATTGGCGGCAGGAGTTTTAACTTGTTTGTCTATTTTATTAAGCCGAACCTGTCGCGATCCTCCCAACCCTACGCACACCACGGCGTGACGCGACGTAGTTGTCTGGTTGGCTCCGGATTACGATCCTGGGAGGCAATGTTGTATTGTTGATTTTAAGAAATTGTTTGATGATGATGGTATCATAATTATGATTATAATTGTTTGGTAAGAACTTATATTATTTTTAACATATATGAAAATCTCTAGAATATAAGTACATGGCAATGTCAAAATGTGTAGATCTTTAAACAAATTTCTATAGAACGCATAATTAGTTACTCCCAAAAAGTTACGAACACCTTTCTTCTGAAGTTTAAATATTCTCTCAAAATAACATGAAAAGCCTCAGAAAACATTCTATATGTTGCCCTTGAAATAGAATTTGTATAATAATATGACAAGACAGTTTACCTGTTTGATATTTTGGATAATCCATACAATCCATACAAGATGGAGGAAAATTTTTTCGTTGCAAGGTCAATATGTTCATCCCAATTTAATGCATTGTCTATGAATATTAGCAAAAATTTAGTTTGAAACACTAGTTCTATAGATTTACCAGCTATTTTTATTAAGTGACTTTTATCATATGTATTATGCCAAGGAGAAAATATAATGAAAACGGTTTGGGATATATTTAAGAATAGTCTATTCGATTTAAAGTGATCAGAAAATTTTGGTAACGAAGTTTGTGCATTAGATATAGCTAATTCAATAGATTCTCTACAGCACACAAGTAGGAATTATCATCCGCAAACATAATTGTCACAAAAGCCAGGCAAATCGTTGATATAAAACAAAAATAATAGAGGTCTAAGAACAGAACCTTGCGGAACTCCATATTAAATATTACAGTACTTCTCTTCAGTAAGTGAGGGAGAAAAAAATCGATCGTAGTGAGATGGATCTTACAACAATCTATTAAATTCATAAACAACTAGAAGACTAAAATTGCCAATAAATTTTTTTTAAGGAAGTTTTTCGACCACCTAAACCCCAACTATAACATGTTAAACGTTTTCCAAACCACGAAGGGGACGGGACATCTTCGCACTGACAAATTACCATCATGTCCAGCAAAAACCGATTCAAATTCATTACGTATTGCATGAACACATCCAGATAGATTATTGTGTGAAATTTCCATTTATAATGCCATGTAATAACTGTTGAATTGGGATGTATGGAACTACTCTAAGTGTCAGATACAACAATAGGGAGAGTTATAGTGGCAATAAATGTCTATATTTCTGTACAATTTTCGAATAAGATAAATGCTACGAAGAAAAATAGGGAACTCTAAATTTTCAACTGAGTTCTTTTCGTATGTTTTCGAAGTTAAGGATAAATTATTGCGGGTCTACCGCGGCGAAGGCGAAGGTTCTTGTCAATACATGGGCGTTGCAATACTTTGCAATTCTTTTATGTCATTTATTTGCGGTATATAATAGGAAAAACTAAAAATGTAGGAAATAAATACATTACTGGCAAAATACTAGTAAGTAGTTCTACTCTTAAAAAATACTTATCACAGATAAGTTTAAAAACATATATCTTTCACAACAACTACTTTGCTAGCTACATGCAACGATCAATATTGGATTACGAGAAAGAATAGGCTCATTATGCACGGCAGGACTACAGCTCACATATTTACTCCAAGTCTTTTCTGAAATTTACCTTGCTTCATTAAATGTAGATTTTCCAGCGCCCAATATCAATTGTTTTTTTGTTGAACATTCCATTGTTGATGTATTTCGACTCAAAAAACAATATCAAAGAAACAAAATTTGGGTTAGCGGTATTGTTCTAAAGTAACCAGTTACAATAACCTAGTCTTCGGTTGCCATCATCTTCGTACAAATGCTCGTGCACTTGATATTTAAACGTGCGCTAATTTTATGAGAATCTTTCTTGCTGATTCATGACTAATTTGCATCTCGTAATCAATTTTTGTAATAAAAGCAATAGGATTCACTTCTACAAAAGTCAAAACGTTAGTTTCTGTCCCTTCATAAACGATAAAAGCTGCAGGATTTTTATTAATTCTTCTCCTATTGTTTTTGTTCATAATTGGAAAGTATTGAAAACATGGATGATGTCCTTTGAGTATATAAATCTGCGGCGTTTTTGAAACTTTTGTGGCATTCTCCAAAAATTAATATCACGTTACTTTTTCGTCACTTGTATACATGTTTAACAATACTTAACAAGCAATAGCAAATTTAAAGATAAAGAGCCAAGTTATTAAGTTAACAATACACACGTATTATTGTCTGTCAAACTTCTTTGTTTCCACAGCATTTGCAGCGTTGTTTTTTTGACAAAACGAATGTTTTGAATCTAGTTTTATTCAATTTTGACTACATACTTACATGATAAGCGTGTTTTCTCGATGTAGACAGAATTCCCATGACAAAAAAGGTACCCCATCGAACACCTCAAATTTAAATGGTGAAAAGGGTTGCAAAACATGTAAATATCATATTAGGCTCGCCAGACCATTAAAAATTTGAATTGTTATTTATTATGAATTTTTTAATTCATCTAAAAAAATGATTTTACGTTTCAAACCACCTGCTTGAAATGTTCTCAATGTGTGGTAAATAATGAATCATTTAAAAAAAATTGGTCTGCTGACAATTTTTGTTAATGTAACCGACTTAATTTTCTATAGAGCATTTTTTTAAATGAAAGTACACATCAAAACATCTTCTTGATATTTGTTTTAACATGAAGTTTAAAAGCTCTGCTGCCTATTACAACTGGTCGGTCTGTTAATTAATCTGACAGGCTTAATTACACACAAAAAAAGTGGTCTGGATCTGGGGTCGGACCATACGTCTCTTATGTATTTTTCGACGCTGAATTCGAATCTGTTTTTAGTTTTGCTCTATCACGTCAGAATTTTCAAATATTCTAACCTAATAGTTAGACATATTTGAGGTTATGTAGCTTTGAGATTTTATTTCTCAAGAAACCATGTATGGGATCTTAAAGTACAAATCTTCCTCTTTAAGATGGCGTAGAGTTTGCTCAAATATCTTTTTTTTCCGCTGAGATATCGAATTTTTAAAATTGTCTGTTCATATCATATCTTTCCCAATACATTTAATTAGTATGGAAACCTTATGGTCATTATTTAAATTGCAATATCTCGGCGAAAAAAATAGATATTTGAGCAAACTCAACGGTATTTTAAAGGTGAAGACTTGTACTTTAAGATCCCACACATGGTGTCTTTAGAAAAAAACAAAGAACGTAATCCAATAGAATGAAACATTTTTAAGACAAGGTAGGCAAATAAATTCATTTTAGGCCTTTATTCTCATTTTTAACTGAATCTTCATGATCGTAGGGGGTTATGTAGATACTAGTAGTATTATAGAATTTTATAGCATAGTGTTACTGAATTGTTATTGTAAAATTTCTTATGTAAATAAATGATCTTATTATTACTATTATTATTATATAGTACTACGTGCAGCCTCAGTTTGAGACACATTGTACAAAACATTAAATACATGTATTAATTTTAAATACGGACCCGGAGTTTTACAAAAGCAGGTATATCACAATTAAAACATATTCCAGCGGAATTTATAAGTTTGAATATAATACCAAATGTTTATAATTGAAATAATAAATTCTAATTTTCAGCTAGCTGTGTAGGAAACCATAAAATATAATACTCGTAAATATGTAACTATTAATCATAATTTCGCTACTAATGAAAATGGGGATGGTAATAGCTCATGCATATAATGTATACACTACACACTAATAATTCATACTGCTTTTTATGCTTGAAAAGAATCTGATTAACCGTGCGTCAATTTCATAAGTTACCAAAATTCTCTACATTGTTACCCTAACCGCTAAGTGACTTTTTGTCGACCGTAATGGGTGTTGCTTTATAGCGTATTGGCAGTAGTAGAATTTGAAGTATTCTTACAAGCTACAGGATTGGGATTGTTGTTTATAAGTCCTCCATGGTGTTACGTTTCAAAATGATTCTTAGATATACAGGATGTCTTAAGATGAAGCACCCTGATAACTGTTGAAAAAATAATTTCATGAAAAAATTCCAGGTGACAGAACAATTTTCATTATTGAGGAATATATTTTGGTATACAATCCACAGCTGTCATGGCTTCGATCCCACCCTTTCAAGATATTTAAGCGGGAACATATATCATGTGATGCGTTGTGTCGTTTGGTAGGTAGATCTTTTAATTTTGAAAACGACCGTGGTTTGTTTTAACATATTGACCTATTCTCATATTCAACACATTCGACAACGAACTATTAGAAAGCTTCAATTCCTAGAAAGGATTAGTGATGCATGTCATATATATTTCAAAGATGTAATATTTGAGACAGATGTCATAACAAAATTTGGGGTGTTGGCTTCTAGCATATGCGCCAAAAATTAAGTTTCAGAACCCTTATTAGCTTTCTTTACTCAATTTCCCCTATTTACCTCCCACCCACATCTTCAACGGAATCTTTTCAATCAGATGTCATTACAACATACATATACCAAATTTCAAGTGAATATCTAAATTTTATTTTATCAACCTCTTTAGTAATGAAATGAACGTGGTGCGGGTTGAAAAATATGAAACTTTTGCTTCTAGTATTTACACCAAATTCGAATTTTCTATATTCTTGCAAGACTTGCTTTACTTATTATGACCTATTTACCTCTACTTACTCCCTACTACTTCAACGGAATCATCTCAAGATATAATCTACAAGTAAACCATTATAGGATGGCCAACAGCCGCGGCAGCCGCGCAGAGAGAGAAGAAATATCGTCGCTGTTGAATAGAGACAAGTTTCGTAACTATGAACGTAGTACAGTCGGGGGAAGAAGTTCAAGTAAAAGGTGCTCTCTTATTTACCAACAATCCGGGTATGTCATAGGCCCATTGATGTTTTCGATTGAACAACAGTTCTTTGAACACGTAACATTAATGTTTATAAGTAGATACTTCTAATAGGTACCATGTATTAAATATAAGTTATACACTACAAGCACTTTTCTCAAGACTGTACCGATGTTTACACGAGGAAGGAACATAAACAAGGGAGCTCCGTAAAGGTGGGGTGGTTTCAACTACTGCGCATCCTAATCTCGTTGGCCATTCTAGGATGGTCGACCTGTAGTTCCAGATGTCGTTATAATATATACGTGTACCAAATTTCAAGTGAATATCTCAATTTTATTTTACCAGTCCCTTTAATAATGAAGTGTGGGTGGTGCAGGGGTTGGAAATTATTATAAAGAAATCTAAGGCCTTGAATTCTAGTACCAAACCCCAATTAACCTGAACACCATGCAACTTTAATAATAAAAAAGATTGTCGCATGTTATATTTTACGATGCAATTTACAATTTTTGGTCAATATGACCGGGTTTTTATATTTTTTGTAAAAAATATATCATAGAAAAAGAATTTTTAGTTTCGCTATTCCTAAGACAAGAGTTGAAGAAATATTTGGTTAAATTTTAAGTTCAATATCTCCAAGTGTTGCGCTGTATTGATTGAGAAATAATAAAATACATATTTTCATGTAGTTTTTGCAAATAAATGCCTCTTCTACAATTTCGCAATTCCAAATGAATTGGCGAAATTCGAATGCGGCAGGAAGTTTTACATATGAATCTAGTTTTCGTTTTTCCCTTTAGTCGATTTCGAGACCGTAGATCTCCTACTAAATATAAAACTTGCCGCTTTGACACTATCTCTACAATTCTTTCACTTTCTCATTATTAGGCATTCTTATTTTATCTGATTACAGATGTGAATTAATGGCAATTAGCACTCCACCACCTCGTGCTGTTTCTGAAATCTCTGAATTATATTTATCGTACACAAGAAGTTTTAATTTCATCGATAATATGCCTAATATATTCTTACTTTTTCATTAATTATTCATGATTGCCTTATCGCAAGTAATTGATCCTTACGGGGCCATGACACAATTGAAAATAATATTTTCGTAGCGCACAGAATTATATCCTTTACCGAGGATGTCAATCTCATTATATATAAAAAGCCTTCAAGCTTTCGATATTAAATTTCCCTTCGGATGAACATTCGCTCATGTACATTTTGGCCTTTGTAATTAAATTTTCAACGCAGGAGATATATAAATTTTATGTCAACAACAAATATTTGACAAAGGAAAAACCCTTTTATGGTCTGTAATGAGCGTACTTTTAACATCTTTATGAAACGGCTGTAAAGCCACCGAGATAAATTTTATATAAAAGTGTTGGTTGGGATATATTGTGATTTCATCTTAAATTTACAGGGTTATTCTAATTTGTGAATGAATAAGCTAAATGAAATGTAACATTGTCATCCTTTTCTAAACATTGTTGTAACTTGTACTTAACTGTGAATTTCTAGAAAGAACATGCTCTTAAGACGTCGTGACCGAATAGTTTAAATTATAAGGTTCCGGAACATTATTTGTCGCATTTTATCCAACGATACTCTACTCGTTGAAGGTATAAAGTATAAAATTTTTCTTTGGGTTCACATTTCACTATACAGGGGTTTAATTTTTTTCTTTAAATCTCTTCAGTTCTATTTTTGGGAACCTTGTCTCTCTGACTACTATGGTCAAATTATTTTAATTAAACTTCAGAAAAACATAAGTTCGAAAATTTTCTGGAGAAGGTAAACCTCTGGTAGTGGAATGATAGAGTTGGTAAACCTTCTTGGTGAAGTAAATTGGACTCTTTACAAACCCCAATTATAATTCAAATGAATTAACAAATTTTCTAATACACACATACCAATCACTAGTTCTAAAATACTTTCCTCTAAAAAAGCGCTTTCCGGCAAAAGGTCTCCTGTCAACTGTTTCAACGATGAAATTCGTAATATGAGAGACACGCTAAGTGCCATAAAACAAGTATATGTAATAATGAAAGATCATACTGATAAATCAGCTTACAATACATACCGCAAAAATTATAAAATGCAGATTATAAATGCAAAAAAATCTACGTACGACACTTTTATAGCAAATTCTGAAAATGAGTCTAGGGACAGCTGGATATTGATTAATTTTGAAAGTTATCGTAGTAAAATCAATAATGAGAAAATTGATATAGACCCTGATACTTTTGTAAATTTTTCGCCACAGTAATAAATCACTTAATAAATAACTTACCGGTAACAAACGGAAATTCAATACAATTTTCGGAACATACACCAGCACCAGATATTTTACTTTTTTAGAGCCAGTTTTAGATGTTAGTTATGCAATCAAAGCCCTTAAAAACTCATATAGCAGTGATATTTATGATCTGAATAGTAAGATAATTAAAGAAACGTTGTATTCTTTTGGCTTATCTACTATTATTATAAATACATGTTTTAGTGAAGGATATTTTCCAGACGTCTTCAAGATTGCGAGAGCTATACCAATCTTAAAAAACTAACTGCTAGAAAATAAATGCAGTCTGCAAGATCGTTAGTGGCATAGTGCAGGGCTTTGAGGAGGGCAAACATACAGCGATCAAGCTGTGTGAGCTCAGCTGTGTTCAACATAGTCTTTTAATGCAAAAAACTTAGTTTTTATGAAATAAAGTGAACACCATTATCTCTCCTTGAGTCTTATCTGCAAAATAGGCAGCAATGCATTTCAATAAGTAATACAAAATCTAATTTTGGATCAGTAGCGTAGCATTGTGTCTCAGGGTTCTGTCCTGTGGCCACTGTTATTCATTACTTATGTTTCTCATTATGTTTGCGGATGACGCTACCCTACGCGAATCAGATAAATGTCTTGCAAATCTACAAGAAACAATATCTGAAACTGAAAGTCGTGCCGAACTATGATATAATTCCAATATGCTAAAATTAAATCGTGATAAAACACAAAAACTGATTTTTCCCACTAATAGCCTCATTACAAAAGGATCCAATGTCAAACTTTTAGGCGTGGTCCTCGACAATACTTTAACTTAGTCGTGCCATATTGAGCAACTCGTAGTAAATTGGCTATTTATATTTTGCTAGTGAGATGTCTTAAATATGTGTTAAATAATAATACATTGCTATCAGCGTACTACTCACTGATTCACTCTCATATAAGTTATGGGATCGTACTATGGGGAAACTCAACAAAATGCGCTCAGGATTCTTAGACAACAAAAACAAGCTATTAGAATTATTGCAAATTCTAATTTTAATGAACACTGTCAACCTTTATTTATAAAATATGGTATTATGCTCATTCCTTCGTTATGTATTTATTTCTCACGCTAATCTTTATGATTGGCGGTTGATTATCATAATCATGACACAAGGTGAGCAAAGTTATAAAAACCTCCTAGATACCTCCTTGCTAAATCGGTTAAAAGCTCCCCTAATTTAAATCTGTACAATAGATTACCCGAACAGATAAAAAACTTAAACATAAGTAAATTCAAAAAAATTATTATTACACATATTCCTACATACTGTTTTTATTCTGTTCATAAATTTTTGAGCACCGAACTTAATATCAACTTATATACTGGGTGTTAATATGGAGGATACTCACAGATTTAAAAAAAATTTAAATGGCAAGTGTTGTTATGGCTAACTTGCAACAGAGGGCACTATTTGAGAAGTAAAGCAACGTTTAGTCTATCATAGAGATTAAGTCTTGTTTTTACACTGGCCTCAACATATTCTATCATCTGAATATCATTAGATATAATATTTGTAAAATATCAAAATGTTGTTAGATGTGATTCAGAATCTCATGAGCCGCGAAATGCACAAAAGGCAAAGTTTAATCTGAGTAATAAGTATGTTTTTGAAGACACTGGAGGCGGCCTTCCTGTATACATAAACAAGAGCTCGGGATAAATTGTAAACAATAAATATAATATTTTTAAGAAGTGTAACTGAGTCAACAGGACGGATTATGTCTCTGCGCATATGAAGGTCACAGCTCATGAGGTTTTAAAACACCTCTATTCTCATTTTAATGATTAAAGAATTTTTATAACACTAGTTTTCGAATTGTTTAATGACAATAGCAGTTTTATGTTTTAAATGTTCAACTGTATCACCGCGAATTATGACAGATGCGTGATTTACGTACATAAATACCTCGCCTTCTGTTATATAATTTGGCAAGTCATTAATGGAAATAAAAAATAAGAGTGGACCAAGATCAGAACCTTGAGTTATTCCGGTTTTTATGTTATCGGTATCAGACGTTTCTGAGTTCAACGAAACTAAGATTTTTAGATAAAAAAATGCGAATTAAATATCTTATAGATTTACAAAAATAAGTACTGCACCGTCAAATATAAAATGTGTTTGCGTTATTTCATAAATAAATATTAAAAACTAGTCAATTGTACAAGGAATTTATTTTTATTTAAAATAATGGGTAATTTTAAGAAGTCTACGAATTCAGAGTGAGTTTCTCACATTAAATTTTCAATAATAAAAATTAAATCTAACTGTTACGCAATAAATAAATTGAAAAGCTGAAACCCTGATGTTTAAAATGCCTCTTATTTTATTTTAATTCGAACATCAATAAAAAAATATTAAATTGTTTTCTCAGCGCACGCAACTTCGCGTGAATATACTGCTTCGTCCGTCCCCCACAACTCAATCAAACAATATTTCAAATTATAAACTCGAAAAATGTTATACCTACAAAAAAAATGCTTTGATCCATTTTATTCGTAAAGTTTCCTTATCTTTCGTTCTGTCCCATACATAAAACATACATTGTTATACATACAGGAATATAATTAAAAAAGTGGCGTCGGATACATTTATTAATTAATCCATTATTTAATGATTCTTGGGACAAAGCAGGGACCCACACCTGCAAACTTCCTTTGTTCTGTTTTATATTTATAATATTATGTGTGTGCACAAGATAGTGTTATTTTTGGAGTAAAAGCTCATAAGTAAGCATATTTTATATGAGCTTGTATTACAAGTGGATGAATCATCCGAGTGTATAGCCCAGTGACTTTAATTTATAAAAGTGTTGTTGCTCCTAGCACGCCGACCTTTCTTGTAAAAATAGAAAAAATTTAGTCACATTATGGGAAAAATACTCTTGATATTATTCACCCGCCGTTAAATTTGTTATTGCAATATTGCCGCAAAATTCATAATTGTTTATAAGCCTTTTCCTTTATAACTTCCGTTCTGATCGTCCGATTTGAAATTTCCAAAGATCGTTTTACTCGAGAATACATGTATTTTCAAAAGAAATTGGTTCCCTTATGCTTGAATAATAAATACTGTTTTTACATAGCAGAAACTGGCGATTTTTTGCAAATCTTGAGTTCTGTATTCAAAGTTGCATAACTATACGAATTCTTCAACTAGATTGCTCAAAATTGTTTTGCATAGACTTCAAAGGTTTCCAAATAGACTCCCGGTGTCCATTTTATCATCAGTGCAAAATTTTGCATAATATGACGTTTTGAAAAATAAATTTAATTTGCTTATAACTTTGGTTAGTACTACCTATTCTTATTTAAAAAAAAATCTCCACAAATTAACAGTATTTATTTATGAAAAGTAAAATTTGCAAGTTACCAAAATTGCAATAAATTTTTTAATTATGGCAATTTTAATGAGATTCAAACAGAATTAGATTCATCGGAAAAGAATACGTTGATTTCACCTTTTAAGGACCCTATTTGGACCATTTTAAGCCAATATATCAACGATTTTAGTTTTTGCACTGTTGGAACTTTCGTAATTGACGTTTTCGAAAAATTCGAAATGGAGGTTATATGTCAGACTCTTTACTATCTGTAGTTACATTTTTTATATTTTTTCGTACCTATTACACTGAAAAAAAAAAATTTGAACACCTCCGACTGCTCGTACAACAGTACGCATGTTCAGTGGTGGGGCTGCATAAAATCACTGGTCTAGTAGTCATCATAAGCTAGTCAAATAAAATATCTAATCTAAAACTATATAGCTTTTGTACGAAGGCGTAGAAGGGACACATATATAAATTTTTATGTTTCTATAACAAAAATAATTAATTCCGTGATACGTAACGCGGAATTAATTATAAAACAATTATTTCTTCGTTACGTAACGCGGAATTAATTATAAAATAATAATTTCTTCGTTACCTAACGCGGAATTAATTATAAAATAATTATTTCTTCGTTACGTAACGCAGAATCAATTATAAAATAATTATTTCTTCGTTACGGAATGCGGAATTAATTATGAAATAATTATTTCTTCGTTACGTAACGCGGAATTAATTATTTCCCTCGACTGAAGTAAACAGTAAACAGGGACTTGTTCAGCCGTAGCGTCGTACTCAGATGGTATCGCATTTGTTATGTCCCTTAGGGTGGCCCATCTTTTTCGAAATCGAAAATGTGTATTTCTCACCCCTGCAAATGGGTCCATTTGAAGAAAAAAATTAAACTTTTATTTTATCTTGCAGCTGCCAACGGCCAAATGTCACTTTTGACACCGGTGTTAGAATCAGCGACCATAAAAAGCCCCCGATATATATTCTGAAAGACATTTTATAAAAAATACGGCGATACACTGTTATCGACAAGATTCCGGAAAATCGAGTTTGTACTCCAGATATCTGTAAAACTGTCTATTTTCCGACTTTGTGCCTACGAGAACTTTTGATCAGGAGCTCGAGAGGAATAACAACGCCAACGTTGGCCCCAATGTTTGAGGCCCGCCTTATACGCGTGACCAAGTTGCTGATTACCGCGTATGCATCAGTTTGGTCCTAGTAATAGTCAGCTAACACTTCTCTCTGCTAAACCAATAGGTGCTAAAAAATGGAGAACCACTACGAAGTCTCATAGCATATTATTTTTCTCTGAGATTACAACAAAAAGAGATCATCGGCGTAATGCTAATTGCTCATAATTACAACTTACATCCGAGAACGCTGAAACGCACTCTACGAAAACTTCGTATCGGCGTAGGAACTTTCCCCCATTCGCAGATGTGTGCAATTTTATTAAGGATCGGCTAGACAAGTCAACTTTACGGGTATAGATAGATACACCTAAAATGTACAACTTGGCTGCCAATGTTAAAAGAAGAACTTCACAAACTTAACATTGTATAGAAACTAAAAAACTGTTAACTATATCAACAGTTCTATGTAAATAGTAAGTATCTATGGATATTGAATATAACAAACATTCTTAGAGCTGTGTATTTGTCATACACAGCAAAAAAGATTTTTCAAAAAAAGCCTTGAGAAAGGAAACAGATTAGATTTCCGAAACGTCGGCGAAATATTTAATTTCAAGCTTTTATACTTATTTGTGTTGTTTAGTTATCAAAACCAACCTTTAACTGATCCTTTGACGTAAACGTCACGGGCGTAGAGGTTTTTTTACCAGTAATACTGGTTAATTGTGATATATTTTGTAGATTCCCCTAGCACCGCTTAGAAAGAAAACATACATGTGGCAGTGAAATTCCCAAAGAATTGAAGAAGGAAAAAAATGGTATAATAGTTACTCAAAAGAGGAATATTTTATCTACACTTGATCGAGAAGGTATAGACATTCGAAAACGTAAACGATTACGGAGAAGACCTTATTTCACTGAAGGACCTAATTGCGTTTGGTACATGGATTCATATGATAAATTGAATAGGTATGGGATCTGCATAAATGCTGCAATAGATGGCTTTTCGTGATACATAGTCTGGTTACAACCTAGCCGCACATCCAGTGACCCGAAGGTAATAGCAGGATGCTATATTAGTGCTGTAAGATGTTCCTGAAGATGCCCACACATGATACGAAGCGACATGGAATGCAGATTAAATTGAGTACAGCTAGTTCTAAAAAATATATGACAAAAATACGTGAACAACTAAAACCTAAATGTTGGAACCTGTTCAATATGACTTGTAGATTGGCTTCCGGGTTCTCGTTTCGACCATCTTGTCGTGGTCTTCGTCAGACGCGAAGAAGACTACAAGATAGTCGAAACGTCAAGAAATAGAAACAATCAACGCTGAAGAGAACCCGGAAGCCAATCTACAAATCATCATCAGTTCCGCGAAAGCCTTAAAACCAAGACTGTTCTATATGATTTAAATTTTAATTGATTGCGTTTTTGTTGAATGTTTTTTTGGACTGTCAAAGGCTTCAACATAAACGTAGCCATTATTATGTCGTTTCCAGGACGACCTGGACTCTACGGTTTAAATTTGGAACACACACAAAATTCGAGGAACTAGAAGAATTAGGTTATTAACTGGAAGACCGCTGCTTATGTCCCAAGCCTCTAGTTTATTCGGAGCTCAAGACTGTTTAAGTAAGGTGCTTGAGCTGACAATTGCTCGCTTAGAAGAAGAATGTACGTTTAATAGTAGTTCATGTGGTAATTCTATGGTGGAATTGTGCACAAATGTCATATCAGAAAATAATTTGGCAGTAAATGGTGGAAATAGTTCCTACAGTGCAGTAAAATTATATGTTAAAATAAGAACAATCATATATCAGCTACTACAGCAAGTTTAACAAGTTTATTTATAAAATATGTAATAATATAAAAATTATCTGTAATGTAAAATACAGTGTATCTACAGCTACTTTACATTGTAGAATAAAATAAAAAATGTTTTCTAAAAAAATGGATACTAACATTATAGTGGACGTCAGGAGTCGGAAGAACAAACAAATATCTGCTCCTGGGCCACCCCGAAGGGGTACTTTTTTCTGTAAAAAATATTCAACATTTTCAGAGAGGGTGTTTGATGAAGGGAAGATGAAAGGCGACCAGGGTTGTAACAACCCTCAGGAGTCGAAATCCACCCCTGGGTGGTTGTAGCCACCCTTAGTCATAATCCTGGTTACCTTTATCTTCCCTCCAACTACCCTTTTTAAAAATTGTAAATATTTTTTACAGAAACAAAATGTCACCCCCTGGTGCGGTTAAATCGAGGGGTAGGGGGTTTTGGGGCGATTTCGGGGAGTAGCCGGGGTCAAAAACTTTTTTAGACCCGGAATCTATTTCAGCAGTGGGACTGAATAAAACTGAATAAGTTTGTCTTTGTTGTTTACTTCAGTCGAAATAAATAAATAATTCCGCGTTACGTAACGAAGAAATAATTATTTTATAATTAATTCCACATTACATAACGAAGAAATAATTATTTCATAATTAATTCCGCGTTACGTAACGAAGAAATAATTATTTTATAATTAATTCCGCGTTACGTAACGAAGAAATAATTATTTCATAATTAATTCCGCGTTACGTAACGAAGAAATAATTATTTTATAATTAATTCTGCGTTACGTATCACGGAATTAATTATTTTTATTATAAAAACATAAAAATTTATACGTGTCCCTTCTACGCCTTCGTACTTTTGTCTATAACTAGGTAATTTCTTTTTTACGAAGTTTAATTAATTAGTGTATTTTTTTATAAATTAATTTTTACCATCAAAATTATCAACAATGCTACTATAGAAAAATTTAAATACTTACAAGTATAATTGCAACATTGCAGTCGGTGCTAGTATAGGTATTAGCAATATTAAAATTAACATAACTATTATTATTTCTGACACTGTCACGCCCTATTTGGCATTAACATCTGGGGTAAGCAGGGAGTTAATTTACGGGGAACCGGTATATGTGGACACCCGGTATATGTGATTAAAAGAGAAAACATCCGTCATTATTCGTGATAAAATCGACAAGAGCGACCATGTTAAACAAGTCGGTTACTAATAAGCTTGTGGTTAACCTATCAGGCAATAGATGGCGAACCTGGTAACAAAATAGAATTTCATAAATCATTGTAATAAATGAGTGATTCTCTTTTATAGTGCTAAACACATTAAAATGCATTGATTTCAGCATTAATTCGAAAAGTACAAATGTTTACTCCATATGTCAGTTTTCGCAAAGTCCGAATGCCGATAATAAAGATCTCAGTAAGAAAACTTCAAGGTTGACAACGTGAATCAAACCTCCTACCAAAAATGTTGAATTAAGTGTAAAGTGCGCACATGACTTAGTTTTTTTATATTAACTGAAGTTATAAATAACGCAGGACGGAGTGAATCTTCCTCTTTCTATTTCGAAAATTCATTAATCATTAGACACTTGTTTCCAGTGTAATTAAGTCAAAGGCCACTTTGAGGCAAATCGATCTTGGTATCGGAGTTTAAGACTATAATTTCACCAGTTATTTGATAATTTTATATTCTCAATTTATCGATTCTTAAATCGGAGATATTTCAACAAGTAATTAACGTCCAGATAATCTGGACGGTTTTGGAGAGGATTCATTTTTGGGCAACAAAAAGTAGTAGTTCCCTAGATTTTTTTCTATGGTTTGATAGCCACGTGGGCAACCCCACATAATTTTAACTTTGGTACAAGTTTTCTGAGGCGAAGTATACCGAGCTGTGTTTTCCTGGAGGATGTTCTGGCATAACACCAGACCCCAGATCCGGAGCACCTGAGATCTACGATTCTTCACGTGGGTTAACAAAAGATAAGTTATCTTTGTACAATTTTAAATTAGTGTGCTCATCCTGTAGTTTTAAGTAATCTTTTTTTTATATTTTATCTTTCATCATTTAGTAGTTAACATTTTGCTTATCGTTCCTTTATTTTGTTATAGTGACTCCTTCAGAGAGATACTGTAGGGTGTAGATTTCATTTGTGGCCTAGAGCTATTATATATTTTTTTTGTAACGACTGGTGAATGCACCCACCTGGGGCATAGTTCACCCCGGTCGTTAAAACCTATTGTACATATTTTTTTGTTAATAATTAATAATACTCAATATTGTTCTCACTAGTGTGCTATTGTACATATATTTTTTTGTTAATATTTAATAATACTCAAATTTGTCAAAAAAATTAATCGTAATAAATATTTTTTTTACCTTACAGCATTCTTTCTATTTATTTATCCTCTCACACTCACCAAAATAGGATTTGTAAGGCCTAGGACCTTTTATTCTTTAAAGTGTGTACGATCTTCACTTTTAGATCGTAACATTTTTATTTTGGGGGCTCGTCCGGGATCTGTAAAGTGAGTGAGAGAGGAGAAATATTTAGAATCATATTACCTAATAAGATTGTTGCTAATTGTATTTGGAATCTTTTAGTGAGAATATCCTGTGGAGACGTTGGATTAACAGGCAGCAAAGGATCCAGGGATTGTATATTGTACTTGATGCTGGTAATTTAGGATGTACAGGAGGACATGTTTCAGGAACCAGTTTGGTATACTTAGTTTTTAGTCATTTTTTTTGTTGCAAATTCTATAGTTTTTTATATATTTGGTAGATAAGTTTTTTTCCCCTTTGGAAAAAAAAGTATCACAATAAAAAGCCAAGCCAATCCTAGAACAAGATGGCTGACATCAATGTAGCACTTTTAGAGAGAGAATTTCTTATTTATGAACTTAATATCCGAGGTGTAGAAGTAAAAGCAGGGGATAGAACTAGAGACCTTTCGTCTAATTTAACCGCGCTTTTGAAACTAGAGACACAGGGTAAAACCTTTAGAGTTCTTAGAGATTTAGATACCATCACCGAATTGCAAAGTTGTGCCACGATCCTAACGATAGTCACAAAAACATCCAAAAGTATAATGACAGTAACACTCATTGAGAGGCTAGATGTTTTGTTTTGGCATTTGAAGGGACGCATTGGGCGTATCTCCGCAGAAAATGAGGACCAGGAGAAACAAGTTTCCGATTTATTAGAGGGTTATAAAAAAATATTCGATGACTTCATTGATCGAAAAAAATATTTAGTGGGGGCAACAAACGTACAACCTCCAGTCGATCCATCGATCGGGCTGGCAAATTTACAAACCTTAGTATTAGCTGACCCTGATTATGTTCCTGTTACCAAGTGGAATTTTGTTTTCAATGGGGAGAGTAAAAATAACCTTGATGTGTTAGATTTTATACGGAAAGTGGAGCAATTTTGTAAGACGAGGAAGGTGTCTGAATCTAAATTAATGAGTAGCATAGGGTGTTTATTTGCAAATAGGGCGGTAGGGTGGAGGTTCTTAATAAAGGGCCACGTTTCCGCTGATGGCTTGCGTCTCGAGCGTTTGCATATCACGTTTTGTTGGTTGCATACGTTCTGGGTGTCGGTAGTCAAGCGATGGATTTCAATCATGTGGGGTAAAACTCACCAAGTTTTATCTCACCATAGGAGAATACATACAGGGTGTTAGACAAACGACTCACTCTCGTATTTTATCGAGATGTTCGTAGTTTTTGGAGTCTGCTGTCGAAATACCTGTTCGTTTTTCTCCTACGCATGGTTGATATCAATAATATGACATAACAACGTCGTTCTTTTTGTGATCGTCTTTTTCTTTTCTTTCGCAATTCTCTATTTTTCTATATTTCTCTATGATCACTACCTCTTGTTTTTTAATTTTGCCTAGTTAGCTAAATTTAACCGTTTGTATTATAAGTAGCTTTTTGACAATTTTGCTATAGTACTCTTCAAATAATGTTTAGAATTTTGTGAAAGGCCTTGGTCTTTTGTTATAAGGAAACTCCCTACCTGTGATTTTGGTTTATGATATGTTAATTACCAGTGTGCCAAAAGGCAGAATTTGTAGTCTGGTAAACATATTGTTTTCTTTGTGGATAAAGTCCACGTATATTGGTTTGAAGGTCAAGTCCACATATTTTGAATTTGTTTGTGGATTGACTTCACGTATTTTTGCAGTAAATTGTTCATGGGAACAAATTACTTTGCAGGAAAATTGTTCATGGGAACATATTTTTTCCTGTATGGCGTGTGTCTTTTATTATACAGGTGGTCGCTGTTCTATAGTACAAGATACTTAGCAGTGGTTTGGGTAGTTTTCCTTTGTCTTGCATTAAGTTGAGTCATAGCTAAATTTAAGTCAGTATCTTTGTGTGTTTTTACTGCTTATTGTTTCTTCGGCTAGGTAAATTGCAAAAATACTTTATCTTTTATCTTTATCTTGTTCATATAGTGATCTGAGAAATGTTTATGTTCTATCAAGTTTTCTTTCGTCATCATGAATGTTATTTTTGTTGTTTAATATCACTATTGTTGTCTTGATGGGTAATTAAGGCATCAATTATTATATTGCTTTATGTTTACTCTCTAGTAGGTAGGTAATTTTTTAACATTATCCTATTTAGTAGGATATTTTAGTTGCCATTAGGGAACTTGCTTCGAGATGGGGGTGAACTAGTTTCGATCGGGCTGTCTTCAATGACAGATGGTCAAGGAGGGTCGAGCGGACACGTAGGCAAGGGGGCTTGTCAGTCAGGAGTGGCCTAGGTCGTCTGACGTTCCTCGAGAGACAGGTCTTCCTCCCCGCTTCACCTCAGCCCTTGATCTATCGCCCGATCGAGGCACTGTTCATCGCGCCGGAAGCAGGAGTATTCCCAAATAATGGTCTTTTTTTTGTCACCTAGTCGCTACGTACTTCTGCTGAGCCTCTTGGAGCTAAATCCAAAGTATTTTGATGTTACGTACTTCTAGTTTAAGCCACATGGAGCTATATCCATTTGTTCTTCTTTCAACAGTCTGGACATTTTCTCCCACTGTTGAGTATAGGCAGGTAACTTGGTTCTGTGTCGTGGTTTAGGTGTGCTTATGTCTAAACTAATTTTAGCACTGGCAGCCGCTATAACGCTGCTCAGGCATTTCACCACAATGTCTGTGGAGACTGATCCTTAGAGGTCCTCTCCTAAAACATTTCATCTTTTCCTTTTCTCTTGTTCTTTTCTTTTTTCTTTCATTTTACACTGGGGGAAGCATTATCTTTTCCGAGTGGATTTTTCATGACTTTTCATATGCTGTATAGCAACACTCATTATCGAGGCTTTTCATGCAACTTGACTTAGCGCAGAATGGGTGTGAGTTGAATTACCTTCCATCTTTGTTATATCCTTGTTGACTATATGTGAGCTCTTGATGAATGGTCTCGGAATTGGTGATGTTCATAACTTTCTCCAGTGATAAAACGAACTTTTCATGTGGTTTCTTGTATGTGTAACTACTATACAAGTTTAAAAAAATTTTCTATTAAATTAATTTTTCCTCTAATTCCTTTTACTCATATCTCCTTCGAGCAGGTAAACGATGCAATTATTCCCAACCAGGCATAAAACTTTTGAGAAAACTGTAAATTTAGATAATGGTCCAGGGTAGAATATTAAAGGGGTCAGAAGAAGCGTTGCTTCCACGTAACCTGTGTAATCACGTTACATTGTTTTAATTTTCGTGTACAGTTAATTTTGGTTACAAGTACCTTGTTTTGGTGAATAACGTCATCTAGCTGTTTTAGCTAAGTCGATTCGTATCGGATTTAGACTGTTATTTCACCCGTTTCGATTGCAAATATATCTTTGAGATTTTTTTTTATTCTCGTTATTGCAATTTTATCGATCTCTGATCGGAATTTAATTAACAAGTTTACTGTACATTGTTTTGGGTAATTATTTAAATGTACGTGGATTAGTAATTTAATCGTACCGTGATACAATCCTTTTGGGGTCCATATAAATTTACATTTTTTTTTTCCGACACATTTTGTTGTTACTAGTTTCTGCATATTTTGATAACCTGCTGTTGGATTGAAATTTTAAGCAATGCTAGTCAATTTATCACACTAGTTATTAATTTGAGATTTTTGAAAAAAAAAAAATTCCTTCTGAATTTTTTTTTTATTCCTTGATAGGATGGAGTTGTCACGCCCTATTTGGCATTAACATCTGGGGTAAGCAGGGAGTTAATTTACGGGGAACCGGTATATGTGGACACCCGGTATATGTGATTAAAAGAGAAAACATCCGTCATTATTCGTGATAAAATCGACAAGAGCGACCATGTTAAACAAGTCGGTTACTAATAAGCTTGTGGTTAACCTATCAGGCAATAGATGGCGAACCTGGTAACAAAATAGAATTTCATAAATCATTGTAATAAATGAGTGATTCTCTTTTATAGTGCTAAACACATTAAAATGCATTGATTTCAGCATTAATTCGAAAAGTACAAATGTTTACTCCATATGTCAGTTTTCGCAAAGTCCGAATGCCGATAATAAAGATCTCAGTAAGAAAACTTCAAGGTTGACAACGTGAATCAAACCTCCTACCAAAAATGTTGAATTAAGTGTAAAGTGCGCACATGACTTAGTTTTTTTATATTAACTGAAGTTATAAATAACGCAGGACGGAGTGAATCTTCCTCTTTCTATTTCGAAAATTCATTAATCATTAGACACTTGTTTCCAGTGTAATTAAGTCAAAGGCCACTTTGAGGCAAATCGATCTTGGTATCGGAGTTTAAGACTATAATTTCACCAGTTATTTGATAATTTTATATTCTCAATTTATCGATTCTTAAATCGGAGATATTTCAACAAGTAATTAACGTCCAGATAATCTGGACGGTTTTGGAGAGGATTCATTTTTGGGCAACAAAAAGTAGTAGTTCCCTAGATTTTTTTCTATGGTTTGATAGCCACGTGGGCAACCCCACATAATTTTAACTTTGGTACAAGTTTTCTGAGGCGAAGTATACCGAGCTGTGTTTTCCTGGAGGATGTTCTGGCATAACACCAGACCCCAGATCCGGAGCACCTGAGATCTACGATTCTTCACGTGGGTTAACAAAAGATAAGTTATCTTTGTACAATTTTAAATTAGTGTGCTCATCCTGTAGTTTTAAGTAATCTTTTTTTTATATTTTATCTTTCATCATTTAGTAGTTAACATTTTGCTTATCGTTCCTTTATTTTGTTATAGTGACTCCTTCAGAGAGATACTGTAGGGTGTAGATTTCATTTGTGGCCTAGAGCTATTATATATTTTTTTTGTAACGACTGGTGAATGCACCCACCTGGGGCATAGTTCACCCCGGTCGTTAAAACCTATTGTACATATTTTTTTGTTAATAATTAATAATACTCAATATTGTTCTCACTAGTGTGCTATTGTACATATATTTTTTTGTTAATATTTAATAATACTCAAATTTGTCAAAAAAATTAATCGTAATAAATATTTTTTTTTACCTTACAGCATTCTTTCTATTTATTTATCCTCTCACACTCACCAAAATAGGATTTGTAAGGCCTAGGACCTTTTATTCTTTAAAGTGTGTACGATCTTCACTTTTAGATCGTAACAACACATAAAATATTATCAATAACAGCGGTAGAAACACACAAATTAGCAGCACTAGTAGAATCACATTGATCAGAAGCGCAATAACTCTTAACAGAATTTGTTTTGCTTTGTTTAAAAATCTTTTTCACGGTATCCATTTTATTTTTCTTTGAATTGGCAATATAACCGTTAGCCACGAAGGCTGGTTTTCATCCTCCATGAAGTTTTATGTTCCTCAGCCATCGGGCCAGATTTCCTTCTTCCATACCTTGGAATATTCTGTGAATAGTTTTCACTTTATCTTCACCAACTAACGTAACCGTCTAGGTCGTGATATTGGTAACCTCAGTTACTTTGCCATTTTTTAATTTTCATTATCAATATTGATTCATGTTAGCAGACCTACTGTCAGTTATCTTCTATCTTAGAATGGCCACTTTTGAAAAGATTTTTGCAGTACTGATGCCACACCTCAGTAATGCCCTATCAGTTGTTAGAGTATAGGTTAAGTCCTTAATAGATCATGTTTTGAATTTCAATTTGCGTGTATTCACTATTATTATTTGGAAAATATCCTTGCTCTTATTGTAATCACCATGTGACTCCAATCTTACAGGTAAGAATTGTTATCTCTTCGGCAAAACGTCTAAGTTCTCCACATGAGCCTGTTATACTCTTCTGATTTCAATGCAATGTTGATACTCCGAGCCTTCAGTTTTCTAATGGCTTGTGCTTTAATTAGAGTTTCAGCAGTTGTTTAATGTTCCCAATTTGGGTATTTGTCATGTAGTGGGTTGACTTCATTTACGCATTCTCTTTTATTTAATGATAAATACATTTTAAACCGTTGGCGTTTCTTTAGGTTGATCATATTTAGAATGTTATCAAAATCTAGACCAATACACTACACCTCCTACAATTTAATAATCCATGTATATCAAATTACAGTAAGACAACAAAGTAAAATCGTTTTGGATGACACTCTGAAGAATATACAAAAATGTTCGCCTTGATATCTCTAATGGTTTTCGAGATTTAAGAGAACAAACAAACATATTTACATATTTTTTTCAAATATTATTCAAAACGGTCATTAATCTACAAATAACAAAACTTAAGATTAGTCAATTTATTATGAAGCTATATGTGAGAAGATATTTTCTGGTTTCAAACTTATATTAGATATCTTATCAAATGCTTTGAGACCAAGCGGTTTAAAAATTATTATTCATAATAAAAACGTGTTGTCTGACTTCTTACAATTTACTTTTATTTTTTTTTTTCAGGAGTACAAATTGCTTATTTAGCGATAATAGGAACACAACTCTTCATGATATTACTTAGTATAGTACTATTATATGGAATTTATAAGGTAAGTTTACTTAGAAACAGCATTTCTTAACAATATAATGCATGTCTTATGTATCAATAATTATTATCAGAATCATTCTATCATATTCGACATGGAAATAGGGTTTGACTTCTTTTTAACAATCATGGATGGTAAATCAAATCGTCAAAATTCTCAGATTCACGGCTCATTGTATTGTCGCTTGTAGTACTAGATTTTTCTTAGGGTTGTGAAACATCAAAAATATAAAATTTTCTTGTAATAAGTTTAATTGTTAAGTAAAGATATTCGTAATACTTGGACAACTATACAAACAAGTACTTCTATGCTGTTTCGTTAATATCTTGAAAATCAAGTAAGGCCGGAACAGCTATACCTATTTGTTTAGTAGAATATACTTCTCAAAAATAATGGTTGTAACGAAAAACGGTACAGTTAATAATCAAATTTGTATCAACCATCAGTCTCAAAATGGGATTTTGTCGGTTATTTAAAATGCATTTGAATGTCTGCCGCAAAAAATACTTTTCATTGCATAACAGACTTAGTAGAATTTTTCTGCTTATGATGCTTTTATATAAATAAAAAAAATACTTTTTCTTTTTCTACTTTATTTTTTTGTGATTTTTTTCATATTTTTAATTATTTTACATACCCGAAAAGAATTGTAAGGTTACAGACTTAGCTATCAGCTGCGCCGTTTTTTTGTTCTAATCATTATCTCACAGAATTTTAAGCTCACCAAGACTCAAAACTCGATATAGCCGTTGATATTTTAAGATATTGACCAAAACATGCAAAAAGTCTCGTTATTTTGTTATCAAATTTTGAATCTGGAAAAAGAAAGTACACTTAACAAATATTGAATTTTGTCAATTTATCTTTAATAAGAAGCAAAATTTGCTTTTGGTTTATCTCACAATTAGTGTGAAAGTAGTAAAATGATATAAATAATAATCAATATTACATATTATTTTAATTGAAAAGGAAATGAATCATCCATATTAAAAGAACGCTTCACGAGAAAGGCCATCACATTCATTTCAATTAATTGATACTCCCATTAAATACCGAATATGCTGAATGTCACAGAGCTTGGAAAATAAATTAAGCATTAATTTTATTTTATTATTCTGACTTGTCTACGTACCCTTCATAGATAATCGAATTTGAGCCTTCAGCTAACTATATGTAAACTAATGAACCGATAAATTTCATAATAATTCGATAAAGCGGGGTGGGGTACGCCCGGAAAATGGCTTCACTAATAAAATTTCGTTGCGGTGCATATTTGTTTATCCGATAAGAGCACTCAATGCCGTATAATTTCATTTTATGATAGTTAGCGAGAACAATTAATGTTGCCTAAATTAACTGTATCATTAATGCATAATCGACAATGCTAATAATAAGCAATATGCTAGTAGTTAGTCATTAAAATATACTACAATGTTGTTCGGTTTTGGGATTTTCTACTCAAATATGAAGAACGGAACCTTATTTATCAGTCTGTCTGTTCGTCTGTCTGTCGAACAGAAACGTATTTGGTTTCTAGAATTGCATTGTGTGGTAAGTCAAGGCCACCTACCGCGACTACCGTTATGTTTAGAGCGCAAAGACGATTATTGTATACTATTAGCATCAAATAAACTAGTTGCTAGTATTCTTCGTTCGGTATTGTGCCAGTGGTCGAATAGGTAAATTGGCGTGATTAGTCTGTGGCGTTGTTTTGGAAGGTTTTAGTTGCCCAAGTTGTTCAAGTGTGGGCCACCCTACGAGCGACGTGGTTAGCGTCACTGGTGTAACCTGGCTAGCACAGTAGAGATACGGAGAGCTGAAGGGCATGGAGTTCAAGGCTTGGGCGCCATTGATTACTGAGTGTAATCAAGGAAAATTGAAGATAAAGATAAACCAAAGACAAAAGTTACATATGTACAATAGAACTATATTACAAAATATTATGTTACAAAAACAATGAGCTATCACAGCATCAGCGATACTGTATAGCAAAATATCACCAAAATATGTACAAGGTAAACTATATTACAAGATACACTATATTACATATTGCTCAACAGCAAGATAAACTTGAGGTGTTTACGAGATAAAAACTATATTACAAAAGATACATCTCGTAACTTTACCTCAATACTAAAAATCATATATTACAAAAGATATGAACATTTACGAGATTTAAACCGAACTATAATACAAAGGTATCTCGCAAACGATCCGACAAACAAACTATATTACAGCATTAGATATACTATTTCATTTGATATTTATTTGAGCCTACCAGTATATAGCCTCCCCGCTACGTAATGCCAAATACTCAAAAACGGGACACCCCAAATTATATAACTACAAAAAAATAATACTAGAACTCATCTCTAGCAAATAAAATACGGCACACCCCAAGTTACATAACCACAAAAGATAATACACATTTCACCGCGCCCCGAACATCCGAATTCCTTTAAATAAATAATCCACATAAGTGATGCGACTTGACGAGTCAAATCTAGGAAATATCAGATCACACGACGCGTATTATGTGCAAATAACTGACGTGTCTAACCATTGAGACACATCTAAAACAAAAGTACTTTGACACAGCGAATTTGCGATACTGGCAAAATTCAAACAATATCACGTTATCAAGCAACTACGATTACGTTAAACGTTGAATACAAGAAATCGATACTGCGAAGAAATATTTGCTACAGCGAATGTAGTGAGTGAGTGACTACGAATTAATGTGTAGCACTAGATATGCGAAAATAATCCCTTTTACAGGTAATAATCAAAGGTACTTATCTACTTATTATAATATCCTGATGAGAGAAATTCCTAAGTATGCCCCTGTCCTCCGACGATAATAGATTATAACTGTTTGATAGTTAAATGGTTCATGATCTCCATTTTGCTCTAGCGAGATATCACATGTCGTACCATTCCACTTTGAAGGTTATGAAATCGTAGAGGCGTGCTATGCTCGAATAACATAAATAATTTCTTCGCCCAGGTTTTCGTATGCTTGATAGAAAATCTTAAGTAGGTGTTGTGTCGAAAATTTCATAATAAAGATAAACGTAGTATTCTTATCCCAAAAGTTATCAAGAAAACGTATATAAAAACGTAGTATCAACATAGAACGTAGATAATTTTGCTTAAAGCAAAGGTGTAACATTAAGATCACTTCGACGTTGAAATCAAATTTGTAATTATATAGAAAAAGTAAAAGAAAGAACCTAAAACAATATGTTTAAATGTTAGATGGTATTTAACAATATATAATTATTTAACTATTACCTTATACGTCTATAAGGTTCCTCTCTACTAATATCCCCGTTAGGGTCTTACAAAATTTCTATTACGTCCACCTCGAAGGACGGCTCGAGTGAAAGAGAATTTAGTCTAACGCGGCGTATTGTGACATATGTTTCGGACCGACAGTAACGTGGCTCCGCCCAAAAAGTAGTTCTGTTTAAATTATGAAATATTAAGTTAGCTAAAGGATCTATATTGTTACTGATAGTTCTACGTTTCATGTGACTATCCGACTTTATTATAAATACTCGACTCAACTTCATTTTTCAGTCAGTTTGATCTATTTATTTAATTCAATTTGAATATTATCGAGCGTGCGCTGTTTAATATACTGATGCGTAAGCATAAGCTACTACCAACCTCTCATCTGTCTAGAAATGTTCGTTATAGTACCAGAGCATAGGAGAATAAAATGTTTTATTATTAAAATTTTTCTAATAATTGTTAGAAAATGTAACGAAGGATGCTATCACGCATTCCGCACGTTACAAGTCACCGTTTAGATCGCTTCGGTCTTGACTAATAAATGTATTGCGTTGAGCTCTTTTTCAACTTACCGTAAATCGATGGATAAGAACATCCTCGGGCTGAAATTCGATGGTGCGCTGACTTATTGTGAAAGTTTTCAACAAGTTATCGTCTTGAGAAAAAGCGACGTACTAAAACTAGCCTAAGAGCTACTTCACTTTTGTTTACCTCGAAACCGCCAAAAGCGCAATAAAATTATCTTTTTACCTTTTTAATTATAAAGATAATTTTAGTGCACATGAATATATTTTGGCAAAAAGGGAAAATATGTCTTACTGTTATCAAAGAATTTTTATTTTTTGTATTTGGTCCCTAAAATAGCTATCCTACGTATTCATTTGAGTCCGTAAAAATGTCTTTTCCGGATTCAATCCCAAAAATTCCCATAACAACTTTTGAGAATCATTTAGGTAAATAAGGCAAAATGGTCCATACAACAATTAAACAACTTTATTTAATCTAATAGGTTACAACAATACTTATTATAGCTCGGGAGGCAGTGACAGATTTTTCGAGTTAATATCTATAAACCTAGATTTTTTTCCAATGAGAGTTTAGATAGTATCTATAATGAAAGTGTAATTCTACCAAACTCTTAGTGGTGCATAAATGAGTAAAAAATTAAACATTTATAATTTCGTTTCTCGAATTGCCATAAAATGATGATTCGCCTTCGCTCCTGCCGACCCCAATTTTCGATTTTCACCTCGCATATTATATTGTACGGTCGACCTTCTCCTCGCCATCGAGACTAGAACGGGTCTCCGATCGCCGTATTTGTTCAGTTCTTACGTTTGAAAAATTGACTTGCGGTCGTGCTAATCGGCGACTATTTTTAAGTGGTTTCCCGAGTTCGAATCCCGCCCGGGGATATTTTTTATTACGTTTTCAATTTTTTGGCATATATTTTTGATTCTATAATTGCGATTTTCTCCGTTCTATTGCATTTCTCGGAGAAGGTTTGCATTTTCGGCCGCGGAACATTAATCTGCACTATTTGGATTAAAAATCACATTCTACCTCCGCTGTAGGTAGACGCTGCAAAAACGGCAATACGTAGTCAAATCACGGCAATTATATTCCTTATTAGTATTAATGAACAGACAGTATTTTTATAGATCTGTCAATAAGCTTTTATATACTCCATTATATTATATATTTCGGTAAGGGACTTTCTGATTTTTAATCGAAATAGTGCAGATTAATATTCCGCGGCGGAAAATTCAAAACTTTTCAGAGAAATTCAATAGAACGGAGCGAATAGCAATTATACAATCAAAAATATCTGCCAACAAATTGAAAACGTAAAAAAAACTATCCCCTAACGGGATTCGAACTCGGGAAACCACTTAAAAATAGTCGCCAATTAGCGCGACCGCAAGTCAATTTTTCAAACGTAAGAACTGAATAAATACTGCGATCGGAGACCTGTTCTATGTCTCGATGACGAGGAGAAGGTCGGCAATGACCGTACAACGTGAATCGCGCGGTGAAGGTGAATCGTCATTTTTTGACAATTTGAAAAATGAAACTTTCGTCCATCTATTTTTTTCTTTAATTTTGTACTTATTTATGCACTACTAAGAGTTTGGTAGAATTGCACCGTAATTATAGATACTATCTAAACTCTCTTTGGATAAAAATCTGGCTTTATAGAAATGATTTCACGAAAACTGTCGCTGTTTGTAAGCTAAATTGTTAATTTCTTGGAGCCTCAAAACTTCTGACTGTGAGCACGTAGCCTAGTGAATTTCGCTTCAAAAAAGCTATGACTTTGACGAATTTGTTTTTTATGTATTTTCTTTGGCAGACAAATCAGCTTTTATCATCGAATATTTTGACCGGAAAGTAGCTGGTTTTACTTCTGGAGACTGTAATAGGAAAATACGAAGTCATAATAATAATTTACATGTGTTATTAATATTGAATGCAAAGAATAGCGGTATTTACCTTTTTATGTAATAGTTCAACATTGCATCTTCGTCTACAATTACAATTTTGTTCGTTTCTTTCCATCAAACGAATGCTTCATATTCCTATTCATAAATTTGACAAGATTTCACTAGAAGTAAATTTAACACAATTTTCTTCGTTTTTTGATATATAATTTGTAGATTCTGCATTTTATATACCGTATAAAAAAATAAGTAATAAGCCAAAGGTTTTTAAAAAGAACGCGTTAAAATTTTTTTTGTTTACATTAAACAATCTGGTTACTATGGTCTCATGATAATTATAATTCGAGAAATATTTGCTCTGATCAAAAAAAATGTTTGTAACACATACAAATCAGTTTTTTGGAGCTCATCGGCTATTCCGGACTTTGACATCACCTTATCCGGAGACAGCCAGCTACAATTAGTCCCAAAAACATGACTTTAGGTACTTGTTACAATAACTATTTCAGATCAACTAAAGATAAGACTGAAAATTTGGCCACAGTGTTCATAATATGAATATTTTCCAAGAAAGTAAAAAAACACATACTGTTACCAAAGAATGCCCATATTTACAATTAAATTTTACCATTTTCTAAAACTTGCTGATATCGCTTAAAAGCTCTCAAAGCAAGTCAACATTTTTATTTTAAGACATTTTTGATATCTATGCTAGTTGAAAAGTTATTTCACAATGAAAATTCAGTCATGAAATTATATACAGATTCAGCAAATTTAGTTTTAGGTACGTAAACTTGTTTCTGCGCAGAAAACCACGCCTTGTCGTAGAACAATGCAGGGCATTGGTCCATCGCTTGACCGCGACGAGTTGAGAACAGCGCGAGCGCACCCATTCTGCTTTTAATAGCGTAGCTGTTTAGACGTGTGGGAATGAAATAAATTAATCCCAATTTCGTTATTAAAATGCTGTGTGTTTATACAGGTGCAGAAAAAGTGCAAATTGTGAAGTGGTACTTCGGGGGCCATTCCACTGATGACACAATAAATTTATTTACTGGGGCATATCAAGACAGACCAATCCCCTCAGCTAGCACAATTTCATACATTATTTAAAAAATTGAGAATTTCGGGTGTGTCGTGAATTATTGTAAAAAATGCTGTCAACCCGAACCTCGTCATCAACAAATGAGCGAAGAACGTGAAATTCGCGAAACTAATGTCTGTGCACTTGTTAAAACTAGTGAACCTTGTTCTAGCAGACAAATTGCTGATGAAGTTGACATGAAGGAAAGAACTGTAAGAAATATTTTGAAAAGAAATGGGTACAGTTGTTTTAAAGTTCAAACAACGCAAGAAATATTTCCCGATGACAATTTCAAACGGATGGAATTTTGTGAAATCATGATAAATAAAGTGAATGAGAATGAAAACTTCTTAAAGAATATGTTGTTTACAGATGAATCATCCTTTTCATTACATAGGAAACACAATTCATCGGTAGTTCGATATTGGTCTCGAAAAAATAAACATTTGAGTGTTGCTGTGCGAACTCAGTGTCCTCAAAAGTTGAAGTTTGGACGGAAATTTTAGACAATCATATTATAGGCCCACTGCTAATCGATGGCAATTTAAATGGCAATAAATATTTAGAGCTTTTACAAAACCAAATAATTTCTGCAGTTCAAAATCTTCCTGTCAACTTTGACGACATTTGGTTTCAACAAGAGGGCTGCCCAAGTCACAATACCTTAACTGCTATTAATTTTCTGGAAAGAACATTTCCCAATCGTTTAATAGCTACGAGGGGAATGATAAAATAGGCCCCCAGGTCACCTGATCTAGCACCCCATGATTTCTTTCTGTGGGGCTTTTTAAAGGAAACTGTGTACAAACATGCGTTTGAACGAGCCAATAATTTAGTTGAATTACGGGAAAAACTTATCCAACTTTGTGCAAGCATTACTCCAAATCAACTCAATGATATGAGAGGTTCATTGTATAATCGGTTTGGCTATTGTTTGGCACAAGAAGGTGGTTTGTTTGAATCCTTACTTCATTAATTTATTGTTTGATAATTATTAGTTGATTTTAGTTTCTGAGGGTTATTTAATTTAGTTTTAATGTTCTATTTTTGTAATTTAATAAGAATAATTTATTTTTTGATAATTATTACTTCATTTTAGTTTCCGAGTTATTTAATTTTATTTTAATGTTCTATTTTCATTTCGGTTTTAATCAGAATTATCATTTTATTCCCATAGCGTTTACGGCTAAAAAAGAAACTGCAGAAATGCTTTCAATACAAGAAATTATTTGTCAAAATTGTGACAAAAAACTTCTTCGCTTTTGACGAAGAGATATTTTCTCGTTCCGTATGGAAATTATTACCTACGTCCGCATCCATCCTTAGTTCATGCCGTTCTAAATTCAATTCATTGTGTGTCTCTTCTTTCACGATTTATGGAACTAGCGGGGCGTGGTCAATTACATCGTTATTACTAAACCCTAAACTGCATTTTCCGAATCTGTATAAGATTTTTACTGTTTCTCACGTAATAAATAGAAAATGCTTGTGAATAAAGTAAAACTGTATTAATATAAAATGTGCCTTATAGTTTCCTGAGAATTTAGCATTGCGCCACCGACTCGGTGGCGCAATGCTAAGGCGTTTGGCTTGCGACCACGGAGTCCCGGGTTCGAATCCTGGCCAGGGTATGGATGTTTAGTGGCGTTTTTAATGTGTTACCGAGATGGTAACAGCGAACTAGACCGCTGTTGGGTGGCACAACATGTCTAGTCGCTGTTATCTCTCCTGAGTTCGAGTCTCAGCTGCGGTAGATGGCAATATCGCAGGGAATGGTTGTTGTGTTGATGTCTATATGTACGTGTCCTGGTTGAGTGGTGGAATAGCATTAGCTAAACTCCGCCAGGACGTAAATATAAATAAGACGATTAAAAATAAAAAATAAATTTAAAAAACAGAAGTCCATTTTTTCTCTACGAGCGATATTACTGGTGTTTAGGAATGTACCGATCAAATGCGATATAGGTACTCTTCGTTTTGTATTTGCGAGGAGTATAATAATCCAATAGATAGAGAAGCAATATATCTGAATATACCTATAAATATTCATGTCTCTTATGCATATGTATATTAAAAAGTGTATTAATATACAATTTCACAAAGAGCTTTTGTTTTATATTTTTCTACAGTATTACAAAATACAAACGTAATGTAATGTATCCTCCACTTTGTTACGTTACTGTCAATTTGATATCCCATAATATCGTATGTCAAGAAATCATGATTTATTATTCTGTTATTATGTGCTTTGACCTTAAACAAAGATGAACCGTTTTCAGTATATTTGATATTGTATTTTATCTCAATTTTATCCTTAAATTTAGGTAAATATGTGTTCTTTGATCTTTCGGATGGAGCATACAAAAATCGATACACATAATTCTTGTTATAACTTTACATGGATGGGTTGTATGAAGTTGGTTTTAAAATTTAATATACCTGAAGTGCACTCCTCAATATAAATAAAACTAAAAATAGATTATAATATAATGCGGGTGCGTATTGCCTACTAATACTAGGGAATTTTATTACTTGCATAGGATGGATGAAGCATTTCTTGTTACAATTCAATATCCATAGATATTTACTACTTACACTGAACTGTTGATATCGTTAACAGTTTTATCTTACACAGTTTGTTCACTTCATCTTTTAACATTAGCAACTAGGTTGTACAAACATCGACGGACATGTTTTACTATATAAATTTCTTAATAGATGGAGTTTACCCTCTAAAGGGTATTAATTACTATTTTTATAGACTGATCGATTTCAAGCTGCTTATGTAGATTTCTAGTGACGTATACCTTCTGAATATTCATGGACTCATAGGGATAAAGTCGCGCTTAAAAGGAGGAGATGAAAAAGGCCAATATTGGATTGAAACAGAAACTTGAAATTTATATATAGATAATATAAAATATCTGAAATAATTTATCTTTTTTTAATAATGTAGACAATTTAATTCGAATTCGTTCCACTCTGTTGTGAGTTTCTAAAAACACATTGCAATTAAAAAAAACATTCACATTATCTGACATCTAGGTTATTATTTATACAGAGTGTCTCACCGGGAACTGAATCGATCGATATAGAGAAAAGTACGCATCAGAAATTTTTGAAAATTTAGATATTTACTAATGTCGGTGTGGCTAATCCAACTAAAATAATTAGATGCATGGCGTACTTGCTGATTTTAAATGGAACACCCTATCTATTTTCAACATTTCGAGATAAAAATAAAATTCTGAGATCAGGCATGTAGCACAACCTATATCTAAACCTAGTAGTTTCGAAGATATTTAACATTTTATAAAAAATTTGAAAGGTGCAACGGTTTGCAAGAAATATTATAACTTTTTCTGTGTAGGACATCCTCATTTGCTCTTTGGCACGGAGAAAGAACACAAGGGGAACTACGTTCTACAACTGAAATATCATACCAAGTGTTCCGTTTTTCGCGTTACATGTTGTCAACTTCAAACCACGAAAACTTGTTTAGATCAAATGGAACACCCTGTATTTTTTACGTCAAGTTGTGTAAAATTGAAATCCCTTTTTTCTGATATTAGCATTTGCGATTTTATTAGAAATTCATGAATTTCATCAAAATAGCCATGATTAGAAACAATCAGTCATTATCTTATGTCAAAAAATGCCAGCACATTTAAATTACACCCACGAAGACTGTTTAAATTTGTTTATTATTTATGGAGAATGTGATAAGGTAATATCAAGAACTTGCAGCACATTTGCTACTCGATATCTACAAAAACGGAAAATAATACTAAAACTGTAACTGAACTGAGGCAAGTATAAAGAGGTAAATAATTCGTTCTCTCTTCGTGCACAATTGCAGGCAAATAATGGCCATAGAGGTTCAAACAGAGCATTTCTTTACATGTGTGTTTTTTAATTTGGAACAAAATATTGGATTGTTTATAATTTAGAAAATTTAAATATGGTTTATTAACATTTATAACATAAATGAGTGTAATGGGTTAAAAGCTTACTACCGACCTAAATGATTCAAAATCTCTGCATCTGTATCAATACACAGTTCGGTACGTCGAATTAAATACATACGCACTTCGTTCAACACTAAACACTAAACTATCAACTAACGTTGTCAATAAAGAAAAATAAAATAAAAACTTGGTACAAAAGCCAAAAAGGAATACAAAAAGAACGAAGAAGTAAGTTGTGTCTGTACGTAATCAAGAATTTGACAACTTGAACGGTAAGTCAATAAAATAAATCTTAACTATAAATACACAATGACGCGAAATTCAAAAATAACAAAAACAACGAACGGCGGGTTGGACGTGTGTACATAACGAAACACCGACAGTGACTAAAATATTGCACAAGGGAGAGTTAGAGTATAGTTTTCTTCAGATCAGATCTAGATCTAAACCTACCTCAATATTCCAGCAGTTTTCAAAAATTTTTATTGAAAATTTCCGAAATTTTTGTTTATTTTTTTTCCAAAACTATGAGCTTTACACCCCATGTTATATAAGGTTTTCTTGTTTGTCTTGTCTACCACCAGTCTTTTTAATAACATGAAACTAATTACACCCTGTATATATGCATGCACATATATATAAGAAGTGTTGGTGTGCTTCCGGGTGTTTTCCCGTATAGTTGATAGGCTCCTGGTGAAGCCATAGTTGTCTGAACGACGTTTCGGCGGAATATCATCTGCCATCATCAGGTTCTCACCGAGAGCTGCATACTGCTGCTGCTGCTGCTGCTACTGCTACTGCTGCTCCTCGTTGCTCGAACTGAACAGTTCAGCGATATTACCGATGTTAAGATGTGCCGATCGAATGCAATATACTCCTTGTTGTGCATTTGCGAAGGGTATAATAATAATCTTCTTTCCTATCAGCTCCTTGGCGACATCAGCCGAAGATCTTGGCTGGCTCTATAAAACTAATAAAACTAATATTGTTCTATTCAGACAAATCTTGTTAACTAACTAATTAGATTTCAAAGTAAAAATCTCATTCCCAAATGTAGTATTTAGTATTTGAAGTGACAGTATATTAATTATAATTTGTTAGCGCATCTAGTATGCTTGCTGGAGTTAATTAAGTAAAGTTTGTCTAATTTAGTGCTCAACTTAGATGTGTGGTGCTATCGTGAACAAACTGAGTTTAAATTACACTATAAGTGGTCAACCTAATAATACTGAGAACATCGGTAGTGTACTCTACAAATCTGGCGTTCTTTTAGCTAAAGTTAAATGAACAACACCTTCGGATTGAGAAGTGAGATTTGTAATCGGATATTTCCTCCAAACTTTTCGATTATCCTCAGGCAAAAACAGAATCAGATTATCCTTGAAGAGTTCTCAGATGACGCATCTGAAAGTAAAAGAAAAACCGATGAGCTCTTTATTCAAACATTTTCTCGTCTTTTATAAAGAGAGTCCCTCGAACGGTAAAAAGCAATCCGAAAGCCAAAGTTAGTGACTCGTTCTAAAGAGCTTTCCTGTCTTTTTAATGTCTGCCAATGATGTTGCCTACATCTGCTCTACTATCTAACTCATGCATACCTAAATTCGTTTATATAAGGTTTACAATGTGGCGCACCTACTTTAAAAATCAAGAGTGTATGCGAGGAATTGGAAAGTATTTGCGAATAAATTTATGTTCAGGAGCATATTTTGAAACATCGGTTTTAAGGCGTATTAAAATTATTTCAGTTAAAATTAAGGATATTCTAGATGAAACTTACGAGAAGAAAACAAAAATTCAGTGCTATGGTTACCAAGTGCATTGGAAATTTCTTGCTTTATCTAACAAACAACAAGTTTATTTCAAAACAAAATGTTTATATTTAACAAATAAAATACACAAATAAGCGCACATTAATCAATATTATATTGGACGCCAGTATGTTTTTTGAATCTCCCGTAAAAACCATAAAATACTGGTTGGATGTGAAATTATACCGACTTAAAGAATTAAAAAATAAAAAACACAACTTAAGTGACAATAACAATATATTACGTTTTATTTTAAAACGTACAGAAATAAATGCTGTTGACAGGTAAACTCAAAAAAAAAAAAACATTTAAACTACATAATTATAAACGATCAAAGAATGTTAATCATAAAGTTAATAAAAACGGTATAATATTCTTAAATAGAGACAAATAAAACACTCTGAAAGGGTTGCTTAAAGAATGAAGTTTGTAGCATACGTAAATATAAACAAAAAAATATGCTTGATAAATAACCTTAAAGATACCAAGTAATTAGTTACTTTAAATAAACTCAACAACTAACGAGCTTAATAGTTATGCTCAAAAGTGCAGCGAAGGTACGTCATATGCTTTTACTTAAACAAATAATTGATAATTGCAGTGTCCAGCATATAGTTAAAACAGAAGTTATATTAATATATTTGGTTATGAACAAGATTATGCCAGATAAACAAATGATTTGTTCATATTATTATTATCAACATAGCAATACAAAATTACTTTTACTGTTTGGAAGTCAATAAATATATAAACAGAATCGTAACAGTTCCAAGGGTTTAGAGTCAGAAACGACAACGTACGACAAAGTTACTAGAATTTAAACATTCAATGAATATTTACTTCACTACTACTTTTAGTGATATGATAATATATACAATATTTCACACAGTAATTTTTTAGAGACAATTCATCATTTTGATGATCAAATGACATACTTAAGCTTCCTTCAATTTGGGTATCACTCGTTTTTAATGTTCAAGGTTTACTCACTTAATAGATTTAATGTAACTAAATCATAAATATGATTAGACATAAAGACGTCTTCACGTTTATACCATATCAATAGTTATAAAATGGATACGAGATTACGAGATACATTATTTCCTCCTTTTTAGTGCACATCTTAACAGTTTCAGTAGGTTTTTAAAGATGTGTTCCTTTATATTTTTTTTATTTATTTTCTAAAGGCTTTTTCCTTAATATTATTTAATTTGACTGTATAAAAATTGCATTAAACGTAAAGTAATATAAATATAACTCCCATTACATTCAGTAACTGTTTTGTTGGTTAGATTACTTTACCGGGTTATTTCATGAGAGTTTGAAAGTCTTTCGGGCCATATATTTATTATTTAAGGTTTCTACGATGAAAGCTATTAAGAATTTTCATGACGTACCCATCATAAATCTTTTTACATTTTCATATACTGCGTAAATCTATCTTGCTGACTTTTATTCCATTTTTAATAACGGATTGTACAAAAACAGGCGATCAGGAGAAAGTGGTTTATCGACTATAAATATCATCCGCTCTGGGGAGAACGAGGCCGCTATCGTCGGTTCTACAGATTACCATCGCATCGTAATTTGTGAAGTTGGGGGAATTAATATCATACACCATCGATAAGGGTGTGATCAAGTGAAATCCTATATAGGCAAAAGGTTTTGTGGTTATTTATAGACGTAGATATGTTTCCAGTTCAACTGCCTCCTGTGTCTTAATCCTACAATATGGAAATCAATGCTTTCAGTTTTACATGGAGAAAAAGAACATCTATCTTTAATCACTTCACGGATTTATTTATTGTAAATTGCTTTAATCTAAGTAATTATGTAAAAGAAATTTTTCGAAAGCTGTACTTAAAAGGTGACTTTTACACGATATTTATTATTTTTTCTTTTCAATTCTTTGGGCCTTCTTGCCACATGTATTCTTTTCTTTTTAAGCGGTGCTCGGGGAATCTACAAAATATCACAATCAACCAGTATGTTACTGGTAAATAACCTCTACGCCTGTGACTTTTACATCAAAGGATCAGTCGGAGGTTGCTTTTTTTAAATATAAAAATTTGAAATTAAATATTTCGCCGACGTTTCGGAAATCTAATCTGTTTCATTTTTCAAGGCTTTTTTGAAAAATCTTTTTTGCTGTGTATGATAAATACATAGCTCTAAGAATGTTATATTGAATAGCTCCAGAATAAGGGCGAAAAACGTTTCAAAGGCTAAGCATTTCCAGGAAACAGAATGATAGATTTCATGAAAATGTAATCCATTAGAATGAAAATTTTTTTAAGACAAGGTAGATAAATAAATTCATTTTAGGTCTTTGTTCTCATTTTTAACTGAATCTTCATAATCGTAGGGGGTTATGTGGATACTAGTTTAATCTGCATGGCCGTAGGGGACTGTGTGGATGCTAGTGTTAGAATGAGAATTGTCAAATAAGAAATTAGACAAATTCATTTTAGGATTTTAATTTGCTAGCATAACCAGAATTCAGGTTATCGAAAGAATGCAAATATTTCATTAATATTTCTACACAAAGTTTTTCTTTTAGTTATAGATAGTTATTTTTTCTGCTGTTTGCAAAATCCTATAAAGAATGTTTCAATACAATTGTAAGCAAACAAATAATAATTCATTTTTAAACATACTATTAGATGTTACAATTTTCTTCTTAATTAATTCCTCAATACATCCCTCCGCAAACGCTGAAGTCCGCCAGCCCCCCCATCTCCTTTAAGACTGGCGAAATCAGCTCCAGCATCAACTAGCAGTGTAGCAGATAATCTTCGGAAACAATGACCAGTGTAGGTAGCTATCTGCCTCTGATAATTTTAAATATGTTGCAATTTGTTTTGGAGTATATGCATACCAAATTTCGAGTCAATATCTGAAATCGTTCTGGAGTAATCATGCGTACAAAAAAAGTAATAGACCAACAGAATTGCTTACTTCGCTCAAATTTAAAATCTCTGCGTTTCATGACAGTCTAAATCTATTTCAGTACAAACAGTTTCTCAATTTTTTTGCGATTACTAAACTTCCAGTCCAGTACGTGAATATGGAAGTAAAATTAAGTCTATAATGAGTCCAAATCCTATCACATGTCTCACCCCGTATATAAATTGGTTCGTTCCAAAATAAGGCTTAAATAAACAATGACATAAACACGGCAAATATAAGAAATCATTTCCAGCGTAGCAAAGAAAAGGCGTCCCACGTGATAGAAATGCATTTGACAATGACTTTACGACGCGTCTGGCTCTTTATTAAACTATTCCTCTTTATTTGTTCTGCAGATTATCTTTGTTGGGACGACACTGAAATTCCTTACACGGCCAAATTACACTCTGCAAGTATCTATTAAACGCTTTAATTGAGCATAAAGTGAATTTAATTGAAAGACGGTGTAGCCGAACCGCGGGAAGTGAGGCCTCACCCCTTGTAAAATAATTATTAGGAGTTCAAGTATTAAATGAATCGCAGCAACTAGTGCTAATTGAGAAGAATATAACCGTTATTATTGGAGGCTGGGATGTATAGTCCGGGATTTACAGACCCGGCGCCGCGGCGTTATAGTTAGTTGTTTATAGATATCACGAAATATATTGTACACATTTTAGGTTTTATCATTGCTTTAAGAGGCGAATGCATTTAGATAGAAGAGATGTGCTTTTTATTGTTGAAATATTTTGAATCTCAGATATTTGATCGAAACCATTTACAGTGCACTTTAAAACGCTTGTCGTAACGTTCTCTTTTACAGGAATATTCATCAATAGAGTTATTTCAGTCAAGGCATTCTTTTCATAAATATTCAATCCCATGCAAGAGTTAAATTTCTTCGGAAATTTCTCTCAGGAAAAATCCAAAAATACGCCTTTTTCAACGAAATTTGATACAAACACATTTGGGGGCTTGCCGAATCCAGTGGCGCACTCAGATTGACATAAAAAAATCGCTAATTAGATTTCACTATTTTCTGATCCTAAATCATATTAGGCCACGCTATTATGTTTTGTAAAATTTAATATAACACAGAGATACGCTTTTCAAAGATTCTAAACAAATATATCAGACATTAAATAAAAATTTTATACGGATAGTAGCATGCAAAATGGGACACGCTGTATATAAACTATAGAGTATAGATTTAATGAATATTATCAGAATTGCATTATCTTGGATACATTTTTTAGGCTAAGAAACTGACCACTATAAGGGTAACATCTAATTTATATAGGACAGTAGAAAAGAAATTCTATGTTGGATAAGTATAAAGTCTTCTTGACAAAAATGGTTCATATTGGTGGAGTTTTTAAACAGCCTTGCACAATTTTCTCGACAGTATCGATATCATCTGACGTTGTCACTGCGTATATTGCATTATAAACGTCGAATCCTCTATTTTCTTGTGGTTTTTCATTCCGTACACGCTCAGCAAACATTGTTATACTGGTAGATTTGATTCCGTTCCTTAGGGAGGGTTTTATATTTGATCATTTTGTTTGCTGCCAAGTCTCGTTCCGTATTCTACAACATATTATTGTTCCCAATAAGAAAACTTATCTAATATTTCGGTGCAATATGCAGTATTTGTTTTTCGATTTTCGGATTTGTACGAAACATAACAGTTTATACCTAATCAAAGAGCAAACGGCTTTATTATTTCGCGACGTTGCACGCCATAAGGGAATTTGCGAAGTATGGGAATCGGTGTAAATATATTTTGTAATGGTGTTTAGTTTGAGCAAGCTTTTGAATGTATTTCTAAAATACGAAATATACAGGGTATCTCTTGGGAGATTGGTTAGTGCTATATAAATTACTAATATCCCGAGAGCTTTGTTTACACGCAAATATTTAGTAGTAGTATTACACTGCATTTCTACTACCGAACAGGCTTAAATTATTTTTTATGTATGTATATGTATGTATGTATAATGACGGGGTTGTAAAAATTTCCAATTGACTTAAAAGTGTTTTGCATGAAAATTGCGGTGGTCTAAAGTGTATATGGTTCTGATTATCCTTTTTTCGAGGATAAAAATTTCACTAAAACGCCAGCAATTGCCCCAGCAAGTAATGCAAATGCAGTAAACTTAATGGTAACTGAACATGTGCAACATAGTATATTTTTAAAATGTGAATGTTAATATATTGTTATGTATTACACCCCTTGAAACTGGATATTGATACGCCTATGCCTAATAGTGACTGGAAAGTTGTAGCAAGAGATAGAGTTTTCTAGACTGTGCTAGAAGGAGATTCTTGATTGGTTCTGAATGGATCTAGAGGCAATAACTTAATTGTGACTGAACATGTGCAACATAGTATATTTTTAAAATGTGAATGTTAATATATTGTTATGTATTACACCCCCTTGAAACAGGAGATTGATACGCCTATGCCTAATAGTGACTAGAAACTAGTAGAAAGAGATAGAGTTTTCTAGACTGTGGTAGAAGAAGATTCTTGATTGGTTCTGGATGGATCTAGAGGCAATAACTTAATTGGGACTGAACATGTGCAACATAGTATATTTTTAAAATGTGAATGTTAATATATTGTTATGTATTACACCCCCTTGAAACTGGAGATTGATACGCCTATGCCTAATAGTGACTGGAAACTTGTACAAAGAGATAGAGTTTTTTAGACTGTGGTAGAAGAAGATTCTTGATTGGTTCTGGATGGATCTAGAGGCAATAACTTAATTGTGACTGAACATGTGCAACATAGTATATTTTTAAAATGTGAATGTTAATATATTGTTATGTATTACACCCCCTTGAAACAGGAGATTGATACGCCTATGCCTAATAGTGACTAGAAACTAGTAGAAAGAGATAGAGTTTTCTAGACTGTGGTAGAAGAAGATTCTTGATTGGTTCTGGATGGATCTAGAGGCAATAACTTATATAGTATATAAGGCGCGATTACCGGTGCAGAGGGGGAAGCTCTATTAAAGTGAAATTTGGTACCAGCGAAAAAGTGAGGTTAAATATAAAGTAAACAAAGTGTACAGGTTATTTTGGTTAATTAAGAAATATTTTGTAATCAGTAAATTATTAAATAAAGTGTTAGTGGTTTCCCCCTTGTTAAAATGATTTAGAACCCACGGATTCATACAGGGTGTTTCCTAAAAGGTGGAAAACACGCAACAATATGATCGTAAGTGCCAAATAACAAGGCACTGGATGGTTAGCTTGTTAACTATATGGTCTATGTGGTATCCCCAATTCAATTATGAAATTTAACACTACTGCTTTGAGTTATAGAATGATTGTCAAATTTAAGTAACAAACTATAATCAGTTTTCCTAGTTGAAAATAATATTAATTATGTTTTTAGGGTATTTAAAGCTAAACCTATAGATGTACAATAATGTTACATACTTTTGATAGTTGCATTGGCTTTATAACTCAGTTCATTAGTACAGTTGGAGTCAATAGCAGCAGTAGAATCATCTGCAGAACTTGATATAAAAGTATTTTCTAGATTACACTCAATGTGCTTTATTTATTTATTTATTTATTTATTGCATACACTGTTCAACAGGTAAGATGCCCAATTACAGAACAGGCATACAAAGCATTAATTACATAATATACAACAACGTGAAAAGAAAGTAAAATGAAGAAAAAATTTACTTAAATGCACGAACTATGAATAACTAATGATATGAAGAGAGAGAGAGAGAAAAAAAATAACATGGAAAATGTTTAAATATAAAAACTGTATATACATATATACACATATGTGATTCAAAGTAAATTAAGAAAAACAAAGACAATCACTGGTTATTTAATTTAGAACATTTTGTTTTATGTCACTAAGGCTGCAATTAAAAATATTGAAATCGCTACATAATTTGTTAGAAGTACTGCAAATCGTATATAAAGGTGAATTATTTAGTGCGTTGGTACGCGGCGTAGGTAAATAGAAAACTTGGTAATTACGAGAGGTTAATCTGGGAATGTTAAAATTAAGTTTACTAATTATTTCGGGTGCGTCAAAATCATTGTGTAGTAATTTAAACAAAAATACTTGAGAAAAGTATGTACGCCTATCCTCAAGAGTAGTCATAGAATATCTTTCAAGCAAGTTATTTTGCGGAAAACCAATCACTGGATAGGTACCGTCGGATTTGAACCACAGTAATTTAAGAAATCCACGTTGAACTGCCTCCAAGTTATTCTTGTGAACATCATAACTGGAACTCCAAATTAGCGATGCGTACTCAAGTTTCGATCTGACGAAAGATTGATAAAGAATTTTCAGAGTATCAGTATTAATGAACTCTCGACTAGTACGAACGATGAAGCCAAGGGTTTTGGAGGCTTCATGGTATCGATATGATCAGTGAAGGATAATTTACTATCAAAAGTTACGCCGAGGTCGCGAAATGTTATAGGTCTTTGAAGTATGACATTATCTAACCAAATCAAAAATAAAAGGTGATGTTTTTAAAGAAAATGACATTACGTTACATTTACTAGGATTCATGAATAATTTATTTACTACACACCAGGTGTTTATTTTGTCAAGAGAAGTCTGAAGTTGAAAACAGTCATCGATTTCATCCATTACTGTGAAAATTTATGAATATAATATAATGAATAATAGCGGTCCTTAAATATTACCCTGCAGCACCCCAGCAAGTCTACTAGATGAAGAAGTGTTGCCAGTGCTATTTATTGCAACTAACTGGATTCTTCCAGTTAGATATGTCTTAAGGGCTGTACCATGAAGCGTGTGTGTCAAATGCACGGCTAATTAAAAAAAACAAACAGGCAGTTTTCGATTTCCTCTCGAAGTTGTCCAACACATAATTATGACAAAGAGCCAAGACGGCATCTTGTGTGTCGAACTGGATATGAATATACCCATGTGTATTCTTAATTTTTAAAAGAACCTAAATAATTTCTGGTACACCAGTAGAGGTTCATAAACTGCATCCTTTGAGGTATTTGACTTTTTTTATGACTGAAAAATGACAGGCTACAAGATTCGAAATTTTTCAAAAACTCTGAAGTGAACCTATAGTACTGTTACAGGTTGAATAACGATATTTACTTTACGAATTGAGGCTTCTGTAGTGTCAAGTTTTATTGTCAAGGTTCAACACATGCTAAAATAGATTTATTACGTCGAAATCAAAAGAGTAATATGAATGATATTTTAATGGATTTTTGGATTTTTTTTAATGCAATCGCCTCATTATAGATATATTTTCAAACTTGGCAATATTCATCTGAAAAATAAGTACTTATTTCTGCTAAAAACTTTATTAGTGTTTTATTTTATTAAATATACTGGTAATTTTGATCAATTATCCCGCACATTCGATAATAAAATTTATCCATAATGATTGATCTGTAATACAGACATTATCTATCCGTCACATCGGTCTTTGACATAGTCTTAATGGAAGTGATGCAACGTCATTGTAATTGAGCCTTACTCAATCCGCAGAAAATCTTGGATTAAATTGATATTATGAGGATAAATGATCGCCAGGCCGCTAAATTGGGGTACTTAACAACTCGATGTAATCAAGAGTTTAACAGAACTTTGTAAACACGACCCGAAATATACAGGCTGTCCATTATGTTAGGATCCTCGAGGATAATTCGGTTAATACCAATTGTACAAAAAAAAATGTTTCTACAAAAATTGTGACCTCCAAAATTATTTAGATAGATTTAAAATCCATGGCCAACTTTAAAAGTTATGACAGAAAATATCGAAATGGCATATATTTACGTTATATGAAGGAATGCGAATAAAAAATAAACTTTGTAAAATAGACTAGTATTATCTAATTTTTTCTTTCGGATCCGTTGGATTTACTGCTTAGAATGTTAAGAGAAATATATAAACAGGCGAGGAATGGTGGCATTAAGTAGAGTAATTTCCCCCTTTTCAGCGATATATCACATGCTATCATTAGAAGGAAGCAAGCAATTACAAAAACATTTTTTAAATCAGTATTTTGTAAGCGAACACCATGCTTGCCATAGAGGAGCATCATAAAAGAAAATAGTAAAATAATGCAATAAATTGTTTGAGTTTTTACATAGCCAAACATTAACACAGTTAAGAGAGGTCAGTTTATCGTCGACGACGGACGTGTTGTGTGTGACGCTCCCGAAAAGATGCAAATGGAACTGGTTAAAACGCCATTAAACTCGATAAAATTAAAGTCATCGGTAGGTTAAAAATTTTTTGAGTAAAATGAAGTGTAATAATTGAAGAACAAAGCACGCAACAAATTAACAATTGAAAATTACTGCATTGTAACTTATGAAACTGTTAAAATTTTGTAAGAAATGGACAGCCTGTATAATGATAAAAACGCGATCGGTCAAGACAACATAACTCAAATGTTATTGATATTCTACAAGAAACTTGAAAAATCAACGCTGAATTTCTTTCTTTGATTTTTTCACTTTTTAATTAATTGTTTTATTAAATCGATATGTTGAAACTCATAGCTTTAAATTAGAGTTTATGTCCATTGCAGCAACATTCACGTTCACTAATAAATATTTACAATGATATACAATTTCAGTCCATGAATTTCGCAAATAGAATAATAGAGATTTATACATTAAACCTTATTTGCCCTCGGATATTTTGTACGGTATAAATGAAAACGTAATCAAATAAAATATGAACCTTTATTGTCACTATATACAGACTGTCTATTTTACGAGGGCCGCACCAAATATCTCGCTTAATATCTATTGTAGAAGAATAAAGTTTTAGAAACAGTTATCCCATTTTTTGTGAGCTATATTTCAGTAAAAAGAAATTTGAAATCCATAGCCTACTTTATGAGATATATTACAAAAACCTGAAAAATAGGAAAACCACAAACGGTTATAGCTTCCTTATTTGAGGAGATACGAAAAAAGTTAAAGGAATGAAAGTTGACGGCAAAGACAATAAGAATAATAACGTGTAACAAAAAAATCGAAAAATGCAGTTGGCTTTGACATACGCTATTGTGCAAAAATGAAAAATACATATCTCAAAGTAGGCCATGACGCCATTAATTCCGTTATTTCTCATTCCAACGATATAAAACATGTCACAGAAATTTTAACCGATAGTGTCAATATTTAATATTTTACGAATACCACAATTCATATAATTGAATCGTAACAATCAGCTGTGCCATAATTAGTGAAAAACAATGTATACAGTTATTAATAAATTTGACAGATTGTCACTGTTGTATGTTGTATGTTGCGTTGTCGAGTTCTAAGACAAATTTTATATCAGTAATTATGGTGTACACCAATAATAACAAATTCGATATGATTAGCATTTATTGTCAGTGCAATTTTGACGCTGAGATGGCAGTCACGGTTTACGGAGATAGATTTCCAGATGCTCCGCAGCCAAATCGAACTATGTTTAGGAAGTTAGTTCAAAATCTAAAAACGCACGGTTCATTTTCAAAAAAAGTAGTAAGGCGAGCGCCTGTTGCGGATAATGTAAGAAAAGTGAATAGAGTAATGAATTATGTTAACCAAAATGAGGAAACCTCTTTGAGACAAATTCAGAGAAACTGTCCCATAAAAAAAGACAGTGCAAGAAAAATATTGAAAAAAAACGGATTTCGATGCTACAAAATGAGGAAAGTTCAACATTTAAATGAGGGAGATAAGCCAAGGAGAGTAAGATTTTGTAGATGGTTATTAAATAAGAAAAGGAATGACGCGCTGATATGTAGCAAAATTCTTTGGTCGGACGAATCAAATTTTTCTAATAATGGATTTTTCAATAGAAATATGCATTATAAGTGGACACGAGAAAATACACATTGGTGCAGAGAGACTGCTTTCCAAGAAAGATTTTCTACGAATGTTTGGTTGGGTCTTTTAGGGACTAAAGTAATTGGACCTTATTTTTATGATGGCAAATTAACCGCTCGTAGATACCTTAATTTCCTGCAAAACGAATTTCAAGATTTTCTTTATGAATTAACAGTGGCAGAAAGATTAAATTATTCATATTTTCAACAAGATGGGGCTCCACCTCACACTGCTGTAATATGTACAAATTATTTAAATCAAGTTATGTCAGATAGCTGGCTAGGCACCTATGGACCCATTCTATGGCCAGCTCGATCACCAGATATTAGTCCCTTGGATTTTTTCGTCTGGGGTTACATTAAAGACAAGGTATTTCAAACTGCCCCTGAAAATATTGAGGACATCAAAAGCAGAATTCGAAACGCATGTGAGGCAATTACTCCTGAAATGCTCCAAAATGTAATGCGTGACGTGTCTCGTAGAGCACGTTTATGTGTCAGAATGCATGGTGCACAATTTGAGCATTTGTAGTTAGAAAAATAAATACACACAATTTCTTTTCAATATAGTAGTAGGTAGTACTGTTATACATAGTTTTTCGTTTTTTTCTTTGGATGTGCGTTTTTTTCTTGTATTTTTATTTATGAGATATTTATTGGTTTGTATTAAATTGTAATAAATAATTACGGAATTATAATTATTATAAAGTGAATTTTTACTATTATGGCATAGCTGATTGTTACGATTCAATTATATGAATTGTGGTAATCGTAAAATATTAAATATTGACACTATCGGTTAAAATTTCTGTGACATGTTTTATATCGTTGGAATGAGCAAAAAATAACGGAATTAATGGCGTCATGGCCTACTTTGAGATATGTATTTTTCATTTTTGCACAATAGCGTATGTCAAAGCCAATTGCATTTTTCGATTTTTTTGTTACACGTTATTATTCTTATTATCTTTGCCGTCAACGTTCATTCCTTTAACTTTTTTCGTATCTCCTCAAATAAGGAAGCTATAACCGTTTGTGGTTTTTCTATTTTTCAGGTTTTTGTAATATATCTCATAAAGTAGGCTATGGATTTCAAATTTCTTTTTACTGAAATATAGCTCACAAAAAATGGGATAACTGTTTCTAAAACTTTATTCTTCTACAATAGATATTAAGCGAGATATTTGGTGTGGCCCTCGTAAAATAGACAGTCTGTATAGGTTATCTATTCTATCATACACGTGAGTTAAATTAAAAACTTTTAAATTTGGTCAAACATACTAAGAATTAACCGATCATAAAAGTTGTGAAAGACATAGTCGAGGATCTTGGAGGAGTCCATCATTCAGTAATTACTCGGTGTGGTCTTTCCACGGCCTTCGACTGTGCCTCGATGAGCAACTGTGTGAAGTTAGGTTACCCCTTTCTCTTTCTATAAATCCTATTTGCCAACCGCAAGCAGTGCGAACCCATAGGAAATGGCAAGTTTAAAAAATATGTTAGTAATGTTGTACTTCAGGGATCCATACTGAGGCCACTGTTGTCTTTTTGTTTATATTCATGATTTTCCTTAGTTTATGCTGCCTTTTCTTTTTTGTTCACCGACGAGACCCCTCTTTTATGTTCTGGCCGCAAAGTTGTCAATCTGCTATAATAATCTACTAATATAAAAATACCAGCAATTGGTTCACTCTAAGCAAATATACACGTAATCATAAGCTGATGAATTGTGCGTCTTTTATCCAGTAATTTTAACAAACCTCAAATACTGTTATATTCATAAATTAAAATACGAAATCAAGAAACTTTTACATTTTATCTCACATTTGTCTGCCACACTGGAACAGCCATTTTTAATTTTTATGTCAGGTTCGTTATCAGCCACCAAGAAAACATATTTATACAGCATTACTTTTTCGAATATATTAAATTTTTCCTAGGGGTGCTTTCCGCCCCTTTGGGGGTAAGAGCAAGTTCGGGACCGTATAGAATGTACTAAAAAATGATCATTACATTTGACATTATTTCTAAATTCTACATATGTCTGGGTACTGTACCATAACACTAACAGAAAACCTCAACAATATTGGTGCTTTCGTTCTAAAGTTATGTCGGAGCAAACAAATAAACAGATAAGATCGCTCTCTAAACGCATAACCCGATGCCCATCAGTCAGGGGTAATAAAGTAAAATACTATGTTGTTTGTACTATGAAATACTACACATAAAGTTAATTGAAATGCAAATGGCCAGACTCATTAAAACGTGAGATAAAATAGTATTTTAAGCCATACATTCTAACAACTGTCATCATCAGTTTTAATCAAACAAAAAATACGAATTCTGTTCTACGTCCTGCAGTTCAATATTTTCAGACGACATCCAGTGGTAATAATGATACTATGTCAATAAATTTAATTGCTTAAGTGAAAAGAAATAACTAATATTTTCGGAAGAAATAGCCATTAAGTTATTAAGGTTCGCCTTTATAAATGGAAGACAATAACTTTTATGAACTCCGTTGCCATAAAGACGGATAATAAAAAAATATTGCTAATCAATATATTTGAGTTAACGTGCCCGACACGAATGATCGTTTATTTCTGCGAGTGACAAACGCCATAGTTCATAGGCCATATTTAATGGCAACAAAAATGATATAAATGCGTTCGAATAATACAGTGTTGCAACAAAAACATTTTAAGAGGCAAGAATACTTTACATAATGCTAAATTTAGAATGGATGTGTTACTGTCAAAGTACCTTTCTTAAATCGGGTAATTCATATTGTCAAAATTAAGAATTAACGTCCCTCTGTCGCTCTGTAATGCCCGCGAGCTAGAAAAAACACTTTTTACATTTTTAGAATAATTCGAAAAGCAAGATTTTGGCTGCTGGAGAATATACACAAGCCACTCTCCCCTACCGATCGAATTTTCGGGAACGGCGAACAATCTGGAACGTCTAGAACGACTAGAACGCCTGGAGTCTTCGATTTTCGAACACTTCCAGAAGCTTTGATTTATCTTATATAAACCGAGACGCGCTCAACGCATTCAGTCAGTCAGTCAGTCAGTTCGGGATCCAGCTACGCGACAAAATAACAACAACAAAAGGCAAATTTCTACTCTAAAGTGTTACTCATCAACATAATTAATTAATTTAAACATACTTAGTGATAAATAATTGTATTGTTAGAACGTGAATAGTAATATATCGCAATTTTGACTCCATAAAATTTGACTTTTAATCATTCGTGTAAAATCGATCCAGGGTGTTATTTTTTCGCCGAGCCAAGTAAAATTTATTCATTCAAAATTAAATTGTGCAGTGTTCCTGTGCGCGAATCTGGCTAAACCGAAAGTCACGTTCGTGTTCATTACCTAGTTCAAAGATCAGATATATTCAGGACATATGGACAGGACATATTCAATGTAAAATAATAACGAATATCTTTTTTAAACCAACTTATATAACTTACAGAGATTTTTAATATTTCGATGAATATGCATTCTATACCGACTTACAAGCCCTCCCACTACAATATATGTTTTACATTAATAATATTGATAGTAAAGTAAATCACTTAACGGCACATTTATTAAATGTTTTTAATAAACACGTCCCTTATAAGTAGAAGTAAGGCTGCTTGGTTGACAGATAATTTAAAGCTATTGATGAAACAAAGAGCTAAGGCTAAGTCTGAATATAAAAAACCCTCACCTGCAAAATGGAGCCGTTATAAGCAAATGCGAAATGTTACAAACCATGCCCAAACTGCTGAGAAACGTGTTTATTTTAATTACATTGTTAGAAACAAGAATTCAAAAAAGCTCTGGGGAGAGCTTAAACCACTAAGCTAGAAACAAACCATAAATACTTGTCAATTTACTAAAGCCTGAAACTATCATAGTTTAGCTAAGGTGGTATCATCTGCAAATCTCAAATTTGAAACCTTGGTATGGTGACTATAGATGTTTTAAAGGAGAATTCATATATATTTATTTATTTATTTATTTATTTATTGCATACACTGTTCAACAGGTAAGATACCCAATTACAGAATAGGAATAAAGGCATACAAAGCATTAATTACATAATATACAACAACATAGAAAGAAAGTAAAATGAAGAAAAAAATTACTTAAATGTACGAACTATGAATAACTAATGATACGAAGAAAGAGAAAAAAATAACATGGGAAATGTTTAAATAAAAATACTATATATACATATATACACATATGTGATTCAAAGCAAATTAAGAAAAACAAAGACACTCACTGGTTATTTAATTTAGAACATTTTGTTTTATATCACTAAGGCTGCAATTAAAAATATCGAAGTCGTTACATAATTTGTTAGAAGTACTGCAAATCGTATATAAAGGTGAATTATTTAGTACGTTGGTACGCGGTGTAGGTAAATAGAAAACTTGGTGATTACGAGAGGTTAATCTGGGAACGTGAAAATTAAGCTTACTAATTATTTCGGGTGCGTCAAAATCATTGTGTAGTAATTTGAACAAAAATACTTGAGAAAAGTACGTACGCCTATCCTCAAGAGTAGTCATAGAATATCTTTCAAGCAAGTTACTTTGCGGAAAACCAATCACTGGATAGGTACCGTCGGATATGAACCACAGTAATTTAAGAAATCTACGTTGAACTGCCTCCAACTTATTCTTGTGAACATCATAACTGGAACTCCAAATTAGCGATGCGTACTCAAGTTTCGATCTGACGAAGGATTGATAAAGAATTTTCAGATTATCAGTATTAGTGAACTCTCGACTAGTACGAACGATGAATCCAAGGGCTTTGGAGGCTTCGGACACAATGGTATCGATATGATCAGTGAAGGATAATTTACTATCAAAAGTTACGCCGAGGTCGCGAAATGTTATAGGTCTTTGAAGTATGACATTATCCAACCTGTAATCAAAAATAAAAGGTGATGTTTTTAAAGAAAAGGATATTACGTTACATTTACTAGGATTCGTGAATAATTTATTTACTATACACCAGTTGTTTATTTTGTGAAGAGAAGTCTGAAGTTGAAAACAGTCATCGATTTCATCAATTACTGTGAAAATTTTTAGATCGTCGGCATATAAAATGTGAGGCAAATTAATTTCGTTCACTGTGTCATTAATAAATATGTTAAAAAACAAGGGCCCCAGAATAGATCCCTGGGGAACTCCAGATGTAGCAGCAAATTCGATCGATTTGAACCCATTTAATGCAACGTACTGACTCCTATTCATTAAATAAGATTTAAACAAAAGGAGCAAAGAATATCAGAAGCCGATTTTTTCTAATTTATTAAATAACAACTGGTGATCAAGCCTGTCAAACGCTTTGGAGAATTCGGTATATATGACATCTACCTGCCCACGTTCATCTAAGGATTCAGAAATATATTGAGTTACACAGAATAAATTTGTTGTTGTTCAACGCCCTTTCATAAATCCATGTTGATTAATAGAGATTTTGGTGTTAATCGAATGATATATTCTATCATGAAGTAATATTTCTAAGACTTTACAGAAGTTACAAATTACAGAGATTGGTCTAAAGTTCTCAATATCTAGTTTGTTTCCCTTTTTGAAGATGGGACATACTTTGAAATATTTCCATAGGTCAGGAAATAGGCAGTTTTTTAAGATTAAGTTAAAAATTAGAGTTAGAGGATATGCCAAGATGATAGCGCAATCCTTTAATAAAAAAGCTGGAATGAAATCAGGACCGGTCGTCATTTTTGGTTTAATTCGTTTTAGAGCCCGAATAACCTCATCTTCACTGAACGAGTTTATGCTAACAATAGGGTTATTGTTAGGTATATCGGTCTCAATGTGATGTTCCTCGATATCTAATGAAGACTCATTATAAGATTGACCGAAATAATTGGCAAATGCATTTAGTATATCAGCAGGATTGTTTAGCGAAGTATACTCGTTTAGATGGAAGAAAGAATGTGTTCGATAGATACCGCCAATTCCCATTGTATAAGATAAGAAATCGCAGTAGAAGCCCTTTGTTCCTTTAGATAACCTGATACATAAACATGCATAGAAACTTTCAGGAAAATAAAAAGGTAGGTAAGAAATAAGGAAATAAAACTCACAAAAAAGGATTCCCGGTATAAATTTCCAGTTAGTGGAGGTTTATCGTTGGGTTCCTTTTTCAACAGCGCTATTTTTCATGTAAAAGCGTATATAACAAATTCATTCGACCTTTGTACTACGCATAAATGATTAAAACTAAACACTTTTACTTATATCTGAATATTGTACAAACGTATTTAATATAAAAATTGCAGTAATCTTAAAAGAAAAGGAAACAGGCGAAAGGCAAAAAATTAGTACAAGGTGTAGTCATAATATAGTACTTCTATTGTCAGTTTAAAAATTCAGACTAAAGCTATGCTCCCAGGATAAATCTTAACAAAGCTTGATGTGGTAGAATAAGATCCGAGATCGTACACTAGTATTACAAACGATATTTTTTTTTTTATCTTCAGTTCTTTGGGACTTCCTGCCACATGTATTTTTTCTTTTTAAGCGGTGCTCGGGAAATCTACAAAATATCACAATAACAAAAAAATACATGTGGCAGGAAGTCCCAAAGAATTGAACAAGAAAAAAATTAGGATAATGCCACAAATAACATTTAGACAATAATTACAAACGATAGTTAACCAGATATGTTATGCGCTTGCCTCAAACGAAAGTAGTTGACTGCTTACTTGGCTCACCATTACAAGTCCCTTCTTGGTTCATTCTTAATATTACCGGTACCATAGCCGTAGGTTAAATGATATTTATTAATTTGATTGAATTATTTATAGAGTTATTAATTAAACTAACATTATTTATTGTAAATACATAACCGCTTGTATTATGAACTTGTATTATCTTCTATTCCTTTGTCAGTCTTTTTTAAGACTTTCAAAGTGACTTTAGATGAACTACACTAAGCTTTATTCTAATAAATATACTCTCGGCAAATATTGAGCTCGTCCTACGACCGCCATCTTGACAAATAGATTTTTGGAATTTTATTCATAAAATGATTACAATATAGTCGGTCATTGCTAGATTTAATTCTGGTAAATTTTGAAAGTGTTTGTGACGTTGGGGTAGTCGATGCACAAATATCCGATCACTTCTTAGTTCACTGCACTATAACGTTTAATGTTATGGAAGAACCGGAGAGAATATTTAATTACAGAGCTTTAAAGCATATAAATTTTGAACATTTTCAAATGGATTTAGAAAACATACCTTGGAATGATATTTCCTATATGAATAATATTGACGATAAAATTGAATTTGTTACTGATAATATTTTGCAGTTATTCAATACGCATGCACCTATCAAATCTATAAAATGCTTCAAAAGAAAATATGCTCCGTGGTTAACAGATAACATTAAATTTATGCAGAAACTACGTGATAAAGCCTTGGCAAAATTCAAACAAACAGGGCAAAATGGCCACTGGGTTTACTATAAACAACTTAGAAATGTAACTAATGCAGTTATTAAGGGTGAAAAGAAGGCTTATTTAAGATATAAATTTAATAATTGTAATATTAAAGAGAAATGGGGTGAATTAAAAAAATTAAATATTGCTAAAAATCAAAAGGCTAATATACCTGAACAGTAGTTAAGTAATGTGGACACTATTAATGATTTTTTTATCAATTCCTCTAATAATAATGATAGACCTAAAGACGAGTTAATAAATTTTTATAATACCAATGTTAAAGAAGGCATAGATGGTTTATTTTCTTTTAAACTTATTTCTGATATAGATGTAATTAAAATCATTCAAAACATAAAATCGAAAGCTTGTGGATATGATAAATTAAATATAACTTTAATACATTTATGCTGCCCTGATATAGTTCCATTCTTAACTCACATATATAATGTATGTATAAATACACACTACTTTCCTAAAGCTTGGAAAATAGCTTTAATATTTCCTTTACCTAAAATCAGTCAACCTAGCCAATTGAGTCACCTAAGGTCCATTAGTGTTTTACCTGTCTTATCAAAGATTTTTGAAAAAAATCTTAGAATTGCAAATTAGAGAATTTGTGAATCTCAACAATGTTCTACCATTAAAGCAGTCGGGATTTAGATCTGGATTCTCTTGTGCTACGGCTCTTGCAGACGTAACTGATGACATCATTGGAGCTACTGACAATAACAAAATAAGTGTATTAATATTATTAGATTATACAAAAGCTTTTGATATAATAAATCACCAATTACTTTTTTCAATTCTACACTTTTGTGGCTTTGAACGAAATTCCTCCAGTCTAATTTTGTCATTCTTATCGGATAGAATTCAACAAACAGTACTTCATAATAATATTTCACAACCACTAACGGTCGTTTCTGGTGTACCGCAAGGAAGTATACTTGGACCGTTATTGTTTACAATTTTTACATCGAATTTTCACACATCCTTGCAACACTGCAATTACCATTTATATGCTGATGATACACAGCTTTATTGTTCATTTCATGTTGAAGATCTACAGGAATATAGGAATTTTGGTGTCAGTTTCTACTGATCATCTACTTAAAATTAACCCTAGTAAATCATCTGCTATAATATTTTGCAATGACAATGCTCGTGAATTTGTGTCGAGAGAAATTAATATACAGATTGGAAATGATACAATTGCCTTCAATAACAGCCCTAAAAGTCTTGGTCTTATTATTGATTATAAATTGAGATTTAAACAGCATATTACGAGTAAATTAAGATCAGCATACGCTGCACTAAAAATGATATATTTCCAGAGACGATTTTTAAGCATGGAAGTAAAAAAAATGTTATGTGATTCTCTAGTTTTGTCCCATTTTAATCATTGCGATGTGGTTTATGGCCCCTGTATTGACAGCATCGAGACCCGACGCATACAAAAAGTACAAAATGCTTGTCTTCGCTTAATTTTTGGAATTCAACGCCGTCAAAGAATATCTCGTAAATTGAAAACTGCAGGATGGCTGAATATGTACAATCGCCGCAAACTTCACATGGCTTGTTTTTTACATAAAATTTTAAAGTTTAGATCGCCACCTTATCTCCTCAACAAGCTCTCTTTTAGGAATGATATTCATAACATTAATATTAGACGAAGAAATATTCTCACCATACCACAACACCGCAAGGAAATATTCAAAAGGTCATTCTCTTACAACATTGCTACTTCTATAAATACGCTACCTTTTAATGGACTCACCCTTTCGCGTGCAAGTTTAAAAAAAACGTTTAAAAAATATTTAATGCGAAATCAGTAATAATAAAATCTTACCCTTTCCCGTACTTTCTCTGTTTTTAAACTTTGTTCCTTCTTTAATTTTCTTTGTTTCATTTTTTTTTCTAATTTCTTTTCTTTCTCTTCCTCTCATTTCCTACTCTCCTCCCTCCTTCAGCTCTAGTTTGCCTCTTTTTCATTCTACTTTGATATATATATATATTTTTTTTTATTTTTTTTATGATTGTTTCCATATGAGTACCTATATTTATTTAATTTATCTACCTCTGATATTATTTATAGGCAATAGTGGAAGAACAGTTTACTGGCTTGTCAGTAAACTGAACTACTCGCCTTTTATTTACCTGTTGTGTAAACATGTATAATTTACTATTGTTAAATTTGTCAAATAATAAATGCTTTATTATTATTATTATTATTATTATATCTACATCCTTCATGATCGATTATGGCCTTTGAAGAAGTCATAATACAATAAACGAAACGTATACAAAATAGCGTCATTCTTCACATTTGGCACTGTTGCCAGTAAATGCACCTGTTTAATATTGTTTTAGTTGTGTTCCTCAAATTTATCGGGATCTTCTGAATAATAAGAGACTGTCATGAAATAAAATATTTACTTCATTCGAATTCATATTCAGGTTATAATCGAAATTCGATAAATGTAATGGAATGGCATACCGCACTTAGTAACTGCATGTGATATATTTCCCATGTTGCTTCTTTAACGAGTTTTTAAAGTATACATCAATGGCGTACCCAAAGTTTTTCAAGGGGTACCTACAGTTTTTAAATTAAAATTAAATCCGAAATAATTCATATGGGATTCCCAAGTCCCGAAAATAATAATAAGAAATGAGGCTATTCCAGCATACCTTGGTTAACATTTTCATAGTAATAAAGGATGGATGAATCAAAGTTTGCCACTGAAACAAAAAATAATTTTCATCTGATTAAAAACAATTTAAATATTTCTAAGAAAAATTTCCGAATGCTTTTATAATCATTTTTTAAATGTGAAGTATTTCAAAAAGTGTACAAAAAATTTATTACGTCAAAATTTGACGAGTTGTTCATTCTCTGCTAAATGCAGAGAACTTGAGCAAGGAACCATTAATTGCATTAATAGTCTAGTAATTATGTCATAAGTTATTAAAAAAACCACCATAATAACAAATAACAATATGTTGTAATAAATAATGAGAGGAGTAGAGAATCCACAGCAACGTGTGGAATACCACAGGGCACAGTACTTGGCCCGGTAGTTTTAGTGCTTTACGTAAATGATCTGTTTACAAACATGGAAAATAACGATATGAGAATCTTTGCTTATGCTTATTACAGTTATTTACGTTAGCAGTGATTCTTGAAAGGATGTTCGATCAAAATCTGAGCACGTATTACAACTTAAAGTCAATTAAAATCAATCAACTTTGCATCAGGATATATGCAGCAAAATTGCATGTAATTGTATTTAAAAGTTTAAGCCCTATTATTAGTTCTAAGCTGACTAAGAGTTGTTTTCATGATCTATACAGTCGTGTTAACGTCTCGTCCTGAGGTGGAACTTACAAGACGAATTTAGATAAAGTATCTATCTTGAAACATATTCTTTATAGGATTTTGCAAACAGCAGAAAAAATAACTATAACCAGAATTCTGGTTATGCTATCAAATTAAAATCCTAAAATTAATTTGTCTAATTTCTTATTTGACAATTGTCATTCTAACACAAGCATCCACAGAGCCCCCTACGGCCATGCAGATTAAACTAGCATCTACATAACCCCCTACGATCATTAATATTCAGTTAAAAATGAAAACAAAGGCCTAAAATGAATTTATTTATCCACTTTGTCTTAAAAAAATATTTCATTCTAATGGACTACATTTTCATGAAATCTATCAGTCTGTTTCTTGGAAATAAAACGGTTTTCGCCCTTATTCTGGAGCTCATCAGAAAGACATAAAGCCACTCATAAAGATGCTTCATGCGAAACCAAGACAATTTCCACGAATAAGTGTGAAATAATTATATTTGACTTGCCTGATAAAAACAACCTCACCTATCTATTAGCTAACTAGTATTGGAGCCTTTATACTCTATGCATGTTTAAAAATGTCAATGTCAAATACCGGGTGTTAGAAAAGTATGGAACGGTGAAAAATCTCGAACAGTTTGCATCAAATCGAAAAATAAAAAAATACCTGTCAAAAAGTTTTCAAACAACTATCTACTCATACCGAAAATGACCTCCCCACCCACCAACCAGGGGGTGGGGCGAGGGGCAACTTTAAAATTTCAAATGGAAACCCCTATTTTTTATAGCGGAATCGGATTCTACGGCAAAAAATACGTAAGTTTTATTCAGGACATTTTTTTCGATTCTTGCACGGTGTCGCTGTAATCGCAAAAAATTAAAAGAATGCATGACTGTTTCAAGAGTAGCGTCTTGTGCCCATAAAAAAAGTCCAATTCAAAAACTGAAAAACACCTATTTGTTATTTTTACGAAATCTATCCAATGACATTGGATTCGACTCTCCCACCACCAACCCAGTGGGTGGGGCGGGAGACAACTTTGAAATTTGTATTGAAAATCCCTATTTTTTATAGCGGATTCGGATTCTACAGCCAAAAATACGTGAATTTTATATCGGACATTTTTTTCGATTCTTGCAAGGCGTCGCTGCAATCGCAAAAAATTGAAATAAACCTGAAGTCTCCATAGGTTTGTAAATACAGCTACTCGTGTTGACAAAAAAACATTCAGTTTAAAAAACAATATCTGTGATATCTTGATTTTTATGAATGTTTTTTTTAAGTGTTGTTAATAACAGTATTTGTTTTGTGAAATTTCTACGAGTTGTAACATTTTTTGCGATTGCAGCGACACCTTGAGAGAATCTAAAAAAATTCCCGTTATAAAATTCACGTATTTTTGGTCGTAGAATCCGAATCCGCTATAAAAAATAGGGATTTTTATTACAAATTTCAAAGTTGTCCTCCGCCCCACCCACTGGGTTGGGGGTGGGAGAGTCGAATCCAATGTCTTTGGATAGATTTCGTAAAAATAACAAATACGTGTTTTTCAGTTTTTGAATTGGACTTTTTTTATGGGCACAAGACGCTACTCTTGAAACAGTCATGCATTCTTTTAATTTTTTGCGATTACAGCGACACCGTGCAAGAATCGAAAAAAATGTCCTGAATAAAACTTACGTATTTTTTGCCGTAGAATCCGATTCCGCTATAAAAAATAGGGGTTTCCATTTGAAATTTTAAAGTTGCCCCTCGCCCCACCCCCTGGTTGGTGGGTGGGGAGGTCATTTTTGGTATGAGTAGATAGTTTTTTGAAAACTTTTTGACACGTATTTTTTTATTTTTCGATTTGATGCAAACTGTTCGAGATTTTTCACCGTTCCCATACTTTTCTAACACCCGGTAAAATTATTTCACACTTATTCATAGAAATTGTCTTGGTTTTGCATGAAGTATCTTTATGAGTAGTTTTATGTCTTTCTGATGAGCTCCAGAATAAGGGCGAAAAACGTTTCCAAGAAACAGAATGATAGATTTCATGAAAATGTAATCCATTAGAATGAAATTTTTTTTAGGACAAGATAGATAAATAAATTAATTTTAGGCCTTGGTTCTCATTTTTAACTGAATCATCATGATCGTAGGGGGTTATGTAGATACTAGTTTAATCTGCATGGCCGTAGGGGACTCTGTGGATGCTAGTGTTAGAGAATTTTCAAATAAGAAATTAGATAAATGCATTTTAGAATTTTAATTTGGTAGCATAACCAGAATTCAGGTTATCGAAAGAATGCAAAGATTTCATTAATATTTTCACACAAAGTTTTTCTTTCAGTTATAGAGAGTTATTTTTTCTGCTGTTTGCAAAATCCTATAAAGAATATGTTTCAATACAATTATAAACATTTTTAAAAAGTATCTGTCTGTCAGTAAATAATTATTAAAGCCAACCTAACTTGTAAATATGACAAGGGCTACGTACAAACTATTCTCTAGATTTCTGTGACCAAATTGTCTATTTCTGTACACTTTTGTAAACTTTTAGTGTAAATAAAACTTATTTTTTTTGTTTGGTTGTTGATAGAACGCGTTATAAGGAAATATGAGATACATACATCTTGGTTTTTCTTAAAATATATGAGCAAAAGTTCAAATACTTCAAATAATACTTCTCACTTATCTATTTTAATCGTAGGCGGCCGGTGTGGTAGTGATTACTCTTTTAAAACAATGGTACGGCACCGACTAAATTGAAAAGTTATTTACATATCTTCTTATTAGTGTTTTAAAATTAGAAGAATGTTTTAAATTTTATCGTCTTTGGTAAGCACAGCAATGTATTTAGCTACTATGAATTATATACAAAATACTAAAGTTGAAGTACCATTTCCAAATTGCTAATACGTTCATTACGGAAATTAATTTCAGGAGTGGACCGGAGTGCGAGATAAGATGATTACACGTATTCGATGTAACATAATTATGCTACACTTGTGTAAACTGTTTTGGAGTAAACACTGATTTCAGTTGCTATGACGATGTACCGCAAACTGCAACAAAATTATCAGACTTCATTAATAGTTGCAATTATTTTCTATAGGTAGTAGCATTAATTAATGATTTGTTATATAAGTACATATTTGTTGACACAAAATACTCAATTTTAATAAATTTTGGTATACATATCGAGATATTTAAAAGACGTAAATGCTTCTAGGTGGCCGGTGTCAGATCTGATTGGAAAGAGGTTTAGGTTATAACATGTTGGATCAACTTTCAATTTTCTTACTTTTTATTGGGTATTTTGCTACGGAAAAATATTTAAAAATTTTAATGAAAAAACCTCTGCGCCAAACGGATCAGGCAGAGGTTGGTTCTTGAGTACCTGACTGTTTCAAAAAGTCTCACACCTAAAAATATATAAACTAGAACAATGTTATAAACTAAAAACTGAAAATCAAAGCTATAGGTAGTTAACGTTTCGGAAGAGAATCTACTTCCGTTCTCAAAACTTTTTTGGCCGTCAACCATGACAGTTCTTTGTTTATGTATTTCCATAGTCGCGTGAGACATTAAATTATATTTATCTTATTTTTACTTACTTCGTCTCTAAGGATGGGCAACCAACTAGTACAAAAATCTATCGAATAATTAGAAACGCATCTATCCTCGTTTAATAAAATAATCGCGGATTCTTTAAGTTTTCTTTTAGTTCCGTTGCTCTCTTTTTTCAAAATCTTCGCCGAGTCCCATTTAATTCTATGATTATTATCCCACGCGTGTTCACAAATTTTGGATTTTTCAAATTCTCCCCTTCTAGCGTAATTTCTATGTTCACCAAGCCTTACGTTGAAAGGTCTAGATGATTCACCTACGTAATGTTTTCCGCACTCACACGGAACACTATAAATACAATTTTTTGAATTTTGAACAATATTTGGAGGTTTGGTTCTTGATAAAGCCGATCTTAGCGTGGAGTCCGTTTGAAAAACCGTACGTACGGAAAACCTATTCCCAATTTTTCGTAATTTATCCGATAAACCATGTATATATGGAATTACTGCCATTGACCTAAATACCTCAGGTTGTGATAGTATATTCTCTCTACTACCAATGTTCAATAACTGACTATCAACAAAACTCTCAGGATATTGATTATTTAATAAGACAGTTTTTATAAATTGTTTTTCGTTCCTTAATATTACATCATTTGAAGAAATAATTTTGGCCCTGTCATACAAACACTTAACAAGACCTTTCTTAACACTAATATGTTGATTTGAATTTAAATTTAAGTATCTGTTTGTGTGTGTTTGTTTTCTATACACACTGGTTTGGTATGTGTTATATAATTTTTTAATTAAAATTCAGTTTTTAGTTTATAACTTTGTTCTAGTTTATATATTTTAAAGTGTGAGACTTTTTGAAACAGTCAAGTACTCAAGAACCAACCTCTGTCTGATCCGTTTGGCGCAGAGGTTTTTTCATTAAAATTTTTAAATATTTTTCCGTGGCAAAATACCCAATAAAAAGTAAGAAAATCTGAATATGCCACAAATAAACAATTACAGACAATAACTTTCAATTTATTCTACTGTAGTATTTTTTGACGTATTCCTGAATAATTTACCATGCCGACAGTATGTAGACTTGCAAATTTCAGCCAATTCAATGAATTTGAATAGAGACCGATAGTCAGGTTGCGAGAACGAGGAATGTCACTGTGAAATTGTCGAGTATGTTAAATTGCTGAGTGTGGTTTCAAAAAGGACCAGAACGACAAGTTAGAAGTACAGGATGTTAAATAAACGTCGATAAAAAATATGATTCGAATTTGTTATTTGTTAATTTTACACATATCGTGCCTGAATTTGAATATTAATAAAGGTGTCAATAATGGGGGTAATACCAAATTCAATTCGGATATTTGCTACTTGCTTCCCATTTTTAGCAATTTTCTTAATTTTAAGAATTTATTATAAATCTAAGGTTTTCCTTTGTTAGCATTATGTAGAAGTCTGATGCATCATACAAATGATGATTTTGGTCAATACAATGTACAGCAAACCTTGTTGTCTTTCAATTATCTAGAATGTCTCTTCTGTGTTCTTTCAACCTTACATCTATGCTCCAACTACTTTGACCTATATTTAGTGTCAGGTAGGAGTATAGATATAAGATTGAAACTAAAGAGACATTCTAAATGATAAAAAGTCAACAGGTTTTGCTGAACATTTTATTGATTTAAATTATTTTTAGTAATAATATCATCAAACTTAACATTAAGTCGGTTTAAAAAAAAGATATGTTTTGAGACTTCAAACATGAATATATTAAAATTACGAACAGCCTTTGTTAAAATTTGTTCCATGAACAATATTTATGAATTTACTGTTATTATTCGGAAATTTTTCTGTACCATGGAAAAAAAAGCTGCCTAACTTTCTTAGACTTCTTCTATGATCAGTTTAATAATTTATAGATCGATCTGACTGTCTGGAAATGAGGGCGAGCCAGAAACTTAGCTATAATTTATCATTGGGAATAAACGAAATTCGTGCTCAATAATACATTGTATATTATATCTCTCAAAGATCCTAAATATTACATTTCATAGTCTTGCATAAAAGAAAATTTAGACATAATTGAACTGAATGTTGGGATCATAATATTCACCGTATGAAAACAACAGTAAATTCAGTATTTCTCTCAAAATTACATGCCTTCTAAAGTGTTTGTTTTATGTTTATTGTATGGAGAATAGATTCAAAGCAGTACAGTGTAGTTAAGTTAAAGCGAAATAATTCAATTCAGTTTCCTTTTTAATCTAAGGGATCCTTTTAACATAATATAGACACATCATGAAGCAGAAGTAGGGTTACTGTTTCAAGATTGCTCCACACAAAATAAACGGAAACATCTTCTTAAATCCATAATGCTGATAATATTGAATCTACTGCTTAAATAATTGTAACTTACTTATCTTTGTGGATAAATATTATCTACTTTGAATGTCAAATATGTTAAAAATCTTCGTTGAACCCGGCCTATCATAATTTTTTAATGATTTAAATATGAACACTTTATCAGTAACTACATATTTATGTCTAGAGCGAACAAAAGAAAAATTAAGTATTTTTAAAGCATAAATATCTGTGAAACTTTTGCAGTTTCTTATGAATGATTAAAAAAATGTCATTGCTTCGGACACTTTAACATCCCAACAAACATTTCTAGTAACATGCGGTGACCATTAGTTTTATAAAGGGTCTATAAGTGTAACAGATTTGTATAATCATGTTACGAAGTTTTATACTGTTACTAAAGTAGTTGCAGACTTATATAAGTGTTTTATAGCATGACTATTACTTACAGGTCTATAAGATGGTAACAGATATATTTCCGTTACCACATTATAAAGCTTAAAGTGGTTGCTACCAAATGGTATATAATAAAGTTATATAAGGGTAACAATTACTACATTGTACAATTATTAATTGTTTAGGTTTATAGTGGTGTTAGTTGTTACAATTATATACATCAGTTGCAGATAGTAACAAGGTGCAACTTTTATATAACTCAAGAGCGCCACTAGATACTATAAAACATAAAAACTTATTAGTTTATTATACGTTATGTTTTGTAAAGTAATTGGCAAGAGCAAACAAAATGTTTAATAATGAATTTAGTATTACAAAATTGGAAGAAAATAAAATACAGCAGCACATTTCACCGGAAAGTTTAAAAAAACTTTTCAATCCTCTTGAATTCAGTTCCAAAAAATAATGCCTTTGAAATTAAAGAAACTGAAAAGAGTGAAAGAACTGCAGGACTGAAAGTCAAACGTTCTGGTCCACAATATACAGAAAACGTTCCTTTTGGCATTGAAAAACAGAATAATATCACGGTTGCTAATGTTGATAATGACACTGAGGAGGTCACAAGTAAGAAAAAGCGGCTTACTACTGAACAAGAAGAGGTTATACTGTTGAACATTATGAAAACAGAAATAAGTGGTTTGCTGAACTAGAAGATGATGATGAGTTTTCTCAGTTGCATGATTTGGAAACAGACGATGAGAAAAATGAAAAGATGCGTAACGAATTAAGGATGTGGGCAAATATGTTTAATATAAAGCAGAACATTTTTAATAAACGTTTGTCAAATGTTTTGCCGAGAGATCCTAAGATATTGCTGCAAACGCCTGTGATTGGTTGAAAATTAAACAACAATTGTTCCAGCCAATGGCAGGCCAAATCACCATTATTTACACGAATTAATCGCAAAAAACTGATGGTGTTATAAGATTACCAAGAGTTGCCTAATAAAATTTAAAAATATGTAATATTTCAAACAGTTATATTAAAGTAACCAATATTTATAACAAAGCTTAAAGTTATATTACATTACTTAAAACACATTAACTGTTGATAATAAAACATCGGCCATAAGTTTGGCAGCCATCTTACGGCAATGAGTAATCATTATTTAGAATTCAAAAATGTGTATTAAAAACTCAAAATTTCGTAACAAATGAAGTGCAATTAGTCATAATTGCATGTACAAAACATATTTCTGTACTATTTTCTAAAAAAATATGTCATTAAAATTTTTATATATTTTTTTTATTTAATTTTTTTTAATTGCTTAATATTTTAGAGGCCCACAGTTTTTTCCGAAGTATAAGGGTCATATTTTACAATATAATTTATTCGCACTAACATTTGATCTTTGTGGATGTCAGAGCCTATTTAAAAAGTAAATTTAGTAACACGCACCTTTATCAGTGCAAAATTTCCACTATGCCCATGTAGGTACCTACATCATTTAATTTCATTACCACATGATTCTTGTGTCAGTTGGTATAGGATCTCTAGGAAAGAGACGAGATATTATAAATGAGAGAGAGAGAGGTGTTAATAACAACTTTTTTAGTGGCAACGGATATATTTCTATCACCAATATTTATGGAAAATGGTTATATAAAAAAGTGATATAGCAGTTACTGATCTGTTTCTGTTACTTATTGTTCTGCAACCTTGAGGTGTATAGCGTGGCTAAATATTGGTGCCTGTTACCTTTATATGATTCTCCATTTAAGCGTTATAAGCGGTTTATAGGAGTAACAGAACTATTCCCAGTCTTGCATTATATCACTTGAATGTATATAAGTCGGTGTCGGTAATAGGACGGTTACTCTTATAAAACAAAAAATGTTTGTTGGGATTATATGCTCGTTAAAAGTAAACTTAGTCAAAACAACATCCCCAAATTCTTATTGGAATTACATAGAGATATTATATTATTCTCTATATGATATTCAAATTCACACATTATCTGCTCTCTTGAGAAGCTAATAATTCTGTAAGTAAGGCCTAACTTATTAACTACATCCCAAGAGTGAACGTACCTTGTCAGACTCCAGAGAAAAACAATCATTGCTCGATTAACTCTCTCAAAACAGAGACTACGCCACGACAGGAAAGGAAACAATGAAGGAACTACTCCGTGTGGACGTTCCTGGATCCACTATTATTGAACAATCAGTTGAGGAATGGTTAAGAACAGAACTAGTGAGAACTGGAAGCAGAACCATCAGGACGAACCAGTTAATAAACAAAGAAGTGATAGATCCATCCGAAATCAGATGGGCAATAAACTCATTTGAGCCATAGAGATCTCCGGGTCTGAACGGAATTTTGCTAATAATACTTCCGCAGGTCATAGACCTGTTGGCATCTAAAGTCTGTACGCTATACAGAGCCACCCTAGGACACATACCAATGAGTTGAAAACCAGTTATGGTGGTGTTTACACTAAAGGCTGGGCGGAACTCGTACACCCATACCAAGCCACTAAGACCCATGAACGTTGAAGAGACATATTAGGGATGATGTTTTAGTTAGAAGTCCCGTACATCAAAGGCAATTTGCATACTGACATAGAGAGGGTATTCGACAACACCTCCTTCAACTGTATCATTAGAACCGCAAGAATTGCGTAGACTGCAGACTATACGACAAGGAGCCGGACATAGTTAATTACCCTATATTCAGTTGAATATAATGTAATTAACTAGTAGGTACGAGGCACTACGGATAAACAGACCCATCAGTCCTCGCTCAACCTTAGACTTGTATCAACTGATTAGGGGTAGAGAGGTACTGGAGTGGGTAGAGTGAAGCATGACAAGGAGAGCACAATAAGCCTAGGAGGTTGCTGTGACCTTGAAATTTTCTACAGATGAGCCCTGGAATAAAAAAACGCTGAACTTAATCAACTTGTAACTTCCCAAAGTTGTCAGTATAAGTTATAATTGAATATATTCTCAAATCACCAACGTTAAAGAGATTGCAACAATTATTAACATCACTTGAATTGATACCGGAAAAAGAAGCAGACCCCGTAGACAAATAACGGGAAAAACAATAAGAATCTACACTGATAGTAGACAATCACTACTGGCCCTACAGAGACACAAAATAACAACAGGGTCAGTATGGGAATGCCATCAGGCACTCGTGGGCGCCTCCAGCATGAACAGTGTCATTCTATGCTGGGTCAAAGGGCATGCACAGTGCAGAGGCAACAGGGAAGCTGACAGTCTGGCAAAGAAGGCAGCCAGTCTAAGTATACTTGGACCTGGCGCTTCCAACATACTCAGCAATAATGCTAATGATTAAAGAAGACACCCACAGAAAATTTAAAAAACTGTGGGATGAAACTCATAGTTGTCAGTTGGCCAGGGATCTGCTTAGATACCCTGACAAGGATACAACTGGGAATGTCCAGGAAGAACCTGCGCTTCGCGACAGGAATTCTTACTGGTCATTGCCAGCTGAGGAAGCACCTTTATAACATGAAGTTAAATGACACACCCCTATGCAGAGGTTGTGAACAAGAAGACGAAACTGTCCAACACGTACTCTGTGAGTACCCGGCAGTCTCCTCTAGCAGAGAATCCATTTTGGGAGAACGTTGGCCTACTTTGGCCGACTTGAGGGATATTCCCCTAGGCAGCATCACCACCTTCTTCACAAGATTAGGATGGTTGGAGGCCTAGGTGGAATCCTGTATCCCTCGGGAGGATGTACAAGGGGCCCAATGGGGCCTAGGTGCTGCGGTCACCTAAATGTGACTGCCCTCCCACAAACTCCAAACTCCAAGAAGCAGACCAAGGTTAAATCCCTAAGGGACGCCCGAGGTAACAGGCTTTGAAAAATCTGTGCAAATAATGTCTACCTGCCCGCGACAATCTAGTAGATTGGCATCATATTGTTTGAAATTAGCTAAAGATGATCTATTACTCATAAACCCATGTTGACTAGGTGATATTTTATTAGAACAGAGATGTAGATGCGACCATATAAAGTGATTTCGAAGAATAGAACCAGCTCTATAGTTGTCAATCAGTACTCTACCACTGCTTTTAAATACTAGGCAAACTTTGGCCTCCTTCCAACAATGAGGACACGTCTTTATTTTTAAAGCAAGATTCATTAGTATGTGCAGTGGAACAGCTAAACCTACCTAGACAATTTTTTACAATAAAAGATGACATAAAGATGAAGACGTGCTATCGCGTCGTTTTGTTTTTTAATTTCTTTGCGGCATTTATAATTTCATTTTCAGATCCATCTTGACAATTAATATTTGCATGATTACTACTTAAATCTGCCTAAAAATGCGCACAGTATCTTGGGGATTGATAATTTATCATTATATGAGACTTTACCGAAAATTCTAGAAGTTTCATTTCTTGAAAGTACATAATAATAGGACCAGAAATATTTCGGGTCATTAGACATTGATGATCGGGTATTTTCAAAGTAATTACTGTATTCAACACGTCTATTTTTCAATAAATATCGTAGTCTCGTAAAGAAATAGTCATTATGGATTTTTAAACTTTTTATAGAGTCTAGCTGTTGGGAAAAAGCTTTAATGGGTCGAACAGGCAACCGCGACGGATGGTCGGATGTTGTCAGACGTATAATGCAGCACAGAGAGACCAACTAGAATAATGCATAATTCACGAAACGTCTGCTAAGACGTAGTTACATTTGTTTAATAACTTTCTTATTTAATACATTTTCATCATTATCGCTTATTTTGTTTATCCCGATATGAAGCAACCCTCAGCCAGTTGAAATTAAACGATTAAGAAATACACTCAGTCAGATTTGCATTTTAACTGTGCGTGCACAGCATCCAATTAGCTGTTTAATTACTTTTAAATCAGTTGGATTTTTCTATCGCTCCCTAAATTGCATTTCACTAATCATTGCTAATCACTACTACTTTTACCCGAAATAATTTAATTAAATATGTCCGTAAATATTCCATTATCGTGGAATGTAATTAAAAACCTTCACAATTAAAAGCAGACGGGCGTCCATGGCAAACATAATTTCTTATTTCCCAAACACATTATTCCTTTATTAAAGTTGAGTGTTCTTTTGTTCTGCGATGTTCTCTTTATTAAGAACTCTATACATCAATCCTAAAGGGACAAAAGCGTTAAAGTCCTATTTTGTGAATCGACAGTTTGTTTGTAAACAGAATTAACTTCCCAATCCATCAAAGCGTTACTGATGACGTTATTGATCTACACGTTGGCAACAAATCATTTGTTTTGGCTAGGGTTTTATACTTCTTCCAGGCGCTTCTAAATTGGATCTTCTAATGCGTGTGGCGTTTGACTCATCTGAAATACAAAGAGGTTATTCAATAGACGTGAATGCGTGGAGTTTATGGTAAGGGAATATCACCTCCCAAGAGGGAGGTTAGTATTATCTGATAAAGATAAGCAAATGTTTACATTTGTTGAAAGAGTTTCAGTAAATCATCGGTTCACATTTTATTGGTTGTCTAGATTATGAAAACAGATCACTTAGTTCATGTCAGACTTTAACAATTAGCAGCTAATAATTAACATCTTGTTGAGAGGAATCACTAAACGTTTCCCACATTACAGATTAGAGGAAGCAGCTGTTTCCTTTGGACATGGCGTAGGAAAAAAAATCGCCGATCTGAAAGATCTTATAGTTTTAATCCAGTAGGCTAGCACGTTTGAATTGTCAAACATTAACTTGTCATTTTTGATTGAATGTTTACGATTTTATAAAAGTGAATATCCAATTATGGTGATACGGAGTAGAAAATCGTGCTGTGTATTATTCTTTTTTTTTCATCAGTGCTTGCCATTCACTAACTTTTCAACTGCACAGAGCATGCGCGCTCTCTTTCATACGGGCCTAGTTGCTACGCTTCGTCCTCCTCTGTCGCATTTGATAGTACGCATAGACTCTTTCTCGCACAATTTCAGACGCTTCAATTTTTAAATTTCAAGGCCTTGGAACCCTGAGGTTTGAACGGTTTTTCACAAACAACCTTATACTTATTGTTTCGCAATATATTTATCTTTATTTTGATATATAATTTATTTGGTTACCAGATCACTTTCGATTCACCTATTTAAACCTAGCAACCGTATAGCCTTGAACGGAAAAACGTAAACAACCGTATGTTGGCATAATTTATAAGTTTCTTACTTTCGATTAGTGATAAATTTTTTTGGTTAGAAAACCGGTAAAGGTATGGAAAAAAATTAATTATTGATTTTTCAATTAAATATAGCCTTGAACATATTTCGTTAAGAAACCCATCACCGTTACCTTTGTTAGCATATTTTTGAGAAACAATTTATTTTTGATTTTCTGAAAAATTTAAAAAAAGAGCAATTGTTTTTTAATAAATTTTAAACTCTTTTACGTATCGCAAAACGTTTCAGACTTAAACCGGTTTTAGTTTAAAATAGGTTTATTAAATATAAAATCATAATAAAATCAGTGTTGAAATTGATGAAGGGTTATCGGATGATTCCCAACACATTTATGATCACTTTGCTGAATATTTCGCTAACATTCCAAACTTTAAGTTAAAGGACTATTTTGGTGACAATAAATCAGAGAATCCTACAACTAGCTTCCCAACTGAACACTCAATATTCTTAGAACCAATTACTGACTTGGAACTTGATGACATAATAAAACATTTAAAAGATACTAATTCGTACGGCACCGATGGAATTTCATCTAAGTTTGTTAAAATAGACTCCGAATACATTCGTGAACCACTTAGATATATTATTAATAAATCTTTAGAAAGTGGAATCTTCCCATCACCCCTTCAAATTGCGATAGTTTTGCCTATTTAAAAAAAGGTAAACCTAATAATTGTGATAACTATAGACCTATTTCCATCTTATGTGTTTTTAGTAAAATAATAAAAAAAGTAGTTTATAATCGCCTAATCTCATTTCTTTCCAACTTTAATCTAATTACGGATTGTCAGCATGGATTCCGGAAAAACAGGTCAGTACAGACAACATCAGTATTGTGCTATGGGGTCTACTTACGAAGAACTTGACAAAAACAAGCATGTGGCTGGCATATTTTTTTATTTAACACGGGTGTTTGACACAATTAACATATATTTTATTCTTAATAAAATGTATAATTTGGGTATTAGGGAGCCACTAATTACCTGGATCGAATCCTTCTTATCTAACCGTAAACTTCGTGTCAAGAACGGTAATGTTACATCCGGTGATCATGACATCAATATAGGTGTACCCCAAGGATCAGTTTTGGGTCCTTTTATATTTCTTTATTCATTAACGACCTTCCTGAGTATTTAAACCAATGCAGAATTGTTATGTTTGCCGACGATACATCTATGTCACTATCAGCAACCGATCCCATTATTTTGAATGAAATTCTTAATAAAATTATAGGTGATTTTCGAAATTGGTGCCAGATAAATATGCTTATGTTAAGCACTGACAAGACCCATGTTTGTATTTTTCGGGAAGGAAAACTATGTCCCATAATATTTTGCTAGATTATGGTGTTACATTCTGGGGAAGCACTAAATTTCTAGGTACCTACTAACTACTTGAATGACAAAGTAAGTAAATTCATATTGAGGAACTCTGTAAAAAGATTAGAAAAGCCTACTTTGCTATCAGTCAACTAAAAAACACCTTAGATGACAAAAGCTTATTAAACGTTTATTATGTTCTTGCTTACTCTCACCTTTCGTACAATATTGTGTTTTGGGGTCGTTCTGTACATAATAATAGAGTGTTTGGTTTACAAAAGAGACGCCTGCGTTTAATGTTTAATATAAATATTAGGGACTCATGTAAGCCTTATTTTATTCGTAATGAAATATTATCATTACCCTCAATTTACATTTTTTATTTAACTATACTGTATATTAAAGAAAACGTTAGTCAAGTCCCTATTAATTCAGACTGTCACAATTATGACACAAGACATGGCTATCTGCTTAGAACGGTCAATCATTCTACTGTTCTTTATGAAAAGTCACTGCTATACTCAGGCACTAAAATTTATAATAAATTGTCCATGGATATAAAGAGCTGTACCAGTATATCTATGTTCAAGAAAAAGCCAAAACGCTTCCTATTGGAAAACTGTTTTTATAGTGTCAATGAGTTTCTTTCGTATTAAGTAGCACGTACTTGTATTTGTAAAATTTTTCTGTGTAAGTTTGTTATTTTTCTTTTTAATGTTGACGACCACATCTATTCATTGTAATGGCCTAAGTGTTAATAAATGAATTTGAATTTAAAATACGTTCTGTTCAGTCTGTGAATTCAAACGAGTGATATTCTTGCAAGTCTGTAATTTGCTCACAGTCTATTAATCTTATGAAATTGTAGTGAGACGTAGGTTCGTTAGACGTCTGTCACTGCTGTACTGTGCTGCGATAACTTTCAGAAATTTGTTGTGAATCCATGAGAGCTTTACGACATTTTAGAAGCAGCCAAACTAAGTTTCGAAGTTGTCTGTTTTATTTAGAATTTATGAACTACACCGGATAATCCAACTAGTACTTAACTAGAATTTATATCGGGATAGTAAAACAAGAAGCTATGTCGCAATTCAGGGTTAGAATAAAACAAGACAAAACATATAAAAGGAATGTAAAACATTAACTGTGAGGATCATGTGAGTTTTCAAGTGCTCCCTGCCCTAGAACCAACGGACTGAAACAGAAGTTACTTTCCCAGGGGGTGCTCTTTAATCAGGAAGCAGGAGGCTATAATGTGGTTTTATAAAATTGTAGCGGTGCGCGTCGTATATATACTTTACAAATAATGTATATTTTAATAACTTGTCGTTGTGGCTTTTACCATATTAGGACATAACATCATTTTAAAATAAAAACAAATTATACTACAACTATCTTTCGATCTAACAAAGGCATTTGTTGGTATCGATCAGTCCGTTTCAAAGTAAACTTGAATATTATGCAGAAGAGGAATTCCGGCTGCGAGAACTTAAACCATTTATGGTGAACGTCTAACGTTTACTGCTAGTATACCATACAGTCTATTACTTCCACATCCACGTGTTGGAGTGGAAATATAATAATCATAAAAAAATTCAATTTCTTGTTGTTGTTGAAACAGAATACATATTAGAAACCATTAGAACATATTGGAATGTCATGAAACGTGAGGATTTTTAATTTGAACAAAAAAAATTAAAATAAGTTTATTTGATTTTGTACATAATGGAGAAAAATTGGTGATTTATGAATCATTTGATAATAAATTATCGTCAAACTTTGTAATTATTGCTCAATACAACGAAATTGGTTGCAATTAGCTATAGGGAAGTACTACAAAAAATGTTCGTTTTTCCTTTCTACATCACATTGTTGAAAAAATATACAGGGTGTTCCATTTGAAAAAATTTATAAAATTCAATTTAAAAAGTTCTTAATTGAAAAATAAATTTTGGCCACCCTGTACAGTTTTAGGAAAAGAAAATGATTCAAAAATATTAATTTAATATCTCGTAACTGGTATTGACATAAGTTTTTCTGAAAACCCATAATTGTGACTGTGGTGATTTTTTTTTAATATTCATCTACAGATTGTATTATTTCAACAAACAAATTCATTACATCCAAGTGGTTGGGAAATATTCAATGCTAATACAGGAATGAATAGAGCTTAGAAAGAGGATTCAATAAATGTGCAGGGTGCCCCAAATTGCTTGATTTTAGCTGATTTTCCTATGTTCAGACCAGGTAGAGAAAAACTGACGTATGAGTCTAGAGCTCGATTTTTGTGAACCGCCGATTGGTGAAAACCACATTTCGATATCTCTAACCGTTTCCGAGATATCGGCAAAAATTTACATTTGGCAGATTCCGAAAAACTGTCATACTTAACTTTTTTATATGTGAATATTTTTTCAAACTGTCAAAACTTTCTACATGCACTTCTTGACGTAGAATAAGATGCATTTGTCAAAAAATATATATCGCTTTTCAATTGTTCGATATCAAAGCTAATTTTGCTATTTCAAATGGAAACCATAGTTGGCTTTGACTTTAGAAAATAGAAAAAAAAATAAGCTTTTCAAAAATATATATGCCAAGATATGTCTAGTCATCCTTGGTGCCAATATAACACATTTCTCTTTAAAAATGACATTTTAGCAGAGTTGGCCATGGAAAACAAGAGTTTCAGTTATTCAAATGAAAACAATAGTTTTTCTATTAAATTAATTTTATTAATTAAACATATTTCATTAAGTAGGTAACAAATCTTTAACGATTGAAGTATCACAAATAGTGTTCAAGCTGCCTACCATTTTGGTCGATGCACAATTGACATCTCTTCTTTGCTGATTTCTCGGCATTTAAGAGTTGTAAAGGTGTTATCCCAGCGATTGTATTTCTCACTCGTTGCTCTAAATCTTGACGCGTTTCTGGTATGGTTTTAAATATCTGGTCTTTGACGAAACCCCAAATAAAAAAGTCCAAATGACTTAGGTCCGGAGATCTTGCAGGCCATGGTATGGGCCCCCTTGTTCCCATCCACCCTCGAACATTTGATTTAGTTTGTTCCTTGTAACCGCCGCGTTATGGACTGGTGCGCCATTTTATTGATAAAACTTTCGTACCAAATCGGCAAGGGGCAAGTCTTCTAAACATGGTTTAACAATGTTTTCCAAAATATTAACGTACCATTGGGCGTTAAGTTTTTCGTCATAAATAAAAGGTCCAATCATTCGTTGCCCCACTATTCCAATCCAAATATTGAAACCAAGTCGTCCTCGCATATTTCTAGGTTGGAAAACATGCTCATTATGGTCCGACCAACGATGCCGATTATGTCGATTAAATATTCCGTTGCTGATTACTCTTGCCTCGGCGGTCCAAATGACATTTCGGTGAAAATGTTTATTTTCATTGCATTTTCTGATGAACCAGTTGCAGAAATTAATCCTGCGTTCTTGATCACCAGGGAATATTTGATTAGTGAGCCTGATTTTATAAGGTTTATATTTATATTTCTTGAGAATTCTTTGACTACAGCTTTTGCTCACACCCTTAGTTACAGTTATTTCTCTGGTAGAAATTTCAGGATTTTCTAAAACCGCTCCAATTACTTCAGCCTCCACCTCGTCTCTACCTTCAATAGCATACTGTTTAGGACTGGGCTTGACAAATGATCCATAAATTATCATCCAATCTAGGAAATATTTTTTCGCTTGGCTGCTGGCGTTCAGGGTAACGTTCGAAATATAGATTTAATGCATCTTCAGAATTTCGGCCTGATTCAATATGGCATAAAAAATCTGTCATTTTTCAAAGTTTTCATACATTTTGGAACAATGCGGAGAGATTATAACAGATGTCAACTTTAACACTTAGTTTATTTACTGTCAAACTAACTTTTAGATATTCAAAGCAACTGTTTTTGTTTGGGTTAAAATGTCAAATGTTAAAAAATGTCATTTTTAAAGAGAAATGTGTTATATTGGCAGCAATGATGACTAGACATGTCTTGACATATATATTTTTGGAAAGCCATTCCATTCCATTCCATTTGAAATAACAAAGTTAGCTTTGATATCAAACAATTGAAAAGCGATCTTTTTTTTTGACAAATGCATCTTATTCTACGTCAAAAAGTGCATGTAGAAAGTTTTTACCGTTTGAAAAAATATTCACAAATAAAAAAGTTATGACAGTTTTTCGGAATCTGCCAAATGTCAATTTTTGCCGATATCTCGGAAACGGTTTTCACCAATCGGCGTTTCACAAAAATCGAGCTCTAGACTCATACGTCAGTTTTTCTCTACCTGGTCTGAAAATAGGAAAACCAGCCAAAATCAAGCAATTTGGGGCACCCTGTACTGATATACATAGCATTCCATTTTAAAAAGTCACATGGTCCTGCAATTTCGTCTTGGTTCGCATTGTATGTTCGAAAATAATTTCCAGTTTTAGACTTTTTTATCTAGTTAAATTACAATTTTTTTAAAAATTTCTAACTATCGTAGAACTCGAGATATCGAGGTCCGACGCATTATTGTCCCACCCTGTATATTATAAGTACCTGATTAAAATAAAGAACATTTTAAAAGACATAAGTATAAAAAAATTATTTCAGATGTATAAAAGTCATCTATAGAAGAAAATTACGTTGTATATAATATAGAATAAAACCCTTGAGTTTGTAGACATTTTTTTAACGAATGTTTTTTGTACAACGTATCTTAATTTCTTATGTGATCGGGAAGTTTATTACAAATGTATATTCCAGAATAATAAAGGCCTTTCTCAAATCTTGTTGTTTTAAGTTTAGTTGGCTACAGCAGTGTTGTATGTCTTGTTTCATAGGCATAAATTTGTGGATTGTGTTGATGTAAATTTATATTATTACGAACAAAAATTGCAACTTTGTAAATATACAAAGATAGTAAGGTCATTATTTTTAGGGTTTTAAATAGGTCTCTAGATGTCTGTCTGTTACTGGATGTAGTGATAATTCTAATTGCCTTTTTTTAATTCTAAATACTTCTATTGCTCTACCACTATTTCCCCAGAATTCAATACCATAAGACATAGCGGAATTAAATGATCCGTGATATATCCTAACCATCTTCTCTGTACTATTTAATCATTTTAAAGTGTTTAGTCTTGATCTTTTTTATGTAAAATCAGTACTTGCACTTTCCTATAAACATAATATATTTTAGAAAAACCCCATAGAAAATAATTACCACACACGATGCAAAGAAAATCGAAATATTAAAGTTCCCCTTTAAATCGAACGACCAGTCAAAGATTTATTTCATACTATAGTCCTAAGTTTTATATTATTTTACCGATTATTATAAAATTGAGTAATAATGTTAAATTGTTTAAAATAAATGTAGGCATTTATTGCCACATTGATGTGTGTTAATATTTAAATAACAACAGCAAAATATGTAGAGAAATCTTATTTTTTATTTTGTTTTTTCTTAGAATTTTCGATATTTTCAGATTTGTTTATTGATTTTTATTTTTTAACGTTAAACAGTACATATTACAAACTCATGCTTTTAAATAATAATGACCCTTAGGTGTAAGCTTAAATGAAAATATCTGCTATTACTGACGTATAGACCCTCGAAACTACTATACGCTAACGATTTATCTAAGATTAAGTGAAGCCTCCGTTAATATATTCCCAGTTCTCAATTAATTATTGAATATAAACTTAACAGAACTAGACGAGCTCCTCAAAATTTCCTTCCTGCTTGTAGTTTAAGGTTATTCTGTAAGAAAACAGCTGAAATGATTAAATAATCTATGAGCGGTTTATATTCGATGATTCCTCGCATTTATTTATATTTCAAACGATTGAATTTATGAAAGTGCTACAAAAATTATTTGTTTTCTAATTTTAAACAATTTTTATATTTACGTTTTTTCCGAAAATCTATATTGTCGAAGAAAATATATTTAACAAATGTCACACTTCAAAACAAACTTAAATAATGTAGATAGATAACATTTTAATCGAAACAACTTGTGATTCCTAAACCTCGGGTTATACAGAGTAAAGTTTTATTTAAATATTTATGTTACTATTATTTATTTACTTTAGACAAACTATATGTATATAGAAATAGACAAATTTTTCAATTCAATACACAAATAAAGTAATAAAAACATAGGGAAAAAAATTAACAGTTAAATTAAAAACTACAAGGTAAGTTTTACAAGGTACGATTTAAAAATTCCTCAATTCTGTAAAAGCGATTTGCTGTCAGAAGCTCTGTAACTATCTTTTTGAAACGATTAATGTTCTCATTTTATATAGGAGGAGGAGGGCGATTAAATAATTTTAGAAGAACTATATACGAGTTTCTGTTAATTAATTCTAATCAACAACTTGGTATAAACATAACTGAAAACGGATTTTACCCTGGCAGGTCAACCGAGAGTGCGGCGACTGACTTCTAGGAATTTGTATACAATCGTATGGATAACAAAAAGTACGTTGCTGCCCTTTTCTTTGACCTGTCCAAGGCATCTGATTCTATGGAACCAACCTTTGTGGCAGAAAAGCTTTTTGCGATAGGAATTAGGGATAATTTTGTTTCGTGGATAGTATCGTACCCACAGCTTTAGAAAACTAATTGTAAAATTGGAAAAACTAGTTCAGAGAAGTATAATGTTAATCTTGGAGTTCCTCGGGGCTCTGTTCTGGGACCACTTAATTTCCTTGTGTTTATAAATGACTTACCACTTCATATCAGTACTGAGTGCGTTATGCTGTTCGCAGACGATGTCTTCATAGCAGAAGAGGCAGACACCCCTGAGGAACTGCAGGAAAAGCTCAATACTCTCTTTGAACAATTTACAAATTGGTGCGGCATTAATAAATTAATTTTTAATACGAAAAGAACTGCCTTAATGTCATTTTTTGGCAGAAAAAAAATTCACACTGACATAAATGTAACATTTAACCAATTAACACTTGTCTCCCAAGTGCAACAACAACATTTCTTGGTATACATATTGACAGTGATATGAGCTGGAAATATCATATTAGCAATGTTTGTCGAAAAATAAGTAGTGGCTACTATACAATCTTGCAACTAAAAAAATGTTTTAGACCAAAGCTCACTATTAAATGTTTATTATGCCCTCATTAATTCGGTGCTGTCGTATAACGTAATTTTGTGGGGTGGCGCTTCTGAGAGCGAGAGTGTTTTAATTGCTCAAAAAACGAGTCTCTTGATAAATTTTTGACAGAAAACTCAGTCATGTAGAGTATTTTTTAAGCAACATGCGTTTCCTTGCGTGTATATATACAATTGTCTCATATATACAAAGAAGAATATTAGCAAGTATGAAACAACTTCTCAACTACATAATTACCCTACTAGATATGGTAATCTACTGAAAATATTGAGACGCAGAACAGCACTGTACGAGAAGTCTCCACTGCTGGCCGGAGTAAAATTTTTCAAATCCCTACCTCCCGGAATTAAAGAAAAAGCTTCCTTATATTCTCTTAAAAAGGAATTGCGAAACTATTTAATACATGGTTGTTATTATTCAGTCAACGAATTTTTAAATAGTAATTAGGTACCCATACACTTTTAACTAATTAAGAAAAATAATTGTTTTAAGATATCTTTGACTATCTATTTATTTCGATGTTATTTATGTATGTTGGTGTAATTATCGTCATGTATTTCATATATTTTATTATTACTATTGTTTTCTGTTTGTGTATTGACATGTCCTATATCATTATACTATAATCGAAAGGATAAATAAATTATTATTATTATTATTATCATCAGCATGTCTTGTGTTATAATGATTAATATTTTTTCATTTAAGGTGTTTTTAATAATTTTTATACACAAACGTAACTTATATGAGTATATAAACAGAATATAACTGTAAAAATCTCTTAAGTTCTCTAAATAAGTTCCTAACGAAAACATACATCTAATTTTTCTTTTATTGTATAAATACTTAGTAGTTTTACGAAGTTATTCTGACAGAGAATCTTGTACCTAATTGTCCAGTGAACAAATGAAAAATAATAATTCTTTTGTCTGGTTATTAAAAGATTTTCTAAAATTTAAAATAACGCGTAGTTATAGGAGGCTGGTTTATTTTTTTCAGAATTTATTTAGTTAACCCAAGACAAGCTACAATCTACTAGCAGTCCAGGAAAATTAACCATGATTTGTTATTGTAAACTTCTGCCATCCATCTTGACAAATGAATTGTAATCAACCTTTTTTGTGAAAAAACCATTAAATTGGTTTTAAATGCATTTGTTACGACTAAATTGTTCGCCGAATCGCTGATTACTTAATAAGATTTTGATTACAAATAACATTGAACCGAGACATTAGATCAACAGTTTTAGATGCCGAGATTGATTCAGAAAAGTCATCCGAAAATAGGTTAGCCAAATTACTCTCAACGCAATTAACCAAATCATTTATAAAAATAAAAAATAGTACTGGTCGGAGTGTACTACCCTGCGGTACTCCAACAATAATATCTTTCAAATTATATTTATGTACCACATTTTTGTTTACGTACCTGACAAGTATGATTTTATCCCATCTAATGGTTGACTCCGTATATCATAATGTTTTAGTTCTGACAACACAAACCATTATTTATAGTGTCAAAAGCACGACCGAAGTCGTACAATATACTAGCACATTTTTGCTTGACATCAAGTGATTTTCAAATGTACATGTACAAGTTATTTACCGAGTCTTGTATTGTAATACATGTTTGTTTGATTTCACACTATTGATACAAATACATCTTCATTTTTATTCATCATGAAAAAAGCGCCTGTATGATACTGTTTTTTAGTTTGTTGTGAAACGTAGAATTTGAAGTTATCCAAGTGGATATTTATGTCACATATTTCACCTGGATGAGTTTACATAACGTCTTCTGTTAATAGTGACGTGAGATGCTGCAGTATGTAACAGAGGCGAGAAAAATAATTTTATGGTTCTGCTAGTTGAAAACTTTCATGTCATATAAGCGTTACATTTCTCTCTGGTGGAGGCAAATAGGGATTACAGTGTGAGATATTTTAATAAATTCTGTAGAACTGAATGATATTCAGTTAAATGGGAAATATTTAAATGAGTGTTATACGATGATAATATAATCCTCTTAATTTGAGGTTTTTATCCTACAGCATTCATACAGATCAGAAGCATGCTGTGTTCTTCAAAACTGAAGATGTGAAACTACTTCAATAGCTATTTAATTAAATTTATTAATTAATAACAAACGTAAATAAATTTTCTTTTTTCACAATTTGTTTTTACTAAAATCATGGAATGTTATTCTCTAATTCTGTTTCTAAATTCGCAAACATGAATAGAACGTACATACAGGTCCAATTCAAAATCTCCTTCTTTTAAAAAAAATGTAAAGACGATCAAAAACCGAATTCTTGAAAATAACATGAACGCTGTCACAGGATGTGTTGTAAATATATTTGCATAGGGTGAAACCTTGTTTAGTGGATTTTGTACAAACAAAATACCGGGTGGATTTGTGTCTATGTTACTCTATATCATTTGATATTTTTATTTTTTAAAATAACATATAATTGGGGTAGTTTTGTTATGAGATGCTACTTGTAATTTTTTTTGTGTATAAGTGTATACGTTAATAAAAGTCAATACGTATATTTTTAACTTTCATTCTTTCTTATGACAAAGAATTCAGAGCGAATATAACGATTGGGCAAAATGAAGAAGTAATGCTGGCTTATTTTCTTAGCGTACAAAAAAAGTGTGCAACTTCTTCAATGTGGCAAAAGTATTCAATGCTGAGGGCAACTTTAAAGGTATGTAGAAATATTGATATATACTTTATAACATATAATTATAATATATATAATTATTTATTTACAATAAATAATGTGAGTTTAATGAACAACTCCATAAATGATTCAATAAAAATAAATAAATATAATTTAACCTACGGCTGTGCTACCGGCAATATTTATAATGAACCAAGAGCTTATAAGGGACTTGTAATGATAAGCCAGGTAAACAATCGACTACTTTCGTTTGAGGTAAGCGCATAACATATCTGGTTAACTATATACGGATATCGTTTGCAATATTCAAGCACGGTTTCGGTTGTTATTTTATCACATCAGGCTATGTAATGTTTTATCCTGGTAGCAACGCTTTCAATTGAATTTTTAAATTGACAATAGAAATACTATAAATCAGTACTGAAACACCATATAAATTCCATGGTACTTATAATACATTTGTCCTCTTTTAATAGTGTAGGCATAGTAGATAACATACCAAAATGCTGAAATCTCGTAGTCCCTAAAATACGTCTTTAACTCCTGCGAGGTTCGTTAAGGCTATATTTACAGGACAATTTATTAGTTATTTAACAATAATGATTCAATTCCCGTTCACTAGAAGTTAATATAAATCACAGTTTCGTAGTAACAATTTTTACTACTGAACAATCAAGTGAAGAACAGAAAAATTATGAAACTATCATAGTTAACCCGTATCTGTTCAGATACATTTTTATATTGTTATTAATGTGCATCTATATTTTGATCCATTTTTCTTTGTTATCAATGGAATGTGAGACAGAGTGATGTTTTTCATTTTTATGGCTAAGATGAAATATTACCTGTGTAAAAGAATTTCTCAGGAGACACATAAATCCCTAACACTTGTTTCACACTTTCGCTGTGTTAAAACATCATAAAATGTTTGAAAAAATATGTTGCCAAATAAATTTAATGTAACGAAAAACGTTTTCCCACAGGTGTAAAAGATTTACAGTCGGTCGCAGGGAATAACATGCGACGACAGTTTTATTTCAAAACATTGTTTCTTTACAATATTTTTATTGATAGAATAGCAAAATTTAAATTATACAGTGTTCGGCATATTGATAAATTTATTCAAAAACTGCTACTTAACTTTTCCCATCCAAGTCTCTGTAAATGAAATCACCTCGATGCTATATTTGCTCTAGTAAGTGGAAGTAATTGCTCATTTAATTTTAACAATATAATATTTGAAATCGTCTGCTCCGAGGTATTTATTAATGTAGTGTGGGTAATGATCGGGATGGCATATGTCATAAAATAGAGACCTTGACCTCTAGTATATATATACCAAATCTCAAGTTTACAGACTCTTACTAGCTTGCTTTACATATTTTCCCATTTTTACCCCTCAACCATTCAACGGAATCATCTCAAACTATAATTTAGTTCCAAATGTCGTTATGATACAAACGGGATTCGAGAGTTGACTAGCGTCGTGTATAGACGAATTGTAAATCGCTCCCCAAAAAAGCGCTAAAAAAACGGTTAAAACCCCGTTAAATTCGATAAAATTTAAGCCACCGGTGGGTCAAGAAATTCTGCGCAAAGTGATGCGTCATAAAAGAAGAACAGAGTACATACCGAATTAATAATTGAAAATTACTGGTAGTGTTTGTTAATAGTATACTTATTAATTTTATTTACTGAAAGTATATTAAACGTAGGGCGGGTCCCACAACAGGAAGGTTTCGACTGGTAGCTGTCATATGGTCCATATATTAGGCTTATTTACGAATACAGAAATGTCTGTCAAGTCAAAGTAGTTGGGGTCCGCTTGACATACAGAGCGCCCCAAATGTTCTCCTAGATATCTTTTTTATTTTTTGCAGATTCTACTTTTTACTTTGCTTTACTGGGTTCTATCACTGACTGAGCGCTGCGGCTTGTTTTCAGAAAGAGCTCTTAGTACAGGCAAATTAACCATTTAGGGTAACAAAAATAAATAAGAGGATCATCTCTGGGATTTAAGTAGATAGTAACCTGGAGAATGAGACGATGCATTCTTTGCACTTCCAAGTTCCGGGAAAATTCAAACAAATTTGGAAAAACTTTTTGATTTCCGTTTTTTTTGCTCTAGCGGTCAAAATAATGAAAATAAAAAGTTGACAATAAAGTTGTAGTTGTAGCTCGTCTCTTTCTCTACAAAAAAGGTTTTTACAAATTTTTGTCTTACTTAAGCCGTCTAGAAGATAAACCGAGTTTTCCACTTATAGTTTTAAGCTGCTTCGAAATGCGCGAAAAATGAGAATTCTCCGGGAGTTTCGTACGACCGGGCTCATCGATCGATAATTCTTACTAAAAAAATGAAAATAACATAAAATGTAGAGAAAAGTCTCAGCTTTAATGTGGAATTAATCACAAAAATTCATAAAAAATTTTATCATAGAGAAAAAGTGTCAGAAGATGGCTTAGTAAACTTTGTACAGTTGATCCACAGATTTATTCGTATCTTTGCCGGGAGTCGTTAGAATGATAATTCATTTTGCTCATATATTCTTATATAATGATATATTAATCCAATTAACATTTTATTGCAATTATCTTGTTGGAAAAATATGCCTAGCGATCAAAGTAAAGGCTATATTTCTCATCGATCAATCACCTCCAAATTTTGGAGTTCAATTCGCTATATCTTAATTAATAATAACAGCACAGTCTTAATTTTTCAATTGTAAGTACAATAAAACATTCTTTCGAATGACTTTAGAGTTTTTTAAATGCGCGCAGTACTTTTTGAGTTTGTCTACATTATTCATACACGTTCAGAACATGCACAAGTATACAGTAAAACATATAGATACAACTTATTTGTTTCTTAACAGTCTTCAAGGAAATTTTCACGAAATATAGATTAAAGTGGGTGGAATTGAATCCATGTAGTGAAACAGCACCCATTATTACGGGAGAAATAGGCAGGATGCATAAAACTCAAAGATATGATTAAATCAACTGTATAAAGTTCACTAAGCCATCTTCTAACACTTTTTTCTCTATGATAAAAATTTGTATGAATTTTGTGATTAATTCCACATTAAAGCTGAGACTTTTCTCTTCATTTTATGTTGTTTTCATTATTTTAGCGGCTCTGAAGAGTAAGAATTATCGATCGATGTGTCCGGTCACACGAAACTCCCAGAGAATTCTCATTTTCCGCGCATTTCGGAGCGACTCAAAACTATAAGTGGAAAACTGAATTTATCTCCTAAACGGCTTAAGTAAGACAAAAATTTGTAAAGACCTTTTCTGTAGAGAAAGAGAAGAGCTACAAATTTTATTCAATTTTTTTTTTATTTTCATTATTTTAACCGCTAGAGCAAAAAACCGAAAATAAAAAGTTTTTCCACATTTTTTTGAATTTTTCCGGAACTTGGAAGTGCAAAGAATGCATCATTCCATTCTACAAGTTGTTTCCTACTTAAATCCCGGAGATGATCCTTTTATTAATTTTTGCGAGGTTTTTACAAAATTTTGCCTTCATTGCCTGTACTATCTGGGTTGTGAAGGACTTCTTGTCTCACTCTTTCAACGATAGGCAGTGTTCATATAATTCAACTACTACCAGGAGGTTACGGATTCACTGCCGATGCACTCGTCCTGAAATTCTGAACCCATCTGACAATTGTGAAACTGATATTAACATGTAGGGCGAAAACGCCCTTGCACAACAATCACAGATTCGTCCGATTTCAAATACTCCTCTACTGTGTCCCCACAGTGTTCTTTTATCCAGATAGCCATTGTGTAACAAATGGTGTATCTGCGCGGCTTAAACGATTTTATCCACAACTTTCTACTCTCTCCCTCCGTTCGCGTATACCACCCATCCCAAAGATACCCGTTCATTCTGCCGCACCCTGTATAAACACCAAATCCTAAGTTCCTGTATTCTTACCAGCTTGCTTTACTCATTTTCCCCTATTTACCCCACAACCTTTCACCGGAGTAAGCTCAAAATATAATCTCGTTTTAATATAATGTGTGTGTACCAAATTTAAAACCAATACCTTAAACCGTTCCGAAGAAAACGTGCCCAAAAAAAATTACAGATTGACCGACCGATAGACAGAAATTTCTTTCGCTCTTTAAAACCTTTACCTTTCATGATATGATAAACCCATTTTTCATTATTTCGACAAAAAAAAGTTTGAATTTTTCTTTACAATTACTGCCTGGATGTGGAAATAAAACTACTAATATAATAAATACATTATGCTTTCATAGGATTTGATCTTTAACGAGCTCTTACTGCTGTCCATTGGGGCAAAGAACTCAAAGCTCGACCCCTAATAATCCGAGACCGTCATCAAAGTCAAGAATTTTGGCGCGTTACTGCTGTCTTCCATTTCCAAATATTGACTGACTATCATTGAAATAGATATGGATGTCGATGCACTTTTGTTTCACCCTACTATGTAATGTAATGCTGCTGCTAATGCAATACAATTTCTTGTATTGTAACGAATGTAGCTTGGTGATAAAATATATCCACTTACTAACTTTGTATATCTTCAAGCATCTAGTATTTCCCTATGTAACTCTTAATTCTGTTTGCAACTTTATTATGTTTATTGGTACATATGTATACGTGGTAAACGGCTACATATAAACTTAGCTTGGTATGCAGAGCCAAGTGTTATTTTATCTCGCCACGAATGCTATTACTGTTAAAACCCGTATGCGCTCTTTACAGTGCTGTTTTCGTACATGGAGATTCGCTATTAGATTTAAACAAAAATGGCGGTTATAAGTTCAACACCTTTCCATGGCATTTCTCGAGCTCTTAGTAAGTCGTAGTCCATTATGAATGTTGTCTATTCCAATCTTGTACAGAAATATTCTTATTTACAAACTATTTAGCAATGATTCATTGTTAATGAATCATTAATAATGTTCAACCAAAACAAACGTTTACGGGATTAACATATTCAAAACAACTATGCCCTGTACGTAAATATCTGACTGGAAAATCATTGCTTTTCTAGACAAGCAAGCTTCTTTTTAAATTCTTCCGTTTTCGATATTTTGGCATTTTGCACTTTTATTAAGAAACGAACACTGCACGTGAAGGCACAATAAAATGAACTAAGCACGTAGCCGCTGACTGTTAGTTGATATGGATATTGGGTGATTTTTGTCAACGTCTTCAAAATTTGTGCGTGAATCATGCCAATAAAGTGTACCTACCAGTACTATCATAGAAGGACGGAGATGCGATGAATAATGTTCAACCAAGCATTGAAATGCAGAAATTTAATCTGCTAGGACACTTGAACCCAACAAAAATTAAGTTACAATATAAAATATAAGAATAAAATTAAATACCTTCTATATGTGTATATTTCCGTTTGGATAATCTCAATGGTTCATTCTCTGCGTAGACACTACTCATTGCTCGGCGGACGCTGCTCAACATCATTTACTTTATTGTTTGAATACCTGAAATACAGTTGTAACATCAGCACTTTGTCAATTAAAGCAAATTTAATGTTTGCTGACATTGACCGATTTATGTTGTTTTTGTGTGTATATGAGTGTAAATTAATTTAACATAATAACTTCTAATGTATAATTTTGAAATTATGAATACTGATTTATTTATTTATTTATACAACCACCCAACAGGTAACCAATTACAGGGTGGGAAGAAAGTCTGTAGATACATAAATTAGTTAAACTAAATATTTTCATCTCTTTAAAATGATTTCTACAGAATTTTCTAGGGGATAAGCCACATAGTATTTTCTGCACAAAAAATAACTGCTCAGAACTACTAGCTCCACCCCAGAATTCAATTCCATATTGTAGCAAACTCTGATTGAGATTGAGCGAAGGTTAATGACAGCGAAGGTCAAAGGCCCCGCAAACGCCGGCAGTAAATCCGTTGATGTAAGCCGATAAATGACGCCGCCTTTGAGATATACCGACAAAAATTCCCACCTTCTTCAACATTTTCTTAGCCCCAAGTGACTCCCTGCATACTTTAATTATGTCTTGCTTCCATTTAGGCTCCGAAATATTATAGTCGTGAATGTTTATCTATATTACGTATTTCAAATGCGAGTTTGTTGATGACGTCACTATAACTTAAGCCGCACAATATATTTAAGTTACCTATGTTGGTTCCATTGATTTAGAAGTTGACAAGTGACGGCTTGTGTGCTCGTAGCAGAAAATGTATCCAGTTTTAGGTACTTTCTCTTGTACTGTTATCGTTTTTAAACCACAAATTGCTTCTATTTTCTTCTTTGAGATGATAAAGGAATATTTTATTTGGAGTATTAACATTATTACTTAAACAACTTTGTACGAGACACTCCTTAAACATTATATTTTAACCGGTAAACGCAGCCCTAACCTAACCTTCTGACATCTGATATAAAATGATAACCGATAAATAGAGAGAAATTAGTAGTCAAGATAGTAACTTCATAAAAATTAAAGTAGTGACGTTATTCAAATTGGTGTTTCAAGGACGCGCAAAATATTCCATTTTAAATACTTTTTCTCTGCGAATTAAAGTTGCAGCATTAAAAAAAATATGTGGTAATGTTATTCCGATGAGTACCTGCCTATGATGTAATAAAAAATTCCCACTGAAATAACCTAAAGTAGTTGAGGAAATACAGCATTCCACTGTCGAAAAATGTGCAGTGAGTCGGATCAAAATGAGGTTTTTTGGCAAATTCAAAATGGCAGACAGGAAGTAGAGTCAATTTTTTAGGAACAACTCGTATTTTTTTCGTTTTTGGGCTGAAAATGGAAAAAATAGAAAAAATTCAAAATGGCGGACCGGAAGCAGAGCCAGATCCTCAGGAAAACCACGTATATTTCTCTTCCTTGGGCTGAAATTATGCAAAATACGAGTTTTTCTTGAAAAATATACTACTTCCGGTCATTCGTTTTAAATTTTCTCTAATTAGATATCAGCTTCATTACCAGCGATAATAAAAACCCCGGAATTTCCACTTTCAGTGCAAAAAAGAAAAGCGCACAAGGTTTTCCGGAGAAATTGTCTGTTCTTCCGGTCCACCATTTTGAAGTTCGTAAACTGGATCTTTGATTCGGGATCAGCGACCCCAGTAACTCCCGAGTTCTCACTTTCAGTCTAAAAACGAAAAAAATACGAGTTTTTCTTGAGAAATTGACTCTACATCCGGTCCGCCATTTTTAATTTACCAAATGAGACTGTGGATTCGTATTCTGCGAACTCAAAAACCCCCGAGTACAATTTTCAAGGCCAAGATATCCATTCTCATTTTTCCTGGAAAAGGGCCCGGTTTCCAGTCCGCCATTTTATGTTTCCGAAATTGTACTTTAGATTTGTGATCAGCGACTAAAAGAACCCTCGAGTAACTAAATTTGGCTAATTTTCACAATGGCTTTCCGAATAATGTTTTTTTTAATTACTTCAAAAACTGCACGCGAAAAAATGCATTTTTTCGATACACAAATGCAAGTTCCCATTTGCATAATATTAAAATAGATAACAAATTGAAAAATGCATCAAGGAGTCGAATGCAAAAAACCGCATTTTTTGCTAAATTTCCTCGACTAAAATGGCTCCTATACTATTACTTGTACGATGCAATCATGATATGAACATAATTTTCATTCAAAATTTGTTTTTTCCTTTCTCTTGTAATTTATTTATGTACACTAGTAATGACTATTGATTTTTGCCAGTGAGGCTGTTTAATACAAGTAAGTGCTTTATTTCTCATTATTACTTTATTGTCACCTAGATTGTAATGTCAAATATTTATGAAAATAGGTCTGTGTTACTTTGTTTGTTTTATATATTAATAAAATCAGAGAGTAAATTTGTTAATTGCATAGGTTCGACATGGTTTTATGTCGTTGGCGAATCTTTGTTTGTTTACCGCCCTCCAAACCATATCAATAACTGTCTAGAAATTGGGAGATCTAAATTGGTTGTATCGATCGATATAATAAGCCTCTTAGAGTAGAGTAGAGAGAACATTCTTGATTAGTTGGGTATCTTCTTTGTATTCGATGCGCTTAAGTTCTGACGATTTCCTCTGATGAGATAATCCCAATTGAAGAAAGATATTTTCTTATGCCTCGACTATGGTCATTTTATTGTCAACAAAGTAGATTACTGTTTCCATCAACAGTTGCGCCATCCCACAACGCGATGAAACCAATATTATTCATAACATAACTTACACACATAGTAGACAACCCCCAAATCAAAAGCCTCTCATAGGGTGTCCGGAAGGGGTTACACATTTGAAAATACGCAGATAACATCCATTACCCACCAGCATTGCCAGTGCTGGTGCTGGGGATCGAATCCAGTACACGTTAGGCAGTTTGACCAAGCGCGCTCGAGACTAAGACGATTAGTCGACAAGTTACCGTGCGAATAATAAACCACTGTTCATCGGCTCAGTGGCGTTTGGCTTGCGAAGTATAAGTCCGTGGTTCGAACAGGGCTAGGGTGCTATGTGTTGCCGAGACGGTAGCAGTGAGTTAGACCGTTACTAAGTGGCATGTATAGTCGCTGTTATCTTTCCTAAGTTCGAGCCTCAGTTGAGGTAGATGACAAGATCGCAGAGAATAGTTGTTGTGTACGTGTCCTGGGTTGAGTGATGGAATAGCAATAACTATACTCTGGCTACCTCTGGTTACTTCTGATCCAGATCTGAATTCTAAGTTTAACTGTAAATCCACAAACTCGAATTCTAGTGGCTATATTTTCTCCTCTAGGAATAACTCACCCAGACTTCATTTCGCAGTTTTTTATCGATTGTTTTACAAAATCACTGTCTTGATAAGCTACGCAACTACTACCATTGTTATATATGTTATTTCCTTTAATGCCTTATTGCAACTTATATAATTAAAGTGCAGAAAGTTCGTTTAAAGTTATTCAAATAATACCTATTTGTGTCAGTTGAAATATGTTATTTTTATTTTGTCATGAATAATACTAACTGCCCTATAAAATATTCCTTTTATGGAGATTAAGAGTTGCTATAAATTACATGAGGTTTTATGATGTATTTCTAGCAATAATATTTGTGAATGCAAATTTTTGTCTCTATTCATTTGTTATGACAACATACTATATATAAATAATTGTACAATTAATCAGTTTCTAAACGGTTTAGGCAAGGCGAAAACCGCGTCTTCGTATGAAAATAATGTCCCATAAGATTTTTGTACATATTCACGTTCGGGACATGCCCCCGAATAAGGATCAAGAGTTTGCTGGACAAAAATCTGGTGCCAATTTGTATAAATTAATTTTTTAAGCATATTGCATAAATTCTAGTCAAAGAAAGCGATTTTTCCTGGTCATTTTAAACAAAAATGTCTCCTGTCGTTGTTTCGTAAACTTGACCGTTTCCGATTTATAAACAATTGAAAGAGCGCATGCCCGGCTAAAAACGTCTATTTAATAATTGAAAACTTAGTTTAAGTTTAAGAATGAAAAAATCTGCACTTACTATTCAGGATTTTGTTAATGGATGTTCAAAAATTGTATGAGAATTTTGGCAAACTCAAAAAATTCATTTTTTACTATTAATTGTATTTCAACCTTAAAAATTACCGTTTTTGGGTTTTTTCAAACATTAAATTACTTATAAGTTGGAAACCGTCAACTTTACGAAAACATTACAACAAGTCAAAAAAAAGCGATTTTTGCAATTTGTTTTTAAATAAAATCAGTTTCAAAAAATCGGTAAAGGTATTTACACAGAACTTCCCTCGTTCATGGCAGTCTCTCTAAAAAAATAATAATTACGAAATGACATTGAGAATAATAATCGGAGTAGAGTCATTGCTATTATTACAAAGAAAACTTGATAAGTTTTGGTCAAAAAAATATACAGATTGCTCATCCAACAGCAAAAGTTCAATACTAAATAGCAGGTGCCACATATGGCAGGCTTGCGCAAATACCTTTACAAATGTCCACCATGACTGAATTATTTCTTGGGATGACCACCCTGTACATTTTTCAATAAAAGTATAATAGGTGCATATGCCAGATGTTATTGCCATCTGTCACATTTTCACTCCAACATTCACGTAATGGAGTGGAAGTATAGTCGTGGTTAAAAAATTTAATTTTTTTAAAATTTTTCAAAAGATGGTAAAATAATTTTCAAATTTTTTTCTTCTGAAATAGGTTTAAAATGTCAAAGGTAGAAATTTTAAATTAGAGCAAAAAGGAAAGTTTCCTTCTGTTCTATAGTAGTGCTAAAAAAAGTTGTATTTTTAAAATAGGTTTAGAATGCTATGAAACGTGAAAATTTTAAATTTGAGCAAATAAAAAAAAATTCGATCTATTTTAGTGGTAAAAACTTTTTGAAAAATGTTGGTGAAAAAAATTTTCAAAATTTTTTTTCTGAAATACCTAGGTTTAGAATGTCATTTAAATTTGAGCATTCTGGTGTTAAATTTTTTTCCAAACTGGTAACAAAATGTTGCAAATTTTTTTTTCCGAAATTGGTTTGGAATATCATGAAACGTGGAAATTTTAAATTTGAGCAAAAAAAATTTTTTCGTCTGTTCTATAGTAGTGATACATAAATGGATTAAAAATGTTTTCAAATTTTTTTAAAAATTCTTCAAAAACATTTTTAAATTTGTTTGAATAGTTTTAGAATGTCATGGAAACGTGGATAGTTAAAATCTGAACAAAGAAAGAAAAATTCTATCTTAGTGATAAAATTTCAAAAAACTTTTTTTTTTAATCAGGCTTAGAATGCCATGAAACGTGAAAATTTTAAATTTGAAGAAAGAAAAAAAGAATCATTTTAGTAGTAAACATTTTTTCAAAAATATTGGTGAAAAAAATTTTCAAATTTTTTTTTCCTGAACTAGGTTAAGCGTGTCATGAAACGTAGAAATTTTAAATTTGAGCAAAAACAATTTTTTTTCATCTTGGTAAAAATTTTTTCAAAAATTTTTTTTTTTCCTGAAATAGGTTTAGCGCGTCATGAAACGTGGAAATTTTAAATTTGAGCAAAAAAAATTTTTTTTCATCTTGGTAAAATTTTTTTCAAAAATGTTTTAAAAAAATTTTCAAAAATTTTTTTTTCCTGAAACAGGTTTAGCGCGTCATGAAACGTGGAAATTTTAAATTTGAGCAAAAAAAAATTTTTTCACTATTTATTCCGTTTAGACGGTCCACCCTGTATATTTTTCAGTGAAAATTCTACCAGTTCTTCGCTGACAGTAGGGTTAACTACCTACCAAATTTGACTGCTCTCCGTCAAGTAGTTTTTTAGTAAATACACCAACAGACAGACAGACAGACAGACAGACAGACAGACAGACAGACAGACCGACAGACAGACAGACAGACAGACAGACTGACGGAATTGAAAAACCTATATTTTCGGAATCTACGTGTTCTGAAACGTCAGAATCCGAAAAAATCTCGGAGGGTGATTTTTTCTCGAATACAATACTTCCCTTCGGTATGCGAGGGAAGTAAAAATTGGGACCAAATTTTCGTCTGGGAAACTCTTGATCCCAGGGACATGTGCTGAATGCGAATATGCAAAAAAATCGTATGGGACATTTTATTCACACGAACGCGAGGTTGTCTCCTTGTCTATTTAGCAACTTCTGTTATAAAATATTGTGTAATTAATGGAGTTAAATCAGATACTGAATAATAAAATGGAGCAATTTATATTATAATGTTTTTTACGACGATTTATTTTTAACCGATAAGCACCGTCAAATGTTTTATAAAAAAGTAGGTTTGGTTTGAATGATATGCAAATTTGTTTATTTGTACTTTCCCAGAACTCGGGACCCATTGGACGTATCTACATGAAACTTTTTGCGATATATCTTGTAGCAATTTTATACAATGCTGGCTGTATGAAATTCATAGCTGGCATGATTTGTATATACATGACGTTACCGTCTTGCTATGTTCTTGACTTCTTTTAAAACCTATTCAGCCGAGAGAACAGCAATAGTTGAAGATGTATTCCTTTTCTTATTCACAAATTTCTCGACTGTCGTTTCATGATTTATGTAATGACTTGATTGACCTCATTTTGATCTATAAGACGTTGGACAGCCTCAAGCCATTTGTTGTGGCTGTATGTTAGGCGCACAGCCTCGCCAAAGCTCGTTTTAGAGGTGGCTATCATCGCTCCTTGCCCTAATTTTAAGTAATACCTATTCTATGATTTTTATCAAAGACATGCTGGACTTTTCGGTTCATTCATATTTAAGATGGCCAAAGGTCGAGGATCTCCGAAGCGTTTCCTTAAATCTACGTTTCCTAATTAATATATCAACTATACTAGTCGGGTATTCATTACTTTCAGCTATATCCATAATTAAATCCTTCTCGTGTGCAAATCTCTGTTCATTCAGAGGGAAACTTAATAGTCGACGAATGAAAAGGTTGAAATGCACGAGTTTGCGCTGTAGGCAATGATGTATGTCATTAGGAACTTATCTTAAGGTGGTTGTGACTTTTGTGTATAGTTCTTCTCGTCTATATAATGGGTGGAAAAAACGTGACAATAAAACATTAAAGATACCGGCGCACAGTGGGGTCAAACCGAACTTTTTCAGTTAAGTTAACTTTCTGAAGGCACTTTATGGCCACACGAGCTAATTTTTGTTTTAAATACTCAGAACCAAATTCCTAATCGATCTCTCCAGACGAAATTTTCATTTTCATTAATTTAGACAGTTGGTAGCTGTCTACCTGTTGTCAAAATACAAGATCTGTGTATTTCTCGAACAATGGTATCTGAGTTAGGAACAAAAACCTTATTTAGCGGCTCTTGAGATTTATGATCAAGAATTCAATGTCAGTATAAAATACTGAGACTTGACAGCTGCCAAATCTGCCTTCAAACTACTCTCCAAATACAAAATCACGGAATTTCTCCACAAAGAAGCTGATTTAACTGAAAAATCCTCTATTTAGGAATTTCAAGAATGCGGATCACGAATCTAATGTCGTAATGCAACCTTGACACTTGGCAGCTGTCAGGTCTGCTGTCAAGTGTACTGTCAAAGTAAAAGATCTTTGAGTTTCTCCCCAGAAGTGGCCGTTTTTGAGGAACAACCTTTATTTAAGTTTTTTAGCAATTAATGTTTAATTACTAAAATTTTAAAACATCATCTCTCAAAAAGTATTCCATTGCCTTGAAATTTACAGGAAAGATGAAGGTGAATTAATATCAATATTGCTTGAAATTTCAAGTCAAAATGTTAAACTATACCTGAGAAAAGTTATTTTTTGAAAAAAATTAAAGAAACTGATTGAGGAAGCCGTTACTCTGTGGTAATCCATAATTACAACGAAATTGAGTAAAACACTACTATGTCCTTTACCACTATATTTACATAAATCGTGACTGCAGTTTCAGCCCTTTTTAGGTCATTTTCAAACAATGATTCAGCTAAGAATGAAATACAAAAGATTTGGTCCCTATTTAAGTATTAGAGAATTAAACAGATTAGAGAATTATGAAAGTATACAGGTAGTTTATGATATCCTAACTATCTAAGGGTGGGGTTTCTCAGAAATATTAATTACATCTTGGTAGCAGTAAAAAGAGGTGAGTACATAATATCTAATTGATCATTTAACAAAATTAAATCATCCTTATTATTGTATTTGTATATTTCCAATGCTTCTAACGAATTCAGTTTCAAACCTTTGCTTGCGTAGTGTAGGATTTCCATATTATTAATATCTGGGAAGTTATGTCCACTCTCTAATATGTGATTAGAAAAAGCAGAATCTGTTTTTTGTAGTTTGAAAGACCTATCATGATCGAGGTATCTTGTTCTAAAATTACGTCCGGTCTGTCCTATAGATATGCTATTGCACTTTGAGCAGTTTAACCTATAGACTCCAGATTTTTCGTATTTATTTGTTTTATCCATGGATCGGTGTCAGGGAAGTGGGGGAAGTCATTCTCTATAAGACGGGAAAAACATTTTTTTGAAAAAATGCACTTGTTTTTCAAATGGCAGATCTACTCCACTACCACCACATGTGAATGGGCAGCTCTAGACATCTTTGTACAATACGAAAACCAACATTTTCCAAACCTGTATATCAAACTTATTTTCACTAAGGTTCCTAAAAATGATAGTTGTCAATTGGTTTCCATTCGGTATGAAAATTTTACTGAAATGAAACGACTTTTCAGTTGTCTACATCTGCAACCTTTATATAGAATACTGCCAATCATATCATCCACATATCTTAACCATACTCTAGCAAAGTACTCAATTTCCACTGTACTGCATGGATGTGGAGTAAAAGTGGTAATTAAAATATTTCATGTAAAATTTCGCGCAAATTCAAATTCAACTACAAATTACCTTAATTATGAGACAAATTGTAAGAACCATTGCCGAAGAGGTATTATTATTCTTTCGTAGATTATTATTAAATTTGTAAATCCAAATCATCATCAAGTGTGTACGTTAACGCTTGATATACGTATATAAATCTCAACAACAAAACCCATAAAGCAGTGTATTCACGGATATATGGATAAACAAGAGGATACACATAAAGTCCTACAGCGCTTTGTAGAATTGCAGATCCGAGGATAAGTGAGCAAAATACTAACGGGGAAATCACGAAATCCACAATCAAGAGTAGAAAAACGACAAAGCGAAGCTGCACTCGAATGCTTTATCTACGCCAAGATCTTAACGATGGAAGCCACAGCTAAACGAAATAAAACTGAACTCTTTTATGATTTTACAACAGAAAAGGAAAAACCACTAGACTTAATATACGAATTGAAATCAGAATTACCGATGATCTCCAGGACAGTTATAGCTCTCTAATCTGCGTATACATTTATTTATATTAGAAAAAAACATTCGAAACAAATTGAACTGCTTTATATCGACATTGAAACGAATTAAACATACGTTTGATTTCGCAGCTACATTTTTTCATCGATTTAAATATCGATATTAGGTTGTTACCCCATCCAGTAGCGTGAGGAGGATTAGCTTATTATTAAACCAAGTTCAAGTACCACTTCAGAGATGGCGCTAGCTAGAAGAAGGAATCGGAATTTTTCTGCAGAAATTTGGAATATTCACGATTCTATTCCAGAAGGAGACAAGAATGTTCGAGAGACTATTTGTGGGATATATAAGGACCAAATGAACTAGAAATGAAGTATCAATTAATAAATAGTATTTATTGTTATTTATATTAGTGCAGCATTGCGTATTGTAAATAGTAAGTTAATAAATTGTAATATCGTGTTATTATTTTCAAACCCACGGTTATTGGAGTGTTTATCAGGGGGTGTAAACATGTAACAATTTCTTAATTTCTTCGCATATTCCTAACATTTTCCTGCAATAGAGAGTAGACCCTCGCATCCCACGGGAGAAATTCTACAAGAAACCTCCCGAAATTCGCGTTATAAGCTTTGAATCTAGAAAAGTTTAAATTTGGAATATTACAGGCCCGAATCTGTTAATTTTTAAGCATTTTCTTAATTATTAATTTTTCCGACTAATTTCGGCAAAACGAAGTATAGCGTAATATTCTATGAGAAAAATACTAAAGGAAATCATAATCTAGAACAAAATATTATAGATCTTAAAAGTTTAACTTGTGAATATTTCAGACAGGACTTTGTTAATTCTCAAGCATTTTTTGAACTTTTCCACATTTTTTCATAAAACCGAAAATATCGTATTCTATAAAAAAAATGCTCTCAAACACCGTCTTCATTTTCCGTTGTCCAGCTTAGGCCAAAATTAGCGACTTTTTAACATCCACCTTTACAAAGAAGAAACTCGTTTCCAATTCTTACTCGCATTACATTTGTCAGCTTCTGTTGTAATAGAAGAAGCTGACGAGCTGACTTGGGCGATGCAGAAATTTATGAGTTGGGTCTCATAGTTATCGTTCCTCTTATTTCCGCGTTCAAATCAATGAATAAACTTGAAACAGTTGCTGTGGTACAAAAAAAGTGAATTGTAATTTGCAGAAATTACAAGACTTAGAAAGATGCTTTGAAGGTAGACAGATGGCAACGAGCTTATAGATTCGATTCATGTGATTCTCAAGCACATTGAAGAAAGCGTCGAATTTTTATCCGATAATGGTTTAGAATTATGGTCTGAATGGGCCGGAGAATCGATTCATAGGGAATTTCTAAAACACCGGAATCGTTACAAAATCAGTTCAATAGATGTTACCACTTATCCGGAAAAGTTAAAAAAAGCTGTAGTCGAGTTTTCTTCTCAACGCATTTCAACATTAACTTGATTTTGTCAGCTCTTTGTAGTAATAACCATTAGATTGATATTATACACAGAGTAATTCCAAAAGTGAAGTCATATTAGGCATTTTCTTATCGAAAACTGTTATAAGAAAAAGTTATTCAGAATTACTTAAAACCCCCAAATCCCAAGTTTCATCAAAATCTTGCAAAAATCGCAAATTACCATACATTGGCTTTTGCCAGTGCTGTCAAGTTGCCTATGGATACTTGCTTATTTTCCAATAAAGAAAAGTCAGATGTGACATTTTTCATATTTGCATTAATCGCTTTATAACATCCTTCAAGTCGGAATATGCAAAAATTTACTAGAACTATATTTCTGAAATTTTATTGACAATAGGTATGAAATGAATGACACTTAATTTTTTTGGAGCGAAAAAGTGCAAATTGTGGAAATGTGTACCAGCAATCATATTAGTAGTTTATATCATCCTGTACCATCGTTGCTACTAAAAATAAAATTTAGTACGTCCTTTATCCTGCCATGCTGGAAATCGTTAATATTTAACTGCATGGCATCCTTTATCCTTTGTAGTCAAATACATGTTCATGTAACGTACCCAACTGTGAGCTCAATAAATGGTTTTTCACCTATAGGGCGTTTTATGTAATAAATTTGAGAACCCCGCTTGGTTCTGGAATTTTATAATTTGTCTCTGAGCGAGGTGTATCTTGTATACTGCACGAAAAATTAAATCAGTTGAGAACATATATAAAAAATATAACAGGTGTTCAATAATAATTTTAGTGACAGTGCGGAGTACAAATGAGTTAGAAAAACTGCTTTCGAGCTCATGTAAATAAAACATTGTAGCTCATACTTGCATCAAATTCTTTTTGATGTTTTGCCTACATTTAACTGGATATGACAGCTATAAGTCGAAATTATAGGAAAGATCCCTAAAATAGCTTATGTGAGAGACTCTGTCACAAGATAAAGTCTACACTCACTGTAAGTGGACCGTCATAGGTAAATCAGTTCTGTTCCGAGCCAAGTTTTCGGCTCTGCAGCTAGCTTAATCTACGAACCTTCCTCCTCTATCCGGGCTTAGGGCCGGCTACAAAACCGTTGAGCTGCCCAATCCACCCAACAATCATGAAGACGGCGTCCAACTGAAAGATGTCCCACATCTTCTTTACAACAGATAAATTCCACACAACCAGATAAACACTATAGAGAACATGTACACAGCAAACCAAATACAGTCAAAATTAGCCGGAAAACTCACCGAACCAATATCAGTTGGTAGTGTTATTCGCCGAGGGGAATAGAAGAGGTAAAAGTCCTGTGCTATGCCGATGACGCCGTGCTGATTTCAGAGAACGTAGAAAATGTCCCAATTTTGGCCGATTTTATGAGATTTTCTACGCGTGAACCTTTTTATGCGCGACATAAATAAACAACTTTAACAATAAATGACGATTGTTTTTCAACATTGTTAAATACAGTCAAGGACTGAAATGTTTCTTGTTGAAAGTACCAGTTAAAGTTCAACTCCTATAAATGTGATCACTGTACAACGTATTTTTTGAAAAAAAAATTATCTCGGTTCTTGCGCATGCTAGACCAAACTTTTCTTGAATTTAAAAAAAAATAGCAACTTTTTAGATATGCAAGAGCTGATACTCCAAAGTTAAAATATAAGTTTCCCAATTATAAATGGATTTTACAAAAAATGACAAAATTGTTTTTGTAATTTTGTTTAAACCGTACTCAGAGCATATATTTGAAGGTTGTCCAACAGATGTATGAGGTGATGAGGTGACAAATATCTAGCTTTTTTCTAATTTTACGTAAAAGATACTCTTGTTCAAATTCAAAATGCACCCATCTTGAGTCCGGATTAATGGTGAAAAATCATACTCAATGAACAACAAGCAATGACTGGATTTGCTTATTTTCAATTGATATATATTAAGTTGAAATTTTATCGAAACTACAAACTCCAATCATAGGTTGTTACCCATTGTGTGTGATTTCTCATTTTTCGCCTACACAAACTGAACCTTTATTTGTATTCTTGTTACTACATTTTGAAAAAAAATGTAGTATACGTTTAGCATTTTTCCGGTGCACCATCGAAACCCGAAAAAAACGTCGGATCGATTTGAAAGTCATATCTATCGATTCGAGAGCGAATTTAGAAAATTCCGTCCGTCGGTCAGTCGGTCTGTCGGTCTGTCTGTCTGTCTGTCTGTCGGTCTGTCGGTCTGTCCGTCACGCCCAGCCCCCTTAATCCGTTTTCGGATTGCGATGAAACTTGGGTGGTTAATAGGAGGTCTTTAGAAAACCTTAACGCCCGAAGCTCGGCTCCGTTCGGAAACCGGAAGTACCCGATATAGACGTTTCGAGTTTTTCGGGAGAAATTGAATAACTCGATAACGGGTAGTCGGATCGAGACATTTCAAAAAAGAAATGGTGCCGCTGGCAAAGCTCTACAAATAAGTATACTAGTGGCTATGTCGAAAAACAAACGAAAATTGATTTTTTTTGCAAAAAACTGGTTTTCTCGAAATCTGGCTAGGAAGCACGATAACTGTCCAGAATATTGATCGATTTCGATGAGACTTGGTGGGATCAAAGGTACCCGGCCACAAATCAAGCCTATTGCTGGCGGCTCGAATCCGTTGACCGCAAGTATGTTTTCCAGGGCCGAGTATGATTTTTCAAAGAAATTAATAACTCCCGAACCGAAGGTCCGATTTTGATTTTCAACAATGGCAATTGTAGGGCTCGATTAGGTCTATTAGCTGACGTTTGTGAGAAATTTGACAAAACAAAAGCGAATCTACAAATCCTGGAAAACTTGATTTTTTTGATAAATTCTACAAATTCCGAACAGTTTCCTAATAAAAATCGAAAATTAACTATTCCGTCGATCTATCTCTATAACCAGTATAAGGCATGGACCTTTTTGGACAAGAAATCTGAAATAGAGTTTTTTCGAAAAACTTAAAATAAACGAGTTATTTACAAAAATGCATTCCATAGAATTATTTAAAAAAATATTACAAATTGATAAGTGATAATGTTGTATTTAAAATATCATCATTCATTTCCTTATTTTCATTTACTAAATAAAAATAGAGCCGATGCCCTTTCCGTGTTTCAAAATGTAGTTAGCTTTTACTTTAGTCAATGCAAAAAAAAAAAAACATGTCAAAGCACTGAGTCATCTTGCGACCCTCTGCTGAAAATGTTATAAATGATCCCAACAAATTTGACTAAAAGCATATCAAAATGTAGTTTTTTTCACTTGTTACTACATTTTGAAAAAAAATGTAGTATACGTTTAGCATTTTTCCGGTGCAACATCGAAACCCGAAAAAAACGTCGGATCGATGTGAAAGTCATATCTATCGATTCGAGAGCGAATTTAGAAAATCCCGTCCGTCGGTCTGTCGGTCTGTCTGTCTGTCTGTCTGTCACGCCCAGCCCCCCTAATCCGTTTTCGGATTGCGATGAAACTTGGGTGGTTAATAGGAGGTCTTTAGAAAACCTTAACGCCAGAAGCTCGGCTCCGTTCGGAAACCGGAGGTACCCGATATAGACGTTTCGAGTTTTTCGGAAGAAATTGAATAACTAGATAACGGGTAGTCGGATCGAGACATTTCAAAAAAAGAATGGTGCCGCTGGCAAAGCTCTACAAATAAGTATACCAGAGGCTATGTCGAAAAACAAATGAAAATTGATTTTTTTTGCAAAAAACTGGTTTTCTCGAAATCGGGCTAGGAAGCACGATAACTGTCCAGAATATTGATCGATTTCGATGAGACTTGGTGGGATCAAAGGTACCCGGCCACAAATCAAGCCTATTGCTGGCGGTCCGAATCAGTTGACCGCAAGTATGTTTTCCAGGGCCGAGTATGATTTTTCAAAGAAATTAATAACTCCCGAACCGAAGGTCCGATTTTGATTTTCAAAAATGGCAATTGTAGGGCTCGATTAGTTCTATTAGCTGACGTTTGTGAGAAATTTGACAAAACAAAAGCGAATCTACAAATCCTGGAAAACTTGATTTTTTTGATAAATTCTACAAATTCCGAACAGTTTCCTAATAAAAATCGAAAATTAACTATTCCGTCGATCTATCTCTATAACCAGTATAAGGCATGGACCTTTTTGGACAAGAAATCTGAAATAGAGTTTTTTCGAAAAACTTAAAATAAACGAGTTATTTACGAAAATGCATTCCATAGAATTATTTAAAAAAATATTACAAATTGATAAGTGATAATGTTGTATTTAAAATATCATCATTCATTTCCTTATTTTCATTTACTAAATAAAAATAGAGCCGATGCCCTTTCCGTGTTTCAAAATGTAGTTAGCTTTTACTTTAGTCAATGCAAAAAAAAAACATGTCAAAGCACTGAGTCATCTTGCGACCCTCTGCTGAAAATGTTATAAATGATCCCAACAAATTTGACTAAAAGCATATCAAAATGTAGTTTTTTTCACTTGTTACTTCACTTTACGTATTATATTTTTACTCTTCTTGCGATATTACTTACAAGTCAATGCTTATACAATTATATAATTCAAAGGAATATTCTTTGAACAACCTCTTCAGTGTAGAGGTTGATTCGCTCAAGTAATAACTAATGAAAGAATTACTTTGTTCCTTTTGTGTTAAATAATATTAATTAGCCTCATTCTTTCACAGGTCTTTGTTGTAGACAGTTGTTCAGTAAATATATATCCTTACACAGAAGGTCTAGACAAAATAATAACGCAAAGGCAAAGCACTGTTTTATTCAAATTATCTTTCTTCTACACAATGCATAGAAAAATTAATTTATTATCTTCATGCTAATGTATAATAAACAAATAAATTCACAGTTCTCTGCAAATTCCCAAAAGGAGAATAAGAAATTGCAATTAGTGTATGTTAACTTTTATTATCCGGTTTAGGAAACAAAAGTACAAAATGTATTACGAGTGGCCATGGCCATTCTGACCAGTTGATTTGGTTTTTCTTGACAATTATAGCCTCGTGTTTATGCATAATTGTGCAAAAAAATGGAAGCAGAAAGTGAAGAACCGAGAAACAAGTTGCGATTGCGATATCGTTAAATTTTGATATAAAAGGGCCTAAAGGTTTTATATCAAATAACTAGTTTTGGTGGTTTTTGGTATAATCGTATAAAGTCATTGTCGCAGTTAGCAAAAGAAATAAAGGGTTGGTTCTGCAGTGAAAATTTATCTTTTGAAAATGCCGAACAAGAGACAACGTTTAGTATGTCGTCAGTGTTTACAATCAGATGCAGCAAATGCCTTATGAAAAACGATGTCTCGACTGGAAAAAATGTAAAATGGGCAATGGATAAAGTGTGAATGAAACAGATGTACGAGTAGTATTCGGTATGTTAAATTGGTTCTTCTGTGAATTTGGGTTCCATAATAAAGACAGTTTCCTTTTAAATTTCTCGAGGTAGTCCGAGTTAAGTGTAACACAACTAACAATTAGGAATGCAATACAACGTTTTTAATAAAGTTCTCGATAAATGCGAGGTCAGTTTTACGTAATCTTCATTAGTATGTAGTGTTTATTTACCTTAAAATTTTTAAGTATATTTGTATATATGTTTTTGCTTCGTACTTTTTCCTGTCAATTATTGACGTCCAAAGGACTTTCCTTTCTTCTGCATATGTCTTTGCTCATTTATTGTTATTTGTATTGCTATTTTTGATGTCAGTATTTATGTTGTTGTCGTCAAAGTTACAATACTTTAGGAAGAAAATAAGCCTAACCCTAAGCTTGTAGATATTAATTTTCAGTAAAGTGCCTTTTTAATAAACAAATGCATTTTTGAAAATTACAGAGGAAGTTTCTAGAGAACATTTATGTGAACACACCCAAAAAGTAGTATTAAATGTTTATAAAAATATAAAAGAAAGAAGGAGAAACCGGAGCTGTGCAAAAAACCGCCTACTTAACAGAAATTCCAGAACTATTTATAAATCAATTAAGGAAGGACCATATAATCGAAAAGCTAAATCGGACAAAGGAAAATCACGAGCATTAGATTCGTCTGTGGTGACGTTGTTAAGAGAATTTACAGTAAATATAAGGAAAATGAGATACCAACAGTACAATCAGTACATATGGAACTGAGAACAACAGGCGTAGTATCATTTAGTGAACAAACACTTAGGCGATGGCGACTAAAGATAGGATTTAACTTGAAAATGATTAATAAAAGAGCAAGTATTATGGAAAGCTACAGAATTGTACTGTGGCGTAATGAATGAATATTTACAACGTAATAAGAAGTTTCGAAGTTGTTCGAAGTTTTCTAAAATCGAAATTATTTATTTGATACTTATTCATTTGTTTTCTAGAATTAAATTATTTATTTAATAATTGTTTATTTGTTTTCTAGAATTGAATTGATTTATTTAATTTAAGTCAATTAGATCAAGTTAGGATTATTGATATAAATAGCAATAATCTTAACTCTGAATCCACTTTTTTGGCAAGGAATTGCTCGTATCTCCTCGTGGTCCATGCTAGACAACAATAATAATTCAATGGATTAAATTATTATTGCCGAAACTGATCAATAAGAGAATATTTGATAATTCTAATTTAAACTCAAAATTCATTATTGCTCAACAGCTTTAAATTTCTATCAGTGTGCACAAAAATTTTCATTACGGCTCCGTGAGACGTCAATTATCTTAACGAGCCAAATTTATGGTCTGTTTTTTACAGCTTTTTTTTACCTGCACTAAACGAATGAAGGCAACTATATAAACTTTAAGAATATAGTTTAAAGACATAGCTATCGTGATATATTAATATGGCCAATTCAGTTACTAAATAAATAACATAAATAATGATTGCTGACAAATACGTATCGTATAAAACATGAATAGAATATACATTCTCTATCGCATATTACGCAGTTTGTTTAGTTTGATTCTAGTGATTTATATTCTGCGACACACTCGATTACAACACGTCTAGCAAAAGAAAAATTGTTTTTCGTTGATTCTCGTTATCAGCGGGAATAAAATTCGAATATAAATCTTGGTCCTTTGTCACAACGAACGTAAAAGCTATTATCTTGTTAAGTTTTGACAATGTAACGAATTGGATTTTAAATAAAGTGTATTGTAAATATTTGACTGTGTAAATATTACAAACGTAGTTTTTTTTCGATAATACATTCACTAACAAAATGATTACAAATTTGTGCCAATTGAACTAAAGAAAAACCACAATATATAGACCATAACAATCGAGGCCGGAACTTTCGGTATGACAAAGACTCTGAAGGAGTTTCCACAAACACTAAAGCACCTAAACACTACACTCGAATACTATCACTCGATGTGAATTTCGCCGACCAAGTTAGCATCATTGAAAGATGATTAAATCAGAAAGAAAATTAGTATAAGTTTGGGGTTCCGCAAGGTTCTGTTCCTGGGCCTTTACTATGTTTGCTTTGTATCAACGATTTGTCTAGCCTTTTTGTCAATTTCTTAATTATGTTTGCGAATGATAATTCCTACTTGTGCTGTAGAAAATCTTTTGAAACAGCTATATGTAATGTATAAATTTCGCTAACAAAATTTGCTGATCACTTTAAATCGAATAGACTATTCTTAAATATATCCAAAACTGTTTTCATTTTATTTTCTCCCAGGCATAATACATATGATAAAAGCCATTTAATAAAAATAGCTGGCAAATCTATGGAACAAGTCTGTCTTACTAAATTCTTGGAAATATTCGTAGACAATGCAATATTGACTTTGCAGTAAAGAAACTTTCTTCCGTCTGTTATGGATTGTATAGCCTTTCCAAAATATAAAATAGAAAATCTTCAACAGAAAGTTGTACGTAACATTATGGGAGTACCTAAATTACGTCCGGTAGAGATCTGTTTAAAGATCTAAACATTTTGATATTGCCATGTATTGATAATCTAGAGATTCTCATATATGTTAAAAATAATCTAAGTAAGTTCTTACCAAACAATTATAATCATAATTACAATACCCGAGAAAGTTATAACTTAAGCACACCGTTACAAAATTTCTCAAAATATGAAGAATGCCCAAAATATAAATTGTATAAAAGAAACCCAAATTTCTTAATAAGTATCGAAAATACAAAATCATTTGGCTTACCAGCCATTGGTCTGATTTCTGACATGGTCTTCAGCTCCAAGAGCAGCGTAGGCTTCATACCTCCGAATACACCGATTATTAGGACGACCTTCTTGACTGAGTAGTCTGGGTACAGCACTTGGAGCTCATACCGGAGATCACGATATATGGTCCATTTTTCCTCCTCTCAAAGCGATGTTTGGCTCAGCAGGTGCTGAGGACTCGATCACAAACATCACATTGTTTTGGTGGTCGAGGAGGACTGTACCAGGCTTGTTGGCTTGAATTAGCCTGATTGTCGGTAACGAGAAGTTCCAATAAATTCGGCACCTCTCGTTCTCGACAACGGACTCGATGTCTCCTTGTTTGTTGGAAATGTCTTGTTACGTTTCGTAATTGATTGCCTGGTATAAAAACCTGTTCTGGAAGATCATTTTCATTTTGGACTAAACCGCGTCCATCATATGATCCTAAGAGAAAAACCTAGAGGATTGGGATCCTGCAATCGAGTAGGTCAGCGACGTAGAACATTTCCTCCCATCTACTTATTTTCGAATTTGATCCTTAGCAACACTGAATTCTGCAAAATGAATATAATTTTTTTTCTGTAGTGTCAGCGAAATGTCATCATAGCTGCTGTGGAATTGCTGGAAGAAGGTTTTCTTGTTGAGTCTATACGTTACTGCGCCATGGATGTCTGGCTGGTTCCTGACTAGGTCTCAGTCTTAATATATATTTTATACTTATACCAACCTCTTCTGACACAATATCCAACAAAAAGCAACAAAATACGAATATGCTACAAATAAACAATTAAGACAATATAAAATTATATAGTTTCGTCCGAAAAGTTCGCGAAGTATATAAACATTTTGTGTTATCTGTATTTGGAAGGATTGAGTATTGACAAAAGATAATATTGAATTTTATATTAAAGAAATAAAATAGTCTTTTATCTCATACATAAATTGAATAATCAATAAAACTTTAGCTTTTCGAAACTACTCCAGTAAAGGAAACAAACGTATTTCCCCACATACGATGATGACTTATGTAAATATTTTAAAGTAGTAAAAATTTAATTCTATCCCAACCTGTCACGCCACATGCAACGGACAAGAAGGAGCAGAATAAAAAGCAGAATAGTAGTAACGAGCTGGGAAAATATATTCAGAATTTATTGTCAGCGAATTCTTATCGCTCTGATTACTTGTCTGCAGGCAGAAGACAAGAAAACGGTGAGTAGATTTACATTTCAAATGTGACAAACACAAAGAATACAAATTCGCCAACCGCATTACGGATTTAAAGATGCGAAAGGAACAGAAAGAGCACTTTAAATTTTAATTGCATAATGACCCTGGGCGCTCCACCAAAGTAGCTTTCCTTAATGAAATACTTCTTTCGAGTCACTTTTCTTCCCGGCGATTGTCGGATTCAAAGCATAGAGATTACCGGCATAAAAGGAAGTGACGTAAATTATTCTCATCCGTATATAAGACAGTAATTAGTTTTTCTTTGGATTGAAAAATCTCAGATTTTTTAGCTATAGGTGAAAATACCGAGTCATCTGGAAACAAAATGAATATTGAATTGACTGTAAAGTATTTCTGTCCACAGTACTAGAGAGTGAGGTGAAAAAACCCTTTTTGTATTTAAATTTCTTCTGATTTTTATCATTAAAGGAAAAATTTACCTTTATATTCACTCAAACGGTGTCGTTCTACCCTGTTCCCGAGTGATTGACCCCGCGCTTGTGACGTCTCTAATAAAAACTATTTGACAATGGCTGTACTGAACTTTCCCAGGCTTGGGTATTATTGGTTCCTGGGGGGGGGGGGGTCTTGTTTAGGTTGTTAACTTGCAAGAAACTTATTCCGATTTGGAAAACATAATACATATTATTTTATAGTTATACCGAAAATGTTCTTGTCGTTGGCACGAACGACCGTTAAATTATAAATTTATACAAGCGTATTTTATTTCTAAAAATCCGCGCGACTTTGTGAAACATAATTATAATCACTTAAACCTTTATTATACAGGGTGATTCGTGAGGAGAGGGTCGTACTTTACAAAAAGATAGAAAATATTGAGGTGATCTTAAATCCCCAAGCAGTAATGGCTAAAGCGGGCCCGTTTTCGAAATACAAGGTGTTTTATATTTTTTGAAAGAATATTCTTTCCGCCATATATCTGTAATGCGTGAGCGGAATCCAACGAAATTTTGTATTTCGATTACAGTAGTCATTCACCGACTAATGCCTGGGTTATTAATAAAATATCAGGGCCGGACCCAGAATAAAAATATTTTTAAGTTATTCCTAGAAAACAACACTGTATACTGTTTATAAAATATTTGACATTAAAATATTAATTTACACCTAGAAAGATGAAACATCCCATAAACAAATCTTTTGGCACCATTTCATTGTTTAAATAAAAAAATTGAATTGTTGAGTGTTTCAATTTTTTTTTTCTTTAAATGAGAAATTGAGAGAAAAAAGTCACTCTAGGGATTAACTACATATTATTTTTTTTGTTCCCTATCTGCACTACCAAGAACTCTAGTTTAGCAATATTTAATTCATTGCAAGAGTAATTAATTATTACAATCATCTAGTCTTGCCATTACATTTGTTTTAAAAGTTATGGCTACATACTTTTTAATAATCAAGTAGGTACCTGTCAAAAATCAGTCATATTGTAATTAAGAAGAGTCACGTCACCACTGTTGCTTTTACTGGTTACAATTTTGTCATAATAATTCTAAATCATGCCGTTTACATACACGAGTAGAGAATACGCAAATATGGCTTTTGTCTATGGATATTGCATTGGCAATGCACAAGCTGCTGAAAGGGAATTCAGATGCCGGTTTGGAAATCAACGTGTACCAGATTATAAAACATGTTATAGAGTGTTTAGACATCTTTCTGAAACTGGAACCGTTCCCTCAATCATGAAAATAGAACGTCCTGTTAGGCAGACCCGGCAAGAAAAAGATTTGATTTTAAACATGGTTGACCAGAACCTAAAAATCAGCACAAGAAAAGTTGGTCAACAATTAAATATTCCTCAAACCAGAGTTTGGAAAACTATTAAAGGCGAACAAATGCATCCTTATCATATCCAAATTGTCCAACGATTGGTGCCAGGTGATGAAGTATTTCGGTTAACTTTTGCAGTTGGGTTTTATCCCATAGACGAACTATGTTCAGAGTATTGTTTGCCGATGAATCTCAATTTACCCGTGGAGTAACGAGAATCCCCGTGCAATAATCCAAAAGAATTTTCAACATAGATTTTCTGTAAATGTGTGGTGTGGAGTGTTCAATAATAATCTCATAGGTCCTTATATTTTTGAAGGTCGCTTAAATGGTGATAATTATTTACATTTTTTACAACATACCCTGCCAAATGTATTAAATAAAGTAAACACAAGAGGAATGCGGTTTTAACATGATGGGGCTACGCCGCATTTTTCGGTACGAGTCAGAAACTATCTGAATGAACAATGTCCAAATAGGTGGATTGGTCGGGGTGGTCTCGTTGCATGGCCTCCGAGATCACCAGGTCTCACACCCCTTGACTATTTTTTGTGAGGCTATTTAAAAACTGAAGTATATAAAAAAGAAATAAATATCAGAGAGCAGATGATTGCAAGAATTGAGCATTTTTGCAATGAAATTAAAAGCAATTTAGAGATTGTTAGAAAAAGCGTAAATGAAATGACAAATTGATCAAAAAAATTTATTGAATTTGGCGGTGGTCATTTTGAAAATAGACTGTGATTAAAATAATTTAATTGGATTTAGTAAGTTTGACTGATTTCTTATGTCCTAGTTAAATTGTTAATATTTATTATTTTGTTAAGTTTATTAATGACACATTCATTACAAAATATTTTTTTTATTTCATCAGGTATATATGACGAATTTATTCTCCCTATTTGCACTACCTTTTGTTAGTGCAGATAGAGAACAATAAAAAAGTAATATGTTGTTAATCCCTAGTGACTTTTTTCTCGCAATTTCTCATTTAAAGAAAAAAAAATTTGAACCCTCAACAATTAATTTTTTTTTATTTAAACAATGAAATGGTGCCAAAAGATTTTTTTATGCGATGTTGTATCTTTCTAAGTGTAAATTAATATTTTAATGTCAAATATTTTATAAACAGTATACAGAGTGTTATTTTGTAGTAATGACTTAAAAATATTTTTGTTCTGGGTCCGGCCCTGATATTTTATTAATATCTCAGGCATTAGATGATGAATGACTACTGTAATCAAAATACAAAATTTCATTGGTTTCAAAATTCTTTTGGCTATAAAAAAAACTAAAGAATCACTACTTCTACATCCAGATTTTCCATCCAAGTCTCTTTAAAGAAAAACATCTTGACTATATTTGCACTCTAGTATGTGGAAGTAATTGGTCATAGTATTTTAATAACATTTGAAGGATGCCATAAAAAGCTTACCAGCTTGCTTTACTTATTTTTCCATATTTACCTCCACTTAACTCCCAACCCTTCACCGAAATGAACTCAAAATATAATCTAGTTCCAGATCTCGCCATGATGCATATGTGTACCAAGTATTAAGTCAATGTCTTAAACTGTTGTAGAGAAAACGTGCGCACAAAAAGTTACAAAAAGACCGACCGACAGACAGTAATTTCTATTCGCTCAAATTTAAAATCCCGACGTTTTAAGACATTCTAAACCTATTTCAACAAAAAAAATTTGAAACATTTTTTTGCGATAACTGTACTTCCACTCCACTACGTGGAAGTAATAAGTAGAATAAATGCTTATTCGCTAATGCTTATTCAGAATCATAATATATAGCGGTTAAAAAAAAGAAACCTTCTACCTCAATTTGACGCAATTTGGTCTCTTTTCCTCCCTGACGCTTGGACTATAAGCAAATCATCTTACAACAGAGCTTGGCAAGCACAACAATAAGTAGCATATGCGAAAATGGAGATAAATATATCAGTCAGATAACAGACTTTTTGAATACAGAATGTATTGAATAAAAAAATTCAAGAAAAGACATTTACACCTACGTATAGTACTAGACAGAGTCGTGGGTTTCAAATTCTACATCCAATAGTGCTGCAACATTGTTTAGATATCATTTGAGCACTCTCTCTAATAAAAAATCGTTGGTCAGGCGAGCGAAGAGCATAGAACAAAGCAAATTATTCCAAACAAACATTTCTCCCCTCATTGTCCCGTTTCCGTCTGTTGTGACTGTCGAATTCGTCTGGAAAGAAGTGTACGTCAACACGGGTCCATTTAATGGTGATGTCCCAGTAATAGCTTACTTCAAGTCTCAAGGAACGAGACGAAGTATAATAAAAAAACTTTACTACGCAGAAATAATAAGCTCAAATAATAGTTGAAAGTTTGAACGAGATTCAGCGTGGTAAACAATAGAACATTACCACTGTGTCGTGTTTTCATTCTTTATTGTTAGATAACTCGGTTAAGCTGACTTTTTAATTTTTTATTTGACAACAAAAACACTAGATTTAACCAAAATAATGATAAATATCCCCTTACTTACATGATTAAATTAGACATTACCATTTGACGGTATTGTGTCTCCATTACTTTGCGGACACCGTTGATATTATAGTACATTAAGTCGAGAAGGTCCTTACCTTTCTTCTTTCCAGGTGGTTATATCCTTTCCCTGTACATCACAAATAGGATATTTCACAACCAGATTTTAGATTGAACTTCTCTATGTATCGAGTATTAAAACACATTATTTCTTAAAATACTCAAACACTATATTTACCTAGACAATGAGAACAAATTAAACAACAAACACAAACATATAACGACGAAATAAGTTAACAAACAATAATTACGCCATATAAGAAATTTCAAATCTTGAGGTGAATCGCGGGCCGAATCAAGTCACATGAATTTAAGTTATAATCGATAAAATTCTGAACAAATTTACATAAACTCTAAAACTGACAAGGGTTCGCGACAGCAGAATTTATTATCCCCCTGTAGATGTTGATAGAAGAGATGCTAAACCAGAAGTGTCAATTTTATCGCATCGAAATAAGACCTCTTAAAAGTGGTTCCCTCGCTAAACTGTACCTAATTTGAAAGTCTGTCTGTCTGTCTGTCTGTTAATGCATTAACTAAAAAACTACTTGACGGAGAGCAGTCAAATTTGGTAGGTAGTTGACGCTACTGTCAGCGAAAAAATGGTAAAAATTTCACCGGAAAATATACAGGGTGGACTGTCTAACGGGAATAAATAACGAAAAAAAAAATTTGTTTTGCTCAAATTTAAAATTTCCACGTTTCATGACATGCTAAACCTATTTCAGAAAAAAAAATACATTTTTTTCACCATTTTTGAAAAATTTTTTTTGCTCAAATTTAAAATTTCTACGTTTCATGACACGCTAAACCTATTTCAGAAAAAAAATGTTTGAAAAAGTTTTTACCACTACGATGAAAAAAATTTTTCTTTTCTCAAATTTAAAATTTTCACGTTTCATAGCGTTCTAAACCTATTTTTTAAAAAAATTAGAAAATTCTTTTACAATTTTTGAAAAAAATTTAACACTAAAATAGATGTAAAATTTTTGAAAAATTTAAAAAAATTTTTGAAAAAAATTTTAATCTATTTATCACTACTATGGAATACATGAAACATTTGTTTTTTCTCAAAATTAAAATGTCCACGTTTCATGACATTCCAAACCGATTTCGAAAAAAAATTGCAACATTTTTTTACCACTTTTTTTCCTTCTTCAATTCTTTGGGACTTCCTGCCACATGTATGTTTTCTTTCTAAGCGGTGCTAGGGGAATCTACAAAATATATCACAATTAACCAGTATTTTACTGGTAAAAAACCTCTACGCCTGTGACGTTTACGCCAAAGGATCAGTTAAAGGTTGGTTTTTATAAATAAACAACACAAATAAGTATAAAAACTTGAAATTAAATATTTCGCCGACGTTTCGGAAATCTAATCTGTTTCCTTTTTCAAGGCTTTTTTTGAAAAATCTTTTTTGCTGTGTATGACAAATACACAGCTCTAAGAATGTTTGTTATATTCAATATCCATAGATACTTACTATTTACATAAAAACTGTTAACTATATCAACAGTTCTATGTAAATAGTAAGTATCTATGGATATTGAATATAACAAACATTCTTAGAGCTGTGTATTTGTCATACACAGCAAAAAAGATTTTTCAAAAAAAGACTTGAAAAAGGAAACAGATTAGATTTCCGAAACGTCGGCGAAATATTTAATTTCAAGTTTTTCTACTTATTTGTGTTGTTTATTTATAAAAACCAACCTTTAACTGATCCTTTGACGTAAACGTCACAGGCGTAGAGGTTTTTTACCAGTAAAATACTGGTTAATTGTGATATATTTTGTAGATTCCCCTAGCACCGCTTAGAAAGAAAACATACATGTGGCAGGAAGTCCCAAAGAATTGAAGAAGGAAAAAAAATTAAGATAATGCCACAAATAACATTTAGACATTTTTTTACCATCTTGGAAAAATATTTTACCACTAGAATAGATGGAAAAAATTTATTTTTGCACAAATTTAAAATTTCAACGTTTCATGACATTCTAAATATATTTCACAAGAAAAAAATTTATTAACATTTTTTTACCGACATTTTTGAAAAATTTAACCACCACTATACTTTCACTCCACGTGAATGAGGAATTGAAATTGTGACAGATGGCAATAATATTTGGCATATGCACCTATTATACTTTTATTGAAAAATATACAGGGTGGTCATCCCAAGAAATAAGTCAGTCATGGTGGACATTTGTAATGGTATTTGCGCAACCCTTTCATATTTGACACCTGTCATTTAGTATTGAACTTTTGTTGTTGGATGAGCACTCTGAATATTTTTTTGAGCAAAATTTATCAGGATTTCTTTGTAATAGTAGTGACAACTATATTCCAATTATTATTTTCAGCGCCATTTCGTAATTATTAATTTTTTAGAGTGACCGCCATGCACAAAGGAAGAGGGAAGTTCTGTGTAAACACTTTTACCGATTTTTTATTTGTTAATTCCTATCGTAACAGTAGTATCCACATAGCCCCTTACTATTGGTTACCTATCATTTTATCTCTTGAAAACGCTATTTCAAACGTATTTCTCTCTTTTTCTTGAGCTCTTCAGAAAAACACAAAGCCACCCTTACGACGTCTCATGCAAAAACCAAGAAAAAAGTTTACTAAACTTAAATGTAAGTTTTTAAAGATAAGGGATGTAAATAAATTCATTTCGGACTTTTTTCAATTTTCAGCGTTGTAGCTAGGGTCATGAGCGCCCCTGGCAAGAATTGAATTTTCTGCCTATCAAGACTTACTTTCTATGAGGAACAACACAATAACTTTGAAAGTGTAATTTAAGCTATGTGTACATTTAAGCAAAGCGCGCCCCCTGAGAATTGCTCCCCTGGCAGTCGCCCTCCAGACTAGCCCCTAGTTACGACGTTGGTTTCCATTAGCTCGAAATGTTGTGTGTATGCATGCATGTTCAAATCTGGTGATCGAATTTTTGACCACTTCCCGATATCCAATCATGCTGAAATTTTGTGCACAACTTTGGTTCTGAAGACAATACAATATACTATGTTCAATAATATGGTTGAGCTAATATGGCGGCCACCACAAGATGGCGGATTACTTTTTTCGTGACAACCCCCTCGACGTGGGTATCAAATGAAAGGGTATATAAAATAGAATACAGTTGTGTGACGTCATTCTAAATCCAATAGCAGCTGGTACAAAATGGCGGATCACCTATTTTTTTACAACCCCCTAGGCATAGGTATCAAATGAAAAGGTATAGAAATAGAATACAAAAAGCTGTGTGACGTTATTCTAAATCCAATATGGTGGCCGACAAAAAAAATGGCGGATTACCTATTTATTTAAAAGTCCTTTGATATGGGTATTAAATGAAAGAGTTTGACAAGAGTAAACGAAATGATGGCGTTTAACAAAAAAATGGGGCAGACGGGAAACTAAAACGTGGAAAATAAATTGCTTTAAAGAATTAAAACAATGGTTTTCTCTTAAAACTGAATTGCGCTAAAATGTAGAAAATAATTTCTATTTAGTGATTAAATTTCAAAATGATGAAAAATAAAACCATTGGGCGTTCATCATCATTTTGTAATTTAATCACTGAATAAACATTATTTTCTAGTTTTTAGTGCAATTCAGTTTTAAAAGAAAACCATTATTTAAAAAAAAAAAATATTTATTGTTCTCTAGAGGAACCAGATGTAGGTTATCAAAGAAATACTAAACTTAATTTTCAGTAGGATTTAATTTTTTATTAAATTGATATTTATCGACATATAGATAACATAATACTACAATACATTTTTATAAATTTTGACTCTAAATTAGTTGACTTTACAATATTTGCAGATATGAGTAATAGTAATTTTTGGAAATGATGTATCGTAATTTACAGAAACGTGCATTGTGTACTGCTAATCATAAGAACTTCCGATTAACCCCAAGTTCTTTTAATGCTTTTAACCGTTCTATCGGTATAAATGTTTCGATTTAAGCAGCAAAGAGAAGATTTAAAATCGTTTAATTTAAATCTACAGAGACTCCTGTCTTCCTAAATTATCTATGAAGCAAAAAGGGAAGTGATTGAAATTGGCATTGATTAATATTTACAATTGGGAGAACAATACCTTTGCCGATAAAGTAAGGGAACATCTCGTGATCTATTCTCAGCAAACACTTAATTTAACCCGGAAAATGCAGATGTATATTTTCATGAGAATAGCAATAGGTTGTAGCCTGGAATTATGTGCGAAACTAAAGTATCATTAATAACTATTTAAGCGATCTTAAATATAACATGGTGTATGTTTAAAAATGAATTATTATTTGTTTGCTTATGATTGTATTGGAACATATTCTTTATAGGATTTTGCAAAAAATAACTATCTATAACTAAAAGAAAAACTTTCTGTAAAAATATTAATGAAATCTTTGCATTCTTTCGATAACCTAGATTCTGGTTATGCCAGCAAATTAAAATCCTAAAATGAATTTGTCTAATTTCTTACTTGACAATTCTCATTCTAACCTAGCATCCACACAGTCCCCTACGGCCATGCAGATTAAACTAGTACCCACATAACCCCCTACGATTATGAAGATTTAGTTAAAAATGAGAACAAAGGCCTAAAATGAATTTCTTTATCTACCTTGTCTTAGAAAAGTTTCATTCTAATGGATTACAAGAAACAGAATGATAGATTTCATGAAAATTTTACTGCACTATATTTGCAGAAAAAAATAAGTAATAAAAAAAAAAGTCAAGCATAATCAATACTTGTAATGTTATTGCCTTTTCTGAAACTCTCTAGCATAAAGCCTGATTACATATTAAACGCCTAATCTGTAATCCATACGAATTTGAAACTGCATTTGCTGTTCAATTATTTCAGAGGCCGGACATTTCGTCATGCATTACGAGCAATATATACCCGCAAAAAGTCAACAAGTTGTATTCTGTAATACTTGATTAAAAATTCTAAAACAATCACGAGGAATAATATTATATTTTCGTCGTTGATGCGATGCCGTTTGGATATATCCGCATGATTTTAATTAAAAATGTGAAGTTTACACTTTGTTTAAATAAAAATGAATGCGAAGCCGGAAAATCAGGTTTTGCATTTAAATAATACTAGAATGATAGACATATTTTATGATTGAAAATTAAAAGTGTATTCAGGAAAGTACACTAAATATAAAATACATACAGGGTTCTTCAAAATTCTGGAAACGCCCAATTTTCTCAAAAGTTACAAGTTTTAGAAAAAAACGATTCATATAAAAGTTTCAGATTTTTTGAAAATTTATTAAATTAGATTATAGTCTAACAGCTACTGAACTCGACAACATACCCAATTTCTCAAGGTTGGAAATATGCTAAAATGTCAGTTTACATCTCCCCAACGAAGACATCGGTGTGATGAGTGCCTAGGAATTGTTGAAAGTGATTGCCGTTTAAGATGGCATTTGTTTATTTGCCTTTACAAAGCTTGCTCTCTTAGGCGGCGAGTAGAGTAGCGGGGAGAGAAAGACCTCGCATGGAGAAGATCCAGAGTTTCAAGTTCTAAATACCCGCAAAAATATTTTTCCTCTTTTCTTTAATTTTTATACCCAAAACTACACGTCTATAAATGTTTCTTTGACTTTGATGTTTGTTAATTGAACTGGGCCGTTGGGCTCTTTCACTTTTAAATATTTACATGAATCTAAGAAATAAGTCGTTTAAACTAATATATATTTATTTAACCGAAGTGTTTGTATATTCCAACAAAATGTATATATTTACATAATTGTACAAAATGAACATAAATGAAATTCATGTACTTGAATCTGTAAAAAAAAATTCTCAGTGTGTAATAACGTTTTCAAATTTATGTTTCTACGTTATATCAAATTATACATTACAGGAGAATGATTTTCTGCTATAATAAAGGACCCCGCAGTGTTTTATAGTAAAAATGGGCTTCAGTCGATTGTTCTGAAACTTGGGGAAAATGTTCTCCTGGGCCCTCTGATTAAAATTCTCTGGGGCCACCAGTCCGACCGAATTCGATTTTTTTATCTAAAGGCGATTGAAACTGAGAACATCTGCGAAGGTCTGCTTAAATGTTCCATAAAAATTCTGAAAATATTCAGGCTCGTTTTTTGTAGAAAATTAAGCATCTTTTGTCTCGTGGTGTTTTTTTTCAAAGTGCTTCCTTCTCCTGGCAAAAATAACAAAGAAAACATTTTTTTTTATCATTTTTTACGGGAAATGGAAGCACTTTGAAGAAAAAGTTTGAGGGCCATAAGTTGACTATGTTTACTTATAGAATATGCCTGAATAGTTTGTTATTTCTCTGAAGTAGAAAAAAAATGAAAATCTAGGGAAATTCTTGCTCGAAATTATTTTTGTCTAAGAAATTCTGAAAACCGGCAGGCGTGTTCTTTGAACAAAAATAAGCAGCTTTTCGCTCTTGGCGTTTTTCTATAAAACGCCTCTTTCACCCTAAACTAATTCATAAAATTCTGAATTCTTTTTCTTTTTCGTAGTTTCGTTTTTACATTTTTACAAATGTCATGTTTTTCTGACGTTTGAAGAAAAAATATTGACAGTGTAGTTAAAGTGAACATTCGTTTCTTCCCTAAATATGTTGTCTATATTAGGGATAAATTTTCTTCACTTTTTCCTCTTCTGATTTTCAAGTATTGCTTATATTATATTTGGGATATAATCATGAATAGGAGGAATATTATAGTTCATTGTTACGTTTGTGACACGGCTACTATTCGTCGTTTTATGTTGTCTTTAACTCCACTGTCAATTATTATTTCTTTAAACGTCTGAAAATCACGACCTTTTTAAAATTTAGACGACTGTGCGTTGCCTTTAGCAGGGGGAGCTGCATTACAACAAAAAAAATCGAAACTGCGAAAGAAAAAAGAATTCATAGAATTTTATTAATTAGTTTAGGGTGAAAGAAGCATTTTAGAGAAAAACACCAAGAGCCCAAAGTTGCTTATTTTTGTTCAAAAAACACGCATGTCGGCTTTCAAAATTCCTTAGACAAAAATAATTTCGACCAAGAATTTCCCTAGATTTTTATTTTTTTCTACTTCAGAAAGATCCCAAAATATTCAGGCTCTTTAGGTAAAAATAATCAACTTATGCCCCCAACTTTTTCTTCAAAGTGCTTCCATTTCCCATAGAGAAATTACGAGAAAATGATTGTTTTTGTTTGTTATTTTTTTCCGGGAGAAGGAAGCACTTTGAAAAAAACACCAAAAAACAAAAGATGCTTATTTTGCTCCAAAAAATGAGCCTGAATATTTTAAGAATTTTTATGGAACATTTAAGCAGACCTTCGCAGATGTTCACAGTTTCAATCGCCTCTAGATCAAAGAATCTAATTCGATCGGACTGGTGGTCAAAGAGAATTGTAATCAGGGGACCGAGGAGAACGTTTTCCTCCAAGTTTCAGAACAATTTACTGAAACCCATTTTTACTATAAAAAACTGCGGGGTGCTTTGGTGTCGCGAAAATGTATAATATATTAAAGCATTAATTTGGCCATTTCCTATTACTCCGGATTTTTATCCCGACTCATAAAAATGGGATATCAGATATAATTTTTCTCTTACTTTTATTAATTAAATTCTAGCAAATTAATTTAAAAGTGAAAAATCCCAACAAATTAGTTTAAACAAACATCAGTCTAAGAAACATTTATAGACGTGACATATAGGTAACATAATAACAAATATTTTTGCGGGTATGTAGGACTTGAACTTTGGAAGTATTTCTTGTTCCACTTTACTCGCCGTCTGTAAGCCTGAGCTTTGTAGAGGCAAATAAATACTATAAATTTCAATGGTAACCACTTTAAAAAATTCCTGAGCATTTACCCCACTGACGTCTTTTAGCCATACCGATCATTCCTTCTTAAGGGAGATCTTAACTAACATTTTAGCATATTTCCAGCCTTGTGAAAATGGGTAAGTTGTTGAGTTCAGTAACTCTTAGACTAATATGAAATTTTTATTATGTGATTAGTTATCGCTGATGAGGCATCATTCATGCTAAATGGTAACGGTAATCACCATAACTGTAGGTATTGTTCTGATCAAAATTCCCATTTAATGAAAGAGAGCCACACTCAGCTTCCTCGGCGATTTCAAACTTCTGGACAACCCTGTATATCTGACTCATTTAAACAAAATGAACTAAACAAGTACGGAACAGCACAATTTAATTACCGAAGACGATGATCAATGATGTTTTTGTTTCGGCTCTCAGCTAGGAGCATAAATTTTATTAAGGACGTAATTACGGGCTTAATTGTGTTACAAATGGACAAAATTAACATAGCGTGATTCGAGCCTTACTGTTAAAAACTGCGATGCGGGTCACGTATTCTATGAAACTCAATTATTATTGGGTACATTTTAGCATAACTTGAACTTACCAATTAAACAACTCGAATTTAAAATAATATTTATCATGTTCTAAAAGCTGTACTCCAATATTAAATGTATACAGCATGGGATGTCTTGAGGGAGCGAGAATATTAGATATTTGTCTTATTTACAACAAATTACAAAACCTTGGTCACCCATTCTTATGCAGGAAAACCGGAAAAATAAATAAATTCATAAGTTAGACGAAAAAGAATTAAAACTAATATGTAAAAAAATATGACAAAATTTAACCTCAATAAAATATTATAGATGAAAAAGGGAATTATAGGAAATCGATTGGACCTGGATTGATTTGCTTAAAAACTATTTTAATGGCTTTCTATAATCGTCAATGAAGTTTTCTACCACTTCTTTGTCGGATAAGTGAAAAGTGTATATATTAGAAAATCCATTTTGTTGCATTTTGGCCTAAAAATATTCATTTAAAAGTGGCTGATTACGAGTACACTGTTTAAGAAAATAATAAATAAAATGGCAGATCTAAAATGGCCGAATTTAATATTAAAATCATGCAAAATTCATAAGTATGAATAATAATAATAATAATATTTTATATTAAAATCCAAATATATAGGTTAAACGTTCTTAATACTTCTACCAACTAAAGTGCTGTTAAAGAATAAAAACACGAGATTGCCAATCCAGAATAGCAGAATTTAAAACCAAAATCACGAAATATTCCATAGATTAAGAAAAAAGTAAAAACTGTGATCATATAATTATTATATATACTTAGCAAGATTGATGTAACTGATGTAAAACACACTGGATTAAGTATGTGGTAGGTTCCTTGTGTAACATCTTTAGAATAATTATTTTTAGAAAAGGGAAAAAACAATGCTTTTTGATGTTTCAAATAAAAACTGTATTTTTATACACTCTATATATGTTTCGGCTTGCTAGGCCTTTCTCAAGAGCATTACAGATGAATACTAAAGCTATGAGGGTGGTTGTTCTAAAAATAAATGCAATAATATCCAAACATGTGAAATTACGGGGATTTCAAGTAATAAAACTAAGTATCTACCTACTCGGAATATAATTCAATGGACTATTCTTAAAACCTTGTCTATTATAGGAGTATTTATGAAATTCAGTTGGTCATTGGTGGTACAAGTGTTGCTTTTAAAGGATTTTTTTATTTCTAATTGTTCAAGGAGGTTTAAGCGTTTTCCTTTTCTTTTTGAATGGATTAAATTAATATTCTCTATGTTGATAAAATGATTATTTTCAATGCAATGTGTTGACATTCTTGTGTTTTTGCTGTTGTTTAAAATATACTGTTTATGTTCTTTTACCCTATCAGCCATACTTCTACTACTCTGGCCAATATATACCGCGTCACAGTCCTTACATTTAATTTCATAAAGTCCCGATTTGTTGACTTTACTTATTTTTTCTTTATTGTTGACCAAAATACTTCCTAAATTTGTTTTGCTTACACTTATTGTGGAGATGCCTAACTTATTTAATTTTCTACTTATTTTATCACTAAACTTAGGAAAATTAATAAAATTGTACTTTCTTGTTTTGTTGGGTACAGTAAAAATTCCTTTTGAAGCAATTTTCGCTGTTTGTTTTTAACTATGTTCTCTATTAGTGACTCCTTATATCCATTACTTATCGCAATCTGTTTGATTATGTTTAATTCTTTATTAAACGTATCTTCGTCTAAGGGGAAATTTGTGAGTCTATGTATTAGGCTATTAAACGGAGAGAGCTTAATTTGCCAAGGTTGTTGTGAATTATAATGAATGACTGTCTGTTGTAGTGGGTTTTCGATAAATACTAAATTTTAATTGATTACGATGTTTTTTAATATTCATATCTAAAAAGTTTAATTGACCATTTTTTTCTTTCTCTAATGTGAACTGGATTTTACTATTAAATGAATTCAATAAATTAAGGAAACTACTTAAATTCCTTTCTGTACCGGTCCATATGCAAAAAATATCATCAACATAACGAGTCCAATAGAAACCATGTACATTTATTTTATTTATTTTATTTTATTTATTGCATACACTGTTCAACAGGTAAGATACCCAATTACAGAACAGGAATAAAGGCATACAAAGCATTAATTACATAATATACAACAACATAGAAAGAAAGTAAAATGAAGAAAAAAATTACTAAAATGTACGAACTATGAATAACTAATGATACGAAGAAAGAGAAAAAAATAACATGGGAAATGTTTAAATATAAAAACTATATATACATATATACACATATGTGATTCAAAGTAAATTAAGAAAAACAAAGACACTCACTGGTTATTTAATTTAGAACATTTTGTTTTATGTCACTAAGGCTGCAATTAAAAATATCGAAGTCGTTACATAATTTGTTAGAAGTACTGCAAATCGTATATAAAGGTGAATTATTTAGTACGTTGGTACGCGGCGTAGGTAAATAGAACACTTGGTGATTACGAGAGGTTAATCTGGGAACGTGAAAATTAAGCTTACTAATTATTTCGGGTGCGTCAAAATCATTGTGTAGTAATTTAAACAAAAATACTTGAGAAAAGTATGTACGCCTATCCTCAAGAGTAGTCATAGAATATCTTTCAAGCAAGTTACTGTGCGGAAAACCCATCACTGGATAGGTACCGTCGGATTTGAACCACAGTAATTTAAGAAATCTACGTTGAACTGCCTCCAAGTTATTCTTGTGAACATCATAACTGGAACTCCAAATTAGCGATGCGTACTCAAGTTTCGATCTGACGAAGGATTGATAAAGAATTTTCAGAGTATCAGTATTAGTGAACTCTCGACTAGTACGAACGATGAATCCAAGGGCTTTGGAGGCTTCGGACACAATGGTATCGATATGATCAGTGAAGGATAATTTACTATCAAAAATTACGCCGAGGTCGCGAAATGTTATAGGTCTTTGAAGTATGACATTATCTAACCTGTAATCAAAAATAAAAGGTGATGTTTTTAAAGAAAAGGACATTACGTTACATTTACTAGGATTCATGAATAATTTATTTACTATACACCAGGTGTTTATTTTGTCAAGAGAAGTCTGAAGTTGAAAACAGTCATCGATTTCATCAATTACTGTGAAAATTTTTAGATCGTCGGCATATAAAAGGTGAGGCAAATTAATTTCGTTCACTATGTCGTTAATAAATATGTTAAAAAACAAGGGCCCCAGAATAGATCCCTGGGGAACTCCAGATGTGGCAGCAAATTCGATCGATTTGAACCCATTTAATGCAACGTACTGACTCCTATTCATTAAATAAGATTTAAACAAAAGGAGCAAAGAATATGAGAAGCCGATTTTTTCTAATTTATTAAGTAACAACTGGTGATCAAGTCTATCAAACGCTTTGGAGAAATCGGTATATATGACATCTACCTGCCCACGTTCATCTAGGGATTCAGAAATATATTGAGTTACACAGAATAAATTTGTTGTTGTTGAACGCCCTTTCATAAATCCATGTTGATTAATAGAGATTTTGGTGTTAATCGAATGATATATTCTATCATGAAGTAATATTTCTAAGACTTTACAGAAGTTACAAATTACAGTTGCTATTACTACTAAAAATTACATTTTCAAAGTTTGCCATAAATATCTCTGCTAACAACGGAAAAATAGGGGAACCCATTGGTAAGCCGTCTTTTTGTTTATAAAATTCACCAGTTTTTGGGAAGATACAAATATATCATTACGAATTTTGTGGGACTATTTGAGCAACAGCTTCATAACTGCTGTTGTTGCCCTCATGTTGCATTCTTTAAGTTATAGTGGTCCTTTAAAGTTTGTTGCCAAGAAATAAATGTTCTGACGGACCCCAGAATGAGAAAAGTGTGTCTATGTGTTTTCCTCTTCGCTTATCTTAAATATTTGTTTTCTCTGTGTCATTGTATGTTAATCGGAGTATATTATTTTTAATCTAATGGTTGATTACTATATGGCTAATGTCCAAATTCCAAAATTAAACTTTTCAATGTAACGATATGAGAATGAGTTCAGTAAAGTGAAATGCATTTATAAAGCTAGAGTCAAAACAAGATACGGTTCAGTTTTAAGATTGTGTCGGTTGCCTGCGAGATATTATCAACATCGTGTCAATACAATTCGTTAAAATACGTAGCTGTCAATTTTTTATATTATAGAGTAATTGCGATGCTTATGAATGTTTATCAACCCACTAAAATATCAGCAGTAAAATGCTGCAAAATTGTGTCGATACCACTGTTTGACAAATTCCTGAAATTTCAAACAGGTCGTTCAACAGCAATAATTCATATTTCGATCAATTAATGTGAACAGAAATGTTCTGTCAGTAGCATTTAACGTTATATTTCGAATTTCATATGGACACGTATAGTTTCACAAAATTTGAACATTGTTAATTCTCAATAAATTTTTAAATACCTAATTTTAAAAATATATGAAAGTATTTGTAATATAGGATTATTCATTTTAATAGCTACAAAATTTAATGTAAATATAATTGAAAATTAAAATGTAATTATGATTTTTATTAATTCCTGTTGCTCTAAAATACAAATGTATGAAATAAATTACAATTAAATGTTATTATACTTATTTCTTATAATCAAACAGCTATGTTATAATCGGACAAAAATAATGCCATTGTGGGAATTTTTTCTTACAGAAATTCGTTTCATAATGAATAAAAAATTTACTGTGTCTGTATCTATGCGTGTATACAGGATGTTTCGTGAGTGACTGTCCATACGCTAGTGAGGGGTACAGAACCCTAAGACGATTTAAGAATGACCTTTATCAGATCTCCAATGCTTCTCGTTTTTGATATACAGCGTGTTTTCTATTTTTTGCCAAAACTTAGATCGGCCGTATTTTTTAATGGCTGTAGCAAATTGTACCAAATTAAATAGATATGCTTTACTAATAGAGGTCTACATAATTCAGTATCGAAAACAAAAAAAAAGTCAGGACCTAAAAACATCATCCTGATTTTCAACACGTTTAAAATAATTTTTCGCTGGACATTGTATATCAGGATATCGTCGGCCAAACGGTCCATAGCTGCAATTGCATTTTTTTTACTTAACTTTAACTTATTAATTAACATGTCCACTTTTTCATCTCTTGTATTTTGCGACATTTTAAACACGATTAACAAGAATTTTAAACGATTTTTAAAGATACAATAAAAGCACCTTTAAACAAACAAATGTTTAACAAGCTAAATATTTCATTGTTTTCTTAGCCACCTTAGTTACTTCTTAACATTTAATTAGAAAAAAATTGTATTTTTTTATTTTCTTTTTGCTGTAATTTTGTCTGTATTTATCGCACATTTCAATACGACATATGAATAAATTCCTTATTAATAGTACTAATAAATGGTACCACGGTACTGATATGATTCCATTTGAAATGGTGAATTTTACTTGCTCATATATCACTTAATTTAGTGTTTTTAACGGAATTTCGATTTTGTAGCATTACGCGGGTTATTTAGAATAAATCGGAAGCGTCATGGCACACTGAAATGGAAAACTAAAAATTATATTATAAAAAAATTGATATTTGAAATGTCACTTATTTGGCATCGTTGGATTCAGAAAATTATGACGAATTCAAATATGCAATAATTAATATATAGTGTTTTCCATTTAACAATCGAAAGTTAGTATCACTTCCGGCGAAACCGGAAGGGAAAAGGAAAACAATTGTATGTCAAAAAGTGCCGCTTGTTATGTATGTAGTATATCCCGAATTTCAATCAATTATCTTCAAAACTTAAAGAGAAATGGGGGGTATGATCCTGTTCCACCCGTTATAGAAAGAAAAGAGAGAAAAAAATTAAAACAATTTATTTCAAATGAAATGAAGTAAGGCTGGTAATTATACAGGGTCCTGCAGCTCACCTCCCGTCTTCTACTACACCTAAACGATTTATTTTAGAAAAATGATTCAAACGGGACAATAGACTGTTTGTTAGAGAGCACATTTTTAAAATATTTTTGAATATACAGGGTGTTCCAGAAATTGGTGGTGCATCAAAGTTGTATCTTTTTAAATGGAACACCCTGTAGTTTTATTGATTTTTGGGACCCCTTCGAGCTACTGTACATATCCCTAGAATATTATCAAATTTGATTTGATAGTTCCAGAGGAATAAATTAAAATCGAAAAAAAAAAAAAATTTTCGTCATATTTTAAAAAATTTATAAAAAATAGAAAAAACATCTTCAAATCAAAACTAAGGAACAGGTTGCTTATAATAAAAGGTTAGTTTATCCTACTATGAATATCGTAAAAATAACTTATACAGGATGTTCAAAATTCAATGCCAAACTTTTCAAAATGTAATGCTATTTTTCTCCATTTTTTCAAATGGCACACCCTGTATATTTTTATCTCATCGGATGCAGAATTAAAAAATGAGCATATTTTTTAATTACAATTATCTCGACTATCTTAAAGGTTTCACAGATATTCGTCAAAAACTACTACAAATCGTAAAATTATTATCTAATAGTTTTACTTAACATTTTTCAAATCAATAACTAGAACTTATGTTCAATATGTCTTCCGTTTTATCATTTAGCTCCTCTAATGTTATTAAATAAGCAAATACCTAAATTAGACAGTTTCTCATATAACTGTCTATGCAGTTCTCTTGAAGGCGTAAATGAAGGGGAGTAAACAGAAATCATATTCCTGTTGTTTCTTAACCATAATAAGGTAATTTAGTAGATAGCCATGGAAACAAATTTGCTTACAAACTGTCATACAAATAGACATATGTCAATATTTTAAATTACGTATTAGTAATTTACAAGTTTTAAGCATTTTTTGTGATGGAGTACAGCAGAGAAGAGCTAGTAGATATGATTTTCATATTAGGAGAATCAGAAAGAAACTGTTTTTTGGCAAGTCGAGTTTACGCACAGCGTTATCCGGAACGGAGACATCCAGACAAAAGAAGCCTGAACAACTTATTAGAGAGATTTGTACAAACGGGACATGTAGACTATACAAAACCAGTTAGAAATAGACCCGCTCGAAATGAAGAAAATGAATTGTCTGTGCTATTATCTGTTACGGAAAACCCTTTCGTTAGTCAAAAAGCAGTCGGTGATGCCGTAGGTGTAAGTGAGAGAACCGTTCAACGAATTTTAAAGGACAACCGTTTTCATCCCTACCATATCCAGTTTCATCAACAACTCTTCGATGCAGATTTTGAGCAACGTGTCGAATTTTGCAATTGGGCGCAAGCTAAAATTAGGATAAATTGTGAGTTTTTTGATAAGGTTTTGTTTTCTGATGAGGCCACATTTCATAAAAACGGATTTGTGAATCGCCATAACTTTCATTACTATTCCGACCACAACCCAAGGATTTTTAGGCAGGTTGACCAACAACACAGATGGTCAATAAATGTGTGGGGGGAATTATTGGTGAACATGTTATTGGTCCTCACTTTTTTAACGGACATTTGAATGGTGCTATGTATCTTGATTTTTTGCAAAATCAATTGCCAAATTTATGTCAAAATTTACCAATACCTTTGAGAGATGCAATGTGGCTGCAACACGATGGAGCCCCAGCACATTATTCATTACAAGTCAGGGACCATCTCAATACAACCTTTCCAAACCGGTGGATTGGAAGAGGATGGCCATGTAATTGGCCGCCCCGATCACCCGACTTCACTAAATTGGATTTCTTTTTGTGGTGCTACGTTAAGGAAATCGTTTATCAGGAACCTCCAACCACACCAGAAAACATGCAGCAAAGAATCAGGAACGCATTTCAAAACATTACATCCGACCTATTAGGAAGAGTAGCAAGATCATTTCATACCCACCTTCGTTTGTGCCTCCAAGAGAACGGAAGACATATTGAACATAAGTTCTAGTTATTGATTTGAAAAATGTTAAGTAAAACTATTAGATAATAATTTTGCGATTTGTAGTAGTTTTTGACGAATATCTGTGAAACCTTTAAGATAGTCGAGATAATTGTAATTAAAAAATATGCTCATTTTTTAATTCTGCATCCGATGATATAAAAATATACAGGGTGTCCCATTTGAAAAAATGGAGAAAAATAGCATTACATTTTGAAAAGATTGGCATTGAATTTTGAACATCCTGTATAAGTTATTTTTACGATATTCATAGTAGGATAAACTAACCTTTTATTATAAGCAACCTGTTCCTTAGTTTTGGTTTGAAGATGTTTTTTCTATTTTTTATAAATTTTTTAAAATATGACGAAAATTTTTTTTTTTTCGATTTTAATTTATTCCTCTGGAACTATCAAATCAAATTTGATAATATTCTAGGGATATGTACAGTAGCTCGAAGGGGTCCCAAAAATCAATAAAACTACAGGGTGTTCCATTTAAAAAGATACAACTTTGATGCACCACCAATTTCTGGAACACCCTGTATATTCAAAAATATTTTTAAAATGTGCTCTCTAACAAACAGTCTATTATCCCGTTTGAATCATTTTTCTCAAATAAATCGTTTAGGTGTAGTAGAAGACGGGAGGTGAGCTGCAGGACCCTGTATATCTTGTAAGTTTATAAAAGAATAAAGGAAACATCAGCAATTATTATAACGTAAGAGTTTTCATATCACCAATATTTTGCATTACGAATTTCTGTGCAATTTTTACTTCCCTCGCATACCGAAGGGAAGTATTGTATTCGAGAAAAATCACCCTCCTAGATTTTTACGGATTCTGACGTTTCAGATCACGGAGATTACGAAAATATATGTTTTTCAATTCCGTCAGTCTGTCTGTCTGTCGGTCTGTCTGTCTGTCTGTCTGTTGGTGCATTTACTAAAAAACTACTTGACGGAGAGCGGTCAAATTTGGCAGGTAGTTGACGCTACTGTCAGCGCAGAAATGGTAGAAATTTCACTGGAAAATATACAGGGTGGACCGTCTAAACGGAATAAATAGTGAAAAAATTTTTTTTTCGCTCAAATTTAAAATTTCCACGTTTCATGACGCGCTAATCCTATTTCGGGAAAAAAAAATTTTGAAAATTTTTTTAACCAACATTTTTGAAAAAATTTTTACCAAGATAAAACAAAATTTTTTTTGTTCAAATTTAAAATGTCCACGTTTCATGACACGCTAAACCTATTTCTGAAAAAAAAAATTTTTGAAAATTTTTTTCACCAACATTTTTGAAAAATTTTTTACCAAGATAAAAAAATTTTTTTTTGCTCAAATTTAAAATTTTTACGTTTCATGGCATTCTAAAACTATTAAAAAAAAAATAATTTTTTTCACCAACATTTTTGAAAAATTTTTTTCTACTAAAATGATAATTTTTTTTTTCTTCAAATTTAAAATTTCCACGTTTCATGGCATTCTAAGCCTGATTCAGAAAAAAAAATTGAAAATTTTTTAAATTTTTTTTTTAGCAACATTTTTGAAATTTTTTTTTACCACTAAAATAGATGGATTTTTTTTATTTCTTCAAATTTAAAATTTCCACGTTTCATAGCGTTCTAAATCTATTTAAAAGAAAAATTAGAAATTTCGTTTACTTACTATTTTTATTGAAAAATGTACAGGGTGGTCATCCCAAGAAATAATTCAGTTATGGTGGACATTTGTAAAGGTATTTGCGCAAGCCTGCCATATGTGGCACCTGTTATTTAGTATTGAACTTTTGCTGTTGGATAAGCAATCTGTATATTTTTTTGACCAAAACTTATCAAGTTTTCTTTGTAATAATAGCAATATCTATATTCCGATTATTATTCTCAATGTCATTTCGTAATTATTAATTTTTTAGAGTGACCGCCATGCACAAATAACGAGGGAAGTTCTGTGTAAAGACCTTTACCGATTTTTTTAGTTGTTTTAATGCAGTAGGAATGCATTGAGTAACATATTGCCTAAATAATTTACAAATCTTAAATATGCCATACTGATAGTTTTCGGTAAGTTAATATCGTCATTTATGTTTGATCTAATGCTATACAGGGTGTCCCAATAAAAACTCCCAGGTCGGATATATTCTAAACGAACAGAGATATTTTAATTCTGTAAAAGCCAATTTGTAGAGCATAAAAAAGCTTCATTTTTTTTAATATAACTGTTTTTTTAATACATCAGTATATAGATGGCGCTGTGCTATAAAGAAATATTTTGATGGGAGAAACTTTGAGGGTTTATGTGAAAGAAAGTGTATTTATAAGCAGATTATGTTCTAAAAAGAATCGTTTTCGGGATATTTGAGTTCAAATGTTAGCATTTGCCAATATTGAATAATTGTAATTTCTTCAAGATTTCAGTCCTTTATGTGGGACAATCTGTATTTAATTTATAAATTTTAGAAGAAAATATTTAAAGAATTTTTCATATAACTGCTTTGTTTGATTATAACTAAAAATATTTGATATCTAGTAAGGATAGTAACCCTTATACCGTATTAATTAAATACAATTAAAGTTACCTTTGGAATAACAGTTTTGACATTTCTCAATTTCAATCGCATTTTGTTTATTAGTGTGTCAATAGAACTGTATTATTGTACCTAATTATTGTTTTCTTTGTGAATATTTATTATTAAATATGGTTTCTCATACAAATGAAGATAAATTAAACATGATTTTAATTTATGGGGAATGTCGTAAAAATGCTTCAGGAGCTGTAAGTTTATATGAAATACGTTTTCCAGACAGACTTTTACCAGATCGGAAAACTTTTTTAAGTTTGTGTTCTAATTATGGAGGTTTCGAGAAACCAAAAACAACAAGAAGAAAGAGAACTGCAACTGATGAAAATATTGCATTGGTATTACATCAAGTAGAAAATAACCCAAACATGTCAGTACGCAAGTTGACGGAAGAAACAAATATTGCACGTTCCACCTGTAATCCAAATCTTTTAGATTATTATGTGTAGTGATGAAAGTCGATTCCACAACAATGAAATAATTACAACACATAATTGTCGTTACTGGTCTCAAGAGAATCTTAGGTGGATGAGACCTACCAGATCCCAGAATCGTTTTGAAGCAAATGTTTGGTGTGGTATCGTTAATGGTTACATTGTTGGCTCATACCTCTACCATGGAAATTTAACAGGTGAAAGATATTTACAATTTTTGCAAAATGATTTACAAGTACTATTAAGGAATTTGCCCGCTCAGTTGGATAATACATGGTTTCATCAGGATGGAGCAGGCCCCCATAATCATCACAACATTGTTAATTATTTATATCAAACATACCCGGGAAGATGAATTGGTACCAATGGGGAGTACTTAGATGACCCCTCGATCTCCCGACATTACTCTATTAGACTTTTATTTATGGGGATTTCTAAAAAGTGAAGTGTACAAAGAACCAATAGAAGACATGGCAGATCTTTGTAATAAAATTCATGCTAGTGTTGCCGCTATTAATCGGCATACATTATTAAAAGTTTGTAGATCTGAACTAATTAATAGGTTTACGATGTGTGTTAATGAAAATTAAATAGTTATTTTAAAATTATTAGTTCGTAAAAATTGTTTTATGTTCGTAATTGTTTTTTTAGTGCTTAAATGTTTGAATTATATGATATGTAATATTTTTAGTTTTTTTTTCCAAGGGTTACTTCAAATATATTTAATTTATAAGATATGATATGAAAAATTATTTAAATATTTTCTTCTAAAATTTGTAAATTAAATAGAGATTGTTCCACTTAAAGTACTGAACTGTTGAAGAGATTACAATTATTCAATATTGGCAAATGCCAACATTTGGCCTCAAATATCTCGGAAACGGTTAGTTTTATGGTATTTTTATTTAGAACATATGCTTAGAAGCATTTTCTTTCACATAAACCCCATTTCAAAGTTTCTCTCATCGAAATATTTCTTTAGAGCACAGCGCCATCTATGTACTGATATATTAAAAAAACAATTATATTAAAAAATGAAGCTCTCTTTATGCTCTACAAATTGGATTTTGCAGAATTAAAATATCTCTATTCGTTTAGAATATATCCGGCCTGGGAGTTTTTATTGGGACACCCTGTATACATGACATCATATTTTTGAACTGAACATCGCTTTAAGTAAAATTTAGACAAACTGAACAAACCTAAGTAGGATACTAATAAGAAAACTACTGGAGCGGAGCAGCTTGGAGCGGAGCAGCTCATGAGTGAGCAGAGCTCACTGATCATCAGCTCCAGCAGCACTCTCATTAGGTATAGCGTGCACGTGGGCGGTCATCTGGTCGAAGGTGAATGACCGGGGACGATCGTTACCTGTGCATAGGTGGAAGGGTATAATAAAAAATGTGTTACCTGAAGGTCGGGATTTAAGGGTTATTAGGGTATTAGGAAAACACCTGAAGTACCTGTGCATAGGTGGAAGGGTATAATAAAAATGTGTTACCTGAAGGTCGGGATATAAGGGTTATTAGGGTATTAGGAAAACACCTGAAGTACCTGTGCATAGGTAGAAGGGTATAATAAAAATGTGTTACCTGAAGGTCGGGATATAAGGGTTATTAGGGTATTAGGAAAACACCTGAAGTACCTGTGCATAGGTGGAAGGGTATAATAAAAATGTGTTACCTGAAGGTCGGGATATAAGGGTTATTAGGGTATTAGGAAAACACCTGAAGTACCTATGTATATGTGAAAGGGTATAATAAAAAATGTGTTACCTGAAGGTGGGGATATAAGGGTTATTAGGGTACTAGGAAAACACTTGAAGTACCTGTGCATAGGTGGAAGGGTATAATAAAAAATGTGTTACCAGAAGGTGAGGATATAAGGGTTATTAGGGTATTAGGAAAACACCTGAAGTACCTATGCATAGGTGGAAGGGTATAATAAAAAATATGTTACCTGAAGGTCAGGATATACGTATGAGATAAATTTAAAATGGTATGAAAACATAAGGTACTAGGAAAACACTTAAAGATTGTTACCTGTGGTAGGTATGCACAATAGAATCTATTTTTAGCCTTTGTAAATAAAAAAGGTACGAGGAAGACACATGCTACAGCATCATCTGAAGGTCGGGATATAGGAAATTAAAAAGATAGAATCTATTTTTAGACGCTTGAAAATTATACGCGTGAGCTTATGTGCGTTAAAATCGTTGAGGTAGGTCGGGTCAGATACATCACGGAACTACTTGGAAAACATGCATTCAAGATTTCCTTGAGGGTTATTACCTGTATATAGGAAATACGTATCAGATAAATTTAAAATAATATTTTCGACCAACAGGATAGAATCTATTTTTAGTCTTTGTAAATAATACGCGAGGCCAAACAGAAAAGAATCGTTGAGCAGATACATCACTGGACTACTAGGAAAATGTGCATTCAAGAATACCTGAAGGCTTGTGTATAGGAAAATTATCTGTCTTAATGATAAAAACAATATATTCGAGCGGAAAATAGTTCGCATTATTGATGAAAACATGCATTCAAGAATACACGAAGGACGCTGCCTGTTATCGTTTCTTGATGGCAAGCAATTCGCAAGGGGGCATTAGAATCTATTTTTAGCATTTGTAAATAATACGTACACACCAGCTGTCAGTAATAATATTTCATCATATGTCTGTTAAAAAGAACATGTCACTGGATTAAATTTAATAATACCAAAACCTCGTCTGTGGACAAGTAGGGTTACCACAAAAACAACGCATATGTGCTCAGGTGCAAAGAATCATCGCGTAGAGTACCTATTACTAGGAAAACCAACATTCAAGGATTCCTGAAAAGCATAGGAGATACGTATTAGCCCTAATGAAAATTTAAAATAATATTTTCGACCCACACGATAAGTCTATTTTTAGCTCTGTAAATAATACACAACGTCAAACAGAAAAACGCAGTCATATGTTGTGCTAGGAAGCAACATGTGAGTTGAAAGTAATATAATACATGAAAACGTAAAGTAGAATCTATTTTCAGCCTTTTAAATAATACTTCCTCATTAGACAAGGTCAAACAGTCACATATATAGTAATAATCCTGGTCAAACAAAACACACCCTGTACATTGTAGAATACGTGAAACTTGAATTTAAAAACTAACTAGACACGGGGAATAAAGCAAATTCATTTCAAGAACTTACAAACAGGGGCAATTAACTAAGAAATATGCGATGCTTCCACAGATAATATATGGCTTACAAAAAACTCAGAATAGCGGGACAAAAGTTCACACACTTACAACAAATAAACAAAAGTTGATATATGATATGCTGAGACAGCTTACCAAGTTAAAAAATCATTGGTGGGTGCGTCAATGAAATAGAGTTTAGAATTTATTATACGGACCATAACAACATTATTTTTCAATGCAAAATTGTTAGTTATGTGCCGGTGTCACAGTACAACAGTGTTCGCAGGATTTTCCAGAGATAGTGAATGTTTTTAACAAATGGAATGTTTCATACCCGTGTTCTTCGTAATTTGATAAACTGTTATAGCCGCTTATTCATAAAGAAGTTGACATGCAAGAATGAACATATTTCTGTGATAGCGCAAATCAATTGTGAAAAATCTACAAATCCCAAGGAACCGGACATATTCCTACGAATAAAATTTGTGGGCTCTTATCGATCTTTAAAAAATAGTGAATGTTTTTAACAAATGGAGATTCTCAAACCAGTGCAAGGAAAACACGTAAAAAAGCAAAAAATGGTGGTTCGCAAGTGGTTAAAAACTAGTGAATGTTTTAAGAAAAGGTAATTTTAGAACAATCTAGAAACAATGATATAGGAAAAACGGTTATTGTACACAACAAAGGATATTTTCAGTGTAATAGTAAAATTATGTGCAAATTAGGGAACAACAACCGTCTAGAAAATCTATTAAGTTTATGTGCTACAATTTCAAACCAGGAATCAGTGTGTTACTCAGAAATATCAGGTGGAAAACACACATCTCAAAACTAATATGCGAAAGTTTGCTTTACTCGAGAGTTTACTATAAAAAACCACGCATATGTGATTAACAGATTTACCGTAAAAGGTATATTTAGTGCTCCAATGAGGAAAATAAAAAAGTGCAAATTTTACCTCTACCATTAATTACTATATGAAAAATCATAAACTCTTGTGTCTATTTCACAAATATTTGATTATTTACAAAACAGTACTTATATTTTTATTGTTTATTTGTATGTAATAAAGTTGAATTGCTCAAAAACTTTTATTATTTTCCCCCAAATATACCTATTTTAAACTATTCTCTAAGAAGACAGTAATTGAATATGATTGATAACAAGTTCAACTATACAATTTTTACTCTACATATAACTACAAAATCGATATAAGGGAGATAATATATTATTTTAACAAAATGATCACGTCAAGTTTATATCTGACTAGTTCCATTAATTTATATATAAAACTATTTACACATAAATGGTGTACCAGAAACAGGTGTTTAAAGGTAAAAATGAGAAACTTTTAATATACACCAGATACGAAAGGCTGACATTAGCATATCAAGGTAAGTTTACAAATTATATCAAGTATTTTAAGGACCTCCAATAGTGTTTAATAATTTCATTTGCGGTTAAAATAGATTAAGTTCATAGAACTATCAACTAAATAATGCTTTGGATAAATATAGCTCATGTGTTCTTTGAAATAGCCGCCCCCTTCTTTCTATTATATTATTTCTATTACTATATTGATAACGTGGAGATATCCTGTACACAAAAAAGCTAACCAAAATAAAAATCAAACACCTCTAAATAGAGGACTTAAATTTTAGTATCAATAAGAATCATAAAACTTAATATGCTGTGTACAGGGTGGTTAAAAAATTCTCAAATTAATAAAGCACTATATCATTTAAATAAAGTAATATCAAAATGTTATGGTACAGGACAAAAATTCCCCAATCAATGCACCATTAATAAATTATCTAGATAAAGGCTCTTTGTGTAGAAAATACTGAGATTGAAATTAAAATAAAAATTATTTGAATAATTATCGTTTATTAGAAAAAATACAGCACAATTTTCACTGATCACAAAGTTATAGGCAAAATAGCGTCAAACGGTACGTAATTATTTACTAAATCAGACGAATAGGTAGTAATGTGTTGAGACACCTGGGAGCTCTTAATGTTTAGGATATAATCGAAGGTAACCAATTAAACATCTGGACATCAACCTATAAATCTACAGTATAATATTGCGAGATCAAGCAAGAACTATTTAATTCACAGTTTTTCTAGTTTTGACTTTGCCTTCGAGCTTATTACTTCTTCTTATTTAACATTGTATTATATTTAAGATGATTTTAGCTAAAATTATTACACTACGAAGCCTAGTACCAAAACATATCAAATACTGAAAGCGTCTAACAGAAACTCCCCCATGCTCACAACACATCTAAAAACATGATATATGGAAAATCCAAAGGTGTGATAAGGCAAAGCAGGTGTCAGCTGTTAAAAATACTCCTCATATAGCACATTATTACATTATATTTAATATGCTTTAGTAAAAATTACACTATACCAAAACTTCTACCAAATTTCCCTAGAGAATCTTCCCTATATGTAAATATATGTGGAACAGACATGCGTTAATCTAAAAATACATCTCAAGGGCATGCAGAGGTTAATCAAATCATTCACCCTATGAGAGAAATATCCCGTGTTAACCTGTTGTAGATAAGTAGGTAATATGATATATCTGTGGAACAGACCAAGTGTAAAATGTTTAATTTTGATTGTATTTAAGTTAATAAGACACATACATTACATCACCCTGCAGTTCAAATGTCTGGTTGAGATCAGATTTTCAAACAGAAAACCATGAAGTCCGTGACATAAATGTAAAACATACTTTATGTGTAGGTACGAGCTAAATAAAACACTCGTAGAAAACAGGGATAATCATTAATATTGCTGAAAACACAGCTCACTGGTAAAATATAAAAATTAGTGACAATTTGTTTCAACGAACCGAATCAGACATAATTCGTCATTGTAAATTCCATATACCTGGCACACTTTGTGTTTTGGTTTAGTAAAACTTTACTATACTAACTTCACCATCGCAAGAAGTTGACAAATATGCAAGTACAGCCTGAAATGCTAAATTTCCATACATGCACATAAATTACATATCTAACTAAAAATTTCCTCTACTTTAACGCAACTCCTAAATATGATAGGGTCAAGATTATTACACGGTACATAGGTTTAAATATTCAGTATATATATATATATATATATATATATATATATATATACCGAGATGTTACAATATGCCGAAGTAAACATATTATATAAATAACTTAAGTTTTAAGCGTATAAGGAACAGAGCTTCAGCTTCAGAACTTTCTTTTAGTAGAAATAGTCTCTGTTTTCGTTACTATCGCACAGTATTTTATTATTCACATATTCTATGTATACGAGTCAGAATCTTTGAGAATCATGTTTTGTAGTAATTTTCTACTGGTTCTTTATGGACAGCGATGTGCTGTAATCAAGTAAAATCCTTTAGAACTTTATACGCGTAATTTAAGTATCCTGAGACAAATTCTGTAATGTAACTATAGGGATCATATGATATCAATTCCTCAAGCATAGCTCCAATAAATTCGCCACCTGTCTGCACCGTAACACAACAACATTTCAACCAATTGTTCGAGATAATAGATTATTTTTAGTCTGCGAATAAACCTACCAGGTAGTCTACTTAATTATCTAACACTCATAGTCTTGGGCCGAATTTCCCAAAAGCCGTTTGACGACAGAACTCAAAATTGTGACTTTAGAATGTCAAGGTAAGTTTGTGCTAGAGCTCGGGGTACATTTCTATTGGGTATCGAACACCCGGCGATTGGGATAATATATTAATACGGCTCGGGATAATCGACACATTAAAATACAAACTAGTGTAAACAGGGGTAAATACGAACACTTACCAGCAAAAGAATTTGTGGGGGTTCTTTACTAAAGCTCAGGATAAATGCCTATTGAGTTTAAATACACCCGGCGATTGGGATAATGTATTAATACGGTTCGGGATAATTGACATATTAAAATATAGACTAGTATAAGCAGGGATAAATATGAACACCTTACTACAGCTTAATCATTATATTCTATACACCTGCAGCGATTGTGGTTCGATAGCCAAGTTAACTAGTTGATAAGCACCTTCTCCATGCGCTTTACATATAATATCAGCTATTTTACGGTGTTTCGATCGGCTTAATATCAAAGCTTTTAACAGGTTCATAAAATATTAGCGCAGCAGGCAGATAAAAGGTATAATACAGTAATCTAACAAATATATTCTCCATAATCTAACAAATTTTACTTTAATTTAATAATTTCCATGTACAGATAAGTCAGAGATTAACACCTTGTATGCTTTTATACGTTGCTTGTCCACGCTCATTCAGAACTTTAAACGAGCCATTCAACCCCTGTTTGAATATATTCAGTCAATAATACCCATATCTTACAATATATTTATAGGAGATCAGATTTTCAAGCAGAGAACCATGAAGTCCGCGACTTAAATCTAAATACATGTTATGTGTGTGAGATAAACTAAAGCACGCGTAAAAACCATTAACATGATTCAAAACGCCGCTCGCTGACATCATATAAAAAATTAGGACCAACTTGTTTTCAACGGATTAAAACAGACACATATCGCCGGTAGATACTTTAAGAAACGATTCACATCATCATAATTTCAGACCAGTAAAGAAAATAGCAGCATAGGATAAGTATGGTACATGGTTACAAGTTTATTATTTCATTAAAGCTCACACCTAACTTTTCCATTGTAACTGTCCAGTATTTTTCTACATTTAATGCGGATAATGGTACTAATTTACAAAATATTCATTTTTGTCTGGACTATGGAAGGAATATACCTTATTTAATAAATGACATACAGGGCGCTCAATAATTAACACATTTCTTAAAAATATACAGGTGCATACATTTACATACACTACTTAGTAAAATTTCTACTTGGGAACTTGAGATTTCCTTCTGCACAGTCCCTTTCAATTATTCTTTTTAAACACCGCTATAGTTGTTTACTCAATAATTTCAAATAAATACTAATGTACCATACACCCCCGTCGTCTTACGAAATTGATGTATAATATAAAGTACATATAATTCAAAATTAAAGAATAAAATATGTTGAAACCAGGAATTGAACCTGGGACCTCTAGAGCTTCAGTCTAATGCTCTCCCACTGAGCTATTCCAACTCATATAAAAAAATTAATGAAACAAATCTTATGTATGGATTAGGATTAAAACAATATATTTTAACTACTAATATTTATTAATATATTACATTTACATATCAGATGAAATACAACACAATTTTCGCTGTTCACAAAACTTAAAAGGGATTACACAACAAACAAAAACGCGTTAAGCAGTATATAAAAAGAGGAATTTCACAAGCATAGCAAATCAAGGCGCTGTTTCCTAATTCCAAGGCATAATCTGTTATATGTTGGGATACCTGAGAACTTTCAATATTTGTGTTAAAGTTCGTGGACACATCAAAAAAACAACTCGTACAAAATGTTTTTGCTTCATCTTCAAGTAAAGCAATACTGAAGTAATGTTGAATTAGACACACATAATCGCGGGCCCAGTTCTGCACAAATTGCAAACTATTAACTTCATACTGCTTTTCCATTTTGGATTCACTGTCTAGTTCTAGCTCGTCGGAAAGAAAGTCAACCATATCTGCATCAGCCATTCTCTATTCTCTGAACTCAAACAGAAATACCAATGCTTTATACTGAATTCAAGGATATTTTTTATTCATCTTAAATGGGGGGTGAATGGATATTTTCATAGCAACAGATAACACCAGGTGCAATCGAGGCACCAGTTCTTAATTTGTTTGAGATAAATATCTTGCTTTAACCACCGCCAGTATGTTCCGATTACCCCTTTCTCTTTGCTCTTCTTCGGCGGTCTTGGTGCGGTGTTTGTTGTTTTTCGAGGCTGTCTCGCATCCTTCGGAGAACTTCTCGTGCATTTGTATATGAGCTTTCAGGTTGTCTTGTCTTCTAAATGTCTTATTACACAAATCACAGTCAAATAGGAGATTTTTGTGAATATTGGCATGACGACTTAGATCACTATACCATGAGAATGTTTTGCCACAATCGCCGCAAGTATACATGTTTCCACCGTTACTGTACACCAACATATAAAGCATCTATAGCGTCGTGTGTTCATATATCCCCATATCCTTCTACTCTTATATCCCTGTATGTATCCTCTCGCCCTTATATCCCGGTATATACCCCTTTTATCTCTATATACCCTTCTATACCCTGTATCTATCCCGCTCGCATGCTCATTAGGTTAGACAGGATGGTAACACGTTCGTTAGGTTACGCAGAATTGTCATATATTCGATAGGTTAGGTAGGATGGCCGCGGACTATCCTACCTAACCTATCGAATATATGACAATTCTGCGTAACCTAACGAACGTGTTACCATCCTGTCTAACCTAATGAGCATGCGAGCGGGATAGATACAGGGTATAGAAGGGTATATAGAGATAAAAGGGGTATATACCGGGATATAAGGGCGAGAGGATACATACAGGGATATAAGAGTAGAAGGATATGGGGATATATGAACACACGACGCTATAGATGCTTTATATGTTGGTGTACAGTAACGGTGGAAACATGTATACTTGCGGCGATTGTGGCAAAACATTCTCATGGTATAGTGATCTAAGTCGTCATGCCAATATTCACAAAAATCTCCTATTTGACTGTGATTTGTGTAATAAGACATTTAGAAGACAAGACAACCTGAAAGCTCATATACAAATGCACGAGAAGTTCTCCGAAGGATGCGAGACAGCCTCGAAAAACAACAAACACCGCACCAAGACCGCCGAAGAAGAGCAAAGAGAAAGGGGTAATCGGAACATACTGGCGGTGGTTAAAGCAAGATATTTATCTCAAACAAATTAAGAACTGGTGCCTCGATTGCACCTGGTGTTATCTGTTGCTATGAAAATATCCATTCACCCCCCATTTAAGATGAATAAAAAATATCCTTGAATTCAGTATAAAGCATTGGTATTTCTGTTTGAGTTCAGAGAATAGAGAATGGCTGATGCAGATATGGTTGACTTTCTTTCCGACGAGCTAGAACTAGACAGTGAATCCAAAATGGAAAAGCAGTATGAAGTTAATAGTTTGCAATTTGTGCAGAACTGGGCCCGCGATTATGTGTGTCTAATTCAACATTACTTCAGTATTGCTTTACTTGAAGATGAAGCAAAAACATTTTGTACGAGTTGTTTTTTTGATGTGTCCACGAACTTTAACACAAATATTGAAAGTTCTCAGGTATCCCAACATATAACAGATTATGCCTTGGAATTAGGAAACAGCGCCTTGATTTGCTATGCTTGTGAAATTCCTCTTTTTATATACTGCTTAACGCGTTTTTGTTTGTTGTGTAATCCCTTTTAAGTTTTGTGAACAGCGAAAATTGTGTTGTATTTCATCTGATATGTAAATGTAATATATTAATAAATATTAGTAGTTAAAATATATTGTTTTAATCCTAATCCATACATAAGATTTGTTTCATTAATTTTTTTATATGAGTTGGAATAGCTCAGTGGGAGAGCATTAGACTGAAGCTCTAGAGGTCCCAGGTTCAATTCCTGGTTTCAACATATTTTATTCTTTAATTTTGAATTATATGTACTTTATATTATACATCAATTTCGTAAGACGACGGGGGTGTATGGTACATTAGTATTTATTTGAAATTATTGAGTAAACAACTATAGCGGTGTTTAAAAAGAATAATTGAAAGGGACTGTGCAGAAGGAAATCTCAAGTTCCCAAGTAGAAATTTTACTAAGTAGTGTATGTAAATGTATGCACCTGTATATTTTTAAGAAATGTGTTAATTATTGAGCGCCCTGTATGTCATTTATTAAATAAGGTATATTCCTTCCATAGTCCAGACAAAAATGAATATTTTGTAAATTAGTACCATTATCCGCATTAAATGTAGAAAAATACTGGACAGTTACAATGGAAAAGTTAGGTGTGAGCTTTAATGAAATAATAAACTTGTAACCATGTACCATACTTATCCTATGCTGCTATTTTCTTTACTGGTCTGAAATTATGATGATGTGAATCGTTTCTTAAAGTATCTACCGGCGATATGTGTCTGTTTTAATCCGTTGAAAACAAGTTGGTCCTAATTTTTTATATGATGTCAGCGAGCGGCGTTTTGAATCATGTTAATGGTTTTTACGCGTGCTTTAGTTTATCTCACACACATAACATGTATTTAGATTTAAGTCGCGGACTTCATGGTTCTCTGCTTGAAAATCTGATCTCCTATAAATATATTGTAAGATATGGGTATTATTGACTGAATATATTCAAACAGGGGTTGAATGGCTCGTTTAAAGTTCTGAATGAGCGTGGACAAGCAACGTATAAAAGCATACAAGGTGTTAATCTCTGACTTATCTGTACATGGAAATTATTAAATTAAAGTAAAATTTGTTAGATTATGGAGAATATATTTGTTAGATTACTGTATTATACCTTTTATCTGCCTGCTGCGCTAATATTTTATGAACCTGTTAAAAGCTTTGATATTAAGCCGATCGAAACACCGTAAAATAGCTGATATTATATGTAAAGCGCATGGAGAAGGTGCTTATCAACTAGTTAACTTGGCTATCGAACCACAATCGCTGCAGGTGTATAGAATATAATGATTAAGCTGTAGTAAGGTGTTCATATTTATCCCTGCTTATACTAGTCTATATTTTAATATGTCAATTATCCCGAACCGTATTAATACATTATCCCAATCGCCGGGTGTATTTAAACTCAATAGGCATTTATCCTGAGCTTTAGTAAAGAACCCCCACAAATTCTTTTGCTGGTAAGTGTTCGTATTTACCCCTGTTTACACTAGTTTGTATTTTAATGTGTCGATTATCCCGAGCCGTATTAATATATTATCCCAATCGCCGGGTGTTCGATACCCAATAGAAATGTACCCCGAGCTCTAGCACAAACTTACCTTGACATTCTAAAGTCACAATTTTGAGTTCTGTCGTCAAACGGCTTTTGGGAAATTCGGCCCAAGACTATGAGTGTTAGATAATTAAGTAGACTACCTGGTAGGTTTATTCGCAGACTAAAAATAATCTATTATCTCGAACAATTGGTTGAAATGTTGTTGTGTTACGGTGCAGACAGGTGGCGAATTTATTGGAGCTATGCTTGAGGAATTGATATCATATGATCCCTATAGTTACATTACAGAATTTGTCTCAGGATACTTAAATTACGCGTATAAAGTTCTAAAGGATTTTACTTGATTACAGCACATCGCTGTCCATAAAGAACCAGTAGAAAATTACTACAAAACATGATTCTCAAAGATTCTGACTCGTATACATAGAATATGTGAATAATAAAATACTGTGCGATAGTAACGAAAACAGAGACTATTTCTACTAAAAGAAAGTTCTGAAGCTGAAGCTCTGTTCCTTATACGCTTAAAACTTAAGTTATTTATATAATATGTTTACTTCGGCATATTGTAACATCTCGGTATATATATATATATATATATATACTGAATATTTAAACCTATGTACCGTGTAATAATCTTGACCCTATCATATTTAGGAGTTGCGTTAAAGTAGAGGAAATTTTTAGTTAGATATGTAATTTATGTGCATGTATGGAAATTTAGCATTTCAGGCTGTACTTGCATATTTGTCAACTTCTTGCGATGGTGAAGTTAGTATAGTAAAGTTTTACTAAACCAAAACACAAAGTGTGCCAGGTATATGGAATTTACAATGACGAATTATGTCTGATTCGGTTCGTTGAAACAAATTGTCACTAATTTTTATATTTTACCAGTGAGCTGTGTTTTCAGCAATATTAATGATTATCCCTGTTTTCTACGAGTGTTTTATTTAGCTCGTACCTACACATAAAGTATGTTTTACATTTATGTCACGGACTTCATGGTTTTCTGTTTGAAAATCTGATCTCAACCAGACATTTGAACTGCAGGGTGATGTAATGTATGTGTCTTATTAACTTAAATACAATCAAAATAAAACATTTTACACTTGGTCTGTTCCACAGATATATCATATTACCTACTTATCTACAACAGGTTAACACGGGATATTTCTCTCATAGGGTGAATGATTTGATTAACCTCTGCATGCCCTTGAGATGTATTTTTAGATTAACGCATGTCTGTTCCACATATATTTACATATAGGGAAGATTCTCTAGGGAAATTTGGTAGAAGTTTTGGTATAGTGTAATTTTTACTAAAGCATATTAAATATAATGTAATAATGTGCTATATGAGGAGTATTTTTAACAGCTGACACCTGCTTTGCCTTATCACACCTTTGGATTTTCCATATATCATGTTTTTAGATGTGTTGTGAGCATGGGGGAGTTTCTGTTAGACGCTTTCAGTA